>OZ010796.1:267921268-270321268 GCA_963932465.1 Maratus speciosus | reverse complement strand
AACAATTTGACGTTTATTGCTTTTATACTGCTACTGCGCATTGCATTACACAAATATATCCTTAAAATTTGTTATCTAGGCTTTAGAAGCCGGTGGAGCATAGAATACGCCGTCCCTGTGATTATGTATGTCCAAACCGTCCGTGTCTTCAAGTGTTTATATTTCGGCTAATTACCGACGATTTTTCAACAATGCTTTTTTACTTCTGCTACAATAGGTACCTCTAGCGCTGCTCAACACTTTTGCTGAAGCCCATAAATTGAAATTTGAGTGTAACGGAAAAATGCGATTTTCTCAAAAACTATGTGACCTAGCGTAATCAATATAATTTTCCTGCAAGTTTTAAATTAATGTCTATTACCTCTAAGTTTTTCCTAATTTTAGTTTCAATAGATTCGGAATTAGATGGGGGGGGGGGGGCATATTTTTGAACTACATTTTCAACCATAACTTTGAAAATATAATACCTAAAATTAAATGAAATATATTTTTGATTTCAGCGCTACGAAAGCTTTCACATGATACCCCATACGATATACAAAGAAAAAGTTTTTTTTTTTTTTTTTAAGTAACTTAATTTGACCCTCTACTAAATATATTTTTACTAAATATATTTATAAATGTTTAATATTCTGAAAATATTCGGGTCAATAGTTTTTATTACTTCCCCAAATTTGAACTTTCCACGTCCCGTAGTTTACGAGTAAAATGGCTGTGACAGACAGACGGTTAGGCACAGGAGTGATCTTATAATGGTTCCGTTTTCACTTTTTAAGTACGGAACTCAAAAAATATAACAGAATATTTACACAATAGTAAGAGAATAAGCAAGTTCGCCAGTATCCAGCAATAAATTCGTAACGAAATATACATTTTTTTTTTCTGAACATTGGTTACTTTTGCACGGTTTCCTAATAATTAAAAAATATATACTAATTATCCTTATTGCAAACAATTTTCAATAAATATGGTCATATGTGTTGATCTGAAATATTCAAGCTTACAGAAAAATTAGGTATAATATTCATATATTCTATTTCTGGACACTAATGGTATAAAAAGTATACTTTGAAAATAAAAATATATTTTCATCTTTCATAATATCAAAAAAATAAGCAGGTCTTTTCGCCAATATCCGAAATCAAATCAAATAATTTTTTTTCTTTTCTTAATGGATATTTATACGATTCAAAATTTAGAAAAATATAGAAAAGTGCCCGTTATGAACAATTTTCAGTAAATTTAAATATTGTAGGTGCTGATCATGAAATACACGGGGACAAGAAATTAATAATATATAAATATTTTTTTCAGGTTTCATTATTTTAAAGAATCAAGTCCTTTTTTTTTCTTTCAAAAATCTGTACTCCAAATTTGAAGAAATTCAAGAAAAGAAATTTCTGGAATTTTTTTAGTGAATCGTAAGCGAAGTGTGGAACACAGCCATGAGCCGGTTTTTACTAAAAAGATCAAAAATCGCAATTTCAGTTAAGTTATACCTAATAAAACACAAGCGTTCAAGAAATATTCTTCATTAGACACAGCGGGCAAAAGGACTCCTACAATTCTCGGAGTGAAACACCGATTCCCTGAACGCAAAGGGATTTCGACTTTTTGTTTCGGCCGTATAAGAGGAATAGAGTTTAGCTGTGGTTCAATTTAGATAGTTTTAGTAAATGTATGGAACTTTTGCATTGGCATTCAGATAAAACATCAACGTTTAATATATAACTGAAAAAAATGTGCCATACAATTACTAAACTAAAAAACTATGAACAAAAGTAAGCGAATGTACATGTCACAAAAATTCCTATTTTTTCGGACAGCACTGAATGTATTGCGATTTATAGTCCAGTCAATAGACCATAGGGGCTCTACCTAGCAAAATTCATGGTAGTCCTGGAAAAAGGCTTACTATATGTTTTTTTTTGTTTGTTTGTTTGTCGCTGAACCCGAAATTTTAACTTTCCACCAAAATTTCCCCCGGCAACACCCTCGAATTTTGGTAAAATGCCCCCCCCCCCAAAAAAAAAGGTTTTTATTAAAAAAAAACAATGTGTTTATTGTTTTAGGGAAAATTATCTAGAAATTCAGAAAGTAGACAAAATTTGCAACAAATTAGATATGACATTAAGACTTAGGATGAAGGGGAAAGGGAGATCTGCCTTGGAACATGCGCGCGGTGCTGCGTGATTTAAGTTGTGCAATTCCACTTAACCACTCACACGTTTACATTCGCCCTCCCATATCCTCCGAATTTTCTCTATAAGGCTTACTTTAAGTTTTTAGGGTCGCTGAATCCGAATTTTTAACTTCACCCCAAAATCCCCCCCCGGAACCCCCCCCCCCCCAAACAGTTGTTTTTAACTTAAATTTCTTATTGTTTTAGATGAAAAGCATTACGAAATTCAGAAACTAGACAAAATTTTCAACAAATAGGATATATCACATTATGACATAGGAGGAACAGGGAGGGGGAGGGCTGCCTCTGAGCATGCACTACGGTGCACTAAGTTATGAAGTCAAGGCAAAAGGGGATTTTACCTGGAAAAATTAATACTAGTTCTGGATTTCGACTCACTTTATGTTTATGGGTCGCTGAATCCGAATTTCTAAATTCCCACCAAAATTTCACCCGTCAAACCCAAGAAATTGATTTTTTGAAAAAATTTGGTTTTTGAGAAAAGCGTTCGGGGAATGTTCAGAGGCAGCCCCCTCTCTCCCCGTTTATCCTACGTCATAATGTCATGTATCCTATTTGTTACAAATTTTGTCTAGTTTCTGAATTTCGTAATGCTTTTCCCCTAAAACAGTGAGAAATTTAAGTTAATAACAACTATTGTTGGGAGGTTTCGGGGAGGAGGGGGACTTTTGGGGTAAGTTAAAAATTCGGATTCAGCGACCCAAAAAACTTAAAGTAAACCTTTTTAAGGAAATTTCGGAGGGGAGATGGGAGGGCGAATGTAAACGTCTGAGTGGTTAAGTGGAATTGCGCAACTTAGTCCACGCAGCACCGCGCGCATGTTCCGAGGCAGATCCCCCCTTCCCCTTCATCCTAAGTAATGATGTCATATATCTAATTTGTTGCAAATTTTGTCTACTTTCTGAATTTCTAGATACATCCCCGCTAAAACAATAAACGCATTGTTTTTTTAATAAAAACCTTTTTTGGGGGGCATTTTACCAAAATTCGGGGGGGGGGTTGCCGGGTGAAATTTTGGTGGAAAGTTAAATTCTTATTCAGCGACCCAAAAAACATAAAGTAAGCCGATTTCCAGAACGACCATTAATTTTGCTAGGTAAAATTCCCTGTTGCCTGGACTATTAGTAAACATCTCATTATTTGATACCCCGAATCACGGATATGACACAAATTGAAATTGTCAGATAATCTGGAGGATAATATCGGAGGTATATTCTAATTGAGGTAACATTCAACAGGGTTAATTTACCGAAGACTTAATTAATATCGTTTTTATTTTTTGTATGATAATATAAGTAAAAAAAAAGACTGTCAAAGGGAGAAAACATTGATATATTTTTTTTATTGTGATTTGCTTGTAGAAAGATTTTGAGTTTAAAAGCATCTATTAATACTTGGAAACTTTTTCAGAGAGAAACATTCGCTTTGCATACAATATTTCAAATGTAAATCAAATTTCAAATTAATTGCTTAAAAGTCGCAAAGGCCACCCTAGTGAAAAAGATTCCATTCTGGGACTCGAACTCTGGAAAAAAAATTCCAAGTATTAATATAGTTTCAATCGATGCGGGATTTAATTAAGTTTCGTGTTTGCCCCATGTCGGGGGCTCACGGAAATACATTCCATCTTGTCCTGCGTTTGTAGCCTTGCCAACATGTAATAGTGAGAGGTTCCAGGCTGGGTATCGTTCCATGTGGTTTAGTCGGTAGAATGTCAGTGCGTTATACACGGATGAGAGCGTTCCGACCCGAATGGTTGACTGTCACCACTAAATTATATTATTCTTAGCTTTGTTAAATATCAAAATTTCTGTGATTAAACAAGGCAAGAAATACCATTGAAATTAAGTGGTGGCAAGCAATCATTTGGGTCGGAGCGCTCTCATACCTGGCTATACAAATGGACAGGGTCAGAGTCCCGGCATAGAATATTTTTCACTAGGTTGGCCTTTGCGCCTTTTAAGGGTTAATTTGAAATCGGATTTTCATTTGAAATATTAAAAGCATCTATTCTACATCAGCTTCTTCGATATTACGAAACTTTGTCGGTAAAGGGAATTTGAATATGGAGGAACTATTTGTTGGACAAATAACAATCCTCCATATACATGAAATTTTTAAATGTATTTTATGTTAGAATTGTGATACAAATGTATTATTTAATATAATTTATAATGCATTGTAAGTTTTAAATATTTTCACTATTTATTAGCATTTTATAAATGTTAAAACTTCGTACAATGATTACAAATTTTAAAACATTTCATCAGGAATTTTGCTATCTGCCGTAAACACTTTTATGATGAAATGTGAGAGGCGTTGGTTAAGATTGTCTGTGAATGTACTGCAATATAAAACATTTCATCTACCTACATTTTATTTCTTATTTCATATCTGAAATAAGTCTTTGCTGGGGAAATAAAATGCCCCACGTCATGTCTTCATGCTGTGTTTCTATAGAATTCTCAATTAGGAACATTCAAGTTTATACTTTTATCTTATTTGAAACTATTTGCAGCACAGTCTATTAATCTTGCATTTTACTATTTCAGGTGAAAAAAAATTTCAGTGTTCAGAATGTTTTCGGCTATTTGCTCGCAAACAAGATCTTTCAAGACATCTTAAAACCTATCATAATAAAAGAACTTGACAACTGCCGACATAACAGACGAGAATGACGATTATGTACGTCATAATTGTCATATATCGATTTCCGTTGATATGAGCAAGAAGTTACTTTTTTATGTCCATTTGTATGTAATGGATTTTAAATCCCATGAACTAAATTATTTAAAAAAGTTAGTTGACATTTTATAAATGTTGAAAATTTAGTTTATTTTTTTGTAAATATCTGTAAAACAATTTGTAAAAGCTTTATATTTCATCTTATTTTTTCCCATTGTTTTTATTCTTCAGTATTTTGTAATAGTATCAAATAAGTTGATTTTGTGCATCGGTACTAAGCTGGGAATATTAATACTGCTTAATGCCTTTATTTAAAAATTTTAAGCATGTTAGGCTTTATTATCAAAATGTGTACTACATTCAATTTATGAACATTTTAAGTCCATTTCAAAATAATTAATACTTTAAGCTGTGTATATATGTATAAAGAAAATAAATATCCTTATTGTAAGTATTTCTTAAGTAAAAGTATGTTTAGAGTACAATATCTTTCACTATATTCTTATGCAATACGTTTCATTTTTCGAGTCAACTTTGAATCTTCTATTAAATGACATCTGTAAAACTTCCACATTCGCGCATTCTCTTTTCAATGATTAGTAAAATAACACCACGGGTACCTTTTTCCTTTTCAGAATATTAAATAACGCAAAAACTTTTAATGAGATTACCCGTCCTTCCCCTTTTTTTCATAGTATGACCAGTGTAATGTAGAGGTCTGCACGGGCCGACATATCCAGGTCCGGGCCCGGCGCGACTCATAGAGGAAAAAAATCGGCCCGGCCCGAGTGAACTTCTAAAAAACATTGACTTTTACGTCGAATTGGTTAAAAATTTGTCTTGTACGAGAAGTTCTGACCAAAAATATTTATCTTAACTTTTTTTTCATGTTTATAATCTTTATTTTTATAGAAGTGCAGCAGGCTGCGATATTTGTTTTTTTTTAATGAATCTCTATTTTTTGTATGTAAATGTTTCAGTAGTTATCATTAATATTGTCAATCCATATTCCATGTATAGAAGTGTTAAAAATCGGAAAAATGCTATACAGTAAAACCTTCTAAGATGGAATTGCATAGAAAAGAAAAAAAATGCGTTATAGACAAGTTCCCTTCTTAGCAAGTATAAATGTATTATATATTTTTTCTTACTTATTTGTATATTTATTTTGCATGGATCAACACGTTTTTTCAGTTTAAAACATGGTTCCGTCATAGGCAGGTTCCTATTCACATATGTTACTGTATTTTAATTTAGTTATATTTTAATATGCGTAGAAATGTACTATTCTTTAAAAATAATAAATTTTAATGTTTAAGTGTAGAATAATGGCGATTCAAAAATGTATGCAATTTTTGCAAAAAATTTTTGGGCCAGGCTTATTTTAACTCACCTTTAAATGGACCAGGCCACGCTGAGACAATGATTTTCATACGGCCTGGCTCAAAACTAGGACTGAAAATTTTGAGCCGTGAAGACTAGGAATGAAACCAGGCCCGGCTCTGTACAGAAAAATTAAGTTAGGCCCAGCCCGAGCCTTCAGAAAAAAGTATGGTCCGGGGCCGGACCGGACCGAGTGCCGTGAATGAAAATCGACCCGATCCCGGCCGGCGGGCCGGCCCGTGCAGATCTCTAGTGTAAAGTATGAATTTTTCTGCTCATTTTTAATCAGTAAATTTTTGGAAACCAATACCAATAGTAGCTATAATAACTCTAGTTTCAATTGCTATTTTAGTTTCCTTTTAAAAATCTGTTTAAATGTCCACTTTGTCTGCCTATGCTGGGTAAAGTGGCCAGCATAGGTAAAGGAAAAAATCACATTGATTCAAGATGTACAGTGGCGGTCAAGTGTCCGGCCAGTTAGTTTCTTTGATTTGTTTGATAGAAGGTTTTCTGAAGAAGCACAATTGCTCCAAAAGTTAGGAATAAGTAAAGTACCTCGGACCACGTGATCATTTTGATTGGATGCTTAAGATACTTGATTCAAAGGGGAGGAATTCGAAATTCGCGCGTGCTAAAGTTTTCGGCCATTCGTCATCCATTAGTTTTTGCTATCGCTAAAGTGTTTTTTTGGCCATGTTTGTTAATTAATCAACGTGAATAATGCATTTGAAATTCAAAAATGAAAATTTTAATAATTTATTTAACAATTATTGTTCCTAAACGAGTGATTTGTTTGTCGCTAAAGGGACAATCCTCTCGTGAGATTGCGGCTAAGTTGTCGATCGGAAAATTTGCTGTAAACGACATTTTTAAAAAATATAAAGACGGTTCTGGCCTTCGGAACTTACCACGGTCTAGGGAACTCCGGAAAACGACTATTCTTGTAGACAAATTATCAGAAGAAAAGCAGTTGATGACCCGCGTATAAATGCCACTGCAATTCCACGCGATTTATGGTGTTAAAATATTGCTGAAATAAGTTTGTCTACCGTATCAAGACGCTATGTGACGTAGAACTTTATGGAACAGTCGGTGTTAAAAAACCTTTCATAAATAAAAAAATTCAGAGGGCCCGATTGGCGTTTACCAAGGAATACAAATACTGGTCAAGTGAAAACTGGAAAAAAGAACTATTTTCCGATGAATCGACGTTCAATCTTTTTGGTAGTGATAAAAAACATTATAACCGACGACCTAGAAACAAAAGATAAGATGCGAGATATATTATTCCTACAATGAAGTACGGCGGAGGACACGTTATGCTATGGGGAGCATTTTCTGGAAAATGCGCCTATCCGTTATTTGAAATCCGCGGCAAGATGAATAGTGCAATGCATAAGGATATCATGCAAGATCATTTGCTGCCTTATTGGAGGAAAAATCGTGGTCGCAACTATTTTTTTCATGATGATAACGACCAAAAGCATACATGCAAGCTCGTCAAGCAGTGGCTTTCGCACAAACAAAATCCTCTTTTGAACTGGACAGCCCAATCATCCGATTTGAATACAATAGAAAATCTTTGAAACTAACTTGAAAACATGTGTGGAATTATAAATATTCAAATTCAGCAGCATTTTCACAAAAATTGTAAGAACCGCGGACAAAACGTAACATTGATTATCTACAACCGCTCATTGAATCGATGCCACGTTGCTGCGCCGCAGTACTTATTGCTAAATGTATGAATACAAAATACTGATTGTAAATGTTGTTGATCACTGTTATTTTCTGTTATAACTGTACTTTTTTCCAAACTTGCAAAGGTGGCCGGAAACTTTTGAGAACCTGCGTTTTCTTTAGCAATTAATTTTTCAATTAAATTTATTAATATTTAATTTTTATTCCACAAATAAGTTCTTAACTGGTATGTCACTAAAGTGTATTCCTCTTCATATGGATAAAGTGAGATTCCTCTTCATATGGATACACTTACAAATTAACCAAAAATTTTATGCTGGCCGGAAACTTTTGACCGCCACTGTATATTTAATGACACAAGTTAAACACATTACGAATAAGTGTTATGTTTTATAATATCTTAAGTGTGAAATCGTTAAATGATAAAGTAAACAGTAATGAGTATCAATAAGGCGAATGGAGGACAAGTGCCCCCAGCAGACACGCAGACTGTAATTGTCGAGAGTAAGCGTTTCTCTGGAGAAGTTGTAGCCCCTATCTATCCTCTTTTTTTTTCTAAGAAAATATTATTGTAGTCTTTTGTTATAACCAATGAATGAAAAATCATTTTCGGGTAAAGTCGACATATGTCCATTTTACCCTCTCTCTTTGTGGCCACTTGAACTAGAATGCCACGTTTACAAAACTGTGGCCTCGAATATAATTTACATTACTCAGCTTTTACAAATACGCCATTTAAAAATATATTACCCCCTGATGAACAGCAAAAGAGAAAATAATTATAACACTATATAGTATTTAGCTATAATCGAGAAATTGTACCACTTGCCTAAAATTAATAATGAAATGTGTTTAGAACTATTAAGATGCAGCCTTCCACTTCAAAATTGCAGACTGTGACACTGTGTATTAGCATTTGTGATGACTGTTTCGCCTGGTTCTTGTGTAGCGGGGGCACTATACAGCGGAAGAAACTCAACTGGTCCTTTTACCCGTTCTTCACCTACTAATAAAAAATGTATATAAAAAATTATGTGAGATTATATTTTTTACAATAAAATTTGACTCCCTTTTTATAAGAACGACATCATGAACCACTGCGATTTTTTTTTTAAGTACCAATATATTTCGTGGGCTTCAGTAAATCTTGTTCACTGGCCTTCTCTTAGTAAATAATTCTGGTGTTGAAAAAACCTTTAAATTTATTTTGCTATATAAACGTAAAAGATGTATCTTGTGCAACAAACCAAACAATGTTACAGAAACGTCAGTCCCTTTACACTTAATCTTTATACAATATGGAGGAGGAGAGAAAAAAAATCTTTACCCAGTTCCTTTTTTTTTAAACTTTCAAATTATGTATTTGTCTTCAAAGAAAGTCATTAGTACTTTAACAAACAATGCTACGAAAGTTTCTTAAAAAAAAAAAAAATCCATTACGACATTTCATGGTAGATTTTTTTTTTACTTATATTTATGATCTATATATTTTTTATAAAAATACATAATAGTATATAATGCACTGGCCTCCAAAAGTTAAGGTACAGGCACTGGATGATTTCGATTGCACACGTTTTGTCGAATATCTACCAAAATATCTCCCTTTCTATTGATTCCCTTTCTATAAGAATGACACTATGAACCACTGTGATGTTTTAAAGAAAGTATTAATATGTTTTGTGGGCTTCAGTAAATCCTGTTCTGCAGCCATTTCTTAGTAAATAATTCTGGTGTTAAAAAATCCTTTAAAAGTTTTTTTCGTATATTAACATAAAAGATGTATTTTGAGTAACAAACCAAACAATTTTAAAGAAACGTCAATCTCTCTCCAATTAATCTTTATACAATATGGAGGAGGAGGAGAAAAAAAGAATCTTTTACCCAGTTCCTTTTTTATAAATACTTTAAAATTATGTATTTATCTTTAAAGAATGTCATTCTTTAACAAAAAATGTTACGAAAGTTTCTTTAAAAAAAAAATCTATTTCAACATGTCTTGGTAGATTTTACTTATATTTATGATCTATTTATTTTTAATAAAATACATATTAGTATAATATATCAGTACGTATAGCATTAGTACATCTTTATGAAAATACATATCATGCGATTATTTGCTTTAAATAATCATAACATTCGTAATAATGATATCATCCATAAATAATATTTTAAATTTTAATTGTTTTCAAATTTTTTTAGGAAATTATTATGCAGTGATATTATTAAACTAGTATTTTATATACTGAGATTTTCTTATATGAAAATGCCTAGTATGATATTTTAATTATTGGAATGTTTTAAAGAAAATATGTTGATTATTTGCATGCAATGTCCAATTCTTTTGAAGCATATTCTTTTAGCATAGTTTTTAAAAATGAAGAATTTCTTTCAGAAATCAGAGCTAAATCAATCTATTTTTCAGAAATCAAAATTTATTTTTAAGAACAAAATAATAGCAGTTAATACAAATAGCAATATACTATATAGTTACCTACTTACATATACTTTAACACTTTAAGACCCGAAACATTTTCACATTTAAATATTATATTCTTCTGGTTATTA
Source organism: Maratus speciosus (assembly GCA_963932465.1). Taxonomy (NCBI): domain Eukaryota; kingdom Metazoa; phylum Arthropoda; class Arachnida; order Araneae; family Salticidae; genus Maratus; species Maratus speciosus. The sequence goes on along the minus strand of OZ010796.1, from coordinate 270,310,731 downwards.
ACTCTCTACTGACCCTAATGACACTTAAAAAAATAATTAAAAAATTTTACGTCACCCCCTGGAGCGTGGAGAGTACCCGTACGAACGTGCGGGTTGGGCTTTTTCTGTGAAAGCCACACCCGCACGATCGTACGGGTTAGACTTTTCCTGTGAAATCATTACTTACAAGATGATTTGGGAAGTATTGGCTGACATACTGCAATGAAAACCTTACTGGCTCTAAAGCCTAAAAAAGAAAAAATAATAATGGAGATGCACTTATCGACTTAAAAAATCATATTTTAATGAATTTAAAAATGTTTGCCATATATTTAAAGGTTTTTTATGATATCGATTTTATTTTTGCTATTAGTCTATAACCTTTTTTTATTAAAATTCAAGGAATAAAAGACATACCTGCAATTGCGTGAAATCTAAAGGTCCAGGATGAGGTACAGAAATGAACTTCTTAACATCCTACTTGTATTGTTTTTTTTCTTCTTTTTTCATTCTCTTAGCCTTTTCTGAAACTGGTTTGAAGGTAGAACTTTGGGGAATGAGTTCAGGATACTTTGATGAGGAAGACTGATCCAAAATTTTCATTTCTTTAGAAATACAGTCAAATCTCGTTAACACGAAATTGAAGGGGCTGAGAAATTTTTACGTGTTATCCGGGATTTCGTGTTAACCGTCAAAATACCGGTGCCATCTATATTAGATTTAAAAACAAACTAAATAAACTTTCAAATATATCCTTGCTAAAATCATAAATTAATAAGAAATAGAAATTTTAATTAAGAAATAGAAAATTTAATTAAGAAATAAAACAAATTGGTCATCATTTTAGGCAATAATAAGCTTGTTTACCTGCTAATCATTTTTTTAGAAAGTCCGTTATTGACTTTTGTTTCAAATTTTGTAGACTGCTTTGTTCTAGAAACGTATGGACCTCATCTAATTTTTCCAAAGCTCGGGAAGCATTTTCTTGTTCCGTAGGGAAACGTTGTACAACTTTTAATGCTACGGTAGCTTCATTTAATGACACTGAACTTTTCAATTCTGTGTCGAGTTCTTCATCTTCGTCTGAGATGTCGATGTTGTCATTTTTTTTCAGTTAATGAAGCAATTATTTCTTCGTCTGCCGTCACATCTGAAGTCAGCACATCTTCATCTATGCAAATATACTCGACAAACAATGTCTGCGAAATAATTCCCCGTTTTCCGGCTTCTTCTATTAAATCAGTCGTCATTTCAGATTCTGTTTCATTAGTTTCTTCATTTATCTCATGCGTAAATCCCGCGTGTCTGAAACAATTTTTCACAGTTCCAGTAGTGATACTGTTCCAGGCACTTCTTAGATAAGTTATAGCTTTTAGTAAATTCACAGAAAATTCCGTTTTATTATCAAAACATTGAATCATTTTATGAACAATTATTTTTTTATACTGTGCTTTTTTAAGTATTGGATAATTCCTTGGTCACAAGGCTGAAGTTTTGCTGTAGTGTTCGGAGGAAGAAAGACGCATTCAATTGCTTTTAATACTCGAACATCTTTATGAGCACTGCAATTGTCCAGCAATAAGCAGATTTTTCTCTTTTCTTGGTAGCATTTTAAGTCCAGATCAAGTCAGCATTTCGTAAAAATAACATTGTTTATCCATGCATTTTTGCTGGAAGCGTAGCAAACTGGCAAAGTGTTGCAGCTGACCATAAACGTAATTCTTTCTTTGCTGAATTTTCCTCCAGTACATTTTTCTCCTTTAAAATCAGTGTTCGCGAGAGCTGTGCTTTGAATAAAAAGCCCCGTTTGATCGGCGTTAAAAATGTCACGGGGTTCATAATTTTTTTTAACTTCTAACCACTTTCCTAATAAAAAAGACTATATAAAATTTTCATCTACGGCAGATTCTTCTCCACATATCCATTTGTAGACAATTCTATGACGCTCTTTAAACCTTGTCAGCCATCCGTTAGAACATGTGAAATTGTTGTAACCAAGAGCATCAGCAAAAGCCTTTGCTTTCTCTTGCAAAACTGCACCAGTTAAAACAATGTTCTGGCTTCTTGCTTCTTTTATCCACCGTAAAAGAGCAATTTCAATTTCTTCATTTTTTCGTGTGCGCATCCGTTTTCTTGCTAGTTCGAATTGACTGACAGCATAAGCCGCTTCAATCTTTTCACGATTCTTTAAAATTGTAGAGAGTGTGCTATTGGGTATTCCATACTTTGCCGCAGTTTCTGATTTTTTTCAGCACTTTATCGCTGACTTCATTTAAAATCTTTTGTTTTTTTTCTAAAGATTCAGCTTGGTACTTTCGACTCATCTTTCAAAGAATTCTACAGAGCAACTGCGAACAGAGTTTCAGTAGTCAGGTATAGTAGTAAGGATTGTCACTTCTTTCACTGGAAGATATGGGATTTCGGAAACACTGTTTATGGTTTATGTCACTATCAATAGAGTCAAACAATTAATGGAACAATCACATTAAAAAAAGAAACTCCTTCACCCAAACATTCATTGTGGCCGATCTATAGCTCAGAGAGGGAATATGTCCGCATAAAGGACTAAACAGATAGCTAACAGATATGATTTCTAAAGATCAGAGGTCAAGAGTAGGAGCCCCTGACAGTTCGGACACCACCCCTTTCTATTGATCACCTCCCCTTTCTTTTGTTCACCTCTCCTTTCTTTTGTCAATGACCACAAAATGTAATTCGAAAAGAATAGAAAGAATCAACATATGATTGATTCCCATCTCAGGCATACTTGCGCAGAATGTGAATAAATGCAGCTTAAGCGGAGGGGAAAATGTGGAATATCAGAGGATAAAGAAAAGCAGAGATTAGCCAAATATTTCACCATTTTTTGAAACCCTTTTCCACTTTGTCATTTTCAAACCGTGAGAAAAATTCCATTTTTAGTAAATAAGATGTGACATGTAAATTTGAAATATTGAAAACTTCGCTTAAGAAAGAATGCTTTGATTTTCCAGCAAAAAAAAATTTTCTCCTTAAACGGGATTTTGCGAAATTCTATTTCGTGTTAAACGAATTAATTTACATTGGTTTTCAGACTTATCTGACGGGACCTCAGTATTATTTCGTGTTAAGCGAAATTTCGCGTTAAGCGATTTCGTGTTAACGAGGTTCGATTGTATTTGTAATTTTTTCTTCATCGAACTCATCTGAACTTGAATAGACTTCTAATAATTCTGCTTCAAATGTTTTATCCGCAACCTCGTCATCTGAGAGATCACTAAATTCAGAGTCTGATTTATTTGTGTCTTCTTATGTGAGAATTCTTTTTCGTTTAGACATCTGAAAAAAACATTTTATTTTGCTTTGTTAAAAGTTAACAAAGTATTCCATGAAAAATAATAAAATGTATTAGAAAATTCTATTAATTGAAAGTAAAAAAATAGTAAAAATTAATTGAAAAAAAAGAAAAAATAATTTATCTATGACACAACACCCAAGAAAATAATATGGTATTAATTATATAACAACATACTTCGTTTTTATTCTTCCTTTCACCAAAACCTTCCTCCTTTCCTTTCTAAAACAGAAAACAAAATGACCAATGAGAAAGCTCTTACATTTACAGTAGCACTGACTAACGTAACGCCCAAGTCGCATGATCGTGCGGGTAACGAAATCTTGAATGCGACGAGCAACATAAATAGTGTATAATTAATGTTTTTTATTTTATTACACTTATTTAGACATTAAAGCAAAAATATTTATCTAAGCAATTAGAAATATACTGATAATTACCTTTTTACGACAGATAAAATGATGTGCTGTATCCGTTGTACTTGTAAACAAAGCTAGTCATGCCAGCTAAAAGATAAGCATGTACTACAACCGTCAACTGTTGATAAAAAATGATAATTTACTCTTTTTGCAAATCAGAACGATTGTCCGATTCGGGTTTTTATTACATACGACTGTTTCAGAAGCAAAAATTCATATGAATGACTAATACGATCGTGGGGGTTGGGTCTTAAAGGGATATGCTATATATAGTAGGTATATAATGTAAAGAAAACGTTCCTTCAGAAAATATGTCAAACGACATTGTACAAAATACTCTGCAATCAGAATAAAAAAAAAATAAATAATGGATGAAAATTAAGCAGGTTTACTAAAACATGTTTCACTGCGCATGCGCGAATGCAATCAAATACAATATACATAATGTATTATCTAAGTATATAGAGCAACTTTTGTGAAAGTCTAAAAATCAACCTCGAAAATTCTGAATATTATCGTCGATAGAATGAGCACGAAATTCGTTGTTTCCAAAATGAAGCAAAAATATGAGGGGTTGTAACAAATATCTGTTGATTAATGCCAAGATAGCGTACACAATATTGCACGTACTATTGTATTTGGATACAACCCCTGATCTTTTTGCTTCCTTTTGGGAACAACGGATTTCGAGCTTATCCGATCGACGGTAATTTTCAAAATTTTTAACCTTTGATTTGAGACTTTCACAAAAGTTGCTCTATGTACTTAGCTGATACATTATGCACATTATACTTTGATTACATTCGCGCATGCACAGTGAAACATTTTTTAATTAACCTGCTCATTTTTCATTCAATTTTTATTATTTTTAAATTCTGATTGCAGAGTATTGTGTACAATGTTGTTTGTCATATTTTCTGAAAACAACTTTATATTAAGAACTCTGTAATTATAAGAAAAAAAACTTTGCGAAATTTGAGACTGTTTTTATAAAAACCTTAATTTCTCTACGAGTATACATGCTATCCTCATAAAAATGAACATAGTATATTACAATAAGCCACTTATTAATAATCTCGAGTTTTAACGCTTTTGCTATATTAATTTTTACAGGGTTATCCAAAAGGTATTAGTTCTTTTTCAGTTTGTTGACGGTCTCCTATGGGGTTTCGGGAAAAATGTTTCGCGAAAATATATGACCTATACTATACTGTTTACACTCCTGTAGTTTCAGGTTAATTCCTTATGTATTTTTCTAGATATTTAACAAAACTTCTAAAATCGCAAGTGACCTGTCACATTTTGCCATATAGTCTATATATATTGCGTGAAACAGTGAAAAGTGACAAAACCTTAATTCCAACATGGGACATTTGAATAACATGCCAACTGTAAACAACTGAGCTACCCGGACGATATCCACTTTGTCACCCTTCACTCTTATATGTTGCGAGACTTCAAGACGACATAACATGTCATTTCTATAAATTGTATTAAACCTTCAAAAAAGAGCTTGTGAAGATGTTTTCAGTCAAACAAAATTCTCTTGCAACTTACAAAATATACTTTTCCTTAAAAAAAAGTGCTCATAGAATTCTTTGAGTGTTGGAGAATGAGAGTAATATTAAAAAAAAATACTTTAAAAAAAAAATTCTTTTTTACCTACCAATAACTAATTTGTACTTTTCATATAAATCTTGTACAGTTGAACATCGTTAAGTCTAAATTCGATATCGCGAATTTTTCGATGTCTCTAAAAAAATCAGATTTCCTTACGCGTTTTCATTAAAATATTTTTATGAAATCCTATCCTTAAGCCATTTTTTAGATTTATTCCATGAGCGTTTTCTTAAAATGAAGGATTTCCTTCCTGTGTACTTATGTTATAATATGGGGCAATTGGGAGGTACAGAATTTATATCTGAAATGACAATTTTGGCTACTTTATCAGAACATGAATATGAGGACGAAACTAAAGAATTTCAGTTAAAACTAAAAATTTAAAAAAGAAGCACAATCGGCAATGATCATAGTATGCAGATTTGTTAACCCTATTCGGAACCGGGGGCTCTTGCACAAATTTCAATCGGTTGGAACCACTTAAAAAAAAGTTACATTTTACTTAAATAATCACGAAAATGCTCTAATTAAAAAAAGCAAATATTACTCTTTTTTACTGGTACCGAAAATAAATTCTGTATGCACTTTTTGAGAGCCCATACATGCATATATGGTTTCCGAATGTATTAATATAGTGCCGGCATAGTATATGAAACATTTAAAACTGTATGGCTTTTGGAAATTCTAATTAAAATTTTAAAAGAAAATACATGTACTGATCAGTAAGATTTTTTTTTCTTCATGTGTAAGTAGATATTTTTACAATCGGTAACTAGACCTTACCATTATTCTGGTATAGAACCTGTATAAATTTCTTAATGCTAACACACTTAGAAAATTATTATAATTTTAATATTTTTGTATTTTTCATTGTTGCTCCCTTCCAGTTCGAGATATTGTGATTTGACAGTATAACGTATTATATCATAGCTTCATCAAATATTGTAAATTATTCATTTTAATAGTATTTTATTATTTTACTTTACCCGGCTCCAGCTATTATTTATTTACGTTTCTCCAACAATTACAATATTGATACCAGTCTAATTTGTTTATTGTGCTATAAATAAAATCTTAACGGTTAACTTAACTGTTTACTAAGTGCAGTTAATTAATTGAAAACTAAATGACACTAATATTAAAATATTTTTCTTTTTACAGCCTATTGCTTATTCTTTTGTATTACCCATGACTCAGCCTCATATTTTCAACTTCAAAATACTTTTAATATATAAAAGTATTGAGCTTGTGAATGCTTTTTTAAAAATTTCTTTTAAAGTTATACTTTGCAATTTCCTTAATATAAAAATTGCAGTAGTAAGACATGTAAAATAAGAATTGTTTAATTTTCTTTTACCAAATGATTTAAATTTTTTGGTAATGATTCAAAAAGCAATTTTAGTTTGATAATGTTTTTTAATTTATTTTAAAATCTGTATGTACTTCTAAAATTCTTATTAAATTCTAAATAAAAAAAAAAAACGTTACTTTCACAAAAATTATGGCAAAAAAATATGATCTATATATTTTTCCAAATCGCGTCCGTTAATTTAAACCTTTGAGCTAATGTTTATTTCTTTGGACTATTTGAAATCTTATGACAGATAATAATCTATACTAATAAAAGAAAACATCGCTCTCTGTGTGTGTCCGTGTGCCTGCTATGGCTAGCTAAATCTACTGCACGTAGAAGTCTGAAAATTTTGATGTGAATAGTCCAAGACAGGTCCTGGTGCACTTGAGACTCGGAAATTTAATTTTTTAAGGTCCTGGACCCCTTTAAGTTTTTATGCACTAAATTGTTAATAACATGCCTCTTTTCTATCCGACCTTCTTCGTTTTTCCGGCATCTGATATGAATTTTTGTGATCCTTTTTCCATTTATTCTCCCGTTTCTACCTTCCTGTTTCTACACCCTGGACCCGGTCAAGGCTCCTTGAATATTTTGTGTGCCGTGCCTTTTTCACCTTCTCAGTACTTGAGTCTTGGACTCTTCTCTCTAGACCAACACCCACATATTTTTATTGGACTAAATATGGTGGACGCAGGAGGAAAGTAAGAACAGTTTATAGAGACGTAATTTATGTCTACTCCTTTTCTTTAATAGCGTCATAGTTAAGATGGACCTCAACCAATGACATACAATGGCAGTTCATGACGTTTAAAACGTCACACGGAGTGCGTCATCTTTACACGGTGATTGGTACAAAGGGGAGCGCCCATCGTTTTGTACCAATCGCCATGTAAAGAGGATCCACTCAATGTGACGTTTTAAAAATCATGAGCCGGTCGTCTATCGCGACCAACGAAATTCGGGCATTCGATCTTCATTTTTGGGATCCTTTTTCCATTTATTCTTCCATTTCTACATTCCGGTAAAGACCCTGGAACCTGTCAAGGAACTCTTGAACTTTTTTTCTGTGCCATGCCTTTTTCACCCCCTTATTTTTTCTCCTTCTCAGTACATAATTTTAAAGTTGAGTCTTTAACTCATCTCCTTAGACCAACACCCACATATTTTTATTGGGGCCCTAGGGTCTTTTTTAAGCATTTCCCCACATTTCTTTAAATTTATATTCTAATGATTAAATTATACCCTATGCTTAATTTTGACTAATCGAAGATCTAAAACGTTAAGTACAAAAACGTTTTAACATGTTTTTATGTTATCTCCTAGCTTTCGACTATTAGTTGGCCTGTTTTGGGCCCGATATAACTCCCTTAACTCTTTCCGGCACATACAAATTTTGTTGTAAAATGATGAAATCATCGACTGCCACCGGAATTTACATACGACTTTTTTAGAAATTAAAAACTTGTTACTTTATACTTGCATTGTTAATGCAAAATTTTATTAAAAATATTCTTGGTGCCGTTTGGAATTAAAATTAGGTATTCCGACCCTGGCACACTGTGCCGGAAAGGGTTAAAAATGGTCCGATTCACTTGCTTTTTTTCAACAACTTCTTAAGTTCTCCAGCTACGGCATGAACTCTCATGGAGCTAGGAAAGGAGAGGAGTAGGTTTACTTATCCATAGATTAACATTCAAGATGGGATATTTCCATAGAGCGTAATGGTAATGCGATTGCGATGATGAAGCCTTTAGTGACAATGGGTAAGAAACTCCCCATCCTTGTAAAATTTTTATCATTGAGCATCTACCTTATTTTGATCTTTTTTTTTTTTTTTTAATGTTTCATGTTTCCGCTTTCAATAGAATCTTACACCGATACATGAACACAGAACAGATATTCTATTTTACATATCTAATATCTATTCTATGTTCATGCACGGATATATGATTTTTTTACATGAGTGAACGATATAAATGCAAAATAAAAAACGGTGTAAGAATTTCGTCTTGAATGCTATATATGAAGTAAATATGATAGAAATGGATTTAATGCTACATAAAATAATGGTGTAATATAAAAATATACGAAGTATTGGACTCTACAGATCCCAGAAAATTTCATAAATATTCCCATTCGGTAGGAAAATTTTTACAGCCGATGTTTTATTAATTTATGAAGTTTAACGTATTAAACAACCGTTACAATTTATGTTTTAAAAATTACGCATTTTCACTTTCTTACAGATAAAATAAAAATGTTGTTTTTAATATAAATAATGCACTATCAATTCAATAATATTTATAATATTAACATATATGAATAATAATAAAATTACAGATGGGGGAAAAATTCATTTCGACAAATTTTTAGAGTTATATAAATCTAACAATTAAAAATAGATGTAGTGACATTACACTCAATAAAGATTTATTCGATATGAATAAATTATCACAATAGCTGAATTTGATTTTTTACAATTTAATCTCATACACTTAATCATTTACGTTATTAACAGAATTTTGTAAGGTTTTCTTTTATATTATTACTCTTATTATCATTGTGTAAGTTAAAGGTGACCAATACAAGTACGGTAAAAAAAAGCAGCTAAATAAATAAAGGAAGCATGAATAGAATATCGTCTGACACCTGCTTCGTTTTAGGAAAGAATAGATATTCAAAGCATAGAGGGGTAAACATATTTCTTTAACATAGGTAAATTTCGGAGGCTCGTTAATTCTTCCCCCTTGTCAGTAGTGACGCTAGTACTGCCGGTCTCACAAATGGTCCGCCAGCTGAATACCAATAAATTTTAACAGAAAATTTTATGGTAGGTTTGCGCTAGAATTAACTTTAAAGGTGATTCCGGGGCGGTTTTTAAGAAAAATCGAAAAAGAAAATTTTTCTAAAATAATATTGGTATTCAGTTGGCGGACCGTTTGGGAGCCTTGGTACTGTTGCCATTACAGATTTTGCCGTAAATGTCCCATCTTGGTCCTTAATCTATGCACTTATCTTCGCTTGTGTAGGGAAAGCCTGGAAGACGAAACACGAATTCTTTTCCCCGCTGCTGTGTCCGACATATTTCACTTTGACCGGTAGATGTCCAATCAACATTCTCCAGTGCAAGACGTGGCTAAATATAGCGGACACAGGTGAGGAGTAGGAATAGCATCGATACTAACGAAAAAGACATTTTACCACGTATCATTTTTACAGACCACTGGAGTCACGTGATGCTCGAATGCAACAATGAAGGCGTGCAAAAAGAGCATCACGTCACTACAGCGGTCTGTAAAAAAGACACGTGAGATGTACCGCGGTAGTCTGTCTTTTTCGTTAGCCTCGGAATAGCTTCAAGTGACGTCAATTATGTTTACTCATTTCCTTTCATAGCGCTATAGTTAAGATAGACCGCAACCAACGACGTACAATGCCAGTTCATGACGTTTAAACGTCACGCGGAGTGGATAATCTTTAAACGATGATTGGTACAAAGCGGAGCGCCCATCGTTTTGTGCCAAGCGTCGCGAAGAGATGATCCACGCAGTGTGACATTTTGCAAGTCATGAACTGGCATTGTACGCGACCAACGACCTACAAAGCTAGTTCATGACTTTTAAAACGTTACACGTAGTCGATAATCATTACACGGTGATTTGCATAATGTCGAGCGCCCATCATTTTGTGCCAATCGCCGTGTAAAAATCCGTGCGATGATCTATAAGTAATGAACTGGCCTTGTACGTAATAGGTCGTGATCACTGAATTCTACAGTAGTACGTAGAGATAACGCCCTATTCTCATATATTGAATCCAGCGGCCGCCCATGAATACAATGGCAAAGAATTTCCAAACAAAAATTTGGCAAAACATGCGACGGAATCCAGACAGATTTTTCGCTGTTAGCTAGGCGAGATTGACAAATTTGAAGACAACATTTCTGCGAACTTTTCTCTGTTTGAAGTAATCAGCGAAAAGACTGGAAGATGCAGGCTTCCTTTTTATCAATCTCATTTCGCTAGCACCAAAAATATATATCTGGATCCCGGCCATGGTTTTCATCCCATAGGGTATTACAAAACAGATTTTCTTTTTAATGTATGACGAAGTTGCTTCAATTTTGCTGATTTGTATTTTTGATTGGAAAAAAATATAGATTTTATTAAAATTCATTAAAAATTTTTAATTTAATATTACTTTAAAACGAAATTTTATATAAGATCAACAAAATAAAATGAAAAATTTGGTAAGTATTGCTAATAAAAATGACAAAAAGGTGTAAAAATAACCAAAATTGAAAACAGTATTCGGAAACGTTTGAAAAGTGCTTTTAAGATGAAGAAAAGTACAGGATTTATTATTTGCGCGGATTGAAAGTGTGATGCGTTCGCGGCAGAAAGTGGACTAGTTAGTTAGCTCTCCGTACTGGTATGGAGCTCAGTGGTCGTGAATTGACGCGCCCGAAAAGCAGGCGAATTGTGACATCAGAGACGTCTTCCGTTTCGTATCGCGACCAAAGACATACAAGGCTAGTTCACGACATTTAAAACGTCACACAGAGTGAATAATTTTTACAAGGCCACTGGTACAAAACGATGTGCATGGCACTTTGTACCAATCACCATGCCGATGATCTACCCCGTGGGAATTTTAAACGTAATGAACTGACTTTGTATGTCGTCTGTCGCGATCGTATGCTGATTTCTCATCGCCGAATGCAAAAGCAAGATACGATACAAAAGTACAGCATTTAGAATATATACTGTGGAAATCAACTGTCCCAGTAATGCTTAAAAACGTGCTAAAATATTGGATCACTTAAATGTCAAACGATGCTGAAATCCAAAGAAGCGATCGAAGAGGTATCTGTAGGATATTTTCTAAAACTCCAAGACGATTTGGCACCCGTCGGCCAAATCGTTCTGAGTTTTCGGTGGTTTCTTCGAACCTTAGATTTCTTTGCTGAAATACGGGTTAGGTTCTCTTAGAAAGACCCCCACAGAGGGCACTCCCTCTTCAGACCAATATCCCTCGTGTATATAATTGGCCATGATAAACAACACCAAGACTATTTGGTCTAGACGCTTGACATAAGGGGGTTCGAATGGCCAAACGTCAAATTATTGAAGTACTAAGCCCGTTAAAAAGTACGGCACACTGAGTTAGAGGACAGTTTCGAGAACAATATCCAACCCCTACAACCTTTCCCCGGCGCACGCGTCCTGTTCAAATTTAGACGGAATTCGATCGTTCAACTTGTTTGTGTCTGTTCTCGGCGTTCGTGTGAAAACATAAACTCTGCAGTGAAATATTTATTATTGTACGTTCATTTGGAAAGTGTTTTTAGTGGATCCTGATACAACAGGTAATAATGCAGAACTTTAATATAGTTTTTCATTATGTTGCCATTATGAAGTTTAGTTCTTGTATTTTAAAGGTTCCCTCATATTGGAGTAAGATTATTTCTAAAATATTTTATTTAATCGAGTGTTTATTGCACTATCAAGTCACATCCTGTTATAATTTCTACCTGAATCGAAAGTTTGAAGCCATGTGTAGTGAGAAATCAAGGAAACTGCCGCGGAAAAGCGCGGATGTGTACCGCTTTCTTGCTTTGAACTTTTTTTTACCAAATATAAAAACAATTACTGTCGTAAATAGCATTCTAAAAGAAAATATTTTTTTTTTGTAAGTTCAAAAGGTGCTTCGGGAGTAAGGATTGTGACCCGTAAATATTTATTTGAACGAATGCAGAGCTTTGATTTGTCCAATTTAGAAGATATATTTCTTAAAAGATCAACTAATATCGGGTAAAGGTTACATAGAAGACAAAATTGAGAGTTTAAAACGCAATTTCGCATACTTTAAATCACAAATTAAGCAGAGATGGTAAAAATCTCATAAGAAGGAAGACGTATTTCTAAAAAAAAAAATCATTTTTTGCTATAAGGAGCATTTGAGATACCTATACCAGAGCCTCGGTCTGGATGACCAGCTAAATTATTTATAGAATCAAGTGAGAGAACTAAGAGGAGGAAAAACAGAAGTATGATCTGCTCTAAAAAAAGGTATAATATTTCATGCTGTTTAGGTTGAATTGCGGAAAGCTGGAAAAAGAGATGCTTCTGAAATACTCAAAGAAGTGATCAGTAGTCCGAAACGTGGAACAAATTATAAAAAGGCTTTTTTTTAATCAGAGAGCGAGGAAATTGACTCACCCAGAACAACATGAATACAAGCATTGTCCATGTTTGTAGAAATAAAATTAACTCATCCACAATACGAAATAGTGAAGAACACCAACAATAAAGATCAAACAATTCTGTTTGGACCCAGAATATTTATTTAGTTATTGAAGCTAAATATTTAACACGATTTTAAAATTTACATATTATTTAAAACATTTTCTGGGTCGAAAGATGATTGTTTGATCCGCGGATTATACGCCGGAAATTACGGTAAGTTTTGATTCAAGTTTGAGTGTTTTGCAGTATTTTGAGTATTTTGTAAATGATGAGTTAATTGATCTTATTGTGTCAGGAACACACATATATGCCAAACAACGTCAGGAAGCGCCCTGTTTTCGCTTTTCAAAAGGTAGAAAAAGTTGGAAATCTGTAAATAAAAACGAATTAATGGTATTTTGGGGCGTAAACATCTTACAAGGCATTATAAAAAAAACCGGAAACTAAAATGTATTGGAGCAAAAGACATTCTATTTCAACACCTTTTTTCTCTAGCATTATGGCATGCAACAGATTTTATGAATTAAATACATTCATTTTGTAAATAATTAAACTTATGATCAAAATAATCATCCAAATCCTAAATTAAACAAGATTTTGCTGGAAGTGTATCATATAACTGGCATAAACACCCTTGATACCACTTCAGCAGGTTGTTATTTTATTTTAATGTCAAAAAAATAATACTATTATTTATATATTTTGATTATTATTATTTTATAAAATGCATATATATATTTAGAGTGTGTTCTTACTTTAGAGTGTGTACTTATTTAGATTATTATTATTGTTATTTAATATAAATATACTCATATATGTATTTACGCTGTAAAGCCGTAATAAGAGAAGTACTGCACAGTTGGATCTTATCTGTAGAGGGGATCTTTTTAGATAGACACGAAGTCTCCAAGCCTAACAAAAGCTTGACATAAAATGCCAAGTCAAATTTATGACTGGATGTTACTTTATTTATGGGACCTAATAAAGAAGTCGCAAAAGATGGACCACACAGGCGAGGTACCAAGGCCCGGGGTCCAGAGCTCAAGATCACGGACGCTCAGGGGGCGGAGTACGGTATACCCCGAAAAAGGTGTAATACCGAATCAGAGGTCTGCAAGTTGAAGGAAGAAGAGGGGGTCAGCAAGGCTGACCGACCATTTGACGAAGGGGGCAGAGGACCCTCCTCCATATTGTCATCACGAGGTGATTTCGTAACTGAAGAATGAAGTTACAGTCAGAGTGATGCGAGTTCCTAAACCATGATGACTTAAAAATAAGCAGATCGATTCTAGTTTCCAAAACTATGCTGTTTTAACAGAGATGAACGCTAGTTCCCCAACTATGATGACTTAACTTAGATTAGTTTTATTTTCCAACCAGGATGGTTATAGCAGATTGATGCTAGCTCCCAATTTATGATGACTTAAAAAAAGATGCATTCTAGTCCCCAATATATGATGACTTAATAGAGACTGTTTTGCTCTCTCTCAGTAATGAGTTACTTAGCAGACATTGGTTAGCTCTAAAAGTGATTTTACGATGAGTACGAGTTAGTCGGGTCGTGTTTTCCCGCTAAGAGATGGCCCTAAGATCGACAGTCTTCGGACATTGTTACATCATCAAAGTATTTTAATTAGTGAACTTTTTCCTAGAGTGTGAAAAAACACTCAATGTGCCAAGGATTTAAGTGCAACCTTAACTACGAGTAATCCTCTTCTACCGAAGGTATGTGCTATTCAATATTTTTGTATTCCCATTGTTGTAATAATCTATATTGTGTTAGGGATGTACAATTTATGGTACCCAATCAATTAATTAATATTTGTAAGGATAATTTAAAAGGTAAATTTAATGTAATTACTAATTCAATGTTATTCTTTGGAACGCTGGTGTCTTGTGACATAATTCTATTTTGTTTATTTTATTTTTGTAAATATGTAAATTAACTGTAAATAAACTTTTTGTTTATTGTTAAATTTTGGCTATGTTTTAATATAACATCAGTCCACTGCTTTTCTTTAATGTAAGTTTTATTTCAGATGACAGTCTTCTTTAGCATGTTATTTATGCGTAGTTTCGATAGGTTTTATTTAGATATAACTACACGGTCTATACGCTATTTCTTCACTAAAATTACACAACGGAGCTTGGGGCATTTTTGGAGATGTGTTTCCTCCCGCCTCAATTTAAGATAATTAAGGTTAGTTTAATTATCAGGAATAGCCAGGACCTTTATTATAATATTACGATCACAAATGTTTGTTTATAGATTATAATGTTTTTAAATACCCACTATAATAATTCAGGTACAGTAATTCAGGAGTGGTTAACCTGCAATTACTAAGGTAATTGCTTTTATTACCAATTATTTTTCCCCCACCTTCAAGATTGTGGTTTACCCTGCCCCCAATCCCAGTGTATGTTTGGGTAGTTAAGTTGGTGCCGGTATATGGACCTGGATCTGCCCAGCAGATTTGGTCAGTATTAGAGCATGAAAATAATTACTTCCAGCGGACTGTAACTCCTGCAACGTGAAATAACTATTGATGAAACATTGATGCTTTATAAAGGTCGTTTGTCGTGGCGACAGTATATCCCCACGAATAGGTCACGTTACGGAATAAAATCTCATATGTTGTGTGAGTCAAGCTCCGGTTACATATGGTCACAAATTATATATCCCGGGAAAGGTACTGTATTTGATCCGGAATACAAAGATTTACCTCAGTCCATACAAGTCGTAATGTCAATTGTAAAATCTTTATTTAAAAAAGGATACTGTCTAATAACGGATAACTTTTATACGTCACCACAATTGACAGACCTGCTTCTGGAAAATCAAACCGATACATATGGGACAGTGAAACAGAATTGGAAAGAAATGCCACCAGAGCTGATGAGAAAAAAATAGGAAGAGGACAAACTATCGCTTTTCGCCGAGGTAAGGTACTTGCCATGAAATGGAAAGACAAAAATGATGTTACGATACTGTCAACGGTGCATACAAACACAATGGCTGATGTAAAGTATCACAGCAAAGAAGTGAAAAATCCAACTGTGATAATTGATTATGATAAATGCATGGGAGGTGTAGATATTGCCGATCAGTGTCTTTCTGATTATTCAATTGAAAGAAAAAGGGGAAAAATATTATACAAAAATATTTTTTCATCTTTTAGATCAAATGATAATAAATTCTTTCATTATTTACAAAAAGAAAGGTGGAACAATTTCTCATTTGATGTTTCGTGTGGAGTTGGTAGAGTATCTTCTAGAAAAATACCATTCACCCGAAAATGTTCGAAATAGAGGACGTCCAAGTTCAGAAGAATATACCAAACGTTTGACAGAACGCCACTTTCTAAAACAAATACCTGCTTCAAGGAAGAAATAACTATTTAAGAATGCAGTGTGTGTTGTTCTAAAAGGGATGTAAATAATAAGCGTATTCGGAAAGAAACTCTATATTTTTGCGCTGATTGTGATGCTGGACTTTGTATTGCATGTTTTGAAATACATCACACTAAAAAAAATTACTGAAAATCAAAGTATAATGTTTATATATTATTTCAAATATTATTATTTTATTATTATTAAAAATTTCTAAAGATGTGAAAAATAAAGCTCTTATTCGCATTAATTTGTATGGTGTAAAGCTTTACATTAACCCCTTAATTCTCGCGCCCGTGATTTTCACGGACAGTGTAGACTACTATTTTTTAATTCAGATTGTTTGACTCCCACCAGTTTTTTTTTTAAATAGTGTGGCTTTATTTTCGCATCATTTTATCTGCCGTTAACTACGGTGGTGGGAATCAAACAATCTGAATTATAAAACAAGTTGGAAATTGCTCGTCA
The DNA here is from genome assembly GCA_963932465.1 of Maratus speciosus. Classification (NCBI taxonomy): domain Eukaryota; kingdom Metazoa; phylum Arthropoda; class Arachnida; order Araneae; family Salticidae; genus Maratus; species Maratus speciosus. The sequence goes on along the minus strand of OZ010796.1, from coordinate 270,293,919 downwards.
AACGTGGCGAATGAGGTGCGTTCGTACTATAACTAGTTCAGTGGCGTGGCGTGAAAATTTTCGGTGGTCATCGCAATTATTTAAGTTTGTGGTGAAAAATTATTAACTCTAAAATTCAATGGTTGAATGTTCAAAAAAGAAACTTTAAATCTTACCTTCACTTATACATGAACTCCAAATGTTCTGCTAAAACTGGATCGTAGAGTTTTAATAGCTTATTAAGAGTTTTAAAATATTGCTTGGCCATCGCCGCATCCAGCGATGACCGGACGCCACGTCACTGAACTAGTTTTATAATTATTTTTTTCACCCCATATTGTAATGAATGTATATTTTTTTGCGCTTCATAAGTGCATAGTCTGTAACATCATTAAAATGCACTTACAATAATTTTTTCCCCATTCCCCTAAATGTAACGGAAATCTTTTGACTGTCCCTGTAATTAAACTATACATTCAATTTTCATAAAATTTGAAATGGCTCGACAAAATTTTGCAGCAATTATATATTTAAAATTTCAGACCATTCGGAAGGCTGTAAAATCATTAAAATGCATTTGCAATAATTTTTTCTCATTGGCCATAATGTAACGGAAAACTTTTGGGTGTCCCTGTAATTAAACTATACATCCGATTTTCATAAAATTGGAAATGGCTCAACAAAATTTTGCAGCAATTATATATTAAAAATTTCATACCATTCGGAAGGCTGTAAAATCATTAAAATGCATTTGCTATAATTTTTTCCCATTGGCCGTAATGTAACGGAAAGCTTTTGGGTGTCCCTGTAATTAAACTATACATCCGATTTTCATAAAATTTGAAATGGCTCGACAAAATTTTGCAGCAATTATATATTAAAAATTTCAGATCATTCGGTAGGGTAGTTTTTGCTCTGTTATATGCGGACGGACGGACAGACAGACGGACTGAACGACGACTATAGGTGCTACGTATTTATATAATTACGAACGCACCTAAAAAGTAACCTACACTTATCGGGGGCGGAGCTTAAGAGGTTAAGACATTTTGCACAAATTTTATACAAATATGAATATTGCTATAACATATTGTTTTTTCGCTTTAAAAATAAACTAATTGCATATTTTATTTAGAAACCTTATAATTATTCAATTTCTGTAATAAAAAAATAGGTACATTTTTTATGGTTTTTTCAAATATTAAGCGACAGTGAAGGGGTTAAGGAATACAATATTTTAGAGCTTTTTTTAGTATTACAGGGATAGCCGATTTCGTAACTATATATTCTAGGTGCTATAGTTTCAAGTGACGTCATTTATTTTTATTATTTTCCTGCCATAACTCCATAGTTAAGATATACCGCAACCAACGACATACTAGGCCAGTGCCTGACGTATAAAACGTCACACTGAGTGCACCCGAGGGTAACGAAAAAGACAGGCTACCGCGGTGGGTCCGATTCTTCTTTTTTTACAGACCGCTGGAGTCACGTGATGCTCGAATGCACCAATGAAGGTGTGCGAAAAGAGCATCACGTGACTCCAGCGGTCTGTAAAAAAAGAAGAATCGGACCCACCGCGGTAGACTGTCTTTCCTGTTAGCCTCGGAGTGCACCGTCTTTACTCTATGATTATTACAAAACGGAGCGCCCATTGTTTTGTGTCAAACGTCGCGTACAATTGATCCACAGAGTGCGACATTTTAAAAGTCATGAACTGGCATTGTACGCAACTTACCACATACAAAGTCAATTCATTATGTTTAAAACATTGCACGTAGTCCATCATCTTTACAGGGTGATTTGTACAAAGAGGAGCGCCAATCGTTTTGTGCCAATCGCCGAGTAAGAATTCGTGTGACGTTTTCATGAACTGTCCTAGTATGTCATTGGTCGCGACCACTGAATTCTACAGCAGTGCGTAGGCTAACGCTCTATTCCGATACATTGAATCCAGTTCCTCACCCATAAATACAATGGCAAAGAATTTCCAAAGAAAAAATTGGCGAAAACATAGGAAGAATTCCAGATAGATTTTTCGCTGTCAGCGAGACGAGATTGACCAATCAGATGTCTGCACTTCTGTGAACTTTTCCTGTTTGAAGTAAACAACGAAAAGCCTGAAAAAATGAAGACTTCAAAATGAGGATATTCCATCTACGTTTTGATCACGTGGTCCAGGTAAAAAATTCTAGCGTAAAGAAGGGGAGGCACCGTAGACGTGTAATATAAATCCCCGCTAGCCAATGAAACAGTTCATGAGGCAAAGCAGTAGTATCTTCCCTTCTTATCAGTTAAAAGTTCCTTGTTCTAATGGAGGATATTCCATCTGCGTTTTGATCACGTGGTCAAGGTAAAAACTTCTAGCGTAAAGAAGGGAAGGCTCCGTAGACGTGTAATGTAAATCCCCGCTAGCCAATGAAACAGTTCATGAGGCAAAGCAGTAGTATCTTCCCTTCTTATCAGTTAGAAGTTCCTTGGGTAAATTACCGGTATCATGTGACTTTTTTCAGCCTCGAACCCATATTTGGAATATCCTCCATTACCGGTATCACGTTACGTTTTTTAGGCTTGAACCCAGATTTGGAATATCCTCCATTGGTCAATCGGATTTCTCTAACAGTGTAAATTCTATCTGGATCCGGGCCATAGTTTTCCTCCAATTTAGTAGTACGGGAAAGATATTTTTAAATTTGATTTTCTTTTTAAAATATGACGAAGATGCTACAATTTTGCTGATTTGTATTTTTCAGCGAAAAAAACTATAGATTTTATTAAAATTCATTGCAAGTTTTTAATTTAATATTCGATTTAAAACGAAATATTATATAAGCTCAACAAAATAAAATGAAAAATTTGGTAAGTATTGCTCGTAAAAATGACAAAAAGGTGTAAAAATAACCAAAATTGAAAAACGTATGCGGAAACGTTAGAAAAATGATTTTAAGATTAAGAAAATTGCAGTATTAATTATTGGCGCAGATTGAAAGTGCGATGCGCTCGATGCAGATTGTGGAAATGTTAGTTAGCTCTCTGTACTATAGCGTCTAGAATATATAGTGTGGAATTCATCTAACCAAACATTGCTAAAAATTTGTATCCCTTAAATGTACAATAATGCTTAAATCCAAAGAGCCGATTGCAGCGACTTCTGAGATATATTTTCTAATTTCAACGTAAATGTCGTATTATTATAGCATCTAGACCAAATCGTCTTGGCGTTTTAGAAAATATTCTGCAGATATCGCTGCGATAGGCTCTTTGGATTTTAGCACCGTTTGAAATTTAAGGGATCCAATATTTTAGCACTTTTTTAAGTATTACTGGGATAGCCGATTTCCACACGTTATATTCTAGGCGCTATACTCTGTGCTATTATGGAGCTCAGTGGTCGTGACTAGAAGCGCCCAAAAAGCAGGCGAATTGTGACGTCAGAGAAAGTCCGTTTTCCGTTTCGTATCGCGACCAACGACATACAAGGCTAGTTCACGGCTTTTAAAACGTCATACAGAGTGGACAAGTTTTACAAGGCCACTGGCACTAAACGACGGGCGTGGCACTCTGTACCAATCACCGCACACTGGGACGTTTTGATGATCTAGGTGGACAAAATTCATTTTTTCGATTATATCGGAATTTGACAAAACCGCATGTACTGGTAGCTGAATGTCTCAACGACTTTTAAGATACTAGACTGGCAATTCCTCGGCCACTCCCATTCAAAACCATGGCAGCCATCTGAAATGTTTTGAAGTAAATTGAAACTCCTCAACCGCGAGGTTTGTACGTCAGCTGTGAGTTATTTACTATTAAGTGCTATGGCTAGATGAGCTTAAAATTTAATTTTATGAATATATATGAAGTTTATGGCATATTTTTTACATGAAGCTATTTTTTATATCTAAATGGGCGTTATAAATATTGAATATTCAGAAATAAAGTTAAATAAGACGATTTATTAATAATTTTATAGATGATATGTTTCAAAAAGATTATCTAATTTTAACATGCCTTATGAACCGAAATAAAGGCGAAATTTATATGGAAGCAGATTGTTAAAGACTATAATCCCAACTTTTTTTAAGTTTGACTTTCAAAAGTAACTGGTAGGAAAGTTTAGTTTAAAGGTAGCAACTTTAACATGATATAGTAATTTATAAAATTTTAAATTACTTGCAAAGAAATCTACATTTTTAAAACTAATTTTTATGCAAAAAGGTAATTTTAAAAATGCATATTAATGAAGTAACACTATATTTTTATCTTTGGAGGATGTTTATTAAAATACTTACTTGCTATACGAAAAAAACAAAAAAATTGATGAATAATAAAGTTTTTTTTTTTTTTTTAAAGGCCTAAATGAAATAGGGTAGACTAATACTTAATGATCCGCAATAAAAAATACGCTGATAAAAGCATTTTCTTAGGTAAATTAAAATATAAAACATATATACTGCCGTACAACAGCTGTGATCAAAAATCCTCAGTTAAACTGACAGTTTTCCGGTCTATGTATCTTAAAGGTCTTTGGAATGTCTGTATTTTTGAGATCCGTACGAGTTTTGTCAAACAAATCAGAGTTGTCGATGAATTATGACCGTAAAGAATCCATTTGCGCAGTAGGTTTGAGGGAGATACAAAAGTTGCACTAACTTCCTCTAAGTTTGAAAGCACGTCATGTCTATTCTGTTTTATTTGAAAGCACGAGTTTACAGAACATATGTCGGGGCCTCCGTGGCCGAGCGGTTAGGACACCGCGCTGCCAGCCGCCAAGCCCTGAGAGCGGCAGAGGTCCGCGAGTTCGACTCTCGCTGGCTCCATTGCACACTCTTTGTGGAGCTCCCGGATGTAATTTCTCTGTGTTGTAAATTTCATTGTGCTATCTCGTCCCTGTATATTGACGATGACTTATAAGCGGACCTAGATGTCAAAAACACAAGTCAGATGTATGTGTTAATAAAAATAAACAAGAAACAAGAACATATGTCACAGGATTGTCAAGGTCAGATTTAACAGATTTTTCTTTGAAAATCAGCGATATTAAATCCGCTTAACCGCTTTTTTCAAAAGTTGTAATTTTGGATGATCCTTGATGTTGTTTAAAAATTTCATCTTGACTTTTAATCAATTAGTCAGCATTATTCAGCAATAAGCATTTTTTTAAATCAAAGTGCCATTGCTAAAGTATTAAAAAATTAAACAAACTCCTGTAGAAAGCTGCAGCTCAGTAAGTTTTATTAAAAAAACAAGCATCGTATTAAATTGCAGTGCATGTGTTTATCGGGTGTCCCAAAAATGACTGATGGATTTTAAAATTCAATAAATTGAAAACGGTGCCAGATATTAAAAAATTCTAGCAGGAGGGTTATGTATGATGTCAGGAGTTTTCTTACTGTGATTCTTCATTTTAGTTCGAATTTCAAACAATAGGTGACGCTGTGAGAAATAGGTGCTAATTCCGCCCCGAATTTTGGTACTTCGGGATCCATTCAAAACGTTTTAATCTCTTTTTTTTCGCATGGAAGAAGAGAGAGGCCAAAAAATTGAGCCTGGATTTAGCACCTAATGATTGCAGCGCCATCTATCGCTGTTATTTGTAACTAAAACTGGGAATCAAAGCATAAAAACTCCCGACATCTTACATAACCATCCTGCAAAAATTTTTTAGATATCTGTCACCGTTTGCATGTTATTAAATTTTAAAATCTATCAGTCATTTTTGGGACACCCGGTATGTTTAGTTCAAATCTTGCATGTAAAATTTAAACTATTTTTAGTTATCCTATTGAGCCGAAACAATAAAACATGTGTAATTTGAATGACAGTACAATATTACTGTAATTTAAAGATTGTAGAAGTTTGTTTAGAATACTTTTTCTACAGGGCTCCACAAAAATTTATATTAAAACTTGCAAGTTAATTTTAAACCAATTTCAATAATCTAATTGAGCTGAAACTTTGCTCAGAATATATAGTTCTGATGAAAATGCAATATTATTGTAATTTATGGAACGTAGCACTTAAGATGATTTTTTACAGGGTCACAGAAAATATTAGTTCAAATCTTGCAAGACAATTTTAAACCACTTTCAATAATCTGATTGAGCTGAAACTTTGCCTACATGTATTTTTCGGATAACATTTCTGTTAACTTATAATTTGACGAACGTAGACGTTATGCATTTTTAATAGGGCCACACAAAATATCGTGGAAAGATTGTTGCTAAAAAGCAGAATTTTTGTTAAAGTAAAAAAAAAAAAAAAAAAATACAATAGTTTATTGAGTTAGACAATAGCATTTTTTAAATTGAAAACACGGTGCGTAGCAGTTGTATTTCTTCTACAGGGACACATAAAAAAAATTCGGATACATTTCCGTCTATATGTAGAAATTTTATCTCAAATTAAATAAAATGTATATAGGTTATTTATTCACACAACAGTATTTTTTCAACCAAAACTAATTTTGGTGGCATTTATATGTTTTAAGGGGTACCGCAAAACATTAAAGTTTTTTTAATGTGATTTTTTTTTAAATTTTATTTTGCAGGATGACAACACAAATTTCTCGAGAAATTCTGAGTAGACAAAAATACAAAAAAGAAATGAATGTTAACTTACATGTGTGCATTAAAATGTTTTTTACTTAATTGTAAAATAAGTATGTTTAATGCATTATTTTAATGCATTATACAGGGTGCCCACTAAAGTCCTTCACACGCTCTTAATTGTCGAAATGTTGCAGCTATAGTCATAAAAGTGTTGTCCAGGTGTAGTAAAGGGACTATGCTCTACCAGATGACATCGCTTTCAGCGTCACCTGGTGCAAGGCAGCTGATTTAGTATTCCTATCTCGAAAACGATATTCATGCTCAGAACGAGATTCATTTAGCATTTATGTTCAGAAGGTGTCCTTTCGAACTAAATCGATGATGCTCTACAAATTTGTCATTCACTTTTATCCCAACTTTCGAACCTATTTGAGATAGAATGCTAATGCCGCCATTTTGCTCCAGGTGGCGTTGTAAGCGGTCTTGTCTAGTAGCGCATAACCTCTTTACTATACTTAGACGTAACTTTTATGAATATAGATGTAGTCTAGGTTTTTATTTTTATAGAGATGCAGTCGATCGGCAGTTAAGAGTGTGGGAACGGACTTTAGTGTGCATTTTTATTATTAGTCATTGTTGTTAAATAACCAAGTATTTATCACTGTTTGAGTATTTTAGTAGTAATGCATTTAAAAAAGAAACAGGAAAACCTATATTAACTTCAACAAAATAATTTTGTCCACCTAGATTGTCAAAAAGACCCACTGTGCACCGTGTAGATGACCTACTTCGTGTGACGTTTTAAACGTAATGACCTGACTCTGTATGTCGTTCGTCGCGATCGTATGCTGTGTTCGTATCTCCGAATTCAAAAGCAGGGTACGATACGAAAGTAAAGCATCTGGTATACATACTGTGGAAATGAACTGTCCCAGTAATGCTTAAAAAACGTGCTAAAATTTTGGTTCCATTAAAAGTCAAATGATGCTGAAATCCAAAGAGTCGATCACAAAGGCATCTGATGGATATTTTCTAAAACTCCAAGGCGATTTTGCACCCGTCGGCCAAATCGGTCGGAGATTTCCTTGGTTTTATTCCAACATTGAATTTCAATGTTTAAATACGGGTTAGGTTTTCTTAGAAAGACCCCAACGCAGGGCACACCCTTTGGGCCCACATCCCTCGTGGAGATAATTGGCCGTCATAAACAACACCAAGACGATTTTGTCTAGACGCTGTAATAATACTATGTTTACATTGAAATTTTAAAATATACAAAGATGTCTATGCTAACGGCTATTTGAATTTCAACATCGTTGCACATTTAAGGGTAGCGAAATCTTAGCATTGTTTGGATAGAAGACTTCCACACTACTTATTCATGGCGCTATAGTTCAGTGTTATTTACTGTACACTGTTAAAAATATCGTGAAAAATTACCTCTGTTTTTAAAGGCTATCTATTTTCTGACGAATGAGAACGCTTGATAAACGATTATAGCGTGTTCTCATTGGTCAGAAAATAGATAGCCTTTAAAAACAGAGGTAATTTTTCACGATACTTTTAACTACAGCGCCTAGAAGATACAGTGTGGAAAACAGCTATTCCTATAATGTTTTAAAAAGTGCTAAAAACTTGTATCCCATAAATCTCCAACAATGTTCTGCGGCAATATGCTGATACGAGCGCCATCTCGTAACTCTTTTCAATATAAAAACTGTGTTTTCAAAAATTATAGAATGTTAAATATCGGAAACTATAAATATAAGATATTCTGGTCTGTTATAAGCTAATTTAGTTAAGGAATGACGTGAAATAGGTTAAAGAGTCTCTTTTAGAATGACTATCGTTTTTAAATCACTACGATGGCGCTACGATCGACATCTTGTTATTCAGCATCGTTGTACATTTATGGGCTTCAATTTTTTAGCACTATTTTATAGCCGTTTTCCACACTGTATCTTCTAGGCGTGCACTTTTAACAGTGTAGGGTACCTCGATATGAAAATTGCGACAAACTTCGACCAATGATATACAAAGAAAGTCCATCACTTTTAAAACGTCACACGGAGTGGATCATCTTTAGCGGTGCGCCCATCTTTTTGTGCCATTCGCCGTGTAAAGATGATACACTCCGAGGCTCACGAAAAAGACAGGCTACCGCGGTGGGTCCGATTCTTCTTTTTTTACAGACCGCTGGAGTCACGTGATGCTCGAATGCACCAATGAAGGTGTGCGAAAAGAGCATCACGTGACTCCAGCGGTCTGTAAAAAAAGATGAATCGGAGCCACCGCGGTAGCCTGTCTTTCTCGTTAGCCTCGGATACACTCCATGCGACGTTTTAAAAGTCATGAACCGGTCGTCTATCGCGACCGACGAAATACAAACCCAGTTAATGGCTTTTAAAACGTCACACGGAGTGGATCAGCTTTACATGGCGATTTCTTAAAACGGTGCTCACGCCGCACAGTGTAAGATTTCACGAATCTAGCGGGTCAAAATTCAATTTATGAAAATTACCGATATAAAGGTAATAAAATTGATCTTACTAGAGATAAAATGGTTATGCATTATGAAAAAATACAGTGAAACCTCCCTGTGTGACCACCTCCATTAAGCAACCACTTCCTTGAACGATCATTTTTTCATGGAACGAAATTTATTGCCATACGCTCAATACTAATTTTACCTCCATTCAGAGACCATCCTAGTTGGACTCCCTTCATGAGCGACCAATTTCTTTGAAGAGAACGAAACAAATTCCTTTTTTTCCTGGTCGCTTGAAGAAAGTTTTATTACAAAAATAATTCCGGAAAGCGCATTATTCGTTAAACTTCTAAACTAAGTTTAGATTTTTTTAAATTCCGGTAACTTTTATGGGTTTAAACCCCTTTGTGCCTTTTATTAAGATGCTAATGTCATGATTTGTAATGCTTAAAGGCAGATATATTGCTAACGGCCACCGCAGCATCCTTAAAAAATCTTCCTTTTTCTATTTCCTACATTAATATTATCTTGCCATTGTTTTGGAGTTTTAATGATAATTCTCTTTTAAGTGTAAATCTTTCAATTATATTTATTTTCTTTCTGTGATACTTCATTTTTCTTCAGGTTTTCGGAGCTTCTATCTCTTTACATCAAATCTATAATCAATATGTAAGAGGCATTCCATAAATCTTAATGGTGCATGTTGTGCCGATAAGCTCCAAGAAAATTTGTGAGTATTATTCGTATATTATCGAATCATTTTTAAGTTATTCACCACCTTGAATTTTCCGTTACAGACATAAGTTGCTTTATTTGAAGATAGAATGCTGCAAATTGTGCTATCTACCACCGTGTCTTCAAATTTCCTCTATGGCTTACGTCTGAACATTGAAATGTACTACAGTTCGTGCAATAGCTATAAAGATTTAATTTCTGATAATTTCAAATTCTTCTGTTATTGACTGATCAGTTTCCATGATGAACTTAAAATTTATAGATGTAGAGTAAGAAGTAGATGATGGCTGTGGATTTACCCATTATAAAATTTTGATTTTCTTCATTACAGCCCTTTTTTATATGACGAGTATCCGGTTTTTTTAACGATTTTTTTAAAATTTCGTTGCTGTTTAGGGACTTTCAGATATATTTTTTAACATATCCATAGCATTCTTTTTCTCTAGATTGTCTCAGTTTTAAACACATGGCGTGTTTAAAAATTTGTGTTCCGGGAATAACGAATGCAACTTTTGTCTTTTGATTTCGGTCCACTTAAATAAAAAAATTTGTTTGGTTGTCCAACCTTTTTCTGGTAGTAATATTATTACCTCTGCCCTGCAAATATAATTATTATTGATATTCGAATCTGTCCATCTCTTATTTTACTTCAAAAAACGTTCTTTAAGAGATGTCAGTTTCTCCATCTTTGATTACTGCCAAATATAAATGAATGGATCAGCCGCTTAATCTGGTCTAACATAACAGATGAGCAATACTGAAGATTATATTTGTGTAATAAATAGCCTATCAGGTTATTTTTAGAATTAAAGGGGGATGGTTCATGTCTAATAACATAATTTTTTAAAATCTCATATAATTCTCTTTTCGAAATTTACACTTCCGTACCTGATAAAAAATTACTTATATTCAAGAGTTGCAAATAGTGGAAGCTGAAATTGATTTATTCTATATCTATATGCACACATATTTACAAAAAAAAATTATATTACAATGTACAATCGCGTACAAAATTCGTGGCAGCTTTTTAAATTTTAGCATATGCTATTAAATTTTTAAATAATTTTTATATTGACTTAATTTTTTTTTATAAATATAACACTTCTAAATAGCTATTGTAACAGTAAGATACAAAGTATCTACATTGTTGCATAGATTCCATACTATCATTAAAAAATATTTACAAAATAAGTATGTTTTTAGCGAAAAAATATCAATCGCAATTACAACTGCAGAATCGCCATTCTAAAAAGGTTGAAAGCATGGAACTATTAATAAAGAGGAAATGACATATCCTTAAAATAGTGAAGCTTCAACTGTAACCGCTATCGCAGAACTTGTTTACCACATGTGGAAACTTCCACCAGTAGATTTATATAGAAATTTTCACCTTATTTAAACGCTTTATTATTACAAAATTTCAGTCATAAATAATGGTAGAAAAAAGTTTTCATTTTTACTGGTAGGAACTTAGTTTGGCGGTAGTTAGGCCATGTGTTTCCGCCATATTGTGACAACCAGAGAAACAAACTGACAGTTTTACAAGGCATACTGACACCAGTAAAAATAAATAGAAAATTTTATGAAATTTTTAAGAAAGATTTCCATGAATAAGACATCCAATTAAGATGAAATTTTCTATTCTATTTTACTGGTGGGAAATTTACCCTAGCGGTAATCTGAAACTGAAGATCCAATTTAAAAAAAACAGCCGCCATCTTGTGACAACCTCCTCAGTTATTTCACTCGCAACTGGTAGATAGTACCCTATATGTCTCCTCCTCTTTATTCATAACTCCATTGTTGAAAGAAAATTTGGTTTTTGAGCCTATTTTTGATAGTGTTGTTGTGGAGTTAGGCTGCTATCACTGTTCATTTTTTTCCTCCAATGTGTTAGATGTTATTTGAAACATCTAAAAATGAAATTACTGCAAGTCGATTTTTGAACATTTTTCCCGCTAGATTTGCAAAATCTTACACTGCGCGCCGCTTCTGTACCAATCACCCTGTAAATATGATCCATTCCGTGTGACGTTTTAAAAGTCATAAACTACCGTTGAATGTCGTTATTCGCGGCTGAACATGCTACATGTATCGGTGAGATCGGTCACTTTACTTATGAGCTTGTTCATAGACGCAGATTGGAGCACCCGCATCCCGCATGGAGTAGGTCTTCAAGAAGTAAGGAATTTCGAAATAATCTAATTATTTCGTAATTTTATGGTTCAAAACTGGTGAAACCAATGACTGAATCTTACATTTCCAAACAAAATCTCTCCTAATAGGAATACATATGTCTATATGAACTCAGACAAAATCCAAAACATTCGTGAAAGTATCACGTGATCTGATATAAATCCGATAACACTGTTAAAAATCTGCAGCTTTTGCTAGATAGTCACCCCATCGCTTTTATAGAAAACAATTACTTGACGATATTATGGAGCATTCGCATTGGTCAGTATAGAGATATTCTATAAAAGCGGTGGAGTGGCTTTGCAGCAAAATTTGCAGAATTTTAACTGCGCAGCAACAAATTTTACGTCCGATCTTCGATCACTTGACCCATAAAAAACCTGTGGTCGTTATGCTCACGTGCTTTGGGTTTTTTGTTTACGTTTTCACTTGTTTTGGTAGGTTGATTGATTCGCTTGAACAGCTCGACAAAAAACAAAATACACCATAAAAAATAGTCGTGGGATTCAAATACCTTAACAAGCAGTTCTTTCCCTAATGACTTTTTCTCAAGTGTAAACATGTTTCAAGGAAAATAATGTGTCACATGTACATTTAAAAAATAATTTCCAACGTTATCAAATAATGATTAAAAAAATTATCTTTAAATACACTGAAAAAGAAAAATATGTTCTTTAACATGTGGTTTACTGCCAAAAGGACATAATTTATTTCTGAAATATTCAACAATTAAAAAGCACTCATCAAAATTTCTATCAGAAAATGCATCAACATGAATGTTATAATTATAAAAAAAACACTATTTTTCAAGCGAAGGTATAGACTAGGCTATCACCAAGCACTGTAATAGGCTGCCATAGATTGTATAAAAACTTTCGAACTGAACATTCGTTCTGTGCATATGTCGCTATTCTCTTTTAAAAATACTCTGCGAAACTTCGCTTTACTTATCTAATAGCAGTGTTAGGTAATACCACATATTTCTCATATAATCTCTTATTATCTTTACTCTGAGGGTAATACAACGCTGCTGAGTATTGAGCTCCCAAGTGCACTGAATCTCTATGTTTAAAATACATCTCACTCCATATGCCTCTGTCTCCTTCAGCCCGTGCAACGTGGTCTTCGTTTCCGAACAAGTTCTATATCCACTAGACACACCCATTGTGGAATCACGGAAGCTTTCTAAAGTGTTCTGCTGTTAAGTCAAGTCTTTTGGTAAGTTAGTTTGGACAAAATTGCAGATTTTTTAAGTGAATATTTTCTTAAGCCATGATTTTTTATTTAAATACGCTTTGTAACTTTTGTCCTTATTGCATTTTAAAAAGTGAGAGTTTGGAAACGTTTGTTTTTCGATGCTTATATTTTACTGAAGAAAAAATTAAAAATCATCGCTTTATTTCTGCGGAAAGTTAATTTAAGTAGAATTCTAATTAATATTTATGACGTAATTCAGTGCATCATTCAATAGTAATTTTTATAGAAAATAAAAATGTTTAAAATGAAAACGGAGATATTTTTAGTGTTATCCCAGTGTACCTATCTCTAAAAGAGAATCTATTGATCAATATGTTGTCTCTTCTAAATTAAAGCATAAAAATTATTTTATCATTGAATGCAAAAACTTTTTAATCTGCCATAGTATTGTATTATACTCTGTATTTGAAAGTATTTCGTTAATGAGCTGTAGATTACAATTTTTTAGTTTTTTATATATCTAGCCAAAAATGAAATTGCCAGGAATATTAATTTATATTGGAGGTAAATTTATATATATGGATTTCTACCTTAAAATTTAAGACTAGCATTCAAGATCCACAAAATTTACACTAGTAACATTCTTCCCTTCTATTCTCATGTTTACATTTTGTTAGACGTTATAGGTATGTATCGTACTTCTGTTGGTGAGCTAGGAAATTGTGGGATGTGAAGGGTATAATATGAGAATGTCGAATCTGGAATATAAAAAATCTCAACTGTTTCAGTAAAGATGCAGGACAATGTTGTATTACTACCACTAGGGATCATTGCCAGCTTCTGTTTTGAGCGTCTTGACCACATGCCTTATTGTCCCAAAAAATGGCTTCCACATCTCCCCGGATTAAAGAAGATAGCCAGAAAATAGTCAATTTGCACCATGATGAAGTGAGCGACACTCCCAGAACAGTTCTTTTGTATGAACAACACTTACTTTTAGACCGGGTTCTTAATCTTCGTTAGTCAGTATCGTTAATACATCAATGTTTTTCGTGATTATGTAGAGAAAATGTCTTCCACACTCTGGTATAATAACACTCCAAACTCTAGCCTAGGAATCTAAGTTTTCGACTTTCCATCATAGTTAAGATTAATTCCAAAGAGCAATTAAGTATTAAATTGCTCTTCAAAAGTTAAATTACAATGTGGTACATTAAAAAAATATATATTTTTTATATTCTGTAACGTAATGATTTAATATTTATTCGTAATGTTATTCATATTGACCTGTGTATAAACTTTTGAAATATAAGTGTAACTGAAATTTTAAACCTAGAAACCTGAGACTTTTTAATGTTTATTCAAAGTTACAAAAACAAACTACATTTCCTAATGCTTTCTTTCAGCGATAAATTAGCATATTTTCTGTAAAACTTTCCTTAAAAATTTTATCCATAATTTATATATACATTATAACCTATTGCCTTCCTCTTACTTCAATATTAGCATTGAAATAATGTTGAACCTTTAGATCAGGGGCGGCGAACCCGCGTGCCAAAACGCTAACTGTCACCAATTTTAGTGAATCTTTTTTCGCTTTATTTAAACTCTGAATTTATTTAATATAAAAATATTTTTCCAAAACATTGGTGGCAATCGGCATGCGGATGCAGCATCCATAACAGATATTTACATTTTTTTATCCATAAGTTTCAGAAAAGTAAAAGAGAATAGCATAATAAATTTATATTTTAATTAGGAAGTATATCCTACAGAAGCTGGATGAATGTAACACTGCTTGAGTTAGTAGATTGCATTAGTTTATCAATCTTAAAATTTATTTTCTTAATCCTGTAGTTAGAATATTCAGTTATTAGTCCAGGCAATAGGGACCGTATAGAGGCTCTACCTAGCAAAATTCATGGTAGTTCTGGAAAAAAGGCTTACTATATGTTTTTTGGGTCGCTGAATCCGAATTTTTAACTTCCCATCAAAATTACCCCCGGCATCAGCTCCCAGATTTTGGTAAAATGCCCCCCAAAAAAGGTTTTTATTAAAAAAATCCATTTTTTATTGTTTTAGGGGAAAAGTAGCTATAAATTCAGAAAGTAGACAAAATTTGCAACAAATTAGATATGACATTATGACTTAGGATGAAGGGGAAAGGGGGATCTGCCTCGGAACATGCGCGCGGTGCTGCGTGAACTAAATTGCGCAATTCCACTTAACCACTCGCACGTTTACATTCGCCCTCCCATCTCCCCTCCGAATTTTCTGTATAAGGTTTACTTTAAGATGTTTGGGTCGCTGAATCCGAATTTTTAACTTACCCCCAAAATCCCCCCAAATAGTTGTTTTTAACTTAAATTTCTTATTGTTTTAGGGGATAAGCATTACGAAATTCAGAAACTAGACAAAATTTGCAACAAATAGGATATATGACATTATAACGTAGGATCAACGGAGAGAGGGAAGGCTGCCTCTGAACATGCACTGCGACGCTACGTGCACTCAGTTATGAAGTCCAGGCAATAGGGGATTTTACCTGGAAAAATTAATACTAGTTCTGGATTTCTACTCACTTTGTTTTTTGGGTCGCTGAATCCGAATTTGTAACTTCCCACCAAAATTTCTGCCGGCAACCCCCCAAAAAATTGATTTTTTGAAAAAATTTGGATTTTGAGAAAAGCGCACGGGGAATGTTCCGATGCAGCCCCCTCTCTCCCCGTTTATCCTACGTCATAATGTCATATATCCTGTTTGTTGCAAATTTTGTCTAGTTTTTTAATTTCGTAATGCTTTTTCACTAAAACAATAAGAAATTTAACTGTTTTGGGGGGGTTTCGGGGGGGGGGAATTTGGGGGGTAAGTTAAAAATTCGGATTCAGCCACCGAAAACACTTAAAGTAAACCTTATAAGAATGTTCGGATGGGAGATGGGAGGGCGAATGTAAACGTCTGAGTGGTAAAAAAATTGATTTTTTTAATAACCATTTTTGGGGGGGCTTTTTACCAAAATTGGGGGGGGGGTTGCTGGGGGAAATTTTGGTGGGAAGTTACAAATTCGGATTCAGCGACCCAAAAAAACATAAAGAAAGCAGATTTCCAGAACTACCATTAATTTTGCTAGATAAAATTCCCTATTGCTTGGACTATATTCCAATTTGCGCATAGGAACCTTCTTTTTTTCGAAATCATAAAATATGGATATTATGTACGTATGATTGTTTAAAAAAACCCGTACATTTACAGAGATAGTTCTTTGTGAAAAATATTTTATAATAATCAGGGGTTACTTTTGCATCTATCTTTTAAAAAAAATTCCAATATTAGACCTGATGTTCCCCTGATGTTCTGGTGTATTTCTTTAAAATTTGAGTTCTGTCCGATAACTTTAACTGCCTTATAAATCAGTTATTATTATAACTCGTGTTTCCTGCAGTATTCCCCTAAGTTGTCGCCATTATACCGGTCACCCCTAATGATCGAATGAGTTTTCGTTCGGTTTTAGATTATATTTGAGGAGTTCAAAAGACAATACGATTAACTCTATTTTAAGTGGCGTTTTTTAAACAAAGGAACATTGAAATTTTTTTATATTTATACAGTGATAGAAAGTTACACTTGATTAAATGAAAATTAATGAGTTCAATCAAAATATCCCGAGAAAAAATATCATATAGACACAAAATGTTTATAGTTAAAATAATTTTAACTGTTTCTACCGAACATTTTCATTTGATGGATTTAATCGATTTGTGACTGAACGGATCATATATTATGAAACTTCACATTTTACGCCAGATATGAAAGCGTATTTTTAAATATAGCGCAAATGTTGTGGTTTCCCATGCGACGACTTTTGGGGGGGGGGGGAAACTAACTTTGAAAAAGTTGAAAACAAAGTCTGACAAATATAAAATAGAAACTGACAATTTTATCTAGAACATTTCTGCTGATTTCATAAGATATCGGCCCAGCTTGAATCATGAGGCACGAATTGCACGATTTAAAATACACCTTATGTGACGTTATGAAAATTATTAATGCATATCCTAACTTATAAATACAAATATTGGCAATATCTACAATTAGACACACATCGTCGTTCTTGTAACTTTGTATTCAAAATAATGAAAAGTCATTTTGACGCTTCTAGGCATTGGCGTACGTGGAAGAGAGTATGGATACAATTATATTACTATAGAAACTTTCATTTGATGTAATTGTCAAAATTTCCGTATTCATACTGATTTGAAAAACTTTTCAAACTCTGCCGACAATGCTTTAAATACAGAACTTTGATTTAAATATAGAGCCATAATTTTTAACGCGTAAGATATTGCTTTGATATTGAAAATTAGCATTGGTGTTGAGACTAGAATAGAGCCATTCCGTGAGAAACTGACAAAATGTCCCGCATGTGACGCTTACATAATTACCTGTATTTGTTAACTTATAAATTGTTAAAATATAAACTGTACGTTAAAAAAACCCTATATTTTCATATTAGCATATTGTTTTAGTTTGAGGAAACAATAGCTTTGATAAAACAAAAGTAATATTTAGAAAAGCTGTTCCACACGTGAAATGGAATGGCCCTGTACTAGGTTTTAAAATCTCCACACTTTAAACTCTAGACCTTGGTAAGCTGCCCACTTTTAATAATAAGTAACAAAAATAATAGATAATAAAAAATCTCCGTTTTAAATCCTAGATTTATCTGCCCGTTGCAGGACTATTCCATGAAACACAAACAAAATATCCCGCGCGCGACACATACTTAAATGCCTATATCTATTACTAAGAAGATGTTAAAACTTAAACTGTACATTAAAAATCACAAAACTCTAGGTTTTCATATTAGCATGTTTGTTTTAATTTAAGGCTATATAATAACATTATTAAAACAGCATAAATACGAGGGTGCGTCTGAAAATAAGTTTCCCCTGGCAACTGTGGACAGAGGTGTGTATGAAAGACAAAAAATGTAATGAAACATCAAAGATAAGACAAAACTTTATTTTTCTACATAAGTGCCAAATGACTTGAGGCATTTGTCATACCCCTTTATAAGCTTCAAAAAGCGCACCTTGAAAAAATTAGGGCTCTGCATCATTCTGTTCCCGGTAGATATGGAGAGAAAGTGCGTTGTGAAAGGAGGAAGTGAAAGCAGTTGTCAGCTATGAATGGGCACGTGGAGTATCGGGAGCAGAAATCCATAACAGCCACGTGGAAGTCTATGGGCCAGATGTGATGTCGAAACAAATGGTGCGGAGATGGTGCCGTCATTTCAGTGAGGGGTATCAGCAACTGTTGTGCAGACAGAGACCTGGACGGATATACACGGCCAATACAGACGAAAGCAATGCTTGACTACTTCTTTGTAAGCAATGCTGAAGTCACACAAGCCGTTCAACGCTTCTTTTATATGCAGAGCGCTGTTTTTTTCCCCTGGAGGGCTTTATGAAGCTTATAAAGGCTATGAAAAATGTCTCAACTCATTGGCACTTTAGTAGAAAAATAAAGTTGCGTCTTATCTTTAATGTTTCATTACATTTTTTGTCTTTCATACACACCTCTGTACACAGTTGACAGGGGAATCTTATTTTCCTACTCACCCTCGTATGTAGAAAAGCTGTCACATACCTTACATGGAATGCCCCAATAGATAAAATAATTTTGCCATTGAAACCAACATTTCTGGATACCGAAATAGAACGACAGTTATCATAATCTGTTGAAAGAATTTGTTACCAAGTTTAATGCTGATAAATTAGAATAATTAGGAGTTTATCTGTTTTTAACACGTTGAGGGCCTCACGGATTCTTTGGGAAATCCCCGTCAGACCACGCGCGTTGCTTAGAAGCGCTAGTATTGCGGTATAGCAATACAAAGCGCACTACTAACAGATTGAAATTTACTTCCTGTATCTATATAGAAATATAATCCAGTAATAAATAAATGTTAAGTAAATTTTAAATTAATTTTCAGTAATTACTTAAAACTATATATATATATATTTTTAATTTTATATCATATTTTACACTGTCAGTCTCTTATGACTGACGCGGTCTAAAGGGAAAGTTCAGTGTCAGTCACCGGTGACTGCCGTAGCACTCAACATGTTAATCGCGAGTGAACGTAATCGAATAAGGATATTATGCGACAAACGTTTGGGCCATTAGATCCATTTTTTCGGAGATACTGTCAGGTTTGTTTGATTTTGACAGAATTTTTATACTAGATATCTACGATTCATAATTTTTGCATTATTTGATTACATATTTTTGTAGTTAACCCTTAATTGGTGAGGTGGGGTGTCTTGCACCCCAGATAAATTGTATATGAGCTGTATATTAGCAATCAAAATTTTTGTGGTACTTAGATATCTGAATTGATACTTACAGTAACTTTTCAGTTGTTTTTATACAAAATAATACAAAATTTACAGGAATTTCCTATTTTACTTAGCTAAATTTTAAAGAGTGCACAATAAATCAAATTTTGGGGTTACATACACCTCAACTCGCTACTTATATAAAAATCACCTCACCACCTAAGGGTTTATCAAGGTGAAGATAACTTTAAGGTAAAATTAGTAGATATTTTCAGAAACAATAATTCTCTATTCTGCAATTACCGGATGATGCTTTGCAGTTAGCAATGATTTTTTCCTGAATATTGAGCATTTAGTATTTTACATAAAATTTTTATTTAAAATATAAAGTTATTTATCTAAAAAAGAAAAAAAAAACTGAGAAAAAATTCCACAAAATTAAAATGTATTTTAAAGATAAGGCTAAATATATTTAAACGCATATTTTTAAACGTGTATCAATATATTTAAACTCATGAAGAAACTGAGTCAGGTTCAAGCTACATCAACTCAGTTTCAGAGTGTGGAGTTTCTAGAAAGTGACTTTTAGAGAAAAAAAATCTGAGGAAAATGTGTTAAAATATTACTTTATAGGTAAAAATATATAGTGAAACTATGAAGTACGGGAAATACAAAAAAAAACTTATTTTTGCTGTTTACGCATTATATATACAGTAGCGCTCAAAAGTATTTTGACAACCTTATATTCTCTCTTATTTTATATAATATAAAAATGTAAAAGAAAATATATTCCCTATAATTGAGAACACTATGACTGCAGTTATTCAAATGTATAAAGTTTCAACTTGTTTGTTTACATTCGGCGCCACCGTAGAAATATGACTTCTCCTTAGCTCAAAAGTATTTTGACAATTAGTTTGCATTTAATTGTTGAAGGTGTCAGTGGCGTTACAGCTTCGATTAGTGTTTATATCGACTTATTGGGATTATTTTTAAATGCCGAAATGTAAAAAATATTGAAGAGATTCTATAAAAGTCCCTGTAAATACTCTTAAGAAAGGTAGACTGCAAGCAGAATTAGCTTGTTCTTTTAACGGGTCTCGGCAACTTGTTATTACATGGAATAAAGTTTTTAATAAACAGAAATACATCGAAAATAAGCCTCAAAGTGGCCATCCGAAAAAAACAACTTGCAATGTTGACTGTATTCTAAAAATGATATCTACAAGTGATTGTCGTAAGTCCGCTGTAATAATAAAAAATGAATTGAAAGAAAATTACGGCATAGACATACACATTTCATCAGTCAAACGACGCCTAAACCTCTATGGTTTAGATAGCAGAAGACCAGCAAAAACACCTTTTGTTATCTACTAAGAATAGGAAGGCTAGAGTCGCAATTGTAAAACGGCATAACCCTTTCAAGGGCAAAGCAATTCCATTGCTAAAGTGTTGCATTTAATCACTGACACCGGAATTTGAAAACATTTATTTGTAAATAAGTAAAAGCTATATTTCACACATATAATAGACCGAATTTTTTTAACCAAAATTCCGGTGTCAGTCATTAATTTCAACACTTTAGCAATGGAATTGCTTTGCCCCTGAAAGCGTTACGCCGTTTTACAAATGCGTCTCTAGCCTTCCTATTCTTAATAGATAACAAACGTGTTTTTGCTGGTCTTCTGCCATGTAAACCATAGAGGTTTAGGCGTCGTTTGACTGATGAAACATGTATGTCTATGCCGTAATTTTCTCCCAATTCATTTTTTATTATTACAGCGGACTTACGACAATAAATTGTAGATATAATTTTTTGAATACAGTCAACATTGCAAGTTGTTTTTTTCGGATGGCCACTTTGAGGTTTATTTTCGATGTATTTCTGTTTAAAGAATCCCGTTAAAAGAACGAGCTAATTCTGCTTGCAGTCTACCTTTCTTAAGTGCATTTACAGCGGCTTTTCAAGAATCACTTCCATATTTTTTACATTTCGGCATTTAAAAATAATCGCATTAAGTCGATATAAATACTAATCGAAGCTATAGCGCCACTGACACCTTCAACAATTAAATTGAAACTAATTGTCAAAATAGTTTGAACTAAGGAGTAATCATATTTCTTCGGTGGCGCCGAATATAAACAAACAAGTTGAAACATGATACATTTGAATAACTGCAGTCATAGTGTTCTCAATTATAGGGAATATATTTTCTTTCACATTTTTGTATTAAATAAAATAAGAGAGAATATAAGGTTGTCAAAATACTTTTGAGTGCTACTGTATATATAATATATATATACATACATACACACACAGAGTGGCTGTAAAAAAAAAAAGTGCCGATATATCGAACTCTAGCGGCCGATCCGTTCAACCGATCGAGATGAGATTTAAGATATATTTATTCACATGTATAAGCTCGGTATTCTGTGAACGGCAACAAATTGGCTCTCACGGTTGCGGTTTTAGCTACAGAAACTCGAAATATGCAAATCGTAACGCCCACTTTTTTTTCATCGCAAAATGCTCAGCGCATGCGAAAACCCTAAAAAGCGTTGGAAAGGTACGTGTATCGCAATAAACGGACGCGTTATGCACGCACAAAAACAGTTCTGCGAACGGCCAAAAAAACACGATCAGGGCGCAGGATGGAAATTAGCATATTACAGAGCAAAACACCAATCGCAGAACGCCGTTTGCCAGATAGTCAGCGTAGGATTAAAAGCGGGATGGGAATGTTAGTTCTTCAGTCGGGAGCTCGCACATGCCGACGAAAATGACTCTGCCAGCGAAAGTTCGTGGTGAATTGGTAAAACGCTATTATCAAAATGGGATGAATGCGGCGGAAATCTTGCGGGTTTACCGTCGAAACCATCGCAAAATATGTGGCCCATGTAGCTCGCAAGATTTTCGTGATTTACACTGGCCTCCAAAAGTTAAGGTACACGGACTAAATGCGTTCGATTGCACAGGTTTTGTCGAATATCCACAAAATTTATTGGCGAATTGTTATTGAACTTCTGGGATGAAAAGAACATGTTTCATTTCATATTTCTCGGTGAAGATTTAGTCGGAGGTACAATTAGGGGGCTAATAATAAATTTAATAATAAAATATTTGCGATCACCTATGTAACAGGAAAGGCTGAAAATGGTTTGTCACTGTGGTAAATGACTATTTGGGTCCTGTTCAACATTTGTATGCATTTGTGTAAGCATAGCACTCATATTCGTGAAGATGTTAACGTTTTTGTGAAAAATTCAAACGTTTTTCTTTTTATAGCATACAGAGTTTTCACCCAAATTTAACACAACTTTCCAAAAACCTGACAAAGAACAGTAGAAACAGTATACTGCAATTAAACATGAATATATTGAATATTTGATGAGATATGGGCATTTTTATGAGAATTTTTAACTGGGCATGCGCGGCAGATTTCAAAATTTTTATTTCAGAATTTGGTAGTCAGCTATTTAGGGCAACTTATATAAAAAGTCCAGTCAAATATCTCGAAAATTCACAAAGATGGGGTCGATATAGTGAGTTTCTTCCTAAAAATAGCTTTATTATAAGGGATTTTACACAACTTTTCAATCAGCTCACTATATCTTTCTAAGTTTTCACAACATTTCACGCCCCACCAGTGGCCGAGAGGTTCTGCTCTCGAAGCTGGTAGACGGGAGGTGCTGGGTTCGACCCCAATCGCGCCCGTCGACCTAATCGTTCGGAGTTTTCGTGGTTTTCTTCGAGCCGTGGATTTTCCATGCGTAAATACGGATTAGGTTCCCTTAGAAAGACCCCCACGGAGGGCACTTCCCACCCGGGCCTATATCCCTAATGTAGATAATTGGCCGTCAAAAATCAACCCAACCCAACCCACAACATTTCACTGGATTTCTTATAGAAATTGCCCCAAAATACTGAGTACCAAATTATGAAATAAAAATTTTGAAATCTTCCGCGCATGCGCAGTTAAAAATTATCTCATAAAAATGCCCATATCTTATCAAATTTTCAATATATTAATGTTTTAATTGCAGTATACTGTTTCTACTGTTCTTTGGCATGTTTTTGGAAAGTTGTGTTAAATTTGGTTGAAAACTCTGTATGCTATAAAAAACTGTCAGTACACAGTACTTTCTTATGTGTAGTCAAAAGCACTCCCCTTCAATAATAAAAAGGCCCCACCAGTGGCCGAGAGGTTCTGCTCTCGAAGCTGGTAGACGGGAAGTGCTGGGTTCGATCCCAATCGCGCCCGTCGGCCTAATCGTTCGGAGTTTTCGTGGTTTTCTTCAAACCTTGGTTCTCCAAGCGTTAATACGGATTAGGTTCCCCTAGAAAGACCTCCACGGAAGGCACTCCCCCGCTTAGGGCCTATATCCCACTTGCAGATAATTGGCCGACATAAATACAACCAACCAATCAATAATTTAAAAAAAAACTAAAGAAAAATGCTAGCAAATTACCGCACCATGTTTCAGTAAATAAACTGAAGCTATCTACTATCTATAAAAGAAGTAATGGCATCGAAAATGAGTGGCGATGTTTGGATGTTGAGTTGGTATCTGGAAACCTGAACCTGACTGCCTCTGTGTGTGTGCACTGTTAAAAATATCGTGAAAACTTACCACTGTTTTTAAAGGCTATCTTATTTTCTGACCAATGAGAACTCTACATAAACGCCTATGGAACGTTCTCATTGGTCAGAAAATAGATAGTCTTTAAAAACAGAGGTAATTTTTCACAATATTTTTGACAGTGTGGCCTAACATTTGATGCTCAGATTGTGCTTTGACAGATGCTTTTGTCCAAACTATAGCAATCCTGGACATTTTCTATTCCAGAACATGACGATCGTTGCCTGAACGAGTTCGGTGATACGAATGAGGAAATTTAACAAATCGACGATAATGGCAGGCTCACTAACATGCTTCGTGGTGACAAAAAAAAAACTGATTTTGATGACGAAAAAATGAAATGAAAAATGCTTCATGAGGGAAAAAAAAGAAATTAAATATCGCATTTGTCTAGATTCGTCTCAATTAATCAAATATCTTCGTATGACGCCTCTTTCTTATTGAGGAATCTTACCTGAAGTAAATCTGAAATCATTCTGATATCTAATTCGATAACCGAATCTGCATCTAAAGACAGTGTCGCATAGCAAAGCACATAGCAATGCACTCTACTGTGTATAGACATATGAAAGCACTTTGTGACTTCAACACAACAGGCACTTATGCTCAGATACATGAGAAAACTTGTTGATTTTCAACTTTTTGACACCAACTTCCGCTATCGATTAATATCTATGTGGGCCTTCCGGTTTGGTGGTGACAGAACATGGGCCCATATCCAGATAGATTTTTCGCTCTTACCGAAACGACATCGACTAATCAGAAGCCTGCAATTTTGCAAACAGCGAAAAGTTCGCAAAAATGTAGGTTTTCGATTGGTCAATCTCGTTTCGTTCACAGCGAAAAATCTATCTGTATCTCGACCCTTGTCCAGCTAAGTTTTCCCATTTTGAAACGATCTCCTATCTCCTTAAGAGTAACAGCATGAAAGATGAAGGCTTGTGATTTAGCGACTGTTTCAAAAAGGATTTCAATTTTTAATTTTTTTTATAAAAAAAATACTTTTTATAATCATCAGATGCTGATCAAAGTGGAATGGGACCACACAGGTGACTTACAATTTCAAACAAAAAAAGAATTACCAAAATCAGTTCATATTTTCGGAAGTTATGCGTGAAATTGACCAAAACATACATACAGGACGAATTGATAACCTTCTTCCTTTTTGAAGTCGGTTAATAACATATAAAGCTTGCAATTATTTTTTTATAGTTAAACGAATATAAAAATACAAGTTGCATTTCATGCACACAACCTTACTTTATTTTAATTATAAGATAAGATCGCTACATAAGCTTCAAAAACCAGATTTTTAGCATAAAGCTCTTATTTCTTTCACTACAAACTTTGTTGATACAGTGCGGCGCAAAAGTTTATGCACAAGCTGAATATTTTTACAAAATGAAAAATATACATTGGAATGCTTTGAAATTCTTACTGTGCCTAAACAATTTGATTACAAATTCATGTTTCGAATTCGGAAACAATTCATTGTAAGGAAAATATTAAATTATAAAAAATTGAAAATTGTGATGTCGCAAAAGTTTATGCACAAAAACGAAATATATACATTTCACAAGGCACAAAAGTCCTTTAGTAGTCTAAGGTGTTTCCATTGCACCTGATCGGATCGAATACTCGATTTTCCATTGATATTGAAGAGTAAGGAAGGTTTTGGGAGCGAGTATGTACCACGTTTCTTCGATCGCTGATTTGAGCATTTGCACTGGGTAATACTGCTTCCCATTCTTGTAGCCGCCTAGTGAGAGGATTTTCCATTGATATTGAAGAGTAAGGAAAGTTTTGGGAGCGAGTATGTACCACGTTTCTTCGATCGCTGATTTGAGCATTTGCACTGGGTAATACTGCTTCCCATTCTTGTAGCCGCCTAGTGAGAGGATTCTCCAGATGTTCTCTATCGGATTGAGATCTGGGATGAGTACTGGCCAGTTCATCACGCTGATATTCTGAGATCTAAGCAATTCTTTCGTGCAACGGGAAATGAGTATTGATGCGTTGTCTTGCTAAAAGTTCCTGTTGGGATCAACTAGGAGTTCTCTAAATGGTCACAAATGCTCAGAGTTTCCTGATACTTTCGTGAGTTTTGTCTGCCATTTACGAAGCAAAGAGACGTTTGTACATTACAGCCAAAAGCGCCCCATACCATGAGCGAATCACCACGTTGTTGCCTGCTGAATATGCTCTTCGGATCGTTACACAAGGCACGCCAACAGAATGAGAAGCCATTTGGACCATCCAAATTCCATTTATTTTTCATCAGAAAAAATAACACTAATCCATTCATCACGATAATTCATGTGCTGTTTTGCCCATTCAAGTCTTGCTTGTTTCTGACACTGTTTCAGAAAAGACTTACGAGATAATTTTTGTTATTCGATTATTCCTGATTCTGTTATTCGTCTGCATATGGTATCACGTGATATTTCTGATCCAAGTCGATTTTTTATCTCATTAAGAGACAAATAGCTAGTTACAGCCAATGTTTTAATTCTTCTATCCTTACAAAATGTGGATTTACTCGACTTCTCGAAGCAATATGTATTTTTGAATTGTTTTCCATGTTGAAAAACACTATAAACACCACGTTTAGACCGATTTAAAGTAAGCGAAATTCGCAAAAAAAGATATACCTTCAGCTTTAAGCTTCCAAACTTCTACAACTTCTTCAGGCGAAAACTGCAGAGATTTCGGCATTTTGATATAACTTGTACAGCAATCTCTATACTTTATACTCTAGGAAAAAAGTCTCGCCCATCCTCCACCTATCATATTTAAGGAGATATTTACATAAAATCTCATGTGTGCATAAACTTTTGCGACACCACAAAAACTGTTTCCTTGTAATTTCTGATTTTCGTTATGATGAATTTTTTCGAAACTTGAGATATATATTTATGATCATAGTATTCACCTACAGTGAATATTTGAAAGCATTTCGTTGTAAAATTTTATTTTTATTAAAATCTATGCATTGTGCTTAAACTTTTGCGACGCACTGTATCAGAAGTGTGATCGTTCATACGTCATTTCTAAATGTCACATAAATTCTATTTTTAAATCATCAAATAGAAAAATTGCACTTTAGCTAAGAAACGTTTTGATCAATTTAGTAATTTTCAAACAAATTTTAATAACATTTTGTTTTTCATCTCTTCTCAAAACCAGTAATTTGTTTGTTAGAATAACAATAATAATTAGTGGCACAGCTACCACAATTGGTAAGTAAGTGCCCAGGAGAAATTTAAAAAAGTCAATGAGTTTATTTAGAATCTTTGTACTATTATCTATAATTATATTTTCTTAAAGTTTTGTTCCTAATTAAATATGATTAAATTTATATTCTCAATTATAAATAGCATGCTAACATAAAAAAGATACCAAAAATAGTTACATTGAATAAGACAAACATAATGAAGACATATAAGAAATAAACACAATGAAAGCTTAATTATCTATATTTATCTAATTCTGCTCTATATATACATATATATATATACACACTGGTCTCAAAAAATTAAGGTATAGAGACTGGATGTTTTCGATTGCACACGGCTTGTCGAATATCAACGAAAATTATTGGCGAGTTGTTCTTGAACTTCTGGGATGTAAAGAACATTTTTGATTTCATATTTATCAGTGAAGATTTAGTCGGGAGAACAATTAGGAGACTAATAATATATTTAATAATAAAATAATATTTGCGATTACATATGTAACAGAAAATGGTTTGGCACTGTGTAAATATATCACTATTTGGGTCCTGTTCAATGTTTGTGTGCATTTGTGTAAGCATAGCACTCATATTCGTGAAGATGTTACTGTGCCTGTGAAAAATTCAAAAGTTTTTTGCTTATGGCATACAGTTTTCAACCAAATTTAGCACTACTTTGCGAAAGCTTGACAAAGAATAGTATCAACAGTATACTGCAATTAAAACATGAATATATTGAATATTTTATGAGATATGGACATTTTTATGAAATTATTTTCAACTGCGTATGCGCGGAAGATTTCAAAGTTTTTATTTCATAATTTGGTAGTCAACTATTCTGGGCAACTTCTATAACCTTCCGAGCGTCTTGCAAAAGGGTAAAATTTTAATGTTGTTTTGTTTGCATTTTGTTTTAAATGCTAAGAAAATATGATACTTTCAACATTATAAAAAAAAAAAAAAAACTCAATTACAAATATGAATGTAATCCTTGAGAGTATTGATCATTCTTCAATGCATTTAAAATTCATTAAGTCTATAGAATTATATTATCTTAAATATTGCATGTATTGCTGTGAAACCTGGAGCTTAGTGAACGGAGTATTACGCCCCAAACACTTAGAGGGATAAAAAGTCCAGTCAAATATTATGAAAACTCAAAGATATAGTGAGCTGATTGAAAAGTTGTAGAAAATCCCTTATAATAAAGCTATTTTTAGAAAGCAATTCTCTATATCGCCCTTATCTTTGTGAATTTTTGCGATATTGGACTGGACTTTTTATATAAGTTGCCCTAAATAGCTGACTACCAAATTATAAAATAAAAATTTTAAAATCTTCCATGCATGCGCAGTTAAAAATTATTCATACAAATGCCCATATCTCATCAAATATTCAATATATTCATGTTTTAATTGCAGTATACTGTTGCTACTGTTCTTTGTCAGGTTTTCGGAAATTTGGTTGAAAACTCTGTATGCAATAAACAAAAAACTTTTGAATATTTCACAGACACAATAACATCTTCACGAATATGAGTGCTATGCTTACACAAATGCACACAAACGTTGAACAGGACCCAAATAGTTATTTAACACAGTGTCAAACCATTTTCAAAAATTTGTTACATAGGTGATCGAAAATATTTTATTATTAAATTTATTATTAGTCTCCTAATTGTTCTTCCGACTAAATTTTCGCCGATAAATATGAAATAACATGTTATTTACATCCCAGAAATTTAAGAACAATTCGACAATAATTTTGGTAGATATTCGGCAAACCGTGTGCAATTGAAAGAATCCTGTACCTTAATTTTTCGAGGCCAGTGTATGTGTATATATACACTCTAAATAAAAAAGAGTGACTATTAAAGAGTGAGTCAAAATATGCCCAACCTCTTTAGAGTGACTATTCACTCTGAGCAAAAGTGAAATTTTTGACTCTGAAAGAGTGAATAGTCACTCCTGGGAAGTGAATATTCACTGTAAACAGGGGTGGATAACCACTCTTTCGGAGGAGTGACTATTCACTCTTGCTAAAGGAGTGCGGTTTTTCACCCCTGGTAGGAGTGAATAGTCACTTTTTCATAGGAGGTAATGTTCATTTTTTATGTAGTCATTTCTTTTTTTATTTTACTTTTATGGGCATTTTAAAAGAATCTCATCTTTTACAGCATGCAATGAAAATAGATACAACCGTGGTAAAGATTGAAATAAAAT
Organism: Maratus speciosus; assembly: GCA_963932465.1. Taxonomy (NCBI): domain Eukaryota; kingdom Metazoa; phylum Arthropoda; class Arachnida; order Araneae; family Salticidae; genus Maratus; species Maratus speciosus. Next base: position 270,264,337 of record OZ010796.1, on the reverse strand, counting down.
ACTTTATTAGCAATATTTATTCATAGTTTGTAACACTAGTTGAACTTTTAAGGAAAAAATCAGTTAAAGTTACATATGAATTTAAATTAGATTACTGACAGAAATAAACTAATATATTTTATTCCAATCTTATCCTTTGTGTTTGCTTTTAATGCATGCCTTATAAAAATATTACTTTTAAAGTTTTATAAATAACTTTTTAATAGGTGGATGTTATATGTTTAACAATGTTTGATTTCATTTTAATTTTTGTTTTAAATATAAATTTCTTTTTAACGTAGTTTTTCCTTGAATTGTTGCTATTTTTGCGAAGTCCTATTGTTCTAAAATATTTTTCATTTTTTCACATAAAAACAATGCTTATAAACTTGCATCTTTTTTTAAAATGAGTTCTAAGCATGATTTAAACATTAAGAATGTGTATTTTTTTTTATCCGCTGTGATTTGCTTTTGTTTTATTTAATATGAGCATGGAGTCTAATTTTTAAGTTCTCTGGAATATGTATATATTTTTCTTTTAAACATATTCCTTAACTTAATCATGATTTCTAATTTTCGCCCATTATTGCTGAAAACAATACTTATTAATGAAAGAAAAAGTAAGCCATATTTAATTAAAATTTTTTATTCCCGTAGATATTGTATTTTGGAATATGAGCAGAATAGATTTGATGTTTTATAGGAAAAGATTGACCTATAGGAAATAGAACAAAAATAAATATAAAAATAAACTCATTACATTTATCTGTATGAATTTTAATAAAAATAAAGTAAATGACTGCATATGAATGACTGCATAGTTCTTATTGTTTGGGAAACATTTTATTGTAAAAAAGTAGTTATTAATCTCTTTAAAAAAATATTCAGATTATGTAAGAAAATACGAACTGTTTAAAAAATATACTAAAGCTGTCTTATCGATAAACTTCCAAACAGGCTTAAAAAACATTTTATTTCAATGCTTAAATATCATGTTTTATTTATTACTGCCAAAAATTACGTGCATCAAAAACGTAGAAAATGCGTTTAAATTGAAGGAAATTTAATAATTTATGCAGAATTTATATAATTATTTTATACTACTGTCTCGAAATTTTAATATCATAAACCGCAGAAAAAGCTTACATACAGTTTAAAAAAATTAATGTACCATCTAGAGACGGCCGATTTTCATTCACGGCACTCGGGACGGGCCAACTTATTTTTTCTGTACAGAGCCGGGACTGGTTTCATTGCTAGTCTTCAAGGCCCAAAATTTTCAGTCTTAGTTTTGACACAGCCCGTATGAAAATTATTCTCTCAGCGTGGCCTGGTCCATTCAAAGGTCAGTTAATTTAGGCCTGGCCCAAAATTTTTTGCCAAAAATACATACATTTCTAAATCGCCATTACTCTACTCTTAAGCATATTTATTTATTTATTTTTTTTAAGAATAGTAGTTTTCTACGCTTATTAAAATATAACTAAATTAAAATATAGTAAAACGTGTGCAAAGGAACATGCCTATGACGGAGCCCTGTTTTAAACTGTAAAACGTCTTGATCCATGCAAATTTATTATACTAATACGTAAGAAAAATATATATAATACATTTACACTTGCTAAGAAGGGAACTTGTCTATAACGCATTTCCTTTTTCTTTTTTTTTTTTCTTTACAATTCCGTCTTAGAAGATTTTACTGTATAGTATTTTTCAGATTATTAACACTTCAATACATAGAATATGGATTAACAATATTAATGATAACTGAAGCATTTACATGCAAGAAATAGATTCATTAAAAAAATAAATATCCCAGACTGCGGCACTTCTATAAAAATGAAGATTATAAACATGAAAAGAGATTAAGATAAATATTTTGGGTCAGAACTCCTCGTACGAGACAAATCTTTAACAAAGTCGACATAAAAATAAATGTTTTGTAGAAATTCACTCGGCCCGAACTTTTAAGTTTTTACCGGACCAGGCCAATATTTTTTCTACGTGTCGGGCTGGGCTCGCGCCAAGCTTTTAATTTTCGTATCGGGCCGCGCCGGGCCGAATTTTTTTCTATGATTCGGGCCGGGTCCGGGCCTGGAAATTTCGGTCCGTTCAGACCTTTAATACCAACCTTTTCGTAATATCATAATCATGAAATATCATATTTAACTCCGAAACAATAATAATGATGATAAATACTCTAAGTGTGTAAAATCTGATATCAGTATAAACCAAAAAATAAAAAAACAATCTCGCAGAACGGCAAATTAATTTTGATTACTTCGCATCTGATATGAATTGGAAGAAATCCAGATGTCCTCTGAGTCACACAGCTTTGCAAACGAAACAGATAAAATTTATTATTATTATTTTCTTTTTTCGATCATTGGAAAACGTTCGAATGGGATTGGAAAAATTGAATGGGAAGAATAAATACAGTAAAACCTGTCTAAGGCGGAATCGATTGGGACCGAGAAAATTTTCCGCCGTAGACAATATTCCGCCTTATGCAAATCAGTGAAAAAAAAAGACTGTTGCTTATTTTTTACGTTTGTAATCTTCAGAAAACCATTCTAAACGTGAAATATTATTTAGTATAAATATTTTTGGAGTTCGAATCTCAGCAAAACTATTGCTTCCCAACAAACAAATGGTCTATTATTTTCACACCATAATAATGCATACTTTTTTTTGAGACAAATAATAATAAAAAAAAAAAAATTGCACATGTATTTATTTATTTAATTTTTTATATATATAGAGAGAGAGTTTTATGTATGAGATTTTGCATTTTATGAATTTAATGAAAAGTATAAAAGTAAAAAATGTGCAGATTTTTATTTGTTCAATCGGCATTTTCTTTTCATTTACAATTGTTTACAGTTTTTCACACAAATAAACTCCTATTTTTCTCAGCGAAATGGATTAAAATACGGTATATGAAATTAAACTATGCTATTCTAAATTATATATTTTTCGACTATCCTAATAATTTGAAAAAAAAATTATGGTTTTTAAAACATTGTTTTTTAAATTTTAAATGTATGACTTTTTTTTAAATCTCGTAGTCTTGTATTTACAGTTAGAATGTAGGTCTGTAATTTTTTTTTTTATTATTATTATAAGGGTAATAAAAAAAAAATAAAAACGCATATTTTAAATGTAACACTGTAAAAAACAAAACAAAAAAAACTGAAATTTGTGTTAAAAATTGTAAATAAAAAGAAAATGTTGCCGGCTAAACAAATGGAAACTGCATGTTTTCTTTTGCTTTTTATTAAATCCGCAAAAATGCAAAATTTCATAAAAATTCTTTCGCTGTAAAAAAATGAATGAGCAAAAATCTGTTTTTATTAATATTTGTATTTTATATGTATTTATTTATATGTATTTGATCTATTAATCAGTTTTAAATTTTCGTTTACTGAATGTTTTTTATTTTTAAAAAATCCTTTTTTCCGTCTTATGGAAATTTTTTTTTACTGCGGGACCTTAAAATCCTTTCCGTTTCCGCGCTAGGCAGATTCCAGTTTATGGAGCACGTATTAGTGTTATTTTCTATGTATTCGCCGGGACTTTAAAATATTTCCGCAGTAGACAGATTTTACTGTATTTACACCCATTTTTTTTAAATTCACATTGGCCGAATTAATGAAGTTTTCATTATCTTTTGCTAAGCATTTGTGTGCTTTTCAATTGTTAAAACAATTATATTTCAAACCGCTACATGAAGAAACATAATAGACAATCTCTTTTCTTGGAAATCAATTTTCTAGGAATAGAATCCTCGATCAATCTTTTTCAATACAAAATACAACTATTTGGCTCATCTAACATATCTACACGAATAAATGGTTAAAATTAAATAAGACTTACCTTTATGTATTCCATTAAGAATAAGTTTAATGATATCCTAATCTGTTAATCGTAAAATGGCGGACGAAAAAGTGATCATGTTTATCTTACGAGGGCGCTGTTGCCTTGCTGTTCCTGATTGGTTAATAAGCAATGCATACGTAAACCACTCTTTCGGGAGTGACTGTTTCACTCTCGATATCGGAGTGAGATATTGCACTCCTTTCTAGAGAGTGGAAAATTCCACTCTTTATGGAGTGTATTTTTACAAAATTCACTCCAAAAAGAGTAAAAATGCCTACCACTCTTTCAAAGAGTGGGCTTTTTTCACTCCTCCCAATTTTAGAGTGTAATCACTGAAATCAAAAATTTAACAATGTACTGATTTAGAACAATCATTTTAGCAGTAAAATTATACGTTTTTAGGATAATAATTAAATATTTTTTATCTATTTAAGAAAATATATTATCTGCCTCTTTGTCTATTATTTGTTTCAATATTGTGTTGGTTTTTAAGTAAAAACTAATGCCTCTCTTCAGTATACAAAAAGAGTCTAATATGAATAAAAACAACTGATGAAGACCCAACGTCCAATAGAATGGACATTAAAATAAAAATTGTTTATTCTCTAAAATATACATTACACTGTTAAAAATTTGGTACAACGTTGAACCAATTTTTGGTGCTGCAATAGCTGCCACCATAAGATGGTGAAACATTGTTCCAACATTTGGTTCTAACGATGAACCATAAGTTGGGGGAAAGCTTGAACCATAAGTTGGGGGAAAGCTTGAACCATAAGTTGGGGGAAAGCTTGAACCATAAGTTGGGGGAAAGCTTGAACCATAAGTTGAGGGAAAACTTGAACCATAAGTTGGGGGAAACCTTGAACCATAAGTTGGGGGAAACCTTGAACCATAAGTTGGGGGAAACCTTGAACCATAAGTTGGGGGAAACCTTGAACCATAAGTTGGGGGAAAGCTTGAATCATAAGTTGGGGGAAAGCTTGAACCATAAGTTGGGGGAAAGCTTGAACCATAAGTTGGGGGAAAGCTTGAACCATAAGTTGGGGGAAAGCTTGAACCATAAGTTGGGGGAAAGCTTGAACCATAAGTTGGGGGAAAGCTTGAACCATAAGTTGGGGGAAAGCTTGAACCATAACTTGGTGAAGCGTTTGACCGCAAATTGGCGAAATGTTGAACCATATGATTTTTGTCCCCCCACCCCCACCCTCCTCATTCATAGATAAAATATTTTGATTTTTTTTAAAGATATTCTGTTTTAATATAATTTAATGTGAAATATTTACGGTCTCTGCAATTATTTTTTGTTGGATAATAATTTTCAAGATCAGAAACCTAGGTTTATTTAGCAAATTTTAAAACAGTTTAATTATACGATAACACCATTGTTATTTTAAATATCTTATACTATAATTTACATATTAAAATACATTAGAAAAGATACGATGATGTTATGGGGCTTTATATATATATGAACTTATCAAATTGAGGTAATTGAAATGCATTATAATTTGCTAAATAAACTTATCAAATTGATTTTGTATGACGCATGCAAGCATTCTTTAAACAAAAATCAATCGGAGAAAGAGTAAATATAAATCCTAAATTGCATTGAAGCAAGGACCCCCCCCCCCCCAAAAAAAAAAAAAAAAAAAAAAAAAAACTATGTAAAACGGGGTTGGGGGCAAACAGTATTGCTTATCAACTCCCATCTTTTTTTAAATAAGTTCTAAGCATTATTAAGAATGTGTAATTTTTTTTAAAAATATGTATGGAGATTGGTAATTGTTTCATTAAATGTGAACATCAACATGGAGACTAAATTTTTTAACTCTACGGAATATGTATATAATTTTCCTTTAAACATATTCCTTAATAATTTTTATTAGTACTTCTGGAACGAAATGCTAAGCCATATTTAATTTTAATATTTTATTCCCGTACACACTGTATTTTATAAAAAACAAGCTAAATACATTTTATATATTTTATAAGAAAAGATTGATCTAGCAAATAGAAAAAAAAAAAGGAAATTAAAAAGAAAAGAAATGATTGCATATGTACTGTTTTTCATTGTTTGAAAAACATTTTGAATGTAAAAAGTAGTTATTAATATCTTCAATAAATATCCAATCCTATATTATATACATAAAATGTAAATATAAACTTAAAACATACTAAAGTAGTTTTATACATAAACTTTATAAGGGTATAAACAACATTTTATTTAAATGCTTAAATATCATGTTTCCTTTTCACTTCTTAAATTAAAAACTGTAATATGTATAAGGAAATATTCCCAGTGTAAATCTAATTTTCAATCTGAAACCTTTTCTTATTATCTTAATCATTGAATATCATGTTTCACTCCAAAATATTAATAATTATAAATACTAATTCATTGATCGTTATTCTTTATAATCGGGTAAAGTACACAAAAATTCCATCATAAATAAACATTTTCAAATCACTGTAAATTTTAGATCTACTACTATGAATGCAGTCATGAATCATATCTCCGTGTCAGCATTTTAAAACTAGGATAGTACTTCAAGTTTTGTTTTTGCTTTCGAGCTGCGACAAATTAAAAATACTTCACATCTCACTATTGAATAGGAAGAATGAAGTGTTTACACAAACTATCTTTATTTAAAAAGACAAAACAAATGAAGTCGTAATTAATTTTTACCAAGAACTGTTTGTTATTTAATTGTTAAAACAATCATATTTCAAACCGTTACATAAAGAACGAATATAATACACAATCGCTTGTGAAACTCGGGAAGCTAAATCAATCTCTTTCGATAAAACATGAAAATTATTTAACACTTATAAGTACAGGAATGAAACATTAAAATTAAATAAGACTTACCTCCGTATTCCGTGAGTAATCCTTTTAACATCCCTTTCGTTTAAACTTTAAATGGCGGACGAAATGCAATCGTTTCATTTATCTTATAATGGCTTCATAGACAAAGACGTGCTGTTCTGATTGGCTGATAAGTAGCTCAAAAACTTGGTGCAACTTATTATCAAAATGTGGTTCAATTCAGCGTAAATTTCCAAGGTTATACCATGAAATGTAGTTTTTGAAAATTAAGAAGTACTATATTTTGGTGATCCTCATTAGTTTACTCCATATATTGGTTCAACGTTAAGCGGAAATTTTTAACAATGTAGATTATTTAAACTGCGATGTCATTTCTTTTATACAACACTTAAAATAAGATGTCTGAAGCATTTGTATCAAAATACTTTTAAAATAAACCTTAAATCTGTCTGCTTACCTTCAAAAGTTTTTGTCTTTTTCCCTGCCACTTTCAAATGATTAAAATACATATTTAGTTGCAATTTTTTTTATTATTTCTGCATACCGATAGCAGCGCTAGACTATGTAGTATAATGGACAGCAATTTTTTACAATTTCCAACTGAAATTAAGTAAATAAATAGAAATGCTCAATTCATCTTTTAAAAGTTAAACTTGCACTATGTGCAAAACTACTTAAAAGATGAGACAATATTAACCCGGGGCACGCGCAGGGTACGAGATACCGAGGCTGCGCACGGTTATTACATTTATCCCCAATATTTTTCGAAAAGTAATCTTCAAATTATTTTATCGCAGAATGTCTTAGAAATGTCAACGATTAAATAAGATGACGATTTTTATTTGACTTTATTGGTGGCAAAGTATAAATTTTACATATTCTGGATACGCGCGAGCATTCCCGGGTTTAAAAGATGTTAAATTATTTTAATACCTTAGTACTTTCAACTATAGTCTTCGTTAGAGAAGTAAAAGAAGTACAATTGTTACTGACGTCTTATTTTCAAAATTCACGTAGATGGGGACGAAAGGAGTGAAAGTGGATTTTAATTTTTAGATCCGGAAAACATTGGGAAAATAAAACATGGATATAGGGAAGTGTAATATTACTCGTTTTATGATTATTTAAGCAAACTGAGCCAAATTCTGGGTATGTTGTAGGATAAAACGTCATTGCAAACAGTATTTTCTTTAGTAATAATTTCTATTGATTCGTGTATGATTAAATCATAATTCTTTGAGGGGTATATAATTTTTGCGTCTTCGAAATTAACATGAATATTCTGCTTCTGGTTAAGTCTTGACAGCGCTGTTGTAGGTTGGTTATACTTTAAATTTCTCAAATGTTCTTTAATACGGACTTTAATTTTACATGAAGCTTTAAATCTCTCAAATGTTCTTTAATACGGACTTAAGTAGGTTTGCACATAGATTAAGTTTAACTTTTTAATGATGAATTAAGCATTTCTATTTATTTACTTATGTGAAGAAACCCATAGTGGATTCAAAAATGGAGTGCGAAAACTTAATTAAGAAATACAAATATGAAAGTCTTAGATCGTGAACTTTTAAAGCAGCGTTTCTTAAACTGTGAAGTTATGAATCTTGTTCCGAGGTTTTTAAAGTGCCGAAGTTATTTTACAAGTCACCATTGCGAAACTCTCAAGAAAGCATTTGAATTAAACTGCCTAAAACTATGCATTAGACAAAAATATAAATTAATTGACCAGATTACAGTGAAAGTTTTCCGACTATATAATTCATTGGCGGGTTCATTACTAGCACCAGATTTTGACAGCGCACAATGTATTACAGAGATTGACAACCGAGATTACTCGGATTTACATTACCGAGATATACAACAGAAAAGCAAGTCGAAACCATACAAAAGAAATTCAGTAATTTGAATATTTTGAAATCAGAAAATCATAAGTGCAAGCCGGTGCCATATATTATTTCGAATAGAGAAATATCGAATAAGTAAGATGAAGTTCTGGTAAAAGGTTCTAAATATATGTTTAAGAATAATGTAAACACCAAAAGCATAATCGCAGATTGTGAAAAAGTTACCTTGTCAATAGACCCAGAAAAGAGATGGTGCGAGAACTGTTATGTATAATAACGTACAAGTATTTGTTACAAAATCAAGTAATAAAAATAAAAATAATCTGGTAATTAATCAACTTAAAGCATATCAAAATGTTGTTATTATACAGACAGACAAAACAAACAAAATCGCAATAATGAACCGTAAGGATTATATCAGAAAGATGGAAACATGTATCGCTGATATGGAATGCACACCACTTGGCAAGGATCCGAACAACCAAATCCAGAGTAAAACTGAAGCTTTAATCAATAGAGGATGTTGACCACCATTAATGAAAAACAAATTGAGAGTAAATAACACCGCCACCACTCCAAGGCTATTTGGGAGTAGTGTTGCCAGTGGGCTACTTTTTTAAAAATTAGACTTCTTGATTGACACCGTTTTTCTGAAATGATAAAATTCCCCTTATTTTCTCCTTATTTAATATGTGATTACATAAGGTCAATTTTACTATTCCAAAAAAGTGTTGCCAATCAAGAAATCTGAATTTTAAAGAGGTACCCAACTGGCAACACTATTTGGGAGACTAAAGGACCATAAAAATAATTTTCCTTTAAGGCTGATAGTTGGAAAATGTGCAGGCCCAACATATTTCCTTGAAAAAGCATTTGTTCCTTTTTCTGAACCTTTTTCTACCACCGTCTAACCATAGTTTAACGTCGACCACTGATTTCATTAAACGGATTAAAGATTTGAAGCTCAATAAAGAGAGTGTTTTAGCAAGTTTTGACATCATTTCACTTTTAATATCAATCGACGTTGATGAAGTAAAATTACTCATTAATAACTTTATTGATAACGAGCCATCATTAAACTCAGAAATGAAGACCACCGTAAAATCAGGAATTAACATAGTAACTGGTATGTGCTTTATACACACTGCATTTACATAATGAATATCCATCCGATTTTGTCAATATGGTCGATAACGTAGGTTTAATTAACAGTGGTATAAATATAATTATCTCTAATAATTAGAAAGGGTTTTGTTATATTTCTAAACACATCTAAGCAATGAAATCTATTGTGTAACATGCAGTACTCAGTATACAAGATAGTTATAAAACAATAAGCCGCCCGAAACCGACCCCTTATTTTTAACGAATCCTTTTGTTAGTTTCCACGATTTCTGATACAAATTACTGCTATTTAGTTTTTTACTTATTTTGTTAACATGATCTTTTGGATGATGACTCGATGGCCTATGACTCTAAATAAGTTGTATGCCATCATGTAACGTCAAATAAGTCAACATTTGATGAAAAGATTAAATTTATGGATCAGGAATTAAGAAATTATTCTGAATGTGATCCAAGGATATCTAAGAGGAAGAAAAATCTCTCCGTTATTAAAAACCAATTTTGTGTAGTGAAACAAGTTATTTTTATTAGATATATATTAAGTAAGTACTTGTTACTATTACAGGAGTCATTCCCGGTCGTCCTCAAAAACCTTTTGTAGATTCAAGTGAAAGAAGCGAACGCCGCAAAATCAATGACTTTCGATCGAACGACGTGGAATTACTGACCTACACTACCCAAATGAAATTGCGTGAGTCAGGCAATGTAGATGCTTCCAATATCGTAAAAGACCTTACGAAAAGTCCCCGAAGAGCAAAAAAATATGTAAAGGCCATTAAAAAAAGTCGTGAAGAACAAGAGCAACCTCGCCAGTTATCACCTTTACATGCTTTATCCATGTATACAGAAGCAGGAGTTCCTAAAGCCCAATATGAGAGAATACGAGAATTAAATAAAAGGTTTTTTCTGTGCTATTCTGCTCTTGAAAGGGTAAAAAAGAATACTATCCAGAAATTAACAGGATGACAGAGACATGATCTGAAGTAAAAATGCAAAAGTTGATGGATCATACGGCAACACGACTGATTTTACATCTTAGAGAAGTTGTAGAATCTTTGAGTGATGACGAAAAACAATCTTCAATTTTAATAAGTGGGGTTGAGACAGTTCACAGCAGATGCAATGTAAAATGAAGTTTGAAAATGAAGCCGATTTTGACTCCAATATTTTCAAAGTTCTGTGGTTCCTCTTCAATTAGTTTACGGGCCCGAAAAGAAAATTCTCTGGCAAAACCTAACACCATCATCACCTGGCTGCTGTCGACCTATAAGAATTCGACTCATCAAGGAGACAAATGACATAACAAAAGAAGAAATAAAAGATCACAAATCACAGCACTTAGAGCAGAAATTGACGATGCGTCCAAAAAACATAGAATGTTATTCACCATGGTGGATGGAAAAGTATGCAATGCCACAACACACGCCAAATCTACGATTAGGTGCTACATACGTGATGCTATTTCATCTGAATTTAATGACTTATCTCAGAAGATGGAGTGTAACAAATAAAATTTATGGTTTCAAAAGTTTCGGGATTTCCTTGCTACATTTTCGAATACGATTTATCGAAAGTAAATTACATGTGGCATAGATTACCAGCAAAACATGGAACGTCTGCCTTTCTGCTGAGGAGAAACAAGCGGTAGGGAAAAAAAGACATTTGGGATAATTTCAAACAACAAGTGGGGTTGTTAATTAGCATCCCCAAAGCAAATTTTGGAAATACTAACGATGAAGATAGCAGCAGACGATTTTTTTAAGGAATACGAAATATCGGCGGCAATAACTGGAGTCGACAAAAATTTGATATATCGGCTAAAAGTGATATTTGGTACATTGTGTTGCGGATACAAAATTAATCAGAAGAATTTGAAAAATATTGCCAAGAAACGACTGAACTGTATGCGACCCTATATGGTTTTTATCCTATGTCTCCTACAATGCTCAAAGTACTTCATCATGAAGCAGATGTCACAAAAGAAATTTTCTGCCAATAGGCCAACTAAGTGAAGAAGCTGCAGAATATATTAGGTCACTAAATTTGAACTACACAAGACAGTTTTCTCGAGTGGCCTGCAACAGGGATGTCCTGAATTAGGCTTCTTTTAACTTCTGACACCCTAACAGCGGGCATGAGATGTAACAGAAACAAGAAATGAAAGGCGTTATCTTTCTGAAGTTCTAAAATTGTTATCCAAAAATGATATCACAAATATTAATATTCTTGAACACAGTAACAGTGATGAAACTGATGAATAAATCCTACGATTTATAAATAAAAATTTTGTTTTACCATTTTTACTCTACAATTCAAATAAGAACGCAGATCTGTAGCTGTTCGAGGAATAAAATAATTTTGTCCAGGTTTTGGGGCTAAATACCACATTGTGGGCCGGTTTAACGCAAAATTGATATTAATGTTACTATTTTTTTTTTTTTTTTTTTGCAGTGTATAAGATAAAATAATATATGGTAAACATATACAAATACTTTTCATAGCTATTGTTTATGAAGCGTTAAACATATATGAAAATTTTGTGTGGACGCTTAAAGGGTTAAAAATTTATATTTATTTACACATCTATTTACACAATTTTGACGCTTTAGTACGTAATCGAATAAATTATGCAGATTTATGAGTGGTCGGATAGTACATTTGGAAAAGTGCCAGGTTTTTAAATTTTTACTTTGTTGGTTCGTAAAGTCAAGACTTTGTTTTCTTTCCCGCAGACAAAATAATTTTCGAACTGCAATAAAAAATATATATATAAATATTAAAATTTAAGATAAATATAAACATGCTTATTTATGCACATATATATACTCATTCATTTACAAAGAAATTGTAATATTATGGCAGTTTTATGAATCTAATGAAAAGTGGAAAAAAAAAGTAAATGCATAACTTTAATTCCTCAAACGGCAAAATTTCTATTCCATTATACTAATAAACCTCTATTCCTCGCAGCGAATTCAATTAAAATGTGCTGATTAAAATTAAAATATGGTATTTTAAATTCGCCTTTTCTAACACTTAACAATTTAAAAACTTCATAAATTTTCAATTTCTTTTTTAATTTTGAAAAAACAATACAAAGGGATCTTATGTTTGGAACTAATGGAACTATTCTTACCTATCGTTAAAACACGTTGTTTGTTTTAAAAAAAATAAAAGAAACTGCCGTTATTTAAAGTTAATGAAAAACTATTCAGTAAAAACTTTAATAGATTTTTTGCATTTAATATATTTTAGTTCTATAGTTTAGTTCTTTAGTTCTACTATAGTTTAGTATTATATTATGTATTCTCTCACAATATTAAAAATTGTATGAAAAATAGCAACAATGTCTTAATATAAAATTTTTAGACCTATTAACGGCGATACTTTCGTATTAGCATCGTCCCAGAAGTTAACAAGCGAAGAAATCCCCGAAGATAACTATTTACAATTGGTCTTTTTTATTCTGTTCATTTCAGTGTTAAGCGCGTAGTACAATTACATATCTTAAATTTGTTTTTATTTTATTGTTTTATATATTAGTTGACGCATATTGTAATTTCATTCTGAAGTACAAGCTGGAAAAAAATGCTGAGCTATTTATATTATGTGCAAATTATTTCGTAATCGTCTGCACGTGACTAGATAAGTTTGAAAAAAAAACAGGCTTGAAAATTATTTTTAAAACAATAAAAAGTGAGTAAATTGCGATTCAATTTTCAAACAAATTGCATTTTAAAGTACACCCCCCCCCCTTAAACGGTATAAAGATTGAAAATATGAAGAATTGAAAATATTTAAAAGTTTTAATGAATTGCAGTAACAATGCAGGTTAATCGTCTGCTGTTTCTACAGTCAAAATTACTTCAGCGGTATGCACGGATGCGTTTGTCCTGTATAATATAGATAATATTTTTCCTTAATTGTTACGTATAAATCACACATGGGTACGTATGACTACTTAAAATTGATTTGACAGTTTGATTTTAGACTGTTATTCAAATGTGACTAATTTAGCTATATTATATATAGCTAAATTAGTCACATTTGAATAGCTTTCATATTCCTTATTTTAAAAAAAGCCAACTTATATCATTCAAACACACGAAGCTAAATTTAGTGGAAACCGAATATAGGAGATTCAATACTAATTGTTATCAATATAATGAATGAGAATTTCGCGAAATTAGTCAGCTTTATCCAAGCTGCTTTTCTTTAAAGTAACTTATATTTGGCTGCCAAATTCGGCGATTTCTTGAAGTGCCTGCCATTTTAATACAGCATGGTGGATGAGGCTAACCAGTGAACTTGGTCGATACCTTAGTAATTGCTGTGCACATGCTCACTCACATCGGAATCGGTTGATATATGCGACTGCTGTCGCATGCAAAAAATCAGATTTTTCAAAATGTCACCCACAATAGAAATTGAAACTGCTATATATGAGCCATTTTTTAAGGTCACAAACAAAAAATGCTCCTGAATCCTTATATCAAGATCAAATACTTAAGAAAGAAACCTTTTTCAATTTCTAATTTTTTTGCACCTCACTTTAAATATATATATATTCTTTTAATTTAATGGCCGCCATTTTGAAACAAGATGGCTGATGAATCTCGCCAGCGAACTTGGTCGAGGTATTGATGTATACTATCCACATGCCTTCTTACATCGAAATAGGCGAATACGTGTGTTATCGCGTGACAAACACAAGATCGTTTCAAAATGTTAGCAATGCTAGAAATTCAAAATGCTATAATTCAAACATTTTTTAAGATATAAACAAAAGAACAAATTTTCAGAAACAAAAACTGCTCCGGAATCTTTGTATCAAGGCCAAACACATAGAAAAAAAAATTCATTTTCCAATTTTTTAATACCTCATTTTAAATTTAAAATTTATTTCTTTAAATGGCAACCCTTTTGAAACAAGATTTCGAATGAAGCTGGCCAACGAACTCGGTCGAGACATTCGTATGTACTATGTACAGACCAAGTTACATCCAAATCGGTTCATAAATACGCCTGTTATCGCATGACAAAAATCAGGTCGTTTTAAAATGTCAGCCACAATAGATATTCAAAATGCTATTACTCAGCCATTTTTTAGATATAGACGAAACAAAAACTGTTCCGGAATCTTTGTATTAAGGTCAAACACATACGAAAAAAATCTTATTCATTTTCCAATTTTTTGGTATCCCATTTTAATTTTTTATTTTTTTATTTTGTTTTAAAATGGCCGCCATTTTGAAACAAGATGGCGGATGAAGCTGGCCAACGAACTCGGTCGAGATATTTGTATGTACTATGTAAACTCCAAGGTACATCCAAATCGGTTCATAAATACGCCTTTTATCGCGTGACAAAATTCAGGACGTTTCAAAATGTCAGCCACGCTAGAAATTCAAAATACTGCAACTCAGCCATTTTTTAAGATATAGACGAAACAAAAACTGCTCCGAAATCTTTGTATAAAGGTCAAATACATAAGAAAAAATATTTTTCCATTTTCAATTTTTTGGTACCACATTTCAAATTTTAAATTAAAAAAAAAAATTAAATGGCCGCCATTTTGAAACAAAATGGCAGATGAAGATTGCCAACGAACTCGGTCGAGACCTTGGTATGTACTATGTACGCACCGAATTATATCGAAATCGGTTCATGATTACGAGAGTTAGAGTGTGACATAGGTCAGATATATATATCAATTTTGAACGGAGGGTGGTTTCGGGGTCTGGGAGTCATGATCGATGAAAATATACCAAAATTTTTTGAAATCTCTTTCCTCCGAACGGCTGCAATAGGTAGATTTTTGTAATGAAAGCTACCTAATATGCATGTGATACGAAACCTCACTTTATGGAACCACTCTATAGTGGAGCATCGTTTTATGGAAATTAATTGGATACCCCGGCAACAATTTCTGAAATAAAATTTATTTTCTAAAACAGACATTCTTTTCTAATGTTCAATTTTTGTAGTCTCCACATCGTCCGTTTTACCATGGTTTCACTGTATGTTCTTTTTATATTTTATAATTTAAAACTTCTTAATTCTCTTACTTTTTGTGCATGTAAAGATATCTAATTTGGAATTTATGAAATGATGTAACTGACTGAAAATATTTTCAGATTTCGACAAAAGCAGAAAGTAAAATCCAAATACTATAGGTAGCTGCTGCAGTGCAAATGAACCTTTCTGCCAGTGCTATAAATGGCGTACAACAGCAGCAGGCACTGGTTTACTTTCAGCAGCCTAACTGTTGTCAAAACTTTCAGGGACAAGTTAGTCAAATTAACGATGTCGATGGAGCAGCTACTGTTTCTTGGCCGGGAGCATCGACTGTAGATATCCAAGGTGTAGCTGAGCTCCAGCCTTCGAACACCATTCAGCAGCAAGATTTTGCTGTGGCTTGTTTGCAAGAGGTCCAAGTGCCGGAAGGTCAGACACAACAAATTATTTCAAATGATTGGACATTGCATAGACGCGAACATTCAACCAATGCATTGGCTGCATGTGCTGTAACATCGACACTAAGTCAACAACAGATGCCACTTTTCAGCCATATCCAGACTGTCGATGCTGGAGCTCAAGAAAGTAGTGAGTATATTGTCTCATTGTGGGTGATTTTTTGTTATATCATATTAAAAGATTTCGAAATGTGCTATTTGTTACAGTCTCATCTTGGTAATTAAACAATATATTTTATTACGTTTTTGAGTGGGGATTTTATTTAAATAAAAGAATATAAAGATAATCAAAATTTTATGACTGCAAGCGGTATAATTTTTGGAATGCATGCATGCGTAGAATGCATTCGCCGTAGGAAAAAAGTACAGGCTACTTGTCAATATGCAAGGTGTCCAGCAGAAATATATTTAATGATAGTATTAAAAAATTAACTTTTATTTATCATAAGTAACGTAAGATTGACTTGATGATTTAATGAGCATTTCACTATTTTAAAATAGATAAGTAAAATTTTCCTGATTTTTAAATAAGGTTGTTTAAAAATGGCCAATTGGAAATTCTACTAACAGTATATCTGTTATATTTTTAACCTTGATTATAAAATAACTTTTTTATAAACAAGTTCTTGGCGCAATTTAAAAATTCCTCCTGAGGATTAGATAAAAATATAGCGGGGTTGCGAGTTTGACCTTTATTTTAAATTCAACATTTCACATTCACACCAGAAATTACTTATCCAATCTTTAGTTAATTACAAGCATTTCATTATAAAATAAAGTAAAAATTCTTCTTTAAGAATTTCCTGTGAGAACAAGTTCTTTTCAATAAAGAAGATGCCAAACTGGCAACATTGAAATATAGATACAATTATTGTTTTATGTTCATTCAATTTTTCTTTGTGTATTTATGTTTGTATTTATGCAATGGTACTATTTGAATAATAAAAACAAATTGCAAGAAATATTCAGTTTTAAATAGGTTTTGTAAAAGTTTCAAGTTCTAATTAAAAATTTATCTCCCCATCCTGGTTTCAGTGAAGTGCCAGGTTACTTTCAATTTATATTACTTATTTTCAACCATTGAATTTGAAACAATGATTTTGTATCAGCAAAGAAATGAAAATCTGAGTGGAATATGTTACTCAAAAATTATATTTCCTGTATGAATATGTTATGCGGTAACCGGTCATACGGTAATTCTAAAGTACTACAATTCCAGATGGTTTTAAAGTTATCAGATATTGTTTTAATATTAAATACATTTATTTAATATAAACAATTTTTAATAATTGAAAATTTAATATTGATGCGTTTTTCTGAGAGAGACATATTAAACATATGCTACCAAGGTGAAAATAAATTCGTAAAATTTACAACAGTCTTCAAATTTTTAGAAATGTATATTTTCTTAATATCCAGCTCCACTTGCGTCTTTAAATTTGTTTTACTGTTAGACATTGTGGTAGTGTCGGGTTTATTCATAAATTATTTTGAATTTCTTTATTTGAAACATTGTACACTAGGGTGGAGTGAAAAAACTTTTTCTCGAAATTCACATTGCCTGAGTCATAATATGGTGTGAAACTGGCTAGAACAAATGGTCTCCGAATTTCGGCTCAAAATGTTGCTATCTTGAGGTTCCACACCTCAAGTGAATGTTTGCATTGCCTTTTTTTCAAATTTTTAATGCCTTTTTATCAAAAAATAATTAATTGAATAATTAATTTGTAAATTAATATTAATTAATGGAATAATTAATTAATTTGTAGATTAATATTAATTAATTACGTTTTCATTAATAAATTGTTTTATTAAAACTTTATTGTCAGATGTCAGAGCGCAGTGTTGAATTCAGACACTTTTCTCCGGGAGGGATTTCTGTGGCTCCGGGGGGGAGGGGACATTACAGAGTTCCGGGGGGGGGGAATTGCAATTTTTGACCATTGAAAATTCAAAAAAAAAATTTTCCAGGGGGAATCTCATTGCTCCAGGGGGAGTGTCCCCCCCCCGGGCCACCCCCTAAATTCAACACTGTCACTGCTAGAAAGGGAGATTAGTACATAAATAGGAAATTTATATTCCAAAATATAATAGATGGCAGCACGTATTCTATACTGATAACTATTCAGAATGATAACTAATCAGAAAATTGACTTTGTTGTGTTGAATGATTCGTTTTTGCAACTGTTTTCTTTGTTGCTTGTCTTTGTTTAAACAGCTAATTTGTCGACACTAATACATTTATTTTTTGGACAGGACAATACGGAGTTTTAATTTAAACATGACCTCAACATGAAGTGAAGTTCTTTGCACTGTTTTTGGAACTCCAGTGCAACTAAAAGAGACAGTGTTTCTCACGTATGCTGATTTAATGAAGCATTTTCTATGGATAAAAAATGATATACTGTGGAAGCAGGGGAACAAAAAAGATCCTTCAGTAAAAGATATCAGCGAAATTGTTTCTTGTGACATTGATAGAATTTGGAAGACAGCCTCCTTGCCTGTGGTATGTCATCAAGAAGTTATTCGTCTTATTAGAAATTACAATGAAAAGTACAAAAATATAAAAAGATTACTGAAATCTTGAAAGGGGGCTGACAAAATTAGGAATGAATTATTTCACAAAGCAATCAGTACTTTGTTTGATATTTCTGTATGTTTAAATTACGAATGTTTAAATTACGAACAATGCAAGTGTTCCGTGAAAGATCCAATTATGGAACGAAACATTTTAGCAGACCAACGGCATGCGAGTAAAATGGCAATAGGATCAATTTACATTTCTGTAACTCAAAATGTGAAGCGTGTAAGAGAAAAGCAATGTACAAGGGAAAATCAGAAATCTAAAACAAAGGAATTGAAAAATAACACAGGACAACATTTTTTTTTTTTAATGGTCTGATATGTTTTAATGAATTTAAGATATTTCAACCTCCAGGAACCCGAATATGGCATCCGTTTCCGTACATCAGGTAGGTTTTGCTGTGAAGTTGAATTGAAAAAAACTAATATATACTACAGAAGTGTAATTAACTGAACCGAAAAAAATGTACGTATGTTAACAGAAAACATGTTTAGTTAATTACATAGTTAATTAACACCTAATAGACAGGAAAACATTCGGTTAGTTCACTGTTTCGTCATTGTGCAACACTTATGGTAGGAATTTCCTCTTCGTTGAGGTCCGAGCATGGACGGCAGCAGGAATGTCTCTATGGAGATTCCAACAGTAATCCGCCATCATTACTGCATCCCAGCGACCTTCGTATCTGTTCTCCATCTCCTTGACCTCCTGATGAAAATGCTCTCCCTGTTCATCACTCATGGAGCCCAGGTTGTTAGGAAAGCGATCCAAATGCGAGAATAGGTAATGCATTTTGATGCTCATGTTACATCCGAGGTTTCTGAATGCTGTTATCATATTGTTCATCAGTTCAACGTAGTTAGTGGACTTCGTGTTGCCGAGAAAGTTTTTCACAACTAGAACAAAAGCCTTCCATGCTTCCAGTTCCACTTCACTCATATGTGTTTCGAATTGCGTATCTCTCATTAGCTGACGGATCTGTGGACCATCAAAGATGCCAGCTTTCAGCTTCTCAATGCTCAATCTGGGAAAAACCTGGCACAAGTACATGAAGCAGTCACCATTTTTTTCGAGAGCTTTGGTGAATTGCTTCATCAACCCCAGCTTAATGTGCAATGGAGGAAATATGATCTTCTCTCTGTTCACAAGAGGAGTGTTGATGATGTTCGCTCTGCAGGGCACCAAGTCCTCCCTAAGAGGCCAGTCCTTGATTGTGTAATTATGAGCCCTGTCACTACTGTCCCACATGCAGATGAAACAGGGGTACTTTGTAAACCCTGATTGTTGTCCCAACAATATGTTCACCATTTTCAAATCCACACAAATGTACCACTGATGGTCATCATAATGAATTTTCTCCAGAGCATACTTTACTGATTCATACTTCTCCTTCAATGTAGTTGAGTGAGCTAGTGGTACAGAGAAAAACTGGTTGCCATTGTGTAGCAAAACACATTTTAGTGAGCGCTTACTGCTGTCGATAAACAGCCGCCAATGTTCGGGGTCGTATTTTGCCACTCTCAGCGTGTACAACAGCCGTGCGATAACATTACAGTACACCAGGTCAAGCTCTTCACAGAAATATTGTAGGAAGTCTTGATGTCTGTTGCGGTAGAAGGTGATGCGAACACTCTCAGTGAGACAGTTTTTTTTCCTTTAATCTGGATGCCAATAGTTCGGCAGATGACTTGGAGAGGTTAAGATCGCGAACGAGATCATTTAGCTCCATTTGTGTGAACGGAACTGGAGTACTACATTCTGGAACCACATAGTCATCGTCATCAGCAGCAACCCTGATGGGGGAGGATGATTCTTCGTCAATGTCCGTAAGTTCTTTAAACACGGGGACAGGAATGGCTTCAGAATGGGCTACAGGACGACGTGCTGACTGCAGATCTGGATTTCGACGTCTTTTTCAGAAGATTGACGGAAAGACATCTGGGCCACACCAGTTTTCTGGAACGATAGGAAAATTTCAGGAAACGTGCGAAACCCTTGCTGTGACAAGTTTTGTTGCTATTCCAGTTGCTCTGCCTGAAATTGATAAAAAGGACATTAGTGCAGACCAAAAATGTCTTCAATATTTCTAGGGAAGTATCCTCAGGGGAATGCCTTCCAGATTTAGCAAACAGAAGTCCCGGAACGATGGCTCATTCAAGATGGCTCACTACAGCAAACAGAATTCTGCGACTATATGTGTCGACTGCCGAATCAACAGAAAACTTTAAGATCCTAGTAGAATATGTCATGTCAGTTTACGTGCCATCCTGGTTTGAAATAAAGAAAATTCCAGGAGCTACTCATGGAGCACGTTACCTGTATGGAACGATAAAAAAAAGCTCATTCTTGACAGAAGATTTTAAGTCAATCGTTCACGAGGTTATTCAGAGGAACTCTTATATTGCTCACTCTGAAAACATTCTGTTGGCAATGCTGTCAGATGAACGGTTACACATTCGAGAACTGGGTCTCAAAAGAATACTGAAATCAAGAAAAACTGACTGGAACGGGAAAATACATCAATCTGATCTACCAAACTTAAATTTTGAAGCAGAGGAATAATTTGAGATGATTCATTGGGATAAACCTTTGTAACCACAAGCTACCATGAACCTCAGTGACGAAGACATAGCAAATATGATCGGAAACGGTTCACAGTTTGAAATAGACAAGCTCCCTTGCCATTCTAAAGCAGTAGAGAGGCATGTTCGACTGGTTACACAAGCATCATTGGTAACATGTGAAGAAGCCAGAGATGGATCGCAGTGGAATGAAGTCTCGAAATGAACTTCCAAATTTGACACAAAAGTTTAATTTTTGGCTCTCATGCGGAATGCAAAATGGAAGACTGATCAAAATAATATATTTTCCTGTTTCTTTTTAATAATTAGAAGTGTTTTTAAGTCAGAAAATAAAGCTATCGTAAATATTAAAATTAAATAAAAGAAATTGATTTTTTTAAATTTTTGAGTTAACATTCATGTCTTTGACCCCTGTGTGGAACCTGAAGACGATGAGTGATTGCGCTGGGATTTTTTTTCTGTGTCTTTTTTCGCGAAACTGCACCATTTGTTGAGTAAGGGAATATTAAAATTATTTTTTTGCCTTTTTCACTCCACCCTATTGTACACCTGCAGTCTCGTACTGGATACATTGAGAGGATGGGTGATGTGGGTGCATTCCCACTATGTAGTCGGCTATCACTAAGGGAGGAGGAGATTAATTACATCTGTGCTTATGGGCAATGTCGGGCCAGTATACCTAAGGATTACTTCAAATATTCATCTTATTCTGTGAAATGTTCTAATAGGAGTACTTTAAAAGACATTTTTACCCTTATTAAGTATAAAATAAATTTGCTCAAATAATTCATATTTACTTTCTTTATTGCATTTAAAATTGTTTGAGAGAAATTAAATCTTTCTGAATTAGAAATGTCAACTACTCTGAGGAAATTCATTACTTACATATATTGTGGAGTTTTACATAATTTTATATAATAATTTTCAGGCCATCAACTGCAGAAAGATTTTAATGATACTGAAAAATGGCAATTTTTAGCATCTGCTACCAATCCAGTGAGCACTCTTATCCACCATTCCCAAATTTCTGAATCTGTCACTCCTTATCTTTCTATTGCTGCCACTTCAAAAACTTCTACTTCGTCAGAATCTCAATCATGTTCTGCTTTAAATGCCCTCCGTATGAGAATGCGAATAGAAGTTTGTCCCTGCCCTAATTGTGACGATCAAGATGAAAAGTAAATAATTTTCTGAATTTTTTAGGTCATACTATGTTAGTTGATTTTTTTCCCTTTTTTAAATTGTCTTGCATATTTTCTCATTTATATTTTAGTTTCCTTTTGAATAATGAAAAAGGGCAAATTATAGCATCTGCTATCAATCCTGCAACATTGAGCACTCCTATCCAGCATTCTCAAGTTTCTGAATCTGTCACTCCTAATCTTGCTTTTGCTGCCACTTCAACTTCTACATCGTCAAAATCTCAATCAAGTTCTGCTTCAAATGCCCTCCGTATGAGAATGCGAAAAGAAACTTGTCTCAGCCCTAATTGTAACAATAAAGATGAAAGGTGAATAATTTTATGAATTTTACAGGTGATACTATGTTAGTTGATTTTTACCTTTTTAAATTTTCTTGCCTATTTTCTCATTTATTTTTTAGTTTCCTTTAGAAATATTACGATTTACTATTTTGTTAAAAATAACCATTTATCATTTCTGAAACGCAGCATTCAATTTTTTTTAATAGAATACAATTCACACTATTAGTACTTTCTATAACAGTAGTACAGAGCAGGAAAATAGTTCAAGATTACATGCTAATTTTGTTGTTTATCATAACATTTCGAAAAGAGTTATATATCTTCAATTTAGACATGCATATATAATATAATATGTGAAGTTAATTCAATTGTAAGTGTAGAAAACTATTTTTATCTACAAATGTTAAAATCGTGTAATATTAATAAATGGAAATAACTATAGGACCAGCAGCTTCTTTTGAGTCTAGCGTAATGATATGACTACCTGATTGTGGTATTTTATGCGGGACTCATCTATGTGTATAGGTTAGTTGTCACTAGATTTAAAGTTTTGTGATACGAAGCAGCTGTGTTGAGTAAGAGTCGAGGGAAATCCTTGACTGAAGAAGAAAAGTGTAGAATCAAGGATTTTTCTGATTGCGGGCTAAGTGAATACCAAATTGCCTTAAAAATAAATAAATCTAAAATTTCTGTGCAAAATTTTATTTCTGATCCAATGAACTATAGAAGAAATAAAAGAAGATGAAGGCTATCAAAACTGTCAGCCCGGTATAAATGGAACATTATTACAATGACGTGAATAAAATGTTACAAAAATTTTATTTTACTTTTTTTATTGAAGTAAGTCTCAAACGTTTAAGCACTTATGCAATTTTTTAAAAAAAACAACGGATTGGAAGGGTGTAATGAGGTTTAGTGATGGGCGATTTCGATTTTTTTAATAGATTTAATCGATAATATGGCCAAATCGATTTAATCGATAGTATAAATTTTAATTGGTATCTCTAAAGATATTTTCGTTTTCCTTCAAATGTTGAAGGTTAAGTAGTCGGATGTGCCAATCCCAAAAATTTCTTCTGTCTCATACATGTTAACACTTCAACATTCGCTATCACAGTGTCAAATTTAAATGATAACCTATGTCATTCATGAAGATTAAAAAAGTATAGGTTCATTGAAATATATACATTTTAAAAGACAATATAAATATCGCATTTTCCAAACAAACCACTGAATTTCGGCCCACACCCTCATAGATGTCTGCAACCGAAATTTCCAATTCAACGAGCGCAACAGCTGTCGCTGTTGAGCAGTATACACCTGAGCCTAATAAGGATCTATTTTTGTGAAAGTGTAACAGAAAAGGAAGTTTGATTATATTCCTTGCTTTAGGTTCGAGATATATAGCTATCAGGAATATCGTGAAAAATGCAGTATAGCAGCTCAGCATATGATTTACACGAACACCTGATCAGGAACATCTTACGGCAATGACTATCAGAATATTAAGTTAGATTAAATTCCGTTCATTAGTGCTTGAGATATTATCTTTAACATCATGTAAATCCTGAAAAAATGTGTTGAAATCTTCAGGGGTGGTACATGAGGAACCTACCCCCCCCCCCCCGGGAACTCTAAAATGTCCCTCTCCAGAACCGAAGAAATTTCTCCAGTAGAAAAATGTCTGAATTCAACACTCCTGAAAAAAGCAACATAGCAGCGCAACCTGTTATGATTTACACAAAAACCTAATCAAGAGCAACTTATGACAATATCTAACGGAATATTAAGTTTGGTGAAATTCCGTTCATAAGTTCTTGAGATATGATTCCTAAAATCGTGGAAATCCTGAAAAACGCGTTTAATTCAAGGGGTGTCCCGGGGAAGGGTTTCATTCGACCCGGAACATTCAGATGTTCCCCGGAAGGTATGAGATTTTATGCTTAATATACAAAGTCCAATTTCCCTACACCCTTCCATGAACTCTAGAATGTTTCTCCCTGGAGCAGCAGAAATCCCTCCCGGAGTAAAATGTCTGAATTCAACCTTGCTAATAAAAGCAGCATAGCAACGCCCCTGTTGAGCAATTTACACCGAAACCTGATAAGCAGCAACTTGTGTCGACGTCAAACTCAAACTGAATCTGAAGTTTGGTGAAAATCCGTGCTTTAGTTTTTTAAATAACAATCTTCTGGCTATCGTAAAAAATGTAGCAAAGCAGCGCCACCTGTTGGGCGATTTTCACCAAAAATGTAATCAGCTCCAACTTACATGAAGGTCTAACTGAATCTAAAGTTTCAACAGATCCCATGCATTAGTTCTTGAGATAGAGCAATCGCAAAATTTTTGTCCGAGGCAAACAAATAGACTGAAAGTAAGATAATTTATAACGATAAATCCTTCGAAAACCAGAATTCGAAATTTTTCATGAATACTTTCTTTTACCAATACTCCCATTTTCTAAAGACAAGAGAAAGTAATAAAAAATGTCGGTTCGATTCTACCTGTAACGTAGGATCGGCAGCAATGGCGAATCGATTCAGTATCAGTTCAGATTCGATGTCGATCTTCAGTTGCGGGTAGAATCAATCTTGTTCGATTTCCGCCATTTGAAATCGTGTTGCGGACAATTCTTACACGCGGGTAGAATCGTTATTCTTTAATTTACTTCAAGTCTCATCGCGGTCGATCCACGATTTGGGTTGAATCAATTCTTCCAATTTTGCTGTTTTAGTGGTAGAATTGCTGTAAAATTTTGTATAAGACTTTTTTCGTTGAAATCAATGTTGCAAGCAGGCATTTTTGTCCGGGAGGTGATTTCAGCGACTGCGTATGTGTGGGGGTGTGTATTTTAGAGTTCTGAAAGGGGTGGGGGGAGACTTGTACATATGTTCATTAAAATATAAAATCTCAAAACTTCCAGGAGGACATTTCAATATTCCTGTGAGGGTGAATGACAGCCCCCCGGGACACCCATTGAATTACACAAGGTGAAATCGTTATACTTTATTTTAGAAGCATAGTTATTCGTGTTACTAGTTTATTATATTGTATTTTTCAAGTTCGTACCCACTAATCCCCCCCCCCTCCCTCACCAAGCTTACAGGGCCGTTCAAAATATACATGCAATTTTTGAAATGTCCAATTTTTGTTCAAATTTATTATAAAGCCACATTTTGAAACCTTGACCAAAGATTCATTTGAGGTCGCAATCCTAAACGTTTGGGGCTTACCCGTCGCCTCGGTTGCATAATTTTTTTTTCATCCGAACCATCTCGTGTAACATGCCGTTGGAAAGTTTTTAATGTTCTCTTTATTTTCTGTCCCTATCCTTCCTCATGCTTGGTCGTCCTATTCATTCCCCGCTCGGTTGCCCATAGGGCGGGATTCTCAAATTTGCCCCTGCCCCACCAGTGGCTGAGAGGTTCTGCTCTCGAAGCTGGTAGACGGGAGGTGCTGGGTTCGATCCCAATCGCGCCCGTCGGCCTAATCGTTCGGAGCTTTCGTGGTTTTCTTCGAACCTTGGATTTCCAAGCGTTAATACGGGTTAGATTCCCATAGAAAGACCCCCACGAAGGGCACTCCCCCCTGGGCCCATATCCCTCGTGCAGATAATTGGCCGTCATAAATACAACCAACCAACCAACCAAATTTGCCCCTACAATCTGCAAGTATACATTATCGGAAAGTTGTTTCTTTTCCTGAAAGACAATCTGATATTTCTACGATTTGGTAAGTGTCAATCGTGCTCTAACTTTTGTATCGATATTTCTGACAGTAATTTCAAGGCAATATATATATATACTCTTGCGGTTTTACTATTTTAAAGGAAGAACTGCTGTCAAATTTCGCATAAGAGCTTTTTCTTTCCAGGTTAAAATGTTACATTTTTAGTTTAACAAGAAATTTAGCAGGCTCAAGTAATTTGGGTTACTGGTTTAATAAGCTGTACTTTTCCAATTCGTTACCAATCACATTCCCCCCTCACCCACCCATCCCAATTTCTTAATTATGGTGCGATTTCAATGGGACCTTTTTTGACATTCTTCTCAAGTCTTTTCCTTTTCAACTAAAGATTGATATCATATCTGAAGCTCTTGGTGATCACTATTTATGAACAATAACAAATTTCGGCTCTTTTCCAGTTTAACCCCTTGAGGGGCAAGTATTACGTTTGTGAAATGCTGAATTCCCACTGGAATCTTTGAAAAATTCTATTTCAAAATAAGTAAAAGCAATTTTAGGGCTTTTTTCCACCAAAGTTAGAAAAATAAAATTTTTCTGGTGTAAAACGCCATTAATCGTAGGTGGTATATAATATATACCGGTGCCCCTCAAGAGGTTAAACTTATCATTATTGGTTTAAAGCCACGGTAATTAAGGTTCTCAATAGTTGTATTTCACAAGTTTGTCAAAGTGTTTGTGTAAGTTCTATTTAAAAAAATTCAGTCGTTTACATCCAAACTTACTGATTTATGATACTTTGAATTTAATCAAATTTCGCCATTTTCCGATACTAAATGATTCCCTGTGTGTTTAAATTTTTTTCAGGGATACTGGTATGAAAATACGTGCTAAAATGCTTTAAAACTTATTTAATATATTAAACAATTCAAACAAAGTGATCTCCGATAATTGTGTACTGTTATTTCATTGATATATATGTGTAAACGAGAAAGAATACACTCGAGGATGTTGCATTTAAGTATCAAGTTTGTATATAGGAATATCTCTCTATTCTAAAAAAAAAGTAACTACCGCTGCCACCGCCGCCGCCGCCGGTTTTGAATTTTTTGTGACAGGAGGTATTTCTTCGTTAATATTAAGAAAAATAATGCATACAAAAATATGAAAATCGGTAGTATGATACAGAAATGTTTGATAAACACGCTGATGCAGACAGTTTTCAAATCAAAGAATTATTTTAAGAGATATTTAATACTAAAGTTGGACAAAATCGTTCCACTAAAAAAGTTTTATAGGAGCAAAAACTATTCATAGGAATTTAATCATTTTTAGGTCATTTTATACGTTTGAAGTTCCCGGTGTGCAGATTGTTTTTCTTTTTTTAATTTAACTAAGTTTTTGAGGTTTTATTTCTATTTTAAATTCAAATTTTCAGCATTTCTAGAGATATTTTTTACAGATTTTAGAAAGCGATATTAATTTAAACCGTTGCCAACTGTATAAACAGTGGAAACAATAATGTTTGCTTCAAAAAAAAAAATATTTATACTTGTAAATAAATTAAAAATTTATTTACACGTGACTATTATAAACAGAAAAAAAACATTTGGAATTAGAATTAAATAATTATGTACAAAAAGCAGGAACTTATTAAAAATTACGTCATAAAAACTATAATTACACGTGAATTTTAAGAGAGAAAAAAAATTTGTAAAATAATAAATTTATTAACCTGCGTTAGAAGTCTTAAATAGGAAAAATTACGTCATATTTACGTCACATTACAGTTATTACATAAAATGAATACAAAATAATATTGCAAAAAGGTTTAAATTCAGAAATTGCGCTAGACATTTATTTGATATTTTGAGCGGATACTTTTCAACTATTTTTGTTAGGAAAGCGCAAATAATATTTCATTTCTAACACACGTATTTTAACGTGAATATTAAAAAGAGAAAGATTAGTTTGGTCAAAATTACGTCAGATTAAAAACGATTAATTTAAAAAATCCTATTTAAAAGAACTTTCTTTTCACTTTGTTAAAAAATACCGGGAGACAAAGACGCTGTTTACTTAATTCCTTTTACATTAGCTTATTTTGAAATGTTGTTACACGTGTCTACGTCAAAGACAAAAACAGCGATTGACATATGTATTTTTGGTACTACTTAGTTATCCCGCCGACCAAAAATCTATCATTCGCCAAACTATAAGATTAAATGCACAATAATGGTTGATCGTAAATGTCACATTAACTTGACTTTAAGCAAGTTACACGTGTCTACGTCATCAAGTTATTTTTATTTCGACGTTTTATTTGTATTTTTATTAATGTTGCACTAATTTATTTGTTCTTTCGTTATTTAAAATAAAAATTATGTCAGTTTGTATAATTGGCGAGTGCTTTGGCGATTTATATGATTTGGCGAAATTGGTCGACGGGTTCATCAAGTAGTACCGCAGCGGATTTGGCCTTAAAATTCCCCATTCAAAGAGAAATGAATAGAAATCCGCTTATAGGGAGATCGCCACTGTTTTTTAAATCATAATTCAATCTTCCGAAATCTTTTTAAAGCCGATCAAATTAGTGTACTTTTAGAGTCTGCGGTGTCTGAACGGGGGTTGACGAGCGTAGCTCGTAGGGGGCAGAGCCCCCTAGTTATAAAAATAAAAATAAAAGCAATTACAGAATCAGTAATTTCAAATGGATTAGAAGAGGATGTAATACGAAAAACATCCGGCGAAGGATAAGTATATATTCTGGAAAAGTAAATAGATTTGAGCTAATGTTATATATTCTTAAAACAGAGAATTTGTTTTATCGATTTTTTTTCTAATATTACTAACTCTATTGTTACCGATTTCCCAGCAACAAAAATGTTTAAAAAAAATCTTGATTGTTTTTTTGATCTTCGAAGCAATAAAATAACACAAATATATAGTTACACATGTAACATGAAACTGAAGTCAATAATTAGAACTAAGACAAAGAAGTTCACTAGAATTCACAAGAATTTAAGTTCACAAGAATTTAAGTTCAGTTAAGGGAAAATTGCATATTTATATTACACATATTTTTATCAGTAACTTTGTGTTAATAAATAAGCATCCACTATCCTTTTAAGACAGTAAAATTATTTGATTTTTTTCTCTTCTGAGAACATTTAATTTTCACGTTTCGAAATTATTCTTTTTAATAAAAGAACTTTGGTATGTTTTTCTAGTTATATGATTAAACTCAAATAGTAAGAATACTAAATCGGTTCCTATGACAATGTGAATCATGTCCGTCCCTGAAAATTTTATTTTGGCCGCAAAAAAATCACAATAACTCAAAGTTTGTTTCGAGACCGGAGCGAATGTAGCCTTCATGTGTTCCGCTGCCGAAGGCAGTAGGAGCGCAATTCCAGTTTCGATTAATTTTGAAATGCAATCTGGAAAAGTACATAAGAAGTAAGTAATACAAAACATAAGTTATGTGATTAGCATCAGTAATTTGTGGAATTAAGAGAAACTGTTAAAACACAAAAAACAGACCAAATATAAGCGGATATGAAGCAAACTCAATATAAACGGGTTCCTTCTTATAGTAGCCTTCAACAACATTAAATATATATATGTATATCTTGGAATTAAAAAAATGCCTAAAATTTATAACCTTGGAACCTACCTTTCCCTCGCGCTTATAGAAAGGCCTAAAAAAACGTAAAAACGATTTAAATTTTTAAATAAAATTTACTTCAAAATTTCGTCCATCTGAACGTATATAAAAAGAATGACGATAATAGGAAGTAATTCCCCATATGTTTGATTGAAGGAAGTAAAAATAGAAAGTACGGCTATTCCGTATGAAATCATTGCTTCCTAATGGTAAAAAATCATTATTCCATTTTTTTTCTTAATCAGACATCTTTTATCTTTCTTAAAAAATAAATTTAAATGAAATATAAATTACAATATTATGTTTTTCAAGGATATTGGTATGAATTTGGTATTGAAGTTTAATTACAAGGATCTTGTTTACAAATTACAAAGATAGTCTTAGTAATATGAATATAGAATAAATAGTTAATATAAAATTTAAGACTAATCATTTAACATAGTAATGTTAATTACACAACGAATGTTTTTCTGGGACATTCATTGTTCATATTCTCGAGCAAAACATTCTTTAACTGTTTAATCTAAAGTTCTCTCAGTGACAACATTTCATTAAATAAAGTCTTACGGTCTACCTCACTATGAGGAAGCAATTGCATTGAGCTATTACAATATGAGTTTAACGGAATTTATTCTGAACAACTAATAATTAAATTTAAAAAATCAAAAAACCCGACTGCGTAAAAAACGAACTAATTAATCATTTCACATTAATGTTTAACTATTTTTTGTATTACTTACCTATTTTTTTATTTACTTGTATTGATGACCTTTAAGGTGTGTTTAATTGTTCGTTCCCATCTATAAACACTGTTTTGTTGAAGCCTATAGATGTCTATGATGGTTAGAGTTGCAGTAAAGCTAGACATCTTACCTGCACAACTTCCAGGTTGTGTAATATTTAAACTTAGCTTCTGACTGTAAAATAGTCAATGAAACACAGTCTTCATTTTGAAAGACCTATCCAATGATATGCCACTCAATATGGTGCGTAAAAATTTTTTCGTGTCTACCACCATTTTGCGTTTTATGGCCGCAATTTTGAATTTATATAAACAAAGCCTAGCCTATAATCATCGGACGGTTAAGACGAATCGATAGAGACCTCATTCATTAAAATTAATCCAGCCGTTGGGATGATTAGAGGGCATAAAGAAATCGACATACCCACATACGAGTGAAACACAACCCTTCTTGGCATTCGGGTAAAAATGTCTTCAAAAATAGACTCAGAAGTATAATGTTCTTCTGACAATCTTATACTAGCAACTCTATTTCTTCCAGTCTAATTTACCTTTCAGTTTATATAAAAATTTAAATATTACAATAATAATAATAAAATCAATAATATCAAATTTAACAATAATAAAAATAAAATAAAAGAAATATCTATTTAGAGCATACTTTATTGTATGACATTTAATGGTATGACATTTCTGTCTACAGATGACAGAAAATTTTTGATATGATATATCATATAGTCATACAGTACTGTTTGTATGGTATTATTTACCATATTGCCATCGTATCATTTCTAAAATTTCTGAAAATTCTAAAACTTCTAAAATCTCAGAATTGTAACTCGTGAACTAGTAACTCATAAACTCATATGAAAATAATCCTTAAAACTCATCTCTATAACCTACATTTCTAAAACTTCTGAAAATTCTCTAACTCATAAAATTTATCTGAAGTTCATCTCCTTAGAGGAATAAGAGGAGATTAAGAGGAACCTTAGTTCCTCTTAATTTATACCTATAAAAAATAACTAATAAAAACTAGTCTCTATAACCTAATTCTTAAGAGATTTTTTTGTCATGTTATGTTTATAGCTATGTCGTTTAGTTAGATAACTGTTAATTGTCTTTCAATTACCTACCTATAATCATACCATATATAATAGTATCAACTTATGTGAATAAATTACAATTAGCAATTGAGATTCACACTAATCAGTTTATCAAATTTGGATCCAGAAAACTCATAGCACAGATTTCTAACTCAAGTAATTTTCAAGGTCAGTATTTAATGTATTGTATTTATCACAGTAATCCATAATATTTTTCATTCTAAATTTCTTCTAAATATCACATAATAATAAAATAATAATAATCACAATAAATTCAACAACATATCAAAAAATATCAAAAAATTTAATTCTTCAAGTATCTCACTAATATCTCATCCATGTGACAGCGAATGTGGTATGAAAATATACTCAAGTATTAGATATAACATTAAATAAGAAATGTTTGTGAAAGAACCATCATCAAATCATCATGATTACGCAATTTCTTGTTTTCAATCAAACAAGAAAAACATGGTTACTGAATGAAAAAGGAAACCTCGTGTAGCGTAATTTAGAAAGGTTGATAAAAGATCAATTAATATTAAGTTATAAAGTAAATTTAATCGAAGTTATCAATAATTTAATTTAAAAATCTAATCTAGTTAAGTTTAATTGATAAATTTTAAATTATTATTCAAATCCAATTCAATATAATAAATTCTTGCTTTAAATAAACCTTCACTTACGCCAACCTTCATTTTCATTCATCTTCATTTACGCTCGCGTAAAAAGCTAAATCAATAAAAATCTCAGCAGTGATATTCTTGTGAGCGCTCTTCGAGAACACGCTATTATATAGAATAGAATTGACTAGTTAATTAGAATTTATTTAGCTAATTTTATTAATTTTATCACTATTACAGGTTTAATATTAAGCTAGAGATTTAACATTAATTTGCTGTGAATTATCATGGGATAATTTTAATTGATCTCGTGGAAAGTAGGGACGCAATTTAGATACATGGACAATTTCCGTATTTTTATTTTGAATTTGTCTATTAATCTGAAAATGGACATCAGATAAATTATCAAATATTCGGTATGGACCACTAAAATCTTGTGGGAGCTCTCAAGTATTGGGGTAATTGAATTCATCATAAATTGCAAGATCTATTTCAAACTGTGGCTCTACATAAATTCGGTCATAATATTTTTTACTTTTCAATTGAAGTTCGTTAGTTCACGTTTTAGCAATTTTAAGGTGTTCTTGAAGTGGAGGGTTTTAAGGTCCGTCTATTTTTAAGGGGGAATCATAAGGTATTTGGGCAAAAAGTAAATAAACGGGAGGGAATTTGGTTATGGAATGGTGTGTATTATTGTATTCATTAACTACTACTGTCAAAATTTTTGTCCAAGGAATATTAGAGGTATTTGAATTAACGTTACACTTTAATCTAGTAACTATTGACTGATTTATGCGTTCACACTTTCGTTTGTCCGTGGATGGTATACTGAGGTTAAACGTTGCTTAATATTGGGATTCTGCAGAAATGTTTTTAATCGATGTAGTAAAAGCTGCATTTCTATCACTCAACACATTTGGGGGAACCTGTATATTGAAAATCTTATTGAAAAAGAATAATTGTTGAGGAAGTTGAACATTGAAAACTTGTTTTAAGCAATTAGTATAGGTTTTCTGTAGTAAAACTTTTGAGGGAAAAGCCCAGATATATCTTGTAGCGTGGCTTATTATTATAAGCAAATATTTTTTGGTGGAGTTATACTAATTGAATTCTCCCACAGTATCAATAGATACATTCAAAAGGTTCACATATGGTTGGCATAGCTTGTAGTAAGTAAAATTTTTTCTACGAAATAACGAATGAAGCGTAAGATCAAATCAGAATACTTTATTGTTCACAAGTAAACTTCTCCAATTCCACTAGTTATGGCAGTTTCTCAATTTCGAGTAGGTTCACATAGCTTTAAGATGTTAAATAAGATCAGAAGCGATATCAAGACTAAGTGACAAATCACTCTTCAAGTGGTAAAGGTTATTTAAGCAGCACAAAATCGTACAAAATCTGCTCTCCAAACCAAAGTAATAGGTTAAATACAAAAAAAGTAAGCGAACGGTTACATTACATAGCAATGAACCAAATCCGTGCAGAGTGGGGGAGGAACGGAACGGAAGAATTAGCTAGCGATAGACTAAGACCTAGAACAGAGGCAGAGGCTCTTGACGTAGATGACCGAAATTGATACTTACTGGCGGTAGCTTTATAAGGTAATCAGGATGAGGGTGGTAAACTTGCACGGTATCATGGTATATGGAACGAATTAGAAGAAATGATATTTAATAAACGTTCGAAAGAAAAAGAATTTAATGTCTCAGAATAAAATGAAAGAAACAAAGTAATTTAGTGGGTTTTATAAAGTAGTTATGGATAGATTAAGGTTCTTAGAATAATAAATAAACGAATACGCTGGATTAAAGGCATGGAATGAAAAGACAAGATATTTAAGATATTATTAAATATAAATAAAGTAGATATTATAAGAATTTGATTTAGTTTGATATAAGAGCAGAATTTTTTATTATAACATGAATTCCCATACTTCAAATTCACAATAATTCCTGTGTAGAGGTGTCCAAAGATACTGTACATAATCGTATTAAAGAATATAATTGCATCATACTAAAGTAAACGGCTCGAAAAGCGTATTTTAAACTACACCACTATCAGGCAAGAATCACCTGGGCTTAAAAAAAACATGTCCTATGGGAACAAGTGGCTTTCTGTTTTATTCAGTGATTAGAAAAATGGAACTTAGATGGCTATGATGATTATAAGACGTATTGGCATTATTTGCGATAGGAACCAGGGACGTATTCATGAGGCAACAAGAAGGTAAGTATGTTAAGGTTTTGGGGATATACAGCCTGACTTCTCTGGATTTTCTAAAAAAAAAAAAAAAGACAATTTCCAAAAATATCAAGAGACGCTGAACTAGCATATCCTTCCGTTCGTTGACATTTGTGTGTGTGTGTGGGGGGGGGGAAGGGGGGGGGGTCCTGAATGCATCTTTGAACAAGGTAATATCTCATTTTCCATATCTGATTCTACAAAACCATGGCTTTCAAGAAAAATTTAAAGACTTGACTCGCCAGCTTTCAGTCCAGGCATAAACCCAAACGATTAATCTGGGCCATTTTTACCCGTGAGGTTTACAGCTTTGGAAAGCTGTGTGACTCTCTTGAAAAACTCAAAGAAGAAATTGAGAAAGCATGGTACTCTTTGCAACCAGAAACCGTAAAAATCTAATAATTTCGATGAACGCACTTTATTTGAACTAATCCGAAATCACGAAAAAATAATTTGTAAAAATGATAAATGTTGTGGTTTTGGCCATTTATGCATAAACTTTAGACAGTTTTTGTTTATACATAATTTAAATAATATTTTTTACAAATGTTATTTATTTTTTTCTACTTTTGATATCATTTATTTAAATGAAGTTGCGAAATCTGCAAATAAGACGAAATTATTTATTCTAACTTTTTATTATTCATTAAAAATCAACATTTTATGCTTATACTTAAACTCTTCAGACGGACTAGATATTGTCGCAGAACTCTCAGCAGTTCTCCGTGGCATTTAGAAATCTGTTGAAGTGCTGAATGCTTGAAATATGCTATTCAAAAACAAACCAAACCTACTGCAAGATTAAAATTTCCATCGTTGAATGTCTTAACATGCCATCATATGTCAAAAATTGGTTTTTATCGATGTAAAAAGTTTCAATCTTCATGAACCCGGGGGTTTATGGCGTTACTGGTATGGTTTACGAAACGAGCCTTTTCTGCTATTAAGATGTGTACAAGGTGATGGCTGAGTGATTATCTGGGTAGGTTTAATTCAAAAGGAAAAGAAAGTGTGATTTTCATCAAGACAAAGATGAGCTCCTTTGACTATCGACATATTCTTGGTAATAATTTTGTTCCACTTAAAGATGATCTTAGGATTAGATTTTGGAGTTACTTCAAGATAATGCTTCTTTTCACAAGCCTGTGTCAACTTCAAATTGACTATAAATTTGAAACTTTGGACTTTCAAGATAAGTCCTGATCTGAACTCCATAAAAAAACTTGTGTGGAATTTTGTTCATGAAGTTCATTCCGACGAAAAGCAATTTGATTCGATTGTTCAATTGAAAGCAGTAATTTTGGAAACATGGAACCAATCAACATTTTTACATGCAAAAACCTGGCAAAATCCTTATCAAAGCGTTTTTTGGTAGTCATCAGTGTTAAAGGGAAGCAAAAAAGCTACTGAAAGTTAATGTTGAGTCGTGGAAAAAAAAGTAAATACCCTCTACAAAGAATTATCTTAGAAGAATGTTAGTTAGGAAATGATCAGAAATAGCCCACTTTTAAATGATCTATATAAAATTTGCTTAGGGGGCAACATATCAAAACGAACAAACTTTTTCAATAGCAATACCCAAGTTTGGAGCCAAAAATAAATTCTACACTATTCAATTACCCATAAATCCAAATTTGCACAAAATTCGTACGATTAGTTTCAGAGGAATCATTTTAAAATGAGCATATTTTAGGGGCTATTTCCAAATTGAAGTTCGGTACTCGATTGTTGAAATGCAACTGTTAGATTGACACTTCCATTGATGAATATGTTGCCAATATGACCACTTCATACATTTACTATATTTGGACTATTACCAGACCAAATATTTCAATAAAATGAATAAAATATATTTCTATGCTTTTCTGAACATTATACACGGTCCCTTAAACCATCCTTTTGACGTTTTTTAATGATAATTCGAAACTACTTGAAGGAAAAATTTGAAATTAAAAATTCGCATTAAGCAGTATATAATGAATATAAATCTATCAAAAATATGCTGGTTGCAATTCATAGTTTTTTCGAATATTAATTTCATAATTCATATAACTTTTTTAAAATTGCAAATTCAATGTATTTTTGTTTGGAATTTTTTAGCATTAAAACCACACGCAAAATTATCGCATTAGGATTAAAATTTCAGGAGATATTACTAAAAAAATGTAATTTAACATCAGAAGCTTTAATTTTTGAATGTTTATAATTCCAAAACTCATCTTTCAAATGACGAGAAATTTCGTTTCTTGGCATAGTTCGAGCCTAAGATTTAAAATATATTGTCAAAATTGTGTGTTTCTATTGGGAAAAAAAAAACAAAGTTTGCTCTAGTTTTGATTTGTAGATAGCCACCTGAGCAAATTTTATATACGTCATTTAACAGTAGACTTTATTTCCAATCGGTGGTACCAGTACCTTTTTCTATTATAATTACTTGCAAAGTTAATAGGGGGTGTTTACATTTTTCCTTCCACGACTACACAAATCTTTTACATGTGTAATTTGAATATTAAATACACTGGTCCTATTTCTTTTTCTTTTTTTTTCTAAAGATGTTATCTAGAGTTTAATTTTAGCTTATTTTTTTAGATATATATATATATTTTATATTATATTATTAGATTTATTTTTTAAATATGTTAATGTGATTTAAAATAACCAAACTTGTTTTTGTGTATAATATTGTAATGTTTTTAGTTTTTCATTAAAGGTAAGAGCTTTACTAATTTTGTTTTTAATATTAATTTTTTTCCAGCGCTGTGCATTATATTGTTATTTGCTTTTTAGAATTATCATTTCTCTATCCGCATGACTTTGTTTATAATTGCACATGTAGCTATTTAAAAACTTATTTTCAAATGAAATTTTGAACCTGTATCTGGAGGGGTTGGGGAAGACATGACTATTGACGCCTTGTTTCAATTTTAATTGAATAAGAAAAAAACTCTGATTTATTTAGGTATTTTAAGATTGTAAATATTTACAAACATGGTTGGTGCCCCCCCCCCCCCAAATCGATTCTACAACGTAATGTGATACACAGAATGTCGGTATCTATTTCATTCAAAATCAGCGTCTATTCCATGGTGCTAGTTTAAATC
This sequence comes from Maratus speciosus, assembly GCA_963932465.1. Taxonomy (NCBI): domain Eukaryota; kingdom Metazoa; phylum Arthropoda; class Arachnida; order Araneae; family Salticidae; genus Maratus; species Maratus speciosus. The sequence continues at coordinate 270,226,388 of OZ010796.1, read as the reverse complement.
TGCGATATACACAACAAAATTTAATTTTGAAAAAAAGTATGTTTTGATAATGAACAAGTTTCATTGTTAGACAATTTTATTAACCCTTTCAGGGGCAAATTACTTCAATTCGTTAAATGCTAAAATAGAATGACACCAGAATTTACAAATTTATTTGAAGATAAAAGTTATTCTTCACGTACTTAATAAATGGAAAATTTCTATTCCAAACTTTAAGGTGGCAATGGGAGCCATTTAGGATTAAAAGTAAGTGGTCCAAAAATGAACCACCACAATTCAAGGGGTTAAATAAGTAACTCTAATTAAAATTTTATGACTGCTAGATAGTTTTTAGTTTAAAGTAAAATTTTAGTTTGGTTATCCCTTTTATATCCTAAATTTATGAATTCATCCAAATTTCACCTTCTATATCATTTTTCGTGAATTTTTGAAACTACATTAAAATATTTAATCTCTCATTTGACAATTATGATTTTGACAATTAAAAATGAATTAAATTTTTATTTGTAGGATTTTTTTAAATCCATTGAAATCATTTATTTAAAAAATATTTCTTTTTATTATCTTATAGAATTAGAGAAATGTACAAACATAATGATCTTGCAATAGAAATATAGAATTTTTTTGAAATGAAACATTTTACCCACAATTTTTCAAAGTCAAGAAAGCTAAAGTGGTGCAAATTATAGATAGATCATCTTTTCTAAAAATATATTTTTTGTGTGCAATCAATAATGCTTTTGGAATAAGATAAAATATGTATAACATTCTAAACTGCAATACTACTAATCGGTATATTAAATGGATTTTGTAGCAAGTTCTTTTAATAGTATTTCAAATTAACGACGGGGCATAAAGGGTTAACATGAATATATACTTTATCTTCCTCAATTTATCGTTTTTTTACTTGGATAATTTTTGACAACACTATCAACTTATAAATCTGTCTTAGAAAGGTTTAACTGTTAAAATAAAAGTAGAAATGCATTAAAATTGTAGATAGAAATGATATAGTTTATTTCAAAATGAAATACATATGTATCAAATTTACTCAATTTGATAAGACAACCTCCCATTTAATGGTGACTTTTTTCTAAAAGCAAACAAAAACTGTTCTTTAATGTATACTTTTATTAAAAATAGTCTTAATTGTAAGTTATAAGCATTAGACATTCCTTCAAAAAGTTCAATAGTACTGGCTGTATCTGGGTTTTTAAAGAGTTATACGCTTACCCTTTGGGAGAAAGTGAAGAGGTGCTCAACGACACTGTGTCAGCAACCAAAAATACAACACACTGAAGCTAAATGAGTCGGCGAAAATTTTTGCTTCTCAGACTGACCAAATTATAACATACAAGGACTAGATCGTAAATGGCTTTGATTGTATCTTAGAAAATTAACAACGGAATTTCAACAAATAGTCAAGTGTGAAGAAATGCAGCCAACGGATTTTAATATATGCTACATGTAAATCTACATTAAATTATGCTTATTTGAAACATTTTGCTGCTATTTTTAATTTTATTCATGCTTATCGCAAGTAACAAAAAAGTGTGATATGCCAGGTACATCTAATTCTTCAAAGGGTTCTTTAGGAATGAAATTTTGGAAATCGCTGGCCTATTTATTCTTTTAAAATAGACATGTTGGCGTGAATGCAATATTATTATACTAAAATGCTTCTATAAAAAGCATGTTTTAAATTCCTTCTAGAAATGAAAAATCCAAAAAGAAAGAATATCCATGCATTGTTCCTGGTTGCAATAAAGTGTATGGTCAAATTACGAATTTGCGAGTCCATTATCGATGTCATACTGGTTACAGGCCTTTTGTTTGCAGCTGGTCGTCATGTGGGAAGAATTTTTTCGCTCTGACTACTTAGAGAGACATCAAAGGACACACACTGGTATGTTTTTGTTCTCGCCGATCTCGAAGTGTCTTCTACATGATAAAATATATACAATTTTTTTTCTAATACTTTGACTTTTGAACATTTTAGTTGTTTAGAACAAAGCAACTCAAAAATATGTGTGAAATTTAAAAACATTTAGTAAATTTCCATAGAGATTTAAAGTCAAATGTATTTGTCGTTTACAAACATAAAATAAGTATTTTGTAGGGTTAGGAACCGGAAAAATGCAGTTAGTAAGCAGAAAATATTTTAAAAACTGTATAGCCATTAATCAGGATTCTTTGTCTTAATGTACTCCAAATGCAGTTGACTCGTTGTTATTCGGGCTCGGTTAACACGTTATGTGCCACGTCAGTCACCGGTGACTGACACTGAACTTTTCGTTTAGAGCGCATCATTCACCAATGACTGACAGTCTAAAATATGATACAAAACTAAAATATATATATATTGTATTAATTACTGAAAATTTATTAAAATTTACTTACCTTTAATTTATTACAGGATTATACTTTCTTAAAAATTACTTAAAATATTCTAAATTTTTCCGCTTCAGTGTCAGTCACCGTGGCACTCAACGTGTTAAATAAAAGTCCACTTCCCTTAAAAGCAAATGGAAAGCAATGTCAAAAAGTACCAAATTTGACTATTCCATCAATTTTGGATAATTAGTTTGATTTTTGCAGCTATTTATTCAATTTATGTAAAATTAAAAGATTCAAAAATGTTTAGTGAAAGAAAAAATATAATTTCGAAAACCCCCAACGTTAACTCTCCTCTTCCTTTATTATTCTGAGAAAGTCATTGGACTTAAAAAAATATATAATTTTGTTCAAATCTTTTACCCTCTTTTCGATATCCCGTGATTGTCCACATTTTTGTATGTGCAGACTTTTGTAACATCACTTATATCGCATCCTTACTCTAAAAAGGTTTTTTAGAAGAATGGATAAGTAAATTTCTGCATTTAATTACATTTAAATTATTAATTGATTGAAATATTAAGAATTCTGTCCGTAAAATATACAGTAAAAATTTTTAAAAATATTTACTAATTTCAAAATATTAAAACAAACCAAAACTTAAAAAAGAAACCCAAATTCTTCTCAAATCAGGATAACTTTTAATACTATTTAATTATTTTTAGCACCAAACTTCTGATGTAAAATATAGGTATATAAAGTTTATTGCGGACAACTTTAGAGGTACTGAAAGTGAAGTGTGCAGGGAAATAGAAAAATAATTATAAATTTCAATCATTTTTAGAAAAAAATAAACAGGGAAAATTATAAAATCAATTATTTGAATTTAGGGAGTCATAATATAGAAAAATATAATAAAAAATATTTACACAATATTAAGAAAATAAGCAAGTTTGCCAGTATCCACCAATAAACTCGTAACGAAATATTTTTTTTTCAGAACATTGGTTATTTTAGCACGATTCCTAATTAAAAAATGTCTGTACATTGCAAACAATTTTCAATAAATTTGGCCGTTATATGTCCTGATCTGAAATATTCAAGCATAGAGAAAAATTACAAAATTACATATAAAAATTAAATATTCTAACTCTGGGCACTCAGGATATGAAAGTATACGATTAAAATAATATATTTATATGTTCCATAATATATAAAAAAAATAAGCAGATCTTTTCGCCATTACCCGGCAATCAAATCATATATATATATTTTTCTTTTCTTAAAAAAAAATTATACGATTCTAAATTTAGAAAAATATAGATATGTGTACATTGTAAACAATTTTTAGTAAATTTAAACGGGGGGAAAAATACGGGGGGAACAAAAAACCAATAATAAATTAAAAAAAAAATCAGGTTTCATTATTTTAAAGAATCAACAAGTCTTTTTTCATCTACAGTTTGTACTCCAAATTTGACGGAAATTCATGAAAAGAAATTTCTGGAATTTTTTTAGTGAATCGTGTGGAACGCAGCAATGAGCCGGGTTTTGTTTAAAAAATCAAAAATCGCAATTTCAGTTAAGTTATACCTAAGAAAGCACAAGTGTGCCAGGCAAATTCTTTATTAGACACAGTAGTTAAAATCGCGCCCTACAATTCTTAGAGTGAAGCTCCGATTCCCTGAAAACAAAGAGATTTTGACTTCTTGTTACGACCGTATAAGGGGACATGGAGTAAGATAGTTTTATTAAATGTATCGCACTTTTGCAGTGGCATTCAGCTAAATAAAACAACGTTCAATATATAAACGCAAAAAAGTGCCATACAATTACTAAAACTATCTTAAAATGAACGAAGTAAGGGAATGTACATGTCAGAAAAATTCCTGTTTTTTTAGTCAGCACTGTATGTATTGCAATTTAGTAGACATCCCACTTGATAATTGTCGAATCACTGATATGTCACTAATTGAAATTGTCAGATAACCTGGAGGACATTATCGGAGGTATATTCTAATTGTGGTAACATTAAACAAGGTTAATTTACCGAGAACTTAAATAATAACGTATCTTTTACTTTATTTCTTTTTGTAGGATAATATAAGTAAAAAAACAGACTATCAAAGGGGGAAAACATTGATATATTTTTTAATTGGGATCGGCTTGTAGAAAGATTTTGAATTTAAAGGCACCTGTGCTACATCAGCTTCTTCGATATTACGAAACTAATTTGTAGCTGAAGGGGATTTGAATATGGAGGAGCTATTTGTTGGAAAATTAACAATCCTCCAAATACATAATTTTTTTATGTATTTTATGTTAATATTGTGACACAAATGTATGGTTTAATATAATTTATAATGCATTGTAAGTTTTCAATATTTTCAGCATTTACTAGCATTTTAGAAATATTTAAATTTCGTATAAAAATTACAAATTTTAAAACATTTCGTCAGGAATTTTGCTATCAGCCCTAAACATTTTTTTATGATGAAAGGTGAGAGGCGTTGGTTAAGAGTGTCTGTGAAAATACTGTCATATAAAACATTTTATACACCTATATTTTATTTCTTATTTCACATCTGAAATAATTCACTTTGCTGTGGAAATAAAATGCCTCTCGCCATGCCTTCATGCAGTGTATCTATAAAATTCTCAATTAGGAACATTCAAGTTTATACTTTTATCTTATTTAAAACTATTTGCAGCACAGTTTATTAATCTTGCATTTTACTATTTCAGGTGAAAAAAATTTTCAGTGTTCAGAATGCTTTCGGCGATTTACTCAAAAAATCAGTCTTTCAATACATTTTAAAAGATTGCATAATAAAGGAACTTTACAACTGCAGACATAACAGGCGAGATGGTGTATGATGTGCGTCATGATAATAGTCATTTATTGATTTCCTTTGATATGAGCAAGAAGTCACTTTCTTTATGTATATTTGTATGTAATGGATTTCAAATACTCAACACCCATGAACTAAATTTTATTTATTTGACATTTTATAAATTTTGAAAATTTAGTTTTAATTCTCTGTAAATATCTGTAAAACAATTTGTGAAAGTTTTATATTTCATCTATTTTTTTCCATTGTTTTTATTCTTCAGTATTTTGTAATAGTATCAAATAAGTTGATTTTGCGAATCGGTACTAAGCTGAGAACATTAATACTGCTTGATGCCTTTCTTTAAAATTTTTAAGCATGTTAGGCTTTATTATCAAAATGTGAACTACATTCAAACAATTTATGAACATTTTAAGTCCATTTCAAAATAATTAATATTTCATTTCCTTTACACATATATAAGCAGATTAAATATCCTTATTGTAAGAATTTCTTAAATAAAAGTACTTTTAGACTACAATATCTTTGACTATATTCTTATGCAACACATTCATTTTTTTCAACTTTGAAGCGTCTATTAAATGACATGTGTACAACTTACACATTCTCTTTTCAGCGATTAGTAAAATAACACCAACTAAGGCTACCTTTTCCTTTTCAGAGTACAAAATAAAACAAAGTTTTAATGAGATTACCCTTCCTTCCCCTAATTTTTATAGTAAAGTGACCTCTGTAAAGTTTGAATTTTTGTGGCACATTTTTAATCGGTAAATTTCTGGAAAAAAATACCAATAGTAACTATAAAAATTTTAGTTTCAAATGCTATTTTACCATCTTTAAAAAAGAAAAATAAATAAATAAGTGTCGATTTGATCGCGTAGGGTGGGTAAAGTGGCCAGCATAGGAAAAGGAAAAAATTACATTATGTGTATTTGAGGACGTGAGTTTCAAAACTCGGATTAAACAAAAAATCAAATGTTGGGAAATCGCGAAAAACCTGTAACTGCGACCCCGTGCATCGAATATCTCCATTTTTTTTTTTTATACGTATAGCTAGATGCTCTGTGATATAATTGTGTTAAGTTGGAAAATCTACTTTAATTTAATTAATTGGAAAAAGTTTCGGATAAGAAGAGTTTTGTTGCAAACCTATGAATAAGAAAATTTTGATATTAATTTCTTTAAAAAAACCATCGTTATCGAAACGCTAAACATTGTTAAACATCGTTATCGAAAGAAATTAATAATTTCTATTTATGGTCATCGGATGATAATATTTTGTAATCCAAAATAATCCTTATCACAGCAATAAGTATGATTAAAATTTAGTAATACGTTTTATTACAAAAAAGAAAACTTGTGAAGAATCAAATAAAACTTATCATAACTAGATTTTGATTAAAATAATTTGTTTTTTTAATATGATATATAAAATATAATGTACTTAAAGAATATCCAAAAATAAATTAAACAATTAACTCATTGAGTTTTTCTTCTGGAATATCATCGTAATCCTCCTCGGCCATCTCCTTCTGTTCTGGTTCCTTAGACATAATATTTTTATTGAAAGAAATAATTTTATCACCTCCATTTCTGACCAGTTTTCATCAAAATGTTTTTTAACAATGCGTGGACATCCTTAAGATTCTCTTGCTTCACAGGGACCCACCCCTTCTTTTTAAAAAGAAAGTCTAGTTTTTAGATGCCTCTAGCACAACTTTAACACTCTAAATTTTTATATTCCGAGAATCTTCTGAAATACACTTCCAAAAATTTGAAGATGGCCATGGTTCTTAGTTTTTATATAGTACCTCATGATAATGCCATTGAAAACGCGCTGAGATGCACATAAAAAAATTTTCAAGGCGAAAATTTTATTTTCCGGGATGTTTCATGGAAGGAAAGAAACCTGGACGGTTTCTTGAAAGAGATGTTTGAGATGTAAACTCTAAAATAAAGTTATCTTATGCAGTTTTGTCTTTGCTTGAAAAAAAAAAAGCTTGGTGGAAGCGTCAAACATAAACTTTCATTGAAAGAGATGAATGCTCGAGGTTCTCTTTCTGGTGAATGCACTTTGAGAGGACCGGGAATGCCTTAGGTTTATCCCTGAGAATAAAAATTAAATCTTTTAACACCTTTTGACAGTAAGAAATATAGAAAGCTATTCTCCATTTTGAACTTGCATTTTAACCCCCTCACTGACAAGCCCGTGTTAATACGTTCACTAAGCTCAAAGTTTCACTGCAATACAAGCAATATTTAAAGTAATATAATTCTATTGATTTAATGTATTTTTCATACATTGAACAATGATTAATACCTCCAAGGATTGCATTCATATTCGTTATTAAGTTTTCTTTTATAAAATGTTCAAAGAATCATTTTTTTTTTATCATTTAAAGAAAATGAAGAGAAAACAACATTACAATTTTGCCCTTTTCCAAGACAGTCGGGAGGGTATCTTCTTTTGCGTGTATTCTTTATTAGCCCATGTGTTCGTATTTCTTTTTCTCTTCTTCCCCCCACAAAATACAAGAGTTTATTCACTGTCCGTTTTACATTAGACATTCTGTAAAACTTATTTAATTAGTTTGTATAATAAAACAGGTAAAAACTTTAAACGAAAATAGCAACAGGTCGCAGAGAAATGAAGGAAAATTACTCTGATAGTAGCTGATAAGCCAGTCGTCCGCATGCGCAGGGATAAAGATAGTTTTGTTGCCAACTCCCTGGTGAATAAGGCGAGTTTAGAAACCAAACCAATATTTTAAGAATTCAAAAATAAAGGATAAAAATATTTTTTGTTACAGATTATAGTGTTTTGTCTGGGCAGGTTTACCAGTAGAATAGATTAGTAGAGAACTCGATTTTTTAAAATTTTGATAAGGCGAGTTTTGAAACTCGCGTCCCCATTTAATCAATACAAGTTAAACACATTAAGAATAAGTGTTATGTTTTATAATATCTTAAGTATGAAATCGTTAAAGGAAAATGTATATCGTAATGAGTATCAATAGGCGAATGGAGGACAATTTCCCCCAGCAGACATGCAGACTACAAATGTCGAGTGTAAGCCTTTCTCTGAAGTTATTGCCCCTATATGCCCTCTTTTATCAAAGAAAATACTATTGTAATATATTTTTATGACCAATGAATAAAAAATAATTTTCGCGTAAACTCTGTAAATGGCCATTATGCCCGATCTGTTTGTGGTCACTTTACTTGGGATAACGCCATTACAAAAACTGTGGCCTAGAATATAATGTACATGACTCGGCGTTTACAAATACACCATAAATATATATTTACCACTGATCAAACAGCAAATGAGTAAATAATTATAACACTGTATATAAGTTAGCTATAATCAAGAAATTGTACCACTTACCTAAAATCAAAAATGCGAAAAAACAATGAAATGTGTTTAGAACTAGAAAGATGTAGCTTTCCACTTCAAAATTTCAGACTGTGACACTGTGTGCTAGCATTTGTGATGGCTGTTTCGGCCGGTTCTTGTGTAGCGGTTGAGCTATACAGCGGAAAAAACTCAACTGGTCCCTTTACCAGTCCTTCTCCTACTTACAAAAAATATTTAACAAAAATTACGTGAGATTATTTATATTTTTTACAATAAAATTTGACTCCCTTTCTATAAGAACGACACCATGAACCACTGCGATTTTTAAGTACTAATATATTTCGTGAGCTTCAGTAAATCCTGTTCACTTGCCATTTCTTAGTAATTAATTCTGGTGTTAAAAAATCCTTTAAAAGTTTTTTTTTCGTATAGAAACGTAAAAGATGTATCTTGCGAAACAATGTTATAGAAACGTCAATCTCTTTCCATTTAATCTTTATACAATATGGAGGAGAAGAAAAAAAAAAGAATCTTTACCCAGGTTTCTTTTCTTTTTTTCTTTTTGTTTTTTTTTTTTGTTTTGTTTGTTTTTTTTTTTTACTTTCAAATTATGGATTTATCTTCAATGAAAGTCTTTAGTTCTTTAACAAATAATGCTACGAAAGTTTTCTTTAAAAAAAAAATTCATTTCAACATTTCTTGGTAGATTTTTTTCACTTATATTTATGATCTATATATTTTTTTTATAAAAATACATATTAGTATATAATATATCAGTACTTACAGTATTAGTACATCTTTAAGAAAATACATATCGTGCGACTAATTTCTTTAAATAATCATAACCATAACATTCGTAATAATGATATCATCCATGAATAATATTTTAAATTTTAATTGTTTTTAGATATTTTTATGAAATTATTATGCAGTGATATTGTTAAACTTGTATTTTGTTAAAATGAAGCACAATGCTGAATAAGGAAGAACAATCGGCAACGAGCATTGTATGCAAATTTGATAACCCCTTCTGGACCGGGAGACTCTTCCACAAATTTTATTCGGTTGGCACCACTTAAAAAAAAAAAAGAAGTTACCTTTACTTAAATAATCACGAAAGTTCTCTAATTGAAGAAAGCAAATATTGCTTTTCTTCTCTACTGGTACCGAAAACAAGATCTGTAAACACTTTTTGAATATGCATATATGCACCCATGGTCCCGAATGGGTTAATATAGTGCAGGTATAGTATATGAAACATTTAACCCTTTCAGGGGCAAGCAATTGTGTTTCTGTAATGTCGAATTCGCACAGGAATCATCAAAGTTTATTGCGAAATAAGGAAAAGCAATTTTACATTTTTTTTCCACCAAAGTTATAAAAGTAAAATTAAATATTTTTTTCTTTCTGGTGACAATCTTCATTAAACTTATGTGGGATATAATATATCCCACCGCCCCTCAATGGATTAAAACTGTATTACGTTAGGAAATTCTAATTAAAATTTTAAAAGAAAGTACATGTACAGATTTTTATTGGATGTTTTTCTTCATGTGTAATTAGGCATTTTCACAATCTGTAAGTAGACCTTATCATTCTTCTTTTATAGAGCCAATTCACCAGCTTACTGTATAAATTTCTTAATGCTAACACAGGTAAAATTATACAATTATAATAGTTTTCTATAGCTTTTTTGTTTCCTCCCTTCAAGCTCGAGATATTGTAATTTGACTGTATAACGTATTATCATATTTTCAACAAAAATTGTAAATTAAGTATTTTAATACTATTTTCTTATTTTACTTTACTCTGTTCCAGCTATATTTTATATTTATGAAAATGTCAGTAATTCTACAAATCAAAAATGTTTGTCGGGAAAAGAGGGGCCAAACCTTTTATAACTTGAATATTTTTAAATATGAATCACTTTTTATCAAATGTTCTGCCGCCTTGAACAGAACCTTGGTCTAAAGAACGGAGAAGAAACGACATAGCACTGAGACACGATGCACTCAAACAAGACGAGCTTGTTACAAAATTTTACATAAAAGCTATCGTATTCTTTTTTTCCTCATCTGCAAAAATAAATAAAATGGGCGTCTTAGTAGGCAGAGAGAGTAATTTAAACACTAAGTGTAATTGTTAAAATAAAATTGTCTGCATTTTCTCCGATAAAAAATTTAAAAAGCACAATATTTCGCATATTTTTCTAATTCCTTACTAAATATATTATTAAGCAAATGTATATTTTCAAAATGAATTCAAACAAGAACTACAATAACACAAACCTGCTAAATGATACTTTTTAATTACTCTATGCGCCCTTTTAGAAAAGTTTATTTCAATCTTCCCTTATTTATTTGTAAACCAAAAAATGAAAACATAATACAATTTTTATATTTTGTACCTTCCAGGCACTAAATAATTTGTGTGAAATACTTTGAGTACATTTCATGACTCGTAAAAAAAAAAAAGAGAAAGGGACCAAGCTGCCCTAACTTTCGAGAAATGAATATTTCGCGGGCCTGTGAAATTAGACAAGCAAAATAGTTAATTTTTCTACTACAAAATAAAAAGTATATCCTTAAAATTTAATTATACATAAATTCTTACAGTAGAAATACGACTAGACGAGATCATATAATGAAAAAACCTTGATAAAAAAGCTTTTTACATAATGTCGAATTTTTTTTTGTAAGTGAGCAATTAAAAAATACTAATTGCAAAACAAATGCATTTTTTATAATTTATTTGTTCTTCATACTTAAGACAGGTTATGGCAAATGACATTTTTTATTCAAAAGCATTTTTTGCCTCAAATGAAAAGGTGGAATTTCTTATTTGAAACATATATATATATATATATATATATATATTTTTCACTGAAGTTTCTGTACTTCAAAAGACCTAAATATTCTTTCAATTCATTAAACAAAAACGCATAATGCAAACATTGATCATGGAATATAAAGTTTTCTAAAAATAATTCTTAATAAAAGAGAAATAGTTGTCGTCGAAACATGAGATGTGGCAATTAGGGATATTTTCATTTTAACAGAAAAGTGTCACATGCTGCTGATTTGAGACTTTTTTATTTGCTATTTCTCTCGATTTTTTCCATTTTTATTTCTTTGTTGACACGTCTTTTAAACATATAGGCCCATTTATGACATGTTTTAAATAAATGTTTAAATTAAAGTTTTTTTTTTTATTTCCTAGAAGGACTGTCACATATTTTCTAGGTCCCAAATCTAAAATCAAGCTAAACAATTCCTCAATCACTAAGAAAAATATATTCAAATCTTTTATTCCCAACGAATTTAATAAAATAAGGAGTTTTGCTTTTATCAGTATTGCCACGATATTTAATTTTAAGCAATTTTATACTGGTTATATAGATTATAATGATTATAATGGTTGTATAATTCACGACTCTAGTTTTTAAAATACCAATAACAGTTTAATAATAACATTAATAACAGAGTGGGAGATTGTGGACTTAAAATTAAATTAGGAAAGATAACTTGTTATTCAAAAATCGAATTTGAAGCTGAGATGTTATCTAATAACTCGCCTATATAGTAAAAGTTAAATTAAATTGGTCCCACAAGTCTTACTCGCATATATTTTGTTCAAAAAATTTAATGGAAGTTTGAAATTTCTGATTGAATGGAAGCTCACGAACTTCAAGGAATATTTTATTGAAGTAAATCAAAACTTTTAACACTTGAGAAATGCTCAACACTTTCTTTAAGATAACATTTCTCTAACAAGCAAAAATGCTAATTCGCTCTAACGGAGATGATCTATTATCTTCGCACTTGATTAGAGAATTGAATCCGTGGCAGTTCCGCGCTCAAAACCTACTCGATCAGCACAAGCTTCAGAATTCCTAGGAAACAGTGATGTTCAGGAAGTAATTAGTATAATAAATTTTGCAAATTACCAAAAAAAAAAAAAAAAAAACTCCAATTTCATAGAGTCCATTCACACGAATACTTTATTGGTGAAAATATTACCATTTAAATTATTTTTAGAAATAACTACCCACAATATTAAAAAGGAAATCTCAATAATAATTACTTAAACGGACGCACAATTACACTTAACAGATATTTGTTGCATTTATTAACGCACAGGTAATTGCATGAAAGAAATGGGCAACATTTTGCGAACACAAATTTCGGATTTTCTCCCCTCCTACTGTATTTAAATATGGTACTTATGAACACTAAGCAAGTCACGCTACCGGGCTAAGTACCGTTTATAGGAAATTCATCCATTATTTTCTTCTCTCATTAAAATTAGCAAATAAAAACGTGCTTGTTTTCGTTGTTTGTATAGCAAGAATTCGGTAATTGTTATTACAAATAAAAATGCATAGCATTTGATAGATATATTCAATTAAATTTTGCACTTATAATACTGAAAAAGAGAATCAATAATTAAGATTAATCTTTTTACTTAATCTTTTTCTTAATTTAACTTAAATCTCATGTCAATTTTTAAATCTTTACACGAAACTATTGTTTAAAATGGCAATAATATATTTTAATATAAAAAATGGATATTTCGCATCTACAGCTATATCTAGTAAAATATGATAAAAAGAAACTGTTGAACAAATCGTGTCTGTAAAAAAAATTATTTTATATACTTATAGACCGGGAGTCGGCAGCACAGACATTCACTTCATTGAATTCACGGATGAAATTCTAGGATTAGTTAAATTTTGATTCGCATATTAAAACGCAGTTGGTCTGCCAAGTCATATCTTGGTTGAAAACACCGGAAAACTAGTGATGGGCGATAACGATATGTTTTTCTCGATTTTCTCGATTGTATGGACATCTCGATATTTTTCGATTGTGTAATTTTTTTCTCGATGACTCCAGTTTGCAAATTTCTTTTATAAATCATATATTATATATTATACGTATACGTCATACATTTACCAAGAATCGTCTGCGGGTGAACTGGAATGAGTCGATGTTAATAAAGACTAGATGACTTCAACCACTAGTGGACCCCTCCTTTAATCGGGGCCTCTAATTTATACGTAATCTTGTAATATGAAATCACGAACAGGTTACCTAAATAAGGCACTGATATATGATAGCAGGCGTGGTGTGGTGTGCACGCACTACAAAATCTTGTAAAAAATATAATATCGAAACGAATGAACCTCGGACCAGATCTCTTGGGGGAGGGGTCAAAGCGAGCGGAGGGGCACAGCAGCTGCATAATATGATTAAGTCGTCACAAGTCTTTAGGCCTTTTTAACCATATGTCACATGAGAAGTCTGGATCTGAATTTATAAAAATGCCCTCCCCGTGGGGTCAAAGGGGGGAGGGGTGCGGGAGGTGGATAACATGAGTAAGTGGTCATAAGCCTTTCCAACAATATGTCACATGAGGAGTCTCGACTGAATTTAGAAAAACACCCCCGTGGGTGAAAAGTGGGGGGCGGTCACCGGAGGTGCATTACATCAATAAATAGCCACAGACCTTTCCAACGATATCTCGCATGTGGGGTCTTGGCTAAATTTGGAAAAGTGTCCCCCGGGGGGGTGAAAAATGGGGGGCACTGTCACCGGAGGTGCATAACATCAATAAGTAGTCACAGACCTTTCCAACGACATCTCACATGAGTGGTCTTAGCTAAATTTGGAAAAGTGCCCCCCGGGGGGGCAAAGTGTTAGTGGGGACATCGTAGGTACATAACATCAAAAAGTAGTCGCAGACCTTTCCAAAGATATCTCACACGAGGGGTCTTGACTAAATTTGAAAAAGTGTCCCCGCGGGGGCAAAGAGTGGGGCGGGGGGCTGTCACCGGAAGTGCATAACATCAATAAGTAGTCACAGACCTTTTCAACGATATCTCACAAGAGGGTATTGACTAAATTTGGAAAAGTGTCCTCCGGGGGGGGGGTTTGTGGGGGCGGCCACCAGAAGTGTATAGCATCAATAAGTAGTCACAAACCATTCCAACGATATGTCACATGAGGGATCTTGGCTAAATTTGGAAAAGTGTCCTGAAATTTCATATATTATAAATAACATTTAGCGGAGGGCTCCATAAAAAATCCGATCTAAAATGATAAAAACGGAAAAAACTACCCTCCCAGTGGGGACCAAATTGGGGAGGGGAGGAAGAAAGTCTCATAATATGAAAGAGTCATCCGAGAGCTTACCGATGACATATCACATGACTGGTCCAAAAAAGTTTGAAAATTGCTCCCCCTCCCTCCCCCCGTGGCCCACTCTTTCGCCCCGAATTCACACAGCCGCCACTTTAAAATGTTTATGTGCAATAAATAATATTTACCGGAATACTGCATAAAAAACCCACATCTAAAGTGATATTTAAATTTATTATAGAAATCGGCTACGGTTTTAAAAATTTGTTCACCCCTTCCCCATCTCCCTTTGGTCGAAGAAAGGTTCAGGTATGAAAGAGTGGCCAAAAGGCTTTTCGATTATATGCCCCAGGAAGGGTTCGGTAAAATTTTTAAAATTGCACCCCGCATGAGTCCGCTCTCACGTCCTCCTCCCTCGAAATCACCCGACCACCTTCCTCTTTGAAATTTTTATATTTAATAAATATTTTTTATCGGAGGGTTCCAGGTATGTGACATCTTGGTAGGGCTAAAATAAGAGAAACTTTGAAAATTAGGGCTTCAATTCACAGCTCATTGTCATGCCTCTTTCTCTATCTCGTCCCTTGGTACTCTCGATAAATTTTCTTACTTTTCTTCTCTGCCGAGGACGAGAGAAATCTTCTTTGAAATAAGAGTATAATATACAATCAGTGTGAATAACCTGTGAGCTCAATGCCACCAGTTTAACTGGCACTTATCTTTTTATTGCTATTAACCGATGTGGGTTATGAGGCATAGTGGTTTATGTATTCAGTTCTGTATAGTCCTAGTTTCAAACTTTACTCTTGAATTTAGTGTCATTTTGCAACGAATTTTCAATGTTTCTCTTATTTTAGCTCTGCCAAGCTGCCCCATACCTGGAGACTCAGATAAATACTATTTACTAAATGTAAAAAGTTCAAAGGGGAAGGTGAGTGAATTCTGGGGGCGCGAGAGTGGACAAAGGGGGGGGGGATTAATTTTCAAACTTTTACCAAACCTCTCCTTGACATATCATCAGAAAGTCCTTTGACCACTCTTTCATATTATGAACCTTTCTCCTCCCGGTGTTGAATTCCGGAAGGGGGCGGGGGGGAGCGGTGCGGGGGTGATTTTTTTTTTAATTGTAGAGATTTCTACAATAAATATCATTAAATGAGGTTTTTTTAATGGAGCTCTCCCATAAATATTATTTATTAAATATAAAATTTTAAAAGTGGGGCTGCGTGATTTCCGGGTATATTCCGGGATAAAAGAGTGAACCCACGTGGGAGGGGTAAATTTCAAACTGTTTTTGGACCAGTCACTTGATATATCATCGGAAAATTTCCGGTTATCATCGGAAAGTTACTCTTTCATATTATGAACCTTTCTTCTTCCCTTCATAGTTTGGCGCCCCGAGAGAGGCACTTTTCGAACTTTTTTGAAATCGTCGCGTTTTTAAACATTTTAGATCGGATTTTTTACGGAGCCCTCCGATAAATAATTTTTAATATATGAAAATTTCAAAGAGAAGGATGGGCAGGGTATATTTCGGGGGGCACGATAATTGGAATCCTGGGAGTTGGGACTCTTTTCTATCTTTTGCTGACATCCCTCATGTGATATATCATTGGAAAGCTCTGCGATTACTATTTTATTTTATATATCGCCCGCGCCCCTCCCCTTACTTTGCCCCCTCGCGGAGGCACTTTTCTAAATTTAGCCGACACCCCTCATCTGACATATCGTTGGAAAGTCCTGTGACCACTTATTCATATTATGCAATTTCCTTGCCCCTCCCCACCTACTTTGCTACCCGCGGGGGTTCGTTTAATGTATTCCAGTCGAAGACTTTCTAAAAATGGGGAAATTTAAGATCCAATCTCAAATGACGTAGAAAAATCAATAAAAAATTTTGATGCCTATTATCATCACGTTCATGTTTTTGCCTCTAGGGGGTGCATTTGATTCTTATTTCTTTGGCCATTTTGGTGCTAATTGCCGAAAAATAACTCCCTTTCCGCTTCATAGCTACTCCCGTTTTTTCAGCTTTTTTCAACCAGGAGGCACCCTTACAAGACTTTTCCAGTCTTGTGGCTCCATTATAGACCTCTTTGGTTTGTTGTTTTTTTATTCCATCTGTTTTCAGTTACCCTATATTTAATAAAATTTGCCTTATATATATGTAAAAACAATGATTTCAATAATCGATTCTAGAACATCTCCTTTTTTTTACTTTTACTGCCCGAGAGAGACTGCTCAGACTAGGAAGTGAGTCTGTAGAGCATAGATTGTCCCTCCCGGTCCCCTTTATTGAGGTCTAAAAAAAAAAAAAAAAAAAAAAAAAAAAAAAGGTTACAAATTTCAGCCGAGGATGAGCCCGCCAATACGCGCGACAGAGGGCGGAGTGGTATATATAAGATAATGTTACATTAGCAAGCTTTGTGAAACAAACATAAGGACATTAAATAATGCAGTGTTATACAAAGTTAGACAATATTATACAAGTTGCTGCGACCCAACATTGGGTACTGAATAAGGGAGAATCCAAGTCTCTGTCTCAGTGATGGAGTAAAACTGAAAGGTTACATAAGAAGTTGAAGATGTTTTTAAGCTTTGAGAGCAAAATCGGGCGCGATAAAATATTTGCTAACCAACCAATTGGAAGAACAGGAGGACGGCGGATATGCCAGCGAGCTGTTAAAGGACAATTATAGAAATAATGAGAGGCAACAGCATCATCACCGCACTCACATAGAGGAGAAAGGGCTCTTTTGAACTTGAAGAGGTATGCTCCAAAAGGACCATGACCGGTAAGGAAAGCTATGGTGGATGGAGTGAGCAGCAGAAGATCCAAAGATACCACTGGGACAAGATCATAGGTATATCTACCCTTATCTGAGTAGTCCCAGTAATCCTGCCATTTTTTCATAAAATGAGCGCGTAGATGTCTTTTGATGTGTGAGTGCGGTACTGGAAGTGAAAAATCAACTGATGGTTTAGCAGTTGCCTCCTTTGCCAACATATCTGCCGTTTCATTTCTCAGGATACCCTTATGGGCTGAAACGTGGCTTAAATAGGTTTTCCATAGAAGATTTTTGAGAAGTGATTTAATCTCAATAACCTGGGGATTTGTTGAGCCAAACGAACAGATAGCCTGCAGGCTTGAAAGACTATCGCTAAAAACTGGAATTAAAAAATTTTGGTTTTGTTGAGAAATCCACTCTAAAGCTTTAAAGATGGCAAAGAGTTCGGCTTGGAAAATGGAATTATTGTTATCCAGCCTGCAAGACCAACGATGAGTCACTTCACTCCCTTTCGTAGCGCAGAAAGCTGCACCTACTCCGGTAACAGTGCGTGAGCCATCGGTGAAGGCCATAACATTTTGAGTGAGAGAGTAAGAATTTATAGTCGGGTTTACTTGTAGGTGGGAAGTCTCATCTGCCGGATGAAACTGCCAGCCAAGAGTCTTACGTTGAATCATCATTTGTGGAAAAAATTGCTGTGAGATAGCTTCATTCTCCAAATGGATGATATTGCTTTTAGTGAACTCATATTTAATGGTAATGGAAATGGGAGGAATACCTGTCAAGATATTGAGAGCATCACTGGAAATGGTTCTATATCCCCTAGAAATTTGCAAGAGAAACATCCTTTGCATAGAAACTAATTTATTAAGTGCTGCTTTTGAAAGATTTCCCCCCCCAAATAGATGCTCCATAGGTGATAATTTTTTCAACAATAGTAGAGTACCAAATTTTTAGCATATGGCTTTTAATACCCCAAGATTTAGTGGTTAATCTTTTTGAGTTATGATAAAATTTTACTAGTTTGATTTTAAGGTAATTAATATGAGAGAACCAGTTCAAGTGCTCATCTATTGACAATCCTAACAATTTAAGGTTAGAGACATGATGGACGCTAGTGCCATTTATTCTGATGGTGGGTTTCCTTTTAAGTTTATAAGGTTTTGCAAATGTTAGGTCTTGGGATTTATTAGTGGAAAGTTGCAGGTGCAGTGATTCCAGCAGCTGACAGAAAATTGGGAGAGCAAAAGCAGCCTCCAACTCCAAGTCCAGACGCCGAAAACCAGAGAAAATAAAGCTGAAGTCATCCGCGAACGCAAAAAGCAAGTAACCAAGTTTTTCGAATTCTGAGAGAATAATATTAGCTATGAGGAGCCAAAGAATTGGCCCCAGGCAGGAACCTTGAGGACAACCCTTTTTCTGTGGGTGGATAGAGATTCCTGCTCCCCAGTTAACAAGAATGCTTCTCTCGGAAAGATAAGAACGAATGACTCCAGCAATATTACCTGGACAATTTAGAATGCTAAGTTGGAGGAGAATGTCTCTCCACTCAACATTGTCGAAAGCGCCTTGAATATCAAGAGAGACCAGGGAAGTGTATTTGCCTTCACTAATTTTAAAAGCACAGGAAGTCAAGATTTCGGAAAGAGCTTTTTCCCATGATCTGCCCTCTCTGAATCCAAATTGCCTATTACTTAATAACTTGTTTGATTCGAGGAAAATAATAAGACGTTTAGCTATTAATTTTTCTAGTAATTTACCTAACACCGGAAGCAGGCAGATCGGGCGATAAGAGCTGGGTTCAGAGGGAGTCTTCCCTTGCTTAAGGAAATATACTACTTCCCCTTGTCTCAAAGTTAGAGGAAAATAATGGAAGGAAAGACAGAGATTGGCCCATTGGGTAAAAATCTCTGGTAATATATTAAAGGAACGTTTGAGAATTCGGAAATCAATAGAGTCAGCACCAGGAGCTTTGTTATCCTTGAATTTGCCAAGTGTGGCGCGAAGTTCCGCATTAGAAAAAGGCTTATAAGAGTAATTCGAAAATTTAATGTCAAGATTGTTATGGTTAGGATAGACTGTTTCACCAAAAAGATGTTTGGTAAGGAATTCGAGATTATTACGTTTCGACGAGAAGCCCGAAGGCTGCTCTAGGAGGATTTCATCCGGAGTGAAGAACTTCCAGAAAAGAATTTTTGTGCAACACCAAAGGGATTCTTCTGGTGCGAACAAAAGGACCTCCAAGCTTCGCTTTTGGCATCAAGAATAGACCGTTTGTAAATGGCAGCTTGTTTGTTGTATGAGGATTTGAATTGTTGGATAATTTCAGGGGGTGAATTTAGCTGTTTCAAATTTTTAAGTTTTTTACGCAAAGCTGTTAGTAAATTACGTTTTGATTTTAATTCTGGAGACCAGAATGTAAAAACAGGTGCTTTGCGAAGATTTTTAAGGCGGAAGGTGGCTCGTATCGCCGTTTTTATTGTGTCTATTAGCAATTCTGTAAATATATTAAGCTCTTCTGTGTTACAGCGAAACAGCACCGAAAACTGGCGATATGAAGCAATTAAAATAATAAAACTTTGTAAAAAATCACCATAAAATTAAAACAAAACACAGGACGCGTTTCGAGCTAAAAACATAACAGCTCGTCATCAGCTAAGCATACACGTGTCCGAAAACGAACAAGTTCAAAAATGAACTGAAGAAAAAGAATGTTGCGAAGAATGCGACAGATGGCGCAACCTGATAGAGGGATATCCAAAAGGGAAATGTGTTGAAAAAAGATAGAAGAGAAAATGAAATGGAAAAAATTGAAATAAAAGAAAAATTAAAAATAAAAGAAGTAAATTAAAAATATAAATAAAATAATAAATAAAGAACTATAAAAGAACAAGAAATTTTTTTTTTTTTTTTTTTTTTTTTTTTACAAAATAAAAAGAAAAGAAACAAGAGAAAAGGGAAAAGAATTACAAAATTAATTTCCACGCTGGAGATAGGAAAGGAGATGATGGGAGATCATTGACAAGATTAGCAGAATTTTTAGAAATAAAATATGCTTCATGAAAATCCAAGTGAGAGGGAGAGGCAGGGGAAGAAATAATTTTGGCCATGGAGAAATTGAAACAATGACTGGAAGACCAACAGTGAGAAGCAATCGAAGATTTAGAGATTTCTTGATTTGCAATATATCTCTGATGCTCGCCTAATCTGAATTTTAAAGCTCTCTTTGTTTGACCAATATAACCTAAATTGCAAGAGCAAGGAATGAAATAAACACCCCACCGGTTCTCAGTAGGAACAGGATCTTTTAGAGAAGAGAATTTAATTTTATTCATAGGTTTGAAGATAACTTTAAAGTTAAAACGAGAAAGTATTTTAGCAATTTTGAAACACAGAAGAGAATAAAAGGGCAGAACTATTATAGAATTAAAATTAGGAGGATTATTTGAATCAGAAAAAGGACGTTTAGGCTTATTAAATTTATACAAAGCTTTATCAATTAAAGAGGGATTATAACCACGAGCAAGGGCAAGAGATTTCAGATAATTAATTTCATTATTCAGAGCAGAAGAGTCAGAACAAATGCGTAACGCCCTAAAAACAAAAGTATAAAAGGACGCCACTTTTTGTTGAGGAGGATGATTTGAAAGGGCATGAGGGGGAAGGGAGACAGCGAAAGGTTTTCTATAAACGGAGGTAGAGAACCGATCTGGGAGTTTTGAAACCAATTCTCTTCTCTAAAAGATCCTGTTCCTACTGAGAACCGGTGGGGTGTTTATTTCATTCCTTGCTCTTGCAATTTAGGTTATATTGGTCAAACAAAGAGAGCTTTAAAATTCAGATTAGGCGAGCATCAGAGATATATTGCAAATCAAGAAATCTCTAAATCTTCGATTGCTTCTCACTGTTGGTCTTCCAGTCATTGTTTCAATTTCTCCATGGCCAAAATTATTTCTTCCCCTGCCTCTCCCTCTCACTTGGATTTTCATGAAGCATATTTTATTTCTAAAAATTCTGCTAATCTTGTCAATGATCTCCCATCATCTCCTTTCCTATCTCCAGCGTGGAAATTAATTTTGTAATTCTTTTCCCTTTTCTCTTGTTTCTTTTCTTTTTATTTTGTAAAAAAAAAAAAAAAAAAAAAAAAAAAAAAAAAAAAAAAAAAAAAAATTTCTTGTTCTTTTATAGTTCTTTATTTATTATTTTATTTATATTTTTAATTTACTTCTTTTATTTTTAATTTTTCTTTTATTTCAATTTTTTCCATTTCATTTTCTCTTCTATCTTTTTTCAACACATTTCCCTTTTGGATATCCCTCTATCAGGTTGCGCCATCTGTCGCATTCTTCGCAACATTCTTTTTCTTCAGTTCATTTTTGAACTTGTTCGTTTTCGGACACGTGTATGCTTAGCTGATGACGAGCTGTTATGTTTTTAGCTCGAAACGCGTCCTGTGTTTTGTTTTAATTTTATGGTGATTTTTTACAAAGTTTTATTATTTTAATTGCTTCATATCGCCAGTTTTCGGTGCTGTTTCGCTGTATTCAACTATTTGGGTGCTGCACCGTGTTATTGCTTTGCACGTGTTCAAGGTATTTGCTTTTCTTTCTTCCCAGTTTTGTTTTATTTTTATTTTATTTCATTTTAGTTTTATTATTTTGTTTTCTTCTATTTATTTACTTATTTATTTATTATCTTTTTATTCATTTTCTGGTCCTGTTTCCCTTCTTTCTTGTTATGGGTTCTTCACTTATTAATCGTTTCAAGCACCTTCGTTTGAAGCGCGCCAGGTGTTTGAATAGGCTTAATTTTCTTTTAAGGTGTAAACGTTCAAGGGTTATTCCTAAGTTCATTAATATTATTTTCAAGCTTCCTTCTTCCATTCGTGTTCAAAATACCTTAACTAGGAGTAAGTTTGCTATTCTTAGAGCCATCATTCAAGATGTTCGTTACTCTCTTTCTTGCATCGAATATGAATTATATTCTTTGCATTTACAGTTAAGTAAAACTGTAATTTATTTCCCTTTCCTTGAGAAACGGATTTTTGCTTACGTCGATTTCAAATCTAGGTGTCACAATGCTATTTTGGATAAAAAGTTTTCTTCTCTTCTGACTTCTAATTCTTCTGCTCCTAGTATTTCTCCTCTTGAGCAAAATTATGTTGTCAATTTGTCTTCTCACTCTCTTACTGATTCTCAGCGTGATGTTCTCTCACTTGGCTTGAATTTTTCGTGCATTTCTAAGCCTTCTATTCCGAACTTAATTGCTCCCATTGAACATTCTTTCAAAAACAGTAAAATTTCTTCTGGTCAACTTGATTCTCTTCGCTACCTTTTGGCTAATGTCATTTCTTCTAATAAATCTTTTAATAAGTATAATCTTTCTTCTTCTCAGAAATCTGCTCTCAGTGAACTTAATTCCGTACCTAACCTTCTTATTACTAAGGCTGATAAAGGCGGTCAAACAGTTCTTCTCAATAAATCTGATTATATTTCCCACGTTGAATCTATGTTAAACTCTGGTCCATATTCCAAATTAAAAAAGGATCCTTCTACTAAGCATTTATCTGACATCAAGCATGTCATTAAAAATTCTGTCTTTCTTAATGATAACACTAAACGTTTGGTCACCCCTACTATCGCTAATTGTGCTCGTTTCTATGCTCTTCCTAAGGTCCATAAACCTACTCTTTCCTTTCGCCCTATCGTTTCCAATATTGGTACTGCTTCTTATAAACTTGCCAAGTTCCTTTCTAAGTTACTCGCTCCTTTATCTTCCACTAACTTTCATACCGTGAAAAACTCTTTTGACTTTGTTGATAAAATTAAACGCCTTTCTCCTTGCAATTATATAATGGTTTCCTTAGATGTTAAATCCCTTTTCACTAACGTGCCTGTTCAAGGGGCAATTGATTGTTTGGAAAGAAGGTTGCGCGAATTTCATTACTCTTCCATTGAGATTGATGAAATCCTGCATTTAGTTAGTATTTGTGTCAGGCAAACTGCTTTTCAGTTTAACAATTCTTTCTATTCTCAAACTGAGGGTCTGGCCATGGGTAATCCATTGTCTCCTCTTTTATGTGATATTTATATGCATTTTGTTGAAGAAAAACTCTTCAGTTTATATAAATTTCCTTTCTGGTTTAGGTATGTTGATGACACTTTCATTTTAATTCCATCTGACCTTGATCTTTCTAATCTCCTTTCTCTTGTTAATTCTGTTGATCCTTGTATTCAATTTACTCTCGAAGTCGAAGAGAACAATTCTCTTCCTTTCCTTGACGTCTTGGTTTCAAAACTCCCAGATCGGTTCTCTACCTCCGTTTATAGAAAACCTTTCGCTGTCTCCCTTCCCCCTCATGCCCTTTCAAATCATCCTCCTCAACAAAAAGTGGCGTCCTTTTATACTTTTGTTTTTAGGGCGTTACGCATTTGTTCTGACTCTTCTGCTCTGAATAATGAAATTAATTATCTGAAATCTCTTGCCCTTGCTCGTGGTTATAATCCCTCTTTAATTGATAAAGCTTTGTATAAATTTAATAAGCCTAAACGTCCTTTTTCTGATTCAAATAATCCTCCTAATTTTAATTCTATAATAGTTCTGCCCTTTTATTCTCTTCTGTGTTTCAAAATTGCTAAAATACTTTCTCGTTTTAACTTTAAAGTTATCTTCAAACCTATGAATAAAATTAAATTCTCTTCTCTAAAAGATCCTGTTCCTACTGAGAACCGGTGGGGTGTTTATTTCATTCCTTGCTCTTGCAATTTAGGTTATATTGGTCAAACAAAGAGAGCTTTAAAATTCAGATTAGGCGAGCATCAGAGATATATTGCAAATCAAGAAATCTCTAAATCTTCGATTGCTTCTCACTGTTGGTCTTCCAGTCATTGTTTCAATTTCTCCATGGCCAAAATTATTTCTTCCCCTGCCTCTCCCTCTCACTTGGATTTTCATGAAGCATATTTTATTTCTAAAAATTCTGCTAATCTTGTCAATGATCTCCCATCATCTCCTTTCCTATCTCCAGCGTGGAAATTAATTTTGTAATTCTTTTCCCTTTTCTCTTGTTTCTTTTCTTTTTATTTTGTAAAAAAAAAAAAAAAAAAAAAAAAAAAAAAAAAAAAAAAAAAAAAAAAAAATTTCTTGTTCTTTTATAGTTCTTTATTTATTATTTTATTTATATTTTTAATTTACTTCTTTTATTTTTAATTTTTCTTTTATTTCAATTTTTTCCATTTCATTTTCTCTTCTATCTTTTTTCAACACATTTCCCTTTTGGATATCCCTCTATCAGGTTGCGCCATCTGTCGCATTCTTCGCAACATTCTTTTTCTTCAGTTCATTTTTGAACTTGTTCGTTTTCGGACACGTGTATGCTTAGCTGATGACGAGCTGTTATGTTTTTAGCTCGAAACGCGTCCTGTGTTTTGTTTTAATTTTATGGTGATTTTTTACAAAGTTTTATTATTTTAATCTCTTCTGTGTTAGTTATAGAATTCAAAGTCAAATTAAGTGTGTTTCGTTTGGATTTTAGAATTTTATCAAATTTTTTATAATTTCCAAATTTTGTATTGTATCTGCGTTGCGTGACTAAAAGAGGAGTAGTTTGAAGAGAAAATTCAATGAACTTATGATCAGAAAATGTGTGTATATCAACAACTTGCCAGTTACGAATAAAAGTAAGTGCAATAGGATTAACAAGAGTATGGTCTGGGAATCCTTTTGCCACGATTGTGCCCGATTTATTTCTTTTAATGAATGTATGTTTACGGTTGTCAATATTAGAGATTGCGAGGTTGTTAGTGACGAGAAATTCAATGAAACTCTCCCCCCTAGCGTCCTCTCTGGGACTTCCCCAGAGCGGAGAGTTCACATTAAAATCACCACCACATAAAAAAGGTCTTCTTTGAGTAATTAGGTGCTGCCACTCTTGTAGTGAGTTATCCAAGTCAATTGAAGGTGCAATATAGTTTGAGCCGATAATGAACTCACCTTCCGCCGAGGTTATGGAAATAAAAATACAATGGTCACCCGTGAAAAGATGATTTATAATCAGACTAGTATTTCGAACTATCAAGTGCGCGGATTGCTTTTTAGAGGGAAAAATCTTCCAGGTGGTTGGAAATCCAAACAAAACTCCTCCCCCACCGCAGTAGGCATCTTGTAGCAGCGCGATATCTATGGAGTTCTCCTCCATATGCCGCCCAGCTACAGTGTTAGCAACCTTACAGTGGTTGAGGTTGATTTGCAAGAATTTTACTGAGTTTAATGGCGGAAGTTCCTGTTGTAGATTAGGCTGGATTAGCTTGAATATTTACCTTTATGATTCAGTGATGCCAAGGCCTCTGCTTTTTTCTTTAAATAAGTGCCGCATTGGCGATCGTAGGCTGGGTGTTGGGTGTAGACACCAGCCTTCCTATAATCACCTCCATGTCTATTTACTATGATTCTACAGTTAACACAGTTATATTTATGTGTTGTGCAGTCTGTCGCATTATGGTTACCACCACAGTTCGCACACGCTTCTTCGTTCGGGCAATTTCTAGATGTGTGCCCGATTAATTGACAATTGAAACAGCGCTGTATCGAAATGTAGCGTTTTACAGTACATCTGTTGAAGCCGATACAAATCTTCTGAGACAACAAGATTATGGCATCTCTTTCTGCAAGTTGCAGCACTAAATGGGAGGCTGCCTGTCCTTGACGTCCTTTGAGAACTTTTATTATTTTATAGTTTACAGATTTTCTTTTTAGACTACGTTGTAGTGCTGGATCAACTATTTGTTGTTTGTATAAGTCGAGTTGTTCGACATCCGTTTCTTTTTTATTTCCATCAGCTTTATCATGTGATTTTAGTGTTAGGGGGGCTTCTGGGGCACCAAAGATTATTATCCTCGCCATTTTAGGATGCTGTTCCTTTATTTCCATGAGCTCTGCTATATCTTCCACCTCTGCTAATTTGCTCTTTATTGTTTCTATATCTTGTTTGTCATTACAGGTTACTATGATTTTGTTATGTCTTGTCGATTGACAATCCATTTTTGGCAAGTCTTGCATATTTAGATTGTTTAACATCTTTTTCATTATGGGAAGTGTTACTTCATTACTCTTCGGGTTTATTACAATTGATGGGCGGTCTCTTGGCAATGGTGGAAAGTTCGCCATTTCAGCAAATGTGAAATTCTGCTGGTCATCACGTTGTGGCATGTCTGAAGCTTGTGTCACATTGGCTGCTGATTTTTGTAGAGCTTCTTGTATGGCCTTTGTTTGTTGCTCTAAATGCTTTTTAATTTTGCTTTGGTGTTCTTCTAAAAGGAATTGCATATCGTTAAGCATTTGCGCTTCTTTTTCAGATCTTGAATTTTCCATATAATTTATGTATTCTTTCTGGCTGTCTATGATGGCTTTAAATGCCGTTACTTCCATAGCCTTATTATTTAATATCTGCCTTACTTCCTTAAGGTTTTTTATGATTGGGGTCAGTTTGTCTTTTGTTGTTTTTGCCTGGGCCTGGGCTTTCAGCTGCTGCAATTGTTCATTTATCTGATCCACACTTTCTTTTAGCTGCGTCATGTCCTGCTGCTCTTCTATGATTTTTTGTTTTCTTAATTTCTCCAATTCCGTTTCACAATTATGTGCTCTCTGCTTTAGATGATCTCGGTATAACTGAGCATATTCTTTACTATCTTTTTCATGTTCTTTTAAATGACAATACATCTGATTTATGAGTACCTCTGTTGTCATTTGGGATGCCTTCTGTTCGTCATAAGGAATCAATTCTTCGCCTTTTAATGGTGAACATTTGGTTATTTTTAGTGATTTTTGAGATTGCTCATTTGAATTATTTCGCAGATCTCTAATTCGTTGTGAACGAAGTGGCATTGAATGTTCTAAGCTTAACCCGTCAGTTATTTCAGAACTCGTTAGTTGGTTATGATTTTCTGTTGATAACTCCACTTGTGTACCATCAACAATCTTATTTCCATCGTTGTTAGATGAATTGTCGGTTCCAGACTCTGAATAGGAATTTTGAACGACTAATGAGTTATTTGGAGTGCCCTTTGCCAACATTTTATTCTTTACTTTATTTAAAAGCGCAAACTTCTTACTTTCTCTCACTACAGCTACTTATATAATCACAATTTATCAATAAAAAGTACTCTCAGAAAATTACAATCAGGCATCACTAGAGAACAACACTGATCTCTTTGAAAGAAAGGAATAATAGATAAGTGTAAAGCAAAAACCGGTGATCGAAATCAACGAAAATGACTAAGATAAAATTAAATCAAAAATGGGAAGATTAATTTTGCAGAATAAATTAAAAATAAATAAAATAAAATAAAAATAAAGACAGAAATTTATGCCGAAATGAGAGGGGGGATACACTCAATTGTGAAATACTTCCCGAGTTTACTGAAACGAGATTGTAAAAATAACAATACATTGAATAAATAAATATTTTTTTAAAAAAACTGATATTATGGGACTTTAATTTATTGTGAGTGTTCAAGACTCCAGAAAATAATATTGACTACTCCAAAAAGAGAGAGGAGAAAAAAAAATGTCCCTCAAGGAACTGTTGCAGAAAAATGGACATTAAAAGTGGCTAATAAAATAAAAAATAAAAAACATACAAATTAATACGCCAATCCTTAAAAAAAAAAAAAAGGAACTTCCGGTAAAGGCAAGAAAATAAAATTATTAGCAGAACAAAAATTTAACAATTTTTAAAACTGCAACAGAAGGGGGGGGGGGAACAATTCTATGAACTTTATAGGAAAGAGTTACTTACAAAGTTTAGGCTATGGGATAGGCTTTAAAATATATATAAAGAGATAAAGAAAAGACCAGCCGATAAATCGCAGCCCTCCAAAAGTCAAAATACACCCTTCTCAAAATGCCTGACACACAAGTGCGCGGAAATCGGAATAATTTCGTATTTGTTCTTAATTTTTAGGGTAAGAATTCTCAGTGGCAGTCGAAACTCTCGTAGACTGCAAGTAGAGAGTTAACATGAAACCATCAGAGTTAATACTATGCGATTAATCAGTAAAGCGACAAGTTAAGGTGGAAAAAAAGGGGGGGGGGGAGACAAATAATTGCTTTCAATACAAACTAAAAGAATAAACAATAATTAAAAAAAAATAAAACAATGTCAAGAAAGAATAAACGCTTATGCTAATTAATATTAACAGTTAAAAAAAATAAATAAAATAAATAAAAGAACAAAATTAACATTAATATTATTGCTATAAATTAATATTTTAGAAGCTAAAAGCAGACATTACAGATCTTTAAGACAGTTTATGCGAGGTTAAGGTTAAAAAAATAATGGGAATAATAATAAATTAGTTAAAAAAAATATTAAAATAAAATAAAATAAAATAAAATAAAGCCTTTGTGTTAAAGTGGGAGAGCTTA
Organism: Maratus speciosus; assembly: GCA_963932465.1. Taxonomy (NCBI): domain Eukaryota; kingdom Metazoa; phylum Arthropoda; class Arachnida; order Araneae; family Salticidae; genus Maratus; species Maratus speciosus. The sequence goes on along the minus strand of OZ010796.1, from coordinate 270,197,491 downwards.
AGTTAATTTAGTTGCGAAAAGTTTTTAGTAGAGCTAATGAGAATTTTAGAACAGAATAAGCGTCCTATATTAAAAAAAGAAAAAAAAAGGCCGGGGGGGGGGGTGGAAGACTTAAGCTTCTTTAACGACTACGTGTCTGTCCATATTTTTAACTAGTATTAGAAAAATAAATAAATAATAATAGGGGAAAAGAGAAAAAAAAAAGAATTTAGAAGCAATAGCAGTACTTTTAACGTTACCTTAATTAAAGGGGGGGGGGAGGACAAAAAACATAACAAGACACATTGTGGTTGTAAATAATGTGAAAAAGAAACCATGATTTTGAACAAATGGGATACATCACAAAATGTGAAGAAATAATAACATTATAAAGAAAAGAAGAAGAAGAAGGAAAAAAAAACTAATAAACATAATGTAGCATCCTATTTACATTCTAAGTATTTTGAAGCATTACTCTTATTAGAAAAATTGCTAAAGATTTAATAAATACAGATAAAGACTAATACAACTCATTATAATGTACAACTTTCTGACTGAGTAAGAACGGCAAAAAATTTCCTAAAAACATAAACTCAGTTTATAATCACAGAAACATTTGCATATAATTTATAATATGTAAATTACACCATATAATGAGTAGGCGACGAAGAGTACTCGATATTAAAAGTGAAAGAATCTAAACATTTCCGTAAAAAATAAAATTATTATTTATGAGTAAATTCATTAAACCCAACGCATTTAAAAATTTATAGTCAAACTAGATGGCGCCACTAGCGCACGACAAACACAGCAAAGTGACCCTGGGACAGCTGCGAATCATCGACTCACAAAAGAGCACTTTATAAACAAATAGAAAAAAAAAAATACTTTAAAACCTCCTAGATAGACAAGATACGCGACGGGGCTGGGAAGACAGTTTGATTTTCCCATAAAAGTAGTTTGTTGGTTGAAATAAAGATAGTTTGACATCTCTTGAGATTTGTTAAAAATGTGAACACGCTAATGAAATGACTATGGGTCACACTAAAGTAAAGTGAAACTAAAAAATACACGTATGGGGTCTATTCGAACACTCACCAAAAGTTAATTACTGAATAAAACTTTATAAAACACATACCGTAAGAAAGGTTATACATTTTTACATGTAAAAAAGACAAAAATAAATGAAGATGAGTTCCGTAAATATATTTAAAACGTATGCAAACACAACACAGTTTCAACATTCCATCGAAGATGGCAAGTGAAAGCTCGACAGCATCCATTATTATAATTTACATAGTTCACTTAATTATCGACAAAAATACATGTTTTATATGTCAAAGTGATCAACTTGACGTAATATACATAAAAAAAAAATTAATAGGTTTCATTTTATATATTGGTAAAGGTTATTCTTAAGCTCGGGAAGTTTGTCGAAATTCAGAAGGTCAAGGCCAATGCTGAAAACAATACGGATCGAGATTAAGAAATTTAAATGCCTAAAACTTTATAACCACTGAACAGATTTCGACAATTGAGGTACCATAATCTACAGCTCGAGGTTACGAAAAGAAAGAGATCAGTATTATAGCTCTAGCTTACCTGGTTTCGGAGAAATTAGCCAGCCATTCTGGAGCTCATAAGGGCAGTGCTTCCAGGGGCACCAGTGTTCCGTGATCCAGAACATCTCCTTTGTAGATTCTCGAAAGTAATCGATGACTGTATCGATTGTGTATTTTACGATAACGATTTTTTTCGATTGGTAAATTTTTAAGAATCGCCCATCACTAAGCCCTATCACTACTATGAAATTGTCGGCCAGAATAATAGCTAAGTTTTCCAACAACTGTTTTTAGCTTTTCTCGTTATAATCGATTGTAAAACATCTCGATTGTAGATTCTGGGAATTAATGGGTGGCTGTATAGATTGTGATTTTTTACGATGACGATTTTTCTCGATTGTCAAATTCTCGAGAATCGCCCATCACTACGGAAAGTTCGAGTTTAGCAGCTGACTCGTAGGTTTACCATTGTGTTTTCCTGCTCCCAGTCCTCCATGTTTTCATAACTTTTGGTGCAGGAAAACACAATGGTAAATCTACGAGTCATCCGCTAAAATCGGGTTGTCCGGTGTTTTCCACCAAGATATGACTGAAGACAATAGATGAAAAATCGTTTTACAGGCTGAAGACCTTTAATTATAATATTGAAAGCAATTCGACTATAACAACTGGCAAATGTTAGGATTTTGTCACCACTATTTTAGAATAATCTTCTCCTTATTTAATACCATATTCCTGCAGTTTAATAAAGCTATGATTACTATTGCAAAATAATTAGAGAAAAAAATATCATAAGTTGGCAGTTATCATTCCAATCAAAAAAGATCCGATTTCATTTAATTTAAAAACAGGATTTCTACTCCACAACAGTTATACGTATCAGTATTTTTCTCATTGAGAGTAAAACAATTTTCGAAAGGTACAGATATGCTTGCTTACATGTTATTGCCAAGTACATTTTTCACTACTAGTGGAAAATTACTTTTGTGAAAAACCCCAATACATGTCATCATCACACAAAACCACGGTTAAAAGCGAATAAAATTCACTCACTGGCTGGACTGGGTATTACAGAAACCTGATTTAAGCCGAGTAAAAATATTTGGGAAACAACAGTGGGAGATGCATGTGAAAAGCTAGTAGTTACTCCAATAAAGCTGAAGTAAAATCTGCACTTAAAATGTCCCGGGAAAAAATTTCGAAATGTAATTTAAAGAAAAATAGATAAAACTAACTAATAGTTTAAATATACAAGAATAAAATTAACAATAAAAAGAAGACTTAATCTGATCATTCTTAACTATTTCACATTTAATGGTCAATACAGTAATACCTTAACATTCGCGGGCTTTGAAATAGAAAATCTTTTACATACGCGTTGACAACCTTTGCAAGAAAAGTGTAATAAAAAATGTATTTTTTTTTTCATATTGGTGCGAACAGAATATAAAAATACAGTTTTGCGGTCGCGGTTTTGACATTCGTGGAACCTAACCCTCACGAATGTTAAAGGATTACTGTATTATAAAAAAAATCATGGAGTCCCAAAGTTTTCCCCTATTTTGGATTAATTAGCTGAATGTCCTCTTTGCTAATTAGAAACTGTAGTTTTTAGTACCTTTCAATTAACGCCCCCCCACTTGACTTGGATATGTTTATGATATTTTTATAAATTGACAGTATAGTCTTGAAAAACTTAAAATATTGTCAAATTATCTAAATACAATGGAAAATAACTTTAAATTTTCTATTGAAATTGAACATAATAAGTCTTCCATTCCTTGATATAATGTTTACAAGAACAAATCAATCTATCGACGGATCTGTTTTCAGAAAAAGCATGGCTAACCCGGCTACTATACTAAATAATGCATGTCCTCTATTTACATATAAAATTTCAACCTACTGATTTTTTATAAGTCGGTCTTTTATAGTATACACTGAAAATAATTTGGATAATGAATTAGATAATATTCGCAGAATTGCTTATAATAATGTTTTTAAAGTTCAACATATCAATAAATTGACCGTGGGTATTGCCAATAATGAGAAGCATGAACATAAATTTGATTCGCAAAAATACGAACTTTATAATATTCAATATTCTCCAAGCGTTTTTGAGAAATTAAAATACAATCTTAACCTTTTTAATATCTGCTTAGTAGCCGAACCAATTCCGAAATTAAAGAATGTCGTTTGCATAAAAATTTACCCAATTAGCTTTGAAAATAGCTCAGGAGTATTCACAGGAGAAATATAATTTATACGAGCAGCCGGATAAAAAAAATTTACTAAATTGGCGTAACTAGCAGGAAATGTAAGTATAAAAAAAATGATATTGATTATGATATTAATAGTGATTTTAAATATAATAGACACAGCTACCAAGTCTCCGGCTTTTTGGATACCGCTATTTTAATACAGAAAATGTTGTTTTATTTAATTCGGACATTTTGACAATTTAAAAGAACTAGATTTTCTCTAAGATAGTAGTGGTGTTCAAAAAGCCCTAGACTTGACAACTCCGAATAGAAAAACCACATCCCTTGCAAGATTATATCAAGAAGAAACCGTCCAAATAAATTTCAATGAAAATAAGATATTTTCCCCTCCATTCTGTACTATCCATGTATTATAAGAAAACCTATAAACAGTGTAACGCGCAAAAATTCAATATGCAAAGATGCAGCATCATTTAACTTACCAAGATTATGGTTCGAGTTACTCAAGAATTACGAAAATAAAAATAATCATCCAAGTAAAATAAAAGAAATAACGTATAATAATGAAAGAGTCGGTTAAAAATCAAAGGATGACGTTTCATAGACCGTGCATTTTTAGACTAGTTTTATTTATTTGTTTTAAAAATGACATGTGTAGAGTTAATACATATAAACAGTCTATTTTTATTGTTTCTAAAATTTTAATTTACACATTTTAGTAATTAAAATTAGTAAATTAGTATAGGTATTTGTTTGTCGAATGTTTAATAGAAAAGTATTGCATTTCCATTTAAATGCATTTCCTTTCATAAACGAGTATGTTGTGGCCATCACAAAACTTTCTTCTATATAAATCACGTCAATTAAATCATTTACATAATAGAAGAAATTACGTCAATTTAGCACCAATTCATATCAAAGTATATCTGAATTTGAAGTTGGATGAAAATTCGTGCATTAGTTCTTGAGATAGAGCTATAGCGGAAATTCTGAAAAATGTAGCATAGCAGCGCCACCTGTTGAGCGATTTACACCAAAAATAAACAGAACTCAGTGATATCAAAGTATATATCAATCTGAAGTTTGTTGAAAATCCAAGCATTAGTTCTTGAGATAAAGCTATTGCGGAAATCGCAAAAAATACAGCATAGCAGCGCCACCTGTTGAGCGATTTACACCAAAAATTAAACCAGCAATAATTTATACGTCAATTCATTTCAAAGACTAACTAAATCTGAAGTTTGATGAAAATCCATGCAATAGTTCTTGAGATACAGCTCTTGCGGAAATCGTGAAAACTTCAGCGCAGCAGCGCCACCTATTGGGCGATTTACACCAAAAATTAAACAGCACTAATTTACATCAGGGACTAACTGAATCTGAAGTTTGATGAAAATTCGTGCCTTTTTTCTTGAGTTACAGCTATTGCGATAATCATGAATAATGCAGCATAGCAGCGCCACCTGTTGGGCGATTTTCACAAAAAAGTAATCAGTACCAAACTATATGCTGGACTAACTGAATCTGAAGTTTTATGAAATTCTATGCAGTAGTTCTTGAGATATAGCTATTGCAGAAATCGTGAAAAATGCCACACAGCAGCGCCATCTGTTGGGCGATTTTCACCAAAACCTAATCAGGTCCATTTTATATCAAGGTCTAACTAAATATAAAGTTTTGTGAAATTCCGTGCATTAGTTCTTGAGATAGAGCGCCCACAAATTTTTTGTCACATACAGACTCACAGACAGACATTTTCTAAAAACCATCAAATCGTGTTCTGGGCATTCTAAAACGTATAAATCCCGTCGAAAACCGGAAGTCGAAATTTTTCACGAATCCAATACTTTCTTCTTGTAAAGATAGAAGAAAGTAAAAATGATTAAATTACATCAGATAATGGAGTAAAGTTTGTTTATTTATTTTTTGCCATACCGTATGAGAAAATTTATGAAGTTTTAAATTAACTTAGTAACTTGTTGACGACTTTATTTTTAATTTTCAGCGCTCAAATTTCACACATATTTTCCAAGCGGAGTATTTTTACCATTTATTTTTCTGAATATTAAAAGAAAAAAGAAAATAAAACGAAAAATTTTGCATCAAATTGTTCACACATGAAAAACTTTAAATATAGTTCTAAATTTGTTCTTTAAAAGAACGTAATTAAATTGTATAATTTTTGTTAGGTTTTATTTCTTTTTTGCGAACCGTAAAATTCAAAATACTAGAAATGCAACATCCTATTATGAATCCATTATTAAAAAAACTTTCAGCGCAAATACAAAAACTAAAAGATAATTTATACTAATTTATTCGATAAAGAATGCAAGTGCATTTGTAAAGCTTTTTGTAAATCAGAGACATTCTGTCGAAGAATAATAGTTCAAAGAGAAATAGAAAATAGAAAAAGTGTACGTTTCCTTTTGAAGCAAATTAGAAGATGGAAGCACTAAAAAAATATTCATGTATATATATATTTTTAGCAACTGAATTTTAATGAGACAATTCACACAAAAGAAATTAGTTGACATTAGCATATCAAAAAATATATAAAAAATTCTTTTATTGTTTCTTTACATTTCATTTGACATTGTTACCTTTTTTATAAAAAGCAATCCAACTTACATGTTAAATGACATCATTAGTTCTTTTTTTCTATAAGAATATTGTATACTTTAGCTAATTACGGGATAATTTTTTTTCACTATTGCATTGATTTTGTTTTAGAAGATAAAGATAAAAATTGTGTTTTCAAATGACAGATTTCATCTAAGCAATTTTCTACCGATTTTCCATATTTCATTTAACACCATGTAGTTATCACAAAAAAATATCACATTGAATAAACTTAGATATTTTTACATTGTCCTTGCATATTTTAGCATTTTTTATCTTCCTCGAAAAGATTGAATAAATTAATATATTTTTTAAGAAAAAATTTAATTTTAAATATTTAAACATTTTTTGTATTGCAAAGCTGCCACAGGCGACTATTTTTTATTTCTATCTCGCATGACTTTCTCAAAACAAAAATCTTTGACATACAGTTTGACAACATTTACAAGAGAAATATATTAAAAAAAATATTTTTTTAATGTAGTTGTGCGAATAGAATAGACAAATAGTCACCTGTTGCAGCCCTGTATTGTAATAAAATTCTAACATTTTTATTTACATCGTATCAACATTTTATAATTACCACTAAGTTCCCAACAGTATATCTGAATAGAAAATTTCGTCTTTTTTAAGCGCCTTATTCATGAAAATCTATTTTTACAAATATGATAAAAACGTCTGTTTTTACTGATGTCAGTTTGCCCAGGTATTATAATCTTTTTCACATGTCAAAGACAGGAGGTTGTCTAGGTTGCCACAGTATGGCAGAAACGCAGGGCCTGACTACCTCTAAGATAAATTTCCACCAGAAAAAAATGTCTGTTTCTACCATTATTTATGACTGAAACGTTTTATTAATACGGCACTTAAATGAGAAAATTTCTATTTAAATTTACCGTTGGAAGTTTTCCCCAGTGGTAATCAACACCTGCGAAAACGGTTACAGTTGAAGCTTCACTATTTCAAAGCTATGTTAGTTCATTTTTATTAATAGTTCCATGGTTGAACGTATGTGCATCCCCTTGTTGGGCTCGGTAGTGGGTGGTAAAGCCGGGGGTCTGAAATTTATTATTTTCTACTATGGATGAAAGTAATTCACTTTCTTCTATTTCTCTTCCATGTAGAGAACAACAAAATGCCCAAAATGAGTCATTTACTCATTTTTTTAGAATCAAATGCACTGAGAATTCATCTAATATTTCCTTTAAAAAAACTTCACGTTTTCTAATCGCAAACACTTTCAAATATGTTTACAGAGATGTTGGTCACCTTTAAAAAATGCAGTCTGGGGATTTGCTGGTGGAAATCTCTACAGCCAAATAACCACAATTTCTCTTAAATTGAACAACTATAAGTTCCTTTTCTTTTTCTGTACAGGCACATAAAACTTTAAGTGCAATCCGTGGTGTAATATCAGAAACAGAACTTTTATTCTCTGCATAGGAAGGACTTCTAACAAATTAAAAAGATCATAATATCATAGATGCACGCACTATCTGTTGGAATGGGAAAGTCCTTCCTACGAAACACATTATTCTAACTTTCAGTAGCCCTACTTTACGAACCAGAATTAACCCATTTATGCATGAATTTTTGTTTTCTCGAATTTCTTAGTAAAATCACTTTAAAATGTTGTAAAATGAACTTTAAAAATACTAAAAAAATTAAGCTAAAATATTTTTGTATTTATTTGATAAAATGCAAACGTACTAAATATGGGAATATCCATATGTGGAAAAATGCATAATTATATATTTTGTCTAAATTCATATAAATTAAGCTTTTTAATTGCATATTATATACTATAATTAGTATTTTTATGAACTATAAAAAATGTATTTATTTATTTAAAGAGACTAATAACATTATAAGTAGTATTAATAATAAATTAAGAATAATCGTATTTGAGGCTAGAAAACTATTTATTTCAAAATCATCTTGAAAAGGCCTTTACATAAATAACTATCCCTTAATTGGCTAATAGAAATATGTACCCATTTGCGCCCTATATTTTGTACGTTACAAACATGCATAAAAAAACAGGCTTGAACATATAGTTTCGCAATTTAAAAGAATACGTATTTCAAAGAAGTCTACAAGCTGAGATTATGACTTATTTCTTTGGATCCTTGATACAAAAAATACAAATAAACTTACTTTTTTCATTTCTCTATCTGGAAAAATGAAAAACCTATAAACACCGAAAAAGGCCTTCATTTAAGTAAATAAATATCAATCTTATACTGTCATATTTCGGTAATAAATAAAGACATTTTTAGACAATAATTTTATTCAATTTTCATGTTGTAAAGAAGAAGAAAATAAAAAAACATTTGCTAAAATTCGAAACGTCCCAAAAATGGGACGCTAGGCATAAATGGGTTAAATCTTCCTCCTGGGCTGTCCTCTACGGCCTTATAACCTTACGGTACATAAACCACTCCGTTATTTTAAGGTCTACATTATGGTAATAGTATGACTACCTGTCGTGGTTCAGTTACCTACGCACGTTGTGCAGAATGCGACCATGCCAGTAAAATTTTCAAAAATGCTGAACGTTGTGCAACTGTAAAGATGACCATGCAGCATACTCTCGCTCTTGTCCAAACTGGATCCGTGAAAAAGAAATACTTGCTTTTAATATAACTCAAAAACTTTCTTACCCTGAAATTCGTAAACTTGTTGAATCCAAAACCCTGTCTGTCGTGGCTTCTTATTCTTTTCCACTAAATAACTCAGCTGCCACATAATCATTCACCGTTATAAAAAAAAATTCCTGCAATGTGAAATTTAACCCCTTAATTCTCGCTCCCGTGATATTCACGGAATGTGTATTTTATTCAGATTGTTTGATTCCCACCAGTTTTATAAAGTAGTGTAATAGGCTTTATTATGGTATCTTTTTACCTGTCGTTAAATAAGGTGAATATTTCTTTTTCGAAAAAGTGGGGCCAGTAAGCAAATTGAAATTTTTAACCGTGACTTAATGCGACCGTGAATGGGTTAATGGTAGTACAACATTTATGCCAAATTTAGAGCTTTGTTCACCATCATCAGAACTTGTTAAAATGGAATATTGTGATCCTACTGTACATTGTATCTCTTTCATTTGTAAGTCACAAAATCATTCAAGTCAATCTAAAAAGCAAACGGAACATGGTGTTGAGCAAAGTTATATACAAACAAATTTCAAAAATCTAATGTTTCCCCATCACAGAAAGCAAAAAAAAAAAAAAAAAAAAAAAAATCATGTACACAGAAAAAAAGAGTCAGTAAAACCTCAACTCAAGCATCTTCACTTGAAAACTATGAAGAAAAAAAGTATGTCTTAGCCCATAACTTATTAATATGACTGATTCCAAACAGCTGCTTCACTATGTGAAACAAGCTATAGAATCCAGCACTTCCAGTCATGAATCTGTCGTAGATGAAGAAAATACTGTGTTTGATGAATTTGAGCATACATTATTTAACCTTTTTTTAAAAAAATAATCTGTGATTTAAATAAATCTGTTTTTATGTCATATTTGGTTATTTTGTATTTTTTATTTCCCCATCGTTACTTTATACATTGTATGAATTTTAACTGTAAATATTTTCTTCATGTCTTTTGAATATGGTAATTGACTTTATTAAATAATTTGAAATTTTACATATCACATTACATTTTTCATAAAATCTTATTGTTTAAACTCATCTTGTTTTAATGAAATGCTTTCAAAATATCTGCTTTATAATAATTTTAAAATATAAATTTTTGTTTTATTTTTCTTAGAGCAGCATGTCCCAAAAGCGACACTGCGCCATATACCCCAAGTACGGGCAAGTGTGTTGAATAGTAACACATGACAAGACTGTGCCCAAGTTTGTATTTGTAATATAGTACTGATACAGACATCACTGCATGTAATCCATTTTTCCTGTTACAAAGGAGCCTACGAACAATACATTTTATATCAAAATAACCCAAGTAACTATAGACTGGTGTTTTTAGAAAGAATAATGCACATTGAAATGAAAGCAGTGTTGCCACTGGGCTACTATTTTAAAATTCACATTTCTTAATATGCACCACATTTTAGAAATGGTGAAATTCCCCTTGTTTTTGTTTTAATTAATATGTAATTAAATTAGACGAATTTTATCATTTCAAAAAAGTGGTGCCAATCAATGAATGTGATTAGTTGAATTAGTACAAGAAATGGAAAAAAGTAGCCCACTGGCAACACTGCATTAAAGCGATTTTTTTTTAATTTAAGGAAGCCCTGTTGAATTCAAATTCCTGCTGCATTGCTGTGCAGAAAAACTTTAAATTGGCATTTTACATTACTCAAAAGTTAATGTGTCTTTTATAAATATTTGTAATGATTGTAATCTATGTAATATTAATCTAACTTAAAAAAATTGTAAATAAATCATCAATTAGAATCCTTACGCAGGGTTCGTACGGGTACCGTTATTTTCAAGGCGATATATCGGTATTTTTATAGAAAAATATAGTTTAAACGCGCAAAATTTTGCCTTATTTAAGGAGATATTTTCTATAAGAAAAAACTGGTACAGAAGAATTTCTTAGTCTGGAAATTCAAGGACCGGTACAAACCCTGTTACATTATTAACAACCTTATTATTTTCATTATAAACAATTGATTTTTTTTGTATAAATTTTATTTATTCTGTATACATATAAATGCAGCGTATACATGTTTATATACCATAGCATATATATTATGTAAAAAAAAACACTCATTAGGGAAGATAAAAAACGCAAAAAGTGTATTTATCCATTTAATGCATATAATATATTAAAGATTACATATGAAATATAATTAACTTTTATTGATTTAATTGCTGTAGGTTAAGTGTAGTGACCATTACTTATATAAAAATATATTTGAATTATACATATATCTTATCACTGTAAAATTGAATCGCATAAAATAGCGCAACAGATATTATTTATTTTGCTACAGTTTCTAACTATTTATTAGACCGGTCTTCTAAATTTATTCATAAATATTCACTAGTAAATAATAATTTTGTAACGTAAATCAATTTTTTTCAATTTTAGAATTTAAATCCGAATCGACAACAATTCACCAAAATATGGAAAGTTTTTTTTTATTTTTTGGTTAAGCTCAAACACAGTGCCTAACTTAAGAAAAAAGGCTAAAAAATCTATTACATTCTTGATGGAATAAATTTGAATCCCTTATACCGTATTGCTTATTTCTATGCGTTCATTTCTTTAACGCATCAAAAGAATTTATCGATAAAAAATGGAATTCTTAATATAATGCACTTTTACCAGCCTAAGAATTTCTTTGTGTATAAAACAGAGTAAAAAATGTAAATACTTTTCTTCTATACTTTGAAAATAATTCTTGATCTCTGAATTTTGTGTTTTTACTTCCGTAACATGTTTCCTCTAAAGAAATTTTACGAAAGAATGCTATATCCATTAAATGAGAAATCATAGTATACTTTAACACAGCGAAAAATACAAATTTAACAAAATATTTGTTTGATGATGGTATTGGGTAAAGCTGGGTAAAATGGTTTAAATATTTAAAACTTATCTAACAAGCATATAGTTTGATTTAAAATTACGTTTTAATTTCGTAAAATATTTTTGCACATTAGTTGACTACGTTTATTTTTCAGAGACTTGCTTCGAGACTTATAGTTCTCCTAAAAACTTAAAAAAAATATCTTCTTTAGTTTGTGATTATTATTTAACTTTTATTAGTCTGGAAGAGATTTCCATTTGCAGTTTGTCCTAAAGCACGGGTGACCAACTGTGGTACGCTCGACACCAGTAAAATTTTATAATAATAATTGCCATATTTAATCATAGAATCTTTGCGATTCAAAAAGTCGACGTTTTCTGTAAAATTTTAATGGTGTACAGCGTGCCCCAGTTGGCCACCTATGGCTAAAAAATTTTATGAATATTTCTTGTTTGATGAGTATTTTTATGTGATGAGAGAAAATAAGTATTAGGTTTAAAAATGCATTTGAAATTTTGTCAATATTAAAGAACAAAGAATGAATTTTTTTTAAAGGAATTTAGTATAAGGTGAAAAAAAAATATTTACCTATTTTAAATTTAGTGGTGTTTTCGTTTACTTCCTCAAAAAGAAAATAATGTATTAACGTGAATTAATTCTCTTTGAATATGCTAATATTTTATATTAAAATAATTTTTTATTTCACAAATACTCCATCTAGAATACGTCAAATGTCTAGCTAAAATGTTCAATCCAGACATTGAAAAACAACTATACAAAATTTCTTCAACTCTTTAATTAAAATAGCAGCCACCTGACTACTGCTGCCAAGTGTTCCGCGTAAATCAGGCTCCAATTGCTCTGAGCACCACTAATTTCTTACAGTTTATTTCGCCATCTTTATACGCAGATTATTCTGCCTTTAAATAAGGCGAAGAAAATTACTTTAAAATACTGGTATCCAGAGCATTTGGAGCCTCGATTCACGCAGGACACCTCGTAACACTACACTTGAGATACAAAATGAATAAGAAAGCAATAGAAAAGGAAATAATTCTTCTTTTTTCCACGAACGCGTCGCGCCCTACAATCGTTTGACGTTTGGCGCACCCATGGATTAGAGTGGAGTGAAAATGACCCCAAAAAATTTTTTTTCGGAATTTTTTCTTCAGATAGGTCTAAAAAGTTGCCTTTTGGCACACTGAGTATAAGGTTCAATTTTCATTTCATTTGGAAAGCATCTTTAGGGCTTTGCCAGCTCATAAAGATTATGCCCTTATACGTGAAAAACCAAGATTTCACTATGAGGTATAAATTACTAAAAACAATCATTTTTACTAAATTTCTGATTTAAGTAAAATAACCCATAAAAAATGACTGATTAAAATATTACTTAAGCGTTGTCGTGTTTTAACACCTTAAAATAAGAATTGGATTGCCGCAAAGAAGATAAAGAAAAAGCACAATAATTAAGCATACAGTTTACTTTTATTTTTCGAATATACTTAAAAAATAATTCTCTAAATACATATGAAAGACATTTTTCTGAACGTATAGTAATATAATAAAAAGAATATATGCGATGTACTGTAAAATGAACTTTCGTTTCACTCTAATATATATTGGCCTTTGGTATCAGAACTAGGCATTGACTTTCGTGATTTGATTTTGGCTCGCATATATCTGTCGCTTGCTTCTACTCCTGCAGCCGTTATCGATGCTTCAGTAGCTAATTTTACGCATCTTTCAACTGTTTGAATATAAGACGGAAACTTGGGGAATTGAAAAGATGGCTCTTCCAATCTTTTTATGAGAACTTTCAACTCCTCCCTTGATACTCTCTTAAGAATGCGGGGTGATGTGATTTCACATTCTTGCCAGTCAATAATGTTAATATAGTCATGGCTCCCACTGGTCTGTTTTTTGAAAACCATTATTTTTTCAGAGAAATGTTCGTGGTAGGTTTCGGCAACAATTGTAAAAAAAAAGCCGATCTAGGTAAGTTTCTACAAAATTTATAAGTAAGAGTTTTCTTAGAAAAAAAGTGGTGTTCAAAAAACGGACCGAGTGGGAGCCCTGTATAGTCTATAGCACTGAAGTTCAATATTGGATTATGAATTCAAAATTTGGTTCAATATTGTCTTATTGTTGAACACGCCGTTTCCCTTCCCTTCAATATTCTTCAGAATCCAAGTTCTTGAACATGGTTTCTTTCATCAGTTATCATCATATAATTTTTTTTTTCTCAATGATAGATGCATGCGTTTCGTTAAATAACGAGATTGTCAATCTTCTTTAAATGTTCCCTGAAATAACGGGAAAACTTAATTGTTTAAAAAAATACATTTCAGCTCCATTTTTGCAGGAAGCATCTTTCTTAATATGAAACAACATAGGTGAATATACTTTCATTACAAATTCAGTCATAATCTTCAGATTTCGGGAAGGATTCTGGCTTCCAATGTACAATCTAAGTAGTCGATTGGCAGCTGTCAACCATCTAGAGTGAAACATTTTGCATGTATTGCGATTTACCAGATTTAAAGAGCATTGGCCAGATGAAAATGTTTGACACATATCGTTAAAATAATTTTGGTCTGTACTTAACTCTCCACAGTTCATTTCTGGGAGACTAGAGCAGATTTTTTTTTAAATTCCACAACTGTCTATTGTTCACATTGATGAAAAGATTTTCCAATAAGAACAAAAAGGGTTAATGGGCCTGTAGTTTGCCGGAAATTAATACTCAATGGCAATTCGTTTGCATGAAGCTGGCATATTAACCACTGCAATGGACGACTAATCTTTGTTTTAAAAAATCTAATAGCACCATTATTTCTCATAGTGTTTACAATTATTCTGCACAACCTATAGCCATAGTTTATCAAGGTTTAAGTTGTTTTCACTGCAATATTTTAAAATGCTTTCTGCAAAATTCTTTCCTGCTCCAGAAGATGGTGTAATGTGTCCCAGATACAGTGAATTTGACTCTTCAATGAGAGATACGTGTCCTTCACTTATAGTTCTTCGATGTAATCTGTCTCAAATGTTCCATCATTTCTTTTAGATTTGAGGAATCGAATAAGCTTCTGGTATTCAGAAAAATTCTTGTCTATCATTTGATTAATAAGCCTTTGGGAAACTGCAATAATTGATGCTTTCTTCCAAATTTGTTCGATGTTTTCTCTCAGAATTTTAATTACCTCTGACTTTGGTGGATCCTTACTATTCCTGTTGCGTTTTAATTATTGCCTTGTATAAGAAAAATATTTTGTTATCTGCCATTGTTGGCAAAGCAGCTTTATTTAGTTTTGAAGGGGCACCAAACAGGTGATATTCCACTGCACTTCTAGTAATGGTAAACTTCAATTTGCTTCCACACGTGATCCTTTAAAAATGACTCTAAAAATGAGAACAAAGAATTTTTAAAATTCAATTAAAAGTTTCAAATATTTTAAAGTAAAGACTTAAAGTTCAAAAATAATAAAAGGAATTACGCTAAACATTTTAAATATAAAAATAGCAAACGAGATTACCATAAAACCCTGTAAGTGTAACAATTTATGATAAGAACCCATTGTGTGAATATTTTAAAATAATCAAATGTTGTAAAATAAAGACTTAAACTTAAAAAAAAAATTAAAGGGAATTGCACTAAACATTTTAAATATAAAAATGTCAAACGAGATTACCAAAAAATCCTATAAATGTACAGTTTATGGTAAGAACCCATTGTGTGAAACAATCGAAATATAAAGGTCCTGGTTGAGCCCTGAAGGAGTTTTTCAAAATTCAGGAAATTTTGCACGTTACATTAGAGGTAATAAAGGGCAACTTTTGGCTGCTATCCAAAAACAAAATTCGAACTTTCGTTTTTTCACTCCACCCTACCATGGATGTCCCCATTGAAGCATTCCTGAAGAAAAATTCTAAAGGAATGTTACAAAATTAGGCGCCTTCTAAAAGTATAAAAACTAGTGAAACTTTAAATGGTGAGCGTGCCGGGAAATATTTTAAAGGATCTGATATTTACAATGTCGCAAAAGTGTTATTGATCAGAGAAAACTAATAATTGAACAAAACTTAAATTTAAAAAATCAAAAAACCTGACCGTGTAAAAAGCGAACTAGTAATTAATTATTTCTCATCAATGAGAAACTATTTTTTATATTACTTACCTATTTTTCTTACTTACGTGTATTGATGACGTTTAAGTTCTGTTAATTGTTAGTTCCTATCTATAAACACTGTTTTGATGATGCCTATATATGTCTATGATGATTAGAGTTGCAGTAAAGCTAGAGATCCTACCTACACAACTTCCAGGTGGTGTAGTATTTAAACGGAGCTTCTGATTGCAAAATAGTCAATGAAACAGTCTTCATTTTGAAAGACCTATCCAATGATATGCCACTCAACAGGGCGCGTAAAATATTTGTTTCATGTCTACCGCCATTATGTATTTTACGGCCACCATTTTGAATTTATAAAAACAAAACCTAGCCTATAACCATCGGACGGTGTATACAAATCGATAGAGACCTCATTCATTAAAATCCATCCAGCCGTTTGGATGTTTCGAGGATAGAAAGAAATCCACATACCGAGATTCGCGTGAATCACATAACCCTTCTTGGCAGTCGGGTAAAAAGAAGAAGATTATGTTACGCAATTTTTAACATCAACTACAGCAGAAAATCTTACCGAACAGGCATGCGCTTCAAAAATGTCTGCCACTTCTGTCAAATCTACTCCAAGATCTGAAATATGCCATACTTAGATCAATTTTCTCTTAACACCTTCAGGGGCAAAATATCCCAATTGCTAAAATGTTAAAATAATTAATTCACACCGCTATTTCTGAACAAATTTAATGAAAGTAAGTAACGTTTCTTCGAGTACATTATACAAAAATAATTTTAATTTCTAAATTCTGGTGCCAATGTGGCATTTGGGTATTAAAATTAAGTTGTATATTTAATATACCGGTGCTCTTCAAGGGGTTATCACCATTATTAGTAGTCATTTTGCCAAGTTTCCTGCGTAAATCAGGCCTCCAAATGTTCTGGACACCGGTATTTTAAAGTAATTTTTTTCAACCTATCTAATGGCAGAATTACCTGCGACTAAATATGGCGAAATAAACTGTAAGGAACTTGTGGGTGTCCAGAGCATTTGGAGGCCTCATTTTTGCAGGACGGCTGGCAATACTAATCAGAGGAATAAAGAATATCTGGAAAATGCTAAGCACAAAATAAAGCTAATCCAATGTAAGGCCCCAGAAGTGCTAACTAATAATGATACAGTAGAACATGTTCTACATAAAGAAACTAATTGCTTATTAACGCTTAGCCGGAAAAGTGAAAATCCTATGCACAAACAGAAAGTGTGTGAGACTGCTAGATAACAAAAATTGCAATAAAATTGTAAAAAGAAAATAACTCTTAATAATATACTAAATAGAAAACTTAAACATTTAATCGTTAATAATAATGCATTAACAGGACCAATTTTTATGTGCTTTCGTAATTACGTAAATACGTAGCACCTACAGTCGTCGTTCAGTCCGTCCGTCTGTCCGTCTGTCCCCGTATAACACGCTAAAACTACGCAACCGAATCGTTTGAAATTTAAAATATATAATTGTTGTATAATTTTGTCGAGTAATTTCAGCTTTTGTGAAAATCGGATGTATAGTTTAATTACATGGACAGCCAAAAGTTTTCCGTTATATGACGGCCAATGGAAAAATTGATTTCAAGTGGATTTTAATGATGTTACAGCCTTCCGAACAAAATGAAATTGATATGCACTTTTGAAATGCACTAAAACATACATTCAGTACAATATGCAGTGCCAAAGATATTTATAAAACTAGTTATAGTACGAACGAACGTCATTTGCCACGTTTGATGTGTAATTTCCAACTTGTTTAATATAACAACATACAAACAAGTTTTGAATGTCGGAGACAGAAAATATTTTAAAATAGCACATTATTGTTCAAAATATTAAATTTTTGACCTAATAATTAAAATAAATGCTAATATTTGTATATATATCGGTACAATATGAATAAAAAAATATTAAGCAGTAAAATTAACAAAGCATTTAATAATAAATATTGCAGCATGTTCTAAATATCTGCATTTTTTATGCCTTTTCTCACAATGTTAAATCACTTTTGTATTCTTGTTTATATATTCATCATCTGAAATACTTTCAACATTGCTTAAGTCACTTCCTACTTCATCAAACTATCGCAAAACAGTCTCTTCAAAGTCTTTATCATCATAGCGTACCCGCTTTGACGGCCCCTCTGTTTCAATATCCCAGAGCAAAACATTATGTAAAGGAAACACGCCGTCTGACAGACTGCGTTGAACATAAATTAATTTTTCTTTCAATTACTAAAAATACGCAGGTGTTGCAAATGGTTGGGAAAGGCAGAGGACAAATAGCATAAGGATTAGACTGCGTGATAAGATTGGAGACACATTCATTTTTGTGTAAAGGGTAGATATGTAGATGCAACAATTTCACAGACGGTACGTTTCCGGTTAAGGGTTTCAAAAAACGAAAAAAGATCTTCTAGTGAATAGTGAAACAAACCAAAAATCACTCATGAATAAGCAGAAAATTTGATAATTCCATCTACATCAAGGATATCAAACTGTGACCCACCAGAAACCACTAATTTTTTAAAGAAATAGTCGACTTCTTGAATCGCAGGGATTTGTAGATTAGGCAAGGCAATTATTTCTATAAAATTTTATTGGTATCCAGTGGGCGACAGTTTGACACCCCTGATCTACATCAAAACCAAATGTTGGCTAAGCTAGTCAACAAAAGAAAAAGGGAAGACTGCCAATCATTAGACAGTATAGACACATATTCATATTTTAAACAAAAGTAGTATTTATTTCAGTTAAAACATACATTGAGTACAGAAGTCATTTGTGACAAAAAGAATTAATAGAAAATTTTGCTTATATTTAATCGGCAGATTACGGCGATTAAAAAAGGTAAAATTTACTGTTAGATTTTTGTGGTATGAAAAAGCATAAGGATTTGCAGCTATGTCATACCATTATTTGTGAAAGTAATAGCCCCCTTATTTAGTGACAGAAATTCTCTGATTAAACTTAGTGAAAATATCTATTTGAAAATAGTGGTAGCACGGTGATTCCTACAACGCAATTGTCACTGTCAGAAACACACACTTTTGTCTGCAAAATTTAGATGCTGCATTATTTGTGTAAGGTTAGTTGGGGTAACTGGACCCACGAGGTAACTGGGCCAAGGGCTAATTTATTAAAAAACGTTGACGTATTTTAAGTTTTGGATTTTGTACAATGCCCCTTAACCTCTACTTCCTAAAACAACGTGTGTCAACTCAATAATAACTCTCTCTTTGCCGTGATAGGGTGCAGAAAATTTACGTTTCTTTTTTTAAAAACAACGTCAATTTGGTTGAACTTCCTCGGCTTTTTATTAAATAACTGTAAGTACTTTTATTAAACAATCTTTTTTTTTTAATATTAGGCATATAACTAAGTTAATATTATTAGGTATATATGCATATTTACTTCATGTTTCAAATGTAAGCCCGGTGTCCCAGTTACCCCATAAATTTTTCAAGAATGGGGTAACTGTACCACGCTGGATTCAGATACCCCAATAGTTATAAATATTTTTTTTTTAGTTTCTCTTACAACGGGAAGTAAATTTCTCCATTGATTTTTGCTCACAATAAAGAAAATTATATAATACCTTTTTAAAATTACGTAATAAAATTTTAAAAAAGCATATTGGGCGGTATCAAATCAAATTTCTTGACCCCTTGAGAGGCGGCGATGCCGTTATGGCATCAAATAATATTAATTCCTAAATGCCACATTGGCATCGGAATTTTATAATGAAAATTTCTCCTTTATTAAGTACGCGAAAGTATACTTTTACTTGTTTACGAATAAATTCTCTTGTAAGTACTGGTGTCAATAAATTATTTCAACATTTTACGAATACAAGTACTTTTGCCCCTGAAAGCGAGAAAGCCAAACTTTGTACGATACAGATGAAGTGCTTAAGTACTTACGTAGTCGTGTTTTCATAGATTTACCTTGTTATTTTTTCCTTAAAATACCCATGTAATTGTTATACTTATTACCTATACTAAAGCCAAAAATTGAAATTGTACAATGATACAGATAATGTACTTAAGTACTTACGTAGCCGTTTGTTCATAGATTTACCTTGCTATTTCTTTCCTTAAAATAGCCATGTGACTTTTATACTTATTACTTATACTAAAGTACATAAGTACTTACTTAACTTTTATGTTTTTGGTATAAATAAATCTAATATTTTCACTTTTAGTCCTTTTTTTAGACACATTGACAGCAAAGGTTTTCGTTACAACGCTCATTATTGACATATAATTTACATGATCTGCGTGGTTTAAGTTTTTTTAACTTGTCTACACTTTTTCAAACAGGACCTGATACCCCATATGAAAAAAAAAAAATAAACGCTTGTGGAACATAGGCCCTCCTGGTCCACTTAGCCCATTTTTTATGGGGCAACTGGACCCATGAGGAAAGAAAGATGAAATATGCATATTTTTATATTTTTAAATATTAAAATGTAATTTTTAGCATTTCTGTCTGATAGAGGGAACCTAACTGAACACATTTACAGAACTTCAGACTTTAATTCAAATGAACATTAGTTTTTTGAAGCTGAATTGTCAGAAGCTCCAGAGTCACATTGTAAAATCATGGCCCAGTTGCCCAACTAACCTTATATGTTGTGCAATATACGTACTTAAAATATTTATGAAATATTGGAATTTTTTATTCAAGGTGCACATACTTCTTAGAAGTTCCAATGAGTATGGAACATTTATTTGAGATGAGAATTTTTCTATTAATATTCAGATCGCAGAACTCGCAATAGTCCTTTTCGGTGCGTTCGTAATTACATAAATACGTAGCATTTATAGTCGTCGTTCAGTCCGTCTGTCTGTCCGTCTGTCCGTCCGCATATAATAGCGCAAAAACAACCCAACGGAATCGTTTGAAATTTAAAATATATAATTGTTATATAACTTTGTCCAGTCATTTCAAATTTTATGAAGATCGGATGTATAGTTTAATTACAGGGACAGTCAAAATTTTCCGTTACATTACGGCCAATGGGAAAAAATTATTTCAAGACATTTTAATGATGTTACAGTCTTTCGAACAGGATGCAATATATATGCACTTGTGAAGTGCACTAAAATATACATTCAGTACAATATGCAGTGCAAACAATCAGAGCCCGATCAAGCTGAAGTTGGGCACAAGGCCTGTTAAAAAGTTGGGTCCCCCCTACCTCCCCATTCCCGGCAACACTTTCAGGAAAAAAAAGTAGGTTTATTTGATGAGTTTACAAGGTTGATTGGGTGAAAGTTTCAAGTTTACAAAAAAAATTAACTTACAAGAATAATCAAGAAAATGAATTACCGTCCACTTTCTCAAATAAGCATTTGTATAATTCACAAACATCTATGATCCACAGTTTATGTTGCAGAATAAATGAGGACGTCTTTTTCAAAACTCGCCTTATCCAAAATCATAAAAATTGTGTTTTCCCTAACAGTCTAAAAATCATTTTAAACTGTAATTCTGACACTGTAAAATCCTCGTTTATATTGAAACCAATAGACACAGTTTTTGGCATTTTCCCCAAATTTGATTTTCTGGATACGGCAAGTTTTGAAAATTATAGGTACTCTCGAATTCAAAAAGACTTTTACAGAAAAATTAAATATGGAGGTTTTTTATTACAGTAAAACTTTGTTTTTACGTCAAGGGCCAAAATATAAAATGCAAACAGTGGAAAAACTTAAATTGTGAGAAAATACACACAAATTTGTGGGCCCCTGAAATTGGTGGACCCAGGGCCGAGGCCCTGGAGGCTCGTGCATTAATCAGGCCCTGCAAAAAATATGTATAAAACTATTTATAGTACGAACGCACCTCATTTGCCACGTCTCAATTGCAATTTCCAACTTATTAATTCCAGAGTTAGTAATATTTTTCTGCCATTAAGTAAGGCGAAAATCGCTATTCAAATTTGTAACATAAGAGCACACTCCCGATATTGCACTTTATTTTTAGGCACTGGAAAATAACATTAAATATATGCATATATTATAGCAGGACGTGAGTTTTAAAACTCGCCTTATACAAAAAAAAAATCGTGTTTTCTATATCAATCTATTCTTTTGATAAGCCTGCACCGAAAAAAGAATACAGTCTGCAAAAAAAAAAAAAAAATGATTTATACTGTATTTCTGGCACTGTAAAATCTTGGTTTATAATGAAAACCAATGAACTCCGAAAGAGGTTTTTCGCAATTTCCCAAAATTCGATTTTCAGGATAAGGTAAGTTTGGAAACTCACGTCCTCTATGTACACCAGACAGTATCTTGATATGCAAGGTGCCTACTGAAGTTCTGTGTGAAGCAATTACTTCAAAACGGTGACAGTTATAATGCATCATAGGGCTTGTTCAGGGACGCAGATCGGGCGCAGGGAGATATCCCTCATGGTGTAGGTCTTAAAGAAGTAAGGGATTTCGAAATACTTTAATTATGTCATAATTTTATAATTCAAAAACAGGAGAAACCAATAACTAAATCTTTTTACCTTTCCAAACAATGTCTCTTGTAATAGGAATACATGTCTATATGCACTCGGACAAAATCCAAAACATTCATGAAAAGTATCACGTGATCTCATATAAATCCGATCAGCAGCACATTTTACGCCCGGTCTTCGCTCACTTGACCCACAAAAAATCTGTGGTCGTTATAATCACGTGCTTGGGTTTTTTTGTTTATGTTTTCACTTGTTTTGATAGGTTGACTGATTCGCTTGAGCTGCTTGACAAAAAAACAAAGTACACCATAAAAAAAACAGTGGTGGGATTCAAATATCTTAACAAGCAGTTCTCCCCCTAATGACTTTTTCTCAAGTGTAAACAAGTTTCAAGAAAAATAATCTGCCACACATAGATAAAAAAAATAATCTCCAACGTTATAAAATAATGATTAAAAAAGTTTTATCTTTAAATACAGTGAAAAAGAAAAACATGAGCTTTAAAATGCATTTTACTGCCAAAAGGACATAATTTAGCAAATATTCAACAATTACAAAACACCCATCAAATTTCTATCAGAAAATGCATCAAAATGAAAGTTATATTTGTATAAAAACACTATTTTTCAAGCGAAGGAAGAGACTAGGCTATCACCAAGCTCTGTAATAGGCTGTCATAGATTGGACAAAAACTTTGGAACTGAACATTCGTTCTGTGCATATGTTGATATTCTCTTTAAAAACACTCTGCGAAACTTCGCCTTATTTATCTAATAAAAATGTTGGGTAATACCACAGACTTGTCATATAATCTCTCATTATCTTTACTCTGAGGGTAATAGAAAGCTGCTGAGTATTTAGCTCCCAAGTTCACGGTAACTGTATGTTTAAAGTCAATCTCACTCCATATGCCTCAGTCTCCTTCACGCCCGGGCGAAGTGGTCGTGGTTGCTGAACAAGCTCATAAACAAGCTGTCTAGGTAAAGTTCTATGCGCTCCGCAATAATACTGTGTATATCTGATATGGACAAATTTAGAATCTATATTTATTATCCCGAAAAAGGTACGAGATATTAAAAAGAGTCTATTACAAATATTTGGATGTTCTCTATTTAGTAAATACTGATTTCTTACATATATAAATCTGCATTAGAAGCCCAAATATGTATTTTTTGTATGTCCTAGTAGCAGCTTATATGTGCCCCAAAATAACATGCAGAAATGTGGCATAATAAAGCAATTTCACATGTACTGCTAATACTAACGCGTGTAAGAAGACTGAAGTTATGAATAAAGAGATGGAGACATATAGTGTACTGTCTACCAATTGCGAGTGAAGTAACTGAGGAAGTTGTCACAAGATGGCGGCTGCTTTTTTAAAATCGGATCAAGAATTTTGATTACCTTGAGGGCAAACATTCCACCAGTGCAATTGAATAGAAAATTTCTTCTTAATTAAGATTCTTATTCATGGTAATTTTTCTCAAAAATTTCGTAAAAATTTCTATTTGATTTTACTGGTGTCAGTTTGCCTTGTAAAACTGTCAGTTTGTTTCCCTGGTTTTGACGATATGGCGGAAACGCATGGCCTGACTACCGACAAAGTAAACTTCTACCAATAAAAATGAAAATCTGTTTCTACCATTGTTTATGACTGAAATGTTGTAATAATAAGGCGTTTAAATAAGTTGAAAATTTCTGTATAAATCTACTGTTGGAAATTTCCACCGGCGGCAAACAACTCCTGTGATAGCGGTTACAGTTGAAGATGAACTATTTTGAGGATATGTCAGTTCTTCTTTATTAATAATTCCATGGTAAGAAAATACGATTTATATTACGAAGAAAATCATGTTAAATATGCTCAGTGTGTCCACTGTCGGAACAAATTCCTGCTGGTACTGGGAAGACCAACTGATTTATACATTAAAATAAACTGTATCTGTCTTACCTGCGTTAGTTTATTAATAAATGCGCATCTGGCTTAACCCATTCACCCTTTCAGGGGCAAAGAACTTTTATTCGTAAAACGCTAAAATGATTGACTCATACCAGAATTTAAAAACAAATTTATTTCAAATTAGATAAAAGCTTCTTTACACGTATTTAATAAAATTAAACTTTCCAATCCTGAATTCCGGTGTCAATGTGGCATTTCGCAATTAAAATTAGGTCGGATATATTTTATCCCACCATCCTTCAAGGGGATAAAGACTGGCGTTGCGTTTTCGCAACATTATATTTGTGATTTATTATTTTATATGTATATACCAGTAAAAGAGAAAGTAATATTTGCCTTATATAATTAATACATTTCAGTGATTCATAAAGTAAAAGTATGTTTTTAACAAAAAGTTGTGAACACAATTCCTGTAAAACATGCTGGTCCTTAACCCCTTGGCTCGCAAATACGCCGATTTTGGAATGCCCGACCTAAGTTCGGGGAAGAGAAAAATCTGCGTTTCAGTTCCGTGAAGCTTGAACTGAGTTCGACCTATGCATAATATATAATTTACCATTACCCCAATAGATGGTGTACTTTCTCGCGAAAAGATAGGCAGTTTCGCGCCACTTGTAAGATATTTGTAATTTTGCAGTTTAGAGCAAAACTGAAGAGAATTGTTTTCATTTTGTTCAAGCTTTTCTCAAATACACTGCTCAAAACAATTAAAGGATATTGCAGTTTTAGGTGGATTTTGTATCTGGTAAACTGTTTAGCTGATTGATACATGGTCGACAGACATAGTAGGTTATATGAGAATAAATTACACATGTTTGGCAGAAAAAAATGCATTTCATTGCGCATTTGTGTACTAAAGGAAAAAAACACAATTTGTGCATATGAGAAAAAAAGAATAAGAAAATTTGTTTTCTTCAAAGAAAATCATTTTCAGTAGGGGGTATGGTTTCCACGGGCGGCCAGCAACGTTGAACACCTTTGAGGCATGGACTCAATGAGGCTATTAATGACGAGTTGGGGTATTCTGCCCCACTCTTCCAGAAGAGCTCTTTCCAGTTCTTGGAGAGTTTGTGGGGGTTATTGGCGGCCAGAAACTCGTCTTCCTAGAGCGTCCCAAACGTGCTCGATTGGATTCATGTCTGGAGAACACGCTGGCCATTCCATTCGAACGATTCCTTCCTCGAAAAGGAAATCCTCCACCAGGTTTGCACGATGTGGCCTGCAGTTATCGTCCCTTAAAATAAAGTTATCTCCGATTGCTGCAGCGTAAGGGACTACAATATGTCTGAGGATCTCATCCCTATATCGGCGACCAGTCAGAGCTCCATCTCGAATGATGTAGAGGTCAGTGCGCCCGTCAATGGAGATGCCACCATACACCAACACTCCTCCACCGCCAAATCTGACACTTTCGTGCACGAACGCAGGATTATTCCTACTGCCACGGTCCCTCCAGATGAAAATACTCCTATTATCCTGATGCACAGAAAAACGGGACTCGTCAGAAAACAGAATATTGCTCCATTCATTTCTCCTCCAGTTTACATGCTCAGTTGCCCACTCCCTGCGGTCGTGACGATGCCTTGATGTTAATCTAACACATACCATCGGTCGGCGAGCATACAGACCTACAGCATGGAGCCGGTTTCGGACAGTCTGAGTTGAAATCGTGGTGCTTGTAGCCGAGCGAAGGTGTTGTTGGTGAAGAGTAGCTTTCATGGTTCGGTGTCTCCGAGCTGTTAACTCTAAATACCGATCTTCATTGGGCGTTGTTGCCCGTCTACGACCTTGCCCTGATCTTCGGCCTGCACATCCACTCTCCAAAAAACGGTTCCAGATCCTGGAAATGACACTTTGTGACACTCCAATGGCTTGCGCTACTTCGGCTTGAGTTCGGCCCCCTTCTAACCTACCAACAATTCTCAAAGCTTCTGAATCTGTCAAATGACTTCGCTGAGACATCGTACTCATCGAAACAAAGCAATCACTGAATGCCGATCATCCTTGTCTTCATTCTCTTTTATCCAGTTGAAAGTCAAATTTCATTCGCTGCCGCTGAAGCGACGTTTTTGACGTCGAACTCAAAATTTGCATACTCCACAGTTTGAAAACCAGAAAAATTTGCATTTGTGATTCTCTTCTTCTATTTTCGGCAAAAAAAAATTTCGTTTATATCTTTATTTTATATAAAACTTCAAATATCCTTTAATTGTTTTGAGCAGTGTATATTCCACAGGAAAGGGTTTAATGGGTTAAAATCCCTGCTTCTGAATGCACTTAAGCTTGTGATAGTAGAACAGTGTTCTGTTATACATATTTTCTTTTACATTCTTGATAGACACCCTTTTTTGGAAATTGTAAAATTTGCCTTATTTAATGAAAAAATAATTATGACGAAAACAAGGGGAAATTTTACCAATTCAAAAAATGGTGCCAATCAAGAAATCTAAATTAAAAATAAGTAGCCCGCTGACAACGCTTATCATGTGTATAGCATTAGCGAATGGCATAGTGGGTTATTTTCATGGTCGAATGAATCATTCGGTCATGCGCAAAAGCAATACTGTCAACCTTCGTATTATTTTTAAATCTTTCAGGGGCAAAGTACTTCTATTCGTAAAATGCTTAACCCTTTGAGCTCTGGTGGTTGAATTTCTTCCGACTTAATTTTAATTCCGATATGTCACAATGGCTCCATAATATTCGACCAAATTTATTTAGAAAAAGAGCAATGCATTTTTTCGTGTATATTGTAAACCGAATTTTTTGTTTGGAAAATACTGGTGCGAATGTTACATTTGGGAATTTTGAACAAATTTACGCACCAGAGCTCAAAGGGTTAAATGACTAAATGACACCAGAATTTAAAACAATCTTATTTGACCTAAATTAAAGGTTTTCTTCACGTATTGAATGAATTAAAATTTACATTCGTAAATTCTGGCGCCAACGTGGCATCCGGAGTTTAAAATTAAGCGGTCCAAAAATGGACCATGTCCTGCAAGTTTTTAGTCAATCACGGCGAGAAATTCTGTAGAAAATATTATTTAACCAAACTGAAGATTGGCGGTATATTATATATACCACTGAATATTATTTACTAAATGCCACATTGGCACCAGAATTTAAGAAGTAAATTTTGCTTCGTATAATATACGCAAAAAAAAAAAAAAAAGAAAAGCATTTACATACTTTCATATAAATTTGTTCATAAATCCCGGTGTCCCGGTTGCCCCTCAAAAGATTAAGAGTACCACACATATAACACTCTTATTATTTTTTTTTATTTAGAATTTAACTGTTTAGGTTTTAACTGTTTACAACATAATACGAAGATTATCAGCTATGTTTTTACGCATGCTCAAAATTTTATGTCAAAAATTGGAATCTTTTTGTACGTATTAAACGGTAAATAAAGATCTTCAAGTATTATTTTGTTTAATATAATATTTTTTTGGTCAATGAAAATTAAATATATACCGCAATTTCGCTCGTATCCTTCGCACCTAAGATAACTAGATTTCCTACCAGAATTAATTTTAAATAAAAAGTGAATTGCTTCTTAGCACTTATTTGGCTTCTTTTTTTTTAATAAAATTTTTGGTTTGAAAAAGACTTAACTAAGCCGCGCCGGATACGTGGGAAATTACGGTAGTAAGTATCATACGGATATAAAAAAAAAACTCATTTTGTTAATTAATAGTTAATATATATAATGGTGTCTACAAATATTCAGACAATTAGATCCATTCTCAGTTAATTTAACTCATTTTAAGTAAAAATAAAGCATTGTATAAGCAAAAATAAGGAAATGTATAAGTAAAAATAAAGTATTGGATTAAAAGACAGGATGCTTACTTTTAAATAGCATTATTATGTAAAAGAAATTTCCGTCTTTTTTGATTGCAACATTTTGAGATTTAATAAAACAAAGAATTCTTTAAGTACTGGTATTAAGTAAATACACCCATACAAACAGTGTAAAAAATATTTAAATGTAATAAAACATTTACTTGAAAACAATCCTTTTTTTCAAAAAAATAAAAAAGAACAGTCTTAGTAGAGTTATTGTGTTTTGAGCTTAAATATAATTACTAAGAGTAACTTTTTTTAATGAGAACTTTTGAAATATTTATTCTTTTATTTCATTTCGTGGTTTACTAACCATACGGGATATTTAAGTAACATTTTCGTTTGAAAAATACACAATAGAAACAATAAACAGGTGTGTTAGCAAAATAAATCTACATTTTTTTTATCATTTTATAAAAAAATAATGTTGTTTATTAAAACACTAAAAAGAAACAAAATGTGATTACAGAAGAAAGAAGTCTTCACAGGAGAATTTTTTTTCAAACGTTGCTTTTTTACTTCGATAAACAGATTTAAATGTATCAAAAATTTTTGTTTGTTTCACAAAAAGTGTTGTCTGTTTTGGTATTATTAATCCCTGTGTCTTAAAATACAGAATGTTAAGGACTTTTTCATTTGTTTTCCTACACGTTGTAAACAACAGTTGGAAAAATGCATTTCATGTAATCTGTAAGTCAATCTTTTAATCCTGGAATCACAGTTCTGTAAATAATGTTTCAATATGAACTATAATGTAATATTTCAATTCAAACAGAATGCGACAATACCTTTTGATAAATTATGTGTAGTATTAAATCAAACAAAACATTTTCTCAATTCGGAAAATGTGATTCAGAATATAATTACACAAACCTTAAATCTGTATAATTTATGCATAATCATAGGTGCTAACCTCAAACTAATCTTCCGTAATACTTGCGTTAATTTGACCCTGGTTTAATGTCTTTCGAACCAGAAATTTTTTAAAGAAATGAAATTAAATATGTTCCACGTAGAAATCTGGAATTAAATAAATAAGCATTTATGAAATAAATTTTCTGGTTCGAAATGTGATTAACCTTGGTCAAATTAATCCACACATTACGGAAGATTAGTGGAAGGTTGGCAGCTATGCATAATATACATTAACCCTCTCGCTGCGCAACCCGAGATATGCTCGGGCATGCATTTTTCCGTCTAATTAATACTATTTGGTTATTCCCACAACGAAATGAAAATTTTATTACTGCATTTGTTTATGCTACCTTTGTGCTGGTTTGTGCCGCAAAAAGCTTCTTTTGTGACACTACCGTTCTATCTCGTTATAACGAATTTTTATAACTCAAAGACACTTCTAGAAAACCAGTTATGAAAGTCGTAAATAAATACGTGTCTCGAAAGGAAATACGTAATTATTTAGTGCTATGTAAATGTCGGTTTGTGCTGTAAAAAGTTTCTTTTGTGCCTTTCTGACTACCTCGATATAACGAATTTTCCACTTTTTCAACATAGGGCGACTATTTCGGTGGATCCGTCCAATCAACGAAATCTAAATTGTAATGCGGCATTCGTTTGTGCTGGCTTTTATCGCAAAGTGTTTCGTTTGTGCGACTTCTATTATATTATATCCGTTATCCATTATCCGTTATAACGAATTTTTATAATTCAAGGGCACATAAAGAAAGTCGCCTATGAATAAATAGGTGTCGAGAAATGAGATGCGTAATTCTTTAGTGCTGTGTAAATGTCGGTTTGGACTCATAAAATTCTCACAAAGGAAAATATTCTTGCATTCATTGGCATTTTATTAGTGTCTGGATATAACAAACTATCTAACAGAAGACTCTATTGGGCTCTTTAAACTGACATGCATAACAATTTAATTTCACAATCGAGACACTCTTGATGTGATTTTGAG
This sequence comes from Maratus speciosus, assembly GCA_963932465.1. Lineage (NCBI taxonomy): Eukaryota > Metazoa > Arthropoda > Arachnida > Araneae > Salticidae > Maratus > Maratus speciosus. The sequence goes on along the minus strand of OZ010796.1, from coordinate 270,167,220 downwards.
ATCAGTACATTTTGCAAATAACATGGAAATGGACGATGATAGATTATATAATGTCCGCCCCCTTTTTGAGCACTTCAACAGAGCATGCAAAGATTTAGACATCCCAGAATATCTCAGTGTAGATGAGTCCATAGTCTCTTATTGTGGACTTAGACAATAAGGCATAAAGCTAAAAATGAACAAAGATTTTACCAATGAATCCATTGGATAGTCAAATCAGAGCGGAAATATGGCCAATGTAAAAAGTGTGGCGGAATAAATGGTTATAAGTGCGAAAAATGTAATCAACCCCTTCATCTCAAATGCCATAAAAATTATCATGCTGTTGCTTATGCATAAATATTCAGTTTAATAAAAATATGTTACTATTTGTTTAATTTTTAAATCTTTTTTTCTAAGTTTTAGAATTTGAAAATTATATATTTTACAAAATTTTCCTTTGCAAATTAAATTGCAATTAAATTTTTTAAATATAATTTTAATTTTTAAAAACCCTTATTATACAAGTATAAGTAATATTTTACTAGTATATAAATCTAGAATCTATTATTATAATAATTATTATTATTATTACAATCAAACAATAAATTCAAAATTTGCATAAAAAAGTGATTTCGTACTATGCAAACGCCGGTTGGTACATAAATCTACCATTAAAAATAGTTAGTAAATAAAACGGGAGAAATAAAATTTATATACGATGTACTTAATAGACACAGAATCAACAAATATGAACAAAATTTTCAAAATTGATCGAGTATTTTGAAGTCGGCATTAATGGTTTAATATTCAGTATGTTCGAAAAGTTCGCCATTGCACACGATACACGTTTGTATTCGTGAGAGTAATTCTGCATGCATATTTCTCAGCATGGAACGTGTATTGCAAGCCTCTTCAATACGACAACATAGATTTAACCCTTTCAATGGCGGCGGCTAGACGGTCTACCACCTAATTCTAATTCCAAAACTGGAAAATGACACCAAGAATATTTTAATAAAGTTTGCTTTTGTAATGAAAGTGCAAATTAGCGAGGTTTTTACTTTCTAAGAAATTGTTTGAATATTCTGGTGTCAGTCAATTATTTCATCATTTTACGAACAGAATTCTTCTGCACCTGAAAGGATTAAACTAAAATTTTAAATGCATTGGAAATTAAATTTTTACAGACATTACAGTACAGTACAACGTCACAATTTGCAATTGCGGACTGCTACACTTCCTAAATGTGAATATGTAGAATCGTCACTCATCGATTTCGGACATTTTTGGGTATACAGATGACGATTTATCTTATCCGTGTGAACCAAATGTCGTTTTGTACTAATTAATTGATGCTCTGAAACTTCCTAATTGGAAATTTTGCTCTATCTCTTTTCGTTTTCGATTTGCAATGGCTATCTTCCAAATTTCGCCACTAGGGGCGCTGCTGTCGATTGCATTAGCTCGGACGTAGTCGCTTTACTATACCGTTACCTCATTTGCATAGCTGTAGCCCTCTCTGTTCGCATGTATTTTCAGATTAAATGACTTTCCTTTGCACCCTGTATAAAAATTATGAAACTATTGTTAATTCTGAATTCGCTAGTCCTTCTTTATCATATTTTTGGAATTATTATATAAAACATCTTTTCTTAATTTCTTTTGTCATTTTTCAGATTTTCGGATCTATTCCGTATGCTATTTTCCCATTGGCTGTTACCCGTAATCTCTCGGTTTTCCTATTGGTGAATAAACCTTTCCCTTGAATGAGCTTCTCTCCTATATATTTGAGCAAATTTCTGTCATTCTTTGCACTGATGACAGTACGCTTGATGCTACCGAGATCGGCATGCATCAACATTCAAATTTCTGGCGCTACAACGTTGATTTTGTATTTATGTTATTGTTTATTATGTTCGTACCACTTTTTCAAAAATAATCTCTGTCAAACATTTAAACAATGGAAGGAAAGCAAAGTCTACTAAAAAAAAATAATTTTCTTAATTTATGTACGCTTGTATATAAAAATAGTCGCTGAATTTGTTTGACACCAAAATATCTAACTAGAGATAGTTGCTTTATTTTAACTCGAAGTTTACAGAATTAAATAAAGCAATTTTTTTATTTTTTTAATTTGAGGTTGCACGGTGGACCATGGTCACGGATCATAAGTTGAAGTTCCGTTTTAACGGTAAGCATAGTTGCCAACATCCCAAATTTTTCAATCCTAATATTTTTATGCAGAAATACTTGTTTTATACAATAGCACAATTTCTGCACTTAAATAAAGCGAACATTTTTGTTAGAATTTACTGGTATTAAAAAAATCGGGATGCTGGGAACTATGACTAAGTGAGAAATTCTTGTATTACAAAACCGTATATACTCGTGTATAAGTCGACCCCAAATTCGAGAAGAAAAATAGACCTAATACCAATATTTGAATAATGTTTTCTTAGTTTTATCGAACTGCAGAATTTGCGAAAATTTTCTGAGATTAAGTAAGGCGAATATAACTAGTCGAATATACTGGTGTTCAAGATATTTTTTCCTAAAATGTAGGGGTCGACTTATACTGTGATAAAGACTCAAAATTACCACAGTTATACTCGTATTTCTGTATCCATACGATACGAGTCCCTGAAACCAGATATTTTCTTTACGGATTTTCGTCTCAATAAAATACTCAAAAAGGAATATTTCACAGACAAACTCATATGTATAGCTGCAAACTCTTACGCTTTTTTGTACCACTAAAATTGAATAGTAAATTTTACCTTTTTTAAACGCCGTAATCTACCGATTATGTAAGGAAAAAATTTCAATTAAATGTTTGTGATACAAAAAAAAAGTATGGTTGGCAGCTATGCATATGGTATAAAAATAGCGATATAACTATTTTAACTACATCTCTTCAATTTTCTAATATGAGAAATTAAATCTTTCATTAAGGAATTCTCCAGTCTCTTAATCCTGGGGTGTCCGACTATGGCACGCTCCACACCCCTAAAATGTTATAGTAATCATTGCGTTGTCTAATCATTGAATCTCTTCGATTCAGGAAGTCGATTTTTTCTGTAAAATTTTAGTGGTATCCGGCGTGCCGCACTTGGCCACATTTTTCTAACTGGTTTTGCTTTGCGTAGCTGACAGCTATTTCTCCGATTTCAAGACACTATGTCTCTCTGATCACTGAAAAGCAAAACTTGGACTTGCATATTATGGACATCATATGTAGACGTCTTTCCTTACGAAATTGTTTATAAATACCATTTCTCCTGTTTTAGATGCAAGCTGCGAAAAAAGCTGTTTTATTTTTATTCTAAAAACTTAAATTATTATAATTCAGGAGCATAGACAGATAACAGCTTGCCTCTTTTTAACAGCCTCCCGACTGAAAAGAAGAGATATGTGTTTCACGCTTGTCTGTGTATGTGGATTTCTTACCCTCGAAACATCCCAACGGCTGGATGGATTTTAACCCTCTGTCTACCAGAAGGGTCCAATGGACCCGACATGTACATTCAAAATATTTATTCAAACCAGAAATTTCTTCAAAACAAACTAAATGTATAAATCAGACAATAATAAGTTAAATAAACAAATTAAATAGTTTTAAGTAAAAATTCTGGTGTAGAATGTTTTTATAAAACTTGAGTAAAATTTCCAGTAGTTCTAGGGTTAATGAATGAGGTCTCTATTACTTCGTCATATCGGCCCGATGATTATAGGCTAAGTTTTGTTTTTATAAATTCAAAATGGCGGCAGAGACAAAAAAAAAAAATTACGCACCCTATTGAGTGGCATAATATTGGATAGGCCTTTCAAAATGAAGACGATGCTTCATTGACTATTTTACAGTCAGAAGCTCCGTTAAAATATTATACAACCTGGAAGTTGTGTATGTTGGATCTGTAGCTTTACTGCAACTCTAACCATCATAGACATCTATAGACCTCAGCAAAACAGTGTTTATAGATTGGAACTAACAATTAAACACAACTTAAAAGTCATCAATACAAGTAAAAAAAAATATAGGTAAGTAATATAAACAATACTAATATAAAAAAATATTTTAAGTCAATTCCTATTTAGATCAATAATAGATTGATTTTTTTCTCTCCCATTCTTCTTTCCTGTTGAGTGGAGGTTAAAATGCCTTGATCAAGAAGAGGGCTCTCTCGGTCTTAAAATATCTTGATCAAGAAGAGGGTTCTCTCGATTATTGAAAATTAATTAATTTAATTTAGTTAATGATTTAATATTTGATAAAAACTGGATTAACATCAAGTGTCATCCACTACAAGTTTAAAAAAATTATTTGAGCTTAATTGGATGAATAATAAGTATTTTATTGACGATTGAAAATTTGAACAAGATATATATAGCGAGAGTGTGAGCTAATAGTAGGAATTGAAAAAAAAATAGTTTCACATTGATGAGAAATAATTAATTAGTTCGCTTATTACTTTAATTAATTAGTCGGGTTTTTTGATTTTTTAAATTTAATTGATGATTTTAGATATCTTCAGAAGTGGTAACAACACGTATAAAAATCCAGATCGTTATTTCTTTTCTTTCGTGAGTTATATGATTTCAAAACTAGTCTTTTAAACAATATTTCAGTAGTTATTAAAGTACACAAATTGTTTCAAATACATGACCATTCAAAACAAAGTGATTAAAATTCAATTTTTTTCCATTTGTTTCTTATATCTTTTAATTAAAAAATTATGCAAAAATTTAGAAATTTTTGAATTTTGTATAAGCGAACACTGTGCCGCACACTGAACCGCTCACTGTTCGGCCCCATCTAATCGTGGTGCATTCACTTCTTAGAATGTTCAAGGTGAGTATTAGATATTTAGAATATTCTATTTAAAATTAGAAAGATTCTATGTAATATTTAAATAGCAGAATCCGTAATAGCGGAGTTTAGAATAGTTTTTTTAATAGAATAAGGTAAAAAATAAAAATAAAACATTCTGGTTGAACTCTCAGCACCCTGCCTAATGAAAATATTTTTAAGATATTTTTTTTTTCGAAAATAGATTTTAGATTTTCTTCTATGTAGTTTTTAGAATACTAAGTAATGGAAAAATAAAAAGTGATGCAACAATTGAAAAAAGATGACATTCAGTTAATTGATCCGTAATCAACCGTTATATTAATTTGAAAAAACTTTCATATTTACGGATTAGGAGTTATCAGAATACATTCCTTTTTTTATATTGTTAACTTTTGCACTCATTCTGTGGCAGCATCTGTCACGATTTAACATGTAGTTTTTAAAAAGTGCCCTTATTAAAAGTTCAACTAAAAGAAGATATTGGTAACTTAAAAATATTTGAAGCTCCATGTCCATTCGTCACCTCATATAGTATTAGCCATTTTTTTATTACCACTATTTTCAAATATAAATATCGCTTTCTCAGAATTCGGCGTTGAACAGAATATTTATATTTGCAAGTAGTGGTACGCAAACTCGATAAAGTTGGGTACAATTTTTTATACTACTAACAGCGGTTTTATACAGGATACGACTCCAAAATTAATATATCTAGTGAATGGTGATCAGTAGCAAAGCCATTATATATTAACACGTTAACGCCGGCGCGGATGGTCACACTCGACTGTCTCAGAGTTTTTGTGCGACACCATTGTTATTTTAGAGAAAATGTTGTTCCTTTAAATTGCCCAATTGTTCTAATTAAATAAAACAACATTTTCTGTATTAAAATACTGGTATCCAAAAAGCTGGAGACTTGTCAGCTCTGAGACAGTCGAGTGTGACCACCGCGCCGGCGTGAACGTGTTAAGCCAGAGCAGATAAATGGAAGAAATTTCGTAAGTTGGGAATAGCGCCTTCTTATGACTGGTGTTTTTTTCTGCTTGCTGTAAAATGAAAAGTTAACACCAGAAAAATTAGAAAGAAAATTTTGAAATATTAATAATAATTATTCCATCAATCGTGGACCACAGATTTAAAACTCTTGCTGCTGTATAGTCAGTGAAGTGGATTATGGATGATAAGAATTGCTTGTAGCTATCCTTCCCCCCCCCCCCCCCGCAGCTTTTACTTTGGCAATTCTTCGCATTAGAGGAGAGTGGCGTTTATGGATGCGAACAAAACTTATATATTGTGCGCTTGCAGGTCAGTTCTGGTTTGCTCTTCAAAGGGGATGCCTTCTTTAGGTATTCATGGGCTTCGCAACCCCGTGCACCTGAGCTATTTTTCTCTTTTCCTTTTCCTCTCCTTTCTCTTGTCTATTCTTTCCTCATTGTTTCACTCATGGTGTGATTTCCTCTTCGGAAGTGAAGGCAATTCTGTATAAGTCGATTTCGTCCTGTCTTTATCGACTTATGGAGAATCGTAAACCACTTACGTATTTTCCGTGCGTGGCGACCCGTGTCCCTGGAATCCTGGCAGTTCAGAGAAACCAACAGACTGTTTTGTCCTCTGCTTCAGTTAGGTGAGAGGTGCATGTTGGTCCCGTATGCATTAAGCGTCTGGTCAGCTGATTTGTGTCACTGGCAAAGGGATCTAGGGAGCGGGCATTTACTAGTCAACTCGCTAACCCTTTCCGGCGTGGAGTACGTCTGTTTGTAAAATGATGAAATGATAGACTGACACCAGAATTTAAAAACGAATATATTAGAAAATAGAAACTTATTTATTTTCCCGTACTTTATAAAAGGAATAATTTAATTAAATATTCTTGGTGCCGCTTGTCAGTTTTGGAATTAAAATTAGGTGTCCTATTTGTGGGCACTGCCCGCTAAAGGGCTAAGGATGGAGACTGTCATAGGATTGTTTGTCACCGTACGTTCCCTTGTTAGCACTAGTGCACGAATGTTCAACACCTTGTTAGGTTCAATAGTGAGTGGTGCTGCCGGAATCTGAAATTTTGTTATTTTCTATTATGGATGGAATCCTTCTATTATCCTTCTATTTCTTTCCCACGTGGAGAGCAGCAAATATTACAGAAATCCTCATTTACTCTTTTTAGGGTTCTGTACTTAAAAATTAAAAACGGAACCACTATAAAATCACTCTTGTGTCTGTCTGTCTGTCTGTCACAGAAATTTTACTCGTAAACTATGGAACGTGGGAAGTTCAAATTCGGGGAAGTAATAAAGACCATTGACCCACATATTTTCAGATTAATAAACATTCATAAATATATTTAGTAAAAAAGTAGAGGGGCTCATTATGCTACTTGAAAAAAAAAATATTTTCTTTGCATATCATGTGGGATATCCTGTGAAAGCTTTTGTAACGCTGAACTCAAAAATACATTCCTTTTAATTTTAGGTATTATATTTTCAAAGATATTGTTGAAAATGTAGCGCAAAAATATGCCTCCCCCCCCCATCTAATTCCGAATCTACTGAAACTAAAATTATGAAAAAATTAGAGATAGTAGACTTTAATGTAAACCTTGCCGGAAAATCATAGAGATTACCCTAGGTCACATAAATTTAGAGTAATTGGCATTTTTCTGCTATACACAAATTTCGATTTACGGGGATTCAGAAAAATTGTTGAGCATCGCGAATATACCTATCGTTGCAGAAGAATAAAAGCATTGTTGATAATGATTTTCGAAAAAAATCATCGGTAATAAGCCGAGATATTAACCCTTAAAGGTACGGTCAGATTGGACATACACAAGGACAGGGGCGGCGTACTCTATGCCTAGTTAACAACTTTTAATTATATATATGTGTAATGTAATGTACAGTAACAGTATAAAAGCAATAAACGTCAAATTGTTAAAAACATACTAATTTAAGGGGTCTTGGGACTCTAAATAGTGGAAAAAATGAAAAAAAAGACCATTTTCAGCATTTAATGTCTTAAAATGTACATGATTTTAAAACACAATTTTAATTGGGATAAAAAATTGCAAGACACAGAATTAGTATTTATAGGGGGCTCGAAACTGTTAGACATTTGTCGAACAAAAAATTTGCATAACAGCTTACGCGCAGGATTACAAAATAAATATTTCAACTAGAATGGAAATTTTGGTGCTTACTTATACTTCAGATTGTAATAATTTCCCTGAACTTAAATAAATTTGTATTTAAAGCATTTTTATATTTTTAATGCAATGTTGGATTTAGCTAATACAAAATTTTGAAAATTTCAACAGTAAAATCACCTAAAAAATATTTTTTTGAACAATAAAAAGGAAATTTTAGGTTCAGTTTATACAGACTAACATGAAATATATGCTTGGAAAATTTCATGAAAAAATATTCAGAAGTTTTTGAGGTATCCTGCGCGTTATGCCCAGAAAACGCCATTTGGAAAATAGTGACTTTAAAGTTTCGGAAACGCCGCTTCAGCTATTGAGCGGGTATAATTCTAAAAGCCAAAACTTCTGTTCTAATGGGAATTTCAAGGAAACAATTATATCAAAATATTCAGAAAAGGCAGGAGTGTAACATCTAAAAAAATTAAATTTTCTTAAATTTTGAAGCTTTAAGAGCCCTGCGACCACTTAATCCTTTCCGACACGGAATAATTCTATTTATAAACGTATGAAATAATGAACTGACACCAGAATTTATAAACGAATTTATTAGAAAATGCGAACTTGCTTATTTTCACGTACATGATAAAAGGAAAATTTTAATTAAATATTCTTGGTGCCATTTGTCTGTTTTGGAACTAAAATTAGGTGTCCGTTTTTTAAGGGCATTGCCCTCGAAAGATTTAATTAGAATGAATCGCATAAATACTGTGGGATTCGCGATAGTTTGCATTGATTGTATCACTCAATACGCCTCGAGTGACTTTAAAAGTTAATTAAACACCTATCTGGAAAAACGCGGCACTGACCAAGGCGGCGTTGCAACTTTGAGACCTCAATTCGAAGCGCGCTTAACACAATGCCAAATTTAAACTTTGAACAAAGGTTTTGTTTTAGCTACACTGTAGAAATAAAGGTTATTACTACGCTGAATTTAGTTTCATGAAATGCCAAATGAAGTTTAACTATGCACTGTTTTTATTGTCAGTACCGAATTAAGTTCATCATAAACAGATTAGGATAATATTAAAAGAAGAGTTATACGAATAGCTATATTTGATATTATTTAGGTTCCATATCTCTTTGAACTTTCATGGTATACCCATTTAGACTTTTCTAATATATACAGTTATACCTAACCCTACGTTGTGTAGTTTTTTACAAAGTCTTAGTATTCTTTTAGCAACTTTTTTTTTTAATAATACAATTACAAATTCATATATTTATTCTACGGAACCCTCTGTACGCGAGTAATGCTCGCACTTGACCGTTTATGTGTAATTAAATGCACTGATTGTCTCTCAGATATACTTTCAAGAAAACTGCACCATTTCTTATCGCAAAAGCATTCCAGTCTGTTTTTGGTGATGATCACTCGCTCAAAAAATTGCAGACTTGGGATTTACTGGTAGAGGTTTCTTGAGACCGACAGACAAAACTTCTGGCCAATTGCAATACAACAGGTACTTTTTATGTTTCTGTTAAAGCACATCAAACTCTAAACACTTGTCGTGGTGTAATATCTGAACTAAATATTTTCATGGTTGCCACGCTTCAGGGAATTTTTCAGTCAAAATATCAGTATTTTTTATAGAAAAATATTTCTAGATTAACCGCACGAAATTTCTCCTTATTTAAAGAGTGATTCTCTTTAAAGAAGTACTGGTGCCGAAGAATTTTCTGGTCAGGAAATTCCCTGTAGCGTGGCAACCCTGATTTTATTCTCCAAAAATGATGAACTTCTAACAAATTTAAATGATTAAAGTATCATAGATGCACGCCGTATCAATATCCGTTGAAAGGGGGAAGTACGTCCTGCAAAGCACATTATTCTTACTTTCAATAGTCCGAATTTACCAACCAGAGTTAAAACTGCCTACTTAAGCAGTCCTGTCCGACCTTATATCCATACCCCCACCCCATTGCTTTAAATGCGAGCTTTAGGGCATTACTAACGCTACTTGCCGTGGTTCTGTTACCTGTGCACGTTGTTCAGCTGTCGTCCACGACAATAATAGACCGGGAGCCGGCAGCAAAGACAACCACATCATAGAGTTGGTGGCTCAAATTCCAGAATTATCTAAAACTCGATTCCCATATTAAAACGCAATCGGTCTGCCAAGTCTCGGTGGAAAACTCCTAAAAATTTTAGCGGTCGACTCGTAGGTTTACCATTTCTTTTTCCTGCACCCAACGGTATAAAAACATGGCAGACTAGGAGCAGGAAAATATAATGATAAACCTACTAGTCAACCTTTATAATCGGGTTTTTAGGTATTTTCCACCAAGATATGACTTAGCAGACCGATTGCGTTTTAATATGGGAATCGAGGTTTAGCTAATTCTGGAAATTCAGCCTCCACCTCGATGAGGTGGTTGTCTCATGATTCGAACGCCTCATTGAATTTTGCAGACCAGAAAATTTTTCGGCCCCAGTATTATCTTATAGAAAATCTCTTCTTAAAAGAAGGCGGAATTTATCGCGATTAATCTAGATTTCTTTTTCTGTAAAAAGATACTGGTAGTTTCCTGGAGAAATAACGGTATCCATACGAACCATATGTCTGTTCTGCCAGCTCCCTGTCTATAAATCTTGCAATAATTCTGAACGCTGTGAAAACTGTAAGAGTGACTATACAGCATACACTCGCTCTTCTCAAAACTCTGAAAAAGAAATTCTTGCTGTTAAAATAACCCACAAACTTTTCTACCCTGAAGCTCGTAAACTTATTGAATCCAAGACGCCGTCTGTTAAGTATCTTACTCTAGTGTACTCAAACAAAAATCAAAACCCGTAAGGCACAAAAGCATCCAGATCGACTCTTCTTTTCCACCAAGTAATTCAGTTATGACACAATCAACCAGTACTTCAAATATAAAAACCCGTGACGTGTGTTGTGCTACCAAAGGATATGCTTCGCCAAATTAGGGCCCCCGCACTATCCTCAGAACAAGTTATCCCTTTCAGGGGCACCTTACTTATGTTAGAATAATGTTGAATTCATTGAATGACACAGGTATTTAAGAATATATTTATTTTAAAATAAGTTAAAGATTTTCTTCCCGAATAATAATAAAAGCAAAATTTCACATCAAAATTCCGGTGCCATTGTGGTATTTTGGAATTAAAATCGCCCTTCAAGAGGTTAAAATAGAATACCAATTAGTCAGTCACATATATCAGCTGGTAAATCCAAAAAGGTCACTCGATCAACAGATTAAGGAAATTTCTGTTCTATCTGCATATAATTTGCAAAATTCTAGTACTTGTCAAACACAGAAACTAAACCAAAAATGTTGTGTGGAGAAGGAAATCAAGAACTCAAGTGTCTTCTGAATAGAAAACTTATAGGAGGAAAAGCAACACATAAATAATTACCACATCGCTTACTAATACGAAAGATCCCCATCAGCTACAAATATATATGGAAGAGGCTATGGATTCAGAATCCTAAGACTCAAGTGCTCATGAGGCTAATATTCTTTTGAAGAATATGATCTTACGTCATTTTACACTGCTTTTAAAAATATATGTAGTCTATAAATGTGTTTTAATGAGTTTTATTTTGACATTTTTGCCTTTTGTTTTTTGAATAATCATTGCTTTATAACTTTTACATATTTTTTATACGTTAAATATTTTTATTCATTATTAACATATTTTTATACATTACATATTTTTCATTTTTTTAACTGTGTTATTTTAGGTTTGTGTATGGATTTTTAACTTTACGTGCTGTCACACTGGTTTTACATGAATTATTTTTTAATCATATGTTTTTAACTGTAACTTTTTGTGTTATAACTCTGTTCGTTTCTTAACTGGGTTGTAATACTTTCTGCGATAAAATAAGGCGAGTTCTTTTATAAAATAAATTGTGTTAAAAATTACGCAGCATGAATTCATTTTAGCCACCTAGTATAAAATGTGTGTTTTCCCATTCATTAGTTTCAGCTGCAGTTGTTCCCAAATACAAAGTTCGTATGACCGTACTTTTGAACGTCACTATTTTCAAATTGTAATCTCCAACCTAATTAACTCCAAACTACCTTATGTGCAGCATGCCGTTGAATCCTTTCCGGCGCGGAGTAATTCTATTTAAACACTGATGAAATGATGGATTGACACCAGATACGACGGTCACTCTGAAATTTTTGAGATACAACTAGGTTTTTAAAGTTATACTTACAAAATGTTAGGTGTGTTCAAAGTAGTCTCCTCCAGCATCAATGCACTTTTGTAGATGAATTTTCCACAGATTAAATGCCTCAAGGCATTCATTTCTTGGAATAGATGGAAAAAAAGCATTTATAGCCACATCAATCTCTTCTTCTGAATGAAAACGGCGTCCACGTAAGTTCTTTTTTAGATTAAAGAATAACCAAATGTCACGCATAGCTAGATCAGTTGAATACGGCGGATGTTTTATCACTTTAATTTGTTTTTGTTTAAGAAACTCTTCTGTTAATCCGGCTGTATGTGAAGACGCATTGTCATGGTGAAGCATTAGTGTCCTAACATTCACTTCTTGTAGAATTTCTGGAAGACATTTAGTGGTATACCAGTTTGATGTTACTGTCTTCTGTCCTTCAAACTTGATGGCTTTCACCAATCCCGTACTTCTGAAGAAAACGGCATACATCCCTTTTTTCAGTGCGTGTTGTCTTTTCACCATTGTCGGCGTGGGATCATCTTCAAAGACCCATACTTTGCTTTCTTGACGTGTTGGAACGTCAAAAAAGGTATGTACGTTTCATCACCCGTTACAATTTTAGAAATGATGCGGTGACCACCATCATTTAACAATTTAAGAGTTTCTTTACTGATTCTGACACGCTCCTCTTTTTGGTGCTCAGTTAGATTATGGGGAACCCAAAGGCAAACTACTTTTTTCATAAGCAATTCTTCATGAATAATTTTGTGTATGGCTGCGGATCCAATGTTAAGTTCCTTTTGTATCATTTGATAGGTACAGCGATTATCATCCATTAACATTTTTCGTATGGCAGACACATCATCCGGGATTACTGCCGACGGCGGCCTGCCTGGGTGTTCTTCATCCTGAAGAAAATTGCGACCTCTGCTAAATTCTTTAAACCATCTGAATACAGTAGCATGAGCTGGAGATTCATCACCGAATGTGATTTCAACCGTTGAACGCATTCTTCTTGATTTAATCCTGCTTTAAAATCGTAGAAAATCATAGCGCGAAAATGTTCTCGCGTCAACTCCATTTTCTCTTCTGTTTAAAATTTATTCTACGCTAAACAAGTTGAAGTAAGTCAGTAAAAAATCGTCTGCTGTGTTAAAATACTTCGTTTTTTAAAATTAAACCGTTATTTTTATTTTGTAAATTCTCGTCTGCGCGTATCTCAATAATTTCAGAGTAACCCTCGTATAAACAAATTTATTAGAAAATATGAACTTGCTTATTTTCATGTACGTTATAAAACACAAATTTTAATTAAATATTTTGGGTGCCAGTAAAATAAAAATTAGGTAAAATTTTTTAAGGACTCCACCCGCGATTGGGTTAAAGGAATTCGTGCCAATGAACCTCAATCAATAAACTAACCAACCAACTATCTGACTGGCTTACTGACTAACTAACTAACTAACTAATCAGCCAGTTCTGTTTTGCCTACCGGCCACAGTGTAGCGCCAGTGTGCTCTAACAAAGTTAACACGTAGTGAGAACGATCTAAGTATAATCGCTCTGATCAGTAGTATATCATACATTAAAAAAATATGATAAATGGATTTAAGAAGTGCAATTAACTGCTTTACAAATATTTTGCATCGTAGATTCACTGCGTGTAGTTAAATTTTGTAAGTTGACGCCATCCAGAGCATAGGTGCTTCTAGTAATTGATTGTGGTACCAGTAGTAAAGAAAACTAATCTTTGCTTTACTTAAATTGTGTATTTCTGTTTTTAGATAAGTAAAGGTAACAGTTTAAAAAAAAGATGTACCGACCGAATACTATTTCGTGTATGGTACGCTGGTTCCGATGGGATTAAATAAGGAAAAAGAAACAACTGACATATAATTCAGTCAAAAGCTAGCATAGACAAAATTGATGTCTAAACTCAGAATGTTTGTAAAATATTTTTTCATGTGTTTCAGGGTTGGTACGAACCTTAACTTTTCAACACCGCTATTTACGAGATGAAATATTCGCCTTTCTAATTACGGTAATAGTTTAGAAATTGTACAGTCATGGAAAAAAAAGTAAACACCCCCTACTAACTCCTCAACAAATTATCATCGACAAAAGTTATTGGTAGCAAACGATTCGAAATAAAGTCTACTTTTAAATTATATATATAAACTTTGCTTAGAGGGCCATCTACATATTAAAACTAATCCAAACTTCATTTTTTGCAATGGCAATACCCAATTTTAACGCGATATTTCAAATCTTCGGTTAAAACTATATCTAAACACCAAATTTCCAGTTATTTGAATGATAAGTTTTTCAAATATAAACATTCAAAATTTAGTGCTTCTAATGATAAATTACATTTTCATATTTTTATTTGTATCTCCTGAAATTATGCTCCTAATGTGCTAATTTTTTGTGTAGCAAAAATACTAATATACCCAAACATAAATATGTTGAATATGCAATTTTTATAATTTTCTGATATGAATTATGTATTATGAAATTAATATTCGAAAAAATTATGAATTGCAACCTACAGTTATTTTTTGATGGATTTAGATTTATTGAGTCCTGCTTTATGGAAATCCAAATTTTCACATTTTTCTTACAAGTAATTTTCAAACTAGTCTTAAAAAGCGGCAAAATGATGTTTAAAAGGGCCGTCTGTGATAGAAGTGACTAGATATTTTGAAATTTCTTCTGCTGTCGTGTAATCTAGCAGGCTTCATTGACTGCTTGAGTGGTGCTTAAGTTGCCTTGATCAAGAAGGGGGCTCTCTCGGATAACAATGGAGTACGGAACTTCAATTTGGATACAACCCTTAAAATGCGCTCGTTTTAAAATGGTTAATTTCTCTAAAACTTATGATACGAATTGCATAAAAATATGTTTTTAGGCTAATTGAAGTGTGTAGAGTTAGTTCATTTATGCTCTCATAATTGTGTACTAGGGTGTATCACGAAAAAAAAAAATTTGAATTTCAAAATTTCAAGTTGATAAAAAGTTGTCTCTATAGTCATATATTTACGAAAAAAATTTTTGTTGAATTTGAAAAATATTCAGGTCGGGCGGAATGAGCCTAAAGTTTAAACTTGTTTTGTCAAAACGGCGATTTTAAACTTTTTTTTATAAAGAATGTACAAAGCAAAAATTAGTAATCAAGTGCAAAAATGAATAGTTTCAGAATCATTCTATCAATAAAAAATGTATTGCATTTGAAATTTAGTATTTAGGTCTCCCGGAATTGTAAATAAATCATCATTTTTTTTGTCAAAATATCCATATTTTAAAAATGTTTACAAATAATTTCAATTATTGCATTTATTGTATAGATATTGCAGTACATCGTTTTAAAATAGCGAAAAAATCGTTATATATAATTGCGATATTACATTTAGGTTTTAAGGTCGTGTAACTGTAGCTTCCCTGTGACCGCGGAACACGTGCCACACAAACCCCTCATGTGAGGCACGTGATTTTTCTTCTCCCTCGTTCTCCCCTAGGCTCGCCCCCCACTCATTACGCCCACGCTCTGCTCAGCATTTCTTTTATTTACAGTCTGCTTTTAGCGTCTTGTATGTGCGGTGCGCTTTCATTTACAGTTTTGCGAAATTGCAGTTTTCTTGAGTGGTTAGTGCGGTTTTGTTCTTTCAGCGATATGAGTAAAAACACTCATTCTAAATCTACAAGGAAAACTACTGACTTACCAATAGTCGGTCAACCTCTAGATATAAGTGCTAGCAATGTATTACCTACTAAAATTGACGTGCTACGATATTTTGAATGGGTAAAAAATCAGCTGAAGTCTGAAGGATGTCATCAACCAGAGAAAAAGGTAATTGCAATACGAGTGGCCCATCAGCTAGAACAAATCTGGAAAAAGGCTTCCATTCCAGTTTCATCTACTAACAACATTGTTTTTATGATTTTAAAACTAAAAGAGAGATGTAAAAATATAAGAAAATCATCAGGGTGTAACACAAAAAATGTCATGATTTAGAGAAATGTTCATGTCCAGCTCCAAAAAAAGTTCCAAAATTAGAACATGGGTTCTTGAAAGACCAAAGAAACCTGAGGGTTATGAGTATCGAAGGTATTGATGCAGTAGAGAGTAAAAAACTTGAGAAACATAGTGAAAGAAAGGAAAAGTTCTTAAAATGCAAGTTAAACAGAAGTCTCCAATCAACAAAGACCCCTGCTTTAAGAAAGGAAGGAACTGTTAGTGACACTGACTGTGAGTCCATGCAACAGGATTGAAGTGATGAAAGTGTTTCAGCTATTAAAAGTATTTCAATCCAAAATAAAAAAGAAAGTTCTAGCGTTTCAATAAAACAAGGCCTACCAGCAAATTTTCCATCATTTTCAAGAGCATGTGATCGCAGAGCCATTTCCAATAGAGCAGGAGCTCAACTAGCAAGTGCTCTTTTGCAAGATTTAAATGTTGTGACACAAGAAAATCAGGCAGCGGTAATTGATAAATCGAAGGTTTTTCGTGAAAGAGTGAAGTACCGTCAAAATATTAGTTCAACTCGTACCTCTGAAATAATTGCTCTATATTTTGATGGTCGTAAAGACGAAACTATAATCAAAGAATATGTACGTGGTAAATCTGTTCGCAAAACCATTCAAGAACAGCACATATCTTTGGTTGAAGAACCAAGTTCAGCATATCTTGGTCATGTAATTGTAGACAAGTGTTCTGGAAAGGACATAGTATCATCAATACTGAAACACATGGAATATAATTGCATTGAGGACACAACTATTAAAGCTCTTGGATGTGATGGTACGGCAACAAATACTGGAGTCGCTAATGGTTCAATTGCATTGTTTGAAAGGGCTCTAAAACGCCCAGTACAAGTAGTGATTTGTTTGCTTCATCTAAACGAATTACCTCTTAGGAAAGTTTTTGTTGCCCTCGATGGTCCAACTTCTGGACCAAGTTCTTTCAGTGGTCCTATAGGTAAAAGTTTAGGAAACTGCCAAGATTTACCAGTTGGTGGATATATAAAAATAGACAGTATTTTTCCAGAGGTTGATTGTAAAGATTTGAGCACCGATCAGAAATATCTATGGGATATATGTCACGTGGTACTGACAGGTGAATGCGCTCAAGAGTTGGGAAGTAGAAACCCTGGAAACGTCTCCCATGCAAGGTGGCTGACAATGGCAAACATAATCTTACGTTTATATATTGCATCATTTGATCCGATCCCGCAAATGAAAAAATTAGCTGAGTTTGTTATGAAAGTTTATGCCCCCTCATGGTTTACTATAAAATGCCATCCTAGAATTATTTATGCATCACAACACTTTTTTAAAATTGTACAATGTATACAATACTTAGAAGATGAACTTAAGTCTTTGTTCAATCAACTCTACAGAGAAACGCCTTTATGGTACATCTAGAACATCTCCTTTTGGGAATGCTGTTTGACTCTTGCAAACATATTAGATATCTGGCAAGCAAAAGAATAGAAAAAGCTCGACAAACAGAATTAAAAGAAAAAAGAATTTTCAAACCACCACAAATTAATTTTGAGGCAGGAGACTACATTGATCTTATTGATTGGCAATCTACCTCAGTCACAGAACCACCTCTCCTAAATAACTTGAGCAAACAAGAGATTGAGTTGATTGTTGATTCAGGAACAAGTGATAGAAAGGAGTTTCAAATTCCTTTACACACCCAGGCAGTTGAAAGAATTGTAAAGGAAGTCACAGCAGCCTCTAAGCACGTTTGTGGCTTCAAAGAGCGAGATGGCTTCATTAGATCAAGACTGCTGGACAGAAAATTCCTTCCAAAATTTGAAACGAAGTGTCACTTCACGTCTGCAAAATCTGAATCTACAACCACAGCAGTCCAAGAATAAACAAGTAAGACTTTTCTCTATAACGTTAACTCAAAGTTTATTTTTTTGTTTACAATAGTAAAAAACTTAATTTAATATTTTTGTTTTATAATCATATTTTATTTATTGCATTATAAATTGTCTCTGACAACCAGCCTAACCACAACTTTGGTTGCAGGTTTAAAAAGATGCTTAAAATTGTGGTGCTCTCCCTAAAACCATCAAGATAACTTATGAAGATAAATAGATAAGAAAATCGAGATTTATTTTGAATAACTCTTTTTAAATTCAATGTTTAACTGCTGTATTTGTAACCTTTTCCATATAAATATTACAATTTCTAATGTTTTATGTTTTTTTGTTTGTTTGTTTGTTACTCTAGAATTGTTTGTAATGTCATGAGCCCCCCCCCCCCCCGCCCTCCCCCCAAAAAAGACTAATAATCTTATTTAAAATTAAGATATATTTAATTTGCATGATTGCTTGAAGTTTATCGATGTAAAAAGTAGCTTGAAAAATTTTTTAAACATCAATAAAATGAAATGAAAATTTTGGATATTTAGTAAAATAATAAGATTTTTAAGTAGTTCCGGGAGACTTGTATAGTAAATAACAAATATCAAAAAAAATTTTTAACATCAATTTCCTTTTTAAACTTTACGTTTTTGTACATGAAAAAGGAACACTTACTTTACATTGATATATAACAAAAATTAAAAAATATACATTATACACAAAAAAGTTTAAACTTTAGGATCATTCCGCCCGACATAAATATTTTTCAATTTCAACAAATTTTTTTTTTGGTAAATATGTGACCATAGAGACAACTTTTTATCAACTTGAAATTTTAAAATTAAAAAAAAAAATTTTTCGTGATACACCCTATTGTGTACTGCTTTTGAAAAAAAAACAAAGTTATGGTTCGTTTTAATAAGTAGATGGCCCCCTAAGCAAATTTTATATACATCTTTTAAAAGTAGGCTTTATTTCCAATCGTTCGGTACGAGTAAATTTCTTCTACGATAATTTGTTAAAGAGTTAGTAGGGGGTGTTTACTTTTTTTTCCACGACTGTACCAATTCCGCTATTAGTCAACATGGTGATTACAATTTGAAAATACTGACATTCAAAGGTACGGATCGTACGTACTTTCTATTTGGGGATAACTATATCTGAAACTAATAAACGAGAAAAGGCACATTTTATACCAGGTGGCTACAACGAAATCATGATGCGTAGTTTTTACCACAATTGTTTTTATAAAAACACTCACCTTATTTCATCGCAGAAAATATTACAACCCTGCAAAGAAACAAGGCAACATCAAATTTTGCTCTTTAAATATGAAACAGAAATTTTCTAATATGAAACATTGGTGTCAGACTCTTTGGAAATTCCAAGGAGAGTATGCACATTGGAAAAAATATTTCCGATATATGAACCTCTAATTACCGCTTCGCTCAATCAACCGAAATGAAATGTGAAATATAATTTTTGAATGTATGCCCTCGGGTCTGAGGTGAATAAGAATACATGAGCCAGTGAGTCTAGAGTTAAAGGGAAAAAGGGAAAAATTTCCAAATCTTCGAATGTCAACACCAACTTTTTCACATCCCAAAATGATCGGTGTATTAAGACAACATAAATGGCGTTTGAACTGTATATGTAGTACTTAAGACGTTGAAATAGAGTACATGTAAAAGAACACCACTGTAAATAACTAATAATAACAGAGACGAAAAAAAAAGAAATATATTTACTGAAATTACAACTTTCCGCACTGGTTTTTAAAGATGTTCAATAAACGATGATATGAGCATGGTGCTCTATGATTGGTGCTTGTGCTTTCGACTGTCTGTTGGTTGTTTACGATGGTGTTCTTTGCATGTGTCCTTCGTCGCCATTTTAGTGTTATATTTATTGTTCCAACGCCATTTACGGTTTTTCGATGCAATGATTTTTCAGTGTGTTTGTCTTGGGAAAAAGTGGGTGCTGTTATTCGAAAATATCGGAATTGTTTCACGTTAACCGTGTTCGTACAGGCTCCACTCTTCTTGTTCCTCACAATATTGACAGGAGCTAGAGTTCATTCCAATTCGTTTTCTAATTTGATGTTCGCACCTAGCTGGTCAGTATCGTTGCTCTTCGGATTTAGATATCAGGGCTACCAAATGGTCGGCCAACTGAACTCCAATATTTTCTTAGAAATTTTTTCTTTTTAGATTTTTATAGCAAATTGCATTGATAACACCTTCGGAGCATGAATTCGGTGCACCTTCTAGCAAAAATGCTGTAGAATCCTACCATGACATTTTCTGTAAAAAAATATTGG
Source organism: Maratus speciosus (assembly GCA_963932465.1). NCBI lineage: Eukaryota > Metazoa > Arthropoda > Arachnida > Araneae > Salticidae > Maratus > Maratus speciosus. The sequence continues at coordinate 270,146,843 of OZ010796.1, read as the reverse complement.
TGTCCAGATCGCGGGCCATTGGGGGGGGGGGCCTGAGATATCCAGACTATACAAATTTTTAATGTCTTGGAAGTGATAATTGATTGCATCACGCAAAGAGTATTTTTGATGCACGCAGTTTAGCCCCTTAATTCTGATTCCCGTGATATTCACGCGCTGTGTCTTTTATTCAGATTGTTTGTTTTCCATCAATTTTATAAAATAGCGTAATTGGCTTTATTATGGTATCATTTTACATATCTTTAAATATGCTGGATATTTCTTTTTCAAAAAAGTGATTCCTATAAGCAATTTGAATTTTTAAACCGAAATTTAATGCGACCGTTAAGGGGTTAAATATAATATAATTTAAGGATGATTCAGAATAAGTTAAAAACTACGTACAAAAAAATTACGTATTATATTATAAAATTTTGAAATTTCAAAAATGCTTGAAATTCATTAAAACCTCGATCAATAATGCATGTATGAAAACAAAAACAAAAAAAAATTCTCAACAAAAACACTGGATTCAGTATACTCTCTTTGTAGCGGTTTCAAAAATGTATACAATTCGTGAAAGCTGCGATCACTAACGTATGTATGAGAGCTTCGCGTCCATGAAAACAAAAATATATTATTGGATGCAGCAACCTCGTCGTGCCGCATTTACTAAAAGGTATAAAATTCGTTAAAGCCTCTATCACCATAATGCGTGTATGAGCGAATAACCCAAGTTGAAAAAAACACATGTATTCGATAAAATCATTGTATTGGAATCTCTAAAGATATAAAATTCGTTGAAAAAGAAATCCATATAACAAATATTTTTAAAAATCGTATTCTATAACTTGTTTATATTGTTTAAAATTGTTTTTTATGGTTTAATTAAATATTGAACTAAAAACTTTGTATTTTTTCATTCAAATTATGTTTTATAGCTTCAATAAATGTTATGAAAAAAAAATCTTTCCATTTTCTCGAACTTACTCCTAGCTCTTTCCATGTGATCTTGTCACATCTGTCACACAGCTGAAAATCTCTATGCTTGTTGGCCACAGTTATTTTCGAAAAGTTTTGCTTCGCCTCATTCAATTGATGAGATATGCCTCGATAAAACAAGTCACATTTTTCCGTTCTAAAATACTGGTAGTCAAAATTCGTAGTATGTGACAGACATGACAAGTTCGCATGGAAATAACCTGCTGATTAGCTCCGAACTGGATATCTACGTAAGTGGATATAAATGTCATACGAGAATAACATAGCTACTACACACTCATTTTAAAACGAGTTAGAACAAAATTTTAATAGATGCGTTCTACAGTCGATCACCGCTTCCAAAACATTAAAAGTGAGTATGGTCTGTGTGAAAGAGATTGTTTCTCGTTGCAGGAGTCTTCTTCCCTAAAAACTTGAGATATTGATAAGTAAATGGAAATATCATTTGAATTACTTAAATGAGATTGTTAGATTTTTCCGTAGTGGAGTACGAATGCGCAAACAACACAATAAACTCAGATCCAGAAGATTCAATCTAATACTTGTAGCGAAATAAGAAACTTTAATGAAAATTTGAAGAGACACATAAGTGCCTTGGGAGTGGCCCCCCTTACACACAATCAAAACTTAATCTCTACATTCTGAGAAGCAGGCAAAGAGTGAGTAAGTTTCACATTTTCATTCGTAAAGTTTTGGCGATATATAGATATTGGGTAAGACACAGATCTTGCCAAGGGGTGACCGTTACATTGGAATACATGGGGTAGTTTAAATTTAGATGAAAAGCCTAATAGGCGATAATTAGCCAAGCGTTAGTCCGTGAGAAAGTAAGAAAGAATCCGAAAGCTGTCAATAGCATTGGAATGAGTGCGGTAACTTGAAAGGCGACTTAAATTTAAAAGTACATCTGGATATTATTATCTAACCGCTGGTTTAACCAAAGTTTTGACTATCTCTTAGTAAGGATCGAATTAAAAATCTGACAGAGAGAAATTTTATAGGCAGATGCAACGCGAAAAGAATGACTCTTTCGAAATGAAATGGCTGTGAATAATATTCTTTTTTTATTTTATTTACATAGATAAAAGAGCAAAGAGAGAGTTTTCTGGGAACGTTAAAGTAATGTGAAAAGGAAAGTAGAATAATTTAAAACTTAGATATACAAAAAGAAATAGAAAGGGGATTTTTATATTGATAGTTAGTATTAAATTTTAACTATCTAGGGATCATATGAATTACCTATAAAGAATAATATATGTGATATCAAACGATATCACATATTTCCCCCCAAAAACCGACTAGCCTTGAATGCCCAGAGATGGGGAAGGGAAAAGTGAGAAAAAAAATCTGTGTCTTCTCCAAAGAAATAATAAAAACTTTACATGAAACAATACAAAACAATATCTTGAAATTGCAAATATATATATATATATATATATGATTATATATGTCATGACTTAAATATGCTTCATAATGTCCTTTTTTATAAAGGCTCAGTAGAAGTTCAAAAAGGTTCACGTGAACTAGTCTTATAGACTATGTTTTAATAGACAGTATTCTTAACTGTACTTGTGCACATATTAATTCAACAACAGGAATTTTTTTTTTACCTGTTTTGTATTATGTGACGTCACATTAAAATAAGGTACCATTATCAATAAATTTGCAAATATTTGTTAGAAACTGATTGTCATGACCAGTATTGAGAAGCTTTAAAAGAAGCTCTATAATTCTTCTCAAAATCTTGATCCATTTCAGATCATAAAAATAAGTGGACAAAAAAATAAACACAACATATAACTAATTAACATACAGTATGTAAAATAGCTAAATAACATTTTTAAAAATATGAATAAGCGATATAGATGGGCACAGAAATGTAATTGGGGAACCCATTCAGGAATGTTTCTCAGCACAAATGAAGTGTGTGACCATAGAACTATAATTTTAAATTGAACACAATTTCTGAGTGCAGTGATTCGAAGAGCAAAAGAGATGCATTAATTACAAAACAAAAGTGTCCAATATCAAAATATAAAATATTTAAAAAAAATTCTTTTTTTTTTGTGAGTAGTAGTCGTTATCTACTAATAGCAACTACAAATACCTCATGCAGTGAGCCCATTTATTTATCAAAGTTTTAACTTATTAATATGTCGAGATGACATTGTGTTAGTGAGGATCTGTACTATGGGTAAAGATAAGGAAATTCCTAACAATTTACTGCAACTGAACAGCATTTGTAATTTAAAAGTAACTGTTTTTTTTTTAATACATCGTCTGACTTGTGTAATTTAAAAGTGGTGTGTATCGAAAAAAAAAAAAAACACTTTAAAAGTATTATATGAGAAAAGAAAATGTATTATGTGATTGTAGAAAAAGTATATGACAAAAGAGAAAAGTAACTGCTACAAAAGTATAGAGTTGGCTTAAAATATCAGTGAAGGATTAAAATTATGTAACTGTCAAAAATTGTCAAGCTGACAATTTGCAATTAAGCAAAGTGATGATGACATTACTGTGTCATGGTATTTAGAACCAAGAAATTAAACGATAATTTAATAACTGGTAACTTTTAAAATGTGAGAAAGTTTAATGATGAAAACCTGGTGTAATATAAAAGTAGAAAAGAAAAAAAAATACATGAGCCTAAAATAAAAAAAAAATATGCATAGTATGTGAAGAGGTAGTTTCCTATCTACTGAGAAATCTTTGTTGTTAAACAAAGTGATGGTGACATGAGAATGTCATTCCATAACAAAATATTAAAAAGCAAAAAAAAATTAAGTGTATGCAAAATGTAAAGTTTAATAAATGTTTATGTTGCAATGTATCATGTAAAATTAAAAGTAGTCCTGGTATATTGAGACATAAAAACATACATACAGAAAGAATGTTAATGTGCAAAGGTTCAAAAACTCCAAAAAAAATGAATATTTTCAATTCAGTATGCAATGTTTAAAAACAAACAAACATATATGCATGACTAAAACGTAAGCAAATCTCAATGAACTAACGATGTATACGAGAATCGAGGCAATGTGTGTCAGTGAACAAAGGTTAAATTCAACGACATAGTTGCATGTGTAAATGAATACAGCAATCTAAGTATATCAATGAACAAAAGTGAAAAATTATTTCAAAGAAATAATGTGTAGGGGTACTTCACTGACTAGTGTAAAAGTAATACAATGAACTAAAGTGTGTGTAAAAGAATGAAACTTGCTATGAACTCACGTGACTAACAAAAATATTATTACACTGAACAAAAGTGTCTCCCAAAGCAAAATTGGTATGAAGTAATATGCAAAACAAATCACAAGAAAGAAAACAAACCATGAACTAATATGTGTAAGGAAAAAAAAATTCTATGAACGAAGTATTGTCATGAAAGAGAAGAAAAAAATAGTGCAATTGGTCCCTGAAGTACACAAAGAATTGACAATGCTATGAACTCGTGTAAAGTGTTTTTTCTATGAACTCAATGAACTATGAACTCGGTTGTATAAACTATGAACTAACTAGACTATGAACTCATTTGTATGAACTATGAACACAAACTCATTGTGTACATATGGAACCAAGAGCATTGTATCACAAGCACAAAAAATGCTTAGCCTAAAGTTAAAACAAACAAACAAAACAAAGAACTGTGCCTTTAAGTAAAGAAAAGCGAAAAGGACGAATGTGACCAGGAAAAGCTTCTTGTGTGCTAAAAATGTAAACATTTGTACTCAACCTCTGAACTAAACTATCTAAACAACTGTCTAATGTTTTATACCGAATTTCCAAAAAATATCTAAAGAAATGTAAATGTTGTAAAAAGTGTATAGTGTTGCTGTGTACCCTTCTGATAAAAGAAATCTTTTACATGTGAAGAAAAAAAAAACAAAAACAATCCACATCAGAGTATTTTCACACAAAAACAATATATTTTTAATCATCCGACCATTTGCGCGCCGAATAGTCCGATGAAAAAAAAAATATATAAAGCAGAACACAATTAATTTCTAAAAAAAAACAAACCTTTAACTTTAAAATTAAATGTGAATTAAATTATCACTTATGCCATATGGTGAAGAAGTAAGATGTACCTAAGTGTATAAAAAGTGAAATATTAAAAAAAAGTGATTTTTCTTTTTTAGAATCCTTCACAATGCTGTAACTATCGAGAGAAAAAAAAATTACTGTATGTGTGTGAAAGGAGGGGAAAAGAAACCCCAAACTCATGAACTAGTGAAATGTATGTATACGAATGGGCAAAATTGTATTCTAAATGAGAAAATTTTGTGTAACATAAACAAATATCCAACATATGAAGTACTTGTGAAAAAAAGTTGAAAAAAAAACTATAAGAAATCCAAATCTTTCTTAAAAGTGTTCTTTTCAACAAAAATGATATAAACCGGAGAAGTGAATATTATCTTTGAACCACAATGTAATTTTATTTTTAAAACGGGCATGCATGGGCGACTACTGCTATCAATAATGGTTCTAGAACAATTCTGAATACATTACAACAAAAACAAAAAAAATTCTCACTACCCAAAAAAAATCAAAATTAATCAAAAATTATTATTTGTCACACACTTCTCTTTCTTTTACCTAATGCATTCGTGAAATTTAAATATAAAACGAAATGGGGAAAAGTTAAATTTTCGAAAAAGAAAAATATGGGTAACCAAAAATTGTCGCAATATTATATGACACAACATTTGAATTTAATAACATAAAATGCATAAAATATAAACCCATCACATTTTCAAAAAAAACTTGAAATAATACCATAAGCACAAAATTAAAAATTATAATAACATATGAAAGCATAAAATGTGTCTAGATTGCTTTAATTATTAAACTTTTCTTTTTTTTTTTTAAAGCAATGGGAAACGAACATCTATCTATATTTAAAAAGACTTACCTTTGATAAAAATAAAAAAATGTTAAACACATATAGTCAAATTAAAATATTCTGCACAAGAACCAAATAATTGATGGCACACGAAAAAAAAAAAAAAACACAATACTGAAATTTAAATATAAATTTCCATTTCTTTAGTTTTCATAAATGTAAACCTGCATAGATAAAACATATCCCTTGTAATGAAAACTTACTTGTCATTCAAAGCTAATTAAATATACTGAAGGTGTTATTAGCATAGTTTAAAAAAGTGACATCCATGCAGGAAAAAAATATGTAAAAAAAACCAGAGTAACCAATTTTTACACTTTCCCACCTGAGATACTACCTTAGTGTAAAAAGAAACAAATTACTAAAATAAAATAATACTCCTCATCAGTAAAATAAACAAATAGCTAAAATAAGATTGTGAACCACATTAAAAAGTAAAATAAAAGATAACCATACAAATAGAATAACTTGAATAACTTTCTCAATTTAAAAAATTGTTCATTGCCACAGTTTGTGTTATATGTAAATGTATCGTGGCTATTGTAACACAGTTGTAAATTGACTTTAAAAGGGTACTTTCAATCAATTATTTTTGTTTTCATTTCTTTTTTTTTCAAGAGAAATAATAAACAGTTCTCAAAATAAATAGTGAAAAGAAACAATCATAATCGCAAGGTGCGTTCCTATAAAAGCGTTAAATATCTTATTCATAACCAGGTAATTTATACACAATTTGTATAAAATATCAAGACCCATTTTTTTTAAACTTTTTTTTTTATACTGACAATTTAGTTCAAAAATGTGAAGTCTTACTATATCTGTAAAGCATAAAAAAATGTCGTAACACTAGACATTTAAAAAAAACATCACATCACGGGAGCGACAACTGTATTTTCGAACTTGATGAGACATATTTCACAAATTAATTTTGAACACCGATGACTAATCAACCGCGTAGAAATTATTCGCTGAGATCACACCACGCATCTTAATCACAATCCCGTTTCACACTTTTTTTGCAAGTACACGAGTATTTCTTTGAGAACTTGAATACTCAAAAACAGATTCACACACATCGCGCGCACAGGCACTATTCGAAAACTGACACTTTATTTTTCTCAAGTAGAAGATGAAAATCCTCCGATCAGGCGAAAATGGCACACAAGTCGAAAATTCTTTAATCATCGCTTTCATATCTAAAGCGAAGTCCGCTTCCTTATATCCTTATCAGGCGAGCTCAGGAGAAAACGAAACAATGTACCATCTGGAAACAACAACCATATTTTTCGACTTCACAAGTTGACAGCGGCGATATTTGACCAACGGTCGATCACACAGCAGCACGACGGTGATTAAAGGTCGAACGAAAGGGCCCCAAAACCCGGATGAAACGGAGGGAAAAAAGTTTCTCAATCACTTGTTCTTAGTTACAGTCTTTTCATCTAGTCCTTCCGTGCAGTTAATTAATCTGAAGTCTCGTAATTTTTTTTTGTAAAATGCAGAATAAAAGCGAGGGTCACTCCCAGCTACAAGTTTAAAAAATCTTCTTCCTTGGGCACCAAAGTTTGTGAAAGAGATTGTTTCTCGTTGCAGGAGTCTTCTTCCCTAAAAACTTGAGATATTGATAAGTAAATGGAAATATCATTTGAATTACTTAAATGAGATTGTTAGATTTTTCCGTAGTGGAGTACGAATGCGCAAACAACACAATAAACTCAGATCCAGAAGATTCAATCTAATACTTGTAGCGAAATAAGAAACTTTAATGAAAATTTGAAGAGACACATAAGTGCCTTGGGAGTGACCCCCCTTACACACAATCAAAACTTAATCTCTACATTCTGAGAAGCAGGCAAAGAGTGAGTAAGTTTCACATTTTCATTCGTAAAGTTTTGGCGATATATAGATATTGGGTAAGACACAGATCTTGCCAAGGGGTGACCGTTACATTAGAATACATGGGGTAGTTTAAATTTAGATGAAAAGCCTAATAGGCGATAATTAGCCAAGCGTTAGTCCGTGAGAAAGTAAGAAAGAATCCGAAAGCTGTCAATAGCATTGGAATGAGTGCGGTAACTTGAAAGGCGACTTAAATTTAAAAGTACATCTGGATATTATTATCTAACCGCTGGTTTAACCAAAGTTTTGACTATCTCTTAGTAAGGATCGAATTAAAAATCTGACAGAGAGAAATTTTATAGGCAGATGCAACGCGAAAAGAATGACTCTTTCGAAATGAAATGGCTGTGAATAATATTCTTTTTTTATTTTATTTACATAGATAAAAGAGCAAAGAGAGAGTTTTCTGGGAACGTTAAAGTAATGTGAAAAGGAAAGTAGAATAATTTAAAACTTAGATATACAAAAAGAAATAGAAAGGGGATTTTTATATTGATAGTTAGTATTAAATTTTAACTATCTAGGGATCATATGAATTACCTATAAAGAATAATATATGTGATATCAAACGATATCACAGTCTGGATCAGTGTTGCCAGTGGGCTATTTTTTTTTATTCAGATTTCTTGATTGGCACCACTCTTTTGAAACGGTAAAATTCACTTTGTTTTTGCCTTAATTAATACGTCATTAAATAAGGCACATTTTACCATTTCAAAAAAAGTGGTGCTAATCAAGAATCTGATTTTTAAAAAAAGTATCCCATCTGGCAACACTGGTCTGGATATCTGGTCTATATATCTGAAGAGCTATTGAGAACCATGCTAACAAGCGTATTACCAACATTATATCACAGAACAAATAAGCATCTATATTTTAGCCACCTATCACAATCTTGAGATAATGTATTCAGATATCGCCAAAGTTTCCTTGTGGCCATCCCATATTTAGACTTTTAACATCAAGGGATTGAAGAATTTTGTAAACAAAATGGCACCTGCATCCACCCAGAAAAAGGAATTGATTAAAACTACAAAGCAGGTTTTGTTGAGTACATTTTGATTGTTTTAAGCAAAATCTTTAGTTGAAGTAAAAAATGGGTTTTGTTGCTTGGACGAAAAAATGTTGTTAACACTTTTACAAAATTTTAACAAAATTGCATCAATTTCACTTGAATTAACAAAATGTGTTTTTTTAATTTTACAATAATTTCGTAATTTGAATTTGTAATTCCAACATTTTTTTTTTTCAAAATTTAAATTGTTAGGTAGTAGCCATAACTCTCTCACGTAGTGTGGTTTATTTGAATTATATAGCTATATAATTAAAGAATTAGCATAATTTTTGGATAATTAAAACTTTTTAAATTGGGACGGACCAAAGTAGTTTTAAAAATCCCCCGCTACCATTTAATTTCCTTGATTTTTATTTGAAGTTGATCATTTAGATTTTAAATAGTTCACAATATTTAGAAGGCAAATTTCATCAATGTATACAGAACATAAATAATTCTTCTTTGAGGTCTTAATTTTGAGAATAAGAAAAAATAATACAAGACAAAGACTTTTTTTAGGAAATAAAGTGTTTATCGTATTAAAAAAACTAAGTTATTCTGAAATATGTTTTACTGAACGGATTTTATTTATATACTAGCCGGGATTCGCCTTTCTAAACGAGAGTCCCCGTTGCCTTCATCTGTGTGTCCCCCGGGCACCTTCAAAGAAATAACTTCATATTTATAAACTCCTCCTAAATTTCCTCCCCATTAGGTAAAGTAGTTCTCAAGAAACAAATTAATCGCAACGAATCACGAAATGTTCATGGAAAACGGAAAAAAAAATCTTAAATCACCGGTTTTTCCGAGACATTTTATTAATTTATGTGAACATTATTTTCGACTCGCAGTCTTTTCTGAAAAAATTAATCGCCAATTTTTAACTAAAATTTCCGGGATAAAAAAATATATATATATATATATTTTATCGGATTTCGCAGTTTTTTTTTTTTCAAAAACTACGTTATAATGTGTACAGTCATTCAGGGAAACTTAACCATCATTTTCACTATTTTCATATGCCACACTCTTATTTTAAGAATATTGTTGCAACTAGCGGCATAAAAGAGAAGAAATTATCCTAAATTATTGTATGACTACTAAAAATTAAGGAATAATAATGATAAAAGCTATAAAAAATTAATTTTTAACCTGGATCAAAGTTACCCAGCCATTTAGGGTAACTTTGCACCATTTGATAAATATTACATAAATAATTCATTATAAAAATGTATTATCGTTAGGAGACTTTGAGCCCCCAAAAATGTTTCCAGATATGTAAAGACTCCGAATTTACATTTCCCAACATCACAAGATTTGTATAATTTATGATATTACAACAAATATCAGGCATACGAAAAGTGGAAGAAGAGAACCATGAACATTTAGAAATAAAAAAACGCTGTTTATAGTTCATATAAAACATAAAAATGCAGTGGAAAACAATTTTCAATGTTTTATCTCAATAATATATCCATAGTTACAGTAATACATACTAGTACTAGTATTATTCAAACAAGAATAAAAAATGTCGAATGTATGAAATGCCAAATTTGAGTAGCTCCGCCCCGAAAAACGCCTTTAAATGAATTGAATGTATTTTACACATATCTGTGAAAATATTTATATGTTATATCTAATGTTCACTTTCGGCATTTATGCAAAATATACGTGCAAATACGGGAAATTTTTGACAGTAGCACCTATAATCAGTAAATTATAAACATCAGTATAACTTTGAGCCGGCTCAAAGTTACCCTGTAAATGTTGTAAAATGTTAGTGCCTTCTTATTTTACATTTTATTAAGTATTAATAAATAAATAATCACAAAATATTATCACATTTACAACATTTAGACAATAATATGTCTGATAAATGAGTATATTGTTACTTACAATGAAAATTTAATTGGATTATAACAACTTCAAAACAGCATTCAAAATTACCTTGAAAACAGTACTTCACAAAAATAGTTAGATGATGCATTTAATTGCGTGTAATGTTGCTAATTTATTTTCTAAAATAAAGAGTAGATATCCCAGTTTAGAACTTTGCCATCTGAGCACAGTTCTGGAGCTTATTTAGTCTTTTGGAGTGAAAAATATTGAAAAATAGGAGGTGGTGCAAAGTTACACCACATGGTTCAAAGTTACCCTGAATGACTGTATTTGTTTTTAAAATTCGGTATCGTCTGAAATAGTAAAAACATTACCTTTATTTTCACGGAAATTTTTGCCATTTCAGTTGAAAAGTAATGGAGATATTCAATATGTGAAAACCAGAAAAAATCGTAAATATCTCGATTTTTATAATTTCTGGTAAAAATTGTGTCCACTGGCTTTATAATCCAAAAAAAAATAATAACCGCGATTTTCCAACGAAAATTTCTGGACCAATAAAATATTTTATCGGGAAAGATGGATTTTTGCGATTTCTTTCAAAAATCTGATTAAAAATCCCAATTTTTAGAATGAGATCGTCTAAAAGGAAAAAAAAATCTTTCTATTACGACGTCAACTCCGTGCGTTTCGGAGGAAAATTGTGGGCGGTATAAAATATTTAAAGAAAACCAAAAAAAATCGACATAGGTCCGAATTCGGAACGCTTATTCTTTTCACATTTTTATTGAAGTTTGAGTTTATATGGGAATATTAAATATAATTTTTAAATTAACGTGTTTTACAATATTTTCTTACGTTGCTTCAAGGAATAATTATAACAATATGAAATAAAACTGTTATTTTTTTTTATTCTTATGTATTGTATATGCGTGTGTGATAAATAAAAGATGTTATTAGAGAAATAAAATGATTTTATATATATATATGTATATATATACACTGATAAACACTGTTTATCACTAACACTGATAAAAAGAATAAAAGAGAAAAGTGCCCAGCTAAACTGATGGCATTGAGCTCACAGTCTATTCAAACTAATTGTATATTATACGGGTCAATCCATTTCAAGTGGTCCAGAAAATGTCATATTCGTTGCTCGACCATTTTTAAAAAATCTGAAATTTTTTGTACAACAACCCTAACATGATGGAAGTTCAAAATGACTATTATTTTAATTTTATTATTTTTTGTTTGGGCATGGCGTCCATCTTTGTTTCATCGTCTGCAGCAATTTTCTCACAAGAAGGGTTAACGGAATTGTAAACAATTCATCGTTTATTTATCCAATTCAAGTGCGGTTTAAAGCAATTTGTACAGATTACAATGGGCTAAAAATTTGGTAATGGAGTAGTTTCCGAAACTAACTGCGTATTGGTAAAATTTAAGCATAAAATTTCAGTTTTTTCCAAAATTTGTCCATTTACAAGAGGAGATTCTTCTAGCAAGGAAAACTGTCAACATGACATAATTTTTTTTACAAATAGGCCGAAAGTACTTGTACTCACACGCCGAGTTCCAGATCTGGGACTTGATTTCTCTTCGCTAAAAAAAATCCCAAATTTTTCAAAAATGACAAAAATCGCACTTTTCAGGCTTTGATATCTCTGGTGGGGCACGAGATAAAAATCTGAAATTTTTTTTGTAAGAGTATTGTATCGTAGTGTTATGCACAAGAAATTTCAGGATGGAGATTTGACTACAAGCTGAGATATGGCAAGGGCAACATGTCAAAACAATACTGCCAAACTATTGTTTTGTTGTAGTCACAGCTAAGTATTTATCTCAGAGTATCATTTAAATTTATATTTTAGATTATCCTTAAATAATAGTAACAGAAAATAAATGTTTTGCAATTAATTAAAAAAATAATTACGCGTAAGGCTTACATTTTGTATGGTATCAGTAATTTTTGTTTTAATTTTAGTAACTAAAAGAAACCCCAGCACTTTTACATATATATATATATATATATATATACAAGACCTGAGACAAAAACAGAATAGGGAAAGAGAAAAGCTGTTAATGTTGGCATACTTGTTGAGACATGATCAAACGTGTCAAAACACATTCCTGCTTGTTGGTTTAAAAACGACAATTTTAATGCTGCTTGCCAGTCTCTGAAACTTGTTCCTACCATAAGTATGTTCCTGTAAATGAAACATTATGGGATGTTACCATGCATCAGCCTCAAGTAATTTTTAGAAAGTAAAGATACACAAAGCCTTTTCAAAATTTATACTGCAGAAAAATCACATTTTTTCATAAGAAGTAAGCTAGGAATTATTAATGAATTGAGACTTGCACATAGTGATTTCGAAGTATATTTCTATGAGCCAGCAGGGCCAAAATCTTCAATCAAGTTATCAAGAGATGACAAGACTTGGTTCCTACAAATAAAATTTTGAGAAAGATCAAAATTGTGGTTTTTGAACCAACAAGCAAGAATGTGTTTTGACACGTTTGATCATGTCTCAACAAGTATGACAACATTAACAGCTTTGCTTTTTCCCTATGTTGTTTTTGTCTCAGGTCTGGTATAAAAATATTTTTTTTTTCTTTATTTAAAAGTGCTGAGGTTTCTTTTAGTTACTAAAATTACTTACAACAAAAATTACTGAACCATACAAAATGTATGGCCTTAGGCATAATTATTTTTTTTTTTATTAATTGCTAAGCTTTCAAAGGGCTTTATTTTCTGTTACTATTATTTAAAGATAATCAAAAACATAAATTTAAATGACACTCTGAGATAAATACTTAGCTGTGACTACAACAAAACAATAGTTTGGCAGTATTGTTTTGACATGTTGCCCTTGCCATATCTCAGCTTGTAGTCAAATCTCCATCCTGAAATTTCTTGTGCATAACACTACCATACAATACCCTTATAAAAAAAATTTTCAGACTTTTATCTCGTGCCCCACCAGAGATATCAAAGCCTGAAAAGTGCGATTTTTGTCATTTTTGAAAAAAATGGGATTTTTTTTAGCGAAGAGAAAGCAAGTCCCAGATCTGGAACTCGGCGTGTGAGTACAAGTACTTTCAGCCTATTTGTAAAAAAAATTATGTCATGTTGACAGTATTCCTTGTTAGAAAAATTTCCTCTTGTAAACGGACAAACTTTGGAAAAAAATGGAAACTTTATGCTTAAATTTTACCAATAAGCAATTAGTTTCGGAAACTACTCCATTACCAGATTTTTAGCCCAATATATTCTGTACAAATTTCTTTAATCCGCAGTTGAATTGGATAAATAAACGATGAATTATTTACAATTCCGTAAACCCTTCTTGTGAGAAAATTGCTGCAGACGATGAAACAAAAATGGCCGCCCTGCACAAACAAAAATTAATAAAATTAAAATAATAGTCATTTTGAACTTCCATCATGTTAGAGTTGTTGTACAAAAAATTTCAGATTTTTTAAAAATGGTCGAGCAACCAGTGCTGGACCACATGAAATGGATTGACCCATACTCTTACTTCAAAGAATAATGACTTTCGTAAAATAAGTTAACTGGGGGAATATCCCCCTGTTTCATATCTTTATACTTAAGCAATGAGCCAAAAATCTCATCGGGGAAGCGCATTGTCAGAAGATAACGGTATATCAAATTTGAAGCAAATCGGATAGAAGAAACCATTTATCTAAATTAAGGGCTATTAACCCCCTCGATCCGCCTTTATACTTAAACAATGAACCTCAAATCTAATCAGGGAAGCGCTTTATCATAATAAACCGGTACACCAAATTTGAAGCAAATCGGATAAGAAAATTTTTTTTCCTAAATTAAGGGGATATAATAACCCGATTTCGCCTTTATACTTAAACAATAAACCGCCAAATCTAATCAGGGAAGCGTCTTATCAGAATGAACCGGTATACCAAAATTGAAGCAAATATGATAATTCTGCATAAAAACCCATTTATCTAAGTTGGGGGGGGGGGCTTAACCCGCATACCACACTTTATACTTAACCAATGAATCTACAAAAGTAATCAGGGAAGCGCCTTATCATAATAAACCGTTATATCAAATTTGAAGCAAATCGGATAAGAAAACACATTTTTCTAAATTAAGGGGGTATTACCCCCATGATCCCCTTTATACTTAAACAATGAACCTCCAAATCTAATCAGGGAAGCACCTTATCATAATAAATGGTACACCAAATTTGAAGTAACTCGGATAAGAAAACACTTTTTTTCTAAATTAAGGGGAGTACCCCGATCCCCTTCTTTATACTTAAACAACGAACCTCCAAATCTAATCAGGGAAGTGCTTTATCAGAATTAACCGGAATATCAAAATTGAAGCAAATCTGATAGTTCAGCATGAAAAGCCCATTTATCTATGGTAAGGGGGGATTAGCCCCCCGTACCCCCCTTTATACTTGACCAATGAACCCCCAAAACTAATCAAAGGAGCACCTTATCATAATAAACTGGTATACCAAATTTGAAGCAAATCGAATAAGAAAACCCATTTTTCTAAATTAAGGGTATTACACGCCCGATTGCCCCCCCCCCCTTATACTTAAACAAAGAACCTCCAAATCTAATCAGGGAAGCACCTTATCATAATAAACGGTACACCAAATTTGAAGTAACTCGGATAAGAAAACACTTTTTTTTTGAATTAAGGGGGTATTACCTCCGATCCCCCTCTTTATACTTAAACAACGAACCTGCAAACCTAATCAGGGAAGCGCCTTATCAGAATTAACCGGTATAGCAGAACTGAAGAAAATCTGAAAAGTCTGCATGAAAAACTCATTTATCTAAGATAAGGTGGTATTAGCCCCCGTACCCCTCTTTTTACTTAATCAATGAATCCTCAAAACTAATCAGAGAAGCACCTTATCATAATAAACTGGTATACCAAATTTGAAGCAAATCGAATAAGAAAATCCATTTTCCTAAATTAAGGTGTACACATCCGATCCCCCCCCCTTTATACATAAACAATGAACCTCCAAATCTAATCAGGGAAGTACCTTATCATAATAAACTGTACACCAAATTTAAAGTAACTCGGATAAGAAAACACATTTTTTTCAAAATTAAGGGTGTTTTACCCCCCCCCCCTTTATACTTAAGCAATGAATCTCCAAATCTAATCAGGGAGGCGCCTTATCAGAATTATCAGGTATATCAAAATTGAAGCAAATCTGATAATTCTGCAACAAAACCAATTTATCTAAGTTAAGGGGGAGAGCAGTACAAAATGCAGCAGTACAAAAGTAATTTTATTATAAATGTTTCATATTATTATGAATCAGAGATATCACCGCCACCAGGATCACATTTTTGAAACAATTATTTCCAAACAACAGTCTCCGTGTACCAAGAGATTGTTGTTTGGAAATAGTGATACCGAAAAACTGATTAGTAAGCAATGTTGTAAATTTAGCGGAATTTTTTTACTCAGAAATTTTGACATCATACCAGTAATTCCAATTAGTAATTTTTGGTTTATTTAAAGCAGACATTCATTGGTCAGAATAAAGCGGTGATTACTTTTCGGAATTTCTAATATTCATACGTACTTTCTGAATAAATGCTCTGATTAATTGAAAAAATTGATGATGAGCTCACTGATTATTAATTTTCAATGTGTATTCATTTTAATTTCGTTGAAATCATTGAGATTAAATGTCAAACCCGTTCCTATCTGTACATTTTACATATATTTTTTCCCTTTCAAACTGACTCAGAAATGAAATAAAATAAAAAAAAAATAAATTATAGTAAAGTAAGAGACAGTTTAAACAAATTATATTAGTAACTTTATTATAAACTAATTTCGTCTTACGTCATTTAAAATAAAAGAATGAATGAACACGTATTTTTCTTTTAAATATTTGAAATATATCTCCTAAAGTACTTAACGTAAAGATGTTTGGTTCTAATCCTTTTATTTAGGTTCAGCCTTAAATATTTTAAGAAAATTTGGATTAGAAATGCAATAAATAATTCTTAAAATTGAAATTATCATTTTACATATTTTACAAATATGAAATCTCAAAAGATTTTTCATTTTATTTATTTCAGTTTCCGAAAAGTTACACTAAGCATTTCTTTAAGTAAGATAAATTCAGTTATCTGCAAAGTAACTTTCTTTGTAGGAATGGGACATTTTCTGCTACCTTCTACAGCCTTTCCTTAATGAGCTCATAAATATTTAAATGGTTGCTCTCTTAATTCTATTAACATTATTTGTAGTGAATAAGTTATTAAGATATCGCTTAGTCATCTGAAATAAATTACTGCATTAATATATATATCGCACATTTAGATAATAAGTATTTCTGTCTTAATAAGCAATTGCTCTAAACTTAACTATGTACTGAAATAGATAGTCTGTAAATGAAGAAACAATAAAATTTAAAATGGTTTTAGAGATAAACTTCAAATACAAAAAATTGCATTTTTTTAAAAATTACACCTTTCTATCTATTGAAAGTACATTCGCAGAAAAAAAAGTATAAAAAAATAAGTTAACACCTCCAACTAACTCTGCAAATAATTATAAGAGAAGAAAGTTACTGGTACCAAACGATTGGAAATAAAGTCTGCTTTTAAATGATGTATAAAAAATTTGCTTAGGGGACCATCAACAAGTCAAAACCAGACAAAAAACTGTTTTATGCTATGGCAACACCCAATATTGAAAGAATATTTTAAAACGTCGGTTCAAACTACGTCTAGAAGCTAAATTTCAAGTCATTTAGATGATAAGTTTTTGAATTATAAATATTCAAAATTTAGAACTTCTAACGTTAAATTATATTTTCATATTTTTATAAATATATCCTGAAATTGTAATTCTAATGCGATAACTTTTTGTGTGGTTATAATACTAAAAATCCATACATAAATACATTGAATTTCTAATTTTTAAAATTTTATAAGATGAATTATGAATTATGAAATTAATATCCCAAAAAATATGAATTGCAACATTCAATTTTTTGATAGATTTATATTTATTATGTCCTGCTTTATGTACATTCTCAATTTAAAATTTTTCTTTCAAGTAGTTTTCGAATTATACTCAAAAAACGTCAAAAAGATGGTTTAAGGCAGAGTTGCCATGTCTCCGGTTTTTTGCGCACCACTATTACCTTAGAGAAAATGAAGTTCTTTTAAAAGCCCAAATGTTCCAATTCAATAAAAGAATATTTTCTGTATTAAAGTACTGGTATCTAAAAAACCGGAGACTTGGCAGCTATATTTAAGGGGACGTCTATGATGTGCAGTAAAGCATAATTTGAAAATATATACCGTAACTTCCGGTGTATACCCCGCGGATCAAACAATCGAGTTTCGACCGAGAAAAATTTAAAAATAAAGTGTAACTTTTGAGATCACGGTAAATGTTGGTCTTCAAATACTGAATAAAATTTCTGGGTCCAAGCTGAATTGTTTGATCAGCGGGCTATACACCGAAAATTACGGTGTATGTTTTACTCATTTTATTAAAACATTTGGTCTGGCAATGGTCGAAACATACTAAGCGAGTGAAATAGTCCTATTGGTAAGAAATAATACATTAACAGGAGTGACATAGTTATTCCGTAGCATTTTAACAATCGAGTACTGATATTCAATTTGGATACAACTGCTGAAATATGCTCATTTTAAAATAATTAATTTCTCTGGAACTAATCATACGAATTTCATGAAAATTTGATTTTAGGATAATTGAAGGGTGTAGAAATTATTTATAGTGTCAAACTTGGGTATCGCTGTAGATAAAAACAAAGTTTTGGTTCAGTTTGATATGTTGATGACCCCTAAGCAAGTTTTATATACATCATTTAAAATTACACTTTATTTCCAATCGTTTGGTATGAGTATCTTTCTTCTACAATAATTTCTTGCAGAGTTATTAGTGGGTGTTTACTTTTTTCCATGACTGTACGTATGTGCAGGCAGAAACGTCAATACAAACAAAATTCTAACACTATATAAAGGGTGATTCAAGAGTTGTAACACAAACTGTGAGCCGTAGAAGAACCATTGACGTATCAAGAATGTATGGATGGCTAGGGCTTATGAATACAACTATATTTGAACAGAAAATTTCGCCATTTTAATAGAGAATTTTGCGATCACAAAAGGCGACAAATACTGCTCAGAAATAATGGTATCCAAACCCCCTCTTTCTGGATACAATCCGCAATAAGTTTTTTACTCAGTGATATCTATTTTTCATATTCCAAAATAACATTTTCAGAAATTTAGTGATATTTTTTTCGCACAAAATAAGTATAGAAATGTAACGCATTTTAAGATTTTGGGAACACTCTGTATATTTAATTATAAAATTATTTTAAATGGATATCACTAAGTGTAACATAAAAATATTAATTAAAGCTTCTCGTCAAAATTTTAATTATAAATTAAGAAACATCGTAAGCAGTTTTATCCTTTTAACATAAAAATAATCTCTTGATAAATTTTTGCTTGAAAAAAAAATTCATATTTTTAAAATATGTTCAAATTATTGTTTCTTCTTTCCTTAATTTAAAAATTATATATTTCAGTTTCATGGTAAGCTTTTATTTAAAGAACATTCTAGAGGTAAAACGTATCACATACTATACAAATTAGGTAAGATGAAAGAGTCTGTAAATAAGAAACATATTTTGAAAATACATTTCTGCAGTTAGTTCAGAAAAACAAATAATTTAAAAATCAGGAATTTCAGATAAGTAAGTAATATATTATCTTTTTGAAATTAGATAATAAGCAAAATAAAATACAAAGCCTTTTATATATATAAATTCTTTTTAACTTTTTGAAACCATAAATCATTTTTGAAAAAATGCAACTCTTCAAAAATATGGAAAATGTCAATTTTAGACAGAAATACGTATTTCTTGAATTTGCTACAAGTTTATAAAATTTACTTTCATATGACATTATTGAAAATCAATGTACGCCATTAAAATATTTTTATTTTTTTTTATCGATAAGATAAACTTTATATCATTTTATAAGTTTCTGTGAAAGTACCTCTAAAATCATTTTAAATTAAAATGCTTTCTACACATGATTATTTATTTAGTTATTATTTCGCCGGTACCATTTCAAACTATCCAATATGAAAACAGTGTTGCCAGTGGGATACTTTTTTAAAATTCAGATTTCTTGATTGGCACCACTTTTCTGAAATGGTAAAATCTCCCCGGTTTTCGCCTTATTTATTATGTCATTAAGTAAGTCGAATCATCTATTTCAAAATCCTGGTGCCAATTAAGATATCTGAATTTAAATAAAGTAGCCCGTTGGCAACACGGTTTTCATATTGGATAGATTGACATGGTACCGACGATAGGCATGTTTCATTTTAAGGTGTCTAGAATAGTTATAGTTTATTGTTGCAGATATCGTCGGTGCCATGTCGAACTACCCAATGTGAAAACAGTGGGATACTTTTTTTAAATTCTGATTTCTTGATTGGCATCACTTTTCTGAAACTGTAAAATTGCCTTTGCTTTCGCCTTAATTAAGATATCATTAAATAAGGTTAAATAAGCAGATTTTAGCATATCAAAAATGTGGTGCCAGTCAAGAAATTTTCATTTACAAAAAGTATCCCGCTGTTTTCCCATTGGATTGTTAGACATGGTACCGACGATATGTGTGTTAAGGTTCATTCACATTACACTATACTTTTCGTTGACACCTGCTGCACAAACGGGAAAATTCCTGAGCTGCTGAAGCCAGGGCATGATTACAAACAGGGTAAACTTACAGATGTAAATTTTAATACAAGTTTTCTCGTTATTTAACCCGGGAGAACGCGCGCATACTCAGGGTATGAATTGTTTTTACTTTGCAACCAATAAAAACAAATAATAATCGTCACCTTATTTAATCTGAGAGAATTTTCCGATAAAAGATGTTGAAGACTACTTTTAAAAAGTTAGTGGCGACAACTGTGAAAACCGTACGCACTCCGGGCCTATCAGGCCCGCCGCCCGTCCACTCGGGTTAAACCTCATTTTCATGCAAAGTTACTGTCATGAATAAGGATAAAATATCTTTTACTTTTACTGGTGGAAGTTTCCCTCAATGGTAATCAGGGCTGGTATTTAAACTGTAGATGTGTAAAACACAAGCATACCTGCCAACTTTCACGCTTATTTCTTTCCACTTAAATGTAAACGTATAAATCTCCATATTTAATCGACGTCCAATCGATTCAATAACTCAAAAGTTGCTTTTTAATTTTAGGGGTAATAGAAAAGTGTAAAATTATTAGCTATGCGCAGGGATCAAAGCGTATATGAAAAATTTTATTTGTATTCCCTCTGTTTCGAAATTGTTTTCTTATTGATATATTTCTATTGCATATGTTAAAGATATTTATGACGAAGATTACCTATTGGTGACACCTGGTACGAACAATAAAATTTCTCTTATATGCTTACAGACCTGAAAACGTTAGTAAACGCAGTTGATGATACTTTTACTCTGTCAGATTGAGTGAACTGAGTGTGGATCTCTGAAAAAAGCATTAGTGGAAGTGAACGTTTGTGGCACATAAAAATAGTACCAACGTGTGTACACTCCTTGGAATTTATACAGAATCTAACATCACCATAGCTGCCAACTTTTACGCTTTTTTCTTACCACTAAAATGTAATTGTAAAATTTTTCATTTTTAATCGACGAACTCTGCGATTCAATAAGTCAAAAATTTCTTTTAAATTTTAGTGGTAATAAAAAAACGTAAAAGTTGGTAGCTGTGCATCACTACTTAAGACTAGAAACTTTCTAGTTAAAATTAAATTGCAGAATTTGTAATGACCAAATTTAATCGTTTAATTAGTAATATTTTTCTGTAATTAAAAAAGCATATTATATATTCTATTAAAAAGTATTATACGCACCCTGTATAAAACCTGTATAGAAAGTGCATCCACTTAGATTCAAAAGACAGAAAATTAATACAATTAACAATTGTTCATATTAAGCACTTAACCCTAGAACTACCGAAAATTTTACTCAAGTTTTATAAAAACATTTTACACCAGAATTTTTAATTAAAACTATTTAATTTTTTTATTTAACTTATTATTGTCTGATTCATAAATTTAGTTTGTTTTGAAGAAATTTCTGGTTTGAATAAATATTTTGAATGTACATGTCGGGTCCATTGGACCCTTCTGGTAGACAGAGGGTTAACTGTTACTGAATTTTTAACTATTCCATAAATCGCGTTCGTTATGAAATTGAAGAAAGTCTAATTCAGACTTGATAGGGAAGCAGGCCACAACTGTTTTTTAAACAATTGTAAATACTGGTGCTACACGGCTCAGAATTAACTGTTGTGGGCTAGTTCGCTGCCATCGAAATACTCAAGCCCAGAGGACACCAGTGTGACGTCATCACTAATCGACAGACTTCTCTAGTGTTGGAATTCACAGCGGAAAATGTTGAATAGCAATTTTCTTTTATTTTATTTGTGGAATACCTATTATCTTATAAAACAATAAAAACTATTTACACTTACTGGTAAGAATTGGGAATCCCCCATTTTTATTTAGAATTGAGCATTGACCTCGTCTTACTTCTTCAAGACCGTACCAAATTAAAAAGGTGTGGTATTAACACGTTTAAATAGACGTGTATATTTTTTTACTAGAAAGATAAAGAAATTTGCGAGCTATTGAAATATTAATTTACATAATAATACATGATATAGATACTATTTTAAGAGGTACTAAATATGTATGCAAATGCATAGCCTAACGATCAAAGGGTATTAACTATTTGAAGGGCGGTGGGATAAAATATATCCTATCTAATTTTAATAGCGAAATGTCACATTGACACCAGAATTCAGGACTGAAAAGTTTAATTTTAATAAATACGTGGTAAGTAGCTTTTACATATTTTGAAATTATTTGTTTTTTTAAATTATGGTGTGATTCAATCATTTCAGCATTTTACGAACAAGAGTTATTTGCCGCTGAAAAGATTAAAAGTGAGACCATTTGGAACCCTGAAATAAAAGTTTAAATTCCAAGATTTGGACATCTACTCGGAAATCGATGACTTCAACTTTCAAAATTATCATCAGTTACATAGATATGTTTCTATTTTAGCAGATTGAGATGTATTTTGCTCATAATGGAAACACTGAGAATTACTGGAAGTTGGCTACGCCTATCATAACTATGTGCTTCAGAGAATTAAAGTACTCATGGTGACGTTGCAGTGTTAGGAGAAACAAAGAACAAAACACGTCAAATGAAAATGTTTTTGTTATAGTCAAGTATGAATGGTATGAATGTAGCATAGTACAGTTACGGTAACTTAAAAAAATAAACTTACTTTTACATAAAGTTAACAATGGCACTATGAATAAAGAGGAGGGAACATGTAGAGACATGGAAGAGAATTTTATTTGTAGTTTCTCCTAAACCAGGTGTGGCCAATTGTCGCACGCTCGACACCACTAAAATTTTCTAGTAATAATTGCCTTACCTAATCATCGAATCTCTGTGGTTCAAGAAGTCGACTTTTTCTGTAAACTTTTAGTGATATCCGGCGTGCCACAGTTTGCCACCCCTTCTGTAGTGTCTACCAGGTGCGGTGGAAGTAACTGAGGATGTAGTCAAAAGGTCGCGGCTACTATTTCTTTATATCGCATCAAGAGGCCCTGATTGCCGCCGGGAAAACTTCCACCAGTAAATTTGAATTGAAATTTTCCCTTTATTTTAGTGACTTAATTATGTAAAATTTCTGTTATAAATAAAACTAAAACTTTTGTTCGTGTTTAAGGTGAAATTTTGCCCTGATTGTATTATAATCTTTTTCACTGAAATCGACAGACGGATTATTTACACAGTCATAATATGGGAGGACAGCAAGGCGTGACTACCACCGGGGCAAACTTCTACAAGTAAAAGCGAATAGATATTTATGCACCGCCCCTTGAATATTAGGTCAAAGCAATAACAAAAAAATGGCGGCTGCCGAAAGCGAAATTTTTTTCAGCGTGTGTACGGTCCCTTGAATTTTGGTACCGATATTTTTTTAAAGTTTTTTTCCGTTCAGTTTTCTGAGATTAACCCCTTAATTCTCACTCCCGTCATATTCACGGGCTGTGTCTTTAACTCAGATTGTTTGATTCTCACCGATTTTATAAAATAGTGAAATTGGCTGTATTTTAGTATCGTTTTACCTCTCATTAAATAAGGTGAATATTTCTTTTTCATAAAAGTGGTGCTAATGAGCAATTTGAATTTTTAAACCGTAATTTAATTCGAGCGTTAAGGGGTTAAACAAATAAAAGAAATCTTTTATAAAATACTGGTGTCTAAATTTCAGGGACCATATGTACGTTTAAAAAATCCTCCTTCGGTAGCTGCCATTTTTGTGTCAGAGCTCAGGCCTACTATTCAGGGCGACAGAGATTTGTGCTTCAACCATGACAGAAATTATGGATTAACACGTTGAGTGCCACGGTTGCTGACACTGAAGCTGAAAAATTTACTTTGTTTTAAGTAATTTTTAAGAAATTATAATCCTATAATAAATAAAAGGCAAGTAAATTTTAAATAAATTTTCAGTAATTACTTAAAACAAGTTAGTTTTAGTTTTATATCATATTTTAGGCCATCAGTCATCGGTGAATGACACGTTCTAAACGGAAAGTTCAGTTTCAGTCAATGGTGACTGACGTGGCACTTAACGTGTTAGTAAGAAGTTTAAATAAGAGAAAAATTTCTATTGAAATTTACTGGGTGAAGTTTGCTCAGACGGTAATAAGACCCTTAGGAACAGGTTACAGTTATCACTATACACATAGATGGCAACATCCCTTAGTTCCGCCGGAGTCAGAGCCAAGACAGACAGAACTGCCCTTTCAGTGGCCGAAGAATTCTGTTCGTAAAATGGTGAAATAATTGACTGACACCAGAATTTTCAAACGAATTTCTTTGAAAAAACAATTCGCTAGTAAATAAATAGATAGAAATGCTTAATTCATCCTAAAAAAAGTTAAACTTACACTATGTGCAAAATTACTTAAAAGATGAGAAAATATTAAAAAGATGTTAAATTATTTTAATACCTTAGTACTTTCAACTATAAAAAACATAGTCTTCGTCAGAGAAATATAATAAATGCAATTGTTATTGACGTCTAATTTTTGAAAATCCATGTAGATGGGGACGAAAGGAGTGAAAGTGGAAATTAATTTTTAGATCCGGAAAACAACAGTTTTTTGGACAACAATAAAAAATATATAAAAAAATAAATCCGGATAGCATTTTCCGAAAAACAACAAAGAAATATTTTATGGATCTAAAAATTAATTTCCACTTTCACTCCTTTCGTCACCATCTACGTGGATTTTGAAAATTAGACGTCAATAACAATTGTATTTCTCATATTTCTCTGACGAAGACTGTGGTTTTTATAGTTGAAAGTACTAAGGCATTAAAATAATTTAATATCTTTTTAATATTTTCTCATCTTTTAAGTAATTTTGCACCAGGGATGAGATTTCCGCTTTTCTGCACACCAGTACATTCTTAGAGAAAATGTTGTTCTGTTAAATCGAAAAAAATTCCCGATTAAATGAAATAACATTTTCTCTAACAAAATACTGGTGGGCAAAAACGCGGAAATCTCATCCCTGTTTTGCACATAGTGTAAGTTTAAGTTTAACTTTAAAAGTTCTCTATTTTGCAGTTTCATTATAAAAACAAAATTTTATTAAAATATTCTTGGTGCCTAAAATAAATAACGTGAACATTAAAAAGGTCCACAATCTTACTTAAAAGGCGACTAATGTAATGAAAAAGATGTTACAAGTTTAAAATATATATTTTATTTAAAACTTCTTAGTACTTTCAAGCCTTCCAGGCTCATCATCAGAGAATATCTTAATAACTAAATGTTGTTTATTTATACAAATACGGCACTTTGTTTTGAAAATGAGGGAGCCAATAATTACTAGAGTTGAAAGTAGAAGTAGCAGCAGCAATTTCTTGGATTGAATTTAATTAGAGGAAATATATAATATTATTATTAATTGCAGGTCCATTTATTTTATGACATCACTTTGTTTTTCATACGCCACTTTCCATGGGTAGAAAAATACATTTAACTTCTGTACTTTAAATTTTAATACATCACTTTTCTCAGGTTTTCAGGATTTATTTTCAGGGTATTGAACCACAAACTGGGGATGTTGTACGATAGGGTGTCGTTACATACTTGATTGCTTTTAGACAGGATTTCTGTTGATTCTCTTATAGTGGATGCGTTATAATTGGATGTTGGGAATATTGGGAAACCACAGTTTGTGGTTCAATATCCTGAAAATAAATCCTGAAATCCTCAGCAAAGTGACGTATAAGAAAAAAAGTGATATCATAAAATAAATGGAACTGCAATTAATAATAATAATATATATTTCCTCCATTAAATTAAATCCAAGATTTTGCTACTACTACTTCTACTTTCAACTCTAGTAATTATTGGCTCTCTTATTTTCAAAACAAAGTGACGTATTTGTATAAATAAACAACATTTAGTTATTAAGATATTTTCTGATGATGCGCCTGGAAAGCTTGGAGTACTAAGAAGTTTTAAATAAAATGTATATTTAAAACTTGTAACATATTTTTCATTACATTAGTTACCTTTTAAGTAAGATTGTGGACCTTTTTAATGTTCATATTATTTACTTTATGTTGAATGAAGGTGAAAAATTGCGTTTCGTCTTATGATATTATTCTTGATGCCATTTGTCAGTTTTGGAATAAGGTGTCTAGATCATGTAGCCACCGCCCTTGAAAGGGTTAAAACAGGTTTGACAGTTTGGCCTCAATTGTTTTTAATAATTTTGAGTTTATATCAGAAATAAAGAATAGTATTTATGGCTTATTTAATGAGATACATTTAGCAATCACATAAATTAAAATTTCTTCTTTCGAAATTTGTGGTGTGAATTTCAAATTTCTGATATATATTGGAGTCCAAACTGGTGACCCTGGTTTAACCCCTCAACGGTCGCATTAAATTACGGTTTAAAAATTCAAATTGCTTACTGGCGTCACTTATTTGAAAAAGAAATATTCACTTTATTATATGACAGATAAAATGATACCATAATAAACCCAATTACGCTATTTTATATAACTGGTAGGAATCAAACAAAAAAGAATAAAATGAATAAAAGTCACAGCCCGTGAATATGACGAGAGCGAGAATTAAGGGGTTAAAATCGGAAAGTTTATGTTAGGAAATGTTTTTTCGCTCTGTAAGGTACTTATTAGATTTCACTATAAAAGTTTACATTAAATAAAATTTCCGGTTGGAAACACGTTTGTCTTGCATCAGACTCCGGAAAAATTTCGAGACGTTGGCATCTATACTACGTAGCGATGGGCTGAATGAATGATTTTATAATCGAATTAATCATTCGGGCAGGAGCAAAAATATAGTTTCCAACCTTTCTATATATATCATTTATCTTCAAAAGTTTTAGAAACCAAAAGAATTTTTACGTTTTTATAGCTTTTTATTTAATTCTTATTAAAATAACAAAACTGTTTTTCTGTACAAAATTTCTGGTAGAAATTGAATTAAAAACAACAACAAAGGCTGGCAGCTATGGTTTTGCGTATGCCTAAATCATTCATTCGAATAATAAATTCATTCATTCTGCCCATCTCTAATGTTTTGCATGCCGCTTGATGCATTTATGTATCATTTATAAAACTATCTTTAAGTAATTTTATTCCCCCCTCCCCTGAAACTTTGAATAATTATTTTGATTATTATAATGAATAGATATTGCGTGAATAAAATAAAGAATAAATAGCATTAAAATTTTTTCATTGGAACTCGACATTCCCGAATAAAAAAAACCCTCTAAATTTGGCAACACTGTTTGCGGCTTATATAGTGTTTAAACTTCACCATTTTAATGTATGTCCAGTTCTCCTTTATTCGTAATTACATGAAGAAATCATAGATATCATTTTTAAAAGCCATTGCTTCCTGCCTTATTTTTTACATGTCTTATAAACGCAGTTCGAACCAGAAATTTAGATTATTAAATAAATTTCAATAAATAAAGTTAAATATTACAAAGAGAAGAGACACCTTCTTTTAAATATATTTTCTCTTTTGGAAAGGTGGAAAAATTTTAGAACAATTACGCGAGGTCGGTAGTTATAAAACGCTGCGCTAAGTTAATTTTTTCAAGCTCGTTGACTGACCCTTGTAATCGACAGTCATCAGTGGAATTTAAACATTTGAGAATTCAACTATATTAAATTCTCTATTTTAGATCTGTCTTGTTTTTGTTTTTTTCATAACATTTTATTTAGTATTAGGTCGTTCGGAAACTCGTTTCAGTTTGGGAAAACTAATTCGTACCGAAAAATTCTATAATTTAATTATTAGACATTAATTCCGATATCCCATGTCTAATAATTAACGGTCTGAATTTTCCGGTACGAATTGATTTTCCCAAACGGAAAAGACTTTCCGAATGACCCAATACATAATATTTTAAAATATGAAATTGAAGTTTCTTTTTTTTTTCAACCCGTTCCAAAAATTTAAAATTTTTTTTTTTCTTTTACTTTAAACAAAACTGTATAATAGCGTGTTCTCTAAAAGTAAACACTGATCATTAATATATGAATGTATTTTTATTGTTAGATGCAATTTTTCAACAAAATGTCAGTGTGGCTCACATGCATTTTTGTAGTGCCAGAATTGCAACGTAATTTTAATTAGTCCTTTTTATGAAAATATTTGCATATTTTTCAAGTATTGCACAAGTAACAATCTTTAATTATAAAGTACTGTACCTGTAGGAAAAGGTAGACCCCTCTTTATTTTTAAGAATTCACCAAATTTCACTCAACCATACGAAGTTAAAATGCGTGGAACCCGATTCAAGCAGATCTTGTGATTCATAAAAGAAATTATTTTGATATTCTTATTAATCATTCGGGCAAATGCAACAGCATAGCTGTCAACCGTGGAATTATATTTAATCATTTGCAACCATAAATTTTGCAAAAAAGAAGTTTCTTTTCTAAAAGTTAAATTAAGAGTCACATAAAAATAAGAAACCTCTTTCTTTAAATAAAAAATATTTCTGGAGGTATTGATTAAAAAATACGAAGGTTAGCATCTGTGCTTTTATTTCTTTTGTTTTCAAAATCCTTGGAGGCATTTGATTAAAAAATGCAAAGGTTGGCAACTCTGATTTTTGCGCATGTCCCCGAATGGTTTATCCGAATGACAAAATCATTAATTATGCTCGTGTCTAAGCAGATTCTTAGTATTCGTCAATATTGAATTTGAATTGGGATTTAGAAAAATTAGTCAGATCTCTCTAAGTTGGCTTCATTTATGGGGAATTAATTTTCTTGCCAAATTTGTCGCCAAGCTTGGCGATGAGTTATCAGTGACAGATATAACTATGTCGTTTTATACATATAAGTGATTGAACAATACATACAAAATGAAAGAAATTTTCGAGGAGCTATGATCAATAAAACACATAAATTAATCCCGTCTATGGAGTAGGGTTTGCTGGGGTAACTGGATCCACGAAGTAACTGGGCCATAGGCTATTTTATTAAAAACCGTTGATGTTTTTTAGGCTTTAGCTTTTGTGAACAATGCACCTTAATCTATACTTCCTAAAGCAACGTGTGCCAAATCAGTCATAACTCTCTCTTTGCTGGTGTAGGTTGCCGAAAATGTACGTTTCTTTTTTTAAAAACAATGCCAATTTGGTTTAAATTCGTCAGCGTTTTATTAAAATACTATAAGTACCGTAATTTCCGGTGTATATCACGCAGATCGAACAATTCAGTTTGAACCCAGAAATTTTATTCAGTGTTTGAAGACCATTATTTACCGTGATCTAAAAAGTTACATTTTATTTTAAAAATTTTCTGGGTCGAAACACGATTGTTTGATCCGTGGGCTATACACCCGAAATTATGGTACTTTTATTAAACAATAATTTTTTTTACAGATTAGGCATATAACTACATTAATATTATTAGGTATCTATATATGTTAATTCATGTTTCAAATGTAAGCCCGGTGTCCTAGTTACCCCATACATTTTTCAAGAATGGGGTAACTGGGACATGTATCAAGGGTAACTGGACCATGATATATCCAGTTACACCAATAGTTATAAATAATTTTTTTTAGTTTCTCTTACTACGAGAAATAAATTTCTCCATTATTTTTTGATCCCAATAAAGGAAATTATTAAATACCTTATTAAAATTACGTAATAAAATAAAAAAAGCATATTGGGTGGTCTCAAACCAAATTTCTTCACCCCTTGAAGGGCGCTGATGCCGCTATGGTATCACAGAATTTTAATCCCTAATTGCCCCATTGGAACCGGAATTTTATAATGAAAATTTCATGTTTATTAAGCACGCGAAAATATACCTTTGCTCGTTTACAAATAAATTCTCTTGTAAATACTGGTGTCACTAAATTATTTCAACATTTTACGAATACAAGTACTTTGTCCCTGAAAGCGAGATAGCCAAACCTTGAAATTGTACCATACAGATGAAGAACCTAAGTACTTACGTAGCCGTTTGTTCATAGATTTACCTTGTTATTTTTTTTCTTAAGATACCCATGTAACTTTTATACTTATTACCTATACTTTTGTACCTAAAGTACATAAGTACTTACTTAATTTTTATGTTTTTGGTATAAATAAATCTAATATTTTCCCTTTTAGTACTTTTTTAGACCCATCGACAGCAAAGATTTCCCTTACAATGCTCATTAGTTGATATAAATTTACATGATCTGCCCAGTTTAAATTTTTTTAAGTTGTTTACACATTTTCTAATAGGAACTGATATCCCATATGAAAAGAAAAATAACACGTGTGGAACATAGACCCTCCCAGTGGTGGAAAATTGGCGCAGAGGAGGAGCCTATTGAAACCACTAAATTTTAGTAGTATTTTTTGTCTTATCTAATGACAGAATTTCTGCGTTTTTATTAAAGTAATGAATACTATAAAATTTTAGTGGTGCCAATAGGCTCCTCCTCTGCGACAATTTTCCACCACTGGCCTCCTGATCCACTTACGCCATTTTTATTGGGCAACTGGACCATCAGGAAAGGAAGATGAAATATGCATATTTTTATTTTTAAATATTAAAATATAATTTTGAGTATTTCTATCTGATAGAGGAAACCTAACTGAACACATTTACAAAAGTTCAGACTTGAATTCAAAAGAACATTAGTTTTTTTTTAAACTGAATCGCCAGAATCTCCAGAGTCACATTGTAAAATCATGGCCCTATTGTCCCACGTAACCTTAATCTTTTATTTTTATTATTAACACTAGAGCTACCGGAAATTTGAATCAAGTTTTATAAACATATTTCACACCAGAAATTTGATTTCAAACAGTTTAACTTTAGTATTTAACGTTTTTCTTCTTTGTATCTTTTAGACTTATTTCATAATCATATTTCTAGTTTGAACCGAAACATATTCATATGGTGCCTGTCAAAATGACGCCTCGTGGTAGTTTTAGTGTTAACCCCTTAAGTGCCACAGACTTATATATCCGTCGCGCATAGTCGATGCATTAAGTGCCACTGACGTATATATACGTCAGTCCAAAATATTTTCCTTTATACCGCGCTGTACCAGTAAAACCACGCCCACGGCTTTGGAATAAAAAAAAAAAGAAAAAAGACTTTGAAGGTGTTTTTGAAAGACTGACCTATTTCAGAGGAGAAGGGGTAGAAGGAACTACCTTCATAAAGGCTATCGCACGGAGCTAGTGACGTGAAAATACAAGAGAATTTTTTTCCATATTTGACAAGGCTCCGCCCTTTTTGTACACCACTATTATTTTAGAGAAAATATTGTTTGGTTTGCCGTTCACTTTTCTTTTGCTCAAGATATATACAATAGTTTCCTATCGGTAGCTTAAGAGCACAGCTTTCAGTTATTAGTGAATCCACAAAAATTAAAAATTGAATGGAACATCTTCTATCTCTCAATGATTATTTACAGAGTTCGCACGCTCTTAAGCCACGCCCCATTTTGTAAGGCCACTAAGTTCTAACTGTGGCACTGGGGAGTGAATCTCGTAAGTTTTTCTCGGCACGTAAGGGGTTAATACTTGTTTCAAAATGTCAGCCATCCTAGAATTTTAAACTGCAATATCTCAGCTATTTTATAAGATAGAGGTAAAACAAAAATGCTCCAGATTCCTCCCACATAGCAATTTTAGTTTGCAGAAAACTTGCAGCAGCCTTGGTTTGCAAAACTGCAATGTTGCAGCAAGTTCAGCATGACAAGATTGAAAGTTCATAACAAGACTGCAGTAAGGTAACGAAAACGCCGAAGCCACCAAACTTTGAACGTGCAGCTAACTTGTCGTGCAAGTTAAATTCTTCTTAATCAAATTTATTGCAAATTAACGGCAAACAAGTAGAAATTTTAGTTCTGTGACTAAAGTACTAGAAATTCTTTGCAATCTAGTAGAAATGTAAACTTTCTCTTGTCAAAAATACTGCAAACTTAATGCAAAGTAGCAATCTTGTCATGCAACAATATAAGATTAACCCTTTCACGTCTATGGATGTATACGCACTGTTCATCGTTTTTATCAGCATTAACAAATAAAGGTAACATTCACACTTTGAAATTCGAGTTATTTTTGGTATTTGATAAGTATAGCGGTTCAAAAAAGCGGTGCAAACCGAATAAAAGTTGTGCAAGGAATGCAATCCGAAAGGTTTAAAAATCATAGACTCGAGTAGTGTTAAAGGCAAAAATAAATAGATAAATATCAATTAAAACGGTATTTTAGAAAAGTCAAATAATATTAAGAAAAATTCATTTGAAAATTAAAATTTTCAATGTAAATTTAAAATGGCCGAAGACTTAAACATAACTAAGTAAATTAACATAAATTTTCAATTTGTAAGAATTTTTATATGAAATAAGTTGTAGATTATAGATAAAATGTTACTTTACAAAAAAACAAAACAAAACAAAACAAAACAAAAAAAAAACAAAAAAAAAACATTTGAAGAGTTAAAATAATCAATATATTTTTCTTAACTTAACCAATCAGTACAAAGAGATTCTATAACAGTAACAATTATGTGCGTGTCTTGCTTTCGAGCAGCACACAATTTCTGCTTTTTCTGCGCATATGCTGATTATCTATTCCAGAGGTGGCCAACTGCGGCACGCCGGATACCACTAATATTTTACAGAAAAATTGGACTGATGATTACATAAGGCAATGATTGCTATAAAATTTTAGCGTTGTCGGGCGTGCCACAGTTGGCCAAACCTCGTCTATTCTCTCAAGAGAGGGATTTTTTTTTTCGTCACTTTCGTGAATTAAATACAATCTTGCATCAATTTCACAACAAACTACAAATGCAAGTGTGTGATGGGAGATTTGCTGAGAACTTCTCACGGCAATAGAATATCAGAAAAAAAAAATCAAACTTGCTGCTAATGTGCAGGCTATCTATGCTTGTGCCAAAGCCGAATACTTAAGGGGGGACACCAACTTCAGCAACTCGATATTGCTTGATTTTAACACAACGTCAAAGCTGCCAACTCTTCCGCTTTGCTGTACCACAAAAATTTAAAAGAAATTTTTGCCTTATTTAATTGGCAGATTATGGCTATTAAAAGATACAATTTACCATAAAATTTTTGTGGTACAAAAAAGCGTAAGATGTTGGCAGCTATGCAATATTACAAAATTCTTGGCGTAGTAAATAGTTCTTCAAATTAAACATTTTTTGTGTAAATTGTACAAATCTTTGTTTATGTATTCCTTTAAATACTTTTAATGAAAAATAACTAAAAATTAATTTAATTAAGACATACTAATTAAGGATTTTCAGAAAGGTGATTACACATACATGTGTGGCGCGTATCATTATTAAAAATATATTTGGTATATCCGGTTATTATTAGATATAAATGTCGTAAAAGATTTTACTTTAAGTTTAAGCTAAAATAATAATTAAATTTACCGATGAACTTTTTTTTTTCAGGCAATTAAACAATAAAATACAAAATTTACGATAAAATTTTAATAGAATTAAAAAATTAAATATATTACGGGTACTTACTTAGAAATAGATAGAGGTTCTAAAGCTATATAAAATACAATATAATACGAAATATTAAGTTTTTACGGCTCTTAGTTTTGGAAATATGATGAGCGCATGTCAAAAATATTTGTTTCGAGAAAAATGACTTTAAAGTTTACCTCAATTTGAATAGGTATCGCTTCACATATTTTATCATGAAACCAGTTCAAATTGGAATATTCGCATAATTTTTCTTTTTAAAGTTTTGTAACGTGTCTTTAACACTTTATCGGGCAAGTCAATCATATGGCTGAAATGATGAAAAGATTCACTGCCACCAGAATCTACAAACTTAATTATTTGAAAATAAAATGTGGCTTTTTTTTTAATCAGCAGCATTATAAAAAGAAATTATTTTACTAAAAATTCCGGTGCGAATCGACCATGTTTCAATAAAAATTAAGTTAACATAGCTGCCGACTCTTCCGCTTTTTTGTACCACAAAAATAAAAGGTAATTTTGCCTTATTTAATTGGCACATTATGGCGATTTAAAAAGGTAAAATTTACAATAAAATTTTTGTGGTACGAAAAAGCGTAAGCTATTGGCAGATATGAGTTAATTACCATTGCCCGATAAAAGGTTAAAAAGAGACAATTCTTTTTTTTAACTTTTCAAAATGTTTTAAGTTGAGCTCCCCACAGGAAAACGCTTTTGAGGTTTCTCATTATTTTCTACATCTGTTTGAAGTTTAATCATTTAAGTGGTCATCAGGTTGAAACAAGATGGATGATGAAGCTTTCCAACGAAATTTGTGGAGTATGTTTGAGGTCCTGTAAACAAAATCAATCAGAACCAAATCGGCTCATAAATACGAGTGCTAGACAAAAGTCGTATATATATATATATATATATATATATATATATATATATATATATATATATATATACATACATACATACATATTTGCCATACATAATTGCCGGTAAAACCCAGCATGCAAGTCTTTAGCCTTGCAGTCTGTCTCCATTGGTTGTTTTCTTTTCGTTCATGGTTTAGTTAGTAAGTTTTTCCATGGTTATTTTGTTAATTTTTTCTATAGTTCTGTAGTTTTGGGTTTGGATGTGTAGTGCGTGTTTTTTGGTACATACATACATACATATATATATATATATATATATATATATATATATATATATATATATATATATATATATATAAATTAACATTTGAACGGAAGATGGTTTGGGGGACTCGAGGTCATGATAGTTGAAAATATACCGAAATGTTTCAGAATTGCTTAATCCGTTCCTATGCAATAGGTAAATATTCTTTTGCATTGAAAATTACCTAAAAGTCACGATTGTTGTAATATTATTGTTGGGAAGATCTGGGTCCATCTAACGGTACCAACTTAAACTACCCAAACATACCGCTAAATTGGGGGAGAGGGGTAACCCCCAATAGTAATGTAGGTTAACCACTCCTAATTACTAATATTTGCAATGTCATAGTGGTAATTTAACCCTAGAACTACCGGAAATTTTACTCAAGTTTTATAAAAACATTCTACACCAGAATTTTTACTTAAAACTATTTAATTTGTTTATTTAACTTATTATTGTCTGATTTATACATTTAGTTTGTTTTGAAGAAATTTCTGGTTTGAATAAATATTTTGAATGTACATGTCGGGTCCAATGGACCCGTCTGGTAGACGGAAGGTTAAATACAGTATAATTAAAATCATTGTGATCGTAAATAATGGTTCTGGCTAACTTCTGATAATTTAAACATAATTATATTAAGTTGGGGGGGGGGGGGAGGAAAAGCGTCTCCAAAACTGCCCCAAGTTGCATTGCGAATATTTACGTGACGAAGTAGCGTTTGGACCGCGTAAATTATCAAAATAAAACCTACAAAATTTACGCATAAATAAAATAAAAGAACCCGAAAATAATCTGAAATAAAATATTAATATTAAAGTAAGTTAACAGACTCATGGATAAATGACATATGCCAAAATTAACATTTAATATTATTTATTTACAATAACAAACATATTTACAAGTTAAGGAAAGGAGTGTCACATGACACAGATGTTCCAAAGAACAAATCGAAACTCTCATTATACATTACTTAATTTAATCTGATTATTTATCAAAACATTTAAGTACTTAGATACCAGCTGAAGGTAAATCCCTAATAATACATCAGCAAATATATAAACATAAATTGGGAAACAATGTATCGTAACATCACATACCTCCATACACTGTATGTCGCTGGTGTGATTCATCTCACATTGGGTAAAACAGTGGGCAGTCTTCAGCATGGTAGAGACACTAAATTTCGTAAAAATCCCGCTCTTCAATAAGAGAGCGCCTTGCAAAAAGTCTGCAACGACCAATAATGTTATTATACCTTAAAACGGGTAAGATGACCCAAATGTCATCTCTGCTGCTACTTGTTCTTCTGCTCTCAGATAGAATAATCAGATCATCTCTGCAGACTACTCAGATCGAATAATCCTGTCATCTCTGGTGACTACTCAGGGCGAATAATCATGTCATATCTACTGACTACTCAGGTCGAATAAAATGTCATATCTACAGACTACTCAGGTCGAATTATCCTGTAATATCTACCGACTACTCAGATCGAATAAAAGACATATTTACAGACTACTCAGGTCAAATTATCCTGTAATATCTGCCAACTCAGATAGAAAAAATCATGTAATATAGTTTTGCTCCTTACGTAAAAGACCCTATATAACAATAGAGGGTTGGACTTGCAGCCCGCTGTTCAATCGTAAGGAAGCTGGAGTGGATCCCCTCATTGGGGCACACCCCCGCACTGCGTGATTCGTTATCTCGAATCTTAGGGATGCACCTCGAATTTACGGGATGCTAAAACGCCCCACCTCTGAAGAGGGGCTCGTGGGATCATGAGACCTCTTCGTGCGTGTGGTCCGTCTGTGACAAATATATGGACTCATAAATTTTAGTGTAGCCAGTAATAAATAAATACTTGACTGTATGTCAAGACTACTGTTAAAGATCAGACTCAGTGTCTGCTTGGAAAAGGTCCCCTCTTAAGATAACAGGAGAACTGTGGATGCATTTTCCATACCTGTTGTCTTTACGATATAAGTATATATATAACACACTATCTTTAATACAAAGTTTATATAAAATAATAATAATAATAATAAATATAAATTGGAAAAATCCGTAAATAATTGTATTTTTATAATATAAAAATATCTAAAAAAACCTGCTGAAACGATGTCAGTGGCGTGTACATCTTTGACAGGATATCGATTCCAGCAATTATAAAGGTCAATTCGGACACAATTTTGTGTACTACTATTTAACAAAAATTAATTTTATTTGTCTATTTCAGCTGTTTATATGTAAAATCTACAACGACAATTACAGTTGTAAAATAGTGATACCCAAAAACGTGACGGTCCCAGATCTTGACATTATCCTACAGGTCCTAAAAATAGTGAAAATCACGGATTATTTTATTGTTTGTCAGCGTACTTTTATTTTAAATAAATGCGTTAATTTAACCTATAAGTAGTGATTAGTTTGGGTATTTTTTCATAAATGTTTTAATTTATAATTAGAGTATTTTCATGTTGAAAATCATTCATGAATACGAAATAACAAATTTATTCAAAATCAAAACAGCATACTAAATTTTTAAAACTGAGAAATTTCAACGTAAATAAGTACAATAACATCTAATCCCCAAAGAATTTATAGGAATTTAAACATTTTACATTTCATTAATCCTAAATAATCCTTCAAATGTTTGATTTGATTTAACGAAGCGTGATGTTTAAATAAGATTTCCAACAAATAATCAGCTTTACATAAATTGAATGAAACAAAGCAAAATACTCCAAATATTTTTACAATGGAAAATCTATCACAAATAGAAAAATGAATCATTTCTGAAACATTCATTAGTTTGCTTATTGATGATTTATCTGTTTAAAAAAGAAAATTTAAGAGGATATTTATTCAATAAAATTCAATTTGCTTTACTTTCTTCTTCTTTTTTCTCACAAGAATGTTTTATTATGATTATTTTTAGTTCATTTATTTGCGATAACTTTCAACGTCAGAAATATTTTAACAATTATAAGATATTAGTAATCGTCATTCAAACATTTTATAGAAGACATATTAGAGGTGGTTGTGTGTAAAGCAATATATATACAGAGTATCGCAGAACTTCGTATACAGATTTAGAGGGGAAGTAGAGAACATCGTTAAGAACAATAATTCCATAGGGAATTCAATAGGAAAGCATGGGCAGAAACGTCACCCTGACGTGATAATAATGCACAAAGACACAGTAAGGTCACAATGCAGAAAGCAGTGTAAAACATTTTATTACACACAAAAGAGTACAATGTTTAACTTACAATCATCACGGGAAGTTTACGCAATTACGCCCATTGATGGATGCCCATTGATGGACCTATGCGACATGAATTGACGAAAATTTTCGAAAATTCCTATTCTTACGTTGATCGCTACCGCAGTGATTGAGATTTGTGCCTTGAGATCCATTTTTGAATTTACAGGCGTGTCGTATAAAATTCTCTTCATGGCACCCAGAGAAAATAATTTAGAGGAGATAAATTAGATGATATGGGAGGAGAATGCGACGGGACTGCGACACCCAATCCAATTATTTACAAATGTCCGGTCCAAATAGTCATTTACGTCCCTTTCGTAATGAGATCGCGTCCCATCATGTTAAAACCACATTCCGCTTCAAAAATGTGCCAGGACATTGTTAAGCATTTGTAGAATAATCTCCTGAATAATAACGAGATACTTGCGATCCTCCAATCAAGGAGGTAAAATGCATGGCCCGACTAAACTGTCTGACACGATACTAGTCCACACATTAACACTAGAACCGCCAGCTATTTTACTCAATTTTTATAAAATAGTGTTTCACACCAGAAGTTATATTTAAAATAATTTAAATTATTTAATTAGCCTATTTTTGTGCTTCTTACATATAACATATCTTACAAAAACATTTCTGGTTCGAATCGACTATTATCAATTTTGGCATGGGTCAAAATGACCCCTAACGGCGGTTCTAGTGTTAACAGTGAAGCGTTGTTGTGTGGCTCGTGGTCGGGTTCCGTTTGGGTTGTTGTCTGCGTGATTCATGTTGATCGCATGCAGTCGACAACTAGAATCAGGAGGCCACACCTGCCAAGCTTGAGACCTCGCTTGCAGTGCCACCTATCGATTTCCGCCCATGCTTTCCTGCGTAATTATGTTTCCTAATGATGTTCTCTTCCTTTTCTCCAAGTTTGTACACGATGTTCTGCAACACCCTACATATTATAGATGTGAAATAAGGGCTGATTACAAGGTTCCATTCCATAACAAATTGAGGTTTTGAAAGTATTGTATCAGAAGTATTAAAAACATGACTCGTGACCTCACTGCTTAGAACTGAAACTTCGTTTATCGTTCATTGTTTAGTGTTCGTAAGTCTGCTGGAGCCCCGAGATACCATATTTTTAGTTGACTCACATGATGCGTGTATTAGAGCAATCACAAATATCTAAAAAACGGAGCTCTTCATAGGAGCACATGAATTTTGTTAGGAATTTAGGATGTTTCCCTGCAGAGAGCGATCAAGCCAAAAATAGGCGGGATCCTTGATTTAATTGGACAAGAACTTTTACTGATGTGATTATATCGTCGGTGCATGTCAAACTATCTAATATCAAAACAGTGTTGCCAGTGTGTTTTTCTTTAAAACTCAGATTTCTTGATTGGTACCACTTTTCTGAAATGGTAAAATTCCCCTTGTTTTTGCCTTATTTAATGTCATTAAATAAGTCGAATATTACTATTTGAAAAAAGTTGTGTCAATCAAGAAATCTGAGTAAATTAAAGTAGCGCACTGGCAACACTGTTTTCATATTGGATAGTTTGACATGGTACCGACGATATGGCTGCAATAAGGTTTGGGGGCAACAGGGCTCTCACTCGGTCAGGGTTAGCAATTTGGCCTCCAATTTTAATCCGAATTTTCAAATTCCAACCGGAAATTTAGAAAGAAGATTTTTTACTTTACATGATCGCAAAATTTACCTTATAAAATAAATCATAAAATACTATTCATTATTTTTGGTAATAACTGGAAATTTCTAATTGAAAATGGAGACCAAAGTGGCAACCCTGCACTCGGTTTGTTTTCTAAACACCACTTTTTTTCAACGAAAAAGGTCCTTTATAATTTTCGTCGAAACTTACCGGCCAGTGTGTTTTTCTTTAAAACTCAGATTTCTTGATTGGTACCACTTTTCTGAAATGGTAAAATTCCCCTTGTTTTCGCCTTATTTAATGTCATTAAATAAGTCGAATATTACTATTTGAAAAAAGTTGTGTCAATCAAGAAATCTGAGTAAATTAAAGTAGCGCACTGGCAACACTGTTTTCATATTGGATAGTTTGACATGGTACCGACGATATGGCTGCAATAAGGTTTGGGGGCAACAGGGCTCTCACTCGGTCAGGGTTAGCAATTTGGCCTCCAATTTTAATCCGAATTTTCAAATTCCAACCGGAAATTTAGAAAGAAGATTTTTTACTTTACATGATCGCAAAATTTACCTTATAAAATAAATCATAAAATACTATTCATTATTTTTGGTAATAACTGGAAATTTCTAATTGAAAATGGAGACCAAAGTGGCAACCCTGCACTCGGTTTGTTTTCTAAACACCACTTTTTTTCAACGAAAAAGGTCCTTTATAATTTTCGTCGAAACTTACCGCGAAAGGCGTTTTATTGCGATTGATCCTAAAACCTGAAATGAATTTTTTTATGATATAAGTAAGAATCAAACCAAAAGAATTTATGTGTTTTCAAATTAATTATTTGTAGATACTGGTGACACTCAATCATTTAAATATTTTAACAACAGTTGTTTTGCTCAGAAAAGTGTTAAAATTATATCATCTTTAAAATTTTACATAATAAGGGGATTATTTCGCTTTTTATTTTTTTAAGTTTTAAACTGCACCTAGTTCTAATTATTAACGTTAGGCAGTGACGGCTCGTGCCTGTCAATTTAGGGGCACTAAATGCATGGTTGCCAAATTTATTCTTTTTGTATCAATATATATACATAGTTGCCAACCTCCCGCTTTTTTGGATACCAGTAAAATTTTACAAAAACGTTCGCTTTATTTAATTGCATAAATTGTGCGATTTTATAAAGCAAGTATTTTAGAATAAAAATATTGGTATGGAAAAAATCGGGAGGTTGCCAACTAAGTATATATATTTTTTAAAATCACTGCCTTGTTTAATGGCAAAATTGTCTTCCAATAAATAAAGTAATTTTTTGTTGTCAAATTAATTTGTTCGTAGATGCTAGCTTCACTCAATCATTTCAATATTTTAACCCTTTCCGGCGCAGAATAAATATAATTATAAAATGATAATATGATGGACTGAAACCAGGATTTGCAAAGGAATTTATTACAAAATAGGAATTTGCTTGTTTCACGTACATTATAAAAGGAAAATTTTAATTAAATGTCCTTGGTGCCAGCAAACATAAAATTAGGTGACCCTTTTTTTTAAGGACACCGCCCGCGAAAGGGTTAACAACAGAATTATTTTGCTCAGAAAATGTTGATAATGATATCGTCTTTAAAATTTTACATAATAAGGGGATTTTTTTCGCTTTGTAATTTTTTTTTAATTTTAAACTGCACCTAGTACTTTGTGTTAAAGTTACGCAGTGGCGGTTCGTGCCTGTCACTTTTTGTGGCACTAAATGTATGGCAGCCAAATTTACTCACTTCGTATTGGTATTTTTTTAAATAATAATTGCCTTCTTTAACGCAAAACGCATTTTAAATAAATAAAGTAAATATTTCTTTAAAAAAATAGTGTTAAGTAATGACCATGAATTTAGCGACCCTAAAAAAGTCAGTCGCGATTAGTGTTGCCAGATGCTCCGCGTAAATCAGGCTCCAAATGCTTTGCTCACCACTAATTTTTAAAGTTTATTTCACCGAGTGTAATCATAGATATTTCTGCTGTTAGATAAAGCGAAGAAAATTATTTTAAAATATTGGTGGCCAAAGCGTTTGGAGACACTAGTCCCGAATCGCCAGAGGTGCTACGTATTAAAATTTAACCTTTTCCCAGTGTTGCCAGATTAGGGACTTTTTGAATTCAGATTATTTGAATTTCGCCACTTTTTAAAAATAGTATAATTCGCTTATTTCTTAGAATGTTTAATCTATTTTTAAATAGGGCGAATATTTCTATATCAAAAAAGAAGTGACAGTCAACAATCTGGAGACAAAAAAGTCCCAATCTGGCAACATTGCCCTTTCCGTGGTTCCACGTCGGAATTTTACTTTCAAACTGACAAACGACACCAAGAATATTTTAATAAAATCTTGCTTTTACAATGAAAGTTTCGAGTAAGGAGTTTTTAATTTCTGAAAAAGGTAGTTTGTAAATTCCGGCGTCCGACAATCTTTTTCATTATTTTACGAAAAGAATTGTTCGGTGCCGGAAAGGGTTAAAGAGATATCGCATCTTCATACCCAGATAGCATGCACATTAGCAGCAAGTTTTTTTCTGATATTATCTTGCAGTGACAAATTTGACTTGACAAATTCGCAGCAAATCTCTTGCAAGGTATACCATCATCCACTTGAATGAGCAGATTGTTGTGAAATTTGATGCAAGGCTGTCTTTAATTCATCAAAGTGACGAAAAGCAATAAATACCTCTGTTGAGAGAATAGACAAAAATACATGCGCAGAAATTGGGTGCTACTCAATAGCAAGACACACACATTATTATTACTGCAGGAATGCCACAGGCGACTATTTTTCTATTCTATACACACCACTATTTAAAAAAATTAATTTTTATAATATATTTCTCTTGCAAATGTTGTCAAGTTGTGTATCAAAGATTTTTGTTTTGAGAAAGTGGTGCGAGTAAAAATTAAAAAATAAGTCGTCTGTAACAACCCTGTTACTGTTATGGAATCTCATTTTCATTGATTGGTTAAGTTAAGGAACCTGGAAAAAGATATTTATTATTTCAACTCTTCAAGTGTAGTTTTTTTTTTTTTTTTTTTTTTTTTTTTTGTAAAGTAACATTTTATCTATAATCTACAACTTAATTCATTTAAAAAAAAAATCCTTGCAAATTGAAAAGTTATTTTAATTTACTATGTTTACTTCTTCGGCTATTTTAAATTTATATTGAAACATTTAATTTTTGAATGAATTTTTCTCAATATTATTGGATTTTTCAAAAATATCGTTTTAATTGATATTGATTTAATTATTTATTTATTTATTTTTGCCTTGAACCCCATTCGAATCTATATTTAAACATTTCGGGACTGCATCCCTTACACAAATTTTATTCGGTTTTCACCGCTTTTTTTAAACGCTTTTGTTTTCAAATACCAAAAAAAGGGTCGAATTTGAAAGCGCAAAGATTACTCTTGTTTGATAACGAAGATAACAATGATGCATCAATAGACCTCAGGTCTATTGGCCCCTTCGAAGTGGGTAAACGTATAGTGTGGCCTGACAAGGTTACTACTTTGCAATAAGTTTGCGGTATCTTTGAATGTTTATTTTCCGTTAATTTGCAATAAATTTTATACAGCAAGAATTTAACTTGCACGACGAACGTTGCCAGATGGGCTACTTTTTTAAAAATCAGATTCTTGATTGGCACCACTTTTTTGAAACAGTAAAATGAGCCTTATTTAATGTCATATTAATTAAGGCAAAAACAAAGTGAATTTTACTGTTTCAAAAAAATGGTGCCAATCCAGAAATCTGAATTAAAAAAAAGTAGCCCACTGGCAACACTGTGCATGACAAGTTAGCTGAAAGTTCAAAGTGTGGTGACTTCGTCGTTGGCGTTATCTTGCTGCAGTCTTGTTATGAACTTCCAGTCTTCTCATGCTGAACTTGCTGCAACTTTGCAGGTTTGTAAAGCAAGACTGCTGCA
Organism: Maratus speciosus; assembly: GCA_963932465.1. NCBI lineage: Eukaryota > Metazoa > Arthropoda > Arachnida > Araneae > Salticidae > Maratus > Maratus speciosus. Next base: position 270,102,885 of record OZ010796.1, on the reverse strand, counting down.
AATTATCTGCAAACTAAAATTGCGACGTGGGTAGCTGCTAACATGTAGGGGTTTTGTTATCCTTATTTCGAATTAAAATATTTGCCCTAATTAATTGGTATCCATTACTTGGCCACGGAGCTACCACGTTTTCCAAAGAGAAATATTTACCTTAATTTCCGGCGTATAATCTGCAGATCAAACAATCATTTTTCGACCCAGAATTGAAAAAAAAATAAAATGCACCTCTTTAAATCCCAGTAAATATTGGGCTTCAATAACTACATAAAATTTCTGGGTCCAAACAGAATTGTTTGATCCGCGGATTACACGCCGGAAATTACGGTACTTCATATAATCGCAAAATATATTGTATTAAAGAAAGCGGAACTTACTTTTCGCAAATAGTGCTGGTGGCAATATATTTCGCAAATAATCCTAATTCCACATTCCATTTCGCAAATAAACCTAATTTCTTATTTTAATAGCAGAATTTTGTGATTAAATAAGATTAATATTTTTATTAGAAATAGTGGTTATAACTAAGCGTTTAATTTGGCAATTCAGTAGTTTTCAAATATCTAGGAATACGTCGTATCGCAATTGGATATTATTTTCCAATCTCTGTAAAAGTTTTATGTTTTTCGGTAAATGCTTACAGCTCTCCCACTCGGTCCGTATTTTGAACACGTCTTTCTTTCAAAGAAAAATCTTCTTTATAAATTTCGTAGAAACTTAACTCAAAAGGCGTTTTTGTTTCAATTGTTGCAAAAAACCTACCATATTTTTTTTTCTTGAAAAATATTCGTTTTCAACAACATATGCATACGTCGTATCGCACTCTTATTTTTATTGTTCGAGCTCTGGAAACTTTTTTATGTTTTCCAGCGAATATATACTAAAATGTAGAGACCAAAGACACTTTTCAAAGGCAATTTTTAAACCCATTATATTTTAAAAGTTTAACGATATCATAATGGTTAACACAGCTACCAACACTTACCACTAAAAATTTTTTGTACCACAAAAATTTAATAGTACATTTTACCTTCTTTAATCGACGTAATTTGCCGATTACATAAAATAAAAATTTCTACCAAAACTTTGCAGTGCGGAAAAGCGTAAGAGTTGGCAGCTATGGCTTAGTAATTTTAAATTGAAACACAAAGTAAATACGTAATAAATTAACACCTTGCAATACTATACTAATTTCAAATGCTAAAAGGCATTAATTAAAACTCTAACATCAGAAATGTACAAGTAATAGACGTATTTTTACTGGTTTTAAAGTTTTAATTTACACCTTTTAGCATTTGAATTTAGTACATGTAACGCAAAGTGTAACAATGTAATGTACACAAATCTAAAAAATTAAATTCAAACAATATATTTTCTTTCAACAAAGAATATTTCCAACAACTGAATAATTATAACGAATACATAGCTGCCAAATGCTATGATTTACTCAATCCGATCATTGTGTATAAGAAACTTGTCCTTATTTAATCGAAAAATTTCGCAATTAAAAAAAGCACTTTTTTTTTACAAAAACTAATGTAATTCAGGGCTGCCCAGGCGACTACTTTTCTATTCTATTCTCACTACTATTTAAAAAAACAAAACAAATTTTGTAGTATAATTCTCTTGCAAATGTTCCGCGGCACGTTAATAAGTTTAGTTTTGACCAAAGCTACGCAGTCGGATGGAAAAATGTCCGGCTCATGGATTGCAACACTAATTCACCAAGACCTGTAGAAGTCTCTGTAATAGAAATGTCTATAGAAATATTTGAACTTCCAGCGGTTTCCACGCGGTCACCCTCCCAAGTACTAACCGCGCTCGATGCTGTTTGGTTTTCGTGATCGGAGATGAACAAGTGCTTTTAGCGTACGCTACGACTGCTCGTAGTTATGAAGCTCTCATTACACTATTTCAAGTTTGTTTCTTTTGTGATTTACGTTCTCAATCATTAAATTGGTATAGAAATCATTCTATTGTATAGAAATCCTATGTATTTTATACGTTTTTTTTATTATTGATTCTGAACTGCGTAAATTATGAAAACCGAAATCCTTTGTAACCTAGTAAAACCAGATTTAAGGAGAAAAAAAAAAGTGCGTTGAAATAAAGAATTTATTTATTTATTCATTTACTTATTTATTTTGTTGGTGGCAGTGGTGCTATATTTTTTACAGTTTCAAAAAAATTAGCTTCACAGCTTAAACTGTGTTAAGATATTCATATTCACTTTAGATTTGTGTTCAAATACTCAATGTCTTTGATATTCGCAGCGCCACCTAGCGTAAGGGTTCCCAGCAATAATACTGCAAAAGTTCGTGCACTTCCATGTAGTGGTGGGCCAGCGCATGAGATAAAATGGATGCCCACCAGAATTTTATCTGAGGATTTACATCAGCAAAGTTATACTGAAGCTGTCCAGCAGTCATCATGCAGTGATAGACCACCGCCCCCTCAATACTAGGCCTGAGCGCTCACACAAAAATGACACAAAAGTGGCGGCTGCCGAAGGCGGACTTTTTTTAGCGTAGTTACAGTCCCTTAAATGTTGACTCCAGTATTTTATAAAAGATTTCTCTACCTTGTTTATTCTCAGAAAAATGAAGCGGAAAAAACTTCAAAAAATTGTTGGTAGGAATATTTAAGGGACCGTACACACGCTGAAAAAAATCCGCCTTCGGCAGCCGCCATTTTTGGTCCAGCGCTCAGGCCTAGTATTCAGGGGGCGGTGGATAGAACGTAAGACAGCACTTGTCCATCATTGCCAGCACCTATCTTGCTGCTGGCCAGCAATTTCCTCTTTGCTGGGTAGTGGTACCTGTTGGTTAATATAATAATGGTATATAAGAAAATTAAATCTAAAATCTCACTATCTTGGCATTGATTGTCCTTTTAGGGCTTCAGAAATAAAACAAGAAAAAATTATAATTTCCGCTTTATTAATTTTACAATTTCGCTCCCGCAAACCCGAAAAATACAAAAAATCGAAGTCTAAAGAACACAAAATGGAAATTTTACTATTTTAGATCTGCGGAATGAGAAGAAAAAGTGATATCGTTACAATTTAGTTGTTATTTTGCTCCTCCAGACTCGAAAAACTTATATGGAAAGGAGGAAAAATAAAGTTGAAAATTTTATTATTTTGGAAATAATTTTGATCCTGTAGATTCTAATGAAATAATTAAAAAAAATTGCATTTTTTAAATTAAGTTTACAATTTTGGCTTTATTTAGAGTTCTGCAGACCTGAAAAATCCGAAATTCAAAAGTTAAATGACAACAAAATTCCAGATTTTTTATTTGTATTTTATTTATTTTTTTTTTTTGGGGGGGGGTACCCCCAATCCAGAAAGAAAAAATTACAATTTCATCTTATTTTGACTCCTGTGCACAAAAATAAATAAATAAAGGAAGGGTATTTTAGGATTTTGACTTTCGATTTAGGATTTTGACTTAGGATTTTGACACACAGACTGGAAAAATTTGAGGGGAAAAAACGGAAAAAGGCTTATGTTACAATGCTATACGTGGTTCTTAGTTCTTTTGCCTCCAAAAATAACGCAGATTTATAAATTTTGCATTACTTCCGGCAAGAGGGCTTTTTGAACCGAAATTTTAAGGCCCGTTCCCTAAAACGTTCCGCCGTGCTTTTATATTTATTCTCACTCCAATCATGCTTATTTCCTATTGTAAATTCCTCCTATTTTGTTGGCGTAGTTGGATTCTTGCAAGTTTGTTATATTGGGCTTGTCAGCCTGCTCAATTTTTTATCAGTCCGATCCGGCCCATTAACATAAATTGTCTTAATTCAACTTACATGGCCTGTTTGAAAAATTGCCTCCATTTTCCAGCCCTTGAGTCCTTCCAGACCTTTGAACCTCGGGTTCTATACACGAACCTAAAAAATACGAGGTGAAGAACTTACATACTAAATATAAAATAGCTACTACAGTTGTAAATTAAAACAGTTTTCATCTGCTCTGTACATGAGTAGTAAGTACCCTGTCCCTACTCCTGTATCTACATTGTATACCGCAGTAAATCGGTCAATTTTAACTTGTGTAGCCTGATATATACCCTAAATAACCATTTTATAGATTTAAAATTACATATAATTAGTTTAATTTCACTTTAAAATGTCTAACAAAAAATCTTTAGTCGGAGTCGGAGTCGGTTTGTTTTTCAGCGACTACGACTCCGCAACCCTGGTTTTGAGAAAGTGGTGTGAGATAGAATTAAAACCTAGCCCTTTGGCAGTCCTGATATCTGAGAAATCGTAGCATTATATGTATATTCTAAATTGATATATACTACACTATATGACCAAAGGTGACCGGTCACTTGCGATTTTTGACGTTTTATTAAATATCTAAAAAAATACATGAGGAATCAACCTGAAACTGCAGGTGTGTAAACAGTATAGTATAAGTCATATATTTCCGCGAAGATTTTTTCCCGAAACCCCATAGGGGATCGTCAACAAATTGGAAAAAAAACGAATATATTTAGGATAACCCTGTAAAAACTAATGTAGCAAAAGTGTTCAAACTCGAGATTATTAATTAGTGTCTTATTGTAATAAACTGTGTTCATTTGTATGAGGATAGCATTTATATTCGTAGAGAAATTAATGTTTTTATAAAAACAGTCCCAAATTTCGCCATGTTTTTTGCTTATAATTTGCAGAGTTCTTAACACTAGAACGCCCGGAAATTTTGCTCAAGTTTCATAAAAATACTTGATACCAGAATTTTTATTTAAAGTTATTTAATTGATTTATTTAACGCATATCTGCGTGTTTCAAATTTAACTTATTTTATGAAAAAACTTCTGGTTCCAATTGACATTTAATCACATAGTCGGAGTCGATTCGACTCCTTCCGGGCGTTCTAGTGTTTTAATATAAAAAAAAAAGTTCTTTTCAGAAAATATGACAAACAACATTGTACACAATACTCTGCAATCAGAATTAAAAAATAATAAAAATTGTATGAAAAATGAGCAGGTTCACTAAAAATTGTTTTGCTGCGCATGCGCGAATGCAATCAAAATGTAATATGAATAATGTATTGGTCGACGCTAAATCGCGCAACGCTCTGGTATAAACAATCTGAAGTCTCCTACCACACAAGAAACGAGCGCTATCTATTGGCTAATCCCCTAAAAATAACATCCAGAAGGGTTCTTCAAATTAATTTTGCATCTCTTTTTCTTCTTTAAGAATGAATTAAATCTTTCTTCACTGTATTCTTAAAATAATAAAAATTATAATATGTTCTTTCTGTGACTACTCGTAACATTTTCATTTTATCATATGACATAAGCTAGTGAATTTCAAATAAAAATTCTTTAAAGTAAAGCTTCAAAAAAGAGAAAGAAGGCGGGGGGGGGGGGTGGTGATATTTTAGTACCAAATATTTAATTTATATGCTTTAGCACTGAAGTTATATCTAAGTAATGTCTGTATCTACATTACATACTTATTTTTTTAATATGTATTAGCATGTTTTATTTATTTGTTATTTATTTCTTTTATTTTTTTTTTACTTTAACGAAAATTTATTTTATATTTACTAGTTTATGATATCATGCAGTAAACTGAAAAAATTACGGCTATTGATAGAAAAACCATATTTAATTATTATATTATTTAAGAATTTAAAAAAAAACTTTTTTTTTATTCATTATTTTTGCATCTTGTTAAGCAATAAGAAAAGTTTAATTTGAAGAGCGCCCTAGGGTTTTATCTTTCACAATAATATTTTAAATTTATACTTAATAAAAGCGAAGGAGAGAGAACAAAAATAATATTATTAACATTTACTTTCTAATAATTTTAGCCAGGTATGCATCGAATATTCGGTGTCTATTCGGTATCCGGCCATACTACTGAATAGTCAGTTAGGTCGAATATCAAACTATTCGGTATTCCAAATATTCGGTTTGGCCGAATATCAAAATATTCGGCCAGACCGAACACTTAAAAACCTTTTTAAAAAATATTTTTAAAAACTTTAAGAAAACTGCTATTTTTGTCAGTTTATGAAGATATATAATAATTAGAAATAGAGTTATATTTAAATAAAAGAGAACGTTTTTACATTTGTTATTTGACAATAATGACAATTTTAGTCCCTTCCTGACAAATAAACAGTATATGACTGTACAATTTTTCTTCCAATTCCTTCAAAAATTCCACTTTGATTTTAAAATATTTGTTTTAGAATACAAGAAAATTTTATTCATTTGTTTTAATTCAGAGAGGAATCCGTGAAATTTAAAATTTTATCAATTAAAGAAGCTTTAAAACCACCCTCTTCTTAAATAACAGTACAAAGCATAATTTTTTTTGTGTAGAATTTACTTGTAAGAAGATCTTGTTTATCAATGTGGCAGTATGTGTGTTAAATTGTTGTAAAATGTTGTTAAATGCATGTAAAATTGTTTCAAATTTTAACATTTAATGCTTTCAAATTCTGAAATTTAAAAGCAATCGGTAATCCGAATATTTGGTATTCCGCCGAAATGTTACTATTCGGCAGGCCGAATATTCAGTATTCGGCTTATTAGTCACTATTCGACTAGCCGAATATTCGGTACTCGGTTTAACTTTTTGCCAGAATATCCGGCATTCGGGCAAAATGATTATTCGGTGCATCCCTAATTTTAGCTATCAATTACTTTCCAATAACTTTAGCTAAATCTTACTTAAATCTTGTATTATACTTATCTTGTATTTATTTAATCTTGTATTGATTTAAATTAATGAATTAATTTAGAGGATTTGTAAAAATTTGTAAATGCAAAATCTGGATTTAAATTTTTAGATATATTTAAAAAATATATTTATTACTATTTTTTTTTAAATCCAAATATAACAGTATATAGTTTTTTTACGTAACACAATCGTAAATAGTTATTTATCAAAAATAAATAGTGCATTTTTGCAGTTGTATTTTTACAGTAAAATCATTTTTCTCTACTACATTATTAAAAACATATGAATGGCTATGAAAATTGTTTTGTATAAATTTGTCTTTTTTATTTATAAAAATTTATTATTTATTTAAGTCAGATTTAGCTAAAGGTATTGGAAAATAATTGATAGCTCAAATTATTAGAATGTAATTTTTAATATTTTTTTTCTCTCCCTTACTTTTTTATTAAGTATAAATTTAAAATATTATGATGAAAATTAAGATCCTAGGGCGTTCTTCGATTTAAACTTTTCTTGTTTCTTAATAAGATGCAAAAATAATGAATTAAAAAAAAGCTCTTCTTTGAATTCTTAAACAATAATAATTAAATATGATTTTTCTATGACTGGCCGTAAATTTTTCGATTTACTATATGACATCATAAAGTAGTAAATCTGAAATAATTTTTCTTTAACGTAAAAAAAAAAAATAATAATAATAACAAATAAAACATGCTAATATTAACAGGTGCTTGTCCTAAGTCAAGATACATGCATGTGTTTAAAAATAACTTCAATATTAAAGCATATAAATTATACATTTGGTTTATACCGGAGCGTTGTGCGATTTAGCGCTGACCTAATGTATTAGCTAAGTATATAGAGCAACTTTTGTGAAAGTCTCAAATTCATAGCTTGAAAATTCTGAAAATTATCATCGATAGAATAAGCTTGAAATCCGTTGTTCAAAAAAAGAAGTAAAAAGGTAAGGGGTTGTAACAGCCACTTTCTAATTTCTGTCGTTTGGCAGGTTGTGGGGGAGTAATATGAAATTTCTCAAATATACGTTCCACCAAATTCATGCGGAATTTGTAATTATCAACGTTACGGAGTTGTTTCTTTTGTAATGTGAAGGCATTCCAAATACCATATCTAATAGATGGCGAAATATTGTTAAATAATACCTCTACTGTCTTTTTCGTGTTGTTGAATACCAAACTAATGCCTGATCCGCTCTATCAACCCCACCCATCTTCAAGTTATAATATATAACAATATCTGGCTTCATGACATTTTTTTCAGTTTCAGAGCAATTTGCTGTATGGATAGAACTAAGAAGCGAAACATCATTTTGTCACGCCATCTCAACACGGTAATTTTGCCTCTTTGGAAAGCGGCTATTTCGCCTTTCTTTATCCCCTTAACCCTAGATCTACCGGGAATTTTATTCAAGTTTTAATAAAACGTTCTACACCAGAATTTTTATTTAAAACTATTTAACTTATTTATTTACCTTATTTTTGTCTGGTTTATATACTTAGTTTATTTTAAAGAAATTTCTGGTTTGAATGAATATTTTGTATGTACCTGTCGGGTCTAATGGACCCGTCTGGTAGACGGAGGGTTAACGCTCGAATTAAATTACGGTTTAAAAATTCAAATTGCTTATTGGCACCACTTTTATGAAAAAGAAATACTCATCTTATTTAATGACAGGTAAAACGATACTAAAATATAGCCAATTTTACTATTTTATAAAACTGGTGGGAATCAAACACTTTCAGTAAAAGAAATAGCCCGAGAATATGACGGGAGCGAGAAGTAAGGGGTTAAAGTAAGTTTGTTGAAATTTTTCAGCAAATCACGTCGATTAGGACGAAGAGTTCCATATACGTCAGTTGAATTTTAGATAAGAAGGTCTGCTAATTCTGGTGAGAGATAAAAGTTGTCCGCAATTACACAATAACCTTTCCCCAAAAAAGTTCAATAAGCGTCATCACTGCTTTTGTTGCGACTCCATAGTTCTCATACTTTTTATCAAAGATTGTACTCTGCCCTGTGTACACGATCGTATTGTGAATATATCCTGTCTCTGCTTCAGTAAGTACAAAGAGTTTTACTCCAAAGCGAGTTCTTTTCATTGGTATGTATTGTACCCATGATAGCCTGACTTTGAAAAGCATCAAGCTCTCATCAATGCTCAGATCCCTTTCAGGTGTATAGACACTTGAAAATTTCTTCATCATGTCAGAAAAAACAGGCCATATTTTACTTAGTTTTGAATTTGGATGTGAATTTTTATCAAAAGTACTGTTATCAGAAAAGTGCAGAAATTTCATGATTTTCCCAAAAAATGGAGTTTCGAACAATTTGTTTTTAGACCGGTAAAGCGCAACGTGAGGTTTTACAAGTATTCCTTGCAGAATAAGTATACCTAAAAAAACATACATTTCTTCTAAAGTTGTTGGACGCCACAACTTCGTCCTTGATTTCTCTTTTCCAGGATGCTGGTTGTTATACTGGCCTGCAAAACGGTTAGTTTCTGTAACAATATGAAGCACCAGCTTCTGATAGAAAAATAATTCAAAAAATAAAAGTGGGTTCATAACATCTATTATATTTTTATTTATTCCTTGTTGTACCGAAATTGGAAATCGTGAAGGTGGCTTAGGTAAGTTTTTTATATCCAATCGTACCCAGTTTCTGGCATCTTTCATAGAATAGTCGTTATCTGAATCCTCTTCATCTGACATATCATATTCTGTCGTCTCTGATCCAGAAGATGACGGAAAGTCGGCATCCAACTCACTATCATCAGTATCGGATATACTCCTACGAAATTCGAGAAAATTCGAGAAACTGCACGGCTAAAGCTATGAGACTGAGGTAGTGACATCAAAACAGCAATGCAACAGAAAGGCGAAAAGTGAACGGCAAACCAAACAATATTTTCTCTAAAATAATAATGGTGTAGAAAAAGGGCGGAGCCTTGTCAAATATGGAAAAAAATTCGCTTGTATTTTTACGTCACAAGCTCAGTGCGATAGCCTTTATGAAGGTAGTTCCTTCTACCCCTTCTCCTCTGAAATAAATCAGTCTTTCAAAAGCACCTTCAAAGTCTTTTTTCTTTTTCTTTCTTTCTTTTTTTTTTTAATTCCAAAGCCGAGGGCGTGGTTTTACTGGTACAGCACATTATAAAGGACAATATTTTGGACTGACATATATTTACGTCAGTGGCACTTAACGCATCTACTATGCGCGACGGATATATACGTCTGTGGCACTTAAGGGGTTAAATAGAAATTATTATTACCTGTTTTAATTGTATAATTCCGAGAGTAACTAAGGCCATCTTTTATACGTCATAAAAGTCAAATCCAGCACTCCCGATCTATCTACACGACTGATTTACAATAAGATTGATAATAGTTAATCACTTTTACGTACACCCGCAAGTCTTTATACAGGTTTGAGCACTGAATACTTAGCAGCAAAGGGGAAATTGCTGGCCAGCAGCAAGATAGGTGTTGGAAATGATGAAGTGCTGGTTGATGGTCTACCACTGCATAACGACTGCTGGTCAGCTTCAGTCAACTTTGCTGTTGGAAATCATCAGATAAAAATTCTGGTGGGCATCCATTTTATCTCATGCGCTGGCCCACCACTACATGGAAGTGCACGAACTTTTGCAGTATTACTGCTGGGAACCCTTATGCTAAGTGGCGCTGCGAATATCGAAGACATTGAGTATTTGAACACAAATCTGAAATGAATATCTTAACACAATTTAATCTGTGAAGCTAATTTTTTTAACTGTAAAAAATATAGCTCCACTGCCAACAAAATAAATAAGTAAATGAATAAATAAATAAATTCTTTATTTCAATGCACTTGTGTTTTCTCCATTAATCTAGTTTTACTAGGTTACAAAGGATTCCGGTTTTTATAATTTACGCAGTTCAGAATCAATAATAAAAAAAAGCGTATAAAATACATAGATTTTCTATACAATAGAATAATTTCTATACCAGTTTAATGCTTGGGAACGTAAATCACAGAAGAAACAAACTTGAAATAGTGTAATGAGAGCTTGAAAACTACGAGCACTCGTAGCGTACGCTGAAAGCACTTGTTCATATCCGATCACAAAAACCAAGCAGCATCGAGCGCGGTTAGTATATGGAAGGGTGACCACATGGAAACCAATGAAAGTTCAAATATTTCTATAAACATTTCTATTATAGACACTTCTATAGCTCTTGGTGATCCTAGCTTATAGAAAAAAGAGCCATAATTCTGTAATACTTTGTTCTTTTATAGAATTCTATATGAAACTTTTGTAAGGGAAAATGCTGGGCCAGCAAAGGAATAGTAGTAGCATACGTGCTAGAACTGAAAGAAAAGTGCCGGATTGAAGTAATGTGGTGGCATACCAATGCTGGCCTGCTGTTGGCCATCACTGATGGGCTAGCTGCATTCGGCTTGGACATTTTTCGACAGGTTTAAGTAATGGCACCCTTGTACTTTACCGCTAAAGGCACTGCTGGCTGCCGTCTTTTTTCCAGCTGATGGCCCACTGTTTCTTTCTTTGCTGGTTTGACAAGAGATTTTGATTCCCAACTCAAGCATGGATGTCTGCAATGTGTGGGACACCTCTTTACACGACGTTGGCTGTGTGTTAACCCGCGTGTTCAAAATATGTTCGTAGCGCCCAAAATAAACAAACAGCTTTCACTTACTAACGTAAAATTACAATCTCACCAGTTTATACTGAAAGCACTGCTTAAATATACCTATAATTTTCATTTTTTTACTGGTACTTTCTGAGAAATCTTAGTTCAAGATACAGGCTGCTCCAAGGAGCGTGCTCTTAGTACGTTCTTCGGGGCGCCTTGTTGTGCCAACCAAAGCGATATACGTAAGCTTCCTATCTTAGATGGGAGAGGTCACATCAATCAAAGTCGCATGCCACTTAGCGGACGGGGTTCAACTACAGGAAGATGCGTAACTGCTTTCTTACTTCACACCACTAAAATTGTAAAGTTTTTTCACCTTGATTAATAGCTGAAATATCTCTGACAAGGCGAAGAAAGCTTCGTGGTGTCATGTGCTGGACTCCTCTCTCACTACGCCATTATTTTGCAATAAATGTGGTAAACAAAATTCAGTTCCATGAGTGACTAAAGCTTTAGAAAGTATGCGCAGATAGTAGATATCCTGTGATATATGACATCACACTAAAAGCCCGCGTATGTTGATTATCAACACGTCCACAAGATGGCGATACTGTGTTAATTTACGCCCGATTCCAGTATTAAGTTTGTACGCTTACTTATATCGCTTTGGTGCCAACTCTATGAGACTGAAACTGCGTATTGATGTTCTTCATTTTTATGTGGAAGTCGTTTTCTCGACTAATTTCAATCGATTACATTTACATTATATAATAGCAGGGCTGCCATTGGTGGCTATTTTTATATTCTATATGCACCACTATTTTAAACAAATAAATTTTGTAATAACTTTCTCTTGCACATATCGTCAAAGTAAGTGAAAGATTTTTTTTTTTTTTTTTTTCCAGAAAGTGGTGCGAGATAGAATTAAAAAGTAGTCGTCAGGTGCAGCTCTGAATATAAAAGTTTTTGTCATTAGAAAGCAATTTTTTAAATTCTAAATACTGATAGCTTGGTGACTTGGTGTGTTAATCCCTCGTGTGCAAAATATGTTCGTAGCGCCCGAAATCAACCAGCAACCATCCATCAATTCCAATAATCAACCTTCACTTACTAACGTAAAATTACATTCTCATCAGCTTACACTGAAAGCACTGCTCAAATATACCTTCAATCATAGCTGCCAACATCTTACGCTTTTTTGTATCATAAAAATTTTATAGTAAATTTTACAATTTTAAATCGCCTGAATCTGCCGATTAAATAAGGCAAAATTTTCTGTTAAATTTTTGTGGCACAAAAAAGCGGCAGAGTTTGCAGCTATGCTATAATTATTAATTTATTTTATCGTATTTTCCTAAACAATCGTGGTACAAGATGGAGGCTGCTTCAAGGAGAGTGTTCAGAGTACGTTCTTGGGGAAGCCTTATTGTGCCAATTGTATGAGACCAAAACTGTGACCCTTTGAGGGGCAAGCAATTGTGTTTATTTAATGTTGAATTACCAGCGGAAATTTGAAAAAAATATATTTCAAAATTGGGAAAAGCAATTTTTCAGCTCTTTTTCACCAAAGTTATAAAAGTGAAAATTAACTAAAAGTTTCTGGTGCAAATCTTAATTAAAATTAGGTGGGATACAATATATCCCACCGCCCCTCAAGGTGTTAATGTATTGATGTTCTTCATTTTTACGTGAAAGTCGTTTTCTCGATTAATTTAGATAGATTGATTAGATTTACATTATACAATAGCAGGACTGCCATTGGCGACAATTTTTATATTCTATTTGCACCACTATTTAAAACAAATAAATTTTGTAGTATCATTCTATGGCACATATTGTCAAAGTATGTGATAAATTTTTGTTTTCAGAAAGTGGTGCAAGGTAGAATTAAAAAGTAGTCGCCCATGGCAGCCCTGAATAGAATAGATTTTGTCATTAGAAAACAATTTTTTGAATTCTAAAATACTGATAGCTTGGTGACAGGGTAAAAATCTATGTTTTAAAGCATCGTTTCTGATTTTTGTTGCTTCTGAAATTATCTGTGCAATATTTAGAATGATTTTTTGACGATAAAAATTTCTTCGTATTTTACAAGAAATTTATTGATAAATCTGTGTAATGCTTCTGAAATACTTGACATAGCTGCCAACATCTTAAGCTTTTTCTGTACCATAAAAATTTAATTGAAATTTTTGCCTTATTTAAACGACAGATTACGACGATTGAGGAAGATAAAATTTACTATTAAATTTTTGTGCTACAAAAATCCGTAAGAAATGGCAGCTATGACTTAGTAAAGTTTCTACTATTTACATTAACACTAGAACCGCCATAGAGGTCATTTGGACCGGTAAAAAATGAAAATATTTCGATTCGAACAAAAAAAAAATTTCTAAAATTAGTGAATTATGTACCATGGAGAAATAAGTTAAACAGTTTTAAATAAAAATTCTGCTGTAAAATAGTTTTATAATACTTGAGTAAAATTTCCGGCGGTTCTAGTGTTAAGCATTCTTTGAAAATAAGGGGTATTTTAGGTGCTAATTTTCTAAAATATTCTTGGTTTTTGTTTTTACAATGTTGCCCTCTAATATGTTCTACCACTCGGGATCGCACTAACACTCTAAAGCGAAAGCTGAGTTCCCGATGTGGTCATCGCTGCCCTCTAATATGCGTAGGGCATAGCTGCCAACTACGCTTTTTTGTGGCACAGAATTTTAATAGCATCTTTTACCTTGTTTAGTCTCCGTAATCTGCTGATTATGTAAGGGAAAACTTTTATTATTATTTATTTTTTTTTTTTGGCGAAAAAAAGCGTAAGAGTTCTCAACTATGCGTAAGGAATATAGCTATAGCTTTCTTGATATTTTATGCAGTTTTTTCATTTACTCTTTTGTTCTTAATAAGAACAAAGGGCTAAAACCAGGGCTTCCCGTGTTACAGAATATAGGTGATAATAATCATTTATGTTATTTTTGATGTTAACATCATTTTTTCTACGTATATATTAAAGGCAGAGCGATGAATCAGGTATTTTTCGAAAGATTCTGCAAATGGCTTTTGACTCAGTATCTTTATATATAATTAAAACACGTTGTGTGGTTTAATAAAATTGCGCTTAATGAAAAATTAAAGAAAAAACGTATCAGAAAGTAATTTAAAGCTTGCGGCGGGAAAGCCCTACAGGGTTCATTTTATACGGATAACTAAAATAGATTTTTTTTTTTCATTTATGATATGTTTTTAGAACGCTCACTAATATTGCCAAAAATTAAATTTGTATAAAAAATAGCAATAATACGTTCAAATAAAATTTTGAAGCGTATTAAAAGTGATATTTTCATGTCAAGACTTAACAGCCGAAGAAATCACCAAATATCGCTATTTATATTAAGCCTGTTTATTCGGTTCATTCCAGAGGTTTGAACGCGAAATTCGATTACGTGCTTTAAATTTGTGATTTATTTATATTGTTATTTTTTATTATTGGTTGATGAATGTTTTAAATTCTTTATCGAATAAATGTTGGAAACAAATAATGAGCTATTTTTATTAATTCAAGTGTAAACAGATACATCTTCCGTAATCGTCTGCCCGCGATAGATATATATTTGAGAAAAATCCATGCTTTAAAATTATTTTAAACGCAATAAAAGTTGCCTAAGTTGTGATACAGTTACCAAACATATTGCGATACATTTTTCAAACAAATTACATTTGAATGTACATTTTTTCCCTATTCGATGGTTTAAAAATTGAAAGTGTGCGGTATTTTGAAGTTTAACGATTTACAATAATAGTTAATAAAAGTTAAATTTAATCGTCTGCTGTTGCCACCGCCATGATACTGACAGCGTTACGCAATGAAAGGATTGTCTTTTGTAATATATGTAGATATAGATTTTACTGTATATTCCAACATTTAACGTGCACATTTGAAACAAGAAAATTTATTGACATTTTGAAGTGCGCATTATACGCAAGGTATAATAATGAACTATAAAATTAAGCATAAGAATTGAAATTTGTATATTAACACTAGAACGCCCTGAAGGAGTCGATACGATTCCGACCATATGATTAAATGTCAACTGAACCAGAAATTCTTTCATAAAATAAGTTAAATTTAAACTACGCAGATTTACGTTAAATACATGAGTAAAATAATTTTTAAGGAAAATTCTTGTGTCAAATATTTTTAAGAAACTGGAATCAAGTTTCCGGGCGTTCTGGTGTTAATGAACACGATTAAAAGGAACGTATTTTTAAATGAACCAGTGCACGATTCTAAAAGCTTTGAGTGTATTCGAGCAGAAAGACTTGACTGTAGCGTATGTCTATACTTGGCGTTTGATTATTTGCTCAGGGATGAGATTTCCGACTTTTTGCATACCAGTATAATCTTAAAGAAATTGTTGTTCTCTTAAATCGCAAAAATGTTCCGAAAAAATAGAATAACATTATCTGTAAGATTATACTGATATGCAAAATGTCGAAAATCTCATCCCTGTTTGCTTTACATAGCTGCCAAGTTTTACGCTTTCTTCTTACCACTAAAATTATATAGAAAATATTGTCTTATTTATTCGTCGAAATCTCATGATTAAAAAAGGAGTATATCTCTATTACATTTCAGAGGTAGCAAAAAAGCGTAAAAGTTGGCAGCTATGGCTTTATGTTTGTATTAGTTATTGAACTTTTTAATGCCCTTCATTGTATTTTCAAGCTACGTATCTCTCGAAGGTATCTTTGTGGAAATTGAGAACAGCGATGAATACGGCGAATATACCTAAACATGGAAAAATTCAGTCTTAAATCGTTTCTTTGAAGGTTCGTCTGTTCATTTAAAAGAAACTGTACTGTAAAAAAATAAAATAGATTTATTTTCACGAAATAAGCTTGAAAATATGTTCCGTGCTTTCAAATTTTTTAAAGAAAATTTCCAAATTTATCACTATGACAGAAAATTTTATTTATTTTATTATTGTTAAACTAGCTGACTCGCCTGGCGTTGTTCGGTCTCTTAAAAAAATTGCACGAAACGTGAAAAAACTGAAACATTTGCAATAAAAATATCTCTTCACGAATTCCGAATAAACTTTATTGAAAAGAGAATAAAAGTTACTATATTGGACTCATAGATTGAAACTGGATTTCTTTTACTAATGTGGGAAAATCACAGGGAATCATGAAAAAAAAAACCCGCTATAAGTCGGATAAAAAAATAGCTAAAAATTATTTCAACATGTGCAGAGGACAAAAGTTACTATATTGAGCAAATATGTTAAAACAGAAATTATTTTACGAACGTTCAAATGTTGCCACGGAGCACAAAGAAATCTGAAAATCTCATAAAATAATTCACAAAAAATTCAAAAATCTCTGCACGAAATCCAAATGAACTTTATTGATGGGAGGGCAAAATTTACTGTATACTGCTAAAAGATTGAAACTGCTTTCATTGAAATAATGACAAAAAAAAAAAAACCGCTAAAAATCACAGAGGACAAAATTTACTGCAGTGGCTAAGATATTGTAACCACAATATTTTTATAAATGTCAATGAATCGGCGTGAAACGCGAAACAGTGCCAAAAATCGCCTTGAAAATAGCGGATTGTAAAATGTTCTATGTTAGGCTAAATGTTTAAAACTGAATTCGTTTTAGGAATGTAAAAAATCGCCCCGGAACGTAAAAAAATGCTAAAAATCGCATTGAAAAAAATCCCTTTACAAATTTACAAAATTTCATCAATCTCTGAGGTCAAAATTTACTATATTAGACTAAAATCTTGAAGCCGAGTTCCTATTACAATGTCAAAACATGACCGCGAAATGCGAAAAATCACTGCAAATCTCATTAAAAATCACTAGAAATTCGAAAATTGCAGAGGACATTTATTTATATTAGGCTAAAACTTCGAAAACAAATTCCTTTTACAATGTCAAAACATCACTACGAAACGCGAAAAATCTCCACGCATCTTATTAAAAACCACATTTAAAACCACTAGAAATTAGAAAATCGCATAGGTTAAAATTCACTATATCAGGCTAAAGGTTTGAAATCGAATTCTTCTTATGAACTTCAAGAAACCGCAGCGGAGCTCGAAGAAAGCGAAAATTGGGTAAAATTTTAAAAATAGCAGCTGAAAAATGTACTATATTAACCTATTAACCATATTAATGCATGGTAATTATTCCTGAGAGAAACATTCGCCTTGCATACAAAATTTCAAATGAAGATCAAATTTCAATGTAATTGCTTAAGAGGCTCAAAGGCCAACATAGTGAAAAAGATTCCATGCCGGGACTTGAACTCGAACCATCAGTATAGCGCGCTGACTTTCTACCGACTAAACCACATGGAACGATACGCAGCCTGGAAAATTTCTCACTATTATATGTTGGAAAGGCTACAAACGCAGCACAAGTTAGAATATGTATTGTGAGCCGCCGACCTGGGGCGAACACCAAACTTCATTAAATCCAGCATCGATAAAAACTATATTAACACATGGAAATTATTCCTGAGGGAAACATTCGCCTTGCATACAATATTTCAAATGAAAATCAAATTTCAAAGTAATTGCTTAAGAGGCGCAAAGGGCCAACATAGTGAAAACGATTCCATGTGGAAAATTTCTCACTATTATTCCATTTTAAGTGTTTTGGTACCAGAAATTTCGTAAAGTACTTGTCGTTATAACTGAAGTTAGAATTTGGATTTCATTAAATAAGGTGAATGTTACTTAGAGAAAATTCTGGTTAAAGGTCCTTGAGGCGTACGAACGCTGTAATGGGATGCACCGTATTCCCTTTACTAATGTGGGAAAACCTAGGCAAAACGTAAAAAAAAGCTAAAAATTGCATAAATATTAAATTGAAAAATTTAATAAAAATGACTGAAATCGAGCTCCTAGGTCTGGGGTGTCAAGCTGCGGCCCGCAGCATTCCTCTAAAATTTTATAGTATTCATTTCCTTATCCATAGCTGTCAACTTTTACGCTTTTTTGCTACCACTAAAATTTTGTAGATATTTTTGTCTTGTTTAATCGTGAGATTTCGACGATTAAATAAGGATATATTTACTATAAAAGTTTAGTGGTAAGAAGAAAGCGTAAAAGTTGGCAGCTATTCTTATCTAATCGTAGAATCTCTGCGATTCAATAAATCGACTACTTCTTTAAAATAATTAGTGGTAACCGGTGGGCCACAGCTTGGCACCCCTGTTCTACACAGTAAAAAAAAAAAAAAAAAAAAAAAAAAAAAAAAAAAAAAAAAAAAAAGAAAACGGACTAAAAAACGGAAATACTACTGGCAATCTAGACACCAGTACTATTTCCGTTTTTTTTTTTTTTTTTTTTTTTTTTTTTTACGGGAATTTTTACCCATAAATTACAGAAAATTTCCGTTTTTAATCAGAAAAACGAAAAATGTTTTGTAATTTATGGGTAAAAATTCCCGTAAAAAAACAACGGAATAAGTACTGGCGTCTAGATTGCCAGTAGTATTTTCGTTTTTTAGTCCATTTCTTTTTACAGTGTAGGTTTACATCAATAGATATAGAGTTACCTTCCTGCCAAATTTCGCAGTTGTGCGACCAGCGGTCTCTTCATAACACAACATACACACACACACACACACATACAAAGTACTTTCCACATACAGTCCAGGCAATAGAGACCGTATAGGGGCTCCACCTAGCAAAATTCATGGTAGTTCTGGAAAAAGGCTTACTATATGTTTTTTGGGTCGCTGAATCCGAATTTTTAACTTCCCACCAGAATATCCCCCCGCCAACCCCCCCCCCCAATTTTGGTAAGATGCCCCCAAAAATGGTTTTTATTAAAAAAATATTTTTTATTGTTTTAGGGAAAAAGTATCTAGAAATTAAGAAAGTAGACAAAAATTGCAACATATTAGATATATGACATTATGACTTACGATGAAAGGAAAGGGGGAATCTGTCTCGGAACATGCGCACGGTGCTGCGTGAACTAAGATGCGCAATTCCACTTAACCACTCACACGTTTACATTCGGCCTCCCATCTCCTGTCTGAACTTTCTCTATAAGGTTTACTTTAAGTTTTTATGGTCGCTGAATCCGAATTTTTAACTTCCCCTATAAATTCCCCCCCCCAGAAACCCCTCAAATAGTTGTTTTTAACGTAAATTTCTTATTGTTTTAGTGGAAAATCATTACGAAATTTTGAAACTAGACAAAATTTGCAACAAATAGGATACATGACATTATAACGTAGGATGAACGGGGAGGGGGAGGGCTGCCTCTGAACATGCACTGCGGCGCTACGTGCACTAAGTTATGAAGTCCAGGCAATAGGGGATTTTACCTAGAAAAATTAATACTAGTTCTGGATTTCGACTCACTTTATGATTTTTGGGTCGCTGAATCCGAATTTGTAACTTCCCACCAAAATTTCACCCGGCAACCCCCCAAAAAATTGATTTTTTGAAAAAATTTGGTTTTTGAGAAAAGCGCGCTGGGAATGTTCCGAGGCAGCCCCCTCTCTCGTCTTAATGTCATGTATCCTATTTGTTGAAATTTTGTCTAGTTTCTGAATTTTGTAATGATTTTCCTCTAAAACAATAAGAAATTTAAGTTAATAACAACTATTTTGGGGGGATTTCTGGGGGGAAATTTTAGGGGTAAGTTAAAAATTCGGATTCGGCGACCCAAAAAACTTAAAGTAAACGTTATAATGATATTTCGGAGGGGAGATGGGAGGGCGAATATAAACGTGTGAGTGGTTAAGTCGAATTGCGCAACTTAGTCCACCCAGCACCGCGTGCATGTTCAAAGGCAGAACCCCCCCTCCCCCTTCTTTCTAAGTCATAATGTCATCTATCTAATTTGTTGCAAATTTTGTCCACTTTCTTAATTTCTAGATACTTTTCCCCTAAAACAATAAAAAAATGATTTTTTTTAATAAAAGCCTTTTTGGGAGGCTTTTTACCAAAATTTGGGGGGTTTGCCGGGGGACATTTTGGTGGGAAGTTACAAATTCGGATTCAGCTACCCAAAAAACATAAAGTAAGCGGAATTCCAGAACTACCATTAATTTTGCTAGGTAAAATTCCCTATTGCCTGGACTAATATTATAGATTTTCTATTGTAAAATAGCTTTCTTCTCTATGAGAGAAAACATTTCATGACAGCAGTCGTGAAAAAGATCTGCAGCAGTTTGGCGATTGTCACCATTAATTTTAATAGTATTTTAAACATTATTAATCCTTATTGGTCCACTGTTACTTCCCACATGACACAGGGTTGCCCGTTTGGCCTCCAATTATAATCCGTATTTTAATATTCATCCCAGAAATTTAGAAAGAAGAATTTTTACTTTTTATGTTCGCTAAGTTTATCTAATTAATTAAATCACAAAATACTATTGTATATTTCTAATTTGAACTGGGAATTTCTAATTAAAAATAGAGGCAAACTGTCAACCAAGACGTGACATCGGGACGAGAAACACTTACATGAATTTTATTCGGATAGCACCACTTCTTTTAAGAAACACTTTTTGTTGTACTTTGACAACATGTGCAAGAGAAACCTACTACACAATTTATTTTTAAAATATAGTGGGGTTATTGGAATATAAAAGTAGAATGATGTATAACAATCTAGCGTCCCACAAGCATAGCTGCCAACTCTTCCGCTTTTTAAACCACAAAAATTTAATAGAAGTTTTTGCGTTATTTAATCAGCAGATTACTGCGATTTAGAAAGGTAAAATTTTAAATAAAATTTTTGTGGTACAAAAAAGCGTAAGATGTTGGCATATATATATATAAGGGTTAAATTTCAGATATTCTGTCATAAAATATCATGAATTCATTATCTATTAAAATTCAGTAGTGACAATTAACCCACTGTTGCGTATCTTTTCCACCAGTTTAAAAGGAATAAACGTGTGTAAAGAACAATATGTACTTCTTCTTCTACCACAAATTTCGAATAGAATTTTTCGATATATTTAACCTTACAGCCGCTGGCGAATTTTTCAGCGGGTTACCTTTTAAAATTAAGATTGTTTGATTTCCACCACTTTTTTGAAGTAGGAATAGTCACTTTATTTAATTACAGATTAAATAATGCGAAAATAAGCCGAGTTATACGCTTTTTAAAAAAATAGTGGGAATCAAACAATCTCAATTTCTTAAAAGTATTCCACTGGAATGCGAAAATAGCGTTTCCCGCAGCTGGAGATTTAATCAAAGAATAAATATTAATTGAATATTTATGAACTCAAATTGTGGTGCCAAACTTTATGGAAATTCTAAGTAATATGTAAACCTTGTAAAATAGAATTTTTCAAACTTTTTCCTTAAAATCGTTAGCCACCACAAATTCTGAAATTTTTGCCGTAATTAAAGGGTTACATACTTTTTAAAATTTCAAAAAATTGATCCTTATAGCGTGTAAAATTATTGACAAAAGATTTAAAGTGAATCATTTTTTAATTATTATTCAATTATTCATTATTAACTCAATCATTAAAAAAAGATATGACCAAAAATGTGAGAGCTTGCGCAATAGATAAAACTGACATTGCGAAAATTATAAAGCCATTTGTAGCGTTTAGGTAGAAACACACAAATACATATTTTCGTTGCCGTTCATTTTGTTTGTGGGACTATACTGAGCCATTTTAAAGATCCTACTCCCTTATTTCTGTCAATATATTTTTTTCTGCTAAAACTTTGAACGCGTTTTTCTGGAAGCTACATTTTTCAACATGGGCAGCATGATAACTTGAATAATTTTTAACATTTTTGGATAAACTTTGCGCTCATCTACGCATAATTAAATTGTCTAAGGGCAGAGCCATTTTTAGAAAATTTTTATTTTTTATAATTTTCCAATAAGTTTAATGGTCAAAATTTCAGACAAAAAATGAAAAAGAAAAAGATTCAAAATAGCTCAATTTTATTATTTTTTTAATAATTCCAAAATTTGATCAGATGACCCTTAGATACAACATTATTAACACGTTCACGCCGGCGTGGTGGGTCACACTCGACTGTCTCAGAGCTGCCAATTCTCCGGCTTTTTGGATACAGAAAATTTTAATACAGATTTTAATACAGTATTTTAATACAGAAAATGTTGTTTTATTTAATTAGAACGATTGGGCGATTTAAAGGAACAATATTTTCTCTAAAATAATAGTGGTGTGCAAAAAGCCGGAGACTTGACAATTCTGTGACCCACCGCGCCGGCGCGAATGTGTTAAACATGAAAAACTCACAAGGGGACCACCAAAAATGATGCTCACCTATTTTGATGAATTTAAGGTATGTTGTAAAGTTCTTGTACCTAATTATTCTTGTGAAAGGATTTCTTCAAAAGGGATTTTCAAAAATTGGCCGTCAAAATTTAGCATACATTTCAAATACCCATTAGTTTGCATCTTTCGACGTGTCCTTCGTAGTGTGGAAGCAGAGTGCTCGGACGGGCCGAGTTCGATGCCCCCTTGACTTTTTTTCTTTTTTAATTAATTTTATATTTTGACACTTAACAACTTTTAAGTGGGGTTATGAATTGCTGTAAATTTGAATTTTTTTATATTTTCCTAAAAAATATACAATTCCGAATATGATTTTTTTCATGAAAATTTGTCTGTATTCTATCTCATTTGTAAAATAATATCTCTACTGAAAAAAATCCAAAATATTTTATGTCTAATTTTTTGGGAGGCATTATTATTTACCTTTATATATATATATTTAATTTTAAGCAGACTTCAGAAATAATACATCATATATATATTTACTTTATGGAATTTTAACAGAAGATTTGTTATTTGGTATAAATTATAAATAATAATTTTGATGTCAAATGTCCAAATGTCCACATGGACATATTGTACTTCAAAATATATTTTTATTCTAACAAATAATGAAAATTAAGCAAAAATTTTCAACTGTAAATGTAAAAATCGTCTGTGGATCCCGCATGACATATAACATATAATTTATATTTTTTTAAAGAAATCGTCAGCTAGACATTCATACTAATATCAGAATAAATAAATAAATAAAATATCGATATATTTTATGTTCTTTTGAAGACAAGTACTAGGTAAGACGTTACGCTCTACATAGAAAAATTTTTCGGATGTATATTTTGTTTTTAATATTTCTACGCTATATGTCACCCGATTAATTGCATATTTACTAAACTAAATGTGAAAGTCAGTAATAGCCAGTATTTTTGTATTTCATGATTTATCATATTTTAATATATTTAAAATAAACCAAATATTAAAGATATATATATATTTTTAAATAAAATGCTGTGCATTATTTGAGACTTGTATTTGAAATATAAAAAGGTAAATAATAATAATTTTATGAAAACAAACTTCCTGCACAGATCAACTTGTATTAACGTCAACAGAAAGGTTAGTTTAAAAATTACAGAAAAAATAGAAGTTTTCGTGAAAAATCAATAACATAAATTAATTTTTCAGCAAAATATCAAAATTTCAAATCTGTAAAAATTCATAATTTCGATTAAAATTTGTAAAGTGTCAGAAATATGAAATTAAAATTAAAAAATAAAAAGTCAGGAGGGTATCATCGAACACGGGTCCTCTGGCTGACGGGCAAACACTCTGAGCTCACGCCACGAAATACACGTTGAAAGATGGAAAGTAATGAGTATTTTAAACGTATGCTGAACTTTGACTCCCAATTTTTCGAAATCTAAGACCCATTTGAAGAAATACTTTCACTAGAATAATTAGCAGTGATGGAAATTTGGCGCAGAGGTGGAGCCTATTGACATCACTAAATTTTAGTAGTATTTTTCGGTTTGTCTAATGACATATTTTCTGAGTTTTTCATTCAGTTGAAGAAAACTATAAAAATTTAGTGGTATCAATAAAGCTCCACCTCTGCGCCAATTTTCCACTACTGATAATTAGGGAAAAGAACTCCACAATATACCGTAGTTTCCGTCGTATAATCCGCGGATCAAACTGTTTGGACCCAGAAATTTTATTTAGTTACTGAAGCCAAATACTTACCGCGATTTAAAAAGTTACATTTTATTTTTTAAATGTTCTGGGTCGAAAAATGATTGTTTGATTCGCTGATTATACGCCGGAAATTACGGTACTTTCAATTCATCAAAATTGGTGAGCATCATGTTTGGAGGTCCCCTTGTCAGATTTTAATATATATATATATATTTTTTTTTCTACAGGAAGTTAGTATGCTGCGCATCGAACCCGTATATTTTTGTATAGATCAACGCGGATGCAGGTTTTGGATATAATATGCAACAAAATTTAACAAAAAAATATTTTTTCAAAGACATGAAGCAATAAATAAACCATAAAATTATTAACACGTTCACGCCGGCGCGGTGGGTCACACTCGACTGTGTCGGAGCTGCCAAGTCTCCGGCTTTTTGGATTCAGTATTTTAATACAGAAAATGTTGTTTTATTTAATTGGAACAATTGGGAGATTTAAAGGAACAACATTTTCTCTAAAATAACAGTGGTGTGCAAAAAGCCAGAGACTTGACAACTCTAAACAGTAGAGTGTGAACCACCGCGCCGGCGTGAACGTGTTAATTTTTCAATTAATTTTACTCCATTTCTCAAAAACATTCCTAAATTTCTCAATGTTTTGCCAAACCAAAACGGTTGAAACCCCCTTAACCTAATATTTCTGTCACTAATAAGGCCAAATTTGTCTCAAATGAAATACCGGAAGTTTAAAGACTATTCCTATTGTAGAAAGATCCATTATATTAAAAACGTAATGTGTTTTTGGATACTGGAGACCGTTTAACTAGTTGACTACCCACGGTACAAATAAATCCTATTTTTAAAAATGGATTTATTAATAATTTTCACAATTTAAATCATTTTTTTTAATTAAAAAAATGTCAAAAATATATTTGGTCCTGTTCAATGAATCTTGCTGAATACAAAAAAAAAAAAAAAAAAATAAATCTGGTAACTTTAGAGAAGATATAAACTAAAGTTTGTCACGTGAATTGAACATTAGCATCCTCGGATATTGACCTCCTTTAACTCTCTAACGATTTAGTAAAAATACATAAATTATATTCTTTTCCGGTCTGATTTGATATAAGAAGCTCAAATAATAAAGTGTCAAAAGTGGGTGTTACCCTTTAAAAAATCGATGTTAGTGCAAATTGTAGATGACTATTATTACAAAATTGTCATTCATATTCTGAAAGAACTCAATTTTCCAAGTCCAAGTTAATGCATCGACAAATACCTTTGAATATACAAATTTCATATAAAATGTCTTACAATAAAAAAAATATATATGGACAACATGATATAAATGCATTTTTTGTAAGGTAAAAGCCACGCCCTTAGTCAATGATGTTTTTTGAATAAAAACGAGAATTCTCGTTTCCCGACGTGGATGAGTTACCGTAATTTCAGACGTGTAACCCGCGGATCAAACAATTCTGTCTGACCCAGAAATTTTATTTAGTTACTGAAACCAAATATTTACCGCGATTTAAAAAGTTACACTTTATTTTTTAAAGTTTCCGGGTCGGAAAATGACTGTTTGACCCGCGGATGATTCGCCAGAAATTACGTTATTACTGAATGGTTATTACTGAAATTACGGTAAGTGATATTTATTCATTTTTACCTTTAACAATTTCAAGAGCGGTGGCTCATTTATGGACCACTTAGTTTTAATTCCTAAATGCCACATTAGCACCAGAATATTGAAATGAAAATTTTCCTTTTATTAACCCAGCAAGGAGGAAATTGCTGGCCAGCAGCAAGATAGGTGCTGGCAAGGACGGAGAAATGCTAGCTCATGGTCTACCACTGCATGACCACTGCTGGACAGCTTCTGTCAACTTTGCTGTTGGAAATCATCAGATAAAATTCTGGTGGGCATCCATTTTATCTCATGTGCTGACCCACCACTACATGGAAGTGCACGAACTTTTGCAGTATTATTACTGGGAACCCTTACGCTAGGTGGCGCTGCGAATATCGAAGACATTGAGTATTTGAACACAAATCTGAAATGAATATCTTAACACAATTTAATCTGTGAAGCTATTTTTTTTTTTTTGAAACTGTAAAAAATATAGCACCACTGCCACCAACAAAATAAATAAGCAAATGAACAAATAAATAAATTCTTTATTTCAACGCACTTTTTTTTCTCCTTAAATCTGGTTTTACTACGTTACAAAGGAATTCGGCTTTCATAATTTACGCAGTTGAGAATCAACCCAGCAAAGAGGAAATTGCTGGCCAGCAGCAAGATAGGTGCTGGCAATCATAGAGAAGTGCTGGCTGATGGCCTACCACTGAATGACCACTGATGGACAGCTTCAGTCAACTTTGCTTTTGGAAATCATCAGATAAAATTCTGGTGGGCATCCATTTTAGCTCATGCGCTGGCCCGCCACTACATGGAAGTGCACGACCTTTTGCAGTATTAGTGCTGGGAACCCTTATGCTAGGTGGCGCTGCGAATATCGAACACATTGAGTATTTGAACACAAATCTGAAATAAATATCTTAACACAATTTAAGCTGTGAAGCTGATTTTTTTTGAATCTGTATAAAATATAGCACCACTGCCACCAACAAAATCAATAAGTAAATGAATAAATAAATAAATTCTTTATTTCAACGCACTTTTTTCTTTCTCCTTAAATCTGGTTTTACTAGGTTACAAAGGATTTCGGTTTTCATAATTTACGCAGTTCAGAATCAATAATAAAAAAAGCGTATAAAATACATAGGATTTCTATACAATAGAATAATTTCTATACCAGTTTAATGATTGGGAACGTGAATCACAAAAGAAACAAACTTGAAATAGTGTAATGAGAGCGTGAAAATTACGAGCAATCGTATCGCACTTGTTCATGTCAGATAACGAAAACCAAGAAGCATCGAGCGCGGTCAGTACTTGGGAGGGTGACCACATGCAGTTCAAATATTTCTATAGCTCTTTGTGAAACTAGCTTATAGAAAAAAGAGCCATAATTATATAATAGTTTGTTTTTTTATAGAATTCTATAAAAAAATTTTGTAAGGGAAAGTGCTGGGCCAGCAAAGGAATAGCAGTGGAATAGGTGCTAGCACTGCAGGAAAAGTGCCGGATTGAAGTAATGTGATGGCATGCCAATGCTGGTCTGCTGTTGGCCATCACTGAACAGCTGCATTCGGCTCGGACACTTTTCGAAAGGTTTAAGTAATGGCACCCTTGCACTTTACCGCTTATAGCACTGCTGGCTGCCATCTTTTTCCAGCTGATGGCCCGCTGTTTCTTTCTTTGCTGGGAATAATAAAAAAAGCGTATAAAATACATAGGATTTTTATACAATAGAATCATTTCTATACCAGTTTAATGATTGGGAACGTAAATCACAAAAGGAACAAACTTGAAATAGTGTAATGAGAGCTTGAAAACTAGGAGCAATCGTAGCGTACGCTGAAAGTGCTTGTTTATGTCCGATCACGAAAACCAAGCAGCACTGAGCGCGGTCAGTACTTTGGAGGGTGACCACATGCAGTTCAAATATTTCTATAGACCTTTCTATTATAGACACTTCTACAGATGTTTCTATAGCTCTTGGAGAAGCTAGCTTATAGAGAAAAGAGCCATAATTATATAATACTTTGTTTTTTTATGGAATTCTATAAGAAATTTTTGTAAGGGAAAGTGCTGGGCCAACAAAGGAATAGCAGTGGAATAGATGCTAGTACTGCAGGAAAAGTTCTGGATTGAAGTAATGTGATGACATACCAATGCTGGCCTGCTGTTGGCCATCACGGATGGGCCAGCTGCATTCGGCTTGGACACTTTTCGACAGGTTTAAGTAATGGGACCCTTGCACTTTAACACTGATAGTACTGCTTGCTGCCAACTTTTTTCCAGCTGATGGCCCACTGTTTCTTTCTTTGTTGGGAAGTATGTGAAAAGATTGTTCTTATTTTGAAATAAATTTGTTTGTAAATTCTGGTGTCATTCACGCATTTCAGCATTTTATGAACAGAATTACCTTGCCCCTGAAACGGTTAACCCCATCCGAGTCTATGATTTTTAACCCTTTCGGGACTGCATCCCTTACACAAATTTTATTCGGTTTGCACCTCTTTTTTTAAACGCTATACTTATCAAATACTAAAATAGACACAGATCTAAAGTTACAAGTATTATCTTTATTTAATTATGGTGATTAAAAGTGGTGCATGCTCCTTCTGGCGGTGCGTGTACATTAATAGACCTGAAGGGTTTAAACTTATATTGTTGCGTGACAAATTTACTTACTTGCAATAAGTTTGCAGTATTTTTGACAAGACAAAGTTAAATTTTCTACTAGTTTGCAAAGAATTTGCAGTACTTCAGTCATGACAGAACTAAATTTTCTACTTGTTAGCCGTTAATTTGCAATACATTTGATACAGCAGGAATCTACCTTTCACGAGAAGTTAGCTACAAGTTCAAAGTGAGGTGACATCGGCGTTTGCGTTTTCTTGCTGCAGTTCTGTTATGAACTTTCAGTCTTGCTATGCTGAACTTGCTGCAACTTTGCAGGTTTGCAAAGCAAGACTACTGCAAATTTTCTGCAAACTAAAATTGCTATGTGGGACCAATCTTTCAGTATTTTAGAATATAAAAAAATGCCATTTCTAATGGTTAAAACTTTTCAATTACATAAGGCGAATGTAATCTTATAAAATTTGTTGCGGAAACGACTTGCGACTTTCAGTAAAACAATAAAACACTCCTTCGATAACCCTTTCAAGGGCGGTGGTACGTTTATGAAAACACTTAATTTTAATTCAGAAATGCCACAATGGAACCAGATTTTGGTAGAAAATTTTACCATTCATTAAGTATTTATTATGTGTCTCTTTTCTTATTTCAAATTATAATTGTTCGTAAATTCCGATGTCAATCTTTTAATAAAAATTTTCGCAATGGAAGGGTTTTGCTCCTTAACCCTTTGAGGGGCAAGCAATTGCGTTTGTGTAATGCTGAATTCCAACCGGATATTCATAAAAAAAAATATTTCAAAATAAGGGAAAGCAATTTTACGACTTTTTCCACCAAAGTTCGAAAAGTAAAGTTTCATAATATTTTTCTAGAGCGAATCTTCATTAATCGTATGTGGGATAAAATATATCCCACCGCCTTTCAAGGGGTTAAAGGGTTAAAACGCACTTTTGGCTACAGAAATATGGTACCTTAAGACGTCTCCAACAATGTGAAAACTCACTCTTGGAGAAGCCTTTATCTTGACCGAAAGAATTAAGAATATATAGCTCAGTAAGAAATCTTTCGATATTTAGGTATATTTAAGCATTGCGCTAAATGCAAACCGGTGAGAATTAAATTTTACATTAGTAAGAAAAAGTGATTGGTTGATTACGAGAGGTAAGGTCATAATTTACACAGCAAGGCTAACAGACCGTGACCTCCGTGTGAAGCGTAATACTTCCCACTACAAACATAAATTTTTGCGTTGGGATTCGAAACTGGCTCCTCTTGTCCAGGAACCTCCGCCCAAATCACTAGACAAGCATGTAGGCGTACGTTAAAGTGAATCAACATTATCAATCTCAGTGTACATCAGTGGTGTAGAAATATCAGGGCTGTTGGATACCAAATTTTTCAAATAGAAAATATAGCCTGATTTACTTTCGGAATCTAAAATTAATATGTCGATAATTTATATTCGAAAAAAAAGTATACATAACCCCCACCCTCTCTGTCTAATCCAGTGCCGTACATTGTATGTTTATAATCTGTGGCCCGTAAGCTAAAATTATTTTAGAGAGGTAATACGGTGTTCATAAATGAATATTCCAACTTTTCAGGGATATTAACCCCTTAATTTTTGTTCCCGTGATATTCAAGGGCTGTTGTCTTTTATCCAGATTGTTTGATTCACACCAGTTTCATAAAATAGTGTAATTGGCTTTATTCTAATATAATTTTACTTGTCATTAAATAAGGCAAATATTTCTCTTTCAAAAAAGGAGTGGCAATAAGCAGTCTGAATTTATAAACAAAAATTTAATGCGACCGTTAAGGAGTTAAAAGAAAACAAAAAAAAAAGTACAAACTTGTTGTTCATCGGAAATCAAAAATAACGGTTTAAAGTTTAAAATCAGCACGGTTACTATAAGTGTTCAATTTGAGCCCCTCCAGATACACGAGCGATACTCATTGGTAACTCATCCTTCACTTTCCTAAACATGATTCGTTTTGTGGGGCCTTATCAAAGATCAAGTGTTTGTTCCACCGGTACAAACTGAAGTTGACTAACTTAGGACGCGCATATCTGTAGCCATTCAAAGAGTCACACAGGACATGCTGACAAGAGTGTGAGATGAGTTATCGTGCCGCCTCGATAACGTTCGTGCTAATGGAAAGTTTCATATTGAACACTTATAGCTGCGTTGAATTTAAACTTTCAACTGCTATTTTTGATTTTCGATGAACTTGATTTTCAAAGTCCTACTTCTTTTTTCTTTTAATAGGCCTGTAATATTCGGATATTCATTTATGTACATCCTGTATTTTGCTTACTTACTATCAGAAATTTTGGATTAACCGCTTCAATACTACTGTCACGTATATGTTCTATATAAATTCAATATTATTTTTATTTTTGTACTAGAATATTTTAGTCATTATCCACTTGGATTAAATAAGGCGAAAAATACCGTACGGAGTTTCTTGTTGTTGATTGGAGGGGTATATTTATCTTGAAACTGAACTTGCGTACGTTTTTAAGGCAGAGATTATTTTATTAACCGCTTCTCTGATTATCTCAGGTTCGTATATAGTACAATTAATTATTGTCCCAAAAAAAACTCGGGCGTGACATAATTTGTCACTACGATTTGTTTTATCACGTTTTTACTCGACCTGAAGCTAAAAAAGGAAAAAAAAAATATTATATATATCTATACTAATAAAAGAACAGATCGCTCTATGTGTGGGTGTGTATCTGTCTGTCGGCGATGGCTAGCAAAATCTACGGCACGTACGAGGTTCAAACTTTTTGTCAGAATAGCCCAAAGTCTCTGCTGATGTACCTAGTTCTCAGAATTTCAAAATTCTAATGAACAGCGGAGTTATTAATTAGCAACCGTAACTCACTGCCATAAAAAATAGCTATCTCATCTCCAGTCTTGAACGTGCATGCCTAGTACGCATCCCTATGAAATTGAATGTAAATTTCGGATAACTTTTTAAGTCGTCTTGGTCCGTCCGGTAAAGCGTCAGCCTGCCAAAGTGAAGGCCCCTGGTTCGATACTCGGTAGGACCAAAGATAAAATTTTCTGTTTATAAATAAAAGAAATTTCATTTTTTTCTGAAGTTTTATGAGTTTCATTTACATGCAAGCCCATTACGTAAATTTCTTATAACAATAACAGTAGTCTAAAAATAGAGCAATTTTAAATATAAGATTAATACTAGAATAAAAACCTTAATGCTTAGTGCTGCCATCTATTATGGTAAAATGAAACTAATTGCGACTTTTCCAGGAGTTTTTGGAATTTTACTACGGATTTTTTTTTTTGAAAATTTTGCATTTGGTATCCTTTTTTAGGGACACCGCGCCGGAAAGGGTTTTAAATTGTTATTCATCATTTGCCCGAGCATCGCCGGGATTATCAGCTAGTATACTAATAAAAGAACAAATCGCTCTGTGTATCTGTCTGTCTGTGATGGCCAGCAAAAACTATTGTACGTAGAAGTCTGAAAATTTAGGTGTGATTAGTCCAAGACAGGTCCTGATGCACCTGAGGCTCGGGTTTTAAATTTTTTAAGAGCCAAAGCCCCTGGCCCCCTTTAAGTTTTTATGCAATAAAGTGTTAATAACATGCCTCTTTTCCTTCCGATCGTCTTCATTTTTGGGGTGATTTATCCATTCAGTGTTCTACCCTATTTCTACATTTCAGTTTAGACCCTGGCACCCTTGGGACCCGGCACAGGGCCCCTTGAAGTTTTAGTGCGCTATATCTATATATTTAAAACGCTAAGCGTTTTTTTTCGACAGTCCGTGAGAAGAAACTACTGCATCAAATTACACCAATCTTTTTTAAAATGAAAGATATTTGGCCACAGATTTTTTTTATCGTACATTCATTTGTTCAACTATTTTATTAATTAACTGTAATTTTAAATTAAAATTCTACTGTTGCGCATGCGCAATATATAAGTTCAAGTCTGCTTTTGGTGTGACGCGCTGCACATGCGCAAAGATGCTCGCTCAGTTGAACTATCGCATCACAGGTAGAAGTTGTTTTAAGTTCGTCTGCTATTCGATCGCACTGTAAACAAGCTTTTCTTTCTTTCACAAAGTTAATATTATTTGGCTCTCTCAGCATTATTAACAATTCAAAAATTTATTGTGTCGATATTAAAGCTAGATACTGTTTATTTCGGGGGTGTCATATTGTTTTGGTCATATTACACACAGAAGATAAACGCAGTGATTTGAGGATAAAAGTAAAAGTTATGGCTGGTGACCCATCTTATGAATTGCCAATAGTTGCACACGAAGATTCCAAAACTAGCATGTTAAGTTGTAGCTACTTCTTAAAAAACATATGGTATCATAAATACTAAAACGCAAAATTATTTTTGTACGATCAGAACTCAAATTCAACACATTTGCGTCTGCGTCAGCTGTTTTACGAACCCCTTCAATTTACAAGGAAGAAAGACGAGTTCCTGATTTTTTGTAGCGGACTCAGGTTCGAGCCCAAGCGGGCCAAAATATATAAATATTTTTGTCGATAATTTATTTCAATAACAAAGTATTTTATTAGGAATAGAAGGTATAGGATTTTAATTTTATTATTTTTATTATTTGAATGCTTTATAATTAAATACAATTTAACACTCAATAATATTTTGAAAAAATAATGATTTTATATTTAAAATATTTAAGCTAAAATGTTTTACATGTAATTATCAATTAAATAAATTGAGCTGATCTACAATTTTCCTTATATTTTCTGACCATTATCAAGAATATATATGTGTGTATGTCAGAAAGAAAAGTGTTATTCATTTCCGTACAAAATAAAACGGAAAGAAAAAAAAATATTCGTATAAGAGCTATAAAAGAAATTACCTAAATATCTAGGTTTAAATTTTAAAAAATGTATAAAAATGTTAAATAAAATTCAAGCAATAAAAAACATATATTATAAATCATTAACTGAATCAAGCTTCAAATTTAGGTTTTTAGAGAATGAGACAGATTAAAATAAAATTCATGGCAGCTTTTAGTGGTAGTGTAGTTTTAAAAAATAAATAAATAAATGAAAATAAATATTTCTATTTAAGGAAAAAAAAGAGGTCGTAGTAACTAAAAATAAATTCTCTACCCGGTATTTTGGGGTACATTTCTGATAAAAAGCAAGCATATTTGGTTGTAAATTATAAACTCAAAATTCTTTCACTCCACTGAATAGGTTAGACCGACAGCATCATCTATTGCGTCAAAGAAATAGGAATCACTTGTGCAATTTACAATTTTGCCCCGTAATTCGTCATTCAACAATTAATTTAAAAGCAACTAATTTAAAATTAAAAAAAAAAAATTCTAATGAAACATTCACGTTACTTACCGTCAAATCATGACGGGCACTATCTAGTTGTCAATAAATTGCTTCCTTTTAATCCAAAATTCATTTTTGGGAACCTTTTTCCATTTAGTTATTCTCCCGCTTCTACATTCCTGTTAAGACCCTGGCCCCGTTAAGGGTCCCGTAGGACCCGGTCAAGGGCCCTTGAACGTTTTGTGTGCCATGCATTTTTGAACCCCTAACTTTTTCACCTTCTCAGTACGTAATTTTAAAGTTGAGTCTTGGACTCATCTCCTTTGACCAACACCCACATATTTGTATTGGGGCCCTAGGGCCCTTTTTTAAACATTTCCCCATTTTTTTGCGCATTTCTTTAAAATTACACTCTAATTATTAATTCATACCTTATGCCTAATTTTGACTAATCAATGATCTAAAACACTAAGTTCTAAAACGTTTTAACATGTTTCCACATTAGGGCCTTGCTCGCAACTATTAGTAGGCCCCTTTTCGGCCCCATATTATAGCTCCCTTAAAAATTGTCCGATTCACTAGCATTTTTTTTCTAACAACTTCTTAAGTTCTCCAGGTACTACATGGAAGACAAAAAAAAAAAAAAAAAATTCAGACTTCAGCTACCATCAATTTTGTACATTAATCGCCTTCTTCGGGTCCTTCTTAGGTCGCCTTCTTAGGGTCCCCTTCTTTAAAAATGATAGGAATCGCTTGCAATTTTCTTTAATATATTTCAAGCGTCCTCTGATTACTTTAAAAACTACTAAAATGTACCTTTATACCAAACAACATGCCGCTTAAGTCCCTGGCATCTTGGGGCCCTGTACAGGTCCCATTGAAGTTTTGCACCATAAATTGTTAATAAATTGCCCCCTGTTAATCCGATTTTCAATTTTTGAACCCTTTTTCCATTTAGTTATTCTCCCTTTTCTATATTCCAGTTAAAATCATGGGGCATTCTAGGGTTCCATAGGGGCTGATCCGGGGCCCCTTGAACTTCTTGTGTGGCATGCATTTTTAACCACCTAATTTTCTCGCATTCTCAATGCAAAATTTTAAAATTGAGTCTTACACTCTTCTCCCCGGACCAATACCCTCTTATTTTTACTGGACACTATAGTCCTATTTTAAGAAATTCCCCTCATTTTTTGTGCTTTTCTTTAAAATTATATTCTAATGATTAAATAATACCTTATGCTTAATTTTGACTAATTGAAGATCTAAAGTGCTAAGAACTTAGATCTTTTAACTAGTTTTCATTTTAGGAGATTGTTTAGGAGACCCTTTACTGTAGGTCCCTTGAAAACGGTCCGATTCACTAGCTTTTTTTAGCAACTTCTTAAATCTTCCTGTTACTACATGAATGACAAAAAAATTTCTCAGACTTCAGATACCACCAATTTTTAATATTAATCTCCTTCTTGAGGTCTTCATTGCATCTTCTTTAAAAGTATCCGATTCTATTACAATTTTCGTTAACATAGTTTCAGCGTCCTTCAGCTACTTTAAAACTGCTAAAAAAATTTCTTATACCCAACTACATTCTAGTTAAGACCCTGGCTCTCAGGTCCTGGTCTTTCTTTATGCCTCAACTGCCACCTTTTTCGAACATCTCCTTTTTCGACATCAACTTACGTTTACTCACTATAGCCTTAAATTAAAGATCGCGGTACTTTGAGTGTAAATTTAAATAAGAGATTTCATCCGTTTATTAAATATCGTGTTAATGTTAAAGTCATAAAAATTTACTATGGGAGGGGACATCTTCCACAGCTTTGGGGCGCATTTCTTCCTCGGAATTTAAAAACTCAATTTCAACGGGATTTGGTTCATTCAACTTAGATTACAATTCAGCAATTTAATGTATTATGAAACTTTAACTTAGACTTCAGTTACCAACATTTTCTAACATTAATGATGCATTCTTTTTTTGGAATCTGTGGGCTTGATTACTACGGGGCATGGCTCACTCGACCTGGCTTCCCATGGTCTCTGGCACGTACGGAGCACTTCCGGTACATGCTGCCTTATGTAGCGGGGACCCAGGTTACAGGTGCGTTCGGAAAGAAGTTTGTTGGGAACACACTAGACCATGCAGAAGGCAATGGCGACCTCCGAAATCAGGTTCATTTAAAAGAATTTCAAAAGGTATATAGTCATACAAACTTGAGTTTCATTTACGATTACGAATATTTGTTTACGGACCCCAGGAAACGCCGGGCGTGTCTGCTAGTAATATAATATTCAATTGGTTAAACGTTTTTATATGAAATGCAAAGATACGATTAAAAAAATGTGATGGGTTTTTGCTGATTTTTTTTTTCAAAAAAATTTGTAAGGGAAGCGGTTAAACGAATAGTACACAGACATGTAAATATCCCGACCCGTGGTCAAAGCAGCGTTTCCAGTGGGTTACTTTTTTAAAATTCATATTTCTTGATTGGCACCAGTTTTTTTGAAATTGCAAAATTCCCCTTGTTTTCGCCCTCATTATTATGTCATTAAACAGGGCGAATTTTCCCATTTTAAAAGATGGTGCCATTGAAAAATCTGAATTTTTAAAAAAGTACGCCACTGGCAACACTGAGCCAAAGCACCGTTGCCTATGGGCTACTTTTTTAAAATCCAGATTTCTTGATTATCACAACTTCTTTGAAATTGTAAAATTCGCCTTATTTAATGGCATAATAATTAAGGTGAAATAAGTGGGAATTTTACCATTTAAAAAAACTGGTGCCAATCAAGAAATCTCAATTTAAAAAAGTAACCTACTGGCAACAGTAAGCCAAACGGTTAAATTATGCCCGTCCTGAAATTCTCAACACTTTCAAGAGAAAAGTACTTCTATTCGTAAAGTCCATATATGATTTAATGATACCAGAATTTACAGATATTTTTTTCTGAAACGAGTAAAATGATCACTTACTTCAAAAGAGGAAAATTTTCATTCTAAAATTTTGGTGCCAATGTGGCATTTCGGCATTAAAATTAAGTGGTCCAAAAATGAACCACCGGACTTCAATAGGTCAAATTTCTCGAACACCGAAATATTGAGAAACATATACAATGTAGAAGACAATTTTTAAATAATGAAGTTATGTAGAGTGAACACTATAAAAAGAAATTAAATATAAAACATTAAGTTTGCATTTGTTTCTTTTCAGTTTAACCCTTTCAGGGACATAGTGCTTATGTTAATTAAATGTTGAAATCATTGATTCACACAAGAATTTAAGAACAGAATTATTTCAAAATTTGTAAAAGTTTTTCTTCGCGTATAATCATTCCAAAATTACGGTGCCACTGTGTCATTTTGGAATTAAAATTAAGTGGGATATGTTATATCCCAGCTCCCTTCAAGGTGTTAACAGTTTTAACCCCTTAACTGTCGCATTAAATTACGGTTTAAAAATTCAAATTGCTTATTGGTACCACTTTTTAAAAAAAAGAAATATTCACCTTATTTAATGACAGGTGAAATGCTACCATAATAATGCCATTTACACTATTTTAAAAAACTGGTGGGAATAAAAAAAACCCGAATAGAATGAATAAAAGACACAGCCCGTGAATATGACGGGAGCGAGAATTAAGGGGTTAATTCTTCGCCTACCAGACGGGTCCAGTCAAGGCTCCCGAATGGTCCGCCAACTGAATGCCAATATTTTTTAACAGAAAATTTCATGATAGTTTTCTACAACATTTGAGCCAAAATTTATCTCAAAATTTGATTTCTGCACAATTTGGAAGACAAATCTAAAAATAAACTTTTTCTAAGAAAATATTGGTATTCAGTTGGGGGACCATTTGGGAGCCCTGTCCAATGGACCACCAAGTACTTAAAATATTATTTAAACCAAACAATTTCTCTAAAACTAAATATGTAAAACAGACAATACGTTAAACAATTATAAATAAATAATCTGGTGGAGAGTATTTATATAAAACTTGAGTAAAATTTCCGATAATTACAGGATTAAATAAACATTTTAAGCGAGAGAAAAATATTCGAGAGTTCGTTAGAAAAATGCTTGACATATTTTTTCTGGAAATGTTTTTGTCTAATACTAAACACATCCGAAATTTAGACAAAAATATCTACATTTAACAGTTGTTATTTAGAGTCGATATTTAGAGAGTATGAGAAAATTCATAGATGCTGCAAGTATCTACATGGATGCTAAGCATTCATCTTATTCAATAATATAAGTTCATGTTCAGTTTTACGAAGAAGATTACTTTTCAGAAATTTTGCTATACAAAATCATTGACACTTATGATAGAATATGTATACCTGTCTAATTAGAATATACTTAAACATGTAAAATGCTACGACTTTTCAGATAATTCAGATTTTGTAAAAAAGAAAAAAATACTTTAATTGCAGATATTTTCGAATAGTTAAGGGGAAGTTTCGTTTTCGGAATAACAATTTCAAAAAAAAAGTCGTAGCAATTGGCAGATATGTATTCGGCATTGTTATTCAATTATTGAAAAAATGTTAATTGTTGAAGAAAAAATACCGTCTTAATTTTATATCTTAAGTTTTTCAGTTTACGCTTTGTTTTTCAATTTAAAAATAATATCCTTATTAAATGTTTAAGCTTTTAAAGTATCATGGATTTAACCCATTAAGGACGAGCTTCTTTTACACTTCTTTAAATACTTCGACACCAGTTATTTCCACATTGTAATTTTGAATTATTTAATCGCTCAAAATTTGAGATTAGATAATAAAAAATTTTTCAAACTAAAATACTGGTATTCAAATTTAAAAGTTCTGTTCGCCTTACATGGCTAGTTTTCTTGCCAACCGGCTTTAATGAGTTAAAAACTGTCCTTTAACCCTCTCGCTGCGTAAGCAATTCTTCGCGATGAGCGTCATTTACAAAATTTTTAATCTTTTATCACCGGTTCTTTAAAGCAGAAATTTTTGACTATCGTAATCGGGGAAAATGTCCTGATTAAATCAGACAAAGTTTTTGCTAAAAAATAACTGGTGGGAATAACCAAATAGTATTAATTAGACGGAAAAATGCATGCCCGAGTATTTCTCGGGTTGCGCAGCGAGAGGTTTAACCCTTTCCGGCATGGTGGGTTAAATTTTGTCCCACTTAATTTTAATTCCTTAATGCCACAACGGCATCAGTATTTTGAAATGATTTTTTGCCTTTTAGATTGTACGTGAGGAAAAGGATTTACTTATTTTCAAATAAATTTGTTCGCAAGTCCTGGTGTCATTAAATTATTTGAACATTCTAGCAAAGCAACAGAAGTACTTTGGGTATAGCGACTAGAATACATAGTGTGGAAATCGGCTATCTCTGTAATACTTAAAAAGGTGCTAAAATATTGTATCCCTTAAATATGTAACGATGCTGCTGCAATATGCAGATATCAGTGACATTTGCAGGATATTTTCTACAACTGCAAGGTATTGCTAGTCTATACAATGTAATACTAGTACTACGAAAATCCCGCAGATGTCGCTGATATAGACACTTGGCATTTTAGCAGTATCGTCGCACATTTAAGGGATAAAAGTTTTTAGCACTGTTTGGATAGCATATTTCCACATTAGGTATTCTAGACGCTGTACTTTGAATAGGAAAGGGTTAAAATGCTCTTTGATCACTACACTTTGGTATATATTCACCAAAAAATATAAACATTTGTAGAGTTTGAACAATAAAAATAAAATTGCGTTACGCCGTATGTTGTCTAAAGCTTAGAGAATTTCTAAATTTTGCACTTATCATAATTTACAGCAAACAATCTTGTTTAGATCCAGAATTTTTATTGAATAATTTAAGTCAAATATTTACCGCGATTTCAGAAGTTACTTTTTATCAAATAAAATTTTGGGTCAAAACATAATTGTTGATCCGTGGATCAAAATAAATTGATTGAATCAAAATGATTTCTGTGCATGAACAATTCTTTTTCTGAGCAATATTACTGCTCTGCAACATTTTTTTCTGTCAAACCGCCTGTTCCCCATTTTTCCAAGCAGTAACCTTCTTATTATTTAATCGCAGATTATCTGTCATAAAATGAAGTTATTTATTACTATTTGTAAATACCGATATCTCCGTGGACGGCAGGTGAAAAAGCCATGGTAAACACTATATCTCTCAACTTTTACATATTGTTGTTTCAACTATTTTCGAATGGTAAAATTCGTCTTATTTAAATGAAAAAAATTCTACGATTACATAAGATAAAAGATATCATTTGAAAATAATGATGGCAAAAAGCATAAAAGTTGACATCTGTTATACACTTAACCCGTGTCTGATATGGTAAAATAAAAGACAGTAGTGATATTCCCACCAACAAATATGGACAACAAGTCTTTAAACAACTTACCGGACAAAATAACGAGATATAAGTAGTTTTATGAAATTTGGAACTTTCCATCGTGTATGCGATAATTTAAATTTTAAGAAAATACAATCTTTTTTTTAAACATTATAATAATATTTAAAAAAAAAAACAAAGATCAATTTTGCTGTTTTTATTTATCAAGATTCTATTTTTTTTTCTTAAGCAAACTTTTCACCACAATTCATTAAAACTCTCGAAACTTTATTCTCTCAACTGAAATAGCAGAAGTTTCTTCTTTTAAAAGCGAAGTTCTGAAAATATTTTCATATTGTCAGCAAAGGAATTTTAATGCCAAATAATCCCTTCGAAAAAATAGTGTTATTCAGATTTCTTCAACTAGCAAATATCAAACATCGAAACCACCACAAAAAAATCATAGAATAGAAGTTAGGATTTAAAAAATTCTTTCAAGATATGATGATATGGTCTGACTTTACTCTGCAGCTGCGATGATCTCTTTAAATTTACTTTAAACATACTTTGTTTTCGAATATTGTTTCCAAAATACGTTTGCCACCACTAATTCAGAAAAAGTACCATAATTTCCGACGTGTAATCCGCGGATTAAACAATCATGTTTCGATCCAGAAATTTTTAAAAAAAATATATAACTTTTCAGATCACAGTAAATATTTGTATTCAATTACAGAATATAATTTCTGTGTCCGAACAGAATTGTTTGATCTGCGGATAATACGCCGGAAATTACAGTAATCTTCACTTTATTTA
This sequence comes from Maratus speciosus, assembly GCA_963932465.1. Classification (NCBI taxonomy): domain Eukaryota; kingdom Metazoa; phylum Arthropoda; class Arachnida; order Araneae; family Salticidae; genus Maratus; species Maratus speciosus. The sequence goes on along the minus strand of OZ010796.1, from coordinate 270,061,761 downwards.
ATAGCACTTTCTATATCACTCAATAATGCAAAATTTTCTACTCTAAAATAGTGGTAGCTTTGTAGCACTAATTTTACATAAGGCCCTTTGGACAAATGTATCCTATGATAAATTGATATGATAATATTTATTATGTCATTAACCTCATATACAGGGATCCCGAATTTCTGGTACAGACTTTAAGTTTTCATTGCATAGGAATGTATGGCCGCATGTGACGTGTTGAGGGACACACACAGGAAAGGTACATGAAAAAAATGTTTATTGAGAGTGTCATTGATAAGTGCTATGTTTACAATAAGTGTTCAAAATTTTGTCAACCAGCAATAATACATGCATGACAGGGCAAATAAAGAGATATGCGTACATATTCAAAGATGCCAGGTATTTCATGATCACGTACAGCAGCAACAGATAGTCAAGCGATGAGAGATCGTCAACAGAGTCAACTGGAGTCGCATTAAAATACTCTTCAGATGTTTCCATAAGAAGTAATCGACGGTCAATAAATCGGGAGATCGGGGTGGCCACGGGACTAGTCCAGCATACCAAGCCATACAGTTGTTATTGTATTTTTCTGGAACAGTTTTTGCCAGAAATACTTCAAGTAGTTTCGATCACCATTCTTAACCCCTTGAAGAGTGGTGTTTCATTTTTGGACAACCTAAATTGAAATCGTAAATGTCACATTGGAACCAGAAATTTCAAATGAACATTTTCTTGAGTACGTGAAGAAAAACATTTACTGCAATTTCCGGCATATAATCCGCGGGCTAAACAATCCTTTTTTGACCCAGAATTTTTTTAAAAATTAAATGTAACTTCTTAAGTTACGGTAAATATTTGGCTGCAATAACTAAATGAAATTTCTGTGTACAAACAGAATTGTTTGGTCCGCCGATTATACGCCGGAAATTAATTTATTTGTGTCCCGGAAAGTGTTGCCAGATTGGGGACTTTTTTAATTAAGATTATTTGACAGTCACCCCTTTTTAAAAAGTACAGTTCGCCTTATTTTTTAGAATTTTTAATCTATTTTTAAATAGGCCGAATATTTCTATTAAAAAAAAAAAAAACGGTGATAATCAACAATCTGGGGACAAAAATGTCCCCAAACTGGCAACACTGGTCCCGGACCCCCTTAACACCAGAACCGCCGGAAATTTTACTCAAGTGTTATAAAAATATTTCACACCAGAATTTTTCTCTAAAACTATTTGACTTATTTTTTTAATCTATTTCAATATGGTACATTTTTAACATATTTTTATAAAGAAATTTCTGGTTTGAATCGAAATATTTTTATTTGGTACCGGTCAAAATGACCGGTGATTAAATGAATTAATTAAATGAAATAATTATTTACAATTAATCATTATTCTGTCAAAATGAACAAATACCTAACAACTCTAACACTGCAAAGAAACACAAAATGGTAATACAGGTATTCTTTTACTCTTTGTATAAGGAATAGATTTAGTCATAACGGAAATTTATAAGTTTCAAAGCATTATTTTTATTTTGATATAACACAGAGGCGTCAAAACTATTGTATAGTGGGCCTCTTTTTACCACTGTTTTCTAAAATACATCTTCACATTTAGACACATAATATTCTGGAATTAAATGTGGTTTAAGATTTCTATATAAAAAAAGTGGTAAGAAGCGGCCAGAGACCCACTAGTTGGACAACATTGATATAAAATTTACAGTGAAACTAAAATTACGCATATTAGGATAATACTGATAGGGCTTTCAAATGATCCGCCAAATAAATACCAATAAATTTTAACAGAAAATTTTATGTCAGGTTTGTGCTAGAATTAACTTTCAAAGGTGGTTCCGGGGCGGTTTGTAAGAAAAATCTTAAAAGAAATTTTTTCTAAAATAATATTGGTATTCAGTTGGCGGAACATTTATGAGCCCTGTACTAAAGATAACCAAAGTCATACAGAACAGAGTTTACAGATGATTTTGTTTACGTCAGTTGTAAAAGTATTCAACTTGAATTTTCATTTAACCCCTTGAAGGGCGCCGTTTGCAGTCTGCAAACGGTTAATTTTAATGACCGAAATTTCAATTGGCACCAGTAATTTGTTAGTACAAGTTCGATTTCATAATAAGCGTGAAAAAAAGCTTTTCACTATTTGCAAATAAATTTTTCGTATATTGCGGTGTGAATTAATTATTTGAACATAATCGGAGCAGAAAAGTCTTGCCTCTGAAAGGGTTAAAAAATTTGTCATTTTTCAGAAACTTTCAGTATTTTATTTTCCCTATGAAATTAATCGAATGGATTTATCTGTAATAATCATGGAACTATTAATAAAAAGGAACTAACATATCACAAGTGAAGCTCCAACTGTAACCGCTTGCGCTAGGGAGGATTATTGCCGTGGCAATCTTCCACCACTAAATTTAAATTGAAACTTTCTGCTCATTTAAACGCTTTATTGATGCAAAATTTCAGTAATAAATAATTATAAAAACAGATATTCATTTTTATTGATGGAAATTTACTTCGACGGTAGTCAGGTCATGCGTTTCCGCCATAATTGTATCAACGTAGACAACCACCTCCCAGAGCCAGTAAAAAAGATTATAATACCTGGGCAATCTGCCACCAGTAAAAACAAATAGAAAATTTAATCCTATTTGTGAGTGATTTTTTTTCATGAAAAAACCGCTTAAATAAGGCAAAATTTTCTATTCAAAATTTACTGGTGGAAATTTGTTCCGGCGGTAGTTAGAAGCTGTTGATCCGGTCAGTGTTGCCAGATGGGCTACTTTTTTTTTAATCAGATACTTGATTGGCACCACTTTTTTGAAATTGTAAAATGTGCCTTATTTAATGACATATTAATTAAGGCAAAAGCAAATTGAATTTTACCGTCTCAAAAAAGTGGTGCCAATCAAGAAATCTGAATTAAAAAAAAAAAAAGTAGCCCACTGGCAACACTGGATCCGGCGTAAAAAATCAACCGTCATCTTGTGATAACCTCATTAGTTAATTCACTCGTAACTGATAGACAGTATACTATATCTCTCCTTCTCTTTATTTAAGATTCCATTGTAATAATAAATTCAAAAATACGAAAGAAACATTACAAGTACATTTTAATTAACTACTTGACATTATGCAAATTAATCCTAGTCATGTTTCTATATCTTCTGTCGTCTTGTACGTAACCTTAACAAGTGTTTGTACTACTTAAGCAGCCAATACATATGAAAGAACATTTTTACTTTAGTAGAGCATTTATTCGTTTGAAGCATTCTTGAAGTCTTTGAAATTCCTTTCTGATTAAATTCCCTTTTACTATGCAATGGAATTTTCTCCATAATATATTAAATAAAGACAATTCAATATTTTTCATTAACGGAATACATAGCTGCCAACTTGTACGGATTTTTGCTACCACTAAAATTTAATAGAAAAATTTGCCTAATTCAATCGCTGAATTGCCGTGAATGTTGATAATTTAAAAAGGCAGAAATCTCTTTTAAATTTTAGTGGTAAGAAAAATCCGTACAAGTTGGCAGCTATGGGAATATAATAATCAAAAACATTATTTAATTTTTTTTGTTAAGTTGCGAAATTCAAAACAAATAATTTTGTTCATATGTAAAACAATTGTTAGATATACACAAAAATGGATTGTGTGTTGATTTGAATAATTTATGCGTGGTACATAGCTGTTAACTGCTACGAGGTTTAGCTACCAGTAATTTCGGAGACAAAAAATTCAAATTAAAAAATCTTAACCTTATTTTTTCGCAGAACCTGCGAGTACACAAGACGAAAAATTTTCTTCACGGTTCCTGGTGGTTAAAATTCGTGGCTGCTTGCATCTAAGGGCATGCATAACTGTTCATTTAAATCAAAATTACACGAAAGTTAAATGTTGAAAATTGAATTGTTGAACATTTTTTGAAACATGAATTTTCAAAGTCGTATGAAATATGTATTTAAATTAAAACAAAGACAATTCATACAACTTATTTACGACGTTGCAAATTTATATAAGTTCCTATTTAAATAATCATTCCAAATTGTTATCTTTTAAAAGTACATTTATCATCGGTTCAGTGTTGCCAGTGAGCTACTTTTTTAAGCTCAGAATTCTTGATTGGTGTCATTTTTTAGAAATGGTAAAATTCCCCTTGTGTTCGTCTTAAGTAATATGTCATTACACGCATTTGCACCTATTCTCAAAAATCTCATTTCACAGGATGGAATCCCGAGGATTTGGTATCAGTGTTAAACGAATTCCGCATAGTCAAATCTATTTTAGCCATTTTATTGGAAATAAATAAATAAATAAATAATAAAAAACAACAACAACAACAAAAAAAAAAAAACACGATAAATATTATATACAGAGAGATGTAATCTGAACGCGTGCAGCGCATGCAAACTTACTCAGTGATTTGCAATTGGAAATTTTTCTTGTTTATTAGCGCATAAGCAAGGTGAAAATTGTTAATATAGATTACTTGTAAAAGTTTGCACATGTAGCACTTAGTTTGAATACGGTTCTGATCTTAATTTAGGTATAAACGTTAACAAACAACAAGTACATAGTTGCTGATTAGTGCGGTTTATTGTTAGCAGTATTTTCGAATTAAATTCTATATTTTATTTAATAAAAAAATCTGCGATTAAGTAAGAAAAATGCTTTTCGCAAATAGTGGTAATATAAAACCAGAATAGTTGGCATATAGCTATGCACTCATTTCTAATGTGGTGGATCATCCAAAATACACAGTATATATGATTAGATCAGGATAATTGGCAGAATTTAATTACTTGATCAGGATAGTGTACTATTTTTTAAGTGTATTTTTTCATAAGTAATTTGTGTTAACACACAAATCTTAATAGCGCAGCATTCCTAATGGAGTTATGAAGGAGGAGAAGACATATAGTTTACTGTTTACCAGTTGCGAGTGAAGAAACTGAGGCGGTTGTCACAAGATGGCTGTTGATTTTTTTACTTTGGATCAAAAGTTTATGATTACTGCCAGGGCAAACTTCCCACCAGTAAATTTGAATAGAAAATGTCGTTTTATTTAAGTGCCTTATTCATGATCATATTTTCTTACTACGATGGTAAAAATATTTTGTTTGATTTTTCTGGTGTCAGATTGCCCAGGTATTAAAATGTATTTTTCACTAGACTGACAGGAAGTTGTCTAGGTTCTGACAATATGGCAGAAAAGCAGGTCCTGACTATCGTATAATGTAAACTACCACCGGTAAAAATAAATATCTATTACCACCATTAATTAAGACTAAAATGTTTCATTAATAAGGCGTTAAATTAAGGAGAAAATTTCATTTGAAATTTACTGGTGGAAGTTTCCCCCGGCCGTAATCAACCCCTTGTGAAAGCGGTTACAGTTGATGCTTCGCTAGTTTAAAGGTATGTCAGTTCCTTTTTATTCCTATTTCCAAGGCTCTCCTACGTGATGTTACAAAAATTGCTGCTGTCGTAGGCGGATTATTTTTCATCCATTTTTACGTTCCGTGCATTTGAACATCACTATTTTCTGAAGTTCTCCTTACAGTACTCAATTTCAGAAAAATAAAGTGGATAATACGTTTAGAAAATACCGGTATTCAAATGCACTGGACAGTAAAAACGGCAGAAAATAATCCTCCTACGCCAGCCGCAATTTTCCTGTCAGCACATAAGCCTAAGATTTAGAGAAATGTAACTGAAGTATGAAAGAATGAATAAAATTAAAATTTTTTCTTCAACATACATTTTTTGCACAATCTAAAGATTCTTAGTTTTTCTATAAAACAAAACAAGTGAATATCATTTTATACCCTACATATTTGCTACTTACTACGATGTTTTGCCTCCACCTTTTTTAATTTATAATCATAATCGTCTTATTTAATAACTGAGTAATCCAAAAAAATAAAGGTAAAGATTACTATTTTGAAAGAGTGGGGAAAAAAATTCGTACTAGTTGACTGTTAAAACTTTATGACAAGCGAATTTTTTCTTGAATATAATGAGTTTTCTTTTTCCGGAGAATGCTTTTTCTAAAATGAGCTATTAGATGTGTAACTAAAACTGATGATTTCCGTAGGTAAAGAAACATTACAAATGAAAGTAAAACTAATATCTTTATTGTTTATCCGTTAATGAAATTAACTCATTTTGGAATAATAATAATTTCGTTAAAAATGAATCTTTTCTACTTAACATATAACAGGGTGCGTCTGTTTCTTATTTTTTAGAAACATTAATTCCTGTTAATAATCTTCGACTTATTTAATCGAACAATTTGATCGATTTCTGCATAAATTCTGTGATTACGTAGGGAGAAATTTCCTTCGTGGTCAAAAAGCAGAGTACGCCTCCTGTATAATTGCAAGTATAATGAATTTGTCAGTCTATAATTTATTGTAATTATTTCACAGAAAACTACACGTATATAAAATTTAAATTCAATAAATGAATTGAATAAATTACATTAAATATCAAATTGTGTAGCTTAGGTAAATTTAGTGTATAATGAATTGTAAATTCAATTGATTAAAAAGGCAACGTAGTCAATAATTTTTCATATCTTCTCTGTATGTCGTTAAAAGGTATCTCGCCATTTCCTGATTAAAGTATTCTTGCCTGAATATTAAATAGCTGTAAATGTAAGTTTATTATCCATGGCGATCAATTGGATTAATGATTTTATAAAAGTCTCATTCCTTATTAGATATTTACAGCTATTCTTCAATTGATTAACATATCCGAGAAATTGTTAAATTATACAACCAGCAATAGCGTTGGAAAGTTTGAGTCTGTCTTTTGTAATTACCGTAATTTACGGCGCATAATTCGCGTATCAAGCAATAATGTTTGAATCCAGAGGTTTGATTTTATAAAATGTAGCTTCTTAAATATCGGTAGTTAATTTACTTTAAATATTAAATAAAAATTCTGGGTTCAATCTTGATTGTTTGATCCACGAATTATATGCCTGCCAGAAATTATGGTAACTGGAATTTAAATATCACTTACTTTGAAACTGGAAGTATAATACAGTTGATTTTTTAGAATTCATTATTTCACATTTAATTGAAAATTTTGCAACAATGCATTCTCGCTTATGTCGACTCCTAAATTAGAGAGAAAAAGTTTTCACTTTAATTATCCGTCATTCTCTACTCTATTAATAACCTTTTTAAATCATTTAAAATTGTTATATATACCGTAATTAACTAATATAATGAAAACAATTCCAATATACTGGTATTGAAATTCAAGAATATTTTATTTTCCTCAAATTTTGGGGTCTACTTACACACAGTATATATTCCGAGTTTTCTTCGCATAATAATAGCAATTGAAAAGGGTATTTTTTTTCTATCTAAAAGAAAAGTTAAATAGTATTTAAATAAATTTCATACATATATCTTCCATTCATAATTGACAACACTACAATTTTCGCCAACCAGTATTTTTTAATCGTAATCTTTGCCTTATTTAGTCGCAGAAACTTAGGATTAAATAAGCAAAAATTTATACTAAAAAATACTGGGGGTTAAGTTGTACTAAATCCGTGTCAAAACGTATGAAATTTGCATTCACTATAGACTGGTTGGCTCTATGATGTTTTATGGCGCAAAATCCCTTAAGGGATATGCTGTGCCAAGCATTCACTATAGGAGAGCTAACAATAAAATATATGCATTTTAATCATAGTTACAAAGCTGTAATCTCTTCCTTATTTATGAGCTATCACAAACATTAATAGTGTATACAAACACAAACAAAAATACCAAAAATGTTTATTATTTAATTTTTTTCCATTAATTGTGCTAGTAGAAATTTTGGAATCACGTTGTTTTGAGGGAAAACATTTCGAATATTCTTTCAAAAAACATGGTTATTAAATTGCATTTCCGCCTTTTACACTGTCAGTCGTTTTGATTCTCTCAGTCATAAACGTAACAAGGACTTCGAACATGGTTCGATTGATGGAGACACAAGTTTTCCGCACGGAGTTCTTTAGTATCTCTGTTGACGTTGGCAGGAGCTTAAATACGTTTTTAAAAATATATTATATATTTTCTGAAAGTTTGGAGTCTGAACTGCATGTATGCCGCTCAACTTGAGAAATATTACATTTAGAAAGAATTTTCACTCTCCGGGACCTATAGAACGAGGCACTGTCAACTACAATTATAACATCTCTATTTCCAAATTGATCTTTAACATTAGGAATAAAGATATTGTCTAAAATTGAAACATTTATCTGTAAATTCACATTCACATTCACCAAAAACAGTTTTCGAGACACTTTAGAAGACATGCAGCTCCAAATTTGGATTGAACTCAGAAACTTATGATGAAAATTGGAACAATTTTTATTCTCCCTATCGATCTTAAACCGAATATTCATATTGTCGTCACAAGCTCTAATACAAAATTTTAAATCATTCGTAAGAACTACTATCATAGCTGCCAACTTTTACCCTTTTTATTACCAATAAAGTTTAATAGGATCTTTTACTAGATATTCGCAGATTTGGCAGATTTATTAAGGCAAAATTTTCTATTAAATTATAGTACTAATAAAAAAGCGTACATGTTGTTAGCTATGCTCTAAACTTCAGTCATTTACAGATAAGTGCCAATGTTCTCTAACTCAGCGTAATCTGGCTTTTTGCTTCCATACTTCCATACTGGTTTGTCTTGGCTTTAAAATAATGATACAGCTTTATTTAATCTGTTGCACAGATTTATTTAATCTGTTGTTGTTGTTTCGTTTAATCTAATCACAGTTATTAAATGGAACAAAAAAAAAAATAGTGGTAAAAGTTTGCCTGGTTGTCTATTTCGTACCCGTGAAGTCAGCGCCTACATGTTTACTCATCTGTGCAACGATTTTCCCTTTTTCTGTGATTTAAATTGAATTGAAAAAAAAAAAAAAACATATGGCATTAAATAGGGATAGGGTTTAATTTTCGTCTATAAATCATCAAAAATATTCTTATCTCTAAAATGTCGCTTCAAAATAAAGAATGAATCATAGTCTATGAATATGTGCATTTATACGATTATTAGAACTGCATTTATTCAATTATTAAAAATGATGTGAAATGCATTGTTTTAATATCTTTATTTTAAAACTTGCGTACCCAATATAGGTACGTTCGCGGATTATTATACCTAAATTTGCATCTCATAAAAGAAAATAAATCCCCGAAAGACCAATCGCAAACTTTTTAAATATAGGAACTGTAACCAAAATCTGATTTAAAGCTAATCAAAACAAAAAAACATGGTGTTAACAACGTATAGCAAAAGCACGTTTATCAGTGCATTTATCTTTATACATATTATTCGTATCTGTTCTTTACGAAGAAAAATGCATTTATTCGATTATTGAAAAAGATATGAAATGCATTGTTTTAATATTTTTAACTTAAAAAATTCGTACCCAACAAAGGTACCCCCAGTGCTTATTATACTTAAATTCGCATCTAAATATAAACCTAAATTGGGATATACTGTAATTACGCCTAAATTGCATCTCAATTGCAATTCATTCAATATACATGGTTCGTACGCCTCCTTGAATTTTGCAGACCAGAAAGTCACTTCTCATAAGAAGGCGAAATTTTGCGCATTTAAACTAGATTTCTTTTTTTTCTATAAAAAGATACTGGTAGTTTTCCTGGAGAAATAATGGTATCCGCACGAACTATGATATAAACATGCTTTAATCAAGAGTATGAAATGTTTTATGAAAATTATTTAGCAGGTATAAAATGGAAATATGCAATTAAAATTGATAATGCTTGTGCATAATTATCTGATTGCAAAGAGAAATAAATGAAGGAAGAGGATAAAAAGATCTTAAATATTGGTTCGGAGTAAGCTAGGAAACTATTTCTAAAGGTTTTATGACAACTGCTAGATTATCTTATAATGGAAAACATAAAATAAGGAAAGTAGAAAAAAAAGTCAATATTAACTCGAATTAGTATAATAAATATGTTTTAACGTCTGCTGTGAAAGAAGATATTCCATTACTTTAACCATTCATTCTTCGTTATCTTAACCTCTTCGGACCTGGAGTATCCTATAGGATACACATCTTTACAAATTTTTTTCCTGTATATAAATAATGATAACGTAATGAAAATGGTGTGAATGGAATCTTAAAAGATAGCCAAACTAAAGCAAAATAGCAATTTGTTTCTTATAGTGCTTTTTTCGGACAAAAAATGGCATTTGAAAATGACTTGCAGCAAAAATGAGGGAAATGTACAAAAACGAAAAGTAAATAATTTTGTTATACGTTAAAATACCACGTGGAGAGTCCGTTAAAAATAAAAAAAAATTAAATGCATAATTATTTAATATTTTTCATTATTTTTTCCATGCAAAACAAAAGAAAATATCCTAACAAATTGTCAAAAATGTACTTATAGAGTCCCATGTGTCATACATGATACATCAAATTTTATGTACAAAAAATAAATTAAAATTTTTTTGCTTTTCGATCTTTCTTAGTTATCACTTTGCAAACATAAATTCATAACTCAAGTAAAAAAATATATGAAAATAAACCCTGGGGTCTGAAGAGGTTAAGTTCAATCAGATCTCTAAATCTATTACTACATTTTAAGAAAAAGTGAGAAATGAAACCGGAATTAACGCTATTCCATTTAAATGCATCCCGTCCAAGTCCAACGGCGTGTCTCCAATGGGTTGCTGTGCTTTTGGACTTATAAGTCAAGCTCTTTATAAACATCATGTCGAAACGTTGTATGGACTCTAGAAAATTGTGGTCGATATGTGGAAATAAAATCAAGCTTGATATTTTGAAAAGCTCTTTAATCTTCAAAACCAATGGTAGACCAACAAAAGTCCATCAGGTATAACATAATAGAAAATAAAATTCTTATCTTTGTTTAAATATTTCTTGTTACAAAATCGTTCAAAAATGTGTAAGGACCTCTGTATATCAGACGATTTCTATTCAGAATAAGTTTTGCGAAAATATTGTAGCAGTTAGCATCTATGGCATTACATGTAAATGAATGCATAGAATTAAGTACATTATACTAATTAATGCACTAAAATTATGTGTAGTCATCGTCATAGTTAATTCTCTGCACCTGTGATTCTCTGCACCTGACATAATTCTACTTCTTTTAACCCCTTAAAGGTCGAATTAAATTACGGTTTAAAAATTCAAATTGCTTATTGGCCCCACTTTTTTAAAAAAGAAATATTCACCTTATTTAATGACAGGTAAAATGATACCATAATAAAGCGATTTACACTATTTTATAAAACTGGTGGAAATCAAACAATAAAGAATAAAATGAATAAAACACACAGCCCGTGAATATGACGGGGGGGAGAATTAAGGGGTTAAACTTTCAACCCTTTCAGGCAGAGCGTAAATGTGTTCGTAAGATTGGGAAATGAATCGTTGGAAGCAGGATTCACAAACGAATTATTTAGAAAAAAAAAACCCATTTTTCTAAATGTTCATTCTAAGAGCAAAATTTTATTAAAATATACTTTGTGTTATTTGGCAGTTTGGAATTAAAATTAACTGGTCACGCCGTATTACCACCGCCTTTGAAAGGGTTAAATCAAGATCAATGCATTCTCTTCATTCATTTTGTTCTGAAAAAGAGAAGACAGAGAGTTTCTTCCCAAATTACTTTTCTTTAGCATTGAAATTCAAGAAGATGATAAATTCTTGCAATTATTTTCGTGTTCTCATGCCAGTTTATATTAAAGAAGATTTGTTGTATTCGTGTAGTTTCTTTTATTTTCATGCGTATAAATTCCTTTCGTGACAGTCTTCAATTAAATTGTTAAGAGAAACTTTGAAAAAAGAAAATGTGTGATTTAGGGTTTTTAATAGTATTGTTAATTGTATATTGATATATTTAAATTTTCTCCATTATGCGATAGTATTTTTACATAATTGAAATTTATTTTTATTTATTAAATTATTATATCGTTTTTGTTCAAATAAAAACAACATTCTTTATTTATTTAGCAACATTTGAATTTAAAAAATTTCAAAATACTCTCACTAAAAAATGGATTATTCTTCATGATTCAAAAACAATAATACTTCTCTGCCTTTATTTTCTATTTTAAAAGTATAAAATAATGCCTAGTTACGTTAAAAATATCAAATAAGCCAAATATTTTTGAAAATCAGTTGGAGTATCAGTTTGAGTTTAGTTTGACTACAATTTTTCAAAAGAAATTTTCACATTATTTAAGATCAGAAAAATATTGCAATTTATGCATTTAACCATCTTGATTGCAAAAGTAATGATTGAAATATTAAATAAAAAGTAATATTAGTGGAAGACTTCTTTAAAATTCTCAGTATATCACGCACCCTAGCATTACGTATATAATATATATATATATATATATATATATATATATATATATATTTGCCAGTGGAAGCCCTGATACAACCTTAACATACTTCATCCAAGAAATGTTTTAGATTGTTTACATTTTAACCCTTACCGGCGCGGAGTAATTTTGTTAATAAACTGATGAAATAACGGACGAAGTTATTAGAAAATGTGAACTTGCTTATTTTCACGTACATTACACTGCAAATAGAAGCGTCTTAAATTTAGACACATATGTGACTGAAAAAGAATTTTAGACACTTAAGTGTCTTAATCTGAAAATTAAGACACTATAGATGTCTTAATTTAAGATACATAAGCGTCTTACTATGACCATGGTGTAAACGAACTGAGAATAATGTCTAAAATATCCGCAAACGTCTTATTTTAAGACACTTCATTGCTTTAAACGTGTCTTAATTTAAGACGTTTTGATTCTTCCGACGCAATAACCACCAGGGGGCACTATCACTCCCAGTTGCGCATGCGTTTTAGATGTCTTCGTTCGAAGTGGTATACGTTGTAATTCAAACAAAGTTTGTTTTTATGTACGCGTGTATTTTAATTCGTTTTTTGCGAAATGTGAAGTACTGTGATTTTAATTCGTATTAACTTGGATTATTTATTTATTGAATACATACATCTGACGTGTGTGCTCGACATCAAATGTCTCTTAGAAGCTGTCGTCGATACAAGGGCGGGATAGACACAGAACAGAAGTAGACGACGGTTGAAGATTACACCCGGAAATTCTACAAAGCGTGTGCAATGGGCTTAGTGTTAACTCGTATCAATTTATATCAATAATATTGTGTTATTCATCTTCGTCCTGTCGAAGCTGGCAAAAAAAAAGAAACTTTTGTCTGGCGGGTCCTGTTTTTAGGATGAAACATCTCATTCTTTAAATATGGCTAGTCGGATGTATTATGGGATTACCTTTTAAACTGATGAAAGTCTTTCTCCCTCACTGTGGTTGTGGTAGTTTTTAAAATTTCAAACCGAGGAATATTTCTTACCTCTTGCAGCAACTCAAGTAAGTTTCTTTATAGTAGTAAAATTAGTGTATTTTATGATTTTATTTATTGTACTAAACAAAATCCTGCATGAAATTTAATTAGTTTTGAATCTGTTCGCAAAAAACCCCACTAATTCTAGAAGTATATATTTTTAAACTTATGACGTTCTTTTTTATTACGAATTATATATTCAATGTCAGTTCTTAGTTTCAATGGATAATTTTTATCTCGTAGTAAATGACGGCCACAAGGAAGTAAAGAAAAAAAAAACTTTGAAAGATGACCTAATGCTTTCTTACTTCCTGGCATAAAACCGCAGATTAAAAAAAGATAAATAAAGTAAATGAGACTGGTCTATTATATGAAGCTGCCTGTAAAAATATACATATGTATTTGATTTGCAATCAACTCTAATACTGATTTTTTTATTATTTTTAATAAAAAAGTAATTTGAAATTTATAATGGGAAAAAGTAAAAACCTCTAACTAGATTTCGTATTTAAAATTGTGGTAACTTTATTTATATGCACTTATACGAAAAATACAAAAATGACAGATGTTACTGTATATATTTAAGACGAAAGAAGTTTGGAAATCATAAGTTATTTTTTCCTCATGTTTTTAATATAGAATATGTACTTATTTGTTTTTATTGATAGTTGAATAGCTTTTGTGAGTACCCTCTGATCTACATAAAAACTTGCCCATGTGGAAATATAAATTTTTTAAAAACATAATTTTTAAATAAGTATTTTCTTTTTTTTTGGGGGGGGGGGGGGGGAGGGGGGGATTTTGCATGAATTTTTGTAAAGCTGATATCTTAAATCTTGCACTGATTATAATGAAAGTTTTGAACTTTTAGAGTAGGACAAGTTTAAAAACGCAAATATATTTAACAAAATACCAAAGTCATTTTTTCCCCAATGTTATTAAAGTAGAATATTTATTTATTTATTTTCATTATTCATAGTTAAATGGCTGTTGTGATTATCAAGTGATGTATATGTAAAATTGCCTATGTGGCAATATATTTTTTTATATTTTCATTTTGGGGGGGGGGGGGGGGGATTTTTGCAATTTTCGTACATCTGATATTTTAAATCTTTTTCCACATTCAACCGAGTATAATAAATATTTTGAACTTTTAGAGTAGGACAAGATTATAAAATATATATATATATTTATCTATGTACCTTAAAAGCCCTTAATAGCGAACACTTCGGGACCGCGGAATTTGTCCGATAATTGGAGATGTCTACTTTTTTGAGGTAAAAATATACAAATATGTATGTCTGCTGATTAAAAAAGTATTCGTTAAATAGAGGTGTTCGCTATTCGAGAATGTCCATTAACCTCCACAACGGATACTCCCGAATACCGGACATCTCAATTTAGACAACTATAATGCAGGGTTGCGTTTTTTGCAAAAGTACTTCTTGATTAAAGGAAGGGCAAACTGGGAAGTGCCCCGTCCCCCTACGACTGTAGTGCCCCCAAATTTGATGTGCAATATTTGTAAAGCTTATATTTTAAATCTGTTTCGAAATTGTACTGATTATAATCAATATTTTGAACTTTTAAAGTAAAATAAGGTTAAAAACAAAATAAATTTAAAAAAATCTAATATTTAGATAAATATTTTTTGTTTTTTAATCTTGTTCTACTCCTGAAGTTCAAGATATTGATTATAATCAGTACAATGTCGTAAAAGATTTAAAATATCAACGTAACGAAAATTGTATACCAAAACTGAGAGCACCAAAAATATCAGGCTGTATTGGGGGGGGGGGGGGGCAGGACCACAGCCAAATATTTTTCCAGGATTCAACGTGGTCAAACATGGCTACGTATGATGCTTACAAAAAAATGGATGCGATTCAGACGTTTGAAGTGTCTGAAATTCAGACGCAAAAAGTGTCTGAAAAAATTCAGACTTTTTAAAATGTCTGAAAATTGAACACTCCATTTCAGACACTTAAGTGTCTGAATTTCAGACATTTTAATTTAGAGTGTATAAAAGGAAAATTGCAATTAAATATTCTTGGTGCGGGTTTTCAGTTTTGGAATTAAAATTAGGTATACTTTTTTAAGGACACCGCCCTTGAAAGGGTTAAACATGCAACTCTTTCCTTTGTCTTCGCTGAATTATTATTATTACTGCCTGATTATATATTCCGCATTTATTGACACTAGAACATATCAAATGAATTTGAAACATATCAAATGAATAAATGTCAATTCTAACCAGAAAACTCTTAATAAAACAAGTTAAGTATAAGCTGCACAAAAACTAATTAAATAAGTAAGTTAAATAGTTTTAAACAAAAACTCTGATGTGAATTATTTTTATAAAACTTGAGTAATGTTTACGTCGGTTCTAGTGTTAACCCTTTAGAAGGCGGTGTCCACGAAAAAGGACACCCAGTTTAAAGAGTACTGGCACCAAGAATATTTAATTAAAATTTTCGTTTAATTTTTTACGGGAAAATAAGCAAATTTTTATTTTCATATAAATTCGTTTGTAAATTCCGGTTTCAGTTCATCATTTCCTCATTTTTCAAACATAATTACTTCGCGACGGAAAGTTTTAAGGGGAGATTCTACTTCTTTGGCCTAAAATGTACGTGATTTTTACGATTTTTCGGTTGGAAAGAAAATATATAGTCTGTATCATGTCAATTTATCCAATATGAGAAGAGTGTTGCCAGCGCGCTACTTTTGTTTAATTTCAGATTTCTTGATTGGCGCCACGTTTTTAAAATAGTAAAATTCGCCTTATTTAATGACATATTAATTAAGGCCAAAACAAAGAGGATTTTACCATTTCAGAAAAGTGTGCCAATCAAGATATATGAAATTTAAAAAAGTAGTCCACTGGAATACTGTTTTCATATTGGATATTTTGACATAGTACCGACGA
Organism: Maratus speciosus; assembly: GCA_963932465.1. NCBI lineage: Eukaryota > Metazoa > Arthropoda > Arachnida > Araneae > Salticidae > Maratus > Maratus speciosus. The sequence continues at coordinate 270,045,395 of OZ010796.1, read as the reverse complement.
TAAATCCCCTTGGAACTCACTGTATGTAATTTTTTGACATTTTAATTATCTAAGTATTTTTTTTTCTAAAAAAATCAATATTGTGTCTTCTTGCGCGACTGCAGGTGCACCTTATGAACTCCAATCTCCAGTCACAACAGCATCTCAAACAAATATTGTCACCATATTATGAAAGAGCATATAATTCTCTGTAACTTTTACCAGCATATAGTTATAGCGTCCAGAATATATAGTGTGGAAATTGGCTATACCTGTAATACTTAAAAAAAAACTTTAAAATATTGTATCCCTTAAATGAGCTACGATGCTGCTGAAATATGAAGATCGCAGCGACATCTTCAGGATATTTTCTGCAACTGCAAGTTATTGCTAGTCTATACAATGTAATACTAGTAATACGAAAATCCCGCAGATGTCGCTGCGATCGACACTTGGGATTTTAGCAATATCGTCGCACTTTTAAGGGATACAAATTTTTAGCACTGTTTGGATAGCATATTTCCACACTAGGTATTCCATACACTGTAATATAGTTTTAAAAGTTGAATTGACAAAATGGCGGTCATTTGAACAATAAATTTGACTTTTTCATCTTGTTTTTCAACATTTTTGCAACAAATATTTAATCGATTAAAATTACATTGTTCGTGTTATAAGAACCAGAAAAAATTATTAGCTTTCTTTTAAATATAAATTAAAGAAATTGCTCTAATGGTTCCCGATAAAAATGTTCGCCCGATAGGAAAAACAGAGTTTCGAGAAAAACAAGTCTAATATTTTACAATCGCATTACGTTTAGCGAGATACGTTACATTCACTGAACAAAAAATACTAAAAGGCGGGGGTGTAAAGATCTATGCGCCAGCGGACAGTCTCTCTCCACTCAATTTTATTAGTTTTTTTCGCTTAAATTTCATTAGTATTCTTACAAAAAAAGTAGACGAAATGTTAGACGAAAAATAACGAATAAAACTTACTGGTGAGAGACTGCCCGCTGGGGCCTAGATTTTTACACACCTGCCGTAAGGAATTTAAATATCACGAAACAGATTTAGGGCAGAGTTGGGCAAATTTGTAATCTCAATTATCTGCAATATAATTAAAGTTTAATTGTATGCAATTAATTATATTTAGAATTATATGCCGTAAAAAATTCTCACAGTACTGTAGCCGGAACCGCCCCTATTCCGTTATTTGACAAAATTTCTGTGTTTGAATGTGTGTAACTATAATCAGTTACATGCAATTAACTTATAATTACATTGCGAATAATTACGATTACAAATTCGCCAAACTCAGCTTTAGGGCAACAATCTATACATTTGAGAGACGCGAAAATTGAAAATAAATTCGAAGTTTTAGACCCAAAGTAGTATAAAATCCGCTTAATGATTTATGCGTTATTTATTGCTTGATACGAAAACTTGCCAGTGAGAAACAATGTCGTGAGAGATCACTGGAGAACACCTGATCTTGTAGTTAGATTTTTTTTTTTTTTTGTAGAAAAACAGAAAATAAATATCTTAGTGCAGGGGTGTAAAAATCTAGGCGCCAGCAGGCAGTCTCTCACCACAAAATTTTATTCGTTATTTTTTGCCAAATATTTCGGCTAATAAGATTGCTAATAAAATTTAAGATAAGAAAACTAATAAAATTTAGTAGTGTGAGACCGCCCGCTGACGCCTAGATTTTTACACCTCTGTCTTAGTGGATAGTTAGAAATAACTAACAAAATGTACTGTTGTGTTATAAAATATAGTTTAACTATAATTTTCAGACGTCATGCTCACCTTGATTATTAAACGAAAAATATACGGACTGAAATTTCTCATTTATTTTATGTGCTAAAATACCGTAATTTCGAGTGTATTGGCCGCAGATCAATCAATTCAGTTTGGATCCAGAAATTTTATTCAGAATTTGAAGACTGATATTTACCGTGATCTAAAAATTTACATTTTATTTTTAAAAAAATTCTGGGTCGAAACACGATTGTTTGATCCGCGAGGTATACACCCGAAATTACGGCACATAAAAAGATTTTTAGAACATAAAAACCGTCAAATGATTTTAATGTCTAAGTGCTTAAAACTGTTATAAAACAGTCATTATCAGGGGAAGTGTGAAAGTTCGTGATTGTTCGTTGCTTAAATAGCCGGAAACGAGTGTATCTCAGAGGAAGGCATGAGTAAGGGTGGAAGAGTGAAAATAGGATAATTATGTCCCAAAATCGCTAAAGATTTTTAGTATGCTATAAAAGATCATAGATATTTTGTAGGATTTTGTCTCAAGAAATGAAAACTTGCAATGATATGTTATCCTAATATATATCAAAGATCTGGCATAGCATACTAAATATCTCTAGTGATTTCGGAACATAATTATCGTATTTTCCCTCTCCACCTCCACACCTCCTCTCTTCCATTGAAATAGACTAATCTCCGGCTATTTAAGCAACGAACATTCATGAACTTTCACACCTCTGAAAATTTCCCCTGATGATGGCTGTTTTGTAACAGTCGAAATCGCTTGTGTTTCATTTGAGGGTTTTTATGTTCTAAAAACCTTTTTATGTTTATCAGCACCTTTTTAGTAAAATTAATCAGAAGTTTCAATCTGTCTATATTAATGTATTGGAATTGCTTTTACATTCTATGTTTCATATGTACATAGCTGCCAACTTGTACGGATTTTTCTTACCGCTAAAATTTAATAGAAAAATTTGACTCATTTAAACGTTAAATTTGCTTGAATTTCGGTGTTTCAATTAGCTAAAGTTCACTGTAAAATTTTATTGGTATGAAAAATTCGTACAAGTTGGCAGCTATCTACATAGTGCAAAGTAAAAGATTCATGTGGTTTTAGTTTTTGAATACCACTATTACAATATCGCAATCTTCTATTTTTTAACCCCAAACTCATTTCATCAAATAAAACCAAGATTGTTTTTCAAAATTAGCGGTACAAGTCCATAAAATATATGTTGTGCAGAAATACATCCAATCGAAATAAATGGTTAAATATGTTAACGTGTTATTAAGTAACCTATATAATGCATGTTATGTAAACGGTTAAATATTTAACTTCATGTTCATATGAAAAATATACGCAAGAACTTTTCTGTAAAAAACTTAGATGGATTGGCGGAACGAGGATTGCCAGATTGGCGCTCCATTTTTATTCAGAAATTTCGAGTTTATACCAGAAAAATAAGATTATGATTTTTTATTTATTAAATGAGAGACATTTCACAATTACATAAACTAAAAACTCATCTTTCGGAACTTGCGGAAGGAATATGAAATTTTAGAATACATTTTCAGGCTAAATAGGCAATCTTGAACGGAAAAGAGTCAATGGAACTATGAATAAAGAGGAACTGACATATCGTTAAAATATTGAACCTTCAACAGTAACCGGTATCGCAGGGATTGATTAACGTCAAGGCAAACTTCCACCAGTAAATTTAAATAGAAAATTTCTCCTTATTTAAATGCCTTATTAATGGAGAATTTCAGACATAAATTATGGCAAAAGCAGATATTCAATATTACTGGTGAAGGTTTACTTCGGCGGTAGTCAGGCCCTGCGTTTCAGCCAGATTGTGACAGCCTATGCAACTTCCTGTCAGTATCAGTGAAAATTATTGTAATACGTGGACAAACTGCCACCAGTAAAAACAAATAGAAATTTTTTACCATTTTTGTGAGAGAAATTTAGCATCAATAAAGCGTTTAATAAAACGAAATTTTCTATTCAGATTTACTGGTGGAAATTTGCGGTAATCGGAAACTGCTGATCCGATGTAAAAAACAGCCTCGAGCTTCTGACAACCTCCTCAGTCGCTTGCAATTGGTAGAGAACACACTATATGTCTCCTCCTCTTTATGTATCACTCTATGGCAGATCCATCAATGAAATTCGACAAAAGAGAAATGTTGCCACTTTGGCCTCCATTTGTATTCAGAAATTTAGTGATCATACCAGAAATAAAGAATAGTATTCAGTGTTGCCAGTGGGCTACTTTTTTTTAAAATTCAGATTTCTAGATTGGCTCTTTTCTGAAATGGTAAAATTCTCCTTGCTTTTTCCTTAATTTTTATGTCATTAAATTAAGTATGGCGAAAATTACTATTTCGTAAAGGTAGTTCCAATCAAGAAAGCTGAATTTTAAAAAAGTAGCCCACTGGCGACACAGGTAGTATTTTATGCTTTATTTAATAAGAGACATTTAGCGATCACAGAAAGTAAAACTTCTATTTTAGAAATTTGCGGTAAATATTTGGAATATCGGAATAATATTGGAGACTAATCTGGCAACCCTGCAAATGTGTAGAATCCAGTTATTCTACAAATGTTCGTCCTTATACATACAGCTCACTTCGTCAGGTTAAAAAACATTCTTAATTGCTTCGCCTGTTGCGTTTGTTTTGAAATTTTTACGCTTAATCGCTGGTATATAATATTTATGGTAGAATTAGAATAAAGTAAAAGGTGGCCATAAATAAACTGACAGTAGGGGAGATGGGGGATGAATGGGACATTTTCACAAAAATATTTTTTTTAATTTTTTTATTTAAGTTATTATTAATATTATATATCACATTTCATAGATTAGGTATTTGACAACATATATGAACAATATTTATTCTAGATTATGATTTATTCAGAAAAATATTATGAAATTGAAAAAAAACCTTCCTCCCTGTCCCAAACATCCCCACAGCAGGGATGAATGGGAAACGAATAGGGATTGATGGGACACAAAGATTTTCCTCCCTGTATTCAATTTTACCAAATTAAAATTTATTATTATAACCTTATATGTAATTATATTTATAATATATGATTTTGCAGCACGAATCGATATATATATATATATTTCAATAACTTCTTTTATTGCAGTTTTAACTTTTAATGCAGACTTCGGCTATCGATCTTTTTCCCACTTATGAGGCATTTTGATTTGAAATTAAAGTGCAAAATGTCTTTTACATATGGCATAGCTAATAATTTTCAATCATAATTTATTAATTAATATTAATTAAATGTATTTTAGAAACATAAAGAACGGAAATTATTGGGTCAATCGGAAAGTCGTGTCGTGTTGGGAAAATCAATTTGTACCGGAAAATTCTGCCCGGTAATTATTAGTCATTAGATATCGGAATCAATGTCTAATAATTAAATGATAGAATTTTCCGGTACGAATTGATTTTCCAAACACGACACGACTTTCCGATCGACCGAATATGTTAGGTGTGGGGATTTATTTGTGCAACATTTCAAAATTCAATATAATTTCCCCCATTTGATCAATAAACATGTATTATTTTTAACAATATCTATTTTGATTAAGTTTTAGTACCAATTTTTTGATAATACATTAATAATTATTACAATACAATAAATAATACTCAGAAATTTTAAAAAATAACAACTCATATAATACTATTTAATACAATTAATTAACGTAAATTATTAATTTATTAACCGATATAATACTATTTAGTTAATAAATAAAATTTTCAACATTCCTAGGAATGAATGATAATGTCCCATTCATCCCCATTTGAAATGTCCCAATCATCCCCATGATGCATATATTCCCTTCTCAGCCATTTTGTCTCAAAAATTATTTTGTCACAACGGTTACTGTTCATTCATTTTAACTATCGATATTGAACCTTAAAATATATAACTATAACATAGCTTAATTTTTTATATTGTACAAGATATTTCACATCTTCAAATGAAAAAAAACTTACTTTTAAGCAGAGATTTCAGAAAATACTAATTTGGAGGAAAATAAAAACAGCAATGTGGTCCTACTTTTAGTTCTGAAGCACACTGTGGTATAGCCTTATATGGGGATAGGAAGCAATTTAAAATAAATGTTTATTGCCTGAAATATTGAGAATGTCCCATCCATCCCTAGTCCCATTCATCCCCTAGCTCCCCTACACACTAGTGTTGACAAGTGTCTCGCGTAAATCAGGGCTGTGAATGCTCTGGACACCACTATTTTCCAATAGTTCATTTCGTCATCTTTAATCTCAGATAATTCAGTCGTTAGACAAGGAGAAAAAAATTGCTCGTACTTTAACACTCTCACTGCGTAATTGTTTTATCAAAATAGCTTCAAAAATTGCGTATTTAACACCTTCGCGACGAGCGCCTTTTAAGAATTTTTATTCTTTTATCACCGGTTTGTCAAAACAAAAATTTTTATCTAATCAAATCGGAAAAATGCTCCGTTTAAATAAGGCAAAATTTAGAATAAAAAATAAGTGGTGCGAATAATCAAGGAGGGTTAATCAGACGGAAGAATGCATCCCTGAGGAAATCTCGAGTTGCACAAATTTTGTTACTGTTACGTTGCCCTAGGGAATCTCGGGTTCAGCAGCGAGAGGGTTAAAACAATGCTGTCCATAACATTTGGAGCCCCAATTTAAGCGGGGTACCTGACAAACTTTTACTCACCGAGTTACAACAATGGAGTTACGAATAAAAAAGAGAAGAAATATAGTGTACTGTCTACTAATAACAAGTGAAGTAACTGAGGAGGTTGAAACAATAAGGCGGCTGTTTTTGTAACCCTTTCAAGGGCGGTGGTTAATTATTGGAACACTTAATTTTAATTCCGAAATTCCACATTAACAACAGAATATTGGAATGAAAATTTTCCTTTTATGAAATACGTGAACAAAAGCTTTTGCTCATTTGAAAGAAAAAAAAAAAAAAAAAAAAAAAAAAAAAAAAAAATGAAAATTCTGGTGTTATTCACTCACTTCAGCATTTTATGAATAGAAGTACCTTGCCCCTGAAAGGGTTAAATCGAATCAAGAGTTTTTGATTTCGGTACCAAGCTCTTCTCTGTAAAAATAATAGTTGGTTCTTACAGATTTCACTCGTCTAAATAAAAATATAGTAACAAAATTACTCCATCACGTAACCTTCTTTTGGTATCAGGCTTTGCTTTTAATATTAAGTATTTTATATCTTGCCAAAACATAAATGGAAATTTTGTAAATGACAAAATGTATATAATAATATGTAAATTACCTGTAAATAAATGTATAATTATGATTACCCGAGTTACAGCGGCAGAAGGAATGAAAATATAGTAGAGGATAGCAAATAATAAATTCGGATCGAAAGGAGGCGGGGACATAAAAAGAAAAATGCACGATACGCGTATCAACAAACTAGATTTTCATGCTATACAGGGTGTTTCACTACCAGACCGACAAACTTGCAGGAGGTGTAAAGGGCACTGAGTCGACTCCGAATCACATAGCAATGGAGAATCAGAAATGCAAGCCTAACAGATAAGTGGGGTTGTTAAGGGCTGAATCATAGTGATAAAAAATATACATTTAAAGACCATAAGCTTAAAATAAGTCACGACTTTCCTGATAATGAAGTTATCCGATGTTGTCGTAATTTGTGAATAAAATATTCGTAACCTGGAATCTCGGATTTTTGAAATACGCCGGAATTGTTTCGGATGTTTCCGTAGCAACGCTCTCAATAGTAATTTTAGTTTACAAAAAAATTGCATCAGTCCTGCTTTGCAAACCTGCAAAGTTGCAGCAAGTTCAGCATGACAAGACTGAAAGTTTCTAACAAGACTGCAGCAAGATAACGCAAACGCCGAAGTCACCACACTTTGAACTTGCAGCTAACTTGTCATGCAAGTTAACCCTTTATCTACTGCAATTTTTTTCATGTAATTATTTTTCGGTTACTGCAATGAAAATTAAAGGATATTCATAAAAAAAATACTCACCCGTGAGAAATTTAATTCCTTAGAAGTAATGAATTAAAGTGGTACTTTAACACGTTCACGCCGACGCGGTAGGTCACACTCGACTGTCTCAGAGCTGCCAAGTTTCCGGCTGTTTGGATACCAGTATTTTAATACAGAAAATGTTGTTTTACTTAATTAGAACAATTGGACGATTTAAAGGAAAAACATTTTCTCTAAAATAACAGTGGTGTGCAAAACCCGGAGACTTGACAACTTTGAGACAGTCGAGTATGACCCACCACGCCGGCGTGAACGTGTTAAAGTACCGTCAGTACACTATGAGTAAAATATCGTAACAGAAAACCCACAAGGTATTTCAAATGGCACCAAAATTGTGGTAAAATATTTTTGATTTAATGAGTACGTGGAAATATAGATCTTTTTCATATTTAGGAATAAATGTTTTGGAAAATTCCGGTGCCAATCATTTAATTCAACACATTAGCTTTGAAAATTGTTTGCCCCTGAAAGGGTTAAAAAAATATTCTTTTTTTAGGTCTCCATATTGTTAGCAGTTCTTTCGTTACGCGGCATCTATATTCCAGGGACAACATGTTGTCTCGCATCTCCACATAAGCAATATATGCATTTACATATGTCATGTCTAGCATAGCAAAAAAGAGCCGGTGCTACAACTTTTTCGATTTGCTATAAAAAATAATAATGAAATAGAAAATAAATACTATGAAAATTATTACTACAATACATTTTAGTATAATTACATTTTAAAGCAGATGAAAACCATGGATAACTACACAGACGAAAAGTAAACGAGAAGTTTTTCTCTAACACCCATTGTACTGACGGTACTTATAAGTACCACAGAGTAATTCAACTGTTAAAGCAAATACATAAACCTTTCACCTAAAATAGCTTGTAAAATTGTATTTTAAGATCATAATGAACACATAAAAAAATCCAATACTTATCTCATAGCCTTTATTGTGTTTCCAGCAATAAAAAAACGAGCGTGACAATCTGTACAAAATGTTGGCACAATCAACTGTTTGAAAGTTAGTTTCCACCCTCGCTAAAATAACAAACCTAGAACTACTGATGTCATGTATCGTGATAAAGTGGATTTAAAATAGTGTTTTTGTAAAGTACCATTAGAATATTAGTAATATTCACTATGGGATGAAAGTTTAAAATGAGTGGTACTTATAAGTACCGTCAGTAGATAAAGGGTTAATCTCTTGCTGTATCACATTTATAGCAAATTAACGGCAAACAAGCAGAAAATTTAGTTTTGACATGACTAAAGTAATGCAAATTCGTTTTGCAAGCGAATAAAAAATTTAGCTTTGTCTTGTCAAATGTACGGCAAACTTATGGCAAAGTAGCAATCTCGTCAAGCCACATCATAAGTTTAAATTCTTCAGGACAGTCTATACAAACGCACTAACGTATACGCACCGTCAGGAAAAGCATGTATCATTTTCATCACGATTAACAAATAGCGGTAACATTTGTACGTTTAGCTTGAAGTCGTTTTTGGTATATGAAATGTAAAGCGTTTAAAAAAAGCGGTGCCAACCAAATAACATTTATGTAAGGGATCCCAGTCTCGAAAGGGTTAAAAATCATAGGCTCGAATGGGATTAAAGGCAAAAATAAATAAATAAATAAATATCAATTAAAACGATATTTTTGAAAAATCCAATAATATTGAGAAAAACTCCTTTAAAAATTAAAATTTTCATCATAAATTTAAAATGGCCGAAGACGTATATAAATTTTTAATTTGTAAGAATTTTTATATAAATAAGTTGTTGATCATAGATAAAATGTTACTTTACAAAAAATAACTACATTTGAACAGTTAAATTTATAAATACTCTTTTGCTGGGTTCCTTAACTTTACCAATCAATGCAAATGAAATTCCATAACGGTAACAATGATGTGTGTGTTTTCCCTTTGAGCAGAACCCAATTTCTGCCATTTCCGCATATGCGCTAATTGTCTAATCTCTAACAAAAGAGGGATTTTTTGCTTTCGTCACTTTAGTGAATTAAAGACAGTCTTGCATCAGTTTCACAACAAACTGCTCATGCGAGTGGGTGATGGTCTACCTTGCGGGAGATTAGCTGCGAATTTGTCAAGTCAAATTTATCACGGCAAGATAATATCAGACAAAAAATCAAATTTGCTGTTGTGTGCATGCTATCTGAAGAAGATGCGCCATTGCAAAACGCCCCTACTACCTCAAACGTGCAAATCCGTAGATGGTAATAACAAGGCACGTAGGCAGAAAACTTCAGGGAAATTCATTACCAGAAAGTCACGACTTATTTTGAGCTTATGGTCTTTAAATGTCAGTTTGCTATCACGATGATTCAGACTTTAACAACACCTCTATCTCGTTATGATTGCATTTCCGACCCTGCATTGCTAGGCGATTCCGAGTCGTCTATTTACTAAGAATAATCTTCGTGGAAAAATTATATTAAAATTACTGCAAAAATGTATAATAATGGTTATTGCTTTAAAATAGCTGTATTATATGAAGGATCTGAGAGGATTCCTATTGGTTTTTGCGGGAAAAACATTCAACCGCTATAGTTTGCTTAATCTTAGGTTCATGAGAATATTAAAGTAAAATATTTCATTACAACATCTTATGTGGAAAGAAATCGCTGATTGCATGAGGTCCTTATTTTTCAGTACTACAATTTCGAATAGTTCATTCTTCACTCTATTTAACCACAGAGATTTATTGTAAACTCTGGGATGAAGTAATTAGAAAATTTCTATTCGAATGTTGCGGTAATTAAGAAAGGACCGTGCAAATATTTATGCCTATCAATGTTTCTCTTTTATTATTTAAAAAAAATAGTATCGTCATACAATATTTTTGGTATGATTTTTTCTCTTCTATTTAATAACACACATTATTTGATTAAATAATTTATTAAATTAAATAAAGTTTTAATTGTTATTTAAATTTTTTGTCTAAGTGTAGTTTTTTAATAAAAGAACTCTAAATTGACAGCTCTGATGCAGATGATAGATCTATTTTGTTCGCCAGATTGCAGGCATTTAAGAAAAAAAGATATTTATTGTTCAAGATAATTAATTATTCTTGATGCTCTGCTCTTCCCTAAGGTCTTTTGTTCTGAGATTAAGTCATTCCTATTTTTTTATAAATAAAGAGAGTAGTTCTGATTGTGTGAACTTAGGGCTCCTACTGGTCTGTGTCAAATATGAGTGTTTAAAAAAATAGCTTTTCATTGTAAGTTTCTACAAAATTTGCAATAAAACTTGACAACACTGTGGCACTCCGCATCTGGATGAATTTTTATTTAAGGATTCCAAATTCTGACCAGTAACTTTAAATAAATATTATTGTTTTATAAGTTGATACATATTTCACAAATAAAATAAAAGAAAATTGCTTTTCGAAATTTTCCGGTGTGAATTCCAACACTAGTGAGAAGTTGGTCGATGAGTGATGACGTCACACTCCTGTCCTCTGGCCTTGAGTTGATCGATGGCAGCGGTTATATCCGTTTACTTATTGCATGAATTTATAACCCGACACTGTGTCAGGGGCAGGTCGGTGTTGCCAATTTTATGAGAGGAAATTCTGGTTTCACAAAAATCAAAAAGGGTTTCTGCATGCCCATCAGAATATTATGTTTCTATAAATGAGTTATAGATATGCCACGTATTTGTCAGAAAACAGTTATTTTTCTGTCTAGATGGCATTTGCATAGCTGCCAACTTTTAAACTTTTTTGCTACCACTAAAATTTAACAGAGATTTTCGCCTTGTTCAATTGAGAGATTTTTAAAATTAAATAAGACAGAACGATAAAAACGATAAAAATAATATTTTATAAAAATATTTAGTTGTAAGAAGAAAAGTAAATGTTGGCAGATATGCATTCATAGCTAAATTGGTACATCTATTGCACTTTTATGGACAGTATAAAAATTACACTATACCATAAAGATCGAAAATGGTACATATATCATTAAACTTCCTATACTTTTACTGAAATTCTTCAAAATTTTTTATACAGATTTTATTATTCTAGCAATTTCTACGACAGAAATAAAAATACTGCAAAACATTTTGAAAAAAAGATAAAAATAATTTTTAAATCATATATGCTTACTATAATCACTTTTAGCATAAATATTATTTTTAAACACAAAACTGTCTAATTAATGAGAATTTAATTAGTTTTAAAGTATTTTTGATGGCATAAAAGCTTTCTATTTTGTAGATTTTCCTAAATCATTCCATAATATATGATTAACATTTTGTACAACATATTTTGTGATAAGATTGAAGCTAGTTTTCTCTTATTACATTAATACGTTATGCTTTAAAAAAATATGTAAAGAAATGAGAAAAGATGTTACACAAAATTTTGATCTTCGTTTAAAGTTTCATAGAAAAAAAAACTATAAATAGCTATAGTTTCATAATCGAAAAAAAAAAAATTATTCGAAAAATAAATTTATTTAATATCAAGATATGTTCAGCAAAGTTTAGTAAAGATTATATCTGCCAATTTTTACGCTTTCTTCCAACCACTAAAATTTTACAGTAAAGATTGTCTAATTTAATCGTCGAAATCTCACAATTAAACAAGGGGAAAATCTCTATTAAATTTTAGTGGTAGCAAAAAAGCGTAAAGGTTGGCAGCTATGAAAGATTTTCCCCATGGACAGCATCTGCAAAAAGAGGCTACAGCTGTTTCAATGCTTAGCGTAACTTGATGAAAACTTTCACTGTGATACAGAAAATAGGGCCCACCGTGGATGAGTGGATAAGATACCACGCCGCTAATAACTTGAGAGTGTAGGTGGGGGCGGGTTCGAATCCCGCCGGTTCCGTTACACACTCTTTGTGGAGCCCCCAGGATGTAATTCTCTCGTGTTGTAAATTTCCTTGTGCTATCTCGTCCCTGTATATCGACGATGACTTATAAGCGGGCCCTGGTGTCAAGCACACAAGTCTGATGTATGTGTTCAATACAGAAAATAAACATTAGAACATATTTTCGAAAAAATATAAAATATATTTATATTTTGGTTATTCTTTCATTATGCACAGAATGCTAAAAAAAAAACAGATTCAAAATTTTAATCTCCAATAAACAGACACCAAGCAATTAAAAGTAAAGTCCTTATGTTAAAGTACAAGATCATTTTTTTCAACTTTGGAAATTCACCATGTAAAGATGATCCAATCAATGTGACACTTTAAATGGAGGATATTCAAAATCTGGGTTCGAGGCTGAAAAATGTCACGTGATACCGGTAAATTACCCAAGGAACATCTAACTGATAAGAAGGGAAGATACTACTGCTTTTCCTCATGAACTGTTTCATTGGCTAGCGGGGATTTATATTACACGTCTACGGAGCCTTCCCTTCTTTACACTAGAAGTTTTTACCTTGACCACGTGATCAAAACGTAAATGGAATATCCTCCATTACAGCTCCTAGAATATGTAGTGAGAAATCTGCTATGCAAAGAGTGCTAAAAATTTGTACTCCTTAAATGTGCAATGATGCTCAAATCCAAGGAGCCGATCGCAGCGACATCTGTGATATATTTTCAAATTTCAAAGTAACGTCGCATTATTACAGCGTCTTAACCAAATCGTCTTGATCCTGCAGATATCGCTGCGATCGACTCATTGGATTTCAGCATGGTTTGACATTTAAGGCATCCAATATTTTAGCACTTTTTTTAAGTATTACTATAGCACCTAGAATATATTGTGTGGAAATCGGCTATCCCTACACTGTTAAAAATATCGTGAAAAATTACCTCTATTTTTAAAAGCTATTTTTTTTACCAATAAGAACGCTTCATAAACGCTTATGGGGCGTTGTCATTGGTCAGAAAATAGATAGCCTTTAAAAACAGAGATAATTTTTCACGATTTTTTTAACAGTGTGTAATACTTAAAAAAGTGCTAAAATATTGTATCCTTTAAATGTGCAATGATACTGCTGCAATATGCAGATCACAGCGACATCTGCAGGATATTTTCTACAACTGCAAGAAATTGCTTGTCTATACAATGTAACACTAGTAATACGAAAATCCCGCAGATGTCTCTGCGATCGACACTTGGAATTTTAGCAGTATCGTCGCACATTTAAGGGATAAAATTTTTTAGCACGGTTTGGATAGCATATTTCCACACTAGGTATTCTAGGCGCTGTACCACAGCGCCTAGTTGTAGAAAATATCCTGCAGATGTCACTGCGATCTGCATATTGCAGCAGTATCATTGCACATTTAAGGGATACAATATTTTAGCGCTTTTTAAAGTATTACAGGGATAGCCGATTTCCACATTATATATTCTAGGCGCTATAAACTGACCATGAGCGCGTTCACGGACCGCACTCTGGGTTCCCCAGGTTCCCCCATGGGGAACCCGAAGCGTTCAGAGCCGGCATCACGTGACTTTTTCCGAGTTTCCCGCAGCGTTCAGAGCCGGAGATTACCCAGATTTCGGGGAACCCACATTACCTGAAAAAATTTGTTGGGTAAAGTGATCACGTGGTTGGGAAGTCTGATTTGTTTACCATTTTATAGCTTAACTGTGACTGTTAATCGGAATCACTGCTTTGATCAGTTTTATCGCACATAGTTTCTGTTTTTTCATATTACAAAAATAATAATTTGACATACAATAATTTTAACACATAATAATTTGAACGTACCATATTTTCCATCGAATGAATGAATCTCCGATTCAGCCTAAAATGGCTAGCAAAACCTGTGATACATATTTGTTGCGATAGTATTCCACATCACTGTTAAAAATATCGTGAAAAATTACCTCTGTTTTTAAAGACTCTCTATTTTCTGACCAACGAGAACTCTACATTAATACCTATGAAGCGTTCTCATTGGTCAAAAAATAGATAGCCTTTAAAAACAGAGGTAATTTTTCACGATATTTTTAACAGTGATGGAACAGTTTCCCATCTAAAAAAAAGTGATAGCTGCCGCTATGTTTGTAAATGTAAATAAAAAAATCCCGTAACTTTACCGGAAAGCGTTCAGAGCCGTTTTTACCCAACCTTACACCGAGAAACCAGTATGACGTCAGTCCCCATTTTTCCGAATTACCCGTGTTTCGGTCTCTGAACGCGCCCCTTGTATGTCGTTGGCAAAGACTTTTAAGATACATAGACCGGCAATTCCCATTCAAAAGTATGCGAAATCATGGCAGCCATCTGAAGTAAATTGAAACACCTGAACCGCGAGGTTTGTACGTCAGCTGTCGTTGTTTACCATTAAGTGCTATGGCTAGAATGAGCTTAAAAATTAAGTTTTATCAATATATATGAAGTTTGTGGCATATTTTTTTACATGAAGCTATTTTTTACAGCTAAATATGCGTTATAAATATTGAATTTTCAGTAATAAAGTTAAATAAAGCGATTTATTAATCATTTTATGTATGGCATGTTTGGAAAAGTGTATCTAATTTTAGTATGCCTTATAAACCTAAATAAACGCGAAATTTAAATGGAAACATATTGTTAAAGATTATAATTCCACTTTTCTTTAAAGTTTGACTTATAAAAGTAACTGGTAGGGAAGTTCAGATTAAAGGATCGCAACTCTAACATAATATAGCAATTTACAAAATTTTAAATTACTTGTAAAGAAATCTACGTTTTCTAAACTAATTTGTATGCAAAAAGGTAATTAAAAAAATGCATATTAACGAAAGTAACGCTATATTTTTATCCTTGGAGGAAGTTTATTGAAATGCTTACTTGCTATACGAAAAAAACAAAAAAATAGATGAATAATAATGTTTTTTTTAAAAAAAGGCCTAAATGAAATAGGGTAGACTAATACTTAATGATCCGCAATGAAAAAATACGCTGATAAAAGCATTTTCTTAGGTAAATTAAAATATAAAGCATATATGCTGCCGTACAACAGCTGTGATCAAAAATCCTCAGTTAAACTGACAGTTTGCAGGTCTATGTATCTTAAAAGTCTTTGGTCGTTGGTCGCGAAGGGATTACGCCGAAAACCCGGCGAATTCTGACGTCAAAAAAAATCCAACAAATCTAAATGGAGGATATTCCAAATATGGGTTCGAGGCTGAAAAATGTCACGTGATACCGGTAATTTACCCAAGGAACTTCTAACTGATAAGAAGGGAAGATGCTACTGCTTGGCCTGAGGAACTGTTTCATTGGCTAGCGGGGATTTACATTACACGTCTACGGAGCCTTCCCTTCTTTACGCTAGACGTTTTTACCTTGATCACGTGATCAAAGCTCAGCTGGAATAGCCCCCATTATTTTCGCTCACGTCACAATGGACTTTATTCCAAATCTGGGTTCGAGGCGGAAAAAAGTCCGGTGATACCGGTAATGGCGGATATTCCAACTACGTTATGATCACTTGGTCAAGGTAAAAACTTCTAGCGTAATGAAGGGTAGCCTCCGTAGACGTAATGAAAAACCCTCGCCAGCCAGTGAAACAGATCATGCGGAAACCAGTAGTAGCCTCCCTTCTTATCAGTTAGAAGTTCTTTGGGTAAATGGAGGATATTCCATCTGCGTTTTGATCACGTGGTCAAGGTAAAAACTTCTAGCGTAAAGAAGGGAAGGCTCCGTAGACGTGTAATGTAAATCCCCACTAGCCAATGAAACAGTTCATGAGGCAAAGCAGTAGTATCTTCCCTTCTTATCAGTTAGAAGTTCCTTGGGTAAATTACCGGTACCACG
The DNA here is from genome assembly GCA_963932465.1 of Maratus speciosus. Taxonomy (NCBI): domain Eukaryota; kingdom Metazoa; phylum Arthropoda; class Arachnida; order Araneae; family Salticidae; genus Maratus; species Maratus speciosus. The sequence continues at coordinate 270,028,846 of OZ010796.1, read as the reverse complement.
TGACTTTTTTCAGCCTCGAATCCATATTTGGAATATCCTCCATTACCGGTATCACATGACTTTTTTCAGCCTCGAACCCACATTTTGAATAAAGTCCATTTACTCAAAGAACTTCTAATTGATAAGAAGGTACACTGTTAAAAATATCGTGAAAAATTGCCTCTGTTTTTAAAGGCTCTCTATTTCCTGACCAATGAAAACGCTACATTAACACCTAGGAAGGGTTCTCATTGGTCAGAAAATAGATAGCCTTGAAAAACAGAGGTAATTTTTGACGATATTTTTAACAGTGTAGGCTGCTACTGCTTTCCGCATGAATTGTTTCATGGCTGGAGAGGGTTTTTTATGGAGGATATTCCATCTGCGTTTTGATCACGTGATCAGGGTAAAAACGTCTAGCGTAAAGAAGGGAAGGCTCCGTAGGTGTGTAATGTAAATCCCCGCTAGCCAATGAAACAGTTCATCAGGCAAAGCAGTAGCATCTTCCCTTCTTATCAGTTAGAAGTTTCTTGGGTAAATTACCGGTATCACGTGACTTTTTCCTGCCTCGAACCCATATTTGGAATATCCTCCATTACGTCTACGGAGCCTTTCCTTCTTTACGCTAGAAATTTTTACCTTGACCACGTGATCAAAACGTAGATGGAATATCCTCCATTCACTGGCTTTTTGTCTCGCACCATCCCATAATCGACCTATAATCAACCGTTGAGATCAGTCACTTTGGTGATTACCTCGCTGGACGCGCCTGAAGTAAGCTCTCAGATCTGTCGCATTCGTTAGCTCCACTTGCCGCGTCCTTTGTTTTCGTGAAGTAACTTTGAACTGTTCTACACTAAGTTATTTTAAAAGTGTTCTATTGTGAAGTTGATTATTTGGGTAAGTTAGTTTGAAGATTTTTCAGATCTTTAACGTAATTTTTTTTCTTGAGCCACGTATTTTTATTTTATTATGCTTTGCGAATTTTGTTGTTACTGATTTTTAAAACAAAATCAGAGATGGGAAACATTTTTTGTGGTGTTTATGTTTTGCTTAAAAAAAAATCACCGCATTATTTCTGTAGTCAGTTAATTTTAATCAAATTAATTTAAAAGACTTTTTGAAGGAAATTGTAAATTTCTGAGCAAAAAAAAGTTTTAAATGAAAACATTTTTAACTGTTAATTCAACCTATTTCCTAAAGATAATGTTTTAATTATTAAGTTGTCGCCTCTAAACCCAAAATATCAATACGATGTTATTCTTGAATGTTAAATCATTTTCAATAAAATATATTTCAGATTCTAAAATCCAATTAAAGGCATTTTGTTAATGGGACTGTTTGTTCGATTAAAATGTAATCGTATATTTAGCTTACGATGATATTACTGGGGATATGAATTTTTATTAGAGGTAAATTTAGTTACATAAAGTTTCACTATAAAAACTAGCTTTCAAGATATGCAACACATGCACCGGTGACATTTTGTATCACACAGATTAAAATGCAATAAACGAGAATTGTTGTTTTCATTTTGTAGATATTTTTTCAGATTTTATGTGTATGTATCTTAATTTTATTGGTGAGCTGGGGAATGATGGTATGTGAGCAGTATAAAAATAGAATGTATAATCTGGAATCTAAAAATTTATAATTGACAGGGATAACCATGTCTCTTTATACCGGGTGTCCCAAAAAGGACTGACTGATTTTAAAATTCAATAACTTGCAAACGGTGACAGATATTAAAAAAATTCTTGCAGGAGGGTTATGCATAAGGTCAAAAGTTTTATTACAGTGATTTTCAATTTTAGTTCGATTTACAAACAATAGATGGCGCTGTTAGCAATAGTCGCTAAATGCAGGCTCGATTTTTGGTCCTTTATCTTGTTCCATGCAGAAAAAGGAGATGGAAATGTATTATCCGGGCCACGAAGTACCAAAAATCGAGCCTGAATTTAGCGACTATTGCTTACAGCGCCATCTATTGTTTGTAAATCGAACTAAAATTGAAAATCACTGTAATAAAACTTTTGACCTTATGCATAACCCTCCTGCAAGATTTTTTTAAATATCTGTCACCGTTTGCAAGTTATTGAATTTTAAAATCAGTCAGTCCTTTTTGGGACACCCGGTAGATACTTCTAATCTAACATGCAATACATAAGAAATTTATTCTCGAGTGACCTAAATATTTAATGTTACGTTTGCAATTGACTGGATTTTTTTAAAAATATTTCATAAGATAGAAACTTAAAATATTAATCAAAATCCAGAAAAAACAATAAGGTATAAAGAAACCCAAAAATGTATAAAAATGTCTCCCACCCCTATAAAATACTTTTAAAGATTAAATATAACTTTCACCAATTAGCGGATCCATGGATTAAGATATATATTACGTTGCGCGAAAGTAAGGCTCAATTTGTAACTTGCTGTTTGGCATCAATTGTTAAAATTAATTTGACATATTACATTCCACCAATCTGAAGCGTTATTCCACTACTGAAACTTACGTCCTAATTCAAAGAAGAAATTTCGAGGATTTTGATAAAATATAAACATGTTAAAATGATTGAGTTTAATTATGCAATAATCGTGGAAGAGCAGAACGCAGGTGATTTATTGAGAAAAAATATTGAATCATCTGTGTAAATAAAATAACTATAAAATTACTTTAGCAAGTAACTTGTAAAGCAAAATGTTTTCGTTGAAGAAAAGGACGTCGTTCGGAAAACAAAAGATGCATTTTCATTCATGAATATAAAATAGTTTACTATAACTGTCAGTGATTGTCATATTCACTGATCTGATTCTTATTCTTGCATCTAAATAGCCAGAACTCTTGTTATTTATTTAAAGATACTTCACATGCACAAAGTAATGTATTTCTGAAAATTGCATAATTTCCAATTAATTTTAATATTTAATAAAACTTAAGAATTTTAGAACATCTAATCTATGAGGGATGAATGGTTCTGATGATGAAAATGTCATATTTGATAGAAAGGATGCATTCCTAGATTCCAAAAGTGTTATGGCACACGGTAGAATTTTTCAAGCAAACAACCGACTTCTGGATTTTCCACTGTGTGAACGCATAGTAATAGCTAGAAAATACATAGCAACCGTTTATTAGGAATTCTCAATGACGTCATGTCCTTTAGTTTGTATAAAGCTGAAATATTGTAGTAAAATTTTGTCGATATGACTCCGTATTCAAAAGTTTTTCGAAATGAATTTAACTGTACAATATTGTGCTGTACAATACAGGGCTATTACAAATGATGGACTCGATTTTTAAAAAATCATATATCCGAAACTACTACACATATTACAATAAGTGATACATGAATTTATAGAGAAATACAGTTCTTTTCAGTTAAACATGTTCGATGTGTGACCCTCTTGTTACATGGTATACATCCAATCTGTAATCCAGATCGTTCCAAACATTTTGTATATCACTCTGTCAATGGTTCTGAATTCTGCACAAATACGTTCTTTTAAGTGTCAAAACAGTGTCGAAAACAGTGTTCAGAACTTAAAGAAACCATTCGTGAAGCTTTCAGAACCATTGACAGAGTGATGCTACAAAATGTTTGGAACGAACTCTATTACAAATTGGATGTATGCCGTGTAACAAAAGGGTCACACATCGAACATTTATATCTGAAAAAGACATGGTGTATTTCTCTTTAAATTCATGCATCACTTATTGTAATATGTAGTTTCGAAAATATTTTTTAAAATTGCGTCCATCATTTGTAATAGCCCTATATAATACACGCATGGGTTTTAAATTAATTGTATTTCCAATGTAACTTTTTTTTGTTAATTATTTTACATTTAAGAAATTATAACTTGAAAAATGTTAAAATAATGTATCTCCATTGGTAGCACCAACTAAACGTAAATATTATATAAATTTTAATTGTGTTTTCGACGAAGTTTTCGATTGATTTTTATATTTAAAAAAAATGTAAATTTAATGTGTTAATGATTTATAATAGTACTCGTTTTCGCTAGAGTTGCTGAAAAAAGTTGGGAGCGAGCGAAACGTGCTAGGATTGTGTATTGACACCAGTGTGAATTGCGTTGACAGGGAGAAATTCACACGAGTTCACGGGAGTTGACAAGCATTAGCGAGCAGGGGGTGAAGCCCCCTAGTATATTGGATTATTGTAACTTCTGGCGGAGCGATGGAACATGGATATTTTTCATGGATGCATGGATATTTTACTTGCCGTTTTTGTTGTTTCAAAATTGAAGTTTAAAATTTTGCACATAAGGCTCCATTTTAAGACGATGTAAGTCTGAATCTACGAATGTTCCTGGCGCAGTTCTAGCTAAAAGCTCGGATTAGTGCTCAGCAGATATGGGAAGCAACTTTTTTTTTTTTTTTTTTTGCAATCGTGAACAAAGGGGGATTGGGAAATTGTAACAGATATTAACTGGGTCTGTATCACGAACGGTGCTGAAATCTTTAAAAATCACGTTATAGTGCACTTTCAGATCTCATTGTCATCCTCGGTTGGGAGAGTCTTGACCGAATAATCCAATCTGTTGCCATGACAACCTCTCAATCTCTTTCCGCCCCTCAAAAACATTACCAGAAATACATTGGCAAGTAGTAAAAAGAGGGGAAAGTCGCTGAACAGTATTCCGTAAGCACGACACAATTTTTTTTATAGACTTTTAAACTTTAAGCGGTATAACAAATAAGATTTGTTATCTATCGCAATCTATCTACATTTGTTATCACCACGGCCTTGAACTATATTAGACGCCGTGGTAAAAGCCCTCTTTCCCTCCGCGGTCCTTTAAACTTTTTTTCCTTATTCCGACTGTTTTGGAAGCCAGGTTAGTAGGTCCCCAGTCACGTCCCGAGTATAAGACTCTTGCGGAAGCCAAATTGTAAAAAAAATAAAACGGGACAAATTTAAAAGGGAATTACACAAATTAAAGGCACCAAAAAGTGGTAAGGGTGGGCTCGGAAGCTACCGAACAACCGCTGCTGTGTCGAGCTTGTGAGTTCTCTGGGTGATTAGGGGAGATCGGGGGAATGCCGCCAACCCGGGTTATGCCGCCACCCCACCTAGTTTAAAAAATAACGGCAGTTTGAGATAGTGAATGTGTCTGCACTGTAGCGGCCAACAATAGACAGTGCCTAGAGTGAGTGACTTTGCTGTGCGTCGTTCGTTTGTTCTAGTGAAAAATGTAGTTTTCATCTAGTTGCTTATTATTTTGGAGCTTCAAATGAGTAGAGATAAGCACCTTTTATTGTAACATTAGGTATTTAAGATAATGACCCGCAATCTACATGCATTCGCCGACATTTTGATGCAATGTGTTGAACAAGTTCGGTTCTTCTTTCGGCTTTGCTTGGGGATTTCCGCCATATTGTCTTCTCGGGGTAATTCCGCTGCCATGCAAATCGGGTGAGAAATGGCCTCATTTTAATGTAATGGAGCAGATTCAGCAGAGTGACTTTTGCAATATGAAGTAAATTGTAAGTTTAACCATTATTCTGCTCAATTACATTGCTTTCTATTTTCAGTAGGTTGTGTGTTTTATAGTATCCATTTGATGCATGTACTAGGTCATTAAAGAGTGGCGGCTTTACCCCGGTACTGTGGCGGAATTACCCCAGTATCCTGGGTAATCCCGCCACTGTGCAGAAGTTTAAAAAATATTTTTTATGTATGCTTACTTTACAGTTATGATTACGGTTAAATTTATACAGATACTAAAGATCATGATTCTGCTTTAGAATTTTTACTATTAAAAAATAAACATTTTTTCGAGGTGAAAAAATTTAAATTCCCTTAAGGTGTCACCATTCCCCCGGTCTCCCCTATGTAGTAAAAATGTCTGCTTTGTCCGCAGTCAATCCTTTGTCTTTTATAAAAACACTGACATTGTCAATAAATTGCGAAATATCAACCTAGGAGTCTTATTTTTCGATCTCCCCGCGTAGTTGATCTTTAATTCATTTTGAACATTCAAGCAATAAATTTCTCTTTAACCCTTTATAACCCGACGGGAACTTTAAAGTGCCACTGTTTTCTATCCCAATTAAAACCCTCGTTGAATGCATTCGCAATGATAATTTTAGGAAACAATAGTAAATACATCCCTTGACCATCATTAGATAGCAATAGCAGTTCCAGTAAGCTAAAAATTCTTTAGGGAGATATTCTGGAGCCTGCCTCAATTTTGTTTCCATTTTGTTGTCTGATTTAGTATCCAAACAGCCTAGACTGTTTGCAAAGAGCCCGGCTAATTGGAGAATCTTCCTTTTTCCAATAGACCTGATATTTTCCAGGATTAGTGCAAAAAGCCAAAATATCTTCAGGCTAATTGGAAAAGGATCATTTATTTCACAATCAACCTGATATTTTTCTGGCTTATTACAAGGAACCTGCGGAGAGTTAGGCTAATTGGAAATCGTCCATTTTTTTTACGTTTTCCTACATAATTGAAAATTTCTTATGACTTCGCTTTCTCGGTCCGTCCATCTCTCTGCAGTGCTCTAACTCTCGTAAATATATTTGGATTGCTCTGTAATTTTAACATGTAATTTACATTTACTATAGCATGATACGTATTCAAAGTGAAGCTTTAGAATTTTTAATTCATTTACAGGGACGAAAGTATCCAGTTATATCACGGTCAATGGGAGAAATTTACCCGGTACATTTTAATGTTTGTACTAATTTAATGAATATAATGAAATTTATATGCATTTATGAAGTGCACTAAAACATGCTATCTGTAGCAAATAGGGTTCAAAGCGTTCATTATTCAATACAGGGTTACACAAAAAATCTATTATATAATGGTCTACGGAGTTGAACTGTTTGCAGCGTATTTTTATTGTTACTCTATTTCGACCATAATGAAATTTATATAAATTACTGAATAAGATATTTGCTATAGAGTAACACATATAATTTATCGTTCATGTACAGACACAGAAAAGTATTCGGGTGCAGTACTGTATCGCTGTATTATAGGGGAGACTGGGGATACTTGATCCCTGATCATAACGTATACTAAAATCAATATGGGGAGTTTTGAAATCTAACACATTTTAAGACGCATTATTTCAGGTAATCATGACAACATAAAATCATTTACTGCCATTGTGTTTCAGCATGAAAAGTAAATGTTTAATTGTTGCAAGTTACTTTTTTAAAGGTTTTAAAGTTTTGTTTTTATTTTCTCTTGTTGGAAATTTGATAAATTGAGTTGTATATCATTTTAAAGTATAAACTTTACTATTCTCAATATAACGTCTTTAGCAAATTAGATTTATTAACCACCTAAAATATACATTTATGTTCTAAACACAAAATGGAGATACTTGATCCCCCTTTTTCTTGGGATACTTGATCCTAGGGATCATGTATCCCCAAATAGCTAAACTTTTAATATAAACAGAAATACTTCAGTTTTGTTACTAAATATAGAACATAGCATCAATTTGTCAAAAGGTTTTTTCAAATGTCAAATTTAGCAAATTTTCTAAAAAAAAAAAAAAAAACTTTCATTACGTAGATCAAGAACAACAAAAGTGGGACCTTTTTGAATATGAGAATTTTTACGAAGAAAATGCACCCTTAATCAATTCAATTTTCTGGGAAAAGTTGATAAAAGCATAGTTGAGTCAGGTTGCATTATTACGTTGCCTAATCCACTTATGGTAGGAGGAACCTTAAACTACTATAACTTTTCACTTTTACTTTTCTAAGTTTCAAAATACCTGCTGATAAGGAGACTGTGTCATTATTTTTTGAAACAGCTTATTCATTACTTTTACTTCGTATTATTGTATACTTGTATTATTTATTAAAATAAAGTAACTATTTGATTTATTTCTTGCTTTTGTTTCTAAAGTTTTCATTTTAGCTTTTTTGTTTTAATTGCGTTTATAGTTTTTATAAATATCTACACATCAAGTCATCAAAGTGTTTAAATATTCATCTTGTAGTCATAAATGAAAGAATTGAAAGTTAAATGTTTATTACTAACTTAAAATACTGCGATGTATGCATGATGAAACAATATTAGCGTTATTTTTGACAGGGATCAAGTATCCCTTTAAGTGGGAATACATGATCAGCCTTTTGAAAAATAGAAAAATGCAATTTTCTGAAATTAATTTGTTTTTTATAACAAGAAAAAAAATGTAAGAAATGGTGACACGATTATTTTGGTAAAAATATTTCTTAATGTCAACTGACAACTGTGAAAAAAATAAAAACGAAGTGGGGATCAAGTATCCCCAATCTCCCCTACCTGATTGCTAAAAGTGCGTTATCAGTTAGAATATGCTTTTTTAAGTTTAACTAAATTTTACTATTACGTGTCAATAGTATACAATATACGTGTCAGTACTATACAATATACAATATAAATACTATAGATCCTGTACAGGGCTACACAAAATATTTTAAGAATTACTAAATATGAAAATGAGTTGCTTAACACTAGAACGGCGGGAGGGGTCATTTTGACACCTGAGTACTTTCGTCCGTTGATTACTTTTGTTTGCTTGGGCGAAATCATTTGAAATTTTTTGACTTTTCCTAAATAGATAACATATATTTCTGAAAAAAAATTCAGCTTTCTAGATTTGTTAGTTTTTGAAATATTGACTTGTATTCCTAGAACGGCGGACGGGGTCATTTTGACCCTTTTAGTAAAATACTCTTTGTACTCAAAGCTGCTTTTGTTGCTATACTATATGTTCGAGGAGCAATAAAAAAAAAGGTTTAGATTTTTATTCATTGTTGTTCAAGGCATGAGGAATGCTATTTTGCAAAGAAACATCTCAAGAGATAGATTCAAAGAAAGAAAAAGATTTTTTAGGTTTGATGAAAAGACAACGAGATCTAGCAAACTACAGACTGATAAATTTGCTCTTGCATCTGAAATGTGGAATAAATTTATTGAAAATTGCAAAACATGTTACCTGCCAGGACAAAATATTACAGTTGATGAACAATTGTTCCCATCTCAAGATAGATATAAATTTACGCAATATATGCCAAATAAATCGGATAAATTTGGAATAAAATTTTGGTGGTCTGTTGACGTTGATACTAAATACCTCTTGAATGAATTTATTTATCTAGAAAATGATGAAACAGCCAATCCATAATTACGCGTATCGGAAAATGTTGTCATGAAATTGACAGATCCCCATCTAAACGAAGGGAGGAATATTACGACAGATAGCTATTTTACTAGCATCAAATTAGCAGAAATGTTAAAAGCTAAAAATACAAGTTTGGTTGCACAATGAAAAAGAACAGAAGAGAAATTCCTATATCACTGAAAAATATGCGCAATACTCTTTATTCATCGAAGATAATGGGAATGTGATAATATGACTCTTATCATCAACAAAAAAAAGTGTTTTTCTACTGAGCTCATTACATTCTACTATAAAAACTGAAGACGGTCTCAAGAAGTTGCCCGATTCAATAAAATATTACAAGGCAACGAAGTATGGTGTGGATATCCATGATCAGATGTGCCGAAAATACTCCGTGAAATCGGTTTCTAGACGATGGCCTGTACATATCTTTTTCAATATTACAGTGTATATCAATATTTGTGTAACAGGAAAGCCTATCAATAGAAGAGATTTTCTATTAAATTTAGGGGATGTGTTCAGAATGGATCTTATGGTTTCAAAGCTCCCAAAGATCTTTTCCGAGTCTTCAGAAAATAAAACACGAAAGTAAAATAGATATGAAGAGAAAAAATGTCAAATACAGATATGCAATGGAAACAAATCTCAAGAATTTTGCTCACCATGTTTCAAAGTTGTGTGCAGAACTGGAAAAATTGTTATTTTTTGGTTACAACTGAATTAATTCCTAATACGTGTGCACAATTTGGAGTATTATAAGCATTAAATAAAATTGAAACAGAATGCTTAACATATTAACCATTCAGCTACACTTATAATGAAATAACGGAAACAACAGAACAAATTTCTCATTTATGGATTTAGAGAGTGAATCATTCGGCGAATAAGTTAAATGAAAAATATATATATATATTATTTTATAAATTGTGTTTTATTTTAGTTAACATTAGTTTTAATTTGTGAAAACATTAATTTTAAATCTATTTTTATATCAAATTAATGAGTTTTTTGAGTAGTTGTAGTATGGTCCAATTAATCGCCATGTAGGCGTTACATATACAGTACTTCTAAAATTCAATAATTTATCGAGTAATATTAAATATAAATTATGATATACACGGAAATTACGTATTTTTGCCAATGTATGGCATTTAAAATTGTTTTAGCGTTGTTATTTCAATAGTTTCATCGAGGGGTCAAAATGACCACTTCCCGCCGTTCTAGTAGGTAAGATCTTCCCGCCGTTCTAGTGTTAAAGATGATTTTTAAGTTATATTCAAGTAGAACTATATTTAGTACACTAAGAGATGTTTGTAGAAAATAAAATTACATACAGGGCCACATAAAGAGCTTGATAAATGATCGCTTATGCGTGATATTTCTACGAGTGTTATTTCAGTAGTTTTAAGCGTGTTTTTTGCCTCAATTAAATTTTAGCTTAATACGTGTCGTGTATAGAAATTTGTACATAATATACATGGCAATACAAAAGAATTCCAATATATTTCCGTATTTAATTGCTGACGGTGAGTTTTCACCCTATAATGCGTTTTGTCAAACTAAATTTTAACGTAGTATGTGAAATACATATGAATTTATAGACGAAATACAGGGCTGCACAAAGTAATAAGTTCATTTCTGGCTGTGGACAGTATTTGCTAAATCCTGTTTTTCATATGTTATAACTTTCTAAAACGAGTACTTGAGTATGTGATTTATCTTATTAAACAGCGAAGCATTGTTAAAGTATCCTAAAAGTGTTGCGTAATCTATGCTTGATGCATGATTTTTCTTGTTTCTCCGTCAGCTTGATTTTATTTTTCAGACTCATTGCAATGAATGAGCCTATGCAGTTTCAGGCTAATTAGAAAATGACCACCTGTTTGTCCAAATATCCCAGTTTCATCCAGGTTTATCAAAGGTAGTGAATGTTTATAGATACTTTTAGTTTAAAAAGTAGTAGCAGCAATTTAAAATGCTTATAAATGTGCATAAGAAAACTCTCATTGCCAGATTTCATTAACGCGACTAACTGTCAAAGGTTATTGAATACCGTACGTTCTGGCGTACGCCGCGGCTCAAATAACTGTTTCCTACCAGAATATTTATTTAATAAAAAGTAACATATTTCTAATTAGTACTTATTTGACTTATTTTATTATGCAAAATTTCTGGTTTGGAAATGACTTACACGTCAGAAATTACTTCATTTTATTTTAAAAGTATATTTGTCGCAAATCCACGTGCAGAACTACCAATAAAATCTGCAGATGAGGAAGAATTTTAATGCTTTCCCAGCAATACGTAGCGCAGGTGGGATGCAGAAAAATGGTAATTGTAAAATAAAACTGATGTATCAATGCACAGCTACACTGTTAAAACTTTTGCAGCATTCTGGCAATGTCATTCGACCGTTTTTTGAAAAAACGGTTTCATAACCATAATTTAACTATATTCTGACCATAAAATGGCCAATAATATGGTCAGAATAGTGTTAAATTCACGGTCGTGTAACAGTTTTCGAAAAAAACGGTCAAATGACCTGCTAGAATGCTGCAACTTTTTAAGTGTACAAATTTACATCAAGCTGCCCAGTCATTGGAAAATTTTTAAGGATAACGATTGCTTTACCATAATATTAAACCGGGAGAACTCGCTGCATGAGATTTTCTCTCACTGTCGTACTTTTTTTTAACTCTTATTTAAACCATTTTTCATTTTAATTAAAATTAAAAAATGTTATTTCAATTGTTTTACCTATTTGTGAGTAAAAGTACTCAGCCAAGCGGGGGAAAAAAAAAAAAAAAAAAAAAGATATTAAGCGAATGTAACGTAAAAGCAATTGGTCACAGTGAGAGAAATTCTCACTAGCGAGTTCTCCCGGGTTAAATGCATCTGAACATATTATTGTCATAATAAAGTTAAATTACCGATTACTATAAAAACGGTCGAATATCTGGGCAGTTGGTTGCAACAGTGTTGCAATGTATCTGAAATAAAAATCAAGCTGATTCAGAAATAAAAAGAAAAATCCCGGCCTACAGGCAGAGGTAGATTTGGAAGTAAAATATACTAATTTCACAAACAAAAACTAAATCATGATTAGAGATAAATCCACTTCAACAATTTTATCTGGCCGCTTTTGACGAGTTTTTTTTTAATTTTTATATAATAGCTGGTATTATCAGAATCATGTTAGGGCGGTATTCAAAAAAATACTTTTCTATGCTCAACAACTCTAAATTTTCTGGCATAATTCCAGATTCATTTTTAATTAAAAATATATGAAACTTGCTGACGTGATTTTTGAAGAGATTTATAAGCAACCTGTGCTTCTATTTTTTGTTCAATTAATTTTAAAACTTGATATATAAACAATTTTCTCAGAAGGACAATATTTTTCGTTTCTAACACAATCGCTTCGGGAAATTCAGTTCAAAATGCCCACTTTGACATTTTTTGAAATATATTCTACCTCTATCAAAAAATCGATCATTACGGTACATTATATAGTTTCTGAATAAGCGAATCTACCAATTAAATGCGTTTGAGAGCAAAAATGAATTTAAAAATGAGTCTGAAAATAAGCAGTTTGGATTCGAATGCATCCTTAATACAATGATTTTTCCAACACAATTCGTTTCGGTAAATTCGGTTCAAAATGCCCTTTTTAACAGCATTTTTAAAAATATATTCTGCCTCTATCAAAAAATCGACCATTACGGTACATTATATAGTTTGAGTAAGAAAACGTACCAATTGGAAGCCTTTGAGAGCAAAAATGAATTGTAAAATGAGTCAGAAAATAAAATATATAAGCAGTTTGGATTTGAATACACCCTTACTAAGATTTTTTTTCTTCAACCGCTATGTATTTTTAATTTGTTTTTGCTGTAAAAATTGGTCCTATCCAAAACTTGTCTATATAGATGTTGTAGACAATATTAAGAAGATATATGATAAATTCATGGGGATTTTATATCTTTTGAATTGACGGAGTTGCGGATTTTTTTTCTTCAAACCCCCTTTTTGTTTTCGTTTTTATTTTTTTTTTGCGGTACGAAATGGCCCTATCAAAAACTTGTGAATATAAAAGTTGTAGATAATGTTAAGGAGATTTATAATAAAATTAATTGGATTTGATATCTTGAGAATTAACGAAGTTATGATTTTTTTTCTCCCAAAACCCCTATTTTTTGCGCCCCTTGAACCCATTTTTAACTTTATCAAAAATCTGTGATACATAAGTTTTTGCTCCTATTTTTAGAAGTAATAAAAACTTTAAACTGATTTGATCTGTACAAAAATTAAGAAGTTATGGGGGGTTTTCTGTTTTCACAAAACCCTTCCCTATTTCCATCCCCTTGGTCCGATTTTGCCCATTAACGAACTTGATCGAGATTTTATGCCCATTGATTTTATGTATCAGTTTGAAAGAGATTGATGCAGAATTACGAAAGTTATCGGGTCCAGAAGAAAGCGATATATATATAGATATAAAGTTTTTTACTGAGGGTGGTTTTGGGTTCTAGGGGTCATGATCGGTGTAGATCTGCAAAACTTCTCCAGAAATTCCAACGTAGAAACGATCCCAATGGGTAGTATTTCATACGAAATCTACCTAATAATTTCCAATTAGGCTCACTCTCCACAGGTTCTTTGCAATAACCCTGAAAAATATCAGGCTGATTGAGAAACATGATTCTTCCCCAATTAACCTAAATCTGCTTAGGGTCTTTGCTTGGAAAATATCAGGCCGATTGGAAAAAGGAAGATGACTCTCCAATTAGCCAGGCTCTTTGCAAAGAGGCGTGTTTCGCAATTAGCTTACGACATATATATCTTCTAATGTATCATAGTAATGCAAGGAAAAACGTTTCGAGGAGATTTAGAGGTTTTTTAAATTCATAATTTGGCATATAAATAGTTAAGTACGGGTAACACTTTGATATATTGTTTAAAATTTCGTTAAACTTATTTTTTGTAATTCTGTAACGTAATACTTTAATTTTCCTTCGTAATGTTATTCATGTTTACCTATATAGTATACTTTGAAATTAAAAAAACAAACCCTAAATCTGTATCGTCTTACTGCAGAGTTCATCTTAAAAAATAAATAAATAAATAAATAAATAAATAAATAAATAAAAATAAATGAAATGCGCTTTAATTTCAGCGGCTTACAATTACACATTGAGTTGTTTTTTGTATAAAACTTCCCCCATAAAATTTTAAATATGATTTATGTATATATACATTTATCAGCTGTTATCTTATTCGATATATAGAAGGAATAACAGCTCTTAAATGATATCAAGCACTTAATAGTTAGATCACGGACGGGCGAACGCACGTGCAAATCACCAATTGACAACACTTATATAAGGTTTTTAGCCATATTTAACCCCAGAACTACCGGAAATCTTAGTTTTATAAAAATATTCTACACCAGAATTTTTAAAATTCTTTAACTTGTATAATATTCTACAAGGCTTATATATTTTAAAGAAATTTTTTATTTGAATGAATATTTTGAGTGTGCCTGTCTGGTCCAAAGGCCCCGTCTGGTAGGTGGAGGGTAAATTTCCGAATTTCCTTCGATAAAATATTTTTTAAATGGTAGAAATTGGCATTATGGCGTACGGATTCGTCGTCCCTGCCTTAGGTGTTCTATATAATCGCCCTCCTATAATATGGAAGGTTCGGTGGTGAAATGAATAATTATCCCTGTTCAACCACAGGTGTGAAAAGTGATATTAGAATTTTAAATTTGAATTAGTTTTCGAGATTTTTTTCTAATTTTAATGACATTCCTGTGATGCCAACTAAATTACTCCATTTTTGAGGAAAAAGGGGGGGAAAGGGAAAACGAAAGGGATTATTAGGGTTTGTTTGTTGTCATTTTCAAATTGAAAAGTGAAATTATTAAGGAAAATTTTAAAGCAAGAATTAAATGATTAAGTGTTAAGCGCAGAAAATGGAGAAAATTACGTAAAAATATATACAAGTAAATATTAAAGTACTATAAATTTAATATAAAATTATTGCACGCGAAACGCATTTAAAACTGATAATTACGTCATATGTAAAATGCCCAAATATCAAAGATCGTCATATTTAAAGAGCCTAAAATAGTTAAATTATTATGCACGAGAAACTTTTAATGTTTAATATTGGGTCATAATTAAATAACCCAATAATATTACCACACTTTTAAATTAAATATGTACCCATGAATCTTAAAAGAGAAAAAATATTAAAATTCTACAAGTGCCTTTTTATAGTGAAAATTACGTCATATATTAAAACGATATATTTAGAATTATTTTCATTCCGGAGAATTTTTGTGACGTCACATCGAATAAAAGTAGCGTGGCTAGCAAATTTATGTTGCATCACTTGATGCAGCATAAATACCCGTACAAGTAAATGTATGCGCAAAATACTTTAGATTTATTTTTTACGAATTACTATTCGATACATACATATTCGAATATTAATTTAAACAACATGCATTGTAAAAATAACATGAAAAATAATCATGGTGTTTTAAAAGGGAGAAAAGAATTCATGAATAAGCTAAACCGGTCCCTGAAAATATCTAACACTCAACCGAAACATAGAATATAAGCGTAAAATTTCAAAACACAATGCCTTTCATTACCGTGGTTCTGAAAGCTATTCCCAAAAAGACTGAGATTTTTCACCTCGAACCTAAAGGAAGAATATTGTCCAAAGCGTTGTTATAAGTTAGAATGATAGCTACATTTTTAACAAAACCATTTTATACAAGCTGATTTTCAAATATGTAATTTACCATACTTATCAATCCCGAAAACAGCCATCTGTTACGACAGCGATAGATGACGTCACGGTAACCGAAAAATGCCCCATTTAAAGGGAGAAGCATGGCAACCCGATTACAGAAGATAGCCGCCGTTAGTGTTATCAGTCTTCCGTAACCTGGTAATATTTTTAAAACAGCAAGTTTTTAGAGGCTGCGAAGCCTGAACATGGGTAGGCGGGCGTAGCTCGCAGAGGGAGGTGAGCCCCCTAGTATTAGATATAAATGTTAAATTATTTGTTTCAGTACATGAATTTTAGAAAAAAACAAAGAATAATATATTTAGAATTTAGATATGAAGCTGATATATCTCAAGCTAAAAGTAATAAAAACACAACTGGAGTTAGTATAGTATATTCGTTTATACCGGGTGTCCCAAACATGACTGATGGATTTTAAAATTCAATGACTTGCAAACGGTGATATTTAAATTCTTGCAGGAGGGTTATGTATGATGTCAGGAGTTTTTGTACTGTGATTCTTGATTTTAGTTCGAATTTCGAACAATAGATGGCGCTGACAGCGATTGACGCTCAGTCGAGGCCTAAACTGACGTCATTCAGCATCGACGGGAAGGAAGGAGATTAAGGCTATGGAGTGGGTCTCATTCGCCAGCACAATATTGCTCTCAGGGCCCGATTGTAAACTCATCGATATTATTTCAATGGAGGGCTTTGTAATCATGGAAACAACAAATTCTTCGGTAGTGGAACACAGCGTTAAGAACTGGGCATGAATTTAAGAAGTGTTCGAGCCGGCAATTTTACATTGATGAAGCTTTATTTTCCCGGATTAAATTACATTTTATGGTCTGATTTAAAGAATATTTTATGCATCGTATTTTAAAACTAGGTGAAGATATGTAGTATTTTCGTTGTTGTTAAAAATTTCATAACTTTTATTACATTCTAAAAAAATTTAGATCTTTTTAAGGAAGTTCGTCAGTAGGTTTTTATAAATGTTGGATAATAATCGTGAAAATGGATAATAGTATATTTTTGGTCAAAATAACTACTTAAAATAAACAAATATTGGAAGTTACCGTATTTAACCCTTTTGAATAGGGGTATTATATCGTTACAATAAAATTAAAAAAAATAAAATGAATGCTAGTTAAATAAAATTTCGTGTGACAGTTTGTAAATAAGATATTGTACTGCATGCCGCTTCATCTTGATGTTTGATAAAATAAAACTACACTGTAAAAAAAATCACTATCTTTACAGCAAAAAATGCTGTCAATATGGGTGCCAGCAAATTTTGCTGTCAATTTACAGCAATTTTGTTTTTCACGGGTAAACAGCAAACTTGTAAATTTACAGCACTTTTACAATTAATTTTACAGTAATTTTGTTTTTTAGATTTTACAAAAAATTGTATTTTTTCAGCATATTTTGCTGTTAATTTTGCAGCACTTTTAACAAGATAACAGTAATTTTTTAGCCTTTATTATTTATTTTATATCGAAATAAAATTAAAATTTGCTAAAAAGGTGCATTTAATGTCACAAATATAAAAAGTTGTTAATAAGATGTTGTTACATAATTAAACAGTTTTTAAAAACTTAAAAATGTCCCAGATTTCATACCGAGCGCTTTCGATCACTATCGCTATTCGATCAGTAGGTGATCGAAAGCGCTAGGCATGAAATATTGGAAGTTTATAAAAACTATTTTATTATGTAACATCTTATTAACATCTTTTTATATTTATGACATTAAATGCACCTTTTTAGCAAGTTTTAATTTTATTTCGATATAGTTTTCAAGGTGAATGCGACATTCTAACGGTATATGTTTTTGTTTTCATATATATATATATACATTTTGTATTTATTTTATTTTATTTATTATTAGTATTAGTATTTGTAGATATATGTTTGCATCCTCCTCCTCCCCCCCCCCCCCCGCCCTGCAATGTTTATTAACTTTGGATTTTTCTTTTTTGTATACTATGAGACATCTTTTAAAAACTAAGAGCTCTATAAGTGTTATCTTTATGTCTACTTATACCATTGTTTTAATAACATTATTATATAATAAATTCTGTTATACATGTGTAAGATACAAATTTAGCACCATAAAGCAAAATAATAAATAAAATAGGAAAATACACCGAAAAAAGCAATAAATCGTAAATTTTAAACTATTGTAACTCATTGTAAAGAATTTTCCTTATGTGAATTTCAAATGTACTGCGTAATATAACATACATTGATAACATTCAAAATATCTAATTTCAGCATCTAGTGCTAATTACTTCTTATTGTTCGATAATTATCAGAAGCAAAATGCGATCTGCTGCTTTAGAATGCTGCGACAATAGTAAGCAAACTCTTGGAATATTTTATGGATCAATAAAGAAGTGTATCCAGCTTACACACAATAAATGATTTCAAAATTACATATGAAAAATGAAAAGAAATGCACGTAAAAAACTAGCATCTATAAAATGTGAATAACTCCAACGGTAAATCGGACCATATGTCGTAATATTGTTTTTGAAATTTTAATAAACTATAATAATACATTAAATAAATAAAAACATTTAAATTAGTACAAAAAGCGCACTTACAACTTTTAGACAGTTAAAACATATTGTATAATTTAGATTAGTAAGGTATGTTAAAATACAAATAACGGAAAAAATGGAATTGCGAAAAATATATACTAGAAAAGCAAAACATATCTCAAAAATATTGATTTTTTTTTTTAATCTGGTACTTTGACACATAAGTAAATATTAACTAAGTCCTATGATGGAAAAAAGGAAAGAAAAAAAAATAATTTTTTCAAATCTAAATTGGAAATATTCTCTTTTGTTATAATTTATGACAAAATATTTAATTCTTATACAAATGATTCAAAGCTGCTGTCAGTCAACGTTTATATATATGTGCTCAAATACAAAATTTGTATCTTACATTATATAAGAAAACTGCCTAATTGATACAGTTATTAAATCAATGATACGAATAAACATAAAAATAAAACTTACCCTGATTTTTTTTAAATATGTAATCCAGAATTGTATTTAAGTATCCAAAATCTCCATTTTGAATTCATAATAGGCGCATATTCACACCGACGCTAACACTCGTACGACACTACTAACGCTAATAATAACCTGCTTTGGCTTAACAGTGTGCCTGTAGGGTAGGTATCTCATCTGGAATGTAGTCCAGGCGGTTTTGCCATTGTTGAAATACAGCAGTTTACTGTAAATCGATACTGAAGTTAATAAAACGCTGTATTTTAGCGATTCACAGCCAAATCAGCTGTAATTTTTCCCGTTTTTTTTTTTTTTTTACTGTGTAGTAAATATTTATCTGCATCTACTATTTAAATTGTAAAAATGTGTTAAAAGAATTCTTGGAGTTTGAATTTTTACGCTTTGACAACACTTTCTACACACAAATGCTAATATGCATATATTTTTTAATAAAGATATCAATGATATCTAATGTGATAAACAAAGTTCAAAACAAATGTTTATTGAAATTTTTATTATGATATAAATTAAGACCGTATTTCTAATAGCACTTTTTGTTGGAATGCAATTGTAATTTTGAAAATTTTTAGTTTATATTTTTAAAAAAATCATGAATCGCAATAATCAGGGCTTGGGGAATGCGGTCGCCACTTGCAACCAATATTTTTTACTTGAAGATCAAGATATTTAATTTGGCGGTTTTTGTAGTGTTAACGAAAGAACAAAGTGTAAACGGCATTTTCCATATCATGCACAGAAAACGACACTCTGCTTCTCTAGCCAGCTAGCATGTCATGTCATGTGATTAGAATGTGGGGAGAGGGTGGGTCGTTCTTACGGGTTGTTTACCAATGTTTTTTTTCAAGAGGGTTTGGTTTACAGTTTTTCAGAGAAATTTGGTAGAAGTGGCCCAGGGAAGGGAGGGGGGGGGGGATTGAGAGAGAATTTTAAATATTAGAATAATAAATTTATTTAATGAATATTCTATAATTATACGTGTTTAGTGTTTGAATTATCACCCATAGTAAATGGAAAAAAATCAGGACATTTTTTTTGGAACGGGGGGGGTGGGGGTGTTTATCCTTAGCGATTTCATTGTTGTATTAAATCAATCCTTAGACTGTTGTATTAAATCAATTCTTTGATTGTTGTATCAACCCGTAAGAACGACCCACCCTCTCCCCACATTCTAATCACATGATATGACATGCTAGCTGTCTAGAGAAGCGGAGAATGTCGTTTTCTGTGCATTATATGGAAAATGCCGTTTACACTTTGGCGGTTTTTGTAGTGTTAATGCGAAAGAACAGATTAAAAATCTTGGTCGTTAAGTAAAAAATATTGGTTGCAAGTGGCGATCGCATTTGCCAAGTATTGATTATTAAGATACATGAATGTTTTAAAAATATATATAAACTAAAGAGCTTTTTAAAATTGCAATTGCATTCAAACAAATGTTATTAGAAATACGTCTTAATTTATATAAAGATAAAAATTTCAAGAAACATTTGTTTGTGGCCTTCAATAATTTAAGTACTACTAAGTTTTAGACACTTGTCAAATTTAATTTGAACTTAGTTTATCACATTAGATATCATTGATATCTTTATTATTAAATATATGCATATTAGCGTTTGTGTGTAGAAAGTTTCCAAAGCTTAAAAATTCAAACTCCAAGAAATATTTTAACATATTTTTACAATTTAAAACGGATGTAGATAAAAAAATATATTTACTAGTTTTATTTTATCAAACATCAAGATGAATGTGCATGTAGTACAATATTTTAATATCAAACTGTCAAATAAAATTTTAATTAACTCGCGTTCATTTTATTTTTTTAATTTTAATGCAACGATATAATACCCCTATTCAAAAGAGTTAAACAAGGTAACTTCTAATATTTGTTTTTAAGTATAGTTATTTTGAACAACAATATACTAATAACCATTTTCACGATTATTATCCGACATCCATAAAAACCTACTTCCGAACTTCCTTAAGGGGTCTCAGGACTCTTAAAGCTTCAAATTTTCGAATTTTTAATTTTTTTATATGTTAAACTATCTTTTCTGAACATTTTAATATATTTCCTTAAAATTCCGATTAGAACGGAAGTTATGGTTTTTAGAATTATACCCGCGCAATAGCTGAAGCGGCATTTCCGAAGTTTTGAAGTCATTTTTCTCCAGATGACGCTTTTGGGCATAACGCGCAGGATATCTCAAATTTATGAATATTTTTTTTTATGAAATTATAAAAAAATTTTTCATCTCAGTCTGTATAAACTGAACCTAAAATTTCCTTTTTATTGTTCAAAAAGTTTTTTTAGGTGGTTATACTGTTGAAAATTTCAAAATTTTGTATTAGCTAAATACAACTTTGTATTAAAAATATAGAAATGCTTTACATACAAATTTGTTTAGGTTCAGGGTAATTATTGTAAACTAAAGTATAATTAGGCACAAAAAAAATTAGTGACAATGTATTTTGTAATCCTGCGCGTAAGCTGTCATACCAATTTTCTGCTCGACAAATCCCAGCAAAGAAACAGTGGGCCATCTGCTGGAAAAAAGATGGCAGCCAGCAGTGCCATCAGCGGTAAAGTGCAAGGGTGCCATTACTTAAACCTGTCGAAAAGTGTCCAAGCCGAATGCAGCTGGACCATCAGTGATGGCCAACAGCAGGCCAGCATTGGTATGCCATCACATTACTTCAATCCGGCACTTTTCCTGCAGTGCTAGCACCTATCCCACTGCTATTCTTTTCCTGGCCCAGCACTTTTCGTTACAAAAATTTCTTATAGAATTCTATAAAAAAGTGTTATATAATTATGGCTCTTTTTTCTATAAACTAGTTTCACCAAGAGCCCTAGAAATATCTGTAGAAGTGTTTATAATAGAAACGTCCATAGAAATATTTGAACTGCATGTGGTCACCATCCCAAGTACTGGCCCCGCTCGATGCTGCTTGGTTTTCGAGATCGGACATGAACAAGTGCTTTCTGCGTACGATACGACTGCTCGTAGTTTCCAAGCTCTCATTACACTATTTCAAGTTTGTTTCTTTTGTGATTTACGTTCCCAATCATTAAACTGGTATAGAAATTATTCTATTGTATAGAAATCCTACGTATTTTATACGCTTTTTTTTTATTATTGATTCTGAACTACGTAAATTATGAAAACCGAAATTCTTTGTAACCTAGTAAAACCAGATTTAAGGGAAAAAAAGTACGTAAAATAATTTATTTATTTATTCATTTACTTTTTTTATTTTGTTGGTGGCAGTGGTGCTATATTTTTTAGTTTAAAAAAAAATTAGCTTCACAGCTTAAATTGTGTTAAGATATTCATATTCACTTCAGATTTGTGTTCAAATACTCAATGTCTTTGATATTCGCAGCGCCACCTAGCGTAAGGGTTCCCAGCAATAATACTGCAAAAGTTCGTGCACTTCCATGTAGTGGTGGGCCAGCGCATGAGATAAAATGGATGCCCACCATAATTTTATCTATCTGATTTCCAACAGCAAAGTTGACAGAAGCTGTCCAGTAGTGGTCATGCAGTGGTAGGCCATCAGCCAGCACTTCTCCATCATTGCCAGCACCAATCTTGCTGCTAGCCAGCAATTTCCTCTTTGCTGGGATATCTGACAATTTGGAGCCCCCTATAATTACTAATTCTGAAACTTGATTTTTAAAAAAATACATGAAAGGAAAGAGAACACTTATATCTTTAATCCCAATTAAAATTGCGTTTTTAAATCATATGCATTTTAAAATATTAAATGTTGAAAAGATCTTTTTTTTTTCTTTTTTTTCCAATTTTAAGAGTCCTGAGACCCCTTAAAACATCTCCTTAAAATTTATTAGAATGTAACAAAAGTTATGAAATTTTTAACAACAAAAATTACTAAATCTCTTCACCTAGTTTTAAAATACGATGCATAAAATATACTTTAAATCAGACCATAAAAAATAATTTAATCCGGGAAAATAAAACTTCATCAATGTAAAATTGCCTGCGAACTCGAATACTACTTCTTAACCCCTTCGGGACGGGAGCCCTTTACGAAATTTTTAATCTTTTGTCACCGTTTTTTAAAAACAGAAATTTGTCTTCTTGAATCGAGGAAAATGTGCTGATTGAATAAGGAAAATTTTACAGTAAAATTTTACTGGTGAGGAAAGACAAGGATTTTGAACGCGTCATGCGGCACGTATACGTGTCGCTCGTCCCCAAGGGGTTAAATTCATGCCCAGTTCTTAACACTGTGTTCCACTATCGAAGAATTTGTTTCCATGGCAACAACGCACTCCATTGAAATCATATCAAATGAGTTCAGAATCGGGCCCTAAGAGCAAGATTATACTGACGAATAGTATCCACTCCACAGCCTTAATCTCCTTCATTCACATCAATGTTGATTGACGTCAGTTGCGGCCTCGACTGAGCGTCAATCGCCGTCAGCGCCATCTATTGCTTGAAATTCGAACTAAAATCAAGAATCACAGTAAGAAAAACTCCTGACATCATACATAACTCTCCTGCAAGAATTTTTTAAATGTCACCGTTTGCAAGTTATTGAATTTTAAAATCCATTAGTCATTTTTGGGACACCCGGTATATTTTAATGTATTTTCTTATAGTTATTCCAATTTCCATACAGGAATATTTTTTGGCGGAATTTTAAAATATGGATAATATGGAGATACTATTATAAAGAGTAACTTATATTTTACTTTCTGACAGCCTTTCTTTGTGTAAAATAATAAAATAAATACTTTAATTCTGGGTTATTTTGCACTAATCCTGAAAAAATATAGGGGAGACCGGGGCACATTTTCCATAGGGGCAAGTTTTCCTACTCTCTTTAGTTTTTAAATGAGCCGCTAGGTGACGCTAGCGAGTGAACTGGCTGAAGTGGCAACATCTTACACAACATCTACAAAAGTTATAGCTTAATAGCTGCTGTCACTTCGTCTGGAGAGCTGTTTTTTTCATTTTTTCAACGGTGAGTAAAATTTTAGGTCTTTATTAAAACGTAAAAAAAAAAAAAAAGTACTAGCGTTAAACTTAGTTTTGACATTGCATACACTAAAAAAGGGTTTCTTTCTTCACGTAACTATGCGTTTGTTTTGCAAATAGCTTACACCGGTATTCGTCCAGGTAGTGTAAAAGTTCAAATATGGCGACGGGGCAGGTTTTCCAACAACATACGGGGCATGTTTTCCAACATGTTTCTCGTTTGAAAACCTCCCCCCTCCTAAATCAGCTAGATTTATTGTATCAAAAAATCGACCAAATAACCATATATACTGCGAACCCGTTTGATCATTTAGTCATTTAAGTAAAACTATCTATATAAAAAACAAGGTAAATTCAAAAATATAATAAAATGTCAATTTTTTCTAAAATGGGTTCATTTAATGAATCCATTTTATGTTCATTATGCTTTATAGTCATAAGCTACCACACTGAGATCGCAGTGAGTATGAACACCTCAAAAAGCAAATTAACCGTGCTTGGAGCCGCTCCAATGGCGTTAATCCACAGTTAATATTATAGCGGGTTTTAAACGTTAGAGAATTTTCATACTGAAACCTGAAATATTTACAAACTCTGCCTTTACGCCATCCTACTTTTCTGATAGGCCAGCTCCTGCCTCACCAAATCTTAAAAGCACCAACAATCCTGAAAATATTTGAAACTTTCCTCAATAATCCCCCCCCCCCCGCAGAAACAATCATTCTACACCAACGCAGGCCAGCATTTCCAAAGAAACTGTTCCTTAAGTTCTACTCAAAATTTCCCTATTGCTTATGAAAAAAGCGTTCCTTCTACATCCAAACAAGCTTTGCCTACACCAGAAGAAGTTAGTACTTTTGCGAATGCCACCCTAAGCAGGCAAACACGGCGTGGAAAAAAATAGGAAGTATTGTACATACTGATTCTCCTGTCAAAAATCAACTGAAAATGGAAAAAAAAGATTCATCTAAAAAAAGGAAACTGCAAAAGGAATCAGATAAAAGGGGCGATTAAAAAAAATCCAATTCCGGCCAGGGAGCTGTTTGGACCTTCGTCTTTAAATGTCAAATGGATTAAAACTGTTTTTTGTTACTGTTATGTCATTGAGCATTTAGTTCACAATAAAAAATACTTATTAACATGCAAGTTTTATTACCGATGTTTTACCCTTTAAAGTATTGTTGGAAAACTTGCCCCTGACCATTTTTTGTAGGCTGGAAAACTTGCCCCGCATACGGGGCACATTTTCCAACGTAACATGATTAGACTTAACTATTTTTTGTGAAAAAGTATATTTAGTTTTTTGAAAAATAATTGTGCCAGTTTGTACAGGAAGGTCTAGGGAATACAATATCTTGTATATATCAAAATAGTTAAAAATAAAAAATACAAAAATAAAAATCTAAAAGTTGGAAAACTTGCCCCGGTCTCCCCTACTAATATTTAACGAACTTTTCTAATTAACAATTCCAAATTTTTTTTTGACATGTGGGGCCACATTATAAATCATGTATTTTTGTAACTCCTGTTTTCTGCTATTAAATGAGGTAAATATAATTTAGAAATAGATGCAACTTGCAAGCGCCAATTTAATAGCACTGGTATAGGATAACACAATAAATTTAAATGGACATTGATTACTAGAATATTCTGTCTTGCTTTAATATAATCGTTCTTTGGTCGTGCAAATTAACCTTCTCTTAGGATACACTTTGCACCACTTAAAAAAATATATTTGGGTTGTTTTAACGCGGTAATAAAACAGTGTTTACACTATCTTAGAAGATTTTTTTTAAAGAACTTCCACTATCCATTACAGGTGCTTTAACAGACTCTGAACGGCCATTAAATATTGCGATAATTAAAAACCAGCGGAACTTAACCCGGGGGGGGGGGGCGGGAACTCGCTGCATGAGATTTTCTCTCACGGTCGTACTTTTTTTAAGACTCTTATTTAAATCCTTTTTCATTTTAATTAAAATTTCAAAATGTTTTACAATTATTTTACCTATTTTGTGAATAAAAGTACTAAGCCAACCAAAAAAAGTTGATATTATATGAATGTAAAATAAAAGAAAAGCAATTGGGCATTCTCACTAGCGAGTTCTCCCGGGTCAAATACAGCGCATAGATCGTATGAGTTTTCATGGAGATTTTTCGTCATTGTATATTTATGGATTCACACATCATGCTACATAGACTTTCCCTGTGTTTAAAAATAAGTTACTATTTTTTCCTATGCGAAATTTGTAGCCACATCTACAATCCAAAGCAAAAGTGAAACTTCGTGGAAAAAAAATAAGAAATATAAACAATGATTAAAAAATAAAGGTATTCTTCCGTGCAAAACACTTCTGCTGATTTTAATAATTTTTGGATACAACTTAAATCTTGTGGCATAATTTGCTTCATATGTATACATATGTATGCATAAATATCATTGAAAAACCTATTTAAACGAAGCCCAGTAGCGTAGTTGTCAGCAAGCCTGTCTGCAACGAGAGTTTGCGTCTGCACGGGCAAGGAGTCAACATTTTCATCCCTTCGCGGTCGACAAAAGGAGTACCTAGCTAGTTTGGGAACTAAACACTGTGACCACCTGACCAGGACAAATGCTGCATAGTAAATCGAAACCCAGCGTCAAGAAAACAGGACTGGGAACTGATCCTTAATGGATCAAAAAGCCACAGGTTTAGACTTCACCTTTTTTTTTTAATCTTATCTTATTTATGTATTTTTTTCTTGTTTACTACAAAGATTAGAAATAACTACTGGTACCGACACATGTCGCTATTCTGGTAATTGTGGATTAAAAATATTAACTAGATGAGCAACGACGACTCACCACGTGACTCCGACTAGACTCTGAATCATTTTACCGCTTCTATTGATTGTCGAAACTGGAAAGGAGTAGGGGAGACCGGGGGAATGGCGACACCTTAAGGGAATTTAAATTTTTTCACCTCGAAAAAAATGTTTATTTTTTAATAGTAAAAATTCTAAAGCTGAATCATGGTCTTTAGTATCTGTATAAATTTAACCGTAATCATAACTGTAAAGTAAGCATACATAAAAAAATATTTTTTAAAGCTCTGCACAGTGGCGGGATTACCCAGGACACTGGGGTAATTCCGCCACTGTACCGGGGTAATGCCGCCACTCTTTAATGACCTAGTACATGCATCAAATGGATACTCGGAAACACACAACCTACTTAAAATAGTTAGAAAGCAATGTAATTGAGCAGAATAATGGTTAAGCTTACAATTTACTTCATATTGCAAAAGTCACTCTGCTGAATCGGCTCCACTACATTAAAATGAGGCCATTTCTCACCCGATTTGCATGGCGGCGGTATTACCCCGTGAGGACAATACGGCGGAAATCCCCAAGCAAAGCCGAAAGAAGAACCGAACTTGTTCATTACATTGCATCAAAATGTCGGCGAATGGATGTAGATTGCGGGTCATATTATCTTAAATACCTAATGTTACAATAAAAGATGCTTATCTCTACTCATTTGAAGCTCCAAAATAACAAGCAACTATGAAAACTACATTTTTCACTAGAACAAACGAACGACGTACAGCAAAGTCACTCTCACTTTAGGCACTGTTTATATTGTTGGCCGCTATAGTGCAGGCACATTCACTATCTCAAACTGCCCTTAGTTTTAAACTAGGTGGGGTGGCGGCATAACCCGGGTTGGCGTCATTCCCCCGGTCTCCCCTATGGATACATTTTCGTATAAAAATCTTCAACTTATTAAAGTGCTGAAATTTGCCATTAAATAAGGGAAATTTTTTATTCATAGATAGTACATTTCCTACTTTTCTCTAGGTCTGTATCCGATTATATTAACCTCTGCTAATGCTATTTGCGGTAACAAACAAAATTGATCGTGTTATTGGTTTAATGTCTAAATTAGTCATATGATGCGTATACTATATTAAAAAAAACACCGATATTTTGTTAAATTCACACTGTCCATTGGTGAAAAGTAGTCCTATTTATGTTATCTTGCTTATAAAAACAGAATTGCGTAACACCACATAAAATCTTTAATTATCTTTAAATGTAAATGTATACATTGCATAAAGAATGCTTATATTGCTTTTTTTCATGAAAAAGTGTAATTTTTACAAAATGTCAGCAAATGTATGCATTTTTATATTAAAGTTTGTAAGCAACTCCATTTCTAAGTGCCATTTTTCTTAAGATATACTTTTCAGCTAAAGTATTTTAACTTAATTATTTGTAGCAATATTTTGTCTTCTCACAGCATAAATCTACAGTTTTAGAACTTCCGTTTAAATATCTGTAAATAAGAGTGACTCATTCAATGTTTTATCCATTTCAAATAACTGTGAACATTATTTCCAATATATTGGTACCAGTACTATTTTTTCTAGTGGAAGTAGTGCTTTTCTTTTTTTAGGTTGGTTCATTGGTTATTTTAGCGCTTTCCAACATAGTTGAAAGTTTGAGATCAGTTTGTCTGTATACTGTCTTTCTCAGCTCTTAGTCTCGTACATGTACTGGGATTGCTAATTCATTAATTTTAGGAAAAATTAAGAGTATCTTTCCCTATTTGAAAGGCTGTTTCGAGAGGTTGAAATTGAAAAAGTTTAACATTGAAGTAATTCCGAAACCACAACCAAAATTAAAGAATTTTACTTTAAGCCATTTGATCCAGTAAAGCAAGACTACCTTTCAGGGTTTTATGAAATACCTTATATTAATGAAGAGGGACATTAAATATTACATAAGTATAACAGGGAGAAATTTTAGTATCGGGAAAGATGAGCATGAGTCAGAAATTAGATTTGGTCGTACAAAAACTGCTTTATTAAGATTATATTTCGAGGGGGGGGGGGTAAAAATAGTCATAGAAAAATACCTAGATTTAAAAAAATCATAACATCGAAGCCTTTTATGTTGAATGAGTAATTCTTTCACTACACGATAAATGGTGAACGCAAGTTCGGTTTAGTTCACCAGAATTCGTTTGCGTGTCTGTGTTATGCGCGGATTAGTTGCGCAGTCAAGGTCAGCCGACGCTTTATCAGGAGCAGTTTGAGCTGGATGAGTTCTCCGAAAAAGCCGCTGTACGCTAACTATTGACTTTGACTCCACATACCAAATCACGAACTGTGCTTTTTGTTGCACGGTCAACATCCTACTGAGCAGCTTCAGTCTGGCGCGTCGGCTGACTTTGAGGACTGTACAACTAATCCGCGCATAATACAGACACGCAAACGAATTCTGGTGAACTAAAACTAAACTTGCGTTCACCAGTTATCGTGTAGTGAAAGAATTACTCATTTAACATAAAACGTTTCGATGTTATTTTTTTAAAATCTAGGCATTATATTTCGATGAGGCTGTACTGTTTAATGGAAGTAAATTGACTTTTGTTTTAAATTTTTATCGTAAGTCTGTTAGGGAGTCCATTGAGATACATACATGTAGTCTATTTGAAATTATACTTTTATTATTCCAAAGTTATGGTTAGAAATGCTAAATAAATAACTTAAAGTTGAATGAGGGGACACATTGGTAAACAGTTTTTAAATCCTTGTCCTATTTTATTTTCATAATTGACAATAGAGGGCGTATGTATTTTGTGTGTGTGTTTAGTGTGTGGTATATATATATATATATATATATAATCATTGTCGGGATATACAGTAAACTCTCTTTAAGGCGGACTCTGTGTAAGGCGGAAATCTGTCCAACTCGGAAGGATTTTGAAGTCCCTGCGAATCCAAAGACATAGAGTTAAATTTGCCTAAGACGGAATATTGTCTACTACGGAAAATTTTCTCAGTCCCGGTCAATTCCGCCTTAGACAGAGTTTACTGTATCTCATTGTCGGGAGTCATTTGTCTTGACCGGAGACGAATTTTATGATTATGGTGTGTAACTCGATTAAAACCGAAACATGTCAAAATTGGTTTGTTTTTAATGTATTGTGTAACACCTTAATTAATGGAAGGTTTTTGAATTTTAAATGTTTGTGAAAATGCGATGTTCATCTTTGTAAATCTTGGAATGTAAAAAAAAAAATTAACATCTTCCAACTCTTGCTATTTCTTAATTAAGCATTCCGATCTTGAAATGGTGTCACTTCAGTTCTGCTATTTTTTGAGCGCTTATGCATTTAAAATAATCGCGGAAGCGCCAATTTGAAAGAAACTGTAGTATATAATCTATAGTTATGAGGCCTTCAGCCTTTGAGGGTCACGAGCGCGACAAAATGTTCACAAATTATTGCCCGTGAACGTATCGGGCACGAGGACTAAGTTGTCGCGTACAGGGACACTGAAAAGCATACCAATAATTTATAGTCCGAGGAAAATTTTACAGATGTATTTTAACTCTTTGGGGACGAGCGACCGGTATACGTGCCACTTAAGGTGATCAGAATCCTTCATTGTTCTCACCAGTTATTTTTTATTGTAAAGTATTATTGCATTGTATTATTACCTCATTTAATAAAAGCATATCTGCGATTCAATAACAAAAAATTTTCTGTTTTCGAAAACCGGTGGGAAAAGATTAAAAATTAAACAAAGGGCTCTCGTCGAGGAAGGGGTTAATGGCATTTGTAGTATTTCAAATCTAATTGGATTTGATATGCATTTCTGAGATGAACTAAAATATGCTTTCTTTAGACTATGAAATACGGAACACTTATCTTTAATTTGCAGGGTCACACAAAATTTCGTTACTTAATGGCTTATACGAAAAAATTGTTTGCAGTGTATTTTAATGTTACACGATTTAAAACAATTAAAATTATGCACATTATTCAGGCGTACTTCAAGATGATTTATGTATAACACGACGTTCAAAACAAGTGATATTTCCTTTAAAGAGTCACGCAAAACGTTTTGGTTGTAATACTATGTAGGGACAATGAATGCTGGAAGTGCCTTAACAGTTGTAGGATGTCTTTAACTGAATTTTTGCATACTAAGTGATTTGTATAAATTCAAAATAACATATAGTTTCTCAGAATATATCAGAAGCATTACTGTGTTCGAGAGTGAATTGCTAATGTTATTTTTAGAGTTATGCATATTCCAGCAGAATTATACTTTAAGTTATTTGAAAAATATAAATTCACGGTTCCGGGAAGAACTGAATACATTAACGTATATTGATAGTATTTATTGAAGTACATTTCAAGTGTGGTATGATTTTGATTTCCCTGAATTAAATTTTAGATTAATATCAGTCGTTTATATAAATCTGTAAATAATATAGTTTTACGAAATTTTTAGAGAACTCCTGTCTATTGCTGGAAATTTCTGAAGTTTGATTTTCGAATGAGTTATGCGTTTTGTAACAAAGCTAAATTTGTGCATAGTATGTAGTGTAAACTGATATAAACATCATGTACGGGGATGCAGAAAATTATTAAAGTACCTTCCCATTTATGGACAGTATTTTCTAAAATTGTTTTGAACGTAGTTAGGGCTTTTGTAAGTTTTCTTATCTTTCACAAATTCAAACGGTGAAGTTCCGTTACTATATTCAGGAAGTGTTGGAAAGTGCTTCATAATTTATGCTTAATCGTAAGATTTAATTTCCATTTAACTTCTGTGATTCTAGTTAGCAAAAAATGTGAATTACATATAAACAAAATACACTTGCTATGAAATATCCAATGAAGTATATGAATGTGTAAAGGATTTAAAGTAGTAAAATCTTGTAACTAAAATTTTTCTGTTAATCAGCGACTTTGAATAATGTGGGATAAATTTAAATGTCGCTCATTGTTACCTACATGCCGTTGCTTCCTTTCCTCTAGTTTGCCACTTTTGGGTACATTTCAAATTGCTGAATGCCTAGTACTTTTTGTAAAATATTTCGTATACTGCTAATCTAATGTTTACTTCGTGTGTGTTTTAGTTAAAGAAGTGAAGTTAAATGATCAGAAGTAAAACAGATTACTACACAATTTTTCCGATGAATGTATTAATCATACGAATACATATTCATATTTTTAAATATGCTACACTTTATGAAATGACATTTATTTCAAGTAATATATTTTCGTACCGCTGTCGATGCATTTTATCTTCATAAATTGGCGTTTTTGTAATTTCTTGAAACCATAATTATGTAGTTGTGTGTGAAAAACATCGAATGTTCATCAAAGCATTATTGAATTGTGTGAAAAGAGGTCAACTCGGATAGTTTCTACAGAAAACTGTTATCCATAGATATTGAGGAGCTGTATTAGACTTTATAAATTGATTCATTACACAAAATCCCCTTAACGCTCAGGTATGTTTAACAGTTTGTGATTACTGTTGACAATTTTTTGCAAATTTTATATTACTAATAATCTATTGCTCAAACTTTTTCTAGTTTGTAACACATATAAATCGGACAAACTTATATTCTATTATACAGGGTGCAATATGTTATCAATCGCCGACCTTTAATTTCTCAACCGTTGGTCGTAGACATATAGTTCCAATTACAAAAACGTTTCAAATGAGGTAAATATTCATGTTGTGGCATTATTTAAAGTAAAAGATCTATTTTACAAAATTACGAAATCTAACTTTTTATACGGTCCCCCACTCCCTATAGTTATATTTAGTAAAAGTTTACACATATCATAACAGATATAACACAAAGTTCGACATCTGTACTACAAAAATTGACAGAGTTATTAAATTTTAAATTTTGAGATTTTTTCGCATGATTTTGTCTTTCAATTAGGGATCAGTTAAAAGATTAATTAAAGTAATTCGAGATCAAAATCAGGGTGCAATGTCCTTTTTATGGCGAAACCACCTTTAGCACCAAATTGGTATCACCAAATTGGGGTACCACCAAAGAGGGTTATTTCATTAAAAAATTTTAGCTGACTTTTAGGGGTTGTATAGAAAGCGAAGAATGAAATATTGAAATTAAACTGAAAAACAAATATCAATTTATTATAATATCAGAAAACGATTTACTATAAAAAATGAATATGTCAAATGTCTGAATCTACTAGAGATACTGCTCAGTGTTGTTTAACTCTTTGAGTCGAACAACCTTCAAACGTCAAAGTAGGTAGAATCGATAACCGGAAAATAAAACATACTCATTAAGAACTAGATAATTAGCAGCGGAATAAAAACGACCAGCCGAGCTATAGCGAGCAAGAAAATTGGGATTATGCAAATTACAATAGTACCGCAGCGCCACACGTTCGGGATAAAACACCAGCTATCTTGCAGTGGACATGCTAGCCAGTGCTGAGATCGTGATGGCAAGTTACGCATGCATGCAATATGCCGAAATGATACTTATTTATGGTGAATGTCAAAGGAATGCCAGAGGCTGCGAGTGTTTATTCAGAACGTTTCCCTAAGGATCTACATCCAACGCATGAAACTATAATGCATTGCACCATATTAGAGAGACTGGCTCTGTTTCACCACGACCCAGAACAAGTAGACAGGCAAGGTGTAATGTTAGAGTGACACCGGAGGAGGTGCTGGGATTCGCCGTTTTAATTCCACAATTGAGCTCGGCGGAAATAAGCGAGGAATGTTGTCAGCATGTCTGGCATTTGTTACATGCACTTGAGTATCCATACCATATCCAATACTGGTGCAAGCATTGATGCTGGGTGACCACACACGACGATTTTTTTATTGTAATTTCATGCTCAACACCTTAGAGGAAAATCAGTCATTCTTTTGTAACATTCTGTGTGACAGATTAGTCATTGTTTATACGGGGTGGCATTGTGAACGTGCACAATGTGGATTACTGGTCTCTGGAAAACCCCACATCGCCTGCGCATTACGACACATGTGGTCCTGTATATAGGGAACCCAGATTGCTGGACCCATCTTCTACGATGGGCCTTCACGGGCGATCGTCACCTGCATCTGCTACAAACACGGTACGTGATTGGTATGAAGATCTGTCTCTCCGACATGCATGCCGAGTGTGGTTTCAACATGGAGCCCTCTCCACACAAAACATCGAACGTCCGGGCGTATCTGACCACCTAATTCCGTCAACAGATCCTTGGTATGGTGGTCTGGTAAAGTGGCCACCGCTTTCACCGGACTTGACACCCATGGATTTCTACCTCTAGGGTTATATCATGGGATGGGTCTATGTGACTGAGACCACTTCTCTGGTTTATCTGAAGCAGCGCATCATCCTTGATTGTCGCACAGTTTACACACCTGCTGAGCTGTAACATGTCCAGGACTCAGTACTGTCAGACTGTCACGCATTCAATTGTGCATTGTCACCAATGGAGAACACTATGAGCAGTATCTCTAGTAAATTTCGTCATTTGACATATTCATTTTTTATGGTAGACCGTTTTCTAATTTTATAATACATTCATATTTATTTTTCAGTTTAATTTCAATATTTCATTCTTCGCTTTGTATACGACCCCTAAATGTCAGTTAAATTTTTTGAATGATGTAACCCTCTTTGGTGATACCCCAATTTGGCGATACCGCCTAAAGGTGGTTTCGCCGTAAACAGGACATTGCACCCTGATTTTGATCTCGAATTACTTTAATTAATCTTTTAACTGATCCCTCATTAAAAGACAATCATGCGAAAAAAAATCTCAAACTTTGAAATTTAATATCTGTCAATTTTTGTAGTACAGGTGTCAAACTTTTTGTGTTATATCTGTTATGATATGTGTAAACTTTTACTAAGTATAGCTATAGGCACTGGGGGACCGTATAAAAAGTTAGATTTTGTAATTTTTGTAAAATTGTTTTTCTACTTTATATAATGCCACAACATGAATTATTACCTCATTTGAAACATTTTTGTAATTGGAACTATATGTCTACGACCAACGGTTGAGAAAATAAAGGTCGGCGATGGATAACATATTGC
Source organism: Maratus speciosus (assembly GCA_963932465.1). Classification (NCBI taxonomy): domain Eukaryota; kingdom Metazoa; phylum Arthropoda; class Arachnida; order Araneae; family Salticidae; genus Maratus; species Maratus speciosus. The sequence goes on along the minus strand of OZ010796.1, from coordinate 269,993,940 downwards.
ACCCTGTATAAGCACTTCTCAACTTTTTGTTATTACATGAATTTGAAAGTAAGTTGGGATAGATCAATCTGTCATTTAAATAGGGATGAATTCAGCTATATATGAAATATACATGTACGGTGAAACCTCACTTTACCGTATCCCTCTAAAGTGGTGCCTAGTTTTATGGAAAATATTCGGAAACCCCGGCCACTACTTATGAAATACTATAATTTCATTCAAAAACACACATTCCTTTTGAATGATCAATTTTTGCAGCCCACACATTTCCCAGTCTACCATGGTTTCGCTGTACGTACTTTCATATTTTATTAAATTAAAAATTTTTAATTGTTTTACTTTTTGTGCATGTAAATTTCTCTAGTTTAGAACATATGAAATGATGAAATACTCAAATTTACTGTGAAACATTTTTCAGATTTCAGAACAAGATCAAAATCGAAAAGTAAAGGTTGTTTCTCCAGTTGTTCTGCACCATGCAAATTCTCGAGCATTCTTCTACACGGACTACAACTAATGTCAGCTCTGTTACGCCTATCGAAGACACGAATTCTGTTCAGACGAACGCGGCCACTGATACAACTGCCAATGCTATAAATAGTGCGCAACATCTGCAACAGCAAGTGGCGCTTGCTAATCTTCAGCTCCTGTACTATCAGTACTATCATCACATTTGTAGACAAATTAGTCAAAATATTGGTGCAGGTGGAGCAGCGGCTAGTTGTTGGCCATGGGCATTGCCGGTAGGTGGAAAAAATCTCGCTTGGCGAAGACCTCCAACTGTTTTTCAGCTGCAAGGGTTGCCTGTACCGGGTTTGCAAGAGATCCAAGTTCAGCGCAGCCAGGCACAGAAAATTATTTCAAATGCCGAGGGACTGCAAAATCGTGTACTTAATCCCAATTTACTAGAAGCAGGTACTGTATTAACAACGAACCACCAAAATATATTACCTCTCGGACCTAGTCGGGGTGTTCACGCTGGAGCTCAAACAAATTGTGAGTATATTAGCTTAAGTGTAAATGATTTTTTGTAGTATAATAAAATCCATACTAAACTGGACTATTTGTTATGCAAATATATTGAATATATTCAGACTAGAGTAGAAAAGGGCAGGGTAATAATCAATATAAAATGTGACATTTCAGAAGAAATGTATTTGTTGATAGTGATAATTTATTTTTTGGTTTCCACAAGTAATGCAGCTTTAATTTCACGATTTGAAGTTCATTTCATTAAGAAAGAAAAAAAAGGCAGTGCGAATTTTACTTATTTAAATTATTGCTGTTATGCAATGGCCTATTTGCAATACTACGAAGAATATATGCATTAATTTTTTAACCCAGAAAATAAACTTACTTTTTCATGGCCAGCATCATGGAATACAGGGACCAGTTGAAAAATTTATCCTGAGACTAAAAAACAGGAGAATATATATTATTTATATATAAAATATAGTATAGGTAGGGGACGCACAAGGAAAAAAACTTAACCAGCTTACAGTGGAGTATTTTTTGCAAAAACATAGCCAAAAGCTTAAAATTTTCTCGACTGTAAGACTTATATTTTATAAGAGATGACTAACTTCTGCATCGTTCCATGTCTCTTTTTAGGGGCATGAGGCATATCCGTTTGTTCCTAGCTTCAGTTGAAGAGGTTTCGTAATGAAAAGACGTGCTTTATCATTAAGTTTCAACATTATGCTGAAATGTGTATTTTTTGTTTTGATGAATTGTTTAACTCCATAGTTTTACTTTTAATATAATAAAAAAATTAAAGTTAAAAATAATCTTTTTAAGCCTCCTTAGCTCTAATTCAAATATTGATTTAAATATATAGCTTTATGAAGGTGTGCTCGTATTTGCCGAACCATTTTTGAAGTATGGTCGTATTAGTTTTGCAGACCAATTTTTAAGTGTTTCGCCTATAGTTGCCATTTTTATAAATTTTTTGGTAATCTATTAAAAACACTCAAACCAACATCTCTAAACTACAATTCAACTTTAAAAACTCCTATTTTATTTGCATTTAGTATCAAGCTACATAGTAAAAGCTATATATTAATGTATTAGTTCATATAAATAATTAAAAGCTTACATATAGTAAAATTAACCAAATTTATTTAAATATTACTTGTAAGTAAAACTATCAACAATTACGTTCCTTTTATAAATCGTAAAATGTTAAGTAAACTTCGTATTTTATATTTATTTTTAGCTCACTGGTTATCAAAGCCTAAGAGCTAATGTGAACGCAGATTCTGTATGTACGTAACGCGATAACTCTTGATAGAAATAAACGCTTTGCTTAAATTTTATAAATAGGTTCATTCTGAGAAGGCGTTTCCCTGATTAATTTGGAGGTTCATTGGTTAAGTATAAATAGGGACAACCGGTGGTTAATCCCCTCATTTTTTTTTTTTTTAGTTTTGCTCAAAAAGAACTCTATTTTATGAATAAAAGGCCTTTAAAACCCCCTCACTGACAAGCCCGTGTTAATACGTTCACCAAGCTCCAGGTTTCACTGCAATACAAGCAATATTTAAAGTAATATTCTATTGATTTTAATGTATTTTTAATACATTGAACAATGATTAATACATCCTAGGATTGCATTCATATTAGTTATGAAGTTTTTTTATAAAATGTTCAAAGAATCATTTTTGTTAGCATTTAAAACAAAATGCAGAGAAAACATTACAATTTTGCCCTTTTCCAAGACAGTCGGAGGGTTAATAAGAGTGTAATATACAATTAGTGTGAATATCCTAAAGCTGAATGCCATAAGTTTAACTGTGTACTTTACTTTTTATTTAAGTAAATTGTTTAAGTAATTTACTTTTTATGCGTATATAACATTAAATGATTTGCAATTAGTAAGTGAACATCAATGATTTTAACTGTAAAGCGCATGCAAAACAATTTTGGCCAGGATTTTGCTTCAAATACTCAACTGTATGGCTGTTTTATTATGAATCTAATATCCTTCAAAATTGACCATTATGCGGCAGTTAAGTTTCAATAGTACTAGTTGCATGCTGATAACTTAAGAGGAAAGTAGCATTCCGTGCCGAGAACATGAGGCAACTTTGAATCTTTTTTTGATGAAATATTTTAAAATCATGAGATTTTTGAGCAGATATAGCTCTAAACATTAAAAATTCATTGGAGAACAGAAGCTCTTTATCGTCTGAGTGCCACATATTTTAACTGGATAGCATTTGTTAAACATGCAGTTGGCCGTTTACGCAAAGCACTGCAGACTGTGGTAAAAACCTGCAACAGTCTTGGCCTAAAGACACGCATAAGTTGCGGGGTTTTGCCTCATCGTTTTACCTAGATGCAAAATTTTTCGCAATTACGTTTTGGGAATGTCCATTCGAATTAGCAGGACATCCTACATAAAGCTGTCAGTTTTGCTGTTAAGGTATAAGACAACTGCGACAGCTTTCAAGCTCTATGTTGTCAAAATAGGATAGTGGTTACTTCGGGCAGTTTTCTTAGATACTACGCTTACTTAAATACTGTGAAACGACAATGCCTTCATATTCAGGGATGATGTTAAACTTTTATCTAAACCAATCCAAAAATTCTGCTCAAAATAGCATGAGTTTCGACGATAACTTGAATAAGTTAGCCATTAAGTACTCACTTTATACTTCAATGCTTGCCTACATTGGTATAATTCGGTTACCTTCATTTAGGGAAAAGTAAGGGACTGGCTCTCACTTAAGGAAAAACACTATCTACTCAAATTTAGACAAAAAAAAAAATCTATTTTATTAACGAAGTGTAACTCCAAACATAAGGAACAGTTTACAATCAACTAATGTTCCTTAGTTTAAAGAATTTTTTTTATCGTTTATTTAAATGACCATCGACTGAGCGGTAAAGCCCTACAAGGTAGGGTAATTGCGCTCAGCGTTTGAATACAACATTTAAGACAAGTCGCATGTAGTTGTGTGGGCTGTTCACACCACTGCAGACTTTTTTCAAACACTTTACACATATTGGGCACACATTGTGTTAGACATATAGTTATTACTTATTTTAAATTTTGGTTTTTTGATTTTCACCACTCTTTTGAAATCTTAAAATTCTCCTTGTTTAATGACATATTAATAGAGGCGAAAACAGTGAAATTTTACCGTTTCAAAAAAGTGGTGTCAATCAAAAAAATTGAATTTAAAAAAAGTTCCCACTGGCAACACTTCTTCTGGAATTCTACGCGAGTGCCATTACCTGTTACGCCATGTTGGGTTTTATTGCATGATAATTGGCGTAACAACGCACTACAAAAATAAATAAAAGCATAAAAGTACAGCTAAATGTATATATTTCATAGGCATAATGAGTAAATTAATATTTGAAAATAAGAGTGTACATGGAGTTAGATGCTATAGAATTTTATAATGAAGAACTTCAAACTAATAACGTGAGGACACAAAAATACTTTCCTCCCGACGGGTACTAAATCCTTACAGGGAACTTAGTATGAAGTTCTCTAGGTGCCTGTACCGATCGCACGTTTTAAATTCTATTCTGTTTAGATATATTTCGTGAGCGGGATTACCCTTCTGAGCGTCATTACCCTACTTTCCCCTATTACTTTTTAAGTTTTTGCTAAAAAAATATTTTTAAAGGATTTGTGAATGCATTTTATCATTAAATGTATTTATTTACATTCAGAATATTAAAATATTTTTAGTATATTATGTACGTTATTCATTTTACCGAGAGATTCTGCATTAAATAAAACGTTTACTGTTTCTTGGAAGTAAAGGAAGTAAAAGATTTCAATCCATTCGTTTGAGTGAAAACGGGATTAAAATCAGCAGTGAGGAACTTTTACTCATTCCACGGTTTTTCACCCCAATCAATGCAGAGCAGTGTTTTTAAAAAAATTGCAAGTTCTCGCGAAATTATTATTTAAGTCCAGGTTACACCACCAGGTTTAACCAATTGCAAACTGAGGTTTTAACATAATATTTTATGTAGTCATTAAATAAATTTAGACAGATTCATTAAAATCCAAAATTTAAGAAATGTGCGGGTCTTTACCCCCAACAACACTAAATTTCATGTATAAGATTCATTCAAGCTTTCTTTGTGTATATTTGTTTATACATATATCCAATGGAGACTATTTTGACTTTTATAAAATTAATACAAAGAAATATTCAGTTCTTAGTTTTTTATAAACATATGTTACAATTTCAAATTAAAAATATACTTTTCTACTTCTGGCTTCAGAAAAGTACTAAACTTAATATCTTTATCTTTCAACTGACATTACTGTCAAATAATTGAAGTTGAAATTGATTTAGAATCCTCAATGAAATGAAGTTCTAAGGGGAATATGATTTTATGCCAATTGGGTTTTTTTATATATGATTTTAAGTGCTGACCGGTCATATGCCCTAGAATACAAAAGCGTCATCTGTCGGACAAATCGACTACCCTCCCCTCCCTCCTTTACTTTTAGAATACGATATTTGACTCTGTAAACTTGCGTCTTGGTATGTAATAAATATGTTTTAATGGTATTTTTTCTGATTATGACTTTACCCGGAGTAGTCTCTTAGACTACGCCTTAGTAGTAACGATTGGTGAAAATAGCCTTTGTAACCTAAGGTTTTAAAGCTAAAATAGAAATGAATGAAGTAGTTTTGAAGGTATGAGATTTTTTTAAAATATTTAATATTTTATTTAAAAAGATGTTTAATAATTCCTATTTAAATGTTGATAAATTTTTCTGGAAGATCTTGGTACCCACCTGTTTACATATTAAATGTATGCTACAAAGGAGGAATTGAATAAAAAAATTTAGAACAAAAGACTTCAATGTTTTAGAAGTTAATTTTTTGTTAACATCTACTTCCATTAGTGTTCATCTGTGTTCCGTTGGTAAACATTTTGATTGCTGTTATATTTATACGAATCGTGTTTTTGATTTTATTTATTACATATACAAGCTCATGCAGTGTGTTGAGAGTGTGGTGGAAAGAATGTGACGAGTGTGCTTTCCTGCTAAATAGTATGGCATCGCTAAGGGCACGGGTGGATAAGTACCTCTGTCCTTACGGTCCAAGTCGAGCTTTTTTAAACATGAGGATTACATTTAAATGGTTACATTGTTCCATGAAATGTGCTAATAGGAATACACCCTTTCCCTCATTCAGTGTAGAATAATTTTACTTTTCATGTTAGCTTTCTTTATTATATTAAAAATTGTTTAAGGGAAAGTAGTATAAACCAGTCTGATCAAATGCATTGTTAACCTATAATATGTAATTTTACTTAATTTTTATGTACTTTTCAGCCCATCCACTACAGCAATATCCTAAGTATTCTAAAAGTCACGCTGTGGCACCTGCTACCAATCCTACAACAGTGAGCTTTCATGATAAGCATTCTCAAGTTACTGAATGCGGGATACCTAATAACGCTATTGCTGCCACTTCAACAACTGCTACATCGATAGAATCAACATCTTCGAATTCGGACTTGAATAATCCCAAGAAAATGCGAAGAGATTCTTACAACCTGTCTAATTTTGGAGATCCTGATAAAAGGTGAATTATTTGATTTGTCCCCCCCCCCCTCAAGATACTGTAATATTAGTTGACACTTTTTCCCACTTTTAAAATTTCGTCTTCCACATTTTCATGTATTTTTTTACTTTCTTTTTTTCTTTTTCAATGTTGCAATTTGTTTTATGTAATATAACCATTGATCATTTCTGAAAAGCAGCTTTAAAAAATTAAATATCAAGAATGCCATCCTAAATCTAATTTTTGTATCATTTTGGATGAAACTATCATGTGATTATTTAGGCACTTACTTGTTCATAAGTGCGCCAGCGTGTGTGTGTGTGGTGGTGGGGGGGGACACAAGTCTATTAACCCGTGTAATTTCATTCTACTAGAAATAAACTCGGATTTATTTAGATATTTTAGAATTGTAATGATTATTTTTTTTCTAAATCTGTTGAAGGGCTAATGCTAATGTCAGACAAACGTCTTTTTGGAGGCTTTCTTCTTACACCATCCCTACACAAGCTAACAAAGGTGTAGGGATGGTGTAAGAGAGAAGAAAGCGTGGAAAAAGATGTTCGTCTGACATTAGCCTTAATGTATAGCTGCCAACTCTTCCGCTTTTTTGTACTGCAAAAAATTAACAGAAAAATTTGTCTTATTTAGTTGGCAGATTACGTAGATTTAAAATGGTAAAATTTACTATAAAATTTTTGCGGTACAAAAAAAAAGAAAAGATGTTGGCAGCTATGCTTAATGTCAGTATCCTAAAAATCGGTATGTTTCATTCAAAATCTGAGTAACACGCTGTTGTTTTAAAACTGATATGGACATTTAAAACTAAATGAATTATTTTTTAAGATATGTATTCAGAGGCATGTTAGTTTCATGATTGGAAATGTCTTTGCTTAAATAAGACTAATTTTTGGACCTAAAATAGATAAACATTTTAGCGTTGTTAACATATAAAATTTTTTGTTTACATTTCGTCAGTATTACAAATTTTTAAATGTGATAAAGGGAAACATTAATGGTTAAAAGAAAATTATTTATAGAAATAATTTATTTTAAAATGAAATATATGGATATAAGTTCTACTCCATTTGACAAACGACCCTCCAAGGTAATGTCTTTATAAAAAGGAAATATGTTGTCTAAAATATAATTTTGCTAAAAATAGTCTTTTAATTTGTATGCATTACATTCTTTTAAAACTTCGATAGTATTACCTATATTAGGTTTCTTTCAAAATTTGGTACGCGTACCGTTTCGGAGTATTCGAGGAGGTACTTGGGCATGCGCAGCGAGTCTGTAAACATAGAACATGGTGGAGAAAAATTAGCAGGTGAAAGAATTTAATATTTGTTTCTATTCATGGCTGTCACAATTTTAAAAAATAGGACATATGTCAGGCATGTATTAATTCACATGTTGCGTGAGGTATGAAAGTTTGGAAACACTGGCCTATATATGCTTTCGAAATTCACATTGGCATGTATGTAATAGTATTATCGTAAAATGCCTCTATTTAAGCATATTTTAAATCTCTTTTAGTGATAGTGAATCCAAACAGAAACTACCCATATGTCCTGTTCCTGGTTGCACATTAAGATTAAGCGGAACTTTCCAACATCAAGCTCATATTCGAAGTCATACGAGTCTGATGCCTTTCTATTACACGTTCTGTGGGAAGACAATTAATCGCTTTGGTGACTTAAAGAGAGATCAAAGGTCGCACACTGGTATGTATTAAGCGATTTAAAAGTAATCGTCTACATTCTAAAAAAATTAATTTTTCTAATGATAATACCTACTTTTGCAACCTTCGAAAGCATCCCAAAAATGTATCCAATTTCTGAACTTTTTATTAAATCTCCATAATTATAAAAGCATTTCTGGTTCAGAAAAACATACGTAGGGGAGCTGGGGGATGAAGAGATGGATGGGACATTATCAATATTTCAGGCAATAAACATTTGTTTTAAGTTGATTCCTATCCCCATATAAGGCTCTACCACAGTGTGCCTCAGAACTAAAAGTAGGGTCATATTGCTGTTTTCATTTTTCTTCAAAGTTGCATTTTCTGAAATATCTACTTAAAAGTAAGTTTTTTACATTCTTGAAGATGTGAAATAGCTTAATTTTTTTATATTGCATAATATATGTTAGTTATTTTAAGGTTAAATATCTATAATTAAACGGAATGAATAGTAACCATTATCACAAAATATTTTTTGAGGCAAAATGGCGGACAATTGAATATATGCATCATAGGGATGAATGGAACATTTCAAATGGGGATGAATGGAACATTTCAAATGGGGATGAATGGAACATTTCAAATGGGGATGAATGGGATTGTTTCATCTCTAGAGATGTTGAAATTTTTATTTATTACCTAAATAGTATTATAGGTTGATAAATTAACAATTTGCGTTAATAGTATTATAATTTCAAAATTTCTTAGAGTTATTTATTGTATTGTAATAATTTTAATGGTTTATCGAAAAATTTGTACTAAATCTTTATCAAAGGAGAGAAAATTGTTAAAAATAGTATGTTTATTGATCAAATGGGAGAAATAATATTTAATTTTGAAATGTTTTGCAAATAAATCCCCGCCCCTAACATAATTTCAGTAGTGTATATTTCTAAGATACATTTGATTAATATTAAATACTTAGTTATGATTGAAAATTATTAGCTATGCCATATTTCAAAGAAATTTTGCACTTGCTTTTCGAATCTAAAATACCTCCATAAATGCGGAAAAAAAATCTGATAGTCGGAGTCTGCATTAAATTTAAAACTGCAATAAAAGAAGTTATTGAAAAAGAAAAACATCGATTGGTGCTGTAAAATCATATATTACAAATAATTGTTTAATTATAAATTTTTATTTGGTAAAAATGAACACAGAGGAAACTCTTTGTGTCCCATCCATCCCTATTAGTCTCCCATTCATCCCTGCTGTGGGGATGATTAGGACAGAGAAGAACGCATTTTTGATTTCATATTTTTCTGTATAATAATCTAGAATAAGTATTGTGCATAGATGTAGTAAAATACCTAATTTGTGAAATGGGATATGCAGGGGAAAGTAGGGGAATGGCGCTCACTAAAGGGAAAACATGGATATCTAGTCAAATTTAGATGAAAATCAATATTTTATTAACGGATAACTCCAAAGCATAAGGAACAGTTTGCAATCAACTGATTTTCTTAAGTTTTAAGATTTTTTTTATAGTTTTATTTAAATGGCCATCGATTGAGCGGTAATCCCCGACATGGTAGGGTAATTGCGCTCAGAGTTTGAATACAACATTTAAGTAAGACAAAAGTCACATATCCAGTTGTGTGGGCTGCTCATACCACTGTAGACTTTTTGCATCCACATTACACATATTGTGTTAGACATAGTGGGCTACTTCTTTTATATTTAGGTTTTCTGATTTCCACCACTTTTTTTAAATCTTAAAATTCTCCTTGTTTGACATATTAATAAAGGTGAAAACAGAGACATTTTACCATTTCAAAAAAGTGGTGATAATCAATATATATGAATTTAAAAAAAAATGGCCACTGGCAATACTACTTCTGGAATTCCACGCGAGCGCCATTATCCCTTATCGCCATGTTAGGTTTTAATGTATTATAATTGGCGTAACAACGCATTACAAAAATAAATAAAAGCATGAAAGTACAGCTAAATGTATATATTTTGCAGACATAATGAGTAAATTTAATATTTTAAAATAAGAGTGTACACTTACCTTCAAGTTAGATGCGGTAGAATTTTATAATAAAACAACTTCAAACAAATAGCGTGAGGGAACAAAAATATTTTCCTCCCGACAGGCACTAAATCCTTACTGGGAACTTAGGATGAAGTTCTCTAGGTGCCGGTAAGGATTGCACGTTTTCAATTCTATTCTGTTTAGAGATATTGGGTGAGCGGGAATTGCCCTTCTGAGCGTCATTACCCTACTTTCCCCTAATATTGATAACTTAAATAAATATAAAATAAATATTTTTGGGAAAATGTCCCATTCATACCCTATCTCACCTATGTATAATAACCGAAAAAAATGCAGTTCGTAAGCAGAAAAATCTGTATTAACTGAATAGCCATTCCTTAATTTGTTGTACTGTCCTCTTACTATATGCAGTTGACTCTGTTTCATTCAGACTTGCTTAATTTGAAAACGATACCATTCCAATTAAGTCTAATACAGGGGTGTCAATCTGTGGCCCGCCGGATACCACTAAAATTTTATAGAAATTTTGCCTTCTCTAATAATCGAATCGCTATGATTTAACGAGTCTGTTATTTCTTTAGAAAACAAGCAGTATCCTGCGGGCCACAGTTTGAAGCCTCTGGTCTAATAGAAAACAATCTCCAAAGGTATATTTAATGACTTTGCCATGCCATTTATTTGGTTCATTAGTTTTTAATATTTAACTGATTTATTCAATGTATATAAATTTAAGTTTCCAATATTTGTACTAATCATTGAAAAAATAAACTATCAAAACCCCCAATTTAATCTTTGTCTTCCCTATTTATTCAGAGGAAGTAATTGGGTAGAAAAAACTTTATTTTGATTAGACTTTCAGAACATCTGTACACAATGAGACTGCTTACGTTTACGCATGTGTGACCTTGTAACATCCCTTAAAGTCGTGGGAAAGAAAGTAAACATCCCTTACTAACTATGCCAAAAAATTATCGAAGAGAAGTTACTGTTACCAAACGACTGGTAATAAAGTCTACTTTTAAATTATACATATAAAATTTGCTTAAGGTGCCATATACATATTAAAATGAACCATAACTTTGCTTTTTTCATTATCAGTAAAATTCTGACATCATAAATGAACTCTACACCCTTCAATTAGCCTAAAAACAAATTTTTATGCAATTCATACAATAAGTTTCCTTAGAAATTATTTTAAAACGAGCGTATTTTAGGTGTTGTATCCAAATTGATGTTCGGTACTCTATTGTTGACCGAGGGAACTCCCTTCTTGATCAAGGCATCTTAAGCGCCACTCAAGCAATCCTTGAAAACTTCTAAATTACACGATAGCTTAAGAAATATCAATTTCTAGTCACTTACGACACTATCATAGACGGACCCTTAAAACCATTTTGCCGTTTTTTAAGCATAATTTTAAAACTACTTGGAAGAAAAATGTGAAATTATGGATTTCCATAAAGCAGGACTTAATAAATCTAAATCCATCAAAAATTGTAGGTTGAAATTCTTAATTTTTTTAATATTAATTTCGGAATTCATGATTCATATCAAAATTATAAACATTGGAAATTCAACGAATTTACGTTTGAGTATTTTAGTATTATTGCTACACAAAAAATTAGCACATTAGGAGTATAATTTCAGGAGGTATTAATAAAAAATGAAAACGTAATTTAACATTAGAAGCACTAAATTTTGAATGTTCATAATTCAAAATCTTATTAAAATGGCTTGAAATTTGGTGTCCAGGCATAGTTTGAACCGAAGATTTGAAATATCTTGTTAAAATTGGGTATTGCTATTTTAAAAAAATGAAGTTTGGGTCCGTTTTAATATGTAGATGGCCCCCTAAACAAATTTTATATACATCATTTAAAAGTAGACTTTATTTCCAATCGTTCGATACCAGTAACATTAATCTACGATGATTTGTTGAGTTAGTAGGGGGTGTTTACTTTTTTCCCACGACTGTACGTCCATACTAACAAAAGATTTATAAGATTGATAAAGACTTTAATACGAAACAGAAAGTACAGATTTAGTTGGTCATGTAAATATAAACAAAACCAAAATAAATTCGATCTTCTCTAAGCGGGAATATGCAATAAAAATTATCATGAATGTAATTTCTCTGTTAATAGAATGCGTGGTCCCTGTTTTTCCACCGGCCTCTGAACAATAGGCTCACGCGCTAACACAAAAATGGCAGCAATCATTTCGGATTTCTTTTACAGCGTTTCAACAGTCCCTTGGATTTTAATACCCTCATTATCTAAAAATATTCATCGCATTATTTAATCTCTGAAAAAAAGGCTAAGAATATTGTTATAAAATACTGTTATTTAAATTCCATGGACCATACTAATTTGAAACACGTCCGCGTATAACTGCAGCCTTTTTTGCGTTAGCACATAGGCGTAGTATGCAGGAGGCGATGGTCTCCTTATAGTCCAGGCAATAGGGGATTTTACCTGGTAAAAATAATGATAGTTCTGGTAATTGGCTTGCTTTTTTAGGGGGGTCGCTGAATCCAAATTTGTAACTTCCCACTAAAATTTCCCCCGGCAACCCCCTCCAAATTTTGATAAAATGCCCCCCCCCCCAAAAAAAAGGTTATTTAAAAAATATATATATTGATTTAGAGTAAAAAGTATCTAGAAATTTAGAAAGTAGACAAAATTTGCAACAAATAACATATGACATTATGACGTAGGATGAATGGCGATGGGGGATCTGCCCCGGAACGTGCTGCGTGGACTAAGTTGCGAAATTTCACTTAACCACTAGCATCGTTTACATTCGCCTCCAGAAACAAAAGCATCACAAGAACTATTAGAAAAAAAATTTATACAGGTGGGTCTCAACAAGTGCTATATTCGTTCTTTTCGCCCAATAATTAGATGCGGCAATTGCCAGCTGTATGGACATCAGACATCTTACTGCAGGAGACAGCCAATTTGCGCCAAATGTTCGAGAGGTCACTGCACTTCGGAGTGCCCTTTTGCGGGAGTTCCCTCGCAATATAGATGCACAAATTGTTTCCACTTACCTAATTATAGGAAACATTCAGCGGATTCCACTGCGTGTCCGGTTTATCAATCACACTTGGCAAATAGAAGATGTGTTCAGTAGGACCATATGGCCATATTGTCAAATATTAAATAACTCAAAAGAATTTGTAATAGTGCATAATATTAATTATTGTTCGCATATTGTACCTTAATACTAAATTTTCAGTGTAGATTTAAAAATAATTTTTGCATCATGTATCTTACATAATATCTCAAACACAGTATCATTGTACTGTAAATTTGTAGGTAATTATTATCTACAATTACTTATACTTTCATAATAGTGCATAATATTAATTATTGTTCGCATCTTGTACCTTAATACTTATTTTTAGTATAGAGTTAAAAATAATTTTGCATCATATATCTTGAAAATAGCTTTAAGTGTTGCAAATATCACATCTGTACATGGTAAAATTGATGTTATGATTTAAATTATGTGTGAATCCTGAAAATAATATAAAAGTGTTGCAAATATGTAGGTAATTGTGTTAAAAAAAAAAAAAAAAGTTTAATATCAAATTTTAAAAACTATGCATATTTATATGTTATAATAATGAATATTTCTCTCAAATGTAATTATAGGGGTCTTCTGTAAATATTTATTGCAAACACTGTCAATAATTGTCATAAATCTAACATTGTTATTTCTCCTAAACTGTTAAAAAAAAAAAAAAAAAAAAATTTCAAGGAGTTTCGCAGGTAGTAAAACTTTTCCCTGCCCTGGGCTTGGGGGTTACACCTAACCATAAGCCAAAAGCGGGTTCCCAGGGTGGGTGCTTACTTACTTACGTCTACCCTAACTTTCCCTATAAGGTTTACTTTAAATTTTTTGGGTCGCTGAATCCGAATTTTTAACTTCACCCCAAAACTCTTCCCCCCCCCCCCAAATAGTTGTTTTTAAATAAAATTTTTAATTATTTTAGGGGGAAAGTATGTAGAAATTCATAAGTAGACAAAGTTTGCCACAAATAGGATGTATGACATTATCACGTAGGATAAATGGGGAGAGAGGGGGCTGCCTCGGAACATTCCCGCGCGCTGTTCTCGAAATTTAATTTTTTTCAAAAAATCAATTTTTTTTTTTTTGTGTGTGTGTGTGTGGGGGGGGGTTGCCGGGTGAAATTTTGGTGGGAAGTTAAGAATTCGGATTCAGCTACACAAAAAACAAAGCGAGTCGCAATCCAGAACTAGTATTAATTTTGCCAGGTAAAATCCCCTATTGTCTGGACTTGCATAACTTAGTGCACGTAGCGTCGCAGTGCATGTTCAGAGGCAGCCCTCCCCCTCCCCGTTCATCCTACGTCATAATGTCACACATCCTATTTGTTGCAAATTTTGTCTACTTTCTGAATTTCTACATGCTTTTCCCCTAAAACAATAAATTTAAAAATCTATTTTCGGGTTGATTGCGGGGGGGAGGTGGGAATTTGGGGGGAAAGTTAAAAATTCGGATTTAGAAACCCAAAAACTTAAAGTAAACCTTATAGGGAAAGTTCGTAGCGGAGACGGGAGGGCGAATGTAAACGGTGTGCGTGGTTAAGTGAAAGTGCGCACCTTAGTCCACGCAGCACCGCGGCCCATGTCCAGAGGCAGATACCTCCTCTCCACTCATCCTGCATCATGTCATATATCTTATTTGTTGCAAATAATGTCTACTTTCTGAATTTCTAGATACTTTTTCCCTAAAACAGTAAAAAATGATTTTTTTAATAAAAACCCTTTTTTTTGGGGGGGGGGGGCATTTTACCAAAATTGGGAGGGGGGTAGGTGCCGGTGGAAATTTTGGTGGAAAGTTAAAATTCGGATTCAACGACCGAAAAAACAGCCTTTTTAAAGAAATACCATGAATTTTGCTAGGTAGTCCCTATACGGTCTCTATTGCCTGGACTATTATCGGAGACTAAAATAATTGTTGATGGAATTATTTTGTTTGCAACATGATATGCTGCGTATAAAATTAGTTTTAAAGATAGACTACTGTATGTTTTTTGTATTTATTCGTATTACTTTACATCTGGTTCTTTAAAAATGTATTTTCTGCACTATTTCCCAATTCATTGGAATTAAAGATGGTGTACAGTATTTTGTATCAATTAAGCTTCAATAAAATTTTATACGAATTTAATTTCTGCGCGGCGTGAAGCGTACGTAACGTCTTTTGGAAAAGTGTGATCTTTCAAAACACTGATTTTGTGATAATATATTACGGTAAATTATAACGGTAACAATAATATTGGTAATTTAGTAGACATCTCATTCTGTGGCACTTAGCGATAAGTCACAGAAATAAAAATTTCCAGATAATCTGAATATATCAGATGCATTTTCTGATCGCGCAACATTAACGAAAATTAATTCAGGAGAAAATTATGCAATATCGTATCTTTTTTTTTTTTACAAATAGTATAAATAAGATAATTTAAAGGAAGGAAAATTTATTGATGCGTTTTATTTTTCCTGAATTGTGATTTGGTTCCGGCAAGATTTTGAATTCAAAAGAATTTGCGTTGCATCCCAGCTCTTCCTTATTTTTAAAACTCTTTTTGCCAAAGTGAAGGAGCTAGTTGTACAAAAATGAAATTCCTAAATATATATAATTTTTTAGCATCTATTGGGGATGAAGCACCATTTCACCACATTAATGAACTTAAGTTCATTATTATGGTGAATATTTATTTAGTAAAATTGTGAATATATTAAATATATGTAAATAGCATTTAAATCATTTATCAGCAATTTTGCAGTGTTAATTTTTTTTATACTTGTAAATTTTAAAATATTTCGTCAGGAATTTTGCTAACAACCGCAAACAATTTGATGTAATGCAAGAGGTTTGTTAACCGAGCGTGTCTGATAATTGGAAATCTGCTTCCCATGTCTCCTCACTTTGATGGAGAATCGTGATTTTTTTTTTCCTCCCATGTTTTCCCACACTCCGGATCTTGAGATTTTCCCTGATTTTCTACATATTTAAAGATTATTTTACCCTCATATGTACTGTAATTGTAAGATAAACTGCATTTGTGTAAAATAAATATATATAATAAAAATATTTAAATATAAAAATTATAAATTAATCTATATTTACACTAATTATAAAAGGAATTATTTAACCTCTTGGGTCAAAGCATCACGCATACGTGCCGCATAAGGTGCTCAGAATCATTGATTATTCCCACCAGTTATTTTTTATTGTAAATTTTGCCTTATTTAAACAACGTATATTCCTTATTTAAAAAAGGCAAAATTTTAAGTTTCTTTATTAATAAAATATACAGTTTCTATATTAAGTCTCATCACGAAGGGGTGTTAAGCCAGTCGCCATAGATATACTTGTATTTACAGGAAACCAATATATTTTTCTTCTTATGTAGTTAATTAAAATTTATTTCAATAAATAAACATATCGTATGCTTGAATTTATTTTACGTTCAAGAAAAGTATATTTTCTTATTTGAGAAAGAGTAATATATTTTTTTAATCTTTAACTATAAATATGGATTGTTTAACACCTTGAAGGGCACCGTTATATATTATATACCACCTACGATTAATGAAGTTTTACACCAGAAAAAATTTATTAAATTTCACTTTTCTAACTTTGGTGGGAAAAAAGCCGTAAAATTGCTTTTACCTATTTTGAAATAGAATATTTGAATGATTCCCGTATGAGTCAAACATTTCAGGAACACAATCACTTGCCCCTCAAGGGGTTAAAATAATTCTGTACTAAATGTTTACATTAAAAAAATTAAGTTTCATCCTTTACACGGGGGCTCGGATAACATCTGCTCAGATAAAACATGCTAATACATAATAAAACATAGTTGCTCTCCAGGGCCTCCGTGTGTAAAGGTTAAAAAAATTTATCCTGATTTTCGGTTTTTAGAACTTCGCAATTTTGTATAATTGCACCCTTCTGTAATTTTTTTCTTATTTCGCGTCTCAAAACATGGTGTTTGCTGGTGAAATGAATTGACTCTGCTCTTCTCTCTTTATGCTGTTTTTTTTTTTAATATATTAGCAATTTGACAACTTTGTCTTTTAGTTTTTTCATATTTTAAACTTTATTCTGTACAATTTATTCATCTCATGAGATTTTACTATTTTAGGTAAAAAATGTTTCCAGTGTCCTGAATGCATTAAGAAATATTGTCGAAGAGATCACTTTTTAAGACATTTGAAAACACATCGTAGTAAAAGTACTTTACAATACTTTTTATATTATTATTGGTTTATTTATTATTTTGTAATAGTAAATAAGTTGATTGACAAAACTAAGCCAGTGTTTGTTGAAGCTGAAAGGATTGATACATCTAACCTATTAATACCAAAGCCTTTCTTTTAAATTTTTAATTATTGTATGTTTCATTAGCAAAATTCTAACTACATTCAAATTATTTGCGAATATTTAAATTGCATTTATAAGTAATCAATACTTCATTTCTTATATAGATATATGCACAGCTTATCCTTATTGAAGTAATTTATCAAACAAATGTTTTTTTATTATTATTATTATTTTAATATCTTAAACTATATTCTTTTGCCAGACTTTTTTTAAGTTAACTTTGAAATTTGTATGAAAGGACATGTGTAAACTTTAACTTTTTCTCAATGATTAGCAAAATACATAACTAAAACTGCCTTTGTCTTTTAAGAATCAAAATAAGACAACTTAAAATATCAGGTTTACATAAATGTTTATAAAAAATGTTCAAAAAAGAGCTTCCTATATATGGTGCGTGTGTATGCGCGCGTGCATCAATCAATCAATCGTAAACTTCTTTAGATTTTTGTTCAGAGTGTTATAAAAAATTCCGGGACCATGTTTTGTGTATAAACAAAAGCATAATTAGCAGTATTAAGCATAAAACAAACCAAACGAATTTTATTGAAACGTCAAGCTACGTTCAATGAATCTTCGAAATATCAGGAAGAGATGGAGAAAAGGACTTTTACCCATTTCCTTCTTAAAACACTTCGTATTATGCATTTCGCTATAAAAAATGTTTAGATTTTAATAAACATTGCTACGAAAGCTTCTTTGATAAAGCATGTTAAACAATTCTTGGTAAATATTTTTACATATCTTTATGATCTATATACATACTTTTTATGAAAATATATATTAGTATGATATACTAACGTACATATTGTATTAATAAATCTTTAAGAAAATACATATCATGCGATTCTTTCCTTTTTAATAATTACCATAAATAGTATTCCATTTTTTAACACTCAATTGTTTTAGATCCTTTTTGTATGAAATGTTGTAATATTAAATTATTTTGTATACTGACGTTTTCAGATTTACAAATGTTTAGTGCGACCTCTTAATTCTTGCAATGTTTATGAAAATGTTACTTATTTTCCTATTTTGAATCATTTTTTTCGAAAGCTATTAAAAATAAATTAAGGATTTTAGAATTCAGACCTAAATCAAAGTTCAAAATACAAAAATCGATTTTTTTTTAAAGATTTACGAGTACAGAAATTGAATCGATTTTGTAAAGTTGTGTGTTTCGTTAAGCTGAATGAAAGTGAAGATCTTTGATTAATGTAATTGTAGTTATTCCTATTTTGGAATGAGTTATAATGAAAATATAAAATTTAATACCGACATTATAAGGTTTACTTGCAAATTTTTTTCTTTTTAAAGTAATAAAATATCTCTTAAGTGTCGGATTTTCTCTAAGTCCACACGACTTTGAAGAAATCCTTTACTATTTATATGTTGCCACCACCGATATGATTACGTGATATCGGTCACTCTATGAGAGGATTGTTGAAAAGAAAACCATCTCTTTCAATTAAACTCAATTATATTTATTTACAGACTATTTACAAATCGCAAAACACTATTTACACTTAAGAACTCTGATATAGGTGATCCGGTTCAACATTGAATACAGTAAATACTTGCTGTGTACTGTTAAACTACTTTATATTCCTCTCACCCTACGCTAGTTAAATTGGATTTAATGGAAATCACTATTAATCGCCCAGCACATTAGCTCTATACTCAAAGAGCTTCACTGCCTAATCAAGCTCTATCCACGAGCTAATCTGGAACAAACTCACACATTGAGTTCCAGGCATAAACCGTGCTCCGCCAGAAAACGACCACACACTTTCAGCTATACGCCTTAACTCATCTCCCTTAGCTATATCACTCCTCTCCCAAAAACATAAACGGGGTTTTCCTTCTCCCATCAAGGCCCCCTTCCCTTCCTCAAATCCATCGAACCTCCCCCTGTCACCTTCCGTGACGCCCGTTATTTCGTTATCTGGTGAAATCCTTTTGTTTGCCTTATGTAAGGTATGCATTTGAATAGCAGGGACCCCACTGTATTCATAAGCCAAATTCCTTCAACTCCCCTGTCTAACCCACCAGCTCGGATTAAATTTCAGATAAGAAAAGTGTTACTTTAAAATTCCGAGTACACAGACAATATACAAGCAAGAAAAGAACATATAACCATAGTTCTAATAGTATATGTTCCTCAGAACCTGACAATAAGCTTCAGAAAATCTGTTCACTGGCCATTTCTTAATCCAAAATTTTGGGATTCTAAAATTCCATAAGATGCATTTTTCTTGCATTTTATGAAAGAATCTTCGTTGACTTCATTAGTTTTTTTTAATGAGCCATATTAAAATAAAAAAGAAAAGTGCCCAGCTAAACTGATGGCATTGAGCTCACAGGCTATTCACAATAATTGTATATTATACTCTTATTTTAAAGAGTAATGCCTCTAAAAAAAGAAGTGAAGGGGAATTAGCCCCCGTTTCCCCCTATATGCTTAACCAGTGAACCTCCAAATCTAATCAGGGAACCTCCTTATCATAATAAACCGGTATACCAGATTTGGAGCAAATCGAATAATCCTGCAAAAAAAAAAAAAAAAAAAAAAAAAAAACATTTGTCTAAATTAACGGGGTGGACTAGCCCTCCTTTATCCTTAACCAATGAATCCCCAAAACGAATCAGGGAAGCTCCATAACATAATAAACCGGTATACCAAATTTGGAGCAAAGCGAATAATTCTGCATGAAAAACCCGTTTATATAAATTAAGGGGGGTGGACTAGCCCCCCTTTATTCTTAACCAATGAACCCCCAAAACTAATCGGGGAAGTTCCTTAACATAATAAACCGGTATACCAACTTCGGAGCAAATCGAATCATTCTGCATGAAAAACGCATTTATCTAAATTAAGAGGGGTGGACTAACCCCCCTTTCCCCCTTTATCCTTAACCAATGAACCCCGAAAACTAATGAGGGAAGTTCCTTAACATAATAAACCGGTATACCAACTTCGGAGCAAATCGAATCATTCTGCATGAAAAACGCATTTATCTAAATTAAGAGGGGCGGGCTAACCTCCCTTTTCCCCCTTCATCATTAACCAGTGAACCCCCAAAACTAATCGGGGAAGTTCCTTAACATAATAAACCAGTATACCAACCCCCTTTTCCCCCTTTATCCTTAACCAATGAACCCCCAAAACTAATCAGGGAAGCTCCTTAACATAATAAACCGGTATACCAAATTCGGAGCAAATCGAATAATTCTGCATGAAAAACCCATTTATCTGAATTAAAAGGGGTGGACTAACCCCCCTTTCCCCCTTTATCCTTAACCAATGAACCCCGAAAACTAATGAGGGAAGTTCCTTAACATAATAAACCGGTATATCAAATTCGGAGCATGATAGTGAATGATATTGAAAAGAATCTTTTTATCTGAACTAATTTCTCTTTAGCCCTCTGACACGAAATGCTTTCCGAGCCGGAATTTTTTTACATTTTAATGAAGCCTTTCGGAGAATTTTAAGTACTTTTAATGACATCTTACCTTTTGCAAATTTTTGTGGAAAAATTTCATGAAAATTTCACTTCATCAATTTCATTCAATTTAGAACCTGAAGATTTATTTCTTGGGACCATTTTTGAAAATTAATGACAGATAATCAATATTTATCTGTCATTGATAACTTATATATATTTCCCTTCGTTTTTTGTTTATAGTTCTCTAAATTGTATTAAATCTTCTGAAAAGTCTAAGAAATGTCGAGTGAACCAAAGGTAATTATCTTTAAGCTTACGAAATACAGCTCATATTAAAAATATTAGAATAATTTACTTTTTATTGCAAATTGGAAATATCGTTTAATAATTTAATGTCTTTTAATGCAAATATGCAAACGATATTTTTATTAAGAACTTATTGTTGATTAAACTTATCTTTAAATTAATATCATTTTTGAAAAGATTAATTGAAAAAAAAAATTATTTTGAAAAGTCAATATTAGAATATGGTGGAATACTTGAAAAATGGCTTATTCAAGTGGTTCAAAATATTAGAATATTTCACATTAATTCTCCTTAAATTACACCAATTCATAACTGGTTGCATCATTGATTAAATTCAGATGATTTTATTTAAAATCATGGTTTTTTTTGCAGTTTGTTTCCTTTTTTGTCTTAAAATGGGTTGTGTGAGTGATATTCCTGAATCTATTAAACTTCGTATGGTTGATTGGTATCGGCACGGTCAAAATCAATGTTATATAGCGAATTATTTACGTTGTTCGCAATCAAGCGCTAGTAAAATACTAACACAGTATTAAAAAAATAGAAAATTTCAAAGTAATCGGAAAACCAAAAACATCTGCTAGAGATGTCAGGAAACTGAAGCGTATAGTTAAGAAAAACCGTTTTAAAAGTGTGATTCTTGCACCGAAAATGGAAAGGAGGAGTTGAAGTTCCTACATCGACAACATTAAGACGTCTCCATAAATTTAATCTTGAATCTCGTGCTCCGAAAACAAAACCCCTCATGACTGCAAAACCAAGACGTATACGATTGAATTGGTGTAAATCAAGACGTTTATGGAGCGAAGAAGATTGGAAAAATATATTATTTCGTGATGAAAGTATCTTTTGTGTTTCATATGGTAATCAAGGTATTTGAGTTTGGAGAATGAAGCAAGAAGCATTTGATAAATAACGCCTTAAACGTTCCGTAAAATTTGCTGCTAGTGTCATAGTTTGGGGTTGCATGAGTGCAGAAGGACCTGGAAAGGTATGCATCATCTACGAAAAGGTTAACTCTCGGATATATCAAGAAATTTTGGAATATTACATGATTCCATCATCAGATTTAAAGATTTCATCGTTCAACAAGATTTAGCGTCACCGTATACCTCGGTGTGAACTAATAATTGGTTCCGCCAACGCAACATTAAGGTACTTCCTTGGCCATCGAACTCACCCGACCTTAATCCCATGGAAAACTTCTGGTGTATAATGAAGAAAAAACTCGAAGAAAATCCTCCTTCAAGCAAAACTGAGTGAGGGGCACATATAGTCTATTTCGGCCAATATTGATAAAAATGTTTGTAAACACTTTGTATATAGTATGCAAGATCGATTGTACGCTGTTATGAAAGCTAAAGGGGATTCTACAAAATATTAACTACCATTTACTTTATATTCGTAAGGTAATATTGTTGCGTAAAATAATATATTCCAATATTTTGTACCAACCTAAATTTTATTCTAATATTTTGATGTGGTTTAGACTGTATACCTGATTTTTTGTACTGTATTTTATATTTTGTAAATGTTAAAACCTTGTCTAATCATTCCAGATTTAATTTATAATAAATTTGATTACATTTACATAGTATCCAAAATAGATAAATAAAAAATAATTTATTACTTTTTCTCAATTCTAATATTTTGAATATGAGCTGTATATTGTTCCATAATAAAACTTTGTTCATAGTTAGTTTTGGAAAAAAAAATTTAATCTCCTTCTAATTTACCGGTAACTAATTACATTGTACTTTCACTTAACTCTTGTAGTCAAACATAGTTAAATGGAACTTCGATATCGTGAATTTTTCGGTATCTCTGAAAACCTTAATTTTCTTACGTATTTGCTACTCCATTAATAGTGGAAAAACTCTTTTAACCGAATGATTTATCTTTAATTCACTGCATCTTTAGGAGATTTCCCAATTAGGTTGTTTTAAATCTTCAGAGACGTTAAAATATTATGAAATCCTATTCGTACAAGCCGTTTTTAGATTAATTTCATAAGCTTTATCTTAAATTTAAGGATTTTGTTGCTGTGTATTGTTACGATCAGGTGTTAATTGGTGTGAAATTACATCTGAAGGATCAATTGCAACTACCTTATCACAAGACGGGTGAAACTAAACAATTCTATAATTAAATAATCACAAAAGATAGAATTAATCATAATCGGGAATGAGCACTGTATGTGAATGTTTAATCTAGGGCCGACATAGTGCATGAAGCATTTAAAGCTGTATCACGTTTGTAATTTTTAATTAAATATGTAAAAGTGAAAAACATACACAAATTTGTATTAGATTAATTTCTTCAAGTATTAGAATATATTTTCGCAGTCGTTAACCAGACCCTATTTTTTGTTCTTGGGATAATTCTCCAGGTTACTATATCAATTTCTTAAGTCTAACGCAGTTAATAATCTAAATTAAATTACAATTTCGATATCCCAATTTTTTTTGTAGCTCCTACTAAGTTCTAGATATCGGGTTTGATTAGCATTATATCATATTTTCAACTATAAGTAAAAGTATTGCAATGCAATTTTGTTTAATCGGTTGCTATTAAATTTTTGATTTATTTACAATTCTCTAACAATTGGGATTTTAATAATTGCCTAATTTACTTATTGTGTTAGGGGAAAAAAAATCTGTTTTTATTTAATCAAAAGGCGTAATCAAAGATGAAATGGCCCTTAATTCAACATATTTTTTTAAAGCCCTGTTGCATATTTTATGCATTACCCATCCCTCTAGACTGTTATTAAATTTCAAGGTAGTTTTAAGTATATTGCACTCGTGAGAGTTTTTTCCTTTTCTTTAAAGTTGTGAAAGTAGTTATTGTGTGAAAAGTTCCCGGAATTTTATTGAAAACACGCGCATAAAATATCGCATTTTTTTTTCTCTAATTTGGGACCGCTTTCGCTTTATTGAATTAAAACGGTGAGTTAGAGCGCTATCTGTGACTTAGTGTGTTTGATAGCAGCTGCATTTTTAGGACATACCTTAGTTCTCAGCGATTTTTACAATGCAAAAATTATTTGAACAAATAGTTAACCTTAAATTTTGTGAAACACAACTTCGTGTGCCGAATCACTGAGTTTAAACACACGGGCATATGAATGGTATAAAGGTGGTAATGGATTAGTACTATGTAAATTACTCCGATAACGGGGCATATTCTCTAACGCTTTTCAAAAGATTTTTCTTTTCCAAATACTCTTTTTCTCTGCAAATAACTGCGTGTCTAAGTTGAGTATTATCTAATTTAATGATGATCAATTTCATAAATAAAATTTAAGAAACCGAGTGAATTTGTCCATTATACGATGAAGTCGGCAAGAAAAAGAGAACACCCAATGAATTTTAATCACAAAATCGTAGCAGAAAAAAAATAGCCATTCAAGAAATTATATTACATCAATTTACATAAAAAAAAGCTTAGGTGACATCTTCATACTGAAGTTGTACCAAACACTGCAAAATTCAATACGAACACCTGATTTTGACATAGCTCTCTCGCATCATCTTGCAAAAATTCACTTTGAGTTTTATTCCAATAATAGTTCTGTCATAGATTCATCTTGCTACGCAAAGTTTAAGTGTAGTTTTACGGAAAATAACTTTACTACGCTATGTGTATTTGGGACCACAAAAGAGGGGTGGATTGTGTGGGGGTGGTAAAACTACCTAACCCCCTGAACCCCTTCCTAAGTCTTCATACTTAAGGGGACCGGGAAAGCCCATCTTCGCCAGGTTAAACTCCCTAACTTTATGTATATTTTCTGGGAAATGATTAAAGATAGGTCTAGATTTTTTAGAATAGTTAAAAATACATGTTTTAGTATTTTAAATGGCTATTTTCTTTCTAAGTGAACCTGAAAATTAATAATTATTTATTGAAAGTCATTTTTAAATTAGCATTTTTGATAAGATTTCTCTGCCTAAATAACTCTCAACAAATCATTAAATCCCTGTGTTAAAGTATACAATATAACATAAGTATTAAAAAAAAAAAAAAATCTGAGTTCTTAAGTTTAATAGATATTGAAAAAAGGAACATAAACATGAAAAATCCAAGTTTTGAGAAAGTCAATTAAAGATTTAAATGGCCATTAAGCTGTGAAGTACTCTTAGAAAGAATGAATAATTTCAACACTTATTTTCTTATATATAAACGTGTGATACATGGTTGGAAAGATAAGTTTAAACTATTTAATGATACAAAAAAGTAAAAATCGATTTTTTGGTTGAATTTTGCTTTCCCGGTCCCCTTAAGGGATTTATGCTTTTATGCAAGCTTACTCTTTTTTTAGAGCTAAGCACTATAATTTCATGTTACATTAAACTCATGCAAATTTTCTTTTGCTTCTCCTATAAAATTTTTTCTTGTGCTTCTCCAGTGAAATTTATTTTTCGAGATGCTCACCCGAAAGAAAAGTGACACGATATTCGACTTTGGCATAAAATTTTACCTTTGGATCGCAAATGGGAAGTAATTTAGTGAAGTAATTTAGGAATTATGAAGATTTGAAACTCCTAAAAGTAAAATTCATGTTTAATCGGTGTAATGCAGATAGTTTAACTATTTTGACAGAACTGTTTTGCAGAATAAGCTATCATTTTATAATCAGGCATGAAAGTGGGAAATAAAGGGGGGGGGGCAAATTTTCCATCTACACAATGGAACCAAATTCGTAAAATTATACACATTTTAAGTTATTTATACTATAAAATATCTTTACATGCGATTTTCTTTTTTGCAACTTAAAAAGGTATTAAAAATGAAACAAAAAAAAATTTAAACAAATGTATAGGTTCGTTGAATAATACAAAATTGAAAGTTTGCTGAAGGTATAAATTCAAATATATCTGATGAACGTATGTGAACAAAAACAATTTTTCAAGATCATTATTTTGAATGGTTTAGACGTTTAAGATTTTTACCTTCTTTCAACAGAAGAAAATTCTCCATGCTAAATATGTATATCAAATTGATCTTTGCTCCAGAAATACATCTCCCAAAAATGCATCGCTGAAATTACCCAAAAGTGTTGTATAAATGTGAAAAATACGGTTAGTTCGATAAGTCCTCGGCCTGACAAAGAGATGGCGCAAGTATGACTAAATTACAATTATATATGTAAATTATGATCCTTTAGATGGCATGCTGCCATGTTTAAGACGCATGATTTTATTGGTTATTGCTTGGCGATAAAGTTTTGTCAATTTCTAAAAATGTATAAAATTAAATTCGAGCAGTCCTAAAATACGTCATCTCTTTAAGAGCGGAAGATTTTTGGTCGAAATGAAAGGTTTTGGTGGTTTTCCCTAATTAATAGGATCATATTTGATTTAAAAAAAATGCGATATCAAGCTAAGCCGATGGAGGTCCCACGCAATTCTGTGTGGCTCGACTTTAAATCTCACAAAAAGAATGTTTTTCTATAGGATAACATACACAATTGTGTAGATCAGGTCTTAAGGTGTTAAAAAAGGTTTAATCTCCAATAACAAAGTTACAAACCACTTCAAATGATTCCTTCATTTTGTACCCGACAATAAAAGAAAAGAGGCTGCTGAATTTAAATGTAGTAAGACATAAATTAGAGATGAAAGTTCAGGATACCCAAATGCCGCTATGACCGACGAAATCGCCTCAAATTCACAATGCCGTATTGAATGATCGCCGATTGAAGATACGCGAACTTGATTATATTACAAACATCGATAGACTGTGCGAGCTACATTTTACACGATGTTTTTGCTCGATGGGTGCCGCCTTTGTTGAACGTTGATGAAAAACGGCAAAGAATGAGCGTTAACAAAGTGATTGACCTTTTTTAAATGCAATTGAGCTGAATTTTTTCGATGATTTATAACTAGATTAATCATGGTTTCACCATTACACACCAGAGACAAGGCAACAAAATAAACAATGGGTAGAAGTGCGCGGCTTATCCCTATCACTGCGGATTTTTACCCCAAACAATGGAGAATAGCCCCGCAGAGAAATGTTTTTAAAAATTTGCAATTTTTCTCGAAATTATGATTTGACAGTCTACGTTCCTAAAATATTTTAGTCATCACATAAACTTAGACCAATGCATTCATTCAGACTGAAAATTTAAGGTAAGTGCTACCAACATTACATGGCAACGCTACATTCATTCAAACTTTTAAAAAAGTATATCTGTTTATACATATGCAATGATACTATTTGAATTATAAAATGAATACAAAGAAATATTCAGTTCTTAAGGAAATTTTTTTAAATATATATTGCCATTTAAACTTAAAAATTCACTATTGCACTCTATGCAACCTCATGCAGTGTGTGTTGAGAGGATGAGGTTACTTTCATACTATAGACGGTGGCCCGTGATTATTGGGACAAACTTTAAGGTGAGGTAGGGGCCATCGCATGAATTGCATAGCAACCCATGAA
The DNA here is from genome assembly GCA_963932465.1 of Maratus speciosus. Lineage (NCBI taxonomy): Eukaryota > Metazoa > Arthropoda > Arachnida > Araneae > Salticidae > Maratus > Maratus speciosus. Next base: position 269,966,016 of record OZ010796.1, on the reverse strand, counting down.
CAGAAACGTCATCGTACGCCACTAGGTAGGTTCTGATCACGAGAGCACTGGAGGGGAAATATCTGCTTTATCGCAATCATTTGAGCAGTGGTCGCATTGAGGAGAACGTGAAACATTTTATGGACGTAGTAGTGGAAGTTATTCATGCAAATTGAGATGCGCATTCGAAAAATCCGGCAGTCCGGTATATATCTCTGAGGAAACCGTTCTCGATACATTCCTTGAGCTGTTGGTGCATTGCCACGTGCCAATCCGTACACAAAGTGATAATCTGCCAGCTCCTTGCCCGTAAAATGTTGCATGTTCTTAACAAGGCGACTACTGCTCGAATGACTGATAAAGCAGATATTTCCCCTCAGTGCCCTCGTGAATAGCACACCTAGTGGCGTGCATGACTTCCCGGTCATGGGTTGCCGTGCAAATCTGAGTCCTTGTGATGTCGCCTAACTCCCCTTAAAATTTGTTCTGATGATCCTGGGATACCCCGTATAGTTTTTAATCGCTTTGCACAGGCGGATAACTACCTCTGTCGTCATTGACCAGATCGAGCATTTAAACCTGAGGATTCCATTTATATGATCTTATTCAATGAAATATTCTAAAAGAGTACATCAATAGTCATCCTGCCCTTATTCAATATAGAATAAATTTCTGCAAACTTTTCATGTTAGCTTGCTTTATCATTCTAGTAAAAATGGCTTGAGAAAAATTAGAAATGTCGAACTAGTCTTATCGAATTATTTATTAAGCTATAATGTGTAATTTTATTGATATTGCATGATACTTTTCAGCGCAGGAACTACAGCAATATTCTAATGATTCGAATAAAGGGGTAGTTGTAGCAACTGCTACTAATCTTGAAACAGAGAGCATTCATAATCAGCTTTCTCAAGTTACTAAATTAGACAATCCTAGTTCAGCTATTGATACCACTTCAACTGCCACATCGACAAAATCACAATCATCAAATAACGAATTAAATGATTCGAATAAAGAGGAAGTTGCAGCAACTGCTACCAATCCTGAAACAGAGAGCACTCCTAATCAGCATTCTCAAGTTACTGAATTCAACAATCCTTGTTCAGCTATTGCTACCACTTCAAAAACTGCCACACCGACAAAATCACTATCATCAAATTCTGAATTAAATGCCCCTCGAAGATGTACCGGCCCTATCTGTATTGATCCTGATAAAAGGTGAGTTATTTGTTGCATTTTTTACTTTCTACACTAATGTTGATTAAAAAAATATTTTTTCTGTTACGTAACTTTTTTTCTTACCCATTTTCCCATTAAATTTTTAGTTTTATCTTGTTTTAGAATGTTACAATTATTTTGCCTAAAAAAGTCGTTAATAATTTCTGAAAAGCAGGCTTCAAAAAATCTAATTTTTTTTTTTCTAAATCTATATCCTACGATGACAGTGGGTAGAATTTATTTTTAATTATTATAGCATATGCGTAACTTTGTTTATTATTGTGGATGAAGTTCTTAAATAACTTACTTTATAATATGCTTATGAACGCGTGTGATGAATCTTTGACGCGTGTAGAAAAAAAAAACTACTTTTAAAATGTAATTCAAACTTTTTTTTTTTTTTTTCGAAATCAGCTCTACAAATTGTCAGTATCCCAGTTGGTATCTGTTTCACTAAAAATTATAGTATATATCTCGCCGCTGTTTCAAAACTTGATATGACATTGAAAATGAAATGCTATTTTTTTTTTTTCAAATTTTGATATTTCTATGTATGTATTCTGAAGGATGTTCAATTTTCATGAGTAGAAAATCTTTTACATAAGTAAGACTATAAAGTTTTACAGCTGCTACATAATTAGTTTTTGTAGTAAATTAAATTAAAAATTCAGTGTGGCTAACATGAATTACGTTTTTATTTTGCACTTGTTTTATTTTTCCTTGTTTATATTTTGTTAGTACCGTCAGTTTTTAAATCTATCTAAAAATAGAAATGGTAAAAGGTAAAAACCTATTCATAGACATTATTAAATTAGTTTATTTTAAAATTAGCTATCGGTTCTGCTCAGTTTCACAAAAGAATCTCCCACTTAATGATGTCTCTGAAAGCAAAGAAAATGTTTTCTAGAATATACTTTTCTTAAAACTAGTCTCTGATATTCGAGGAGGTACTTGGGCGTACGCAACGAGTCTGTAAACATAGAACATGGTGGAGTAAAAAGAGGTGGTGAAAATATTTTTCTTATTGACTGATCAAATGTAACACCAGACGTAATCTTTAAATATGACTTAAGATTGTATCTTGGTAAATTAAGAAAAGAATATCAACAAATATTCAAATGTAAAATAAAATAAACGGTCAAGTGCGAGTATTACTCGCGCACAGAGGGTTCCGTACAATAATATATGAATTAGTAAGTATATTATTAAAAATACCGTTGCTAAAAGAATACTAAGACTTTCTAAAAACTATACAACGTAGGGTTGGGAATAGCTGTATAGTATACAGAATGCAAAGGAAAGTCCCTTTAACCTGAAAATACTTGCGAACGGAGAGGACTACAGCTATACAAGGGATGTAACGGTACAGTAAAGCGACTACGCCCGACCTAATGCAAACAATAGCAGCACCCCTAGTGGAGAAATTCGGAAGATAGCCATTGCAAATCGAAAACGAAAAGAGGTGAGCAAATTTTCCAATTAAAGTTTTAGAACATCCATTAATTAGTACGAAGAGGCATTTGGTTCACACGTTTAAGATAAATCGTCGCTTGCAAACCCAAAAATGTCCGAAATGGATGAGCGACGATTCTATTTTGCATATTCGCATTCCGGAAATGTAGCAGTGCACAGTTGCAGATTGTGACGTTGTGCTGTGCTGTAATGTCTGTAAAAATTTAATTTACAAATGCTTTTAAAATTTTAGACTATCCCTTTCAGAAGCAAAAGAATTATGTTCATAAGCTGATGAAATAATTGACTGACACCAGAATATTCAAAGAAATTTCTCAGAAAACAAAACCCCGCTAATTTGCACTTTCATTACAAAAGCAAAATTTTATTAAAATATTCTTGGTGCCATTTGTCAGTTTTGGAATTAAAATAAGGTGGCTAGAAAGTCTAGCCACCGCCCTTGAAAGTTTTAAATCTATGTTATGGTATTGAAGAGGCTTGTAATTCCAGACTGAGAAATGTGCATGTTTAAATACTCTCACGAATACAAACGTGTATCGTGAGCAATGGCGAACTTTTCGAACATACTGAATATTAACTTTTTATCACTGTGAGAGAGTTTGTCTCTTTTTGTGTGTGATGCTATCAAAATGTATTGAGATAAGTACATATTTATAGCATAAATTGTGCATATTTCCTCATACTGCTGGCTATTCCATTCAAACGTTTACACAAAATGGAGTGCATCGATTTCGGAGATTTTTGGGTAAACAGACGAAGATTTATCTTATCCATGTAAAACAAATGTCGTATTCTACTAATTCATGCTCTAAAACTTTCTAACTGGAAATTTTGCTCTCATTTTTCGTTTTCGATTTGCAGTGGCTATCTTCCACATCTTGCCACTAGGGGCGTTGCTGTCGTTTTCATTAAGTCGGGCGTAGTCTCTTTACTATACTGTTACCTCACTTGTATAGCTGTAGCTCTCTCCGTTCGCAAGTATTTTCAGGTTAAAGGGACTTTTCTTTCCACCCTGTGTACTAGAAAAGTATAAATGGATATACCATGAAAGTTCAAAGATATATGGAACCTAAATAATAGCAAATATAGCTATTCTGTATATGTGTTTTCCATATAGGTTTTTAGTTAACCTTTAAAGACATAGTAGGATATTGAGAGAGCCACTCAATGGAAAATAGTCGCGAATCCCATAGTATTTATGTGATTAATTCTCATTAAATTAGTCTGTTTTTAACAATTTGACGTTTATTGCTTTTATACTGCTACTGTGCGTTGCATTACACAAAGATATCCTTAAAATTTGTTATCTAGGCTTTAAAAGCCGGTGGAGCATAGAAGTCCCTGTCCCTTAGTCCCTGTGATTATGTATGTCCAAACCGTTCGTGTCTTTAAGTGTTTATATTTCGGCTAGTTACCGACGATTTTTTCCAAAATTCATGATCAACAATGCTCTTTTAGTTCTGCTACGATTGGTACTTCTAGCGCTTGCTGAAGCCCGTAAATCGAAATTTGAGTGTAACGGAAAAATGCGATTTTTCTCAACTATGTGACCTAGAGTAAATGCTATAATTTTCCTGCAAAGTTTAAATTAATGTCTACTACCTCCTAATTTTTTTCATAATTTTAGTTTCAATAGATTCGGAATTAGATGGAACATATTTTTGCACTACATTTTCCACCATAACTTTGAAAATATAATACCTAAAATTAAATGAAATACATTTTTGATTTCAGCGTTACGAAAGATTTCACACGATACCCCACACGATATACAATTTTTTTTGTCAAGTAACTTAATTTGGCCCTCTACATTTTTACTAAATATATTTATAAATGTTTAATATTCTGGAAATATTTGGGTCAATATTCTTTATTACTTCCCGAATTTGAACTTTCCACGTCCCGTAGTTTACGAGTAAAATGGCTGTGACAGACACAGGAGTGATCTTATAATGGTTCCGTTTTCACTTTTTAAGTTCGGAACCCTAAAAAAATGCAAACATCACATTTAGGTATTTCCTTCATGTAGAGCAGGGATATCAAAGTGTCACTAAAATTTAATGGAAATAACTACCTTATCTAATCGACGAATCTCTGCGATTCAAGAAGTCGATTTTTCTCTGAAATATTAATTGTATCCGGCGGGTCACAATTTGACAACCCTGATCTAAAGTAACATTAAATGCGAATAAAAGTGCTTATTTGAATAGATTTGTTAATATTTGTTTCTATTCATGGCTGTCACAAATTAAAAAAAAAAATGGGGACTATGTCAGGCATGTAATTCACAGGTTACATGAGGTATAAAAGTTTGGAAACAGGGGCCTGTATATGCTTCCGAAATACATTGTCATGTAATAGTATTATCGTAAAATGCTTCTATTTAAGCATATTTTAAATCTCTTTTAGTAATAGGGAATCAAAACTGAAACAACACACATGTCCTGTTCCTGGTTGCACCATAAGGTTTAGTATACCTTCCCAACTTCAAGCTCATATTCGAAGTCATACTTGTGGGAAGCTTTTCCATTGCACGTTCTGTGGGAAGACATTTAATCGCTCTGGTCACTTAAACAGACATCGAAGGTCACACATTGGTATGTATTTATGCTCTCGGCGATTTAAAAGTAATTGTCTACATATTAAAAATTTTAATTTTTCTAATAATACCTACTTTTGAAATCTTGTTCTTTTTGATCAAAGCATCCTGAAAATGCATCCAATTTATCAACTTTTATTAAATATTCATAATTATAAAAGGGAATGCATTTCTGGTTCAGAAAAAAACAAGCGTATGTATAATAACTCAAAAAAATGCACTTCGTAAGCAGAAAAAACTAAGCTGAAGAGCCATTCTTCAGTTTTTTGTCGTATTGTCCTCTGAATATAAGAAGTTGACTCTGTTTTATTCAGACTAGCTTAATTTGAAGACGAGACAATTCCCCTTAATAGTCTAATACAGGGGTGTCAATCTGTGGCCTGCCGGATACCACTAAAATTTTATAGGAATCTCTGCCTTTTCTTATCATCGAATCGCTGCGATTTAACAAGTCTATTTCTTTACAAAACTAGCGATATCCGGTGGGCCACAGTTTGAAGCCTCTGGTCTAATAGAAAACAATCTCCAAAGGTATACTTAATGACTTGTCATTCAATTTATTTGGTTAATTAATTTTTAAATATATTAAACTGATTAATTCAATTATATGTAAATTTTAGCGATTCCAATATTTGTACTAAACATTAAAAAAATAAACTATCAAAACCCCCAATTTAATCTTTGTCTTCCCTATTTATTCAGAGGAAGTAATTGGGTCGAAAAACTTGTTTGTAGCTTTCAGAACATCAGTAACACAATGAGACTGCCCACGTTTTTGCATGTGTGGACTTGTAACATTCTTTAAAGTACGTGCTTACTAACAAAAGATTTTATAAGATTGATAAATAAGTCTTCAATACGAGAGTGAAAGTAAAGATTTTGTTGGTCATAATGATATAAACAAAAGTAAAATAAATAACGATCTTCTCTAAGCGGGAATAGGCAATAAAATTTAATAAACATGAATGTAATTTCTCCATGTTTATAGAATGTGCGTTTCTTGTTTTTCCACTGGCCTCTGAACAATAGGCTCACTGCGCTAACACAAAAATGGCAGCAATCATTTCGGATCTCTTTTTACAACGTTTCAACAATCCCTTGGATTTTAATACCCCCATTATCTAAAAGTATTTATCGCATTATTTAATCAGAAAAAAAGGATAAGAATACTGTTAAAAAAATACTGTTATTTAAATTCAACGGACTAATTTGAAACAAGCCCGCGTATAACTCCCACCCCCTTTTTTGTGTTCGCGCATACGCGTAGTATACAGGAGGCGATGGTCTCCTTATCGGTTACTAAAATAATTTTTGAGGAAACTTTGTTTGCAACATAATCCTATGTATAAGATGACAAATTTAAAGGTAGACTGCTGTATGTTTTCATTGGAATTAAAGATAGTGTACAGTATTTTGTATCAATTAAGCTTCAAAAATTTTTTATACTAATTTTTGCGTGACGTGACGTGCGAGTCATGACTTTTGGAAAAGTGTGATCTTTCAAAACACTGCAGTTTTGCGATAATATATTACGGTAGATTATAACGGTAGCAATAATATTGGTAATCTGGTAGAAATCTCATAATCTGGCACTTGCAGAATCAACGTTTCGTCAATAATCAAAATTTCCAGATAATCGGGTCATGATCAGATGTATTTTCTGATCGTGGCGACTTTAAGAAAAGTTAATTTAGGATAAATTTATGTAATATCCTATCTTTTTATTTTTTATAAATAATAGTAAAAATGAGAATTTCAAGGGAGGAAAATTCATTGATGCATTTTATTTTTCCTGAATTGTGGTTTGCTTCCGATAAGATTTTGAATTCAAAAGAACTTGCTATCCCAATTCTTCCTTATTTTATAAGTATTTTGTCGCCAAAGGGTAGGAGGTTGTTGTATAGAAATGAAATTCCTAAATATATTTTAGCATCTATTTTAAGTTATTATTGTGGCGAAGTGGTGTATAATTTATTTAGTAAAATTGAGACTGTATTAAATATATTTAAATAGTATTTAAATTATTTATCAATTTTGCAATATTAAATTTTCTTATAAATTTAAAAATTAAAAATAAATTTTCGTCAGGAATTTTGGAATCAGCCGCAAACAATATGTTGATTGACGCAGCATGTCCCTTAAGGGATTTTGTGCCACAAAACCCCATACAACCAACCAACCAATTTCATGATGAAATGCGAGAAGGCTGTTAACCGAGCGCGTTTGATAATTGGAAATCTACTCTAATATAATCACTTCCCATGCCTCCTCATTCGAAGGAGAATCGTGATTTTTCACATGTTTTCCCACGCTCCTGACCTAGAGATTTTTCCTGATTTTCTACGTATTTCAAGATTACTTTGCCCTCATATGTACTGTAATTGAGAAATTGTATTTGTGTTGTACTTGTGCTTTAGAATGGTTTATGATCAAAGGTATTTTATGTGAAACGTTTCAAAGATTAAAATTATAAAAATAATCAACATATATATATAATAAAAAAATATTTAAATATAAAAATTATAAATTAATTTACTATAATTGCACTTATTATAAAGAGATTAAAATATAACATAATCCATTTTTATTAATTATAAAAATTAAAATTTAACCCCTTGACGACAAGCGTCACACATACTTGCCGCATTTGGTGCTCAGTCATTGATTATTCCCACATGTAATTTTTATTGTAAATTTTGCCTTATTTAATCAAGGCATTTTCCTGATTAAATTGATCTAGTTTTTTTGAAAAACTGGTTATAAAAGATTAAAAATTCTTTAAATTCGCTCGTCGCAAAGGGGTTAAGCCCATCACTATAGATTTATTTATATTTACAGGAAAACACTCTTTTTCTTATGTAGTTAATTAAAATTTATTGCAATAAAATATCGTATGCTTAAATATTTTACATTCAAGAAAAGTATATTTTCTTATTTGAGGGAGAGTAATATATTTCTTTTTAATTTTTTAGGATAACGAGGCGTTGTTTACAGTAAATCTATAGGAAATATTTTTACATAAAAAAATATTGTTTTTACACTTTGTACGGAAGCTCGGATAACATCTGCTCAGATAGTACATGCTAAGCCGGACAGATGCTCTCCGAGCCCCTCTGTAAATGCTTAAAAAATCTCCTTATTTTCGGCTTCTAGAACTTAGCAAGTTTGTAAAATTACATCCTTCTAAAAATTTCTTATTCACATCTAAAAAAATGGGGCTTGCTGGCGAAATGTATTGACTCTGCTCTTCTTTATGCTGTTTTTAAATATTCGCATTTAGACAACATTGTGGCTTTAATTTTAATTTTCTTATTTTAAACTTTATTCTGTTCAAATTAATCATCTCGTATGATTCTACTATTTCAGGTGAAAAATGTTTCCAGTGTCCTGAATGCCTTAAGAGGTTTTGTCGAAGCGATCACCTTTCACAACATTTGAAAACACATAGTAGTAAAAATAAAACTACAGACATAACAGGAATTGGTAGGTGATACGAGCTTATAATTGCCATTTATCTATGTCTGTTGATATGAGCAATAAGTCCAATGTCAATTTGTTCATTTTTGATTGAATGTCACTAACTCATGTCAAATATTCATCAGCTATGAACTCAATTTAAATTCTTATTCCGTTAATACTTCATAAAAATTTGAAAATTTATATTTAATTTTCTTGCAATATCTATAAAACATTATAAAGACTTTGCTGTTAATGTCATAATTACTTTTCCTATTATTGTTGGTTCTTCAATATTTTATAATAGTAAAATAAATAAAAAAATAAACATATCGTATGCTTAAATTTATTTTACGTTCAAGAAAAGTATATTTTCTTATTTGAGATAGAGTAATATATTTTTTAATCTTTAACTATAACCAGGGATTGTTTAACCCCTTGAAGGGCACCGTTATATATTATATACCACTTACGATTAATGAAGTTTTACACCAGAAAAAATTTATTAAATTTCACTTTTCTAACTTTCGTGGGAAAAAAGCCGTAAAATTGCTTTTACCTATTTTGAAATAGAATTTTTGAGAGATTCCCGTATGAGTTCAACATTTCAGGAACACAATCACTTGCCCCTCAAGGGGTTAAAATAATTCTGTACTAAATGTCTACATTAAAAAAATTAAGTTTCATCCTTTACACGGGGCCTCGGATAACATCTGCTCAGATAAAACATGCTAATACATTATAAAACATAGTGCTCTTCAGGGCCCCCGTGTGTAAAGGTTAAAAAAAAATTATCCTGATTTTCGGTTTTTAGAACTTCGCAATTTTGTATAATTGCACCCTTCTGTAAATTTTTCTTATTTCGCGTCTCAAAATATGGTGTTTGCTGGTGAAATGAATTGACTCTGCTCTTCTCTCTTTATGCTGTTTTTATATTAGCAATTTGGCAACATTGTCTTTTAGTTTTATCATATTTTAAACTTTATTATGTACAATTTATTCATCTCATGAGATTTTACTATTTTAGGTAAAAAATGTTTCCAGTGTCCTGAATGCATTAAGAAATATTGTCGAAGAGATCACTTTTTAAGACATTTGAAAACACATCGTAGTAAAAGTACTTTACAATACTTTTTATATTATTGGTTTATTTATTATTTTGTAATAGTAAAAAATAAGTTGATTGAGAAAAATAAGCCAGTGTTTGTTGAAGCTGGAGATTAATAAATCTACCTATTAATACAAAACCCTTTCCTTTAAATTTTCAATTATAGTATGTTTCATTAGCAAAATTTTAACTACATTCGAATTATTTGCGAACATTTAAATTCAATTTCTAAGGAATTAATACTTCATTTCTTGTATAGTTATGTACACAGCATAAACGTCCTTATTGGAATAATTTATTGAATAAATGTTTTTTGATTTTAATATATCTAACTATACTATCTCAGACTTTATTTCAAGTTAACATTGAAATTTTTATGAAAGGACATGTGTAAAGCTTTAACTTTCTATTTTCAATGATTAGTAAAACACATAACTAAAACTGACTTTGTCTTTTCAGAATCAAAATAAGACCAAACTTATGAGGTTTACATAAATGTTTATTTAAAAAAAAATGTTCAAAAAAGTGTTTTCTATTTATGTGACATTATTTTTTATGTAATATATTTTTTGCCATAAATTGTCACTATCTAACAAGGAGAGGGCCAACCTTGTTAATCACATATTTTGATTACCTTAATATATGTTGTAGGGTAGAGACCCCTTAGTGTCAGATTCAATGGATTTTATCCAACGCTCCTTAGTTCTTGAGAAACCGGGGGGGGGGGGTCTAATAATAGTGCATAACTTAAATACTTACATTGCGACCGTTATATGTTAGTCGTAGCTCAGTTGGTACGGCGTTCGCTGGCTGATCTGCGGGCCCGGGTTCGTACCCGACCGCGCTACATTTATTTTTTGTTTTATAAATGTACTTCTAATTATAATTTAATAATTTCAATTACAAATTTTAATATCGTACATTAATTATAATGTTAAAAAACTTAAATGTATCAATTTTTATTTTTTAACTATTATTTCTCATCTTTAAAGAGGTTTAAAAATAATTGTATCTATTATTGAATGAAAAAAATTCCAAAATCATGACAAAATCTGTTGTGGTGCCATCTAGTTATGATAAAATAAAAAAATATCCAAATAAAAAATAAAAGCAGAAAGAAGATAAAGATGAAAGCATAATAATTGAAAGCGCAAGCATGCGTATTACAAATATAAAAATCTTTAATATGCGAAAAGTCGGTTGTAATTTAATTATAATGCTAATTTTTAATATAATTATGCTTGCTACTTTAAAAACAGAATAATAGTATTATCGCATTGACTTTCTTTGTTAAAGCAATGCGTAAATGATGTTTCTTTAAAATCACGAAGTGACGGAATTGCTCAATATCATTGCATCGATAAAGAATATATGAAATACATTTTAAAAGCGATTTTTAAAAAATTAATAGTTTTATGTTTTATACAACTATCTAGTTAAAAGTAAAAAATTAAATAGGTTAAAATTATAATTGATATATAATATTATAAATTTTAATTGACAATGAAATTATTAATTATACTTACGAGTATATTTATAAAAAAAATGAGAAACTAATGTAGCGCATTCAGGTATCGAACCCGGGCCCGCGGACCAGCTGGTAAACTCTATACCAACTGAGCTACGACCAACCTATCATAGCGGTTGCAATGTAAGTATTTAAGTTATGTACTTTTACTAGACCCCCCGGTTTCTCAAAAACTAAGGTGTGTTGGATAAAATCCATTGAACCTGACATTAAGGGGTTCCTACCCTACAACATATATTAAAATAATCAAAATCTGTGATTAACAAGGTTGGTCCTCTCCTTGTAAGAGAGAAAACGGGAAGCACTTTGATCTTTTTCAAAAGTACTAGTATATCACAAATTTATGTAGATTTCTGTTCACTGGGCATTATAAAAAAAATTTCTGGGACCCGTTTTACTACGCATGTTTTGTGTATAAACACAATCAGTATCTTTAAGTATAAACCAAACCAAACGAATGTTGTTGAAACGTCAAGTTACATTCAAAAAATCTTCGAAATATCAGTAAGAGATATAGAAAAGAACTTTTTCCATTTCCTTTTTAAAACGCTTCGAATTATGCATGTTGCTTTAAAAAAATTTCTAGATTTTAATAAACATTGCTACGAAACCTGTTTTGTTAAGGCATGTTAGCTTACTGACATTTTGTGACGTACAAATGCCTAGTGCGACATCTTAATTCTTGGAATGTTTTCACGAAGATGTTACTTATTCTCCTATTCTTTTGAATCACTTGTTTCGAAAGCTATTAAAAATAAATTAAGTATTTTAGAATTCAGACCTAAATCAAAGTTCGAAATACAAAAATAGAGATTTTTTTGAAAATTTACGCGTACACAAATTGAATCAATATAGTAAGGTTGTGTGTTTTTGTTTAGCTGAATGAAAGTTAAGATCTTTGATTGATGTAATTGTAGTTATTCCTTTTTGGAATGAGTTATAATGGAAAAATAAAATAACGTATAAGGTTTACATAAAAATCTCTTTTTAAAAGTAATAAAAATATTTCATAAGCCTAAGAAAATCTGTTCACTGGCCATTTCTTAATCCAAAATTCTGGGATTCCTAAAATTCGAGAAGATTGATTTTTTTTTTCCTTGCATTTTATGAAAATGAAAATCCTTTATTGATTTCATTAGTTATTTTTTAACGACTTGCCGTAAAATAAGTGTTTGTACATTGTCTGATATTTTCATACTTATTTCTCCAACTTACATGAAAAAAGATGTGTTTAACATATATGCTATGATAATTTCTACTATGAAATACTATTCGTATGAAAATAGCATTTTTCATTTGTCTGTTTAGTAAATTTTTGAATAATATTGAAAAGAATCTTTTATCTTTAATTTTTCTTTTAACCCTCGATATCGCCTAATATTTTCTCAGCTAGATTTTTCTTCATTTTCGAAGAACTTTAAGTACTTTTAATGACATCTTACCTTTGCAACTTTTTTTGACCAATTTAAAGAAAATTTCTCATTCATCAAATTCATTCAATTTAAATCGTTGTTTATTTCTTGGGACCATTTCAAAATTTAATGACGGATAACGCTGGTCGACCCCAAAAAAAATTTCCTCTCTGCAAACAAAATGTAAAGTGTACACATCTAATATTCCTAATTCTAAATATACTATTCAAATTTCTGCAGCACGTACCATTTTTCCGTGAGAGAGTTTGTTAATACTAACAAACAGTGGAGGATTATTACATTAATTTGCAATTCCAGATAAAGTTGAAATCATGAAAAAAGTGCTTTCACTGTTTTAGATATCAAATTGAGAAAATATAGCATGAAAATCTAGTTTGTCGATACTTGTATCGTGCATTTTTCTTTTTGTCACCCCCCACCCTTGAGTATTCGAATTTGCTATCTACTAATATATTTTCATTGCTTATGCCACTGTAACTCCGGTAATCATATTTATACATTTACTTATAGGTAATTTACATATCTGCATTTTGTGGTTTATAAATTCCCACTTATTTTTTAACAAGATATAAAATACCTTGATTTTAAAAACACTCCTAGCAAAAGAATGGTACGTCATACAGTAATATTCGTTGCCATATTTTTATTTAGCGGAGTGAAATCTGTAAGAATCAAATATTTTCAGAGGATTTTGTTGCCGACCAGTTTAATCAATATATGTCCGATTGATTATATATATTTATAAATTTCCCTTCGGTTTAGTTTAAACTTGTCTCTAAATTTTATTAAACCTTCTGAAAAGTGTAAGAATTATTCAGTGAACCAAAGTTAATTATCTTTTAAGCTTACGAAAATATATTGTTCTATAATAAAACGTTGTTCATGGTTCAAGTTTTTTGAAAAAAATCTCCTGTTTATTTTATCTAACTAATTACATTGTACTTTTCACATAACTCTTGTACAGTCAAACATAGTTAAATGGAACTTCGATATCGTGAATTTTTCGAAATCTCTAAAAACCTTAATTTCCTTGTGTATTTACTTCTCCATTAATTGTGGGAAAGCCATTTTAGCCGAATTGATTTATCTTTAACTCGCTGCATCTCTAAATATTTCCCAAACAGGTTCTTTTAAATCTTCAGAGACCTTAAAATATTATGAAATACTATTCTAAGAAGCCCTTTTTAGATAAATTTAAGGAAAGACTCATGAAATTAAAGGATTTTGTTGCTGTATATTGTTACAATCTGGGGTTAATTGGGAAGAAATTGCATCTGAAAGAGCAGTTGCAACTGTTATCACGACACGGACGAAACTAAACGATTTAAGATAAAGATAACCGCAATCAGGAATGAGCACTGTATGCGGATATGTTTAATCTAGGGCAGACATAGTGCATAAAACATTTAAAGCTGAATCACGTTTGGAATCTCTAATTAAACTTGTAAAAGTGAAAAACATACAAATTTGTATTAGATTAATTTCAAGTATTGGAATCTATTTTTGCAGTCGATAACTAGATCTTATTTTTTGTTCTTGGGATAATTCTCCAGGTTACTAAATCAATATATTAAAAATCTAACGAAGTTAATAATCTAAATTAAAATTTCGATATCCCATTTTTTTGTAGCTCCTATTAAGTTCTAGATATCGGGGTTTGATTAGCATATCGTATTTTCAACTATAAGTAAAAGTATTGCAATGCAATTTTTTTTACTTTACTCAGTTTCTATTAAATTTTTGATTTATTTACAATCCTCTAATAATTAGAATTTTGATAATTGCCTGATTTACTTATTGTGTTACGAAAAAATCTTGGTGTTTACTTAATCAAAAGGCGTAATTAAATATGTAATGGACCTTAATTCAAGAATTTTTTAAGCCCTGTTGTATATTCTTATGCATTACCCATTCTTCTAGCCTGTTATTAAATTTCTAGGTAGTTTTAAGTATATTGCGCTTGTGAATGTTTTATTCCTTTTCTTTAAAGTTATGAAAGTAGTTATTAATAGATTTTGTGTGTTAAAACCTGGAATTTCTTATGGGAAAACACGCGCATAAAATGGTATCGTACTTTTTTCTTTGTAATTTGGGACCACAGTATTGAATTAACACGGTGAATTTGAGCACTATCTGTGACTTAGTGTGTTTGAAACCAGCTGTTTTTTGAGACATATTTTAGTGCTCTGTGATTTTTACAATGCAAAAATTATTTGAACAAAGATTTAGCCTTAAATTTTATGACTTCAAACAAAACTTCGTGTGCCGAATCAGAGTTAAAAACACGGGCATATAAATGGTATAAAGCATTCAAATGGGACCGAGATGAGGAAGTTCATTTTCCTCGTTCTGGTTGACATTCAGCGTCTACGAACGATTCTAAAATCGATAAAATCAAGAAGCTGGTACTCGAAAATAGTTGTATGAGTCTTGAAGAGTTGGCACACACATCCTTAAACTCCGTTCATAACGTTCTAACTTTATTTTAGGGATGAAACGCGTCGCCACACGACTGGTTCCAAAAAGCTCGATTTTCCCCTATCCTTCTGCAAGAGTTTTTTGCCAAATTCAAGGAATGTCATCGACCAAAAACGATGCGCGCCTGATATGTATCCTTATGGACTTTTCCTGCTCATGAAGCTAAAATAACTACTTCAAGGAAGGCATTTTGAGTCAATTAAAAACGTGAAAGAAAATTCGCGAAGTTAGCTAAAGTTGATGACCTCAAACTGAATAATGTGTGGAAAATTGGTTCCTGTGCTGGCATAGTTGTCTTGAACTTCATGAGGCTTACCATGAAGACGAAAATATAAATTTAAAGGAATATATATATATATTTTTTTGCTTTATTTATCAATTCCTGGCTCTTCTTACACGGAATGTACATTGTACAATCTTCTCTCTTTAACACTTTAGGTCTAAGCCCGAGTGTCAATCGAGTTGCGCTTTTCGGTGAATCGAACAAAGCCCGAGAGTCATCCAGGATCAACTTTCTCTGAGCTACAAAAATATCTACTATATACGTTCGCTGTCTTTTCATATGTTATCTATGAACCCTTTATTTTGAAAAAAAAAAAAATACGTGACAGTACTAAACATAGAAGTAAATGAAAATATCTATTGGGTTGGCAACTAAGTTCCCGCAGTTTGTTTAAATACACTTTTTCTACCAGAATCTATATTCTGCTTTTTGATGGAGTTAATTTATGTTAATTTTCAGATAATTAAAATGTAATATAAATTGTAGAATTCAGAGTGGGTTGGTAAGTGTATTCCCGCCTTTTTCTACAAACATTTGTGTTACAGGATTCTATATTATGTTTTTTTGATCGGGTTAAAGGGCATAACCGGATAAGCATTGGAAACATGCCTTTCAATCAAATTTCCTGATTTTTTTCTCAGATGTGGCTACATATCTGACAATATATTTCCCCCATTATCCCCTTATAAATATTAACATTTAATGAGATAAAAATGTCTTTTCGATTTTTTAAAAAACGGATTTTCTCAAAAACTGCTGCGCGGAATTTCATGCCATTAACTGAGGATATATAGATACCAAAGATGCATAACTGGTAATTTTTGTATAATTTTCTGTTTATAAAAACTGTGTGAAATAGCGAAATAAAAATTTCAAAAAATAAAAATCATATCTTATGGTTATCCGAAAATTACCATTTTCTTGTAAAAAATTCCCCACATATGCCCGTATATTCTATATAAATGCTGAAAGTTTGCGTTGGGTACTACATATAAATATTTACAAAAATGTATATTAAAATTATTGAAATTCATTTTAAGGCGTTATTTGGGGCGGAGCTACTTAACTTCAACATCCGAAGAATTTTTGGAAAAAAGTCAGCAAACAATATGTCAACTGATGTATTTTAGATTCCATTAAGACATGTTTTTCAACATCATGTTCATTTTGATATCGACAATGTTGATAATGTTGCTCATGTGTTCATTAAAATTTTAAATACAGCTATTTTGTAACTGTTTATTTAAAAAATTCTTCGGTTGTGGAAGTTGAGTAGCTCCGCCCCAAAAAAGCATTAAAATGAATTTCAATAATTCTAATATGCATTTTTATAAATATTTATATGTAGTACACAACGCAAAATTTCGGCATTTATATAGAATATACAGGCACATATGGGGAATTTTTTACAAGAAAATTGTAATTTTCGGATAACAATAAGATATGATTTTTATTTTTTTTAATATTTATTTCGCTATTTCCCATAGTTTTTATAAACAGAAAATTATACAAAAAATACCAGTTATGCATCTTTGGTATCTATATATTCTCAATTAATGGCATGAAATTCTGTGCAGCAGTTTTTGAGAAAATCCGTTTTCAAAAAAAATCGAAAAAGCATTTTTATCTCATTAAATTTCAATATTTATCGGGTGATAATAGAGGAAATATATTGTCTGATATGCAGCTGCGCTTGGGAAAAAAATCAGGAAATTTGATTAAAAGGCATGTTTCCAATGCTTATCCGGCTATGCCCTTTCATATCATTAAAACGGAATGTCAACTATAGAAGGACAACTGGATTGGCAACTACGTTCCCGCCTTTTTTAAAATGCATTTTTCCTGTCGTAATCTGTATTTTGTTTTTTGATCGAGTTAATTTATGCTAAATTTCAGATCATTAACTCTTTTCACTCGTATGTCCAGTCTGAGTGGACATCATATTTCTTTGCAAAATTTGATATTAGCACCAGTGATAAAGGAAAATAAAATTGGCCTTATTCAATTAGAGCATTTTTGAAATTGTGTACTTCAAGGAAGCTTCTTTTCAAAAAGCGGTGTCAACTGAATAAAATTTGTATAAGAGACTTAAGAGTCGAAAAGGTTAAAATGAAATGTCAACTATGCAATGCAACAGGGTTGGTAACTAAGTTCTCGCCCTTTTTTTTAATTTTTAAAAAAAAATATTTTTCAATAAAATTTAACAACTAATTAATCAACAATGTATTCTTCCTTGTTGTTTGCAACTTCTTCCCAACGTTCAATAAGATTTTCAATACCTCGTTAGTAGTAATCTTTCAGTTTCGACTCGAAAAAATCATCCAACCAAGCTCTCAATTCTGCATTAGTATTGAACGAAACTCTGTTCATAGCATTTGCAAGAGATCTAAAAAGGTGGAAATCTATTCGTGCCAAATCGGGATAGTACGGCGGGTAGGGCAGCACTCCCCAGCTATACGTTTGATTGGCTTCCTTGGTCATATTGGCGAAATGAGGCCGGGCATTGTCGTGCAGCAAAAGAACTCCATGTTGCGATTAGGTCTTTTCTCTTGAATAGCCGTGTTGAGTCGTTCCATCTGTTGAACACAGAGTTCTACGTTAACCGTTTGTTTCCGTTCAAGAAATTCGTAATGGATAATCCCTTCCCAGTCCCACCATGCACATAACATCGTTTTACGTGGATGAAGATCTTGTTTCACGCGCGGTGTTGGTAATTTACCGGGGCTAAGCCATTCCTTGCGCTGCTTCATATCAATATTCAGGCACCATTTTTCGTCGCCAGTAACGATTCGGTAAAGAAACCGTTGCTTGTGTCCATGAGTTGAGCGGTGAGGAGCAAGCAAACCAGCGGAGATTGTGACTCGCTGATTTTTGTTGTTGTCACTTAACCCCTTGAGGGGCGGTGATGCCGTCACGGCATCACATAATTTTAATCCCTAATTGCCACATTGGCACCAGATTATTTGAATGAAAACTTCTTTTTTATTAAATAAGCGAAAATATACCTTTTCTTCTTTGCGAATAAATTTTCTTGTAAATACTGGTGTTATTCAATTATTTCATCAGTTTACAAATACAATTACCTTGCCCCTGAAAGAGCTAGAGCATGCGGAACACATGCTCTACACTTCTGAACATTTTCCCATTGAGTGAAGATGCTTCTCTATAGCAGTGTGGGAGAATTTCATTTTCTCTGCGAGTTCCCTTGTCGTTTGATGCGAATTTTCGTGCAACAGTTGGTTTAATCGCTCTTCATCGAACTCAACGAGGTGCGTCGTTGATGTCAAAGTTTCCATTTTTGAACTTGACATACCAATCATGAGCGGTTCTTTCAGCTATGGCCACACACAGCACAGATGCGAACAGCTTTTGCGGCCAACAACCTTTATTAAAAGCAAAGAGGCGAAGGTGTCGAAGATGCTCCTTTTTCCCAACTTGACACTACATTTTACGATCTGCATTTTAACACAAATTAACTCTATCCAAAAAACAAAATATAGATTCCGGTAGAAAACTTCTATTTAAAAAAACTGCGGGAACTTAGTTGCCAACCTAATATAATAAGTTTCATTCGAACTTATTGTGAGACTAGTGCTGTTTGTGCTTTAAAGTGTACGACACAAAAACAAATTTTAATAAATGTTTATATACAAATAAAATCTATTTTCAGATATTTGTACGACGTTTGGGTAAGTTTTTATTCAAGTCTATGTAAAATTTTGTTAAATATTTTCTTATCCGGAACTTCAAAAAATATATATAAAACGTGATATTTTTCAATAATTTCTGATGCGTTAATATTTCGTACATTTAAATACGTCCTTGATTATGAATAAGAAAAGCTTGAAGTTCATAATAAAAAAAAGTTACTAAAATACATATATTCCTACTATTTTATTTAAATAATATGTGCCGAATACCCTCTGACAGCAGGGATATAGATATGCGGTTAAAATAGCTCAGACCTCAAAGTGTTAATCAGTCAAGTGCCGGTATTACAAAGAGGTTCCGCACAATAAATATAATTAGTAACTGTAATATTAAACTAATATTACGCCTCCTTTGTTCTTGCCGCGTTTTTCCAGAAAGGTATTGATTAATCTTTATAGATACGGGCGGCACAAAAATAGCGCCACTCAATGCAAACTAGTCGTGAATCTCAAAGTAATTATGTGAATAATTCTAATTAGTCTGTTTTAACAGTTTGACGTTTATTGCTTTTATACTACTACTGGGCATTGCATGATACAAATATGTCATTAAAAGTTATCTAGGATTTAAAAGCCGATGGCGCGTAGAGAACGACACCCGTGTCTTTACGTATATCAAAACAGTGTCTTTAAAGGTAAATATTTCGTCTAATTGCCTACATTTTTTTTTTCGAAAATCATCAGCAATCTTATGCTTCCACGACGACAGTTACCCCGAGCGCCCTTCGACCCTCTTGCCGAGCTCCCACAAAGTGAAATTTGTGTGTAATGGAAAATATAGATTTTCTTAAACTATGTGACCTAACGTAACCGCTATAGTTTTTTTGCAAGGTTTAAATAAACATCTACAAGCCCTAATATTTTCTTAATTTTGGTTTCATCAGATTCGGAAACAAAGAGGGGGGGGGGGGCATATTTTTGCATTACATTTTCGACGATATCTCCGAAATATAACTAAAATTAAAACAAATGTATTTATGAGTTCGGCGTTACAAGAGCCTTTCACACGAGATATATATATATACACACACACAGGGTGGTTATAATTAAACTTCCCCTATAAACAGCATCCTACAGCGCAAACGGGTGAACGGAATGCAATGAAATTTGGTATATAGACTACGCGAGATGCGCTCACGGAATTTCGAAAAAAAAATTAGTTCCAAAATGTCCACCAGTTAGCGCTTTTTCCGGAAAAAACATTAAATTTAGCACAATAAACTGCCAAAACAGCCGGTTTTACATTTTATTGCTCATAATTCTTGTTCTGGATTGTTAACATTGTTTTTGTATTCCGTTTTGGTCGTTTATTCTGTTAAATTTAATGTTCTTCCGGATAAAGCGCCCTCTGGTGGACACTTTGGAACTATTTTTTTTTTTTCGAAATTATGTAAACGCATCTACTGTAGTCTATATACCAAATTTGTCTCCTGCGTTATTCCTAATCTGTGAATGGTTAATCTATAAATATATAGGTCAATAGTTTTTATTACTTCTACAAAATTTGACCTTTCCGCGTTCCATACTTTATGAGAAAAACGGCTGTGACAGACGGACAGACACACGAGTCGTCTGATAAAAGTTTCGTTTTCACTCTTTAAGTACGGAACCCTAAAAATAAGCCGGACCTAACATTTCTGCCCTGATAAAATAGGGAAAATTTCAATAATGGATAAAGCAGATTGCATAAAAATGATGGAAGAGGCTAGACAGAATATAAGCATTGAAAATGTAAGTAAAGACTCCAACAACTGAATTAATAGGAAAAGGCGAGAAAAAATGACGCGAAGATAGAGAAACAAAGAATCTTCACCACCATAATATTTGGAAAACTGAAAGATAAAAAAATCCTATGTAACTAAAACAAATCGTAAACAAAAGCCTAATTTAAAGTCCTGAAAGTATATATAAAAAACAATTATTAAATTACTACCACCATAGGTGTTATCAATAATTTCAACACACCATTTCGTAAAGAGGAAAACTGGGAGATTTCATGAGTGGCCATGGTCAGTAGTAGCAGATTTATATAGGTGGCCACTTTTTATTTCATAGTGCTAAACAATGTTTATTAAAATTTGTTATTAATCTAAATTTAAATTTTAGATTTATTAGAAAATGCTACTTTAGATTTTAGAAAATATTTACCTTTTTAAATATTGAATTTAATTGTCCTTTCTTAAATATAACAATATAAAAAAGCTAATGTATTTATTCAAAATTTTATTAAAAAGATATAATTTCAATTAAATTTATGTAACACCTAAAGCTGTGCAACGCCACTTCAGCTAATGAATTGGAACTATGTACATTACTCCAGTAAAGTGGACATATTCTCTAACGCTTTTCAAAAGATTTTTCTTTACCAAACACTCTTTTTCTCTGCAAAAAACTACTTGTGTCTAAGTTGAGTGTTAACTAATTTCATGAAGATCAATGTGTCGGTTATAAGATGCAGTCGGCCAAAAGAAAGAGAACACCCCATGCATTTTAATCGCGAAATTGTACCAGAAAACTAAAATAGCATTCACCAAGAAATTATACATTTCAATTTACATAAAAAATAAGCTTGGTTCACATCTCCACACTCATTGTACCAAACACAGCAAATTTCAATATGAACAGCTAATTTTGACATATCGCTCACCCGCAAGAAAAGTGGCACATCTCGCAAAGATTCATTTTAAGTTTTATTCCACTAATAGGTACGTCATAGATGCATCTTGCTACACATTTTCAAAAGTGTATTTATAAGGAAAATCACTTTTTTACGCTATATGTCCGCTTGGGACCACAGAAGAGTGGATTGTGTGGGGAGGTAAAACTACCCAACCCACCTCACCCCTTTCTACGTCTTCATTCTTAAGGTTTTTTATTCATGCATGCAGAGCTAAGCACTATGAATTCATGTTACAGAATAATCATCCAAATTTTCTTGTGCTTCTCCTCCGGTGAAGTAGTCTTGTGCTTCTCCTCCGGTGAAGTAGTCTTGGGCTTCTCCTCCGGTGAAGTAGTCTTGGGCTTCTCCTCCGGTGAAGTAGTCTTGGGCTTCTCCTCCGGTGAAGTAGTCTTGGGCTTCTCCTCCGGTGAAGTAGTCTTGGGCTTCTCCTCCGGTGAAGTAGTCTTGGGCTTCTCCTCCGGTGAAGTAGTCTTGGGCTTCTCCTCCGGTGAAGTAGTCTTGGGCTTCTCCTCCGGTGAAGTAGTCTTGGGCTTCTCCTCCGGTGAAGTAGTCTTGGGCTTCTCCTCCGGTGAAGTAGTCTTGGGCTTCTCCTCCGGTGAAGTAGTCTTGGGCTTCTCCTCCGGTGAAGTAGTCTTGGGCTTCTCCTCCGGTGAAGTAGTCTTGGGCTTCTCCTCCGGTGAAGTAGTCTTGGGCTTCTCCTCCGGTGAAATTGACTTTTGCCGAGATGTCACTTTTTTGCGGCTGGGGTATGTTTGACTTTGTCACTAAGTTTCACCTTTGGATCGCAAATGGGAAGTCATTTAGTCAAGTAATTTAGGGGTTATGAAGATTTGAAACTCCTAAAATTTAAATTCATGTTTAATCGGTGCAATGCAGATAGATTTTTTGAACTACTTTGACAAAACTACTACAGAACTACTTCGCATAATAAGCTATAATTTTACAATCTGGTATGAAAGGGGAAAATAGGGGGGGGGGGGGGGAGTTGGGCAATTTTCTATACAATGGCGCCCAAATACGTATAATTTAGATACAGCCCTAGCAGAGCAATGTTTTTAAAAATTTGCAATCTTAGGCGAAATTATAATTTGACAAACTATTCCTAAAATATTTTAATGAGCTTAGACACATAAACTTAAACAAATGCATTCATAGTCCAGGCAATAGAGACCGTATAAGGGCTATACCTAGAAAAATTCATGGTAGTTCTGGAAAAAGGTTTACTCTGCTTTTTGGGTCGCTGAATCCGAATTTTTAATTTCCCACCAAAATTTCCCCCGGCAACCCCCCCCCCAAAAAAAAAAAAAAAAATTGGTAAAAAGACCCCCAAAAAAGCTTTTTATTAAATTCCATTTTTTTATTGTTTTAGGGAAAGTACCTAGAAATTCAGAAAGTAGACAAAATTTGCAACAAATTAGGTATATGACATTATGACTTACGATGAAGGGGGGATCTGCCTCGGAACATGCGCGCGGTGCTGCGTGAACTAAGTTGCGCAATTCCACTTAACCACTCACACGTTTACATTCGCCCTCCCATCTCCCCTCCGAACTTTCTCTATAAGGTTTACTTTGTTTTTTGGGTCGCTGAATCCGAATTTTTAACTTCCCCCGAAATTTCACCGTCCAAATAGTTGTTTTTAACTTAAATTTCTTATTGTTTTAGGGGAAAAGCATTACGAAATTCAGAAACTAGACAAAATTTGCAACAAATAAGATATGACATTATGACGTAGGATGAACGGGGAGGGCTGCCTCTGAACATGCACTGCGGTGCTACGTGCACCAAGTTATGAAGTCCAGGCAATAGGGGATTTTACCTGGAAAAATTAATACTAGTTCTGGATTTCCACTCACTTTGTTTTTGGGTCGCTGAATCCGAATTTGTAACTTCCCACCAAAATTTCACCCGGCAACTCCCCAAAATATTAATTTTTTGAAAAAATTTGGTTTTTGAGAAAAGCGCGCGGGGAATATTCCGAGGCAGCCCCCTCTCTCCCCGTTTATCCTACGTCATAATGTCATATATCCTATTTGTTGCAAATTTTGTCTAGCTTCTGAATTTTGTAATGCTTTTCCCCTAAAACAATTAGAAATTTAAGTTAATAACTATTTTTGGGGGTTTCGGGGGGAAATTTTGGCTGTAAGTTAAAAATTTGGATTCAGCTACCCAAAAAACTTAAAGTAAACCTTATAAGGAAAGTTTTGAGGGGAGACGGTAAGGCGGATGTAAACGTGCGAGTGGTTAAGTGGAATTGCGCAACTTAGTCCACGCAGCACTGCGGCGCATGTTCCGAGGCAGATTTCCCCTTCATCCTAAGTCATAATGTCTAATTTGTTGCAAATTTTGTCTTTCTGAATTTCTAGATACTTTTTCACTAAAACAATAAAAAAATGGAATTTTTTAATAACCTTTTTTGGGGGGCTTTTTACCAAAATTTGGGGGGGGGGGAGGGTTGCCAGGGGAAATTTTGGAGGGACGTTACAAATTCGGATTCAGCGGCTCAAAAAACATAAATTAAGCTGATTTCCAGAACTACCATTAATTTTGCTAGGTAAAATTCCCCATTGCCTGGACTATCATTGACTAAAAATTTACGGAAAGTGCTACCAACAACACTACAACACTAGATTCATTCAAACTTTGTTTAGTATATATGTTTATACATATATAATGATACTATTTGAATTATAAAATGAATACAAAGAAATATTGAGTTCTTAGACTATTTTTTAAATAAATCTGTTGCCATTTCAACTGAAAAATTTACTATTATCACTCTGACTTCAGAAAGTCCATAATTAAATATCTCTAACTTTATATTGACATTGTTATCGAATTGAAGTTGAAACTACGATTTAGAATTCACAAAGAAACAAAGATCTCTGTGGAATATTACATAATTTTTTATACGTTAAGGGTTAACCTGTCGTATGTTAAAGATAACTCTAAATAGTTTCGAAAGTATGAGGCATTATTTTTTAATATTTTGTTATTTAACTTAAAAGTAATTCTTAATAGAAAATTAAATGTTAAGCTTTTATGGAAGAGCTTTGTACCACTTGATTACATACTAAAGATATGCTACGACGAAGGAAAAAAATGATTGAATTTTTTTCGAAGTTTAAAACTTAACATCTGTTCAAATGTGTTACATTGTTCAGCATTGTAAAGGGTGTTTTATTTATTCAAAATGTGTATTGCTCATCTTTGTTGAGAAATTGTATACATGCAACCTCGTCCAGTGTGTGCTGAGGGGATGAGGGTACTTTCATACTATACAGGGTAGCCCATGATTATTTGGACAAACTTTAAGGCGAGGTAGGGCACATCACAAGGATTACATAGCAACCCATGACCGGGAAGCTTTTTCAAGAAGGCTCACGTTTTCAGCACCAGCCTTGGCGAGTTGGCGAAAGCGAGAGCATTCAGCTAGCTCTAACGCCAATCGTCGTCTTGTGTTTTGTTTTGAACCGAAATGGCAGAAGACGAACTAGCATATTTTAGTCCTACCTAAATTAAAGAAATATTTTCAGTTATGTGTTCTAGATGAAAAGAAATCTTCTTCGAAAGAAATTGTATTACGAATTCTTATACTGTTTTATCGAAGGCCTTTATTACTTTTGATGATATAGACTAAAATTTTGATTATTTGATCCCCTCAAAAATCTAAATTTTCATTCAATTGAGCATTATTAATTCCATACTTCTTAAACAAAAACTCATTACCTTCATATATTTAGATATTTGATTACATATAAAGATGGATTTATGGGGATCATGAATTAATGCCGTTTAAGTGCATTTTGATGTATATATAAACACAGATTTTAAAAAATTCCTGTGGCAGAAAATTACTATATTTTCTGCGATGAGCTTATATAATTAATTTAATACCAAATCATTCTGCAGAAACAGCCCCCAAAGTCGAGTGAAAATAGGCCAAACCAAGAAAGACAAAAAAAACATTCACACCCCAAACAGGATGTTTAGAAATTGCCTTTTCAATGTGAGATGAAATTCTTAAGGGGAGGTGGGGTAGAAGGAAGATTGAATGACTATCTTTTCTTACTTCAAAGTAACAAAATCATTAGAGAATTTTTTTAACTGTATATGATAGTGAGGGGCTATAATTTTTAATAAATTAAATAAATTTAAATAGTTAAATTTATCAATTAACAAATAGAAAAAACAAACCAAAATATTAAAAACTTGGAAAATTGAACTTTTTTTTTTTTTGGGGGGGGGGGGGGGCGTAGAATTTGAATAATTGGTCTTTTACTTATAGTTACTAAACTGTAAAAAATTAAAAAAAAAAAATTAAAGCGTGCGCACAAAAGGTTAATCCTTATTATTATTTTTAAAATCTTTCATTCTATTTGTTTCCTTATCTTTTTTTATGGTAAATTATTTATTTGTTATTTAAAAATCAACAGATAGAGAAAAGCAGTAAACTTTATGCACTGTTATGCATAAGCGAAGGAATAGTTAACATTTCAGACGCAATTTTAACTAATCTTTTCTGTAAGGCAACAATGAATTTTAAACGGGCAAAAAATAGTGTGATGGAGGAGAGGGGGGTGGGGGGGGGAGAAAATTCGAAATGGGAGGTTGCCTCAGACGATTGAGCATTATTTTATTGCCACTTCAACTTAATAAATAGAGCAATATGTTTGCAGGGTGACGAAATATAAAGTACGTGTGTGTGGGAGGGGGGGGGGGATTTCATTCGAGAGAAGAATTTACATGATTTATTCAAATATGACGAATTATTATTTTTAAATAATAAATAAAACAACTAAGGCGAAATAATATTTAAAAATATGGCAAAAATTTTAAAATAAAAAACTGAAGAATTTTAAAGATTTTTAATTTTGTGCACTAGGGACAGACCAATGTCTTTTTCATAAAAACTCAAATAATGATAAAATTTTAACAATATTAAAATGTAATAGTAATTGATTTAATTCCATGCATCAACTTGCAGTTATTTTAGCTGATAGATTTAATTGTAGGATACGGCTAAATAATTTATGCTTTATCGTTCAATCTAATTATAATCGAATTTATTTTAGTTTCAACTTCCTATTAACTTCTAATCACAATTAAATAAAAAACAATTCATTCTTAATGAATTATTTCAGTGAAAATGTGTTTTATTAATGCAATCAACACGTCACATAATTATGCCGCTTAATAATAAAAAAAACTAAATTAATTCAGTAATAATACTAATAAAACTATGTTCAATTGTGTCATAAAAACATGATCAATACAATTATATTTATTAAAGAGAATTTTTACGTCTGTTTTTTAAAATACGTTCTCAATTTCTTCGAACATATAGCGAATTAATGAAATAAATGAATATTATAGAACTGAAAAAAATAACTTATGTTTGAATTATATATATTTGTGCAATTAAAAGTTATTTTAATCGAAAAAAGATCTTTGTTTTAAGCAAGGTTCTAATTGCAAACCACGGTGAAATAACATTTCGTCTAGCTTTTTACATTTGCGGAAAAAACAAATGAAAAAAAGCACATCTCTTCCTCTCAGCAAAGGAATGGGGTTGCTGTTCGCTACGCGTACGACGTCACGAACAAAAAAGGGTGCGTAGCGTTGAATTCATCCCCGCGCCAACCCTTACTCTGGCGATAAGGTGCTCAAAACGTGAGCCTTCTTGAAAAAGCGACCGGGAAACGTCATCGTTCGCCACTGGGTGTTGCTGTTCACGAGAGCACTGTAGGGGAAATATCTGCTTTATCGCAATCATTAGAGTAGTGGTCACATTGAGAACTTGAAACATTTTACGGACGTAGTAGTGTAAGTTATTAATGCAAATTGGGATGCACATTCGAAAACATCCGGCAGTCCAGTACATCTCTCTGTGGGAACCGTACTCTATAGTCCTTCAGCTGTGTATGCATTGCCACCAGCCAATCCGTACACGAAGTGAATGTGTGCCAGCTCCCTGCCCGTAAAATGTTGAATGTTCTTCTCAAGGCGATTACTGCTCGTATGACTGCGATAAAGCAAATATTCCCCCTCCAGTGCTCTCATGAATAGCAGCACCTAGTGTCGCAAGTGATGTTTCCAGTGATAGGTTGCTATGCAAATGTGAATCCTTGTGATGTCCCCTACCTCCCCTTAAAGTTTGTCCCGATAATCCTGGGACATCCTGTATAGTTTTTAATCGCAAGAGCGCATGTAGATAACTATCTCTTTCGTCATGGACCAGATAGAGCATTTAAACTTGAGTAATACATTTAAATGATATTATTCAATGAAATGTTCTAATAGGAATGCATCAATAGGCATACCTCCCATTATTCAATACAGAATGAATCTGTTCAAACTTCTCATGATAGCTTGCTTTATTATTCTATTAAAAATGGCTTGAGATGAATTAGAAATATCGAACTGTTTGATCAAATTCGTTGTTAAGCTATATTGTGCAATATTAATATTTCATGATACTTTTCAGAAGAGGAACTACAGCAATATCCTAATGATTCGAATAAAGGGGAAGTTGTAACAACTGCTACCAATCCTGAAACAGAGAGCACTCCTAATCAGCATTCTCAAGTTACTGAATTCGACAATCCTAGTTCAGCTATTGCTACCACTTCAACTGCCACATCGACAAAATCACAATCATTAAATTCTGAATTAAATGATTCGAATAAAGAGGAAGTTGTAGCAATTGCTACCAATCCTGAAACAGAGAGCTCTCCTAATCAGCATTCTCAAGTTACTGAATTCGACATTCCTAGTTCAGCTATTGCTTCCACTTCAACTGCCACATCGACAAAATCACAATCATCAAATAACGAATTAAATGATTCGAATAAAGAGGAAGTTGTAGCAATTGCTACCAATCCTGAAACAGAGAGCACTCCTAATCAGCATTCTCAAGTTACTGAATTCGACAATCCTAGTTCAGCTATTGCTACCACTTCAACTGCCTCATTGACAAAATCACAATCATCAAATAACGAATTAAATGATTCGAATAAAGAGGAAGTTGTAGCAATTGCTACCAATCCTGAAACAGAGAGCACTCCTAATCAGCATTCTCAAGTTACTGAATTCGACAATCCTAGTTCAGCTATTGCTACCACTTCAACTGCCACATCGACAAAATCACAATCATCAAATTCAGAGTTAAATGCCCCTGGAAGAAGGCGAAGATGTACCTGTGCTATCTGTATAGTTCCTGTTAAAAGGTGAGTTACTGGTTGCATGTTTTACTTTATACATCAGTGTTGGGTAGAATCTGATTTCGAAGTAATGAAATTACAGATTAAAATACATAATTTCCTCACAATGCAATGCATTACAAAGAAATTTCAATTACGCATTTGATATATATAATCTGATTATCTTGTAATAGATTACAAATCAATTCTCATTTTCTTTTAAAGTTTAATTAGGTTAATTTGTAATAAATTACAAGATGATTAAGATTGCATTTTAAATTGTATAATTCAATTAACCTTTAATCGATTACAAGATGATTGATTACATTTTAAATTGTATAATTCAATTAATCTTTAATCGATTACAAGATGATTGATTACATTTTAAATTGTATAATTCAATTAATCTTAATCGATTATAAGATGATTAAGATTGCATTTTAAATTGTATAATTCAATTAATCTTAATCGATTATAAGATGATTAAGATTGCATTTTAAATTGTATAATTCAATTAATCTTTAATCGATTACAAGATGATTAAGATTGCATTTTAAATTGTGTAATTATATAATCCAATTAACCTGTAATCGATTACAAGATGATTCAGATTACTTTTAAATTATAGACTCCTGTTAACTTGTAATGTATTATAGGTCAATTCTAATTATTTTTAAAAATATAATTTAGATTAAATTCTAATGTATTATAGGTTAATGTGAATTACGTTTGTTCAGAATCCAATGTGGTTAACGTTTGATGTAATAAAACTTAATCTAAATTGCATTTTATGAAGTGTATTTAACCCTAGATCTACCGGGAATTTTATTCAAGTTTTAATAAAACGTTCTACACCAGAATTTTTATTTAAAACTATTTAACTTATTTACCTTATTTTTGTCTGGTTTATATACTTAGTTTATTTTAAAGAAATTTCTGGTTTGAATGAATATTTTGTATGTACCTGTCGGGTCCAATGGACCCGTCTGGTAGACGGAGGGTTAAATTGCAATCGTATACGAGCTAATTCTAATTGCATTTTAAGAAATATAATTTAGATTAAATTCTAAAATATTACAAGTTAATGTCAATTACGTTTTTTCAGAATACAATTTGGTTAAAGTGCAATGTAATATAACTAAATCTAAATTACATTCTACGAAATGTATTTAAATTAAATTGCAATCAATTAGGAGCTTCTAATTGCATTTTTAAAATTGATATGAAAATTACTTGTAATCCATTGCAAGTTAATAACAGTTATGTTTATAATAATGTAACTAAAATTATAAGTAATTATATGTCAGTCAGTATTTGTTATAAAAACATAGATTTGCATATTTACTAATTATCTAGTTTTTACTTAATTACTCGTTTTCTAAAAATGTTTTTTACAATTTCAATTCAGACCCGAAAAAGCGGACTATAAAGAGTCTGATGCAGTGATTTTAACGTGATCGTTATTGTGCATACACCATAATTTTACAAAACGATAACTTTTTTTTAAGTTTTATATCCAGATAAGTCAATATATGATTTAATTTGTTACGAGATGTAAAAACTGTTTATCGCTTTCGAAGGGACTATTTCCGTCATTTTTAACCTATAGATCTTAAATATGTGTGGTATAAGTAATTATATATAATGTATTTAAATTTTGGTAGATAATCTGACGATTGAGAATGCAGTGTTGAAAATGAAGGAATTTTAACCATCCATGACTGCATCTTGGTTTTGAGATCTTGTTCCTGCTGTTTAGGTCACAGGGCGACGATCGCAATTTTTCGGTCTCTGTGCCTTTTCATTTCCTAGGTGTTTCGGTCCAACAAAGTGACATAATATTACAGAAGACTTTGATCGTCTTTTTTTTTTTTTAAACCAAATAAATTTTACTACAGTGCGAATATAAGGGCCCGATAACCACACACAACTCAAATCTAAATTTTCGAAAAGTTTCATATAATAAACGTAAGTTTTAAAGAGGGGGGGGGGGGGCATGGCTCTATAGATTTTTTTATAAAAATCCTTCCATATTTTAGTGTATCAAATATAAGAGGCTGACAAATTAAAATAATTATAACTCAAGCTATAACTACCGTAAAATACTTATACTTTGTATGGTAAACGTAATCTTGATAATGGGGAGGGGGACATTGTCGGTGTTTTTAACAGAAGCCCCCATCTTTCACTATAGCACAAATATAAGAGCCCGTTAAACATACTTATAACTCGGATCCAAATTGTCACTGAACATACAAATTTCATGTGATAAAAGCAATCTATATTATAAAGGATAAACATATCTGTGCGTAACGCACACGTCATTTTGCGAATGGCAACACTTTGAAATTTGAAATAAAATTTTAGTTTTGCAATTTTCTCTGCTGCAAATTTTTATACTTCTAAACATTGCACATTTTAAATTTTTACACCGTCGTATAAGGAAAAAAATGCTCTTAAATGCAATTTGCTTGAAAGTTGTATCTCAATCTATTTTTGAGATATTATTTTTTTTGTAGTTTTTAATACCATTTTTCTTATCGTGGCAACAAAAGTACCTCATTTCTATTGAGTCATTGAAAGTAAGCGGAAAATAGGAGATACTGTATATTTTTCTTGCCATTTTCTCATAAAACCTGAAAAAAAAGTTGAAATTAAAATATGGGCTATCTCAAGAATATTGTCTATTATTCCGTGATAATGACGTCATATGCACACTTTTCTATAAACGAAATTCAAGACTGAATTGTGAAAGTGGATTGCTTTAGCGGGTGCAAATGACGTCATTTTATATAAAACGTGTACCTTAATTCTTAAACCTAAATTATGTTTTGTAGAAGTGCGTCATTTTCACAGTCCAGCTACTTTGAAAATCTTCTCAGATGAAAATGCTTCATTTTTTAAAATAATGTAATCGAAATCACACGCTGATAAAACGCAATGTTTTACAAAAAATTCGAGTGTCTTTATAAAAGAGAGGTGACATGCAAATAATAGCGATTTATATTACAGAAATTGATGATTCTCACCTGGATGGATTTGTTTCGCAGAGTTAGACAAGCAAACAAATAATTCGTGGTTTAAAATAATATCGTGTTCCTGAAGTTTTTGTCGAAAATTTTCTCGAATAATAAAATTTTAATGCTATTCTTTAGGACATTCTATTATAATTTTATCAAAAGAACATAATTTGCTTAATTTAATATTTCCTAATTTTATATAATCTATATTTAAAACACAAGTGTGTTTTTTAGTCATCTGCCCTGATCTTTTTGCTGAACCAATTTTACTTTTTATTTATTAATTTTTTTTAACTGAAAACTCTTCCTTTGTAGATGTGATCACATTATTATTATTATTCTTTTTTTTAATATTCCCACTTTTATATTTTAATTTTAAAAGCATTTTATGAAATTTCTTCTAAATGATGCAACTTAGATAGCTTTCATTATTGCAGACAAGAGAGAAATAATGAGGTATTTTTAACTTTATTCATGCTATTTAAAATTCAGAATTATTGATAAAAACTGTTCTATAGGGTTTAGTGGCGCAAAATCCCATTAGGAGCAGAATATTATGTTAGGGGCGTAATAATGGAAAATGACATGCTGCTTTTGAAAACACTCATTTTTCCTCATAAATTTTCTATATTGTTTTTCCTTTTGCATGTGTACTGATACTAAGTTTCAGACACTTAGCGAAACGCTTATTTAAGTGATAATGAAGTCATATTTAAAACAAAACGATCATTTTCTTAAATAAAACTAAACATTTTAGCACAAATGCGTCTAAAAAACATAAATTACGGAAATTTTTACTCTGCGGAATTGAGATTAGAATCTCAAGTAAAGAGGGCGTCTGTTCACATAAAAGATGTTGCTGACAATCGTCACTTCAAGTTTTGAGTTAAATGATTTTTAAATGATCAAACAAAATACGTTATTTTTTTAATAATGAATATGGATATAAGAAGTGCGTATGCAAATTTTGAGAAGGTGAAAGTTGCTTTTTTTATTCCGGAAATCCAAGCATAAAAGCCCCAATTGATAACCACATCCTAATAACTGATATTTATATTTTACTGATTAAGTATTTATATTATAAAGAACAAACGTGCCTGTGCGTAACACAGACGTCATTTTGCGAATGGCAACACTTCACGATCAAATTTCGGTCTTTAAATTTTCGCTACTGCAATTTTTTAATCTTCTGACATTCGTACATTTTCAATTTTCGTCGCATAGGGAAAAAATTTACTTTCAAATGCAATTTGTTTAAAAAATGTACCTTAATTGACTGATGTAATATATTTTCTAAAATAATTTTTAAGCATTTTTTTTAAAGTGTATCTTATCACGTGCCGGTTTCAATACATAATAATAATATAAATATTTTGCACATAAATCAACATTTTTCAGTATTTGTTTCTG
The DNA here is from genome assembly GCA_963932465.1 of Maratus speciosus. NCBI lineage: Eukaryota > Metazoa > Arthropoda > Arachnida > Araneae > Salticidae > Maratus > Maratus speciosus. The sequence goes on along the minus strand of OZ010796.1, from coordinate 269,932,439 downwards.
ACTATTTTTGCATAGCGAAATTAACACTTCCTTTATAAACAAATAAAAGAATAATATTAAAAAACCCACCAATATATTTGTGAAAGACAAATTACCGAAATTAATACTTCTTTTATAAACAAATAAAAGGATAATGTTGAAAAAAACCAAATCTAACGTATTTGTAATCGTACAATTTAAATTTTTAGTACACCAAGTAGGACTTTTTCTTTCAAATTGAATTTGTTTGCGAATCGCATCTCAGTTTACTGATTGTCTATGGTTTTAAAAACAATTTTAAAGCATGAAATATTTTTTTTTATTTTTCGCGCGGAGCTCGATTACGAAAGATTAATTCGTTTGCCATTAAAACAAAATAAAGAGTTTATAATTTTCTTATGGCTAATATCCATTAAAAAAAACTTCCCTATGGATAAATAAAAAAATATAAATAAAACACAAATTTACCAGATATGTATAAGCTCTGAAATTGTCAGAATATAAAAGGATACCATAAGTAGCAAAATCTTGGCAAATAACTCCTAGCATGCGGCTAATAAGAAAATCTCTTTTGATGAATTTCAACAAAAATATTTGATTGTATAATTCGTATTTTCCATATGAGAAATGCTTTTTTTAATGTAAGCGGTCAATCTAAAAAATTTATTGCATATAAAAAAATTATTAGTTTTCAATTAAAAAAAAAAAAAAAATGTTTTCACCTATATTCTTAAGCCCGGGTACGATCCCCTAGTTATTTTAAAGGGGGAAAGGGAGTCTCTTTTTGGTCCTGTTTGCCATTTAGAATCTCTTCATGAAATTGTTTTTATAGTTGTAAAAACAAATTCTTTATTTAAAATCCAAATTCATCGAATCTGGTTACCTTTTTATGCATTAGTTTCATGGAAAATAAATTTTTTACATGTTTGGATAATATTGGAATGTATAAGTTCTAATTAAAGTACTTTGAAGTAGTCAGGCATCGGATTTCGAAGCTGTCCACGATGGCTTTATTTTTTTTACGCATTCTTTTTTAAACTTTTTGCATTTACGAATGCATTTGTAAAATTCATTCAGTATTATTGGTTGAAAAAATTAAAGTATTATATTGAAAATCCAAATTCATCGAATATAAATTTGTATTTTTATGCATTTTTTTGATAAATTTTTGATATGCTTTGGTAATAGTTGAATATTTTAGTTTAAATTTATTATAATTTTGTAAATACTTATATATACTTTAACACGTAGTTCTGCATTGTGCCGGGTGACCCGATTTCTACAGCGGAATTAAAGCGGCGTGGAGGGACACACATTCATAGGATTTTTTCTTCGAATCTGTAATTTTTCGCTTTTTTATCATTTTCTGATCATTTAAAATTGGATATTTTACTAATCCTTTAAGCCAATGGTCACACAAATTCATGAATTTTAGCAATAGGTTGCTCCGAAGCTTGTACATTTACTCCTTCTCTGTTCACTATATGAATGTCAGCATTTTTATTAAACAAATTTTATTATCTAAAACCGAAAAGGAAATAAAACCGCATCATATGTTTCATACATTTTTATTTTATTTAACTTTATTTCACATCATGGCAAATGATTAAGTTCATTTAAGTAATTGAATCTGCTTCTGTTTTACCTCTAACTTTTATTACTCTCAGTAAAAAAAAAAAAAAAAAAAAAAAAAAAAAGTTTGCTCTGGGATGCAATTTTAGAGGGCTGGGGGGAGAGGACCCCTCTAAGGAATTTAGATTGCAACAGCCTTCAGAAAACAAAATACTTATTTATATCATTTCTTAAAGAATGAATTTATTAAATTAGCTCATTAATTTTTTAAATGCAAAAACGGGATGGCGTTTGGTCATTCCACCTTTTTGTATGCTTAAAATACATATCTTTTCAAAATTGCTGGGAAAATTAGAAAACTATATGAAGTGGAGTGGTTGATTTAAGACCTGTTTGTCACTATAAATTAAAGTGGGTTCCATATTAAAAAGGTAATATAAGTGGAAATTTTAGTTGCTAAAAGGTGTAAATTAAAACTTTAAAAACAGTACGAATAGGTTTATTTCACTCTTTACGTGTTTCGACTCGATTGTGTCATTTTGAAAACAAATAAAAATATTCTAAAATTTCAGTCTGAGACGCCATCGTTCAATTTTCCACGTATTCTTCCATATTATGAACGTTATTTTACTTAAATGTTTATTTTATTTTCGTAACCATTGAGTAGCTCGAGCTATAATTTTGGTACATTAAATGATGCTGCATCGTTACATCACGTTTTACGAAAATAAAATAAACATCCAAGTAAAAAAAAAAAAAAAACGTGCATAATATGAAAGAATACGTGGAAAACTGAATGATGGCGTTTCATACTGTGCAATTTTAGAATATTTTTGTTTCGAAAATGACTCTGGTACAGTCGCAACATGTAAACAGTCAAACCTATTTTTACTGTTTTTACTTTTTTTAAGCAACTAAAATTTTGTATATTATTACAAGATTGTTAATTTGCGATATATTTAGGTACTGTCGGTATTAAATCGATACATCACTAAATATTCTACAGCATCCGCTCCTAAATTAGATGCTGGCAACTTCAAACACTTACACTCGAGCTGTGATTATCGTAGAACACTCGTATTTTGTATGGTAAGTGTAATCTTTATAAAGCCGGAGCTATGTCTTTTTATTCAACAGGAACTCCTAAATTTTAATATAGCATTAATTTTAAGGCCATGAAAACTACATGCACTTTTATTATGGATGCACATTTTCGCAGCCCACAAGAATTTCTTATGATAAACGTAAACATTTTAATAGAGTTAAGCTCTGATTTTCTTTTTTTTTTAATTGCACCAAATATTTTTGCTGAAAATTAAGATGCTCGCAACTTAAAATCTTAACTCTGGCTTTTAAAATGCCAACAAAGTCCCCCCCCCCCTTTCTTTTTATAAATATTACGTTTACCTTACAAAATACGAGTGCTCTACAAATAATTACAGCTTCACTTATAACTGTTTTATATTGTCTGCACCTTATACACTAAAATATGGAGAAACTATTATAGAAAAAGCCCCGTCTTTAAACGATTAAGATTACCATACGAAATTTGTGAGATGAAATGTGACAAGTTGAATTTGAGTTATTACGTATGTTTCGTTATCTAGACCTAATATTCGCGCTATACTAAAATTTAGAAATCTGGTGTTAAAAAAGCCCACAATGTTCCCCTTTATAAAGATTAAGTTTACAAAATATGAGTGTTCTACTATAATTACAGTTCGAGTTATAACTGTTTGAAGTTGTCGGCAACTTGTATTTATAATATACTAAAATATATTGGGCTTCTAATAAAAAAGACAAACCCTCTTACCCACTAAAACGATTGCATTCACCATACCGAATTTGTCTAGGTTACGACAATTTATATCAGAGTTACAAGAGTTTTTGGTTATTAGGCCCTTTTATTTGCGCTATACTAAAATTTACTGATCTCCGGTAAATAAATTCCCCTACCCCCTTCACAAATATTACTTTTGTCATACAAAATATGAATGTCCTAAGATAATTGCAGTTTGAGTTATAAGTGTTTTAAGTTACCAGCTCCTTTTATGATACTCTAAAATATTGGGGGGGGGGGGGTGTGGAGTGGTGGAGATTCAGTAAAATATTGATAGACTATCCTCGTTTGAAAATTCTCTGTTCTTTAAAATACTAACTGTAATGTATGACATCAAATATCACCCTCAATTTAATGTCATTGTAGCTGAAATGTTTCGATCCTCATCAAAAGAATATAATCATAAGTAGTGTTTCAGGTACAATTGCAATAAAATCTAATTAGAAATTTTACTGTTTCCATTACACGTAATTGTAACTAAAATTTCTAAGTTGCAATTGCAACAACGTAATGATAATTATTCATCTCCAAGTACATTTGAAATAAAATTAATAAACTAAAATTACCATTCAAACTACCCGTAATTGTAATTAAAATTTTAGTTACTGCATTACCGCACCGTAATGAAAATCATAACATTCTGCATTAGTTGCAATCATATCTTAATAAAAAAATTCGCCATTAAAATTGCACGTAATTTGAAATTAGTTCTCGATTATAATTAAATAATTATGTTCACAGCATTTATGGTTTACGATTACAATGCTAACTGAATTTCAATTTACACGTAATCGTAATTATAATTTTCTCAATTATAATTACAATTATATAATGATAATCATAGCATTTATAGCGACGATTACAATGCTAATTGAGTTTTAAATTCAGATTATAATTACACGTAATCTTCATTATTTTTTCAATTATAATTACAATTATATGATAATCATAGCATTTATAGTTACGATTGCAATTCTAATTGAATCTCAAATTCACATTATAATTAACATGTAATTGAAATTACCCCTTACATGCTATTACATTGTAATGAGATTACAAATTAATCAGACTGCGAATTTGCCCAAGTCTGTTATACACTAATGTTAATTGAAAAAATATTTTTCCCGTTACATAATTTTTTTTTCCCATTTCTCATTAAATTTTTAGTTTAATCTTTTAGAATGTTGCAATTATTTTGCCTAAAAAAGCCGTTAATCATTTCTGAAAAGCTGGCTTCAAAAAATCTAAATATGATTTTTTTTTCTAAATTTAAGTCCTACGATGACAGTGGTACAGTTTTCTTTAAATTATCAGTACAGCATATGCCTGACTTTATTTATTATTGTGGGTGAAGTTATTTAAAAACTTACTTTCTATATAAACGCGCGCGCGCGTGTGTGTGACAACATATCTATTGACGCGTGTAGGGAAAAAAAACTAATTTTTAGAAATGTAATTTTTCATTTTTTTTTCTTTCGAAATCAGCTCTACAACTTAATGTCGGTATCCCAGAAGTCGGTATCTGTTTCACTCAAAATTGGGGTCCGTATCTTGCCGCTGTTTCAAAACTTATGAGCATTGAAAATGAAATGCAATTTTTTCCAGAAATACAGGTATTTCTATGCATGTATTCTGAAGGATGTTCAATTTTCATGATTGGATAATCTTTTAGATAAGTAAGACTATAAAATTTTATAGCTGCTACATAATTAGTTTTTGTAGTAAATTAAAATTTAGTGTGGCTAACATTAATTTTGTTTTTATTTTGGACTTGTTTTCTTTTTTTCTTGTTTATATTTTCTTGGTACCGTCAGTTTTTAAATCTCTCTAAAAATAGAAATGGTTAAAGGCCAAAAAAAAAAAAAAAAACTATTCATAGACGTTTAGTTTATTTTATAATTAACTATCAGTTCTGCTCAGTTTCACAAAAGAAACTCCCACTTAGATGTCTCTTTCTAAAAGCAAAAAAAATCTGTTCTCTAAAATATACTTTTGTTAAAACTAGTCATACTTTTGTGTACGCGTTAGACATTCCTTTTAAAAACTTCTATAGTACTGCCTATATCAGGTTGCTTTCAAAATTTGGTACGCGTACTGTTTTGGAGTAAGCGAATAGGTCCTAAGGGGGTGCACAAAGAGTTTCTGCAAACATACAACATCGTGCAGCTAAATGAGCCAAAGAAAAGTTTCTCATTGGCTGACCAAAATAAAGTACACTGGAACTAGAACTTAAATAAGACATGCGATTTTATCTGACTAAATTCACGGCTTTTCAACAAATGATCAAGTGTAAACAAATGCAACCATCACATTTAAAAATTTGCTACATGTTAATCTGCATTAAATGTAAAAAAGGGTGCATTTATTTTAATCCGTTTACATATTTTTATTACTACTCATGGCTGTAACAAGACAAAGAAATAGGGATATGCCATGGAAATGTTATTCACGAGACGAAATACAGAGTTGCCAGTTTGGCCTTCATTTTCATTCAGAAACTAAAAATTCATACCAGTATTTAAAAATAGCATTTTGTTATTACTTAACTCCTTGGAGACGAGCGACCGATATACGTGCCGCGTAAGTTTCTCAGAATCGGTGATTATTCTCACCAGTAAATATTTATTGTAAATTTTGCTTTATTTTATCTGAGCGTTTTCCCGATTCAATTAGATAAAAACTTCTGCTTTGAAAAACCGGTGATAAAAGATTAAGAATTATGGAAAGGACGATCGTCCCGAAGGGGTTAAAGTGAAAATTCTTCTTTTGAAATTTCGGTGTGAATTTGAAAATTCGAAATTAAAACGGAGGCCAAACTGGCAACGCTTGTGAGGCATGAAAGTTTGGGAACGCTTATATATGCTTTAAAAATAGACACGTTGGCATGTTTGTAATAGTATTATCGTAAAATGCTTCTATTATAACCATATTTTAAAACTTTTTTTTAGTAAAAGGGAATGCAAACAGAGACTATACATATGCCATTTTCCTGGTTGTACTTTAATGTTTAGTAGACCTTCCAACCTTAGAACTCATATTCGAAGGCATATTGGTGAGAGGCCTTTCTGTTGCACGTCCTGTGGGAAGACATGTATTAGCTCTGATGACTTACACATACATCAAAAGATACACACTGGTATGTATTTCTTCTCAATGGTTTGAAGGAGCCGTCTAAATAGTAATAATTGTACTAATTTATATTTTCCTAATGGTGATTACAACTTTTGAAATTTTTGAAGTTTTTGGATCAAAGCAGCCCAGAATTGTGTAAAATTCATGAAATTTTTATTAAATCTTCATCGAATTATAAAAGCAAATGCATTTACTTGCGGTCAAGTAAAATAAATTGCAGGGATAAGAAATGAGAAAATGCAGTTATTAACCAGAAAAAACTGTGTAAAATGTATAGCTGTTTATTTTTTTTTAATGTAACTATTTGATTCAATCTACGTTGGATTAAGAGATTCCAGAATATTTATTAAAAACTATAAAAAAATAAACTATCAAAACCCCTCAACTTTCTTTTCTCTACCCTAAATATTGAAAGGTAATCATTGGAGAGAAAAAATATTTGGTTTATATGTATAATCTATATATATTTTCTTACTTTTTGGAATTTTAAATGGATATTTTTTTCCGTAATTTATACAAAATATTTTCATGTTTAATCTCTCAAACGCATTTACGATTAGATAATTTGAATAACCTATTTGCAAAAGAGCAAAAAAAAGGTTAAAGTAGTAACACTTATACGTTTTTACCAGTTGTATAAGATTTAATGTCCTCTAAATAAATTTATCTGTATAGTTCGATATCAACATCGTAGTAAATTTATATACATAACTTTTTTTAATCGTCTGTGCTTTCACGGTAATATCGGAATAAATTTTTCTTTTTATAGATCTCCTTTAGCTTTTTTATATTAAAAAATTAAGTATTTAGAGAATATATATTATGTTAGCTTATACATTCTTCCAATATTGCTTAAAAAGTTTCAAGCAAAGAAATTGTGTTTATAGTGATTTTTTAAATGCTATTTTATACTTTGAATATTATTACAATATGTATCACCCAATTACATATTTAAATTAATAATGGCGATGTCGGTAATTATAAATAATTTTGTCTTTCATTAACATATTGCATTTATTATATTTAGAACAAATGAAATATTAAAAGTATATATAATTTCGTAAAATTTTTCCTTGTCAATTATTTTTTTATTTATATAAAATGTAAGAATAAAATGCTTTATTTTCATAACTGTGATAAATAACTATTTATACTGTGAGATAGCTATATATAAATTAGTTTAATTTTTGTCAACAGAATATTAGTTTAAAAATTTGAGAGAAAATATAAATTTCATAAAAATAATCAAAAATGTTAATGTAAATTAAGAAAATATGAAAGTTCAATGCTGCCAAATTTTTAATTCAGTGTAAAATTGCAACATGTCAAAAGTATAATATTACTTAAAAAAGAAAGAAAGGGTACAAGCTGTTTTCGAACGCGCCATCTAAGGTATAACGTATTTGCACGTTACCTCCACGCTACAAAGCCCAAACTCTGTAAGGCAAATTAATAGGTGTTTGAAACGTATGCTCAAATTTGCTCCCCAATTTCTCCAAAACTAAGGTGCATTTAAATAAAACCTTTCACCATAAAAATTAGGGGTATGATCCCTAAAACATACTTTAAAATCATAAAAATATGTGCGCATGTTTTTTGGTCCCTTGTAATTAAAAAAAAAAATCGCGTAAGACTACAGCCATTTTTGTTTTAACACGTAGGCTTAGTATTCTGGAAGCGGGGGGGCCTCGTTTATCGTGGCTAAAATTATGTTTGAGGAAATGTTTTTGTTTTGAATAGGCTATCCTGCTTATAAAATTACAATTTTAATGATTAGGAGTACTGCATAATTTTTGTTTTTATTCGTATTGCTTTGCATCTCGACTTCTTTAAAATGTTTTTTCTGGATAATTTATTTCCCCATTCATTGAAATTCTAATTAAATATAATGTAGAGTATTGTGTATGAATTAAGTATCATCAAATTGTCAACTATTTAAATTCTGTGTGAAGTATGTCACATCTATTAGAATGTGATTTCCCAAAACACTGCGTTTTTGTGAAAATACATTACGGTATTTGAAGCTGTAAAAATAGTAACTTTGTGGCCAATGGGAAAAATAGTTTAAAGTGCATTTTAATCACGTTATTCTTTCTAATTTAATGAAATTGATGTACATTTATGAAGTGCACTAAAGTATGCGTTTTGTAGAATATGTGGTGCAAAGAATATTTATTACTCATTTACAGGGTCACACAAAAGAATTCCTTTACAAAATGGTACAAGGGGCAACATTATTTGTGGCGTATTTTAATTGTTAAAATATTTCACATACAAAGAAATTGATATGTTGAGGTTTGCTACAAGGTACTTCCTGTATAATAGAAAGTTTATAGTATTTACAGAAATACACAAGATTTCGGATATTGATCCGTATCCGAAGTACTGTATATTAGTGATGATTGCTGGAAATGCATTTATAGCACTGATATGAGTGTTTAACTAAATTTTTTGCATATTACACTGTGTATAAAAGCTGTAGATCATATACAGGGCTACACAAAAGTATTTGAATGGGGTACAGATTACGAACGAATATAGCTTAAAGGTGTTTTTTAAAGGAGTTACGCATTTTTACGCTAAACTACATTTATTATACTAAGATATGTTTGTAGAATACAGTGGTGGCCAAAATTGTGGACATTTTTTGAAATTTTCCTGTTTTATAACTTTGTTTGCTTATAGAATATATTAATTTTCACTTAAATAAAAATGTTTATATATCAAATTCAAGGAAATTTAATGCAGAATTAATAAAAGACAGAATTAAAATATCCGCTTTACCAAAAAAAGTTACTTACTTTAGTCTAAAATACAAACACAATTAGACATGAATGCAGAAGTGTATTGCAATAAAAGCTTCTTAGCCAATCGCAATTACTCTTCTGTGAACCAATCAAATGTCGGTAACTAAACTGTAGTATGTTTTGATTTTTAAAAGTGGTATTTTGCTGGAATGAATTTTGCGGAAGGTGAATACTAGTGTAACTAAATAGAATGTTTTTAATTTTTTTTTCCTTAATGCAGATAATTTAAAACAATCTCCTCAACAGAATGAACTGATTGGACACCTACAAAAAGAATTATCATATTGTGAGAAAATGGTCTCTTATGCAGAAATTGCAAGACGGGTTGGTGGATAAGTCACTTTATCTAGCGTACGAAAGTTGTGCTTACGTTATGAAGAAATTTATTCAGTGATAAATAGGGCAAGATGAGGCCGAAAAAAATGCACAAGTTGCTTCTGACGATAGAAATATATAGATGTGCCTCAAAGATAGAATTTAATCAGATGCTGTTAGATGTGAAATGAATGCAATGGGTATTTCAGTTAGTTCAAGAACAATGATAAGATTAGCAGGTTTTGGACTGAAAGCTGGAATTCAGAGTCAAAAACCATGTCTTAATCGTCAACAACGCAAGAAACGAGTTCAGAGGGCAAAAGTTAAAAAAGCATTGGTCAAAAAATTAGTGGAATCAAATAATGTGGATCGATGAGAGTAAATATTGCTCTTTGGTAATGATGGACGAAATTATGACTCAGTGTAGGGGAAGAGCTGCATCTTGATTGCATTTAAGCAACTACAAAGAACCCAACAAATGTCATGATTTGTGTCTGTATGTCTGCAGATGGTCTGGGCCGTATTAAAGTGATTGCCAGCATTCTGAATGCAACATAATACATAGAAACTGTCCTGGAACCAAAATGGGATACCTTCTATCAAGGATCTCTTCCCCAATAAAGCACTATTAATCTTTCAGCAGGATTCAGTTCCATGCCTTACGTTAAAAATATTAAAAGAATTGATAAAAAATAAAAGCATACAATTATTATCCTGGCCAGGAAACAGACTTGATCTGAATCCTATAGAAAATTTGTGGCGACGTTTGAAAATCCTTGTACAAGAAAATCGTCTAATAAAATGCAACTTATTGAAGCTATAATTGATTCTTGGCATCGTGTGATTAAGAAGGATGATCTCCAAACACTTTGTTATCTCAATGAAAAGGCGCTGTGAAACTGTTAAAAGACGGGGGGGGGGGGTGTTACCCTACTAAATACTGAATTTGTAAGTGTAACTTTCAGACATTATGAAATCTAAGATAGATTTTATTTATGTAAGGGTAACTTTTTTTGTTATGCAGATATTAGGTAGCATTCATTACAAAAAGCTACCTCTTGCAGCCGTTCGGAGGAAAGCGATTTCAAAAAATTTTGGTATATTTTCATCGATCATGACCCCCAGACCCCGAACCCACCCTCCGTTCAAGAGTTTATATATATAATATAATTTTGTCATACTGTAACTCTCGTATTTATAAACCGATTTAGATAAAATTTCGTGTGTATATAGTGCATACCAATGTCTACACAGAGTTCGTTGGCCAGCTTCAACCGCCATCTTGTTTCAAAATGGCGGCCATTTAATTTTTTTTTAATTTAAAATTTAAAATGAGGCACAAAAAAAGTAGAAATTGAAAAATATTTTTTTCTTATGTGTTTGAGCTTGATACAAAGATTCCGGAGCATTTTCTGTTTCGTCTGTATCTTAAAAAATTGGCTGTGTTATAGCACTTTGAATTTCAAGCATGACTCGCATTTTGAAAAGATCGGATTTTTGTCACGCGATAATACGCGTATTTATCAACCGATTTGGATGTGACAAGGCATTTGCATAGTACATAGCAATGTCTCGACCGAGTTCGTGTTCCAACTTCATCCGTTGTCTTGTTTCAAAATGGCGGCCATTTAAAAATTTAAAAAAGAAATTTAATTTTAAAATGAGGTATAAAAAAAAACTAGAAATTGAAAACGATTTTTTCCTTATGTGTTTGAGCTTGATACAAAGATTCCGGAGGTATTTTTTGTTTCGTTTATATTTTAAAAACCAGTTGAGTTTTAGCACTTTGAAATTCTTGTGTGGTTTACATTTTGAATCGATATGAATTTTGTCACGTGATTACAGGCGTATTTATCAACGGATTTGGATATAACTTGTGTACATAGTACATACCAATGTCTCGACCGAGTACGTTGGCCAACTTCATCCGCCTTCTTGTTTCAAAATGGCGGCAATTTAATTTTTTTATTTTAATTTAAAATGATGTATAAAAAAAATTAGAAATTGAAAGATTTTTTTTCTTATGTGTTTGTCCTTGATGCAAAAATTTCGGAGCATTTTTCGTTTCGTCTATACCTTAAAAAATGACTGAGTTTTAGCACTTACAAAATGTCAGCCATGCTAGAAATTCAAACGATCTGAGTTTTGTCACGCATAACACGCGTATGTATGAACCGATTAGGTTGTGACAAAGCATGTGCATAGTACATAGCAATCTCTCGGCCGAGTTCGTTTGCCAACTTCATCCGCCATCTTGTTTCAAAATGGCGGTCATTTAAAAATTCTTTGTATTTAAAATGAGGTACAAAAAATTTAGAAATTGAAATTTCTTTTTCTTATGTGTTTGAGCTTGATACAAAAATTCCGGAGCATTTTTTGTTTTGTCTTTATGTTAAAAAAATGTCTAAGATATAGCAGTTTGAATTTCTAATGTGGGTGACATTTTGAAAAATCTGATTTTTTGCTTGCAACCGCACTCGTATTTATCAACCGATTTAGATGTGAGTGAGCATGTGCACAGGAATTACTAAAGTCTCGACCAAGTTAATTGATTAGCTTTGTTGCAGCCACTATGTTGCTTTAAAATGGCGGGCACTACAAGATATCGCCGAATTTGGCGACCTAATATAAATCGCTTTAAATAAAACCAGCTTTGATAACGTGACTAATTTCTCGAAATTCTCCTTCATATTCAGTATTGACAAAAATTAGTATTTAATCTTCTATAATCGGGTTCCACTAATTTGAGCTCCGTGTGTTTGAATAATAAAAGCTGGCTTTTAAAAATTAAGGAATAGGAAAGCTACTTCTTCCTCCCGGCTCTGGCCGGAAGGACTTTTTTAATTATATATTTTTAAGGCCTGCATTAAATTTCCTTGAATTTGATATATAAACATTTTGTATTTAAATTAAATTTATTATATTTTTTAAACACAGAAAATTATAAAACATGAAAATTTCGAAAGATGTCCACAATTTTGGCCACCATTGTAGATGAAATGATATAGAGGGAAAGAGGGTACGCAAAGGATTGGATACATGGCCGTCTATCAATGATAATCCTGGCAGTGATATTTCAGTAGTTTTAAGCGTGTTTTAGTTTCAAATTTTACCTAAATGTATATAAAGATAGAAGGTAAAATACAGTGCTGTTCAAAATTACTCAACTATGCTTCCATCTATTGGTATAAATTGCTGAAAGTGAAAGATCAACCTATTATGCGATTTTTAGCCCTTTCCAATATAGTTGAAATGTGTCCGTCTGTCCGCATATAACAGCGTAAAAAGTACCCAACCGAATGGTTTCAAACTTAATATATATAATCGTTGCAGAATTTTGTCGAGTCATTTCAAATTTTACGAAAATCGAATCAAAACTTAAAGATATTAATAAAAATTTTCTTCATTCTATTAAATCCTAACATACCATGGTTCGTATGCCTCCTTGAAATTCGCAGACCAGAAAATCTTTCGGCACCAGTATTATCTTATAGAAAATCTCTTCTTAAAAGAAGGCGAAATTTTGCGTGTTTTAAACTATTTTTTTTTTTCTATAAAAAGATACTGGTAGTTTTTCTGGAGAAATAACTGAATCCGTACGAACCATGCATACGTCATTCAATGATATCCCACGATATGTTATGAATCTAGCTTTCCATGTGATGATGTCCTATTTAAGGTTGAATCATGCTGTTTCCATATTACTGAATGTGATATATATAATCGTAGTAATTTTTGCATTTATTGCATTTTTGCGTAAGAGTGCAACATCTATTGCACCAAAATCTGATTTATAAAACTAGTTATAGTACGAACGTACCTTATTTATCACGTTTGACGTAAAACTGAGAATTTATTTAATATATTGAAATAGTATTATAATCATTTATCAGCATAGCTGCCAACTTTTAAGATTTCTTCATACCACCAAAATTTTGTAGTAAATATTGTCTTATTTAATCTTCTAAATATCATAATTAAAAAAGGTGAAAATCTCTACTAAATTTTAGTGGTAGCAAAAAAGAGTAAAATTTGGCAGCTAAGTATCAGTAATTTTGCCATGTTAAAGCTTTTATATTGGTTATAAATTTACTTTTTTTTTCATCTGGAATTTCGTAATCTGCCGCAACAATATTATGTCAGAAGTGTCGGTTAAGGCTCTTGTCCCTGCCGGCGAAGACTCTCGTGAGTTAATTCTAATCCTATGGAGGGGAGGGGGATTATCTAATATCTCGTTTGCATTTCGACATTCACTTTTTGCATTGGATAGCCGAGGTCCCTCTCTACATCGCACCTTTTTTTACTTTTTCGAGTTTGGTCGCAGATATATTTTATAAAGTTACTTTCGCTTTCAAAACCGGTTCTGAAAATGAAAGTGTCATTCGAAAAAATACCTGCAACCAAAATCGAAAAAGTAAAAGGTGCGATCTAGAGACGGATCTGGGTTATCAAATGCAAAAAAAAACTAGTTGGATGTGCCAATCCCAAAACTTTCTTCTATCTTATACATCTTAATATTTCAAAAACTAATTACACATGTTAATACTTCAATATTATTAGTTCAATACTATACCAACATTGATTTTCATCTTAAATTTCTGCTTCAGTCAATTAAACGGACTAAAAACGAGTTAATCTATATGATATTTGTTAAAATTAATAGTTTTTCCTTATTCTGTTGTTATCAGATGTTTTGTGAATAGTCGGCTTAGCAGGAAGTGAGTTCCCGCCTTTGCACGAGCCGCCGATGGACAATAGAACTACGAAAAATCAAGAAAATTATACAAAAATCGCTATCACAAAGCCCCTTTACCGCGCGATATTTCCAAATTGAAGAAGGACCTGTTGGCCAAAGCCAAAAACATGCACAAAAAATTTGGTTCAATTGTATGCATAATTTTATACACTTTTCGATTGTACAATTAAAAAAAAATGGTATAGACATCGTAATTATAGCGCCCCCTTCCAGCGGAATTTTTCCAAATTCAGGGAGGACCTTCATGCCATGACCAAAAAGAAACACACAAAATTTGGTTTAATTCTATGCATAACTTCATACACTTTTGGATGGTACAATATTCAAAATCGCAGAAAATTGCTATTGCATCGCCTCCTATCGGCGATTTTTCTCCAAATTCAGGGAGGATCTGCTTGCCATAGCCAAAAACTTAAAATAAAAATTTGGTGCAATACTATGCATAACTTCATACACTTTTTGATGGTACAATGGCGACGGACACACTGACACACATTTTCTATAAACACGTTTTTTGGGATCTTTGACCCCTAAAACGTGTAAATCCGTTTAAAACCGGAAGTCGAAAAAAATTTCGATTACAATACTTTCTTCTATTGAAGATAGAAGAAAGTAAAAATTAAAAAAATGTCCAAATGCAAACGAGATATTAGAAAATTCCCTCCCCATAGGATTAGCATTAGCTCGTTAGTGCCTTCGCCGGCAAAGACAGGAGCCTTAACGTAGTGTCTAATAATTGGGAATGTAATGTATTATCGCATTCTAGGTTTCCTGAGGAGACTCTATATTTTCACACGTTTTCCCACACTCTTGAATTTTGACATGTTTCCCGATTTCTTAAGTAATTTTCATGATTCATTTATTTTACTCTTAGTTGTACTATGATTGAGAGTTTAAAAACTGCATTTGATGTGTACATGGCTTTTTAGTGTGGTTGATGACCAATGATATTTTATGTGAAAATTAAACTGATGTATAAGAACTAAAACTTTAGCACTGTTGCAATCGACGTGTTCTTAATGATAGTTTTATGAATTTTTATAGGAAACAAATCTTTTTCCTGCTGTATATAGTCATATAAATTATGCTAAAATATAATAAATATCGTATGTTTAAATTTATTTTATATTAAAGATGTATGTTTCTTATTTGCGTAAATGATACACTCCTTTTTAATCTTTAACGATAACCAGGCACAGTTTAAAATAAATTCTTACTAAGTATGCTTACATTTTAAAAAATCAGGTTTCTTAAAAACTGATTTTTGTCTTTTTAGAAATTGGCAAGTTTGTGTAATTTCATCCGTCTATAAATTTTTTTTAATTCACATCTAAAAAAAGTGTTGGTGAAAGGAATTGACTCTGCACTTCTCTTTATACTGTTTTTCTGGAATTTTTGCAGTTGGATAGTATTTTGATTTTTATTTTATACTTTTAATTATCTTATTTTAAATTTTATTCTGTATCATTTTTTTTTTCATCTCGTCATATTTTACTATTTCAGATGAATATATATTCCAGTGTACTGAATGTATGGAGAGATTTAGTCACATCTATCACCTTTCGCAACATTTGAAAACACATCGTAGTAAAAGTACTTCACAACTGCCGACATCATAACACGAATTGGTAGATGATGCCAGCCGTAATTATCATTTATTTGATGTCTTTCATATGAGAAAGAAGTCGATGCAAATTTGTTGATTTTTGTTTATCTATAACTCATGTAATAACTCGTGTCAGAATTCACCGTCTATGAAAAAAATTTAACTTTTTCATTTGAGGCAATGTTTGTTGAAGCTGAAAAGAGCACTACTGCTGCATCTAAATATCGTAGCCTTTCTTTTAAATTTTTAAGTGTACTATGTTTCCTTATCGAAAATTGAACTACATTAAAAAATATTTGCAAACTAAGATTAATACTACTACCTATAAATCTCGTAGCCTTTCTTTAAAAATTTTAAGTATACTAGGTTTCATTATCAAAAATTAAACTACATTCAGAATATTTACAACCATCTAAATTGCGTTTCTGTGTAAATAATACTTCATTTCTTATATAGATATATACACAGTTAAAAACCTTATTGAAAGGATTTCTTAAATAACAGTGCTTTTAGACTTTTAAGTTAACTTGTACGAAGGAGATGTGTAAAACTTGCACTTTTTTTATGGTTAGCAAACTAATACTAACTAAAGCTGCTTTCGTCATAAAAAATTAATGAAGTTTACATGAAAAAAAATATATAAAAAAATTCAAATAAGTGTTTGCTATTTGTGATATTTATTTCTTGCATATTTTTTAAATAAAATTTTGCCACAACTTTAAGAAAGATAATGTTAACTACTGAAATGTTTTGGTACTAATCTCATAATCATTAGTAAGTTTGTTTACTGGGGTTTTATTAATAGAAAGATTCTGGGTTTTAAAATTCCCTTTTTTAAGATGCATTTTTCCTCTATAAACGTAAAATATGTATCTCTAACCCAAACAATAATCTTATAGAAACGTGAAACTATATTCTTTGAATCTTAAAATCATACGTTTTAAAGAGAATTCTAAATAAACTTTACTCAATTCCTTTTTAAAGACATTCAAAATATGACTCTTCAAAGAACATATTTAGATTTTAATAAACAGTGCCATGAAAGCTTCTTTGTTAAAAGAGCGTGTTAACCAATTAATGGTAGATTTGTTTACATATTTTTATGATCTATATATTTTTATCGAAATTCATATTAGTATAATATACTAATATACATAGTATTAATACAGGTCTATGAAAATACATATCATGAGATTTTTTCCTTATTAATTATTACCATAAATAGTAATATTTTTTTTCAATTATCTTTAATTATTTTTGTATATATTATGTAATGATATTATTACGCTGATATTTTCTAATATGCAAATGCCTAGTGCAACTGTTTAATTGTAAAGTTTTTATGAAAATGTTACTGATTTGCATGCAATGACCTAATTTGAAGCATTTGTTTAGAAAGTTGCTAAAAATAAATTAAGAAAATTCTTCAGAATTTAGAGCCGAATCATAGTCTAAAACTCAAAAATCAATACTTTGTTTTAGGCTTAAATGTAGACAAATTAAATCAATTTCAAAGTCATTTGTTTTGGTTAACTGAATGAAAATGAAGTTCATTGATTGATTTAATTTAACTTATTCTTTTTTTTAAATGAGTTGGAGAAAAAAAAATAGTGCCTTTTTTTAAGGTTTATGGGAAAAATCTTTTTAAACATGCAATAATTTTCATAAGCTTCAGTAAATATCTGTTCACTGGCAATTTCTTAATCCAAAATTGTGGGGCTCGAAAAGCCCCAAAGATTTATTTTTTACATGAATTTTGCTTTCATCTTTTAAAAATTGTTCCTTGATTGATTTTATTCCGTTATTCTTTTTTTAAATGGTTATAGTAAATAAAGAATATAGTAAATAAAGCCCTTTACGATTGTCTGATATACTGATTCTATTTTTTTCTTCCATTACCAGGAAAAAAGACGTTTAACATTTCTGCTATGAAAATTACTAAATTACTAGTATGATATATTGTAGTAAAAAGTGCATTTTGTACATTTGTCTGTTTTATAATTTTATTGGATAATAGTGAAAAACTCTGAGATAGTTCAACATTGTATGAGCATGCTGATTTGTATCTGCATACCTTACTCAGGGCTGCGACAGACAACTATTTTTATATTCTGTTCGCACCACTAATAATTTTTAAATACATTTTGTAGTATATTTCCCTTGTAAATTTTGTGAAAGTGTATGTAAAAGAAATTTCGTTTTGTTAAAGGGGTGCGACATAGAATTAAAATAGTCGCCTATGGCAAGCTTGTTGCATCTTGGGTAATACAAAAGGTTTCAAAATTTTGCTGTGCTTGTATTTTAATTTCTTGATACTTTTGTAAGGAGAGAAGACTGACAAGTTCTTATATAGTTAAAATAGATGTTTTCCTTCTTTTGTTTATGATTTTTCCCATTTTAAATGAAACATTTGCATACTTTTTTCAATGCTCTTTCTTTTCAGCTCTGAATTATTGAACTGCTCTAATATATTTTCATATTGTAATCGGTTATTTAGATATACAGTTGTCGAACGCATTTCTTATTTTAATCATGTTCACCGGTAAAATAAAGTTATCAAGTGTATGTAATTTATAATTAAATGTTGGAAAATAGTGTTTTTTATCAAAAATCCCGAAAAAAGCAATATTATATAAACCTGTTTTGTAATAATTTTACCGAAAAGTCTTTAATTATTTTTATATTACTTGTGCAAAGATTTCATATTGTAAATATTCATATATATAGACAGAATGGAAAGAGAAAAAGAAATGTATAGCCTGTTTTAAGAGAAGGTTTTATGAAATTCTTTAATAAAATTGTTACTATTGTAATATTGTGTTTTTGTAAAATTCTGAATTGGTTGAAAGAAAGCTAGGGAAATTGGATTTGAATTTAGAAATATTCATACTGTGTAAACTTCTAACATTTAAGTTCCTTTAACCATAAGTACACACTTTCCAGTTATTACTTAATCATATGTATGTAAAAAAAAATAATAATAATACTAATTATCAACAATTGCGAATATGAAAAATCATAAATGAATTTAGATGCAAATAAAAAATGATGTATTAACCTTTATAAAATTACTTTGAAACAGATCATAACAAGTGAGACAAGGTATTGAAAATGTTGGAAATATTGAAAAATTGGAAATATTTGTGGATCCAAATACAGTGTGGTCGTAAAGTCGTGGTGCACTTTTGACCGGTCACAGGAAATCAACGAAACAAGATGGAAATGCGAAATCTTTACCAATAATAAAAAAAAAAAAAAAACTCGAAGTTTCATACCTGTTAAGTAAAATTCGATGTGGCCTACACTGTTTAAAAAAAAGACTAAAATACGGAAATACTACTGACAATCTAGACGCCAGTAGTATTTCCGTATTTTAACGGAACTTTTTCCCGTTAAATGACAAAATTTTCCCTTTTTTTTTTTTAATTTAACGGAAATTTTTCTGTAATTTACCGGAAAAAGTTCGGTTAAAATACTGAAATAGTACTGGCGTCTAGATTGCCAGAAATATTTCCGTATTTTAATCCGTTTTTTACAGTGTACATTTGATGCCCTACACATCTAAACGATATTAAAGTTCTTTCCACACAAAGTTAAGAACGTCTGGTGTAACAGTGTGAATAACATCTGAATGTGTTTTAAATGGAGTCCACATCAAAATTCACTGAACAGGTATGGAACTTGGAGTTTTATTTGTTGCTGAATTCGCATCTCAATCTTGTTTCGTTGAGTTACTGTGGCCGGCCATTAAGTTCACCATGACTTTACGGACATACTGTGTATATATGACTGACATTCTCTTAAATATATTTCATATATTACAATTGTGATTATATACAAGCCCACTTAAATCCAGCATCGGATAAATAAAACTTTTCTACATCCCTTGAAATCGCAACACGTTTCAATGAAACCGGATATTGTCAAAATCGCATATTATAATGAATTTTATTTTCTATAAGCTATTTTCTCTGTATAAATAAAGGATGGACAGAATGGACCATGAACGCAGACTTCTTGCATTTATGAGAGGAGATTTGTTTGAGAGCAGCCTTAAAAAATGAGTCTTTTGAAAAATTGTCATTTATATATGTAAAAACATGCAGCTTTCAGATATCGCTGTTTAAGTGCTTTTGAATGAAACTGTTTTTGATTTCTTATAAATGTATTCCATCTTAAAAATAGTTTAGTGAATGTTTGAGAAAGTTGCTGGTTTAGTTTTGAGAACAGTCTCAACCACTAATGGGTCATTCCATGAAAAGTGAAACCAAAGTACTAATTTTTTTAAATTTATAAAACAAGTCATGTGATATTTTTTTTTTTTTTTTTTTTTTTTTTAAAGCTTAGTGTGAATTTTCTGAAAACATAGTTTAAGCATAAAAAGACAAACGTATTAGCACTAAAAAGGTGACTGATGAGGTTGAGAACATATCACTTAAACTATGGTAAAGTTTAATAAGTTATTGTCATTTCAAAAATTATTTGTAGAAGTTGTTGTAATTAGACTAGTTTTTATATTTGAATATTTTATTTTTTAAATTTATTAAAGAAATTAGGGAATGTTATAACTGAATTAGAATTCATAAATAAATTGAATTGTTACGTCTGTAACTGGAAAAAAACTAAGTTGTTCTTACAAATTTATTGGTTAATTTATTAAGTTTTAAATTATATTTTCTCAGTATAAATTATGAGTATACTTTTAAATCCCATTAGTTCTAACTGCGTATAGAATATTTTTTGACTGTTACAGACGTAACATTTTAACACGTTGAGTGCCACGATGACCGACACTGAAGCGCTGAAAATTTACAATGTTTAATGTAATTTTTAAGAAAGTATAATCCTGTAATAAGTAAAAGGTAAATTTTAAGTATTTGTTCAGTAATTATTTAAAACAATGCATAGTTTTTCCAGTTTTGTATCATATTTTAGACGTCAGCCATCGGGAAATGACTCGTTTTAAACGGAAAGTTTGCTGTCAGACACCGGTGGCTGACGTGGCGCTTAACGTATTAAGTATCTTATTTTTGAATTAAGACAATATTTACAGATATAACAAGTAATAAGATATTAATTTGATAAAAATGTGTACAAGTATATTTCAAATCATAATTTACATGTATTCTTTTTTCAATATGCTATTCATAAATTTTATTTTTTCATGAATGCCAACAGGCTATTTTTATTATACTTTACATTTTCATGGGTGGCGACAGGCTATTTTTGTGATACTTTATTTTTTCATGAATGGTAACAGGTTATATTTGTGACACTTTATTTTTTCATTATCAAATTTTGGAGGAACCATAAATGGACAACAGATAAAAATTAGCATTTAAATAGTAAAAAAAATAAATGTTTCTAATGACACAATATTATCTTTATTTTATTTTGCAATGCTCTGTGTTTAAACGTTAAAATTCCGATGAATGTAAATTTCAAATAGGACTTATTACGTCCGTACCAGGCAAATGTTAGATCTGTAACAATTTAACTATTCCATGTATTAATTAATAATTTTAATGTTTTCATAATTGCAGTTTCCAACAGCTAATACCCTAATGATGTATTGAAGAAAAAAAGTTAAATGTTCTTCCTTAAAATTCACAGAATTATGACAATAACTGCAACTATATGCAATTTTGACTGTTTTGTGAATTACGTACGTAACACCTAGATTTTTTTTCAAAAATTAGGGGAACATTTTTCAGATTTAAAAATTTAATATTCCATTTACAATCCTTGGACCTCCTTAAATATAAAATAATACAAGTAATAAGTATTTTTTACATTATTTATGAAGCTTTAAAGTTAGTTTGTTACGTCCGTAAGCATGGAATGACACAAATATAAAAATACAACTTAACTATTTTATGAATTCTGCTGTCAACTCCTTTTACTTTTTAAAGAGAAATTACATTTAAAACATAAAATTGTAAAGAATTATTAAATATTTTTCACACCAAAATTATGATAATTTTTAACTACCAAAGATGACATTAACAAAACTTGTTTCATAATAGCACACATTTGGCATCTATTAATGGATACTTTCTATACCTTTTTATAAGGGGTAATTTTGGGGTGAAGTTAAAAATTCGGATTCAGCGACCCAAAAAACTTATAGTAAATCTTATATAGAAAGTTTGGGAGGGCGAATGTAAACGTGAGTGGTTAAGTGGGATTGCACAACTTAGTCCACGGAGCACCGCGTGCATGTTCCGAGGCAAATCCCCCCCTTCCCCTTCATCCTAAGTCATAATGTCATATATCTAATTTATTGCAAATTTTGTCTGCTTTCTGAATTTTTACTTTTTCCCTAAAACAATTAAAAAAAAGATTTTTTTAATTAAAAACCTTTTTTGGGGGGCATTTTACCAAAATTTAGGGGTTGGGGGTTGTCGGGGGACATTTTGGTGGGAAGTTACAAATTCGGATTCAGCGACCCAAAAAACATAAAGTAAGCTGATTTTCAGAAGTACCATTAATTTTGCACGTAAAATTCCCTATTGCCTGGACTAATAGTAGAGAGACACTTTCAGTTTCGAAACATAAAATTGAACGACGAATAGCCTTTCTTAAGCAAATAAACATCAAGAATTTCATGGGTCATTATTAATGTTAAAGCAAAATGAGAGAAAAGAATGCGTTTCAGATACTTAATTTTATGTTACGTGGGTGGTTCAATAATTATTGTCCCTAGTGTATGTAAATTATTTTTACTGCGATGGTTGATGTGGAATATCGAAGCCTAATGTCTTAAATGCCTATATGCTGAGTTTCAGAACCGTAGCTGCTATATTAACAGTTTTGGAGGGAGGGGTGAAGTTTTAAAGCCTTATTTTTGAGGGAGTTTTTAAAGAGGGGGTGAGGGTGAAATGCTGGTTTGAAGCTTATGAGGCTACATTTGCGACAGTGGATGAGATGTGGCTCCATCACTAGGATCCCGAGTCCAAACGACAGTAGTAACGTCTCATCCACTGTCAAAAATCTAGCCCCATAAGTTAAAAATCAGTCTTTAACTCTCACTACTCCCTCCAAAATTATGTTAATATAGAAGCGACGGTTCTGAAATTGAGCATATAAGCATTTAACGCATTGGGCTTCGATATTACACAACCATCGTAGTATAACTATTTTATATACACTAGGGACAATAATTACTGAACCACCCACGTATTTTAATAAGATGGGGAAATATACTACACATACTTGCCAACTTCCGATAAGATGGGGAAATATACTACACATACTTGCCAACTTCCGACTTTACCTCCGTAAAATGAGAGTTAATTTAAACCAGGTTAAACTGGTGTCTAACCGGAAAAGGTTTCAGATGTATTATTTAATGTTTCTACGTAGAACTTATCTGATTTTTTTCAAAAATTCTGGTTCAAAACATTTTTAAACCTGTGTCTAATTAACCCACATTTTACAGAATAATAGTAAAGTTGACAGATATGTGTAGTACATGAGTAAATACAAATCTAGATTTAAATGGTGCTTCCAGTTCGAAATGTTAAATTCCGATTGCTTGATTTACACCCCCTTTTTTGAAGTAGAAATATTCGCCTTGTTTAATGACAGAATAAATAATATGGAACTACGTCTGTATACAAAAGGTAGCGGGTTAGCAACATTGTTTTCGGAAAAAAAATATGGGATTGTTAAATAAGTACGGTAGTACAGCAAAAATACAGTAAAAAAGGCCTGTCAAATAATGTGTCTTTTAATTGAAGGAACATACAGACCGGACTCTTTTTTTTTTCTTTTAAAATGTATAGGGCGTAAACCCCAGTAACGCACGCATCACTGATTCTTTCCTTTTCAAATCACTATTACAAATTTTTAAATCCATTTTATCTTTCTTTTTGAAAGGTGACTAGAGGTACATTAAACTGAAATTTTGTTGGCAAAATTTTGAAAAATTATTCATTTTATTAAAAATGCTTTTCATAAAAATGGTTAGCAAGTTCCATAACTAGCACTGAACCTATTTTGAGAAACCAATAACAGACACAAAGTGAACCAATTTCTGACATTTCATTTTCAAAGATTAAAAAAAAAGTTATTTCAAGGAATTAATGCTTTAAAAATATTTTTTAATCTTTATAATAAAAATAACACTTAAACCTTATTTATATATATATTACAGATGCATATTGTTTTCATGTTTTAAATTATCATTAATGCGTATATCTAATAATTGACATTTATGAAACACTGACAGTTTCTTGTCAGACGCTAGCAGGACAATTTAAATTTTAATGGTGTTTACTACAAGATAAATTTAGTTTTACGTTTTTTAAACAGTTCAAATAATAGATTTCAATTAGATTTCGATTCAAGAATATCCGACTCCTGTGAGAGTGATTGGAGAAATCAAATTCCTGGAACAATCAACTGGCATCCCCCCCCCCATCATTAAGCCACATTAAGTAATTGTAAACTATAAATCATGACTTTAAAGTATCATAGGCATCTTTTAACTAATTTCTGAAATTATAACCTTTTTTAAAGTTCGGGATGGTTGAATTGCAAATAGATTTAAAAAAAAACTTCAGAAATAAGATGGTTGCTTCAAAATAGCACTTTTGTGTTCCAAAAGTTAAAACCTCATTTACTTTCTTCTTGGCCTAGTATTTGTGAATACAGATTCCAAAATAAGTGTCCGAGTCAGCATTAAATAATATCAAACTGCAGAATTTAAGAAGAAAATGCTTATTTCAATTAGATTTTTGCTGAAGTGTCAGTTACTGGTTAGGTGTCAATAACTGGAAATTTCAGCCTATACCGTAACAATTTTCAGTTTAGATAAACATGCAAAAGCAAAGTTTTCAATCGGAGAAATGCACATACTGCAGAAACATTAATTCATGATATTTAAATAAAATGGCAAAATATACATCTGTGAATAGAGTAATTTGTTTGAGAAAGAAAATATGAATATTTTTCTTTTCAAGCTGTGTTTATAAACTTCAGTGTATACGATATCTAATCTGTTTTAACTGTTCCAAAATTATGCGTACATTTACAATGGAACTACCAATATTGGAGCACCTCTTCTTTTATGGAATCTATAGAGCTGCCACTTGGTTCTTTTTCTGAATACCGTTTTTATCATATATTTTCTTTTAGGATTTCTTCAAAAATCTGCAATGTTATTTTTGTTACAGAAGTTTTAAAAATATCGAAATTCTTCAAAAACAAAAGTATTAAAAAAAACGTACGAGTGGGACCAAATTAACAATGGAAAATAAATGTCTAATGTATTTATAACCAACTGAAGTGAAACTGCCGCAGACCATTACGTGAACATATTCTGGTCACCGCACAGGAAAACAAGCTAGCGATTTCAAACATTTAACCTATAATTCACGTGTTTCACGTTTTTTCCTTGAATTGACAAGGTGCCATTTTTTCCCACAAAAGATACTTCAATCATTATAACCAAATAAAATAGTTAATTGTAATTTCGTTTAATTCTGTGTATAAAACTCAAATATTCATGACCATTCATTAACAAAACCAAAAAAAGATTTCACCTTTTGAAATATTAAATTGCATATTTTATTTTTAGTTATCCTACAGAGTGCCGATTGCAAACTTTTTGACAGGGGTAGTAAAACAATTTTAAATAACTGGCAGCCTCCGGGTTTATTTTTAATCGGCTACAATTACTATAAACAAAGGAAATACTTAAATAAAATTATACTTTACTCCTATGTATCAGTAAAACTTTCATATTTAATAAAATTTCTGGTTGTTAAGACGTTTATGAGACTTTAAAAATACCTGCAAGCTTGACAGCTATGATAGTTAAATTAGATATCCCTTTAAAGTTAAATCTGTCATAATTAGACTGCTTTCCAAACGCATTAAAGCGTATGTGCTGAAGTGGAAATTTTAACCCCCTCCCTCACACACACATCCAAAATTAGCACTTAGTTAAGCTATTTGTTTGACAGCAGTTCCGCAAAATTACCTCTATTTCTGAAAACATTTGCCTTATTTAACCAAACAATTCTGCGATTAAATAAAGTGAAGTATACTATTTTGAAAACTGCTAGCAAAAATTGGGAATAGTTGGCAGATATACATAAATACTAATAGTTTCTATTGCTCGGTACAACAGGGTTTTTATGGTAATTGAATTTATGCACCACTGTTTCCCAGTCTTCGCTTACTTAAGGGATGCCAGGACTCTTAAAATTGGGGAAAAAAAAGACCATTTTCAACATTTAATACCTTAAAATGTATTTGATTTTAAGACCCAATTTAATTTGGGATGAACGATATAAGTATATTCTTTCATTTCAAATATTAAAAAAAAAATTGTAAGATGCAGAATTAGCATTTACGAGAGGCTCCAATCTGTCGGACATTAGACGAGTGGCATAACAGGTTACTACAAGATAACAAAATGAAAATTTTGGTACCTACTTGTACTTCAGATTATAATTATCCTGAACCTAAATAAATTTGTATATAAAGAATTTTTATATTTTTAATACGAAGTTGCATTTAGCTAATGCAAAATTTAGAAAATTTCAACAATAACCTTTTTTTTTTTTTTAAACAATATAAAGGAAATATTAGGTTCAGTTTATACTGACTAATCTGAAACATATGTTTTGAAAATTTCACAAAAAAATATTCAGAAGATTTTGATATATCCTGCGCGTTACGCCCAAAAACCTCATTTGGAGAAAAATGACTTCAAAGTTTAAAAGCAATAACTTCCGTTCTAATGGTAATTTCGAGGAAAGATATCAAAATGTTTAGAAAAGATAGAAGTTTAACATCTAAAAAAACAATTTAAATTTCGAAAATTTTAAAGCTTTACGAGTCCTGATTTCTCACAATTTGTGTAATTTTCTGCGATGCTACGTATAGCAGCCGTATATTGGGATTTTTTTGTCACTGCTATTTAGAAACATAAATCTTCGTCTATTTTCATGTCGTCCATTTAGTTTCTTTTAAGAAAGACAACGTGTGTCTTCCGCAAATTACTTTTTTCAGCTTTGTATTTCACGAGGATGATAAATTCTTGAAATTATTTTCGCATTCCTTGTCAGTTTACATTAAAGAATATTTTCTGCCATGCATGCAGTTTCCTTTTCTTTTCATACCTAGAAATACTTTTCTTGACATTCTTCAATTAAAATGTTCAGAAAATCTTTGAAATAAGAGAATGAATGATTTCAGACAATTAAGAGTCTACACTAGTCACGCAGAGAAACGCTCAATCTGATGTTAGTTGTATGGGCGCGTTGTTTACGTATTTCTCGCTCGCAATTTTATATTTTTAAATGATTTTTTTGCATACGGTATCTGAGGTCGATAACTTTTACTGTACGTTTGTATTTTTTAGATTTTATTTACTGTTTTTTATGTGCGGATACTTTTGAAACTTTTTAGAACCTGTTCTGAAAGTGAAATTGTCCTCATATAAAAAAACAAACCAAAATCGAAAAAATACAAACGCACAATAAAAGTTATCAAAAAAATTAAAAATATTAAAATGCGAGTGAGAAATCTGCAAACATTTCCACCCATTTGATTAACATTAGCTCTAGAGTTTCTTAGGGTATTAAAATTAATGATATATATAATATACCAGTGCATTTCAAGGGATTAATAAATATTTTTAATTGTATAACCTTGTATTTTTTCCATTATGCGAAATCACTTTTTCTGCCTAATTTAAAATAGATACATTATTTTTAATTTTTAAATAATTTTTCGTTTTTGGTTAAATCTAAAACAATATTGCACATTCATTTAGCAAGATATCAAATTTAAAAGCATTCAAAGTTATGTCACAGAAAAATATTTTTCTTTTTCATGATAAAGATAATATTTATGGCTTCAATTTGAAAGTGGAATTTAATACAAGGTTACTAAAACAGAATATTCCATCACATCAGTCTAAACATTTGTATATATGGGGGTTACCACAATTTTTCAATAGAATTTTTCATTTTATTTAATCTCAGAAATTAAACGACCTAGTTACAAAGTCTGTTATTTAAATATTAAATAGAAATTTCCAAATCAGAAATAGTGTTTGAAGTCTTCTTGGTAATTCTCATGACTATACGCAACATGGCATCTACAGTTTCAAAGATTTCGCAAAATGCAATTTCTAATTGAGAAAAAATGCTTGCGTCTTTTATGAATTGAACAATGAATATTTTGAATTTCATTTTCAGATTCAAAACATGATATGTAGACAAAGTTTTTATCTTAATATTTATTTTTTTAATTTTCTTATTTAGTATGAGCCGACGAATCCATTTTACTCCTCTTTCTAATTTCTAAAATTTCTTTTTGCAAATTCATTACGGCGTCTCAAACATTTGCCTTATTTTATGCATTTTTTTAAACGCGAAAGAGACTAACTTGGTTGATGCGTTTTCCCTTAGTACACAGGTTTTAGAAAATTGATTAAGAGAATTTACTTTTAAAAACATTCTAAATGAGGAGTTCAACGAAAATTAATATTGAAAAATGGAAGCAAAGTTGTGAGTCTTAACAATATCTTTTAAATTTCAAGTCTAAAACACAGTTTTCAAATAATTGAACTTCGGGCCTCACAACTACCATTTTTTTTAGTATAGTAACATTCGACTTATTTAATTTTTAGGGTTCTACTTCTAAGGGTTTTACTTAAAAAGTAAAAACGGAACCATTATAAGATCACTCCTATGTCTGCCTGTCTGTCTGTCGCAGCCATTTTACTCGCAAGCGGTGGAAAGTTCAAATTGGGGGAAGTAATAGAGACTATTGACACATATATTTTCAGATTATTAAACATTTATAAATACAGGGTGGTTATAATTAAACTTCCCCTGTAAACAGCATTCTTCAGCGCAAACGGGTGAACGGAATGCAACGAAATTTGGTAAATAGACTATATACGAGATGCGCTCACGGAATTTCGAAAAAAAAAAATCCATAATGTCCACCAGAGGGCGCCTTTTCCGGAAAAACATTAAATTTAACACAATAAACGCCAAAACAGAATTCAGAATCATTAACATTTATTGACAATTCTGGATTCTGTTTTTGCTATTCATTGTGTTAAATTTAATGTTTCTGCTGGAAAAGCGCCCTCTGGTGGACATTTTGGAACTAAGTTTTTTTTTCGAAATTCCGTGAGCTCATATCGTGTATAGTCTATATACCAAATTTCGTTGCATTTCCTTCACCCGTTTGCGCTGTAGGATGCTGTTTATAGGGGAAGTTTTAATTATAACCATCCTGTATATTTAGTAAAAAGGTGGAGGGACAAATTAAGTTACATGGAAAAAAAAAAGTCTTTTCTTTGTATATCGTGTGGGGTATCGTGTGAAAGCTTTCGTAACGCTGAACTCAAAAGTGCATTTATTTTAATTTTAGGTATTATATTTTCAAAGATATCGTTAAAAATGTAGCGGAAAAATGCCCCCCCCCCCCCAAATCTAATTCCGAATCTACTGAAACTAAAATTATGAAAAAAATAATGGTAGTAGACGTTAACTTAAACCTTGCAGGAAAATTATAGCAATTACTCTAAGAGACTTATTTTTTTAGAAAATCGCATTTTTTTGTTATACACAAATTTCGATTTACGGGCATTCAGCAAAAGTGTTGATCAGCACTGGATGTGGCTATCGTAGCACATGTATAAAAACATTGTTGATAATGATTCTCCAAAAAAAATCGTCAGTAATTAGCCGAGATATTAACCCTTAAAGATATGGCAGGGGCGGCGAACTGTATGTACCATCAGATTTTAAAGCCTAGTTAGCAACTTTTAACGATTTATATGTGTAATGCAATGCCCAGTAGCAGTATAAAAGCAATTAACGTCAAATTGTAAAAAACAGACTATTTTAATTAGAATCAATCGCATAAATACTATGAGATTCACTACTAGATTGCATTGAGTAAATCTCTCAATACGCCTCGAGTGACTTCAGAAGTTAATTAAAAAACTATCTGGAAAAACGCGGCACAGACCAAGGTGGCGTTACAACTTTGCGACTTCCTTTCGAAGCGCGCTTAGCCGTTGCCACCTGAGACCTCAATTCATTTTCGCTGAGCAGACGACAATCGTGTGACGTCATCGAGTGGAGGCGGGATCACTAACCCTAATCGCGACCTCTGGCCTCCAGTGAATGCAATTTTCTCCGTTTAAACCACGTTGTTACCGTTGAGTGGGCTCGTCGGAAGATCAAGAAATTGTGAACTTTTAAGAAGAAATATCCCCATAAAGGTAAGAATTTTTTATGCTTAAAATATTTTATTCATGTTTGTTTATAGTGATCGTCTTTTATATGTGTAAAATTCTGTACATTTCGTTATTTTTCTCGAAATAAATCTGATATTCTTAAACGACATACGCTAACACTAACGTGTGACTAACATGAAACACGATAGGACTAATTTAATTGAAAATACAATTTTATAAATGGATTTTAAAATATAATTATATAAATCCGTTTTGGCTTAGATGCTTTAAGTTCCCTCAGCCGTTGTTTTGAATTGTTTGGCGATTTTTTGTTGGCGTGTTGGCGGTGTTTATGGATATGGCAACCTCGATATGTGGAACCCCGTGTGACGTGTGTGTTGTGGCGTGTCGTGTTCTGTCAACCCCTGAGCTCATTTTAGGTCAGAATTTTGTGGATGTATTTTGATATAGTGTTGTATCTTTCGGTCTTTTTATTTTTATGTTAAATCTATTGGATGTATTTGATTGATTATGGTTTCTGTAGTCCGTTTAAACGCTCTTGCTGAAGTAATTAAGAAGTATCATGAAATTTTGACAAGAAAAATAGGTTTGTTTATAGTGTGTCAATGCGTATTCATAAACCTATTTTGGAAAATGACGGTGATGTTATGAGAGATTTCGTGCTGGAGCTTTCAAGAAAGCAGATGTCTGTTAAGGTATGTTGATAATTTTATGTATATTTTGCTGCTTCAAGAGTTTTTTTATATTTTGAGATTGCTACAAAGCGAGAACTGCTGAATTTTGAGAATTGTGCACCGCGAGAAATGCTGAATCCAGTGATGTGTCCTTTCGGTTAATGTGCGCGAAGCGCTCATACAACGATTACTGATTACCACTTTAGCGAGTTTCGTCTTCTATGTATATTTTGCTGCTTTAAGAGTGTTTTACATTTTGAGATTGCTAGAAAGCGAGAAATGCTGAATTTTGAGAATTCTACATAGCGAGAACTTCTGAATGCAGTGATTATTTTTCGGTTAATGTGCGCGAAGCGCTCATACAACGATTACTGATTGACACTGTAGCGAATTTTGTTTATTATTTACATTTTATTTTCGTTAAGCCAAACATGCATATAAACCGGTGCTTGGCGACGTTTACTACTTGGCGGAAAAGGGGTTTTCACGCCAAGAAAAATTTCAAGATGGCGGCCCCGGGAACTTATGGCGTCTGTTCCTTCGTTATCTCATTGTAAGTTAGTTTGCCTTGTTTACTAAATGTTTTTTAATAGCAGTTCGTAAACATTTATATGAAGTTTATCATCCTTCTGTATTGTGTCTTTGTTTATATGTCCATAGTCGATGCATGCTTTTTTTTTCTGTGGAGTATTTTGTGAAAATTAAGTTATTTTTGTGAAATTTATTATATTTTTGTAAAAAATAATATTTTATAACGAAAGATGAAATCCAATATTTCAAATTCAAACACAGCATACATTATGAATAATAAAAATTTCTTTATTCCTGCTAAATTTTTCCTTTCTAGCGGACTTTTTTTGTTTGCAAATTACGCTGTTTAAAATGTACCAAAATAAAAGTAATTAATGAAGAGTGTTTCTATAAAATGGAATTTTATGAAGGGAATTGAAAAGAATTTTTCCAAAGGGCTCTGTTTTTAACCGACTTCAAAAAGAAGGAGGTTATCAATTCGACCTGTATGTATGTTTTGCCCATGTTCACACATAACTTCCGCAAATATCAACCGATTTTGATAATTCTTTTTTTGTTTGAAAGTGTAAGTCACCCATTTGGTCCCATTGCAATTTCATCAAAATGTGATGATTACAACATTTATAAAAAAATAAAAACTTCAAAATAGAAATCCTTTTTGAAGCAATCGTCTAATTATAAGCGTTCATCTTTCATGCTGTTATTCTTACAGAGATACGAGGTCTTTTCAAAGTGCGAAAACTTAGCTGGACAAGGGCCAAGATACAGACGGATATTTCGCCGTGAGCGAAGCGAGATTGACCAATCAGATACCTGCATTTTTGCGAACCTTTCGCTGTTTGCAAAAATGCAGGCTTCTGATTGGTCGATCTCGTTTCGCTAAGAGCGAAAAATCTATCTGGATCCCGACCCAAGTTCTGTCATCCACCAAACCGGGAGATACAAAATGATATTGGAAATAGGTGAAAAGTTTAAAATCAACAAGTTTCCTCATGTATCAGAGCACAAGTATAGAGACTAGAATATATAGTGTGGAAATCGGCTATCCTGTGATACTTAAAAAAGCGCTAAAATATTTTATTCCTTAAATGTGCAACAATGCTGTTGAAATATAAAGACTGCAGTGAAATCTGTAGGATATTTTCTAAAACTACAAGAATATTGCTACTCTATATAATGTAATATGAAAATCCCACAGATGTCACTGCTATCGACTCTTTGATTTCAGCAGTATTGTCGCACACTGTTAAAAATATCGTGAAAAATTACCTCTGTTTTTAAAGGCTATCTATTTTATGACCAATGAGAACGATCCATAGGCGTTTATGTAGCGTTCTCATTGGTCAGAAAACAGATAGCCTTTATAAACAGAGGTAATTTTTCACGATATTTTTAACAGTGTACCTGTTGTGTTAAAGACAAAAATTGCCTTCAAATGTCAATACACAGTAGAGTGCATTGCTATGTGTAGCGAAACTACAGCGCCTAGAATACTTAGTGTGGAAATATGCTATCCAAACAACGCTAAAATTTTGTATCCCTTAAATGTGCGATGATACTGCTAAAATTCCAAGTGTCGATCGCAGCGACATCTGCGGGATTTTTGTATTATATTGTATAGACTAGCAATATCTTGCAGTTGTAGAAAATATCCTGCAGATGTCGCTGCGATCTGTATATTTCAGCAGAATCGTTGCACATTTGAGGGATACAACATTTAAACACATTTTTAAGTATCACAGAGATAGCCAATTTCCACATAATATATATATTCTAGGCGCTATAGCGAAAATGCCTTTAGATTCAGATTCGGTTATCGAATTAGATAACAGAATGATTTCAGATTTTTTTCAGGTAGGGTTCCTCGATAGGAAAGTGGCGTCATACGGAGTAATGTGATTGGTTGAGACGAATCTAGACAAATGCAATTTTTGTTTTTTTAGTCATCATGAAGCATTTTTCATTTATTTTTTTCGTCATCAAAATCCTTTTATTTTTGTCACCACGAGCCACCTTAGCGAGCCTGCCATTACCGACAAGCTTGTTAAATTTTCTCATTCGTATGCCCTAACTCGTTCAGGCAACCATCGTCAAGTTCTGGAATAGAAAATTTCCAGGATTGATATAGTTTGGACGAAAGCATCTGTCAAAGCACAATCTGAGCATAGAATCTTATGCCACTCTCACATAGAGGCTGTCAGGTTAAGGTTTCCAGATTCGGGCTAAATATCCAAACATCACCACTCATTTCCGATGCCATTACTACATTTATGGATATTAGATAGCTGGAGTTTATTTACTGAAGCATGGCGCGGTTTTTGCTAGCATTTTTCTTTTTAGTTTTTTTTTTTTTTTACTGAAAGGTAGTACTTTTGACTAAACATAAGAAAGTACTGTGCACTGACATATGGAGTCCCTTTGCTGTGCAAATAAGGACTTAGTCGCGCTCTGATGTGTAATGGCACTTTAGAGATGGATTGTCAGCAACCGATTCCGATGTCGTTAGATACATTATTAAAAATCTGGAACTTTTGGTCCATAGTCACTCCACCGCTTTTATACAATATCTCTATTCTGACCAATGAGAATGCTCCATAATATCGTCAAGTAATTGCTTTCTATAAAAGCGGTGGAGGGACTATGTACCAAAAGCTACAGATTTTTTAACAGTGTATCGATGCGGACTCTAATGTTTGCTGGGTGTGGTAACTTTCCGAAGTGAATGATCTTTCCATAGGTTTTCATGAAACCTTAACAAGACAAGTTCTCGCATCTACCAAACTGGAAGCCCCACATCGATATCACCCGGCATCGAAAGTAGGTGTCGAAAGCTCAAAATGCATCAGTAAAATACCTTCATATATCAGAGCACTAGTGCCTGTGTACGAAGGTGCCTATTGTGCTGGAGACAAAAAGTCCCTCCATATGTCAGAGCACTGTAAAGTGCTTTACTATGTGTAGAGACAATGGAGGATATTCAATCTACGTTATGATCACGTGGTCAAGGTGAAAACCTCTAGAGTAACGAAGGGAAGGCTCCGTAGACGTAATGTAAATCCTCGCCAGTCAGTGAAATAGTTCATGAAAAAGCAGTAGCAACCTCCCTTCTTATCAGTTAGAAATTCTTTGGGTAAATTACCGGTACCACGTGACGTTTTTCAGCCTCAAACCCAGATTTGGAATATAGTCCATTGCGGTGATATAGACTTTTCGCTGTTAGCAAAACGAGATTGACCAATCAGAAGCCTGCATTTTTGCGGCTTTTCACTGTTTGCAATACAGCATCTAGAATACATAGTGTGGAATGGACTCTATTCCAAATCTGGGTTCGAGGCTGAAAAAAAGACACGTGATAGCGGTAATTTACCCAAAGAACTTCTAACTGATCAGAAGGGAGACTACTACTGCATTCCGCATGAACTGTTTCACTGGCTGGCGAGGGTTTTGCATTACGTCTACGGAGCCTTCCCTTCTTTACGCTAGAAGTTTTTACCTTGACCACGTGATCAGAACGTAGATGGAATATCCTCCATTATAACGCCTAGAATATATAGTGTGGAAATTGGCTATTCTGGTAATACTTAAAGAAGTGCTAAAATATTGTATCCCTTAAATGCGCAACGATGTTGTTGAAATATACAGATCACAGAGACATCTGCTGGATATTTTCTACAACTGCAAGATTTTGCTAGTCTATACAAAGTAGTAGAAAATTCCCGCAGCTGTCGCTGCTATCGACACTTGGGATTTTTGCAGTATCGTCGCACATTTAAGAGATAAAATTTGCAACTTTTTGCAACTTTTCACTGTTTGCAAATATGCAGGTTTCTGATTGACCAATCTTGTTTCGCTAACAGTGAAAAATGTTTCTGCATTCTGTCCACTGTCTTTAGATCCAGATTCGGTTGTCAGAATGACTTCAGATTTTTTTTTCAGGTACACTGTTAAAAATATCGTGGAAAATTACCCCTGTTTTTAAAGGCTATCTATTTTCTGACCAATGAGAATGCTTTATTAACACTTATGAAGAGTTCTCATTGTTCAGAAAATAGATATCCTTTAAAAACAGAGGTAATTTTTCACGATATTTTTAACAGTGTAGGTTTCCTCAATATGAAAGTGACGACATATGGGGTATAATATTTTATTGGATGAGATGATTCTGGACTAAAGCGAATCGCCAAGCATCTTGGTGAGCCAGCCATTACCGACAAGCTTGTTAACTTCTCTCATTCATATAATCGAATTTGTTCAGATGACTATCGCCAAGTAATACGGTATCTAGGCGATATAGTGTCGAAACCGACTATTCCAGTAATGCTTTAAAAGTGTTAAGAAATCGTATCCCATAAATGTCTAACGATACTTATACAAATATATGAAGACAAATATCGATCGCAGTGACATCTGCTGCTCTACACAGACCGAAACGCTATCTCAATGGACTTTATTCCAAATCTGGATTCGAGGCTGATAAAAGTCACGTGATACCCAAAGATTCCGTGATTTACCCAAAGAAATTCTAGCTGATAAGAAGGGAGGCAACTACTGCTTTCCGAATGAAGTGTTTCACTGGCTGGATAGGGTTTTTCATTACTCCTACGGAGCCTTTCCTTCTTTACCCTAGAAGTTTTTACCTTGACCACGTGATCATAATTTAGATGGACTATCCTCCATTGAATCCTTATACAATGTTTAGGTTTGAACTACCATATGTCACTGCGATCGCCATTTCCCGTTCTGCATCATTTTACATTTTTCGGATATAATTTTTTAACACTTTTTGGTTGACTGATTTCCATCCTCTAGATGCTATAGTTATGCAATAGAAAATGACTAGGTTTGCTATAGTTTGGTCAAAAGCATCTCTCAAAGCACGTTATCATGCTCTGATGTTTAACTTTACTGATGGATTGTCAGCTTTTCCACACCCAATTCCGATTTGCGTACACTGTTAAAAATATCGTGAAAAATTACCTCTGTTTTTAAAGGCTATCTATTTTCTGACCAATGCGAACGATCCATAGGCGTTTAAGTAGCGTTCTCATTGGTCAGAAAATAGAAAGCCTTTATAAACTGAGGTAATTGTTCACGATATTTTTAACAGTGTAGATATCGATGTGGACCTTAAAGTTTACTGAATGTGGTAACTTTCCTAAGTGCGATATCTTGTCTAGAAAAGTTACCGCATTCAGAAAAACCCAAATATCTAAAACGATGCTAACCGACATCGGAAGCGGATATCAAAAAGCTTACAATCCAATAGAAATGCATGATGCAATCCAATCCTGATGAAAAGGGACCTTATACATCAGAGTTCAGCAAAGTGTCTTCCTTAGTCGGTGCACTGCAAAGTGCCTCCATATCTCAGAACACATAAAAGTGTCTCTATATGCCTGCGCACAGTAAAGTGCCTTCTTATGTGTAGCAGCACTGTCATCGGTTATAAGATTCGGACTAAGCACCTTATCACTGCCGCTCATTTCTGATAGCTTTACTGCCTGGGGATAGGGGATCTTGGCCAACATACATGAAGAGTCAATAAAAATTTTAATACATAGTTTTCATTTTGCTTCTTGAAAACAGAGTTCTACAAAAATGAATTCTTGAATGTAGGCGGGCTCACCGTGGCTGAGTGTTCAAGGCATTACACCGCTAATCACTTGCGGTTTCAATTGCGGCACAAATTTCGCATTTTTTTTCCTCACGAACGAGGAAAGAGTGTTGCAACTTTTTTCCCCGCGACAGACTGTCGATTTTAGCATTTTCCCCTGCGACTGATTGGCGAATTTTCTATTTTTCAGTTGATGAATCGACAAATTAAGTGATTTTTTTTTTCTGATGATCGCAGGAAGAATGTTTCAACTTTTTCCGCAATCGGTGAACTTTGCAATATTTTTTTTTCTACTGATTGGCGATTTTTGTGGATTTTTTGCGTGCACTGATCAAAGAATTTCAGGATTTATTTTCCCACGACGGCCTTTCAATTTTAGCATTTTCCCTTGCGACTGATTAACGATTTTTATATTTTTAGGGTTCCGTACTTAAAAAGTAATAATGGAACCATTCACTCCTCAGTCTGTCTGTCACAGACATTTTACTCGTGAACTATGGAACGTGGAAGATTCAAATTCGGGAAAATAATAAAGACCCTTGATCCACATATTTTCAGATTAATAAACATTCATAAATATATTTAGTAAAAATGTAGGGGCTAATTATGATACTTGAAAAAAAACTCTTTCCTTTGTATATCGTGTGGGGGTATCATGTGAAAGCTTTCGTAACGCTGAACTCAAAAGTACATTCTTTTTAATTTTAGGTATTACATATTCAAAGATATTGTCGAAGATGTAGCGCAAAAATGTCCCCCCCCCCCCCATCTAATTCCGAATCTACTGAAACTAAAATTATGAAAAAATTAGAGGTAGTAGACGTTAATTTAAACCTTGTCGGAAAATTATAGCGATCACCATAGGTCACATAGTTTTTAAGAAAATCGCTTTTTTTCTGTTACACGCAAATTTCGATTTACGGGCATTCAGAAAAATTGTTGAGCATTGCTGGATATACCTATCATAGCAGAAGTATAAAAGTATTGTTTATAATGAATTTCGAAAAAAATCATCGGTAATTAGCCTAGATATTAACCCTTAAAGATACGGCCAGTTTGGACATACACAATGACAGGGGCGGCGTACTTTATGCCTAGTTAACAACTTTTAATGATATATATGTGTGTAATGTAATTTCCAGTAACAGTATAAAAGCAATAAATGTCAAATTGTTAAAAACATACTAATTTCAGGGGTCTCAGAAGAACATTTAAAAAAAAAGACCATTTTCAACATTTAATGTCTTAAAATGTATATGGTTTTAAAACACAATGTTAATTGGGATGAAAGATATAAGTATGTTCTTTCATTTCATGTATTTAAAAAATTGCAAGATGCAGAATTAGTAATTAAAGAGGGCTCGAAACTGTTAGACATTTGTCGAACAGAAAATTGACATAACAGTTTGCAAGATTACAAAGTAAATATTGCATCTAGAATGAAAATTTTAGTGCTTACTTATACTTCAGATTGTAATAATTACCCTGAACTTAAATTTGTATTTAATGCATTTTTATATTTTTAATGCAATGTTACATTTAGCTAATACAAAATTTTAAAAATTTCAACAGTATAATCACCTAAAAAAATATTTTTTTGAACAATAAAAAGGAAAATTTCGGTCCAGTTTATACAGACTAACATGAAATATATGTTTTGAAAATTTCATGTAAAAATAGTCAGAAGTTTTTGAGGTATCCTGCGCGTTACGCCCAAAAAACGTCAGTTGGAGAAAAATGACTTCAAACTTTCGGAAACGCTGCTTCAACTATTGAACGAGTATAATTATAAAAGCCATAACTTCTGTTCTAATGAGAATTTCAAGGAAACAATTATATCAAAATGTTCAGAAAAGATAGGAGTTTAACATCTAAAAAAATTAAAATTTCTAAAATTTTAAAGCTTTAAGAGTCCTGCGACCACTTAACCCTTTATCCGGCGCGGAGTATTTCTGTTTATAAACTTATGAAATAAAGGACTGGCACCAGAATTTATAAACGAATTTATTAGAAAATACGAACTTGCTTATTTTCACGTACATGATAAAAGGAAAATTTTAATTAAATATTCTTGGTGCCGTTTGTCTCTTTTGGAATTAAAATTAGGTGTCCTTTTTTTAAGGGCACCGCTCTCGAAAGGTTTAATTAGAATGAATCGCATAAATACTGTGGGATTCGCGACTATTTTGCATTGAGTGTATTTCTCAATACGCCTCAAGTAACTTTAAAAGTTAATTAAAAACATATCTGAAAAAACGCGACACTGTCCAAGGCTGCGTTGCAACTTTGCGACATCCTTTCGAAGAGTGCTTAGCGCAATACCAAATTTAAACTTTGAACAAAGGTTTTGTTTTAGCTACACTGTAGAAATAAAGGTTGTTTCTAGGCTGAATTTAGTTTTATGAAATGCCAAATGAAGTTTAAATATGCACTGCTTTTATTGTCAGTACCGAATTAAGTTCATCATAAACAGATTAGGATAATATTAAAAAATGACTTATACAGAATAGCTATATTTGATATTATTTAGGTTCCATATCTCTTTGAACTTTCATGATATATTCATTTAGACTTTCCTAATGCATGCTATTATACCCAACCCTACGTTGTATAGTTTTTACAAAGTCTTAGTATTCTTTTAGCAACGGTTCTTTTAAAATACAATTACAAATTCATATATTTATTCTACGGAACCCTCTGTGCCCGCGTAATACTCGCACTTGACCGTTTATTTAGTCGACAGATCGACAAAAATTTCGCGATTTTTTCTGATGAGCGAAGGAAGACTGTTGCAACTTTTTTCTGCAATTAGTGAATTTTGCAATATTTTCCTTCTACTGGATGGAAATTTTTGTGTGTTGTTTTTTATATGACCGATTGAAGAATTTCATGAATTTTAGGGGTAGTGGGTAATACAATAATAAAGTTATCTATGCATGCATTGCAGTTTGCCTGGTGCTAAAGAACTTAAGAACCAGCACAGCACAGTTATATCATACAGGGTTGTTGTCAGACTTCAGTGCATGCAAAATGCATTAGGGCTTGGAAAATCGCAAATTTCATTGATTGGGCGCGAT
The DNA here is from genome assembly GCA_963932465.1 of Maratus speciosus. Taxonomy (NCBI): domain Eukaryota; kingdom Metazoa; phylum Arthropoda; class Arachnida; order Araneae; family Salticidae; genus Maratus; species Maratus speciosus. The sequence goes on along the minus strand of OZ010796.1, from coordinate 269,892,294 downwards.
AAAATTGTCGATTTTGTTGTTGATGCACGGAAAACTGAAAATTTTATTGATCCGCTGCGGAAAAATCATGAGTTTCGTCAATCGCAAGAAAAAAACCGCGATTTTTATCAATTTGCTACTGGAAAAAATTAAATTTTGTCAGTTGGTTGAGAATCGGGAATTTTATAAATCAGGGGCTGAAAAATCGCAAATTCGTCAATCGGGTATGCAAAAAGCACGACTTTTGTCGATCGGGCTCTAAAAAACCACGAATTTCGTTGGTAGGGCACAAAAAAATCGAGAATTTTGTCGATCAAGTGTGTAAAAAATGTCAAATTTCGTCGATTGGCACAGTAAAAAGTGAATTTTGTCGATGGGGTGCAGAAAAATAGCGAATTTGTTTTCTTAATCTTAAATTTTGACCTTTCTGTTTTAATATATATTTAATATGATTTGATTTTTATTCTTTTGCGCAATTTTGCAAAATTATTTTGTGAATATCTTCAAATGATGGCAAAAAAATATTGTGATTTTTGCCAATGAGTCGTAAGATGAAATGACAAGATTTCCTAATCTATCAGAACGACCAATCGACACATTTTACGATTTTTTGCAACGACTGTTTGAAGAATTTCTGACAGTTTACAGATGAACTTCACAATATGTTAAAGCAAATGATTAAAGGAATTTGGGTTTTTTCCGATGGTCAACTGGCTAGCTTTACGATTTTTTCTAAAGAATGAAGGAAGAATGTTGCATCTTTTTTCACACAAATGATGAATTTTGCAGTATTTTTCTTTTTCTTCTACCGATTGGGCAATATTTGTGGGTTTTTTATGCGACCAATCGACACATTTCATGATGTATCCCTCACAACCAACTGTCGATTTTTCTTTTTCCTCCGCGACTGATTGATGAATTTTGTGATTTTTTAAGCGATAAATGGACAAATTTTGCGATTTTTTTTTTTTTTTTTTTGCATGACCAACTGAAGACTTTTCTGTAACCGACTGGTGAATTTTTCGATATTTTTTCCTTTACAAGAGCGATTTAGAAATTTCTCTACATACATTTACAATCTACAGTGATCATAGACAAAGTTCATGCATTAACAGATTCCTGTTTGCTGAGGGTTCTGTTTCCATTATTTTCTCTCTTTTTTTTTCATTCCATTAATGCAGAACTATACAGGGTGTCCGGTCTCAACGGTGTCCAATGGCTAATTCCTAAACCGTTAGTCATAGACATATACAGTGACCTCTCACTTATACGACTCTCAGTTATACGACTCTCTCAGTTATACGCCGAATTCTCTCGGTCCCGTCCACGCTTTATGGGAAATAATGCTAAACTTCTCTCAGTTATACGACTGCTTCTCTCACTTATACGACGCTTTAAACGGTTCAGGCGATTTTACATTTCTCACTCTAGAATTAATTTTTATAATCTTTAAAGTACAAATCATTCACGTTTTCTTACATTTATCCTTTCATTATTGTTAAAGTGTTTATGAATAATGAATAACATTTCTTATCTACTTTCGTTTGTTATTAACAATGAAATCTATGGCGGGAGGGTGATTGTATGGAATTCTCTTGTGTCTGCCATTTAACAAAAGCCAAATGACTACCTGCAGATCACGTCTCTGTATGGCACTGGTGGAGAAATCAGGGTTTTTGCAAAATGCATTTTCCTGGAAAATTTTAACAGCTTTAAGGAATGCATCGTCTTTTAGGAATGAGGTTGTTTTAAGAAAAATATACTTTTATTTTAAACTTAACAAATCGAAAATGGCAGTTCTTGAACATCACTAGAAAAAAATACTAAAGCGAGAACATATTGGAAGTACATCCCAAGCTATTATCATGCCAAAAGACCTATGCGCGTACAGACCGCACAGCGAAGGGGAAAAAACGCGTACGTCGCAAATCGCTACAAGCTTCCGTACTAGACGCGTGAAAGGTTATTCATTTCGCTGTAATTTTTTTCAGTTTGCTGCATGTCGATACTTAAACTGAAAATGTCAAAACGTAAAGCATTAAGCATACAATTCAAAGTTGAAACCATTAAGGAATATGATAAAAATTTACTACAATCAAAGAAGGCATTAGCTGCTCTCTACAATCTGCCAGAAGCGACACTAAAAGAAATTCTGAAAAATAAAAATGTCATTATAAATGCATCTAAAAATGTCGATTCAAAAAGATCCAGGATACAATGTGGCAGATTTAAAAAATTTACATCATCATTAATCGCATGCTTTAACCAAATGCGAGCTTCAAATTTACCGATAGATGGTGTGATTTTAAAAGAAAAGGCTCGCACTCTTACTGAGAAGTATGGAATCGAGAATTTTTCAGCGTCTTGCAGTGATTCGAGAAGCTAAAAAAAGACATCGACTTTTGCATCGCCGCATCACAGGAGAAAGCGCATGTGTTAATGGAAATGATGTTACTAAATGGTTGCAAAATCTACTTCTGTTAATTAAGGATGAAGGGATCTAAAGACATTTTTAACTGTGATGAAACGGACTGTTTTTCAAGCTGATGCCAGATGAGACATTATCATACAAAGAAGAACCATGTCAAGTTTTCAGAAAAAGTAAAGAAAGCTTAACTATCCTTTTTTTGCACAAATAGTGATGGTTCCGAAAAAATAAAACCTTTAGTAATAGGAAAATCAAGAAAATCCCGGTACTTTAAGAATAAAAAAATAATTGCCATGTGGCTACAGAAATTTAAAAAAAGACATAAGAGATTTCCATTGATTTTTTAAAAGAGATGGATGATAAATTTCAAAAACAACAAAGAAAGGTGGGGCATTCCACGTCAAATCAGGCAGTAAAATATCAATATGTAACCCACCATCACAGATTTTAATGAAACTGCCTGTGTTTGTTCTTACTATTAAGATATGATCACCAGTAATTTTTTTTGCTCCTTGGTGAAATAGTTTCTGAGAAAAAAATTGTCAAAATTTTGAAAAACTGCCATCAGTTGGCATTCTTGACTGCTCGATTTTCAAATGTAGCATGACATAAATATGATCATATTTCAATATCTATTCCACAAATCATCTTCAAATAATTTGTGCATAATATATAGGGTATGTATTTTATGAAAAAAAATACTGTTACGCTTATATAACATTTTAAGTGTGTCTAAAAATGTTTAATCTTTGAAGTCGTGATTTTTGTATGAAAAATAATGCATTAACTAAAATAGCATTATTAACAAAAGGCGGTATTTTTATTAAATTTATTTTTTATGGGAGATATACTTAAAGGTGTCCTTTACCTGATTCTGAAATAAAAATAGTGGGATTTTGGGTGTTTTTGGTAGTATTTCCTATTTAAAAATATTTTGAGGTGCATTTCATATCAAATCAAGCAGAGTCATTCCATGTCAGTTCCCCTAAGCCATTTAATCACTGTCACAAATTTCAATGAAATTGGGTTTGTTTATAGCTTATTTTAAGACGTAATCACCTTTAATTTTCTTGATCCCAAGTAAAATATTTTTTAAGATAAAAAATATCAAAATTTTGAAAATTTGTTTTAAACTTTTTTAATGACAGTTCGATATTCAAAGACTGCATAAAAAAAAAAAAGTCATTTCAATATAAAATCACTAAATAGGTTTCAAATAATGTATATGTGACAAATAATGTAGGCTGATTATTATTTCTTGTTTTTTATCATGTTTAAACACTAAGAGTGTCTTTTATCTTATGAATTTCTAAAATTAAGAATTTTGTCAAAAATAATGTGTTAATCAAAAATTTATTATAAACCGAAGGCAGGGTGTTATTGCTTTTTTTTAATTGTACGTAAAAATATCTTTTAAATGGTTATAAAATAAAAATAGTGAACATATGAGAAAAAATTATCAAAATTTTGGAAAAATGCCACGAGTTGCCATTAATGATTGTTCAATTTTCAAAGGCCTCATTTTATATATAAAATCATATTTCAATAACTAATAAAGAAATCTTCTTCGAATAATTTAAGCAAGGTAAATAAAGTATGTAGATTATGAAAAAAAATATTGCTGTAAAGTTAAAAAAATATTTAAATGTGTCTAAAAAATTGTATAATCTTTGAAATCAAAAATATTTTACAAAAAATAATGAAATTATTAAAAAATCTTTATCAATCAGAGGCGGAGTTTCTATGACTAATTTTTTAATTTTAAATTGTACATAATACTACATTATAACTGGATCTGAAATAAAAATAGCGGGATTTTGGTTGGTTTTCGTAGTATTTAAATCATATTTAAAATTATCAATATTTCCAAATGTAAAACCTATCCAATGTATCATCCCTGGAAATATTTTTATTTATACATTTATTTTATTTTTCAAATTATCTTTTATGTTCGTTTCTTAAGAAAAAAAATAAACAATATTGTTTTTTAGTAAAACTTCTAGGGCGAAGAGCAATTATCCCTTTCCAAAAAAGAGAAAAATCACTAGCTCCTCACCGCCCAATAGAAATTTTCAAAATGACAGTCCTAATCTTTAAACTCATATTTGGCTGTTAATATTGAAAATTTAGCATTGAGCTGCTAATATTGAAAAAAAAAAACCAAATTTCACTCTTTTGAAGAAAATTTTGACGTATCGTGCTTTAAATATATGCAAAAAATGCATAATCCATTATATTTATATCTTTCAAATAACTATATCTAAAAAAATATTTAAAATTTAATGAGTTGCACTTTTGTAACTTTATTCAGTTTCTAATGATATATACCGTAATTTCGGGTGTATAGCCCGCAGATCAAACAAATCAGTTTGGACCCAGAAATTTTATTCAGTATTTGAAGACCAATATTTACTGTGATCTAAAAAGTTACATTTTATTTTTTAAAATTTCTGGGTCGAAACACAATTGTTTGATCCGCGGGCTATACACCGGAAATTACGGTAATTTGATTTATTTCATCACAATATTGCTGAAAGATGGATTTTCAACATATATATGTGTGTATATATATCCCTGTTCTCAAACAAATTATTTAAAAATTATTCATTTATGTTTAATAAAGCATTATATATATTGTTTATACACTTATAGAAAATACATATAGTAAATTTTATGATATTATGTCAATAATGTCTAAAAGTAAAGAACTTATCTAATAGTATGTAACGAAAAATTTAACATCTGGTGTAATGACAACAAAATTTTATAATTGTTTTACTTAATTTGGATGAATGAAAAAAGCTTACATGTTTACATTTTATTGAAGTACAGGTGAAAATGTCACAAAGACATTCCTACCTCAACAACCACTAAGTATGTCACATTCACACTACAGATGATTTTTTTTTTCTTTTTGATCTTTCGGGTTTGATTTCAGATGGTAATGAATTAATTAGTTTTGTTAGAAGTGTCATTGCAGTCAGCATATTAGGCTCACTATTTTTTTTTTTATATAATTTGTTTTGATTGACTCGATGAACAACAATATTTAAAGGGACTATTTCATGACTTTTCAATTAAAAGCTGATTTATAAATTCATCATGTTGTTTAGTTATTATTATCGTCTTAATATAATAAGTTGATATTAAAATTTTTAAATGCAGTTTATTTATTATTTGAACAGTTGAAAGTATTTTTCAATAAGAGTGGGCTGTTGATTTTAAGTCGGCTGTTGAGCAATGTAGTGTTGGTAAAGGAACTGGTACTATTTAATTTAATTTTTATTGCTGTAAATAATATTTGTTATTTTATTATTGTATGTATTATATTTAAGCAAGAGTAGAAATACACGATATCGTAGTCATTTTAGTACATCTTAGCATGAAAAGCTTCAATATTTATCATTAAACATTCACATTTTATTAAAATTTTGTTAAAATTGCTCATATTTTCACTATTTTTATTTTATAACTATTGAAAAGATATTTTTACGTAGAATTAAAAAAAGTAATAACAGCCTGCCTTCGGTTAATAATAAATTTTTGATTAACACATTATTTTTCACAAAATTCTTGATTTTAAGAATTCACAAGATTAAACACACTCTTAGCATTTAAACATGATAAACAACAATAAATAATAATCTGCCTACATTATTTGTCACATATACATTATTTGAAACTTATTTAGTGATTTTATATTGAAATGACTTTTTTTTTATGCAGTCTATGAATATAGATCTGTCATTAAAAATATTTTTTAAAAATTTCAAAATTTAGATATTTTTTTCATCTTAAAAAATATTTTACTTGTAATCACCTTTAATTTCCTTGATCCTGTCTTAAAATGAGCTATAAACATACCCAGTTTCATTGAAATTTGTGAGAGTGAATTAAATGTCTTAGGCGAACTGACATGGAATGACTCTGCTTGATTTGATTTGAAATACGCCTCAAAATATTTTTAAATAGGAAATACTACTAAAAACACCCAAAATCCCACTACTTTTATTTCAGAATCATGTAAAGGACACCTTTAAGTATATCCCCCACAAAAAATAAATTTAATAAATATACCGCCTTTTGTTAATAATGCTATTTTAGTTAATGCATTATTTTTCATTAAAAAATCACGACTTCAAAGATTAAACATTTTTTTAGACACACTTAAAATGTTATATAAGCGTAACAGTATTTTTTTTTTCATAAAATACGTACCCTATATATTATGCATAAATTATTTGAAGATGATTTGTGGAATAGATATTGAAATATGATCATATTTATGTCATGCTACATTTGAAAATCGAGCAATCAAGAATGCCAACTGATGGCAGTTTTTCAAAATTTTGACAATTTTTTTCTCAGACACTATTTGACCAAGAAGTAAAAAAAAATACTGGGAATCATATCTTAATAAAAGGAACAAACACACGCAGTTTCATCAAAATCTGTGATGGTGGGTTACATGCCTGCCTGAACTGACATGGATTGACCCAGGTTTTACTTCTAATGGATCAATGTCCATCACATCCCGATGTAAAAGATCTGACATTTCTGCAGCAAATTAAATTTTAAAATTTGTTTTAGCAAATTCAGTTTTCCCACAAGACCAAACTGCTAGTTCAACGAATGAACCTGATATTGAGAGCGTATGGAATCCTTTAATAACGAAGACTCGAATAAAATGTTTATGGACGAAAGTATTAATTTCAAAGATAATGTAGAATGTGATGATAAACGTCTTCTGTCAGAACTGAGAACTGCTGAAGAAATCTTTGAGGATATTAATAATGAAGACGTGAGCAAGGAAGATGACCAAGATGAGAGCAATGTTCCTGCTGTTGTACATTTTTCAAAGGCAAGTACCACTTTAAATAAATTAAAGAATTATGTCCATCAAAATGATTATTCCCAAACTAGCTTAAAAGCTTTATTAGACTTAGAGAAAGACATTTTCTATTTCCATCTACGACAGAAATGAACTAATATCACTTCATTTTTTGAGAAAATCTGATCTGTAAATTTTTAAAATAAACATAGTGGTGCATGAACAATTTTGTGATCTTTTTAAACATATTTTGTTTAATTTTTTAACACATTTTACAAATTTTGTTAAAATATGTTCTTAGTACTCAAAACTTATCGTTTTTAGTATAGGTAAAATAATTAATGCCTATAAAGTTTGAAACTTGTATTATAAGGCGGTCTCTCACTTATACGACTCTCTCAGTTATACGACTTTTTTCTACCGTCCCTTGAAAGTCGTATAAGTGAGAGGTCACTGTAGTTCCAATTACAAAAATGTTTAAAATCAGGTAAAGAAATATTTTAAAAGCGATTTGGGTCAATAAAATCATTTCTTAAAAAATTACGAAATTTAAATTTTTATACGGTCCCCCGGTCCTATAAGTTATATTTAGTAAAATTTTCCTTTTACACTGACAAGTAATACACAACAAGTCCCGTTGTTCTACGATTAAAATTGACCGAGTAATACCTGTTTAAAGTTGGAGCATATTTTTTGCTGCAAATTGTGGGGTCATTCACAAATTTAGTCGAAATATAATTTCGCCAGATATATTAAAAAATGGTTGAGAGTAAAATTAACATTGCAATATAAATTTGAAATCTTTAATCATTCTGACATATTAATGCAAAATATACAATTTGTAATAAACGTTTAAGAAGAAAGAAAAAACAGAATTTTTGTTAAATAAAATTATGCTAAATTAACAGCCTCAATTCTTTACAAAATGATACGCATTTTTAAATATTATTAGATTACACTAGCCTGCAGAATTTGGATTATGTCATGTTTTTTAGCTTTTGATAATTGATTCTTATGTATTCTGTACCGCTGAATCTGAAATTGACCTTTATTTTTAACCATCACATCAGGATTTTTCGCAAATTTCAAAGTTAAAATTGAATCTCCTCCTTCATCGCATCGGACTACTCAGCTATTTAGCTGAAAAAATCCCAGGATAATCAAAAATATCGAATAAATTATTGAATAAAATAAAATAAAATAAAATAAAACAAATTTTTACATATGTTTTATAGTATGAGATTTTCGCTATATTTTAACTTACACATTTACGATTTTCAAAAAAATTCTAACGTGATGATTAAAAATGAAGGTCAGTTTCAGATTCAGTGCTAAAAAGTACGTAAAAATCAATTATCAAAAGTTAAAAAACACAACCATCTCATCTACTTCATAGTATCCGATTTTTGTTATTCTTTAAATTTGACAATTTATGATTTGTGAAATATCCTGACATGATGGTTAAAAATTAATGTAATTTTTGGATTCAGTGCTAAAAAATACATAAAAGTAAAAATCAACAACAATCGCAGTCTTGTATTATCTAATCTAAAACTTTTTCTTAAACTTCTTGGCGGTGATCTATCCGAAATATTTTGTGTTATCCTGTAAAATAAGTATAAATGGTAACCACCGAATATCCTAATAATATTAGATTGTTATTGGATTTGCGCCATTATGTAAAATCTAATCTGGATCGGATATTTAAAGATCGAGTACAAATTTTGAAATGGAAAAACATTCATAAGATCGTTGAAGTAACATAAAAACTTATAACAATAATATAATTTATGTTAAAAGAAATCATAATAGAAACAGTCTCAAATACTGACAAAATAAAACATATGTTATTTTAGCCAATCTGAAACTTAATAAATGTTAAAATCGTAATACTTGTACGATATTTTTCAAAGAGCAGATACACATGAAATAAGATCTTCGAATACTTTAAGCACTTGATATGTGACCCCTCAAAGCCAAGCCGAACTCATTTGTTTTCACAGCAGAAAAGTGGAATAAGTCATGCAGTTTTAAAATTTCATAACTCGCACAATTTTAGTGTTATATGAATGGGACTTTTTTTGTCTTGCTTGCCAGTGTAATAGGAAAATTTTACTAAATACAACTTATAGGACCGGGGGACCGTATAAAAATTTAAATTTCGTATTTTTTCAAGAATTGTTTTTATTGACCCAAATCGCTTTTAAAATATTTCTTTACCAGATTTTAAACATTTTTGTAATTGGAACTATATGTCTATGACTAACGGTTTAGGAATTGGCCATTGGACACCGTTGAGACCGGACACCCTGTATAATACAGAGAACCCGACTTGAACCTGCAAAATCCATTTTAGACATTTTACTTTTCCGCGGAATTGAGCTTTTATGGCACTGAATTTTATTATCCCTTGGATCTATGCAAATACACTATATGTTCAAATGTGACCGGTCACTTGCGATTTTAGACGTTTTGTTAAATATCTAGAAAAATACATGAGAAATTAAGCTTAAACTGCAGGTGTGTAAAAAATATATATTATAGGTCATATTTCCGCGAAGATTTTTTCCCGAAACCCCATACGGGACCGTCAGCAAATTAAAAAAGAACGAATATCTTTTGCTACATTAGTTTTTACAGGGCTATCCAAAAGCATTCAAACTCGAGATTTTTAATAACAGGCTTATTGTAATATATTATGTTTTTTTTATGAGGATAGCATCTGTACTCGTAGAGAAATTAAGGTTTTTATAAAAACAGTCCTAAACTTCGGTAAGTTTTTTGCTTATAATTTGCCGAGTTCTTAATATAAAAACAAGTTCGCTTCAGAAAATATTACGAACAACATTGCACATAATACTCTGCAATCCGAATTAAAATATAATAAAAATTGGAGGAAATATGACCAGGTTTACTAAAAAAAGAACGTTTCACTTCGCATGCACGAAGGCAATAAAAATATAGTGTGCATAATGTGTTAGCTAAATGTACAGAGCAACATTTGTAAAAGTCTCAAAAATATAGTTTGAAAAGTCTGATAATAATAGTTTATAGAATAAGTTCAAAATCCGTTGTTCCCAAAATGAAGCAAAAAGATGAGGGGTTGTATCCATATATCCATTGATTAGTGCCAATAGAGCATACGCAATATTGCACATACTACTGTATTTGGATATAGCTCCTCATCGTTTTGCTTCCTTTTAGGATTAACGGATTTTGAGCTTATTCTATAAACGATTATTATCAGACTTTTCAAACTATGTTTTTGAGACTTTTACAAAAGTTGCTCCATACATTTAGCTAACACATTATGCAAATTATATTTTGATTACGTTCACGCCAGCGCAGTGAATCATTATTTAGTAAACCTGCTCATTTTTCATACAATTTTTATTATTTTTTCATTCTGATTGCAAGGTATTGTGTACAATGTTGTTTGTCATATTTTCTGAAAAGAACTTTTTTTTTTATATTAAGAACTCTGCAAATGATAAGCAAAAAACTTGGCGAAATTTGGAACTGTTTTTATATAAAACCTGAAGTTCGCAACGAGTATACATGCTATCTTCATAAAAATGAACACAGTATATTACAATAAGACACCTATTAATAATCTCGCGTTTGAACGATTTTGCTACATTAGTTTTTTCAGGATTATCCAAAATATTTTCGTTATTTTTGAATATGTTAACGATCCCCTATAAAGTTTCGGGAAAAATCTTCACGGAAATATATGACCTGTACTATTCTGTTTACACACCTGGAACTTCAGGATAATTCCTGATGTATTTTTCTAGATATTTAAGAAAACGTCTAAAATCGCAAGTGACCGGTTCATCTTTGGCCATATAATGTATGTATACAAGGACATAAAAGCACAATAAACATTAGATCCTTGTTCTCCAAGTTCCGCTAGAGATAAATTTTAGTAATGCACACTGTTCGTTTATAGTTTGTTAAATAAAGCTTCCTTAAGGCATAGTGCTTTTAAGATTTCTCTTTAAAAATAGATGTTCGTGTATTATAAAATAAAAAAAAAAAATTACCACGAAAAAATAGCACATATTTAATTATTATTTTTTTAGTACATCAAAGGGTAGGGTTACCCAGCACAAAAAGAACGACCGATTATGGAAGAGAAGGACACTATCTTCAAATAACGTAGGTCCACTTAAACTTTATTATGTTACAATGCGGCAGTGGTTTCTAAAGTGGCGACCACAGGTTACTTCTATTTCCAAATAATATTCTTTATCTCATTTAATTGCATCATCATTGGATTGCAAAAAACTTGATAACGCGGAGTAAATATGAATATCATTAAAGGGACTGCAGAAAAAGTGCGGTTTTCGTCAAATGATCGCTGAAAAACGCTAATTTTGTCAAAGGATCGCAGAATAAATGCAAATTTCCTCAAAATGTTGTGAAAAATGATTTCATTAAAATTTCAGTAACACGTTAAGCGCCATGTCAGCCACCGGTGGCTGACACTGAGCTTTCCGTTTAAAACGCCTCATTCATTGATGGCTGACGTCTAAAATATGATATAAAATTAAATGATATATTGTTTTAAGTAATTACTGAAAATTTATTTAAAATCTACCTACCTTTTATTTATTACAGGATTATACTTTCTTAAAAATTACTTAAAACATTGTAAATTTTCCAGCGCTTTAGTGTTAGTCACCGTGGCACTCAACATGTTAAAAGGCCGTGAGGCTATGAAAGTTCAGCTTTTTTTTTTTTTGCTGAGCCTGTACGACGTCTGATTTTAAGTCAACCCAACATGAAACTGCAAAATCCATTTTAAGTCAACACGACCCGAACCTGCAAAAATAATTTTCGAAATATGAAAAATATCATTATTTTGTTTTTGATACACATAAAAACACATATCATATTTTTGATAGTTTATGTACACATACACATGTTATGTGTGTTTAGATTGAGAGGTGCCTGCTTTTCAAACTTATATAAACGTCGAAATATATAAATTTTACGAATTAAAAAAGTGTTCGCTAAATAGAACTGCCTGCCTTTCGGGAGAAACGACGTTATAGAGGTCTTATTCTACATAGATCTTTAACCTGAAAAAATATTTTGGATATCATTTGAAATTCAGGTCGACCCGCTAGAGTCAAAACCTAAACAGAAACAATGAAAGTGAACCCGGCCTGCAACAAAAAATCTACCACTGATCCGACCCGAACCGCGAGTCGGTTCGGGTAAAAGCAAGTAACCCGACCTGATCAGGACTCTAATGCAGATATATTTCAGTTAGTGTAGTAAATTTTGTTGCATACTTCCTCAAATAGTGTGTGAAGCAAAAAACTGGTTACACTATATTTTCCCAGAAAGATGGTGATCATTATTCAGCAATTGGTAAGTTCTCTATTAAATAAATTAACCAGTTTGTAGGTTTAAAGCAATTAATTGCATTGCAAAAAAATTTAATCAAGTCATGTATTTAAAAAAAAAAACTTTATGATAAGTAAGCTAACATAATTAATCTAAAAAATTGTTGTAATGCAGATTAAAAATTAAGAGATTTTGTACTGTTTCTTGACTGATTGTTTATATTTTAAAAATTTATAGAATAATATGCGAATGCACTTATGAGTGCACAAGTGTTTTTAATTTTGTATTTGCAGAGAGTACACCTGGACAAAAGAGTAGTGGAGAGTGGTGTGGAATGGGACAGTGGAGGAATGGGACAGTAGGTTTTTCTCTTTACGTATCATTCTAAACATTTAATTGCACACTAGATGAAGCAATGGCAGCCCAATCTTCAGTTGAAAACAGTTGTTGATCTGCATAAGCCATGCAGCTCTGCATAAGCTATGCAGCTCTGCATGAGCTACATAAGCTTGCATAATTGTATAAAGCAAAAGATTATTTTAGGAATCAAAAGTAAATTTGCTTCATATACTTTTTATGCTTTCTGTATATTAATGACTTGTTTATGCTTAGATGTAATAGTTTCCCCATTTATGGAACATCATACTGTATGTTAAACATAATTTAGACTAAGCCTTAAAGCAGTATTTTTGTCTATACAAGAATTTTAACATAAAAGAAGGTAGTGGGGAGGAATGGGACATGCCAGCAAAGGGGGGAATGGGACAAGTCAAATTCCTTCTTTTTAATAAGATGAATGTAAATTGCTAATATGCAAATATTTTTAGAGGGAATATATCAATTATAACATTGATAATATATTCATTTACTTCAAAATGTAAATAAATTGAACTGATGATTTTTTAATGTCATCTGTGACTGACAGTTCTGAATTTTCCTGAATTATGGAATCCTGAATGAAGATACTGCAATTTGATATTGTGGCACATACATTACCAACCTACAATCTTTCTTAGACAATATATGTAGCCGACATAAGATTATTTGTGCTTTATCATGCTCTTTTTAGATGCCCCATACCTCCCTGTTAGTGGGGAGGTATGGGACACATTTTGAAACTTACAATTTCTTTAATTATAAAATTGTTTCTGCAAATTATGTTTCTATATTGTTCAAGGATATTAGAAAGTTTTTCATTTTGTATTCTATAAAATGAAATTTTTGTTCTTGTGTCAAACAAAGTTGATGTTCTTATATTTGTAAAAAGTGTCCCATTTCCTACCCACTCCCCTACTCAGTACAATATTACTCAGAAATGAATTAAAAACATGATAAAATTAAGAAATATTTAATTTTTTTTTAAATATTGCAATCAACTAATATGCTGAGGAAATTTTATATACATCATTTAAAAGTAGAATTTATTTCTAGTCGTTCAGTACCAGTAACTTTCTTCTACAACAATTTGTTGAGGATTTAGTAGGGGGTGTTTACTTTTTTTCCCACGACTGTACAGTACACTTTTCTCATTATCTAACATTAGTGCACACAGAATGCATTTGTATGTACTACATGCTTTATCATCTACCGATTCTGATAAGGATCTTATGATTGTAGTATATATGTAGTATTTTATATGAAATTAGTACCAAATAATCACAAATTTATTGAAGTTGTTATGTCAGTAAATAGTGAACAAAGTACATTGACAAACTAGAAATTTATTTATCTCGAGTGATTTTAGCTATATGGCCAGTTTACCATGTAGCAATGTGTTGGGTGCATTCTTTCGAGAACTTACAGGTTCAGACACTATCCAAAAGTAACAGAACACTATATATAGTGTACAAAGAAGAAAATTAATCTGCACGGTTTGTTTTTAAGCATTTTGCATTTCACAGATCATCTCTTTAATCATTGTTTATATTTTTAAAATTTATACTTTGATATGCGAGTGCACTTATGTGTACACAAATGTTATTTTTATTATTATTATCCTGTTTGCAGAGTTCACGACATCTGTCCGAAACTGTACTCAGTACAATATTACTCAGAAATAAATTAAGAAATATTTTAATCCTCTGAGCGGTTTGGGCGTGCTTTTCAGTTTCCCCAAAACAACTTTAATCTATTGTAAACAAAAATATTTCAACAGAATTGTATGTCAAGATGTCTATCAAATAAAGCGGCATGGAGTTTCCATCGATCAGCACGATACCGATATAATATTGTACAGTACACTTCTGCAATTATCTAACATTAGTGCACACAGAATGCATTTGTATGCACTACATGCTTTACCATCTACCGATTCTGATAAGGATTTTATGATCGTAGCAGATATGAATGTATTTTATATGAAATTAGTACCAAATAATCAGATTTATTGCTGTTATGTCAGTAAATAACATTTTAAAGAGTTAGTTTTTTGTTTGGTGCCATCAAGTTGTTTGCCGTGAAGATTTTACGGCTTCCATCTAGTTATATTTTAAAGGCTTAGTTAATTTTCCATTGATTAAAATATTCAATAGGTTTATTGTATGAGATTGAAATTTTATAAATAAAAAAAATATCATATGCAAACTGTTTTATATAATAGATTTTACGTTAAATTTAGATGGAAGTCTATACTTAGTACAGTGCTCAACAAAAGATTAGACAATGATCGATTATGCTTCTGTGCTGAGAAATAAGTAACGAATTATTGTAATTCAACTGTCATATATTACTGGGGACTTATCTTTCATACACGAACAATAATTTTTAATTTATACACTTTACATAATATATAATGACAAAAAAACAAATTTAACATTGTTGCAAAAGTATAGACAATCTGTCTGTTAACAGAAAAATATCCATAAATTAAAATCGAACTGCACCTACATTGTCTGCTATTAATGCAAAAATGTGACTTTCCATCGAAGAAACTAAATCCTGCATCACTTGGGGGTCTATTTCGTACCAAACACGTTCAACATCGGATCGAAGTTCATTTCAGAGGAGTATTGTTAAAAAATTGTATAAACTGTATGAGATATGATGCCACAAAAGTTTTTGATTGGATTCAGATCAGGGCTGCACGCGGGCCAGTCGAAAATAGTAATACTTTGAGAATTAAACCAATTTTTCGATTTGTATGCAAAATGAATAGACGAATTATCTTGCTCAAATACATACTCTGGAAGAGGTAAACGTTCACCAAATGGCTGTAAATTGTTTTCCAATGTATGTATGTAGTCTTACGCAGCTTGGCGACCATTGAGAAACTCCAGAGATACTTGGAAGTTAAAACAAAGTGAGGCTCAAATCATCAACCCTTTCGAGGGCAAAGGACATCTAATTTTAATTCCCCAAGTGACAAGAATATTTAATTAAAATTTTCCTTTTATAATATACGTGAAAATGAGCAATTTCATATTTTCTAATAACTTCGTTTATAAATTCTGGTATCAGTCCATTATTTCATCCGTTTATAAAAATAATTACTCCGCGACAGGAAAGGGGTCAATTTGTTGTGAGATTTCAAGGCTGGTTGTTTTATCATTTTCATGTAAACTAATGTACATCTTTCTTTAATGCATTTACGAAATTATCCGTTGTCACAGAAATCTCTGACTCACTTTTAATGGGATTAGCAGTCATCATTTGTCTAGATTCCAGTTTATGAATCCTTCTATAATCTCGTTTTCTGGCCACACGAGTCCTTCCAGATCTATGTTTTGCTTTGAAAGAGTCACCCTTAGACAGTACTTAATAGTCAGACTTCTTTGGCCGATTCAAAGTAGTTGAAATTTCCGCAACAGTCTTCCCTTTCGATATTAGCTTCCATGCTTTAATTACTTCATCTGACTGAAAAGTTCTTGCTCCCGCAACTTCACTAACCGATGCTATCTCGAGGTGCACTTAAATACTTCATGCATGTGACGTCATAAGTTAGAAATATGCGTTTTTCGGTGAACAATATCCAAAAAATCACAAAAGTGTCTAAACTTTTGCAATATGCAAATTTCACTTTTTTCAGTTAAATTAAATAATATCCTACATTAAAGCCGTTATTTCTGTCGTAAAACGTTTAAATTATATTTAAACATAAGTACAGTCATTTGTATAACCCAAGTGTTCGTATTTTTTATTTAAAGGTTAAAAATCACTAGTGTCTAAACTTTTGCTGAGGAGTGTACCATAACCCATTAGCTTTTTCTATTTAAAATCATTAACAATATTAAGATTTCCAGTGATTATATGTCCACGATCATTACTTATGTAATTTTTTAGGTCATTGTATTTACACGGAAAAGAACTTGCTATACTCGTATTTTTTGAAAATGTATTATAGTT
This sequence comes from Maratus speciosus, assembly GCA_963932465.1. Classification (NCBI taxonomy): domain Eukaryota; kingdom Metazoa; phylum Arthropoda; class Arachnida; order Araneae; family Salticidae; genus Maratus; species Maratus speciosus. The sequence goes on along the minus strand of OZ010796.1, from coordinate 269,875,357 downwards.
AAAAATCTTTCTTCCGATTGTATTCGAATATTTAAAGGTGTTTGATATTTGAAAATTATTAATAGGAAACTAACAGTGTTAATCATTAATTATAGAAATAATATTAAATTTATTAAATATTTGATTTGAAAAATTTATCATTTGAGTATACGTGTTTTGATGGTTTTTTTTTTTTTTTTTTTTTTTTTTTTTTTTTTTTTTTATGGTAAATTAATATTGAAAAGATTAACTCTAGTCATAAAAAGATAAAAATAATATCAGAGAAATGTTTAGAGAAAGATTTGTGGAGAAATACATTTAAATGCTGCAGAATCTGTTTCTTTTTAATTCTTTTTAGCAAATATGTATTCCAATATCAGTTATAATTCTTTAAAAAGGTACTTTGAAGATTATATATTTGTTTATTAATATATTTTTTGAAAACTACAACTGCTAAAGAACACTTTCCTCGCTTATTTCATGTTGTTTTACGATTTAAATTAAGATTTAGAGTAGCATAAATTGGAGAATACTCTAGTATTATTTATAGATGAAAACACTTTAACAGGTCTATTAAATATTTCACTATTAAGTCGATATGGATAAATGGTGTTGTAATACTTCATATATGATAACTCCATATAAAGACGTTTATATATATTTATATTAGCCACATTGAAATTTTAATTTACTTTAGACCCAAAACTAATAGTCATTACTTAAATCAGACTATAAAGATAATTTAAAGACTTTCCAATCATGAAACAAACCACCAACAGGGCAGACGCATGAGCGCGTACACACACACTCGCATGTATATATATATATATATATATATATATATATATGTATTTAAAAGTAATTACATTTCATTTTAATTGTCATATCAGCTTTAAATTAGCAGCTTGAGGTAGATCTAACTTTTGGGTTACTGCCTTCAAGTTGTAGAACTGATTTCGAAATTTTCTTTTCACGAGTTTATAAAGGGGTGAATCCATTTCAAGTGGCCCAGCATTGGTTGCTCGGCCATTTTTAAAAAAATCTGAAATTTTTGTACAACAACTCTAACATGATGGAAGTTCAAAATGACTATTATTTTAATTTTATTAATTTTTGTTTGGGCATGGCGGCCATCTTTGTTTCATCGTCTGCAGCAATTTTCTAACATGAAGGGTTTACGGAATTGTAAATAATTCATCGTTTATTTCTGCAATTCAAGTGCGGATTAAAGGAATTTGTACAGCATATATTGGGCTAAAAATCTGGTAACAGAGTAGTTTCCGAAATTAAATCCTTATTTGGGAAATTTAAGCATAAAGATTCAGTTTTTTTTTCAAAATTTGTCCGCTTACAAGAGGAAATTTTTCTAGCACGAAAAACTGTCAGCATGACATAATTTTTTTTTTTACAAATAGGCCGAAAGTACTTTTACTCGTACGCCAAGTTCCAGATCTGGGGCTTGCTTTCTCTTCGCTAAAAAAATTTTCAAATTTTTCAATAATGTCAAAAATCGCCCTTTTGAGGCTTTGATATCTCTGGTGGGGCACGAGATAAAAATCTGAAGTTCTGGTTTCTGAGAGTATGGTAGTGTTATGAATAAAAAATTTCAGGATGGAGATTTGACTACAAGCTGAGATATGACAAGGGCAACATGTCAAAACAATGCTGCCAAACTATTGTTTTGTTGTAGTCACAGGTAAATATTTATCTCAGAGTGTCATTTATTTTTTTTATTATTTTTAAATAATGGTAACAGAAAATAAAGCCTTTTGCAAAGCTTAACAAATAATTAAAAAAATAATTATGCCTAAGGCCTACATTTTGTATGGTTTCAGTAATTTTTGTTGCAATTTTAGTAACTAAAAGAAACCTCAGTGCTTTTACATAAAGAAAAATAAATATTTTTATACAAGACCTGCGACAAAAAAGAACAGGGAAAGAGAAATGCTGTTAATGTTGGCATACTTGTTGAGACATGATCAAACGTGTCAAAATACATTCCTGCTTATTGGTTTAAAAACCACAATTTTAATGCTGCTTGCCAGTCCCTGAAACTTGTTCCTACCAGAAGGATGTTCCTGCAAATGAAACATTATACGATGTTACCATGCATCAGCCTCAAGTAATTTTCAGAAAGTAAAGATATCCAAAGCCCTTTCAAAATTTATACTGCAGAAAAATGACATTTTTGCATAAGAATTGAGCTATTGAATTATTAATGAAGTGAGACTTGTACATAGTGATTTCAGAGATTATTTCTATGAACCAGCAGGGCTAATATATTCAATCAAGTTATCAAGAGATGACAGGACTTAGTTGCAACAAATAAAATTTTAAGAAAGATCAAAATTGTGTTTTTTAAACCAACAAGCAAGTATGTGCTTTGATACGTTTGATCATGTCTCAACAAGTATGACATCATTAACAGCTTTTCTCTTTCCTTATTCTGTTTTTTGTCTCAGGTCTTGTATAAAAATATTTTTTTTCTTTATTGCTGAGGATTCTTTTAGTTACTAAAATTACTTACAACAAAAAATACTGAAACCATACAAAACGTATGGCCTTAGGCATAATTATTTTTTAAATTAATTATTAAGCTTTGCAAAGGGCTTTATTTTTTGTTACTATTATTTAAAGATAATCAAAAACGTAAATTTAAGCGACACTCTGAGATAAATACTTAGCTGTGACTACAACAAAACAATAGTTTGGCAGTATTGTTTTGACATGTTGCCCTTGCCATACCTCAGCTTGTAGTCAAATCTCCATCCTGAAACTTCTTGTGCACAACACTACCCCACAATACTCTCAGAAACCAGAACTTCAAATTTTTCTCGTGCCCCACTAGACATATCAAGGTCTCAAAAGTGCGATTTTTGACATTTTTGAAAAATTTGGGATTTGTTTTAGCGAAGAGAAAGCAAGTTTTAGATCTGGAACTCGGCATGTGGGTGACAAGTACTTTCGGCCTACTTGTAAAAAAAAAAAAAAAAAAAAGTCACGTTCACAGCTTTCCTTGCTAGAAAAAGTTCCTTTTGTAATGGACAAATTTTGGAAAAAAAAACAAATTTTATGCTTAAATTTCACAAATAAGGATTTATTTTCGGAAACTACTCTATTACCAAATTTTTAGTCCATTGTATTCTGTGCAAATTGCTTTAATTCGCATTTGAATTGGAGAAATAAACGATGAATTATTTACAATTCTGTAAATCCTTCTTGTGAGAAAATTGCTGCAGACGGTGAAACAAGGATGGCCGCCATGCACAAACAAAAAATAATAAAATTAAAATAATAGTCTTTCTGAACTTCCATTATGTTAGGGTTGTTGCGCAAAAAATTTCAGAATTTTAGGTAGCTTTCTTTACAAAAAAGCTACCTATTGCAGCCGTTCGGAGGAAAGCGATTTCAAAAAATTTTGGTATATTTTCATCGATCATGACCCCCAGACCCCGAAACCACCCTCCGTTCAAAATTGATATATATATATATATATATATATATATATATATATATATATATATATATATATATATATATATATCTGACCTATGTCACACTGTAACTCCCGTAATTATGAACCGATTTCGATGTAATTCGGTGTGTACATAGTACATACCAATGTTTCGACCGAGTTCGTTGGCCAGCTTCATCCGCCGTTTTGTTTCAAAATGGCGGCCATATAAAATTTTTAAAAAAATTTAAAACTTGAAATGTGGTACCAAAAAATTAAAAATGGAAAAATATTTTTTTCTTATGTATTTGACCTTTATACAAAGATTCCGGAGCAGTTTTTGTTTCGTCTATATCTTAAAAAATGGCTGAGTTATAGCATTTTGAATTTCTAGCGTGGCTGACATTTTGAAGCGTCCGGAATTTTGTCACGCGATAAAAGGCGTATTTATGAACCGATTTGGATGTAATTCGGTGTGTACATAGTACATACCAATCTCTCGACCGAGTTCGTTGACCAGCTTCATCCGCCATTTTGTTTCAAAATGGCGGCCATTTCAAAAAAATTTAAAAATTTTAAATTTGAAATGTGGTACCAAAAAATTGAAAATGGAAAAATATTTTTTTCTTATGTATTTGACCTTTATACAAAGATTTCGGAGCAGTTTTTGTTTCGTCTATATCTTAAAAAATGGCTGAGTTATAGCATTTTGAATTTCTAGCGTGGCTGACATTTTGAAATGTCCCGAATTTTGTCACGCGATAAAAGGCGTATTTATGAACCGATTTGGATGTAACTTCGTTTATACATAGTACATACCAATGTCTCGACCGGGTTCGTTGGCCAGCTTCACTCGCCATCTTGTTTAAAAATGGCGGCCATTTAAATTTTTAAGAAAAATTTAAATTTGAAATGTGGTACCAAAAATTGAAAATTGAAAAAATATTTTCTTCTTATGTGTTTGACCTTGATAAAAAGATTCGGGAGCAGTTTTTGTTTCGTCTATATCTTAAGAAATGGCTGAGTTATAGCATTTTGAATTTCTAGCGTGGCTGACATTTTGAAACGTCCTGATTTTTCTCACGTAATAACAGGCGTATTTATGAACCGACTTGGATGTACCTTGGTGTGTACATAGTACATACAAATATCTCGACCAAGTTCGTTGGCCAGCTTCATCCGCCATCTTGTTTCAAAATGGCGGCCATTTAAAAAATTAAAAAATAAAAAAAATTAAATGAGATACCAAAAAATTGGAAAATGAAAAAGATTTTTTTTGTATGTGTTTGACCTTAATACAAAGATTCCGGAACAGTTTTTCTTTCGTCTATATCTAAAAAAAAAATGGCTGAGTAATAGCATTTTGAATTTCTCTTGTGGCTGACATTTTAAAACGACCTGATTTTTGTCACGCGATAACAGGCGTTTTTATGAACCTATTTGGATGTAACTTGGTCTGTACATAGTACATACCAATGTCTCGACCGAGTTCGTTGGCCAGCTTCATTCTCCATCTTGTTTCAAAAGGGTTGCCCTTTAAAAAAAATTAAATTTAAAATTCAAAATGAGGTATTAAAAAATTGGAAAATGAAAAAGATTTTTTTTTATGTGTTTGGCGTTGATACAAAGATTCCGGAGCAGTTTTTGTTTCTGAAAATTTGTTCTTTTGTTGATATCTTAAAAAATGGTTGATTTATAGCACTTTGAATTTCTAGCATGGCTAACATTTTGAAACGATCTTGTATTTGTCACGCGATAACACACGTATTCGCCTATTTCGATGTAAGAAGGCATGTGGATAGTATACATCAACACCTCGACCAAGTTCGCTGGCCAGATTCATCAGCCATCTTGTTTCAAAATGGCGGCCATTAAATTCAAAAATATATATATATATTTAAAGTGAGGTGCAAAAAAATTAGAAATTGAAAAAGGTTTCTTTCTTAAGTATTTGATCTTGATATAAGGATTCAGGAGCATTTTTTGTTTGTCTTTACCTTAAAAAATGGCTCAGATATAGCAGTTTCAATTTCTATTGTGGGTGATATTTTGAAAAATCTGATTTTTTGCATGCGACAGCACTCCTATATATTAACCGATTCCGATGTGAGTGAGCATGTGCACAGCAATTACTAAGGTCTCGACCAAGTTCACTGCTTAGCCTCATCCACCATGTTGTCTTAAAATGACAGGCACTTTAAGAAATTGCCGAATTTGACAGCCAAATATAAGTTACTTTAAAGAAAATCAGCTTGGATAAAGCTGACTAATTTCGCGAAATTCTCATTCATTATATTGATAAAAATTAGTATTGAATCTCCTATATTCGGTTTCCACTAAATTGAGCTTCGTGTGTTTGCATGATATAAGTTGGCTTTTTGAAAATAAGGATTATGAAAGCTACCTCTTCCTCCCGGCACTGGCCGGAAGGACTTTTTAAAAATGGTCAAGCAACAAATAGATGATATTCTGGACCACTTGAAATGGATTGACCCAAAGTATTACATTCCTTAAATATCTAAATGTTACAGAATTCGGTTTGGTTTGAAGGCATGCATACACGTACACAAATAATAGAATGTAAGTTTTAAATAGTAACTACATCCACAATTATCAACAATCTACGAAGAAATCGTAATAATTTTACAATATATATTTATAAAATTATAGCACTGTCATCATAGAAATTAATTTTGGAAAGATATTTTTGCATAATATTTAATTTTTTTAAAGGCTGCTTTCTAGAAATGATTAATAATTATTTTAGCACAATAATAAATTTCAACATTTTAAGTTAGTGAAACTAAAAAATTAATGAGAAAATTGGCAAGACAAAATTTCAAAAAGGGGAAAAATAATTTTTCAATTTATAGAGTATAAAGTTAAACATGCAACAAATAATTAACCTTTTATCAGGATTTATGCAGTTAGGTCTTCTTCGAAGGGCATTTATTTCAGCATTTGACGATTGTGATTTAGTCAATTTAGCAGTTGTTGCAGTTGTAGCAATAGCCAGATGAGGAATGGCATATTCATCAACTTCAGAATGCTTGTAAGGAGCGCTCATTGTTGCAGGATGTGGAACAGAGGCTACATTGTGACATGTATTTAGATCATCAGGTAATTTCTGCAGTTGATGGGCTGAAAATTACCACATAAATTTTTTTAAAAAGTTACACATAATATATAAACAGTGAATTTTATCTTCGAAAATTAGATGACATTTCTAATTTCTCTCAAATCTTAGCTTGCTTTTTCTATCAAAAGATAGAAAAAGCAAGATAAGATGACGAGTTTGAACTGATTTTTTCTATGCTGAATAAGGGTAGGAAAGGCTAATGAAGTATTCTTATTAGCAAATTTCATTGAAGAAGATGAACATATAAATTCAATCCTTGGTGTACAAGATCGGTCTAGTACTTATTGACAAAGGTACTTATGCAAATGCGCCCTTAGAAATGGCACACTCTTTAGAATGAAACCTACCTTACCACTCTTTTCCACCACCCTCTAAAAACATATATCACGAGCCTACAGGAGCAAAATTTTTCAATTAAGCTCACAACAAAATTCGAATCATACCAGTTATCATGATGTTTCATGATGAAACACATTTAAAGAACTGGGTGCCAGTGGATGTTACAAAAATTAAACTTTTAAAAAAGTGAAGCTTTTTTTGTAAATTTTACTGATTTATTCCCTCTTTCGCAAAGTACATTTAATTTGTAAACAGGTGGTGCTAAGCTCTTCCAAAAAACCTTAACATAAGGAGGCACATAATCTTTAAACTTTCAAAAAATCAATTTTCAGTTTATTCTGAGTATTTTAAAATTTCTCAACAATATGCAAAAACACCCATAAAAATCGGTATTATTTCTTGAGTTATAATCATTTATAGGCAGTGAGTATAACAATGTCCGTAGATATTGAAACGTTAAAAAGCGTTTTCTCAGATTAGTAAATTTGGAGTTTGCGCGTTCTGTTTTTTTTAATCTATGTAAGCTACAGCTTTAAAAAAAAATACCCAAATATGCGTTTTTTAATAGTCTAAATGCTAAAGCAAAAAAAAAAAAATCGCATATTTTGGTTATATATTTTCTTGCGTTTGAAAAACCTTAAAAAATTTTTGAAAGTTTTGAACTTTTTTTTTATTTTGTGATAAAATTAAATTTTAAACTAAACGTTTTGCGTATATTTTGGTTTTAAGTTAGAAATAGGTGTGTTATGATTCTATTTTGTTCAAAAATTGTTTTTATATGCACAATCAATATAATGTTTTATCATGCGCGCAGCATTTATTCACGCATTAGTGAGGTGAATTTTTAAATGTAAAATTTAAATATCATTTTGTGCATACAACATTAATTTCTTTGGATAATGTAGATAAAAATATATACTTCAGGCAGAAATGAGAAAAAAAGATCTTAATTGTACATTGTTTATGTTCTGGTACTTTGAATATGATATGTTTTTGATCATTTCGACAAACTCAAAAGGTCCTGTACCCCCTTAATTTCAAATATTTTTTTAATTAAATTAAAAGTATTAAATATTAAAAAATAGTGTGCAATACTTTCAAAACAACTTTGGATTTTAGCACTTTACTTTTATCATAAAATAGAATAACCCATTAAAAAGAGCATTTTTGAATAACATCATCTCAGGTCTTCATTTCTTTGCCAATTCAAAATCATAGTTTCAATTTAAAGACGATACGTAATGTCATTTGAAAATAACAAATAAATTTAATTTTGTGCTTTTCTGAAACCAGTGTCAGGAAAATTAATTTTAATTTGAAATTGCAAAATATTTTTCCTTTAAAAATCCTTTTTTCAAAACTGAATATTAATTTGTATTCATTTTATTAATCAAATAGTATGAATGTGTATACGTATAAAGACAACGAAAGTTTTATTGAGCATAATACAAAAATGTATGCATATTACACTCCTGATAGTAGTCTCGGGATATAGTTTTATTTTTACCCTGTAATTCATAAAGCCGGGAATGTAAAGGAAGATTTTTTTCGGGTCAAAAAGGCAATTAATATCGCTCACTCGCAAGAAAAGTGACACATCTCGCAAAGATTCGTTTTGCATTTTATTAGGCACAAAAAGGTCTGCAATAGGTGTGTGTTACTAAACAAAAAGTTTAATAAGTGTAGTTCACGGAAAATCCCTTTATTACGCTATATTTCCATTTGTGACCATAGAAGAGAGGTGGATTATGTGGTAGAGGTAAAGTTACCCAATACTCCAAACCTCATCCTACGTCTTCATTCTTAAGTGTTTTTTGCTTTTATGCATGTTTTTATTCCTACATGCAAAGCTAAGTGCTATAATTTCATATTACATTGAAATCATGCAAATTTTCTTTTTCCTCTCCTGCGAAATTTACTTTTGTCGAGATGTGTCACTTTTCTTGCGGGTGAGCGATGTACAATTAGTAGTGTGTCTAATAGGCCATTATTTAAGAGTCTTAATGGAAATCAGTAAAATCCGATCTCCCTCTTTTGTAAATAGTGAAATGCACCTTAAATTATGAAATTAATGTTACTTTACATAGAAATAAATTATTGTTATCCTCATCACATACAATTCTGCTGAACTAGTACATTTATATTTACTAGCAACCTTTCCATCTCTTTTCTCGGAAGAACATATTCTTTATATATGCATTTATTACAATTATTATATAATACGGGGGCATAAAAGTTTTGTTTATAACTAAGATTATTGGATGATCATGACAATTACTTAATTTATAGTAGCTACAAATATCGTAACATTGGCATCAAGATCTGAGGTGCATTTCACGATTTTAAAAAAAAACCGAGCGGACTACTTTCTGCCGCAAACAGCACAATTTTGGCATGGATTTTATTATATTACAAAACATAACTCAAACTTAAGACAATATACTCACAACTTATGTCGGTCATTAACAGTCTGGTTAGGAATGGCACCTTCTATTTGTTGGTAGTTAGGCGTAGATGATACAGCACTTGCAGCTATTAGATTTGGATAAGTTCCATCACTTTCCAATATCTCAGCATTCGAAATAATTTGTGTATGGTCACCCTGCAACTGGAGACCTTGCAAACCAGATACAGCTATCCCTTCCAGCTGAAAAATATTATCATGTCTGAGCCCAGCAACAGATTGGACACCTATCGGCGCTTCTGCCTGCCAACAAGCAGGCGACGCTCTACCGGCATCTGTAATTTGACTGTCTTGTCTTTCAATGTTTCGACCGAAAGCTAGCTGAAAATTAGGAAGCGTCACTTGCCGTTGGTGATGATTCTCTTGTGCACCATTTATAACACAGCCATTAGCCGTTTGCCCTTGGCCAGAATTCGTGTCTTCAGTAGAACAGAGCTGCCAATAGTTGTCGTCCCTGTCGTTGCTTTAGAATTAGCACGGTACATATGAACTAGAAAAGCAACCTGTACTTGTTGAATTTCACTATGTGCTTGTTATAATGTCTAAAATGAATCAGTAAATTTCAGTCTATTTCATCATTTTATAACTTTAAAACAAGAAATCTTTACATGCTCAAAAAGTAATACAACATTTAAGAAATTATAACTAATAAAATATAAAAGTATATGCAGTGGTAAATCGGACAATGTGTGGAATACAAAAACTGACCATTCAAGAGGAATGTGCTTTAGAAAGAAATTTACAATATTTCATGTGTAGTGGCTGTGATCTCCAAATATTTTCCATAAAACAAGGCTCCGCTCTACAGAAGTTCTGAAAAGGGTGGTTTGATACCGCATGCATATTTTTCATATAGCTAAGTTAGTCCTAATTTAAAAAACAGTTGACCTATGATAACTTACTTTTAAATTTTTTTAATAATGAAAAAGCAGAGAAGTGTGTATCTCTGGGGTGTCAAAATGTGGCCCGCCGGATACCACTAAATTTTTTTAAAGAAATTGTCGTCTTCTTGAATCTCTGAGATTCGATGATTAGGTAAGGCAGTGATTTCTAAAAAAAAATTTGGGCTACCCGTCGGGCTACAGTTTGATACCACTTGCTTATGTAATCTAATTTGTGCATAAGTCTAAAATGCATCAAACTAGGAAAGGTATTAAATAAAGGTTTAATATTCAAATAAAATTTGGAAAAAACAGTCTATATAGTAATCACAAATAAAATTAAATTATTAAACATTCTTGAGCGTAAAGGCGATTGTTAAACAAATGAATTATATATATATATAATAGCGCTAAGTGTATAGCGCTTCCGGAGTGAACTCGTCCGAATCCCGATAACCACTTCGCTGTTTCATATTCCCTTCGACCATTTTTATTCAAAATTATTTTTTGCGAATAACACTTCATAATAGTTACATTTTTAGGAAGTTTATTCAAAATAAATTAACATTTGAGCGATGACTTACATTTAACTATGGATATATTTCCAGATCACTTCAGTTGAAATTAGAAGCCTAGTGTCGGAAAAATAAATCGCGTTCGTTGTGAATGTTTATGCTTTGTTGGCACCATCAATTGGTAGTTAAAATAAAAAAGAAATTTTCTTTTGAAAAACTTCTTTGGATTCTGAAGACGTTGGGAAAAAAAATGAATATTTCTTATAAATATAATTATAATATCAGGAATATATAATCCCGTGTACTACATATATAACGATGCAATATTATATCAATGCAAATAAAATTTTGCATTTTGTAGGGAAATAAATTTGCAATTTAATAAAAGAATTTGAGAAAAAAATCTGTTAACGCAATTATTAGTTGCAATTTATTTATACAATAAAAGATGATTTTTAATGATAAAAATTTATTGCAGGTTTTTGATTTTTCAATCTTATAACATGCGTTCTTTTTTACTATAATCTAAGAAATTTATTGGGAATTGCAGTCTTACAGTTTTTTTTTTATTTTATTTATAAGAATTTAAATTTAAGATTATTGATTTCTTTAAATGCAATGAACGATGGGGAAAGTTAATTGACAATATGTTTTAAAAGAGTATCATTAGTACTAATTTACATGTTCTTGTGAAATAGTTCTTCAAATATTGTGAGTGAAGTTCATTTGCATATTCTACGTCATTATTTTACGAATTCAATTAATAGTTTTCTTTCAAATTAAGTTTGAATGAAAATCGGGCTGTTTTTATAGCTATTTTACCTCATCTGACACTATTAGTCAGATATAATAAATTTATTACTTCATAATTCTTTTTATAATGCAATGCTATATCATTCTTTTGAAAATGCAAACACGTCATTCTGACGGGCTATCTAGATTGCTACAGAGATTGTTAAACTAATGAATTTATAAAATAACTTTATAAAGTGCGATACAGCTCATCAATAGCAATATCTATGGACATACGTTTTCTGTGGAAACCTTCTCTGTTGAAATCTTTTTACACAATATAGTAATGTTTTGATGAATATTTGTTTCATTTTTACCCCATAAGTATATAATTTTAATTCAGGAGTTTAAAAATTTTCAATATATAATGATCTATGAGTTTAACACAACTATACAAAGATTTATAACTTCAAATTATATCATGTCATTACTTATGTTATTAAAATATGTTGTATTTGTGTGATTACTAAACATTAATTTTCCCGATTAATTGACTAATCTATTATTAGGGGAGAATGACTCACATTGGGACACGTTTTTTCTTTCTTTTTCCTTATTTTTTAATATTGATGAATTGTCAAAATTTTACCTGGTCCATTGCTTACATTATTAAAGAGCTTTTGATCTTATATCCATTATAGAAAAATTAAAAATACATCTTTATTAAACTTGTGCTTTATCCCAAGGTGCCCCACCATGTGGTACACGTTGGGACAGTTAAAATAGATCTGAAAAGTTTAATAATTGAATTACAATATACATAAAATTGTTTGTTCAGGAAAAGAAATTTATTTAACCCCTTCGAGACGAGCGCCTTTTACAGAATTTTTAACCTGTTATCACCGGTTTTTCGAAACAGAAAATTTTGCCTAATTGAATCATAAAATTGCTCGTATTAATGCAAAATTTGCAATGGAAATTTACTAGTGGGTATAATCACATTTCTGAGCATCTTATGCGGCACCTATCCTCCCCAAGGGATTAAACTGAAAAGACATTTCATCTGATGAAATTTTTGCAGCAACTTTCTGAATGTTGTCAGCATGAATTGCAACTTTTTTTTTGTATTCAAAATTTCTAATATTTGCCATTGATAAGTCTAATGAGTTCTTAACAGAAGAAATAATAACTGTTAATAAATACATGTTATGTAAATTAAATAAAAATGCTTTAAACGCAATATGTTTTTGTTAAAATATTTCGAATAAAAGTTAGCCAGGCATATCTTGTGTCTCAAGGTGCACCACCTCCACCTGTCCCAAGGTACACAATATACCCACTATGAAATTTTAGAATGTCATGCTGTTAAGTTTAGCACTGGAACACAACAGTTTTTCTAGAGAAAGCTTTAACTTTCATTATATTACCTTTTATTTCAGTATATTTTCAAATTCTACTTTGCAACTTATCAAACATTTGTATGAAAATTACTAGATATTTTTGCAAAATAAAAATCTTAATAAATACTTGCCTGCTTCATGAATGGAATCAAAACATGTCTGAAAGCTAGATTGTGCTGCTATCTGTATCTGCAAGAGTTAAGATTTAATTTAAAATCTAGGGCAAAAAAAATTAAACTGTCCGATGTGTACCATTTCCCAATGAGAGCCACTCTCCCCTACTACACACTCAATTTTCAATACCGAAACCAATTTTCAATACCGGTGAATCTAAAGAATATATGAATTACATGGCAATCCGAGTATATTCACATGCGTACGAGCAAAAAAAGATGGCGGACAAATGCATACAGACAAACCGATCTAGAAAACATTTTAAATATATTGGAAAGTGCTAAAATGATGATGCGCAATCTAAAACAAGTGGGTAAATGTGATCGAAGATAGCACAGAGGGTTTTGTTTAATATTCCTTTCAAAACGCTTTACCCTTTATTTAATAAATCTAAATCGTTAATTTCTAATTAATAAACCCTTAGTCTTTTTCAATAAGAGCATGGGTAGCAGCACCATTAAATTTAATTTTAAAATTATTACACTCGGAAGATATATTTTTCATCAAATTAAAAATATTCAAAAACTGATTTTCAGACAATTGTAAAAGCATATGTTTGTATATCTGAAAAGCATATTTAATTACATGATTTAATTTTACCTTTAACAAAAAAGAAAACCGAAACCCTTAATTGATGTTACAAAATTTCGTATTTTTTCTACGAAATTTCTTTTAAATAAATTTAATAGACAATGAAATATAGTCAATTTAAAATTTCGTGATTTTTCAAAAAAAAAAAAAGATTTTTTTAATAAAAAAAATAATTGATAAAATAATTTACAACCTTTCCCCTTAAATTGGAAAATAACAGCTACAAAAATTCTGCAAAATCTTTTAGATAATGAAATCTGTTCCGGGGGGAATATTTCAAAGCCCGAAGCCGAGTATCGAATCTCGAACCTTTTGATTAGCAGGCAGACTCTTTACCACAGAGCCATCTCTCTACAAGATAAGACTCAAATTAAGGTTCTGCTTCACAATCTAAATCCCAAAAATGGCCAAGATGTCATTAAATTTATTTATTTAATTTAAATAACATAATACTTTTTGAAAAAATTCTGATTTGTCTTGTGATCGGAGGTACTTTGCTATAAATATACAAAATTTCAAGTCTCTAACTTGCACTTTCTGAGAACGAATTCTGTAATGGACGGACAGACAGGGATAGGTATTGGTGTTAATTATGATGGCCGATTATCTGCACGAGGGATATGGGTCCTACGAGGAGTGCCCTCCGTGGGGGTCTTTCTGAGGGAACCTAACCCGTATTTACGCAAGATTTCCCAAGGTTCGAAGAAAACCACGAAAACTCCGAACATTTAAGACGACGAGCGCGATTGGGTTCGAACCCAGCACCTCCGGTCTACCAGCTTGGAGAGCAGAACCTCTCAGCCACTGGTGGGGCAGGCAGAGAGAGGAGTGAGACGAATAAATTTTCGTCTACTTCATCCAGAATAAAATAATATTGGTACAAAATGATTGGAAATAATGTTCAAACTTGTTATAACATTGAATGTCATTTTTATTTACAGATATTCAAACCGAAGTGATTAAAGTATAATATTTATACTGTGAAAAGGGAAAAAATAAGGCTACAAGTAATGAAGTTAATATTTTTTACCTGAAAATCATTGCTGAGGAAAAATAACAGCACTTCTGAAATGGAATTAACTACTTACAAATTTTAAAGTAAAAAATATGAAATTTATATGTTTATAAGTTTTATTTTAACTTAAAATTTTATGTCTCCATCATTTCGAAAAAAATCGCATTTATTCTTATTTATCAAACAATTAGAAGAAACATAAAAGTTCTTTCAGTAATGTACACATTTACTTTCAATGGTAATTAAAGGTGTTTCATGATATTTCAGGAAATTCAATTGTCAGGAGCAAGGTACCGTAATAATGATTACTTCGCACCGTCACACATTGTACATTTCTGTAAAAATATAGCGAACTTTGACTATTTTAAAAATTTTAAAATATGCCCACCATAAGAGTAATTTGGATAGTAAACTGTCGAATTTAACTAATCACACGAACAGTTTTGATCAGATTTTTTGCAGCTGCTCATCGCATTAATATTTTTTTAGCACAGTTACAAGAATTGCGATATATGTCAGTACCTATAGGTATTTCCAATCTATGTATGCATAAGATAGATTATGATTAATAACGTATAGAAACACATATTTTATCACTATATATTAAGCAAATTCTGCGACAAGATTAAAGCTATACCAAGAAATTAATAAAATCAGCAGAAGTGTTCTGTACGAAAGAGCGCGTTTATTTTTTTATCATTGTTTTTGTATATTGTTTTTCAGTTTTCTCAAAGATAATTTCTTTTCTTGTTTATGGAGATGTGAGATCAAGGTCGTAGCAAAGTAAAACAGCATTTACCAGGCTCCGACTTTGTCCATTTTTTTAACACTTTTTTTTTTCAAAGAAAAATATTCCTTATGAAATTCGTAGAAACTCATCTGGATGCGCGTTTATCTTGCAATTTTTCCAATAACCTACTATGAATATTTTTCATATTTTTCATATTTTTCATACTCATTCGATCCTTGTTCTCCAAGTTTCGCTTGTCATAAATTTTGGTAATAGACAGTGTCCGTTTATAGTTTGTTAAACAAAGCTGCCTTAAAGCATAGTGCTTTTAAGACTTATCTTTAAAAATAGATGTTCGTGTATTATAAAATATAAAAACATTTTTTTACCATGAAAAAACATCACATATTTAATTTTTACTTCTTAGCAATACAAAGCATGTCATATGATAGGGTTACTCAGCACAAGAAAAGATCGATTATGGTAAACAAGGACAGTATCTTAAAATAACTTCATTACCACTTAAACTTCATTGCATTACAATGTAGCAGTGGTTTGTAAAGTGGCGATTACAGGGTACCTCTATTTCGAAATAATATTCTTTACTTCATTTAATTGCAGAAAACATGAATTGCTACAATATATGATTTATAAGGGAGTCCCACCTGGAGGACAGAACTGAAATTGTTTGGAAATATTAATTATAAGCGCCGCACAGTGGAGTATTTGACCCCAAAACCTGGCCCAAAATGCAAAAATTATAATTTCGTCAATAATTGTAAAAATTATATTTTTTAATAGCTAACTAATTGGCGCGTCGATCTATGTCTATTTTAGGAACCTGAGTTATATCCTGTGGCTCCTGGCCTCAGTTGAAGAGGAAGTTTCTTTGTGAGAAGACGTGGATTTTTGTTGCTTTTTGGCATTGTTGTTATGTTTAAATATAATTTGTCTGTGGCTCAATGAATTGTTGAATTGAAACTAAACAGGGCTTACGTGTTTAACAAAGGTCAGAGCTTAGTGAAAAAGTATGTGTTAATTTAAATAGTTTAGTTTTTAATGTAATAAAAAACATTAAATTTGTGAAAGGGTTACTTTTAAAGCGTTTTTGGCTTTAATTTAAACATATCGAAAGCTTTTTAAATAGGAGCCGGGCTTTTCCGGACCATTTTTGAATTATAATCGTATTAGTTAGTCTTGAGTGTCAATTTCTTCAAAAAAAAATCTTCTGCTAATTGTTGACATTTTAATATGTAATTTTTTTCGGAATGACTATTTAAATGCTCCGTTTTGCGAACACGGAATTGAAGAGATAAGAACTATATATTTACTGTCGTATTGCTGGTTTTTATCTCACAGGATATTACCGGAGAGATTTTGTACTACAGATTCTGTGTGTATGTATGTAGGTACATACATACGCACGCAACTCGATATTTCTTGATAGATATATCCGAATCAAATTGTATTAATTGTGTTATTTATTGAAAAAATGTTCTCTAATTAGTGTCGGGGGCGCATAGGTAGAAAATAAGGGAAGAAAGGAGGGAATTAAAGATGTCTTGAGTAAACGCAGAAATGATTAAAAGATTGCAAGTAATATTGGAAGTCATAACAAGTGGGCATCGCATTGACGAAAAATATTACCAAACATGTACCGATGAAACAGCAAGACTGCATGTGAACCTTTACAACTGGCACCCTATGATTCCAACAATGCACAAGATTTTGATTCATGGTATCACTGTAATTAAGAAAACAGTAGTACACATTGGCTAATTCAACGATCAGAAGAAGCTGACGATGCCAGAAACAAACACTTTAGACAGTACCGTACAGAGTACTCAAGAAAGTGCAATAGAGAAGTTTGCAACAGAGATGTCCGAAATTGGCTTCCTTTAAGCAGTGATCCTTTTATGAGCTGATCTAGACAAAGAGCAATGGAAAAGAGCAAGCCATACAGTAGCGAGACCCTACAACTACTTCTTCCAACTAGGTCCGATGGTAGCACTGATAAAGGCCAAGGAGAGAGTTGTGAAAAAGATGAAAAACTGAGTTCTAAAGAATCAGATTGACGATCGTAATCTAATAATTACACTGTAAAACTAGAATCTATATACTGTAGAAATTCAACTTTATTAAATGTATTATTAAATGTAACTTTATCAAATGTGAATAATCTTTATTAAATGTAATATAAATATAATAATTATTATTAAAGTAAATTAAATGTAAATAATAAAGTTTATATATAGTAAATTTAAATACATTTAATTAAACATTACTAATAAATAAAACAATCTATCAACAATTACTTTTCTCCCATAAACAGTAAACATTTAAGGCTGTCAGTCACTCAACTTCCAAATTCTCTTCGGTAATGTTAAGCCTATGGGCGTGTGATGTATTCGTATTTTTTAAATATCTACTTAGTAAGTTATTATTTTAACTTCTTTTTCTTTGTGCTCTTCTTAAATGATGTCTCTCTTTTTTCTTAGTTGTCAAAATATTTATAAAATATATAGGGGAGAGTTGTAATAAATGGGCCAAATTTTGGTTTGTAATTTTGTAATTTCTTTTACTATTTTTTTTTTTTTTGGGGGGGGGGGGGCGGGGGAGCTCAGAATTGGCTCTTCGTTTACTTTACTTATTTGGTTATATAAAAAAGTCATAAAAATTGGATTAGAAAATGTCTATAATGAATGATAATAGGAAATAAAAATTTGGCCCATTCATCCACACCCACGGGGCTGAATGGGTCATTGAAGGTAATGAATGGGAAAGGTCACTAAATGAATTCGATGAAAAAATGTGGAATTAATCTTTTATTCACCCATATGACAAAATGAATGGTACTTGACAAGATATGATCAAAGCATACTGAAATAGTAAGTAATACACAATGCTTTTCAAAATTTATGAACATCAAAAGTGATATTATTAAAACACAATTGTAGCAGAAAAATGACAAAATTATGAGATTATAAGAAAGAAAGAACATAAAATATACATAAAAATAACAGATAATACACATTATGATTTAACGAAATTTATATTTTTCAAAATTAATATTAAACGACATGGTTGTAACAGGGTTGCAACTGCTTATTAATTGACTATTTAGTGTAAACTTCTGGTATTATTTATCTACTCATCAGATTCAGAATATAAACAATTATTCTAGTTTTATATCAAATGGAAAAATACTGGTCGGTGTGGTCAACAACTGGACAGATCACCTTTATCATTTATACAATTTAACTTATGTTTCTAATACTAACTAATATTTCTTAGGGTGAAAATGTGCAAAATGATTTTTATACATAACTATAAACCTATTCTAACTAGACAATAATTTAATCTAAATCCATTACAGCCAGTTATGTTCATATTACAGAGAAAATCAGAAAAAAAGAAAGAAAAAACACATTTCCATGATCTGGGCAAAGGTGGCCCATTCAGCCCCACCTATACTTCTGGAACATATTCAGATTTTTTTAGTACATTAAATTCAAATAACACCTAAATACATCCTAAAATTTGTCTACAGATATGCAAAGACTTGCTAATACACATATCTGCAAGATACTTTTTAGCTTATTTATTTTACTGAAAAGGAAAAAAAATACCTTTTCAATCAGGTTCTTGACCATCCTACTCTAGTGAGAAAATGACTTCTCACAAACAATGGAAAATTTCATGAGTTTGTTAGGACAAATAGCTTCATATATTGGTGCTATCTAAAATAATTTTATGCAAATACTTTTTCATATTTTGTTAATGGCCAATTCATCCCCATGGCCCATTCATTACCACTCTCCCCTACTTATTATCATGTGAAGTATTAAAATCTTACTTACACTTCGTCAGCTTTTAAGATATAAAATATTAAACTAATCTATGGATTTGTATGTATACTACATAGTATACTACATAAGAATTTGTTCAGTGAAACCCATAGCAGAGTTAAAAATTTCCATTCAGCCATTTCCGTGAATAAACGGAAATGTACTTCAGAACTTTTGTGCAGCCCTGTATATCATCTGTAGAATGTATCCACACCAAGTAATATTCAAATAAAATAGTTCAATTTAAAAACGCACTTACAGAAATTATTGGTCATAGACTTCAATAGTTAAATTTATTCTTCAGCCAAATTCTTTTGTGTGTCTCTGTTAATGTACAATATATTCTATGCACACCATATTCTACAATAAATGCCTTAGTACACCTCAGCGATGTATATAAATTTCAGTATGTTTAATGTTGATATCATTAAAATATAGAGCAAACGATTTCTTCCCATAGTCCATAATGTAAGGGAATTCCTTTGAGTGTCTCTGTAAATTAACTGTAAATGCTATAGACTTCATTTACAATACCAAACATACCATAGTGATACCGAATAACATTTAAGAATTTCAAGGAAATCGGACTATACTTAGATAGAAAAATATTTTTGGCCAGGATTTCGGGGTCAAATACTCCACTGTGCGCCGGTTCTGTTTTGGTATTTTTCTTTTTCCAAGATTGGTGAAAAGGAAAAACGATAAAATATGTTTTACAAAGAACTAACTAGAATTATTTTAATCATATGCATATTATCCATAGTTTTTATTTCATAAAAAAGGATAATTCTTGTATGGAAATTGGAATAATTTAATTTTACTAAATATAGGAATGTACATTTTAAAGATATATAAAGGTATATAATCTAACTCAAGCATTTTTTTCTTTCCTTGAGCTATTGGCAGCTCAACTTCATATCTAGATTTATATCGTTATTCTCTATTTCTTTTTCACAAACATTTATGGATGGAATCCATAGATATGTTAAAGCATTAAAATATTATATAGGGAGAAGTAGAGTAATGACGCTCAGAAAGGCAATCCCGCTCACTAAATATATCTAAACATAATAGAATTGAAAAG
This sequence comes from Maratus speciosus, assembly GCA_963932465.1. Lineage (NCBI taxonomy): Eukaryota > Metazoa > Arthropoda > Arachnida > Araneae > Salticidae > Maratus > Maratus speciosus. The sequence goes on along the minus strand of OZ010796.1, from coordinate 269,855,012 downwards.
GTGCGATCAGTACCGGCACCTAGGGAACTTCACCCTAAGTTCCCAGTAAGGATTTAGTGCCTATCGGAAGGAAAGTATTTTTGTGTCCTCACATTATTAGTTTGTAGTTGTTTTATTATAAAATTCTACAACATCTAACTTGAAGGAAAGTGTACACTCTTATTTTAAAATATTAATTTACTCATTATCTCTACAAAATATATACATTTAGCTGTACTTTCATGCTTGTATTTATTTTTGTAGTGCGTTGTTACGCCAATTATAATGCATTAAAACCCAACATGGCGATAACGGGTAATGACGCTCGCGTGAATTCCAGCAGAAATGTTGCCGGCGGGCAACTTTTTTTAAATTCAAATTTATTGATTAAACCATTTTTTTTTGAAATGGTAAAATTCCCCTGTTTTTGCCTTAATTAATATGTCATTAAACATGGAGAATTTTACGATTTGTGAAAATCAAAAAAAGTAAGTTTAAAAAAAAGTAGCTTACTATATGTGTAGCTCAATATGTGTGCACAATATGTGTAAAGTGGTCTCAAAAAGTCTGCAGTGGTGTGAATAGCCCACACAGCTACATATGTGACTTTTGTCTTATTTAAATGTTGTATTCAAATTCTGAGCGCAATTACCCTATCATTTCGGGCATTACCACTCCATGGATGGTTATTTAAATAAAACGATAAAAAAAATCCTTAAAATTTTATGCAAATTAGTTGATTGCAAACTGTTCCTCATGCTTTGGAGTTATACTTCGTTAATAAAATATTGATTTTTTTTGTCTAAATTTGACTAGCTATTCATGTTTCCCTTAAGTGAGCGCCATTCCCCTACTTTTCCCTATAAAATTCTAAAGCAGTGACGTCAAATCCGTGTGCCAGAAGGCCAATTGCTATTACTTTTTTTTTTTTTTTAGAAATATTCTACTTATTTAATGAAAAAAATTTTCGAGATTAAATAAGGCGAAAAAAATAGTTCAAAGAAGTGACTGCATTTGGCCTTTTAAAAAGTGGGTTCATCATCCCTGATTTAAGGACCGACTAGTCTCATGCTTCATACTTCATGACTTAGTTTCATCAATATGCTAGTATACATTCTGAGTATCGAGTAAAATATGTGTGCAAAAATTTTATATAGAAATCAAGGCTAAATTTTTAAGGGGAAATTTTACGGCAAACTACTCTTCAATTTGAAGAAGCAACTGAAATCTGTAATTTTTTTTTTTGTAAGATTGAATCAGACTTAATTTTATAGATTTTACTTTTATTTGAATATATTATGTATAAGTCAACATGAATACCATTGCGAATTAAACAAAAAAGAGTTTAATCTGGTTTGAAACAATATATCAAAAAGTGATCAAGCAGGACGGTCGTTCTGCCAAGCCAAGCTGAAAAAAATGCTAACTCCGCCAAACAAACAAACGCCAAGAATAAGGCAAGACACCGTAACTGCTTATTATACTGATGTCAACTTCTCCATGTTAAATGAACGAAATATGCCAGCGTAAAATTTCCCATATCAAAAGAACCAATCACCGTAGAAAATAAAACAAAACCCAGAAGGACCTAATGAAAAAGATCTTCAGTTAGAGACCAAATGCATCTTCATACATTAATTATAAACAGGGATATAGATTTTTTAAAATAGCGTCAAGATACTGAAAATGACAGATTATATTTCTTCGTCACACCTTATGTTTAAATCGAGGTAGAAACTTAAATAATGGACAGAAAAAAGTAAGGATTGAATTTTTGGATAGATATTTTCTCAATCTACGTGCTTTTATAAAATTCAGCTTTAAAAACATTAATTTTCTATTCATAAGTAGCAAAAAACTGTTAATTAGTTTTAAAGTTTACAAATTATGCCAAATAGCGATAAACCCGCCAAAACATTTTAGAAATCTTATACTTTTCTTTTATATTATCCTTTTGCATTGATTTCATCGAAGATAACTATGGCTGAGATTCAGATAGATTTTTCGCTGTTAGCGAAATGAGTTTGACCAATCAGAAGCCTGCATGTTTGAGAATATTTGCTGTTTGTGGATCCCGGCCTATGTCATGAAAGTTTTGAGTAATTTTTTTTAGTGCCGTGGATGAAGTGCAATGTTTGTAGAAATGTAGGCTAGGATCCAGATAGATTTTTCGCTATTAGCGAAACGAGAATCGCCAATCAATGGCCTGCATTTCTGCAAACAGCGAAAAGTTCACAAAAATGCAGGTTTCTGATTGATGAATCTCGTTTCTCTGACAGCCAAAAATCTATCTAGATTGCGCACAATGGAGGATATTCCAAATATGGGTTCGAGGCTGAAAAAGTCACGTGATACCGGTAATTTATCCAAGGAACTTCTATCTGATAAGAAGGGAAGATACTACTACTTTGCCTCATGAACCGTTTCATTGACTAGCGGGGATTTACATTACACGTCTACGGAGACTTCCCTTCTTTACGATAGAAGTTTTTACCTTGACCACGTGATCAAAATGTAGATGGAATATCCTCCATTATGTTGAACACAATTTTGCATTTCCACATCCAGGTAGGATATTAATTGTCATAACAACAATACATATTCGAAACTATTTAAGGCACTGATACTGAACTTCTTTGCTATACCTTTCAATATTAAAGAAGTTGTTGTTTTCATAGTAACAGTACTTTTCCGTATTGCTTTCTCTAAAACAAAAATATAGAAATTTAACAAAGAGCGCTCAGAATCAACACCATAACAGAGAGCCTTCATACATAAGAGTGGTGATATATGCACAGGAAGCATGCTCATTTCAAGTTTTTGCCGAAAGTATGGCTACAGCGTCTAGAATACCTTGTCTGGAAATATGCTATCCAAACAACGCTAAAAATTTGTATCCCTTAAATGTGCGACGATACTGCTAAAATCCCAAGTATCGATCACAGCAACATCTGCGGGATTTAGTATTACATTGTATATACTAGCAATATCTTGCAGTTTGAGAAAATATCCTGCAGATGTCGCTGTGATCTGTATATATCAGCAGCATCATTGCACAGTTAAGGGATACAATATTTTAGCACTTTTTAAAGTATTACAGGGATAGCCAATTTCCACACTATATATACAGCGCCTAGAAGATACAGTGTGGAAAACGGCTACAAAATAGTGCTAAAAAATTGAATCCCATAAATGTACAACGATGCTGAATAACAAGATGACGATAGTAGCGCCATCGTAGTGATTTGAAAACGATAGTCATTCTAAAAGAGGCTCTTTAACCTATTTCACGTCATTCCTTAACTAAATTAGCTTATAACAGACCAAAATATCTTATATTTATAGTTTCCGATATTTAAACTCTATAATTTTTGAAAACTCAGTGTTTATATTGAAAAGAGTTACGAGATGGCGCTCGTATCAGCATATTGCCGCTGAGCATTGTTGGAGATTTATGGGATACAAGTTTTTAGCACTTTTTAAAGCATTGTAGGAATAGCCGTTTTCCACACTGTATCTTCTAGGCACTGTACTATAGCTCCGTTATAAGCCTAGATTATATGTTGTAGAAATCGACTATCCCAGCAATACTTAAAAAAGCGCGGAAATAGTGAATCCCTTAAATGTACAACGATGTTGAATTCCAAACAGTCATTTACAGCGACATCTGCAGGATATTTTTAAAAGAAAGAGACACGTGTAATGCACCGCTATAGCGTCTAGAATACATACTGTGGAATTTTGCTATCCAAGCAGCGCTAAAAAGTTGTATTTCTTAAATGTGCACTGACGCTGAAATCCAGGGAGCTGATCGCAGCGATATCTGTGATAAACTTTCAAAGTAAACATCGTCTTATTACAGCGGGCTTGACGCCAAGTACACAGGTCAGATGTATGTTAATAAAATGTAAAAAAAAAAAAAAAAACGCTACAGCGTCTAGACCAAATTATAGCGCCTAGAATATATAGTGTGGAAATTGGCTATCCCTGTAATACTTAAAAAAGTGGTAAAATATTGTATCCTTAAATGTGCAACGGTGCTGCTGAAATACACAAATCGCAGCGACATCTGCAGGATATTTTCTATAACTGAAAGATATTGCTAGTCTATACAATGTAATACGAAAATCCCGCAGATTTCGCTGCGATCGACACTTGGAATTTTAGCAGTATCGTCGATCATTTACGGGATACAAATTTTTAGCGTTGTTTAATAAAATATTTCCACACTAGGTATTGTAGACGCTGTTACCAAATCGTCATGAAGTTTTAGGAAATATCCTGCAGTTATCGCTGTGATCGACTCATTGGATTTCAGCAACATTTGAAATTTAAGAGATCCAATATATTAGCACTTTTTAAAGTATTACTGGGATAGCCGATTTCGACACTATATATTCTACGCGCTGTAGCACCGCGGTAGCCTGTCTTTTTCGTTTACCTCATAGTAGATATAGATGAAGTCATTTGTAGCTGTTCCTAGACTGTGGCCAACAACATATAAGGCCAGTTCATAACGTCACACGGAGTTGATTATCTGTACACGGCAATGGACACAAAAAAAATCGGCTCGCAGCTTTGTACTAATCATCGTGTAAAGATGATCCAACTCTGAGACTAACGAAAAAGACAGGCTACCGCGGTGGGTCCGATTCTTCTTTTTTTACAGACCGCTGGAGTCACGTGATGCTCGAATGCACCAAAGAAGGTGCGTGAAAAGAGCATCACGTGACTCCAGCGGTTTGTAAAAAAAGAAGAATCGGACCCACCGCGGTAGCCTGCCTTTTTCGTTAGCCTCGATCCAACTGCGTGTGACTTTTAAACATCATGAACTGGTCTATTATGTCATTGGTCGCGCTAACACCCTCCCTCCTGCGTCCACCGTATATAGCGGCATCTTGTACTGGAGACTGCTAAATGGGCTGCTATCGGTCAAAATCAAGAGAGAAAAGGGCAGAAGAGAGGGAAATAACTCGTTTTTTTTTTGGTAACTAGTTTTTCACACGGGAAGATTGACATGTCTGTTCCTCTCTTTTCATAACTTCATGGTGGTGAAATACGCCAAAGCATCCTAAATATCTGAGAAAGTCTTGACTCGTGTCACGAAAACATCACACAAAGCAGGCAAAGCAAAGAAACAAAATCATTCATCGGCTCGTGAATATGAACGAGCCAATGAATGATTTTTCTTCTTTGTTTTGCCTGCTTTGTGTGACGTTTTTCTGACACGTGTCAAGGCTTTCTCCAATATTTAAAGAGCGTTGAATAGGCCCGGATCAAGATAGATATTTCGCTATTAGCGGGATGGGATTGATGAATCAGACGTCCGCATTTTTCCGAACTTTTTGATGTTTGCAGTAAACACCGAAAAGTCTTCAAGGATAAAGGCTACTGATTGGCCAATGTAATTTTACTAACAGAGAAAAATTTATCTGGATCCCGGACATTAACTTTGGTTGGTTAAAACAATTTTGAATAAAATCAAATCAGGAAGCCAATGTTTGTTAACTTTTCTGGTTGGTTTAATTGAAATCCTCCTCGTCTATTATTGAAAACTGAGTTACCGTACTTTGGACAAAAAATTGAATATGGGTACACGACTTGTGCATATGTCACCACTCTAACACAGTGTTGCCAGATGGGCAACTTTTTTTAACCCAGATACTTGATTGGCACCACTTTTTTGAAATTGTAAAATGTGCCTTATTTAATGACATATTAATTAAGGCGAAAACAATGGGAATTTTACCGTTTATAATAAGTGCTGGCAATCAAGAAATCTGAATTAAAAAAAAAAGTAGCCCACTGGCAACACTGCTCTAACATATAAATGTTCTGTGTTATGATCATGATTCTAAGTGCAGTTGGTTAAATTTGAGTATCTGGGCATTAGAGAAAGCAATAGTGGCCCACTGTGGCTGAGTGGATAAGACACAATGCCGCTAATCGCTTGAGAGCGTAGGTGGAGGCAGATTCGAATCCCGCCGTGATCCGCATGTGATATGATGTATGTGTTCAATAAATCAAACAAACAAACAAGCAAGCAATAGTGAAAGGTACAGTTGGCATGGAAACAACGACTTCTTTAATTCGTATAGAAAATTAATGAATAGTAGTAAATGACTCAAGTTTAAAATGTAGGCAAATGGTCTGGAAATATCAATGAATCCCATCTAGTATTTCACAAAATTAATTTAATAGATTCACATGATGTATAACTTGATGCAACTCTTAACTAATGAAAATTCTGCAACAAGGCTTATGTAGGTAGATCTTTTGAATGAATAATTCAGAATTCTGAGAACAAAACGAAGTTCTTAAGGTTCTTCCTCACCCCCCCCCCCCTCAAAAAAGGAAACACGATAGAAAGATATAAGAATTTCGATAGCTTCAATATGTCTGTGATCTTTTGTCAGAGTTCAGAAAAAGAGTCTGGGCAAAAAAAAAAAAAAATTAACGAACGATAAGACTATAGATTTCAGGCAATTTTTAACCGAAAAATATTTAATTATAATGTATATGCGGCATTAATAATAGACTATTAAAGATAATCAATTTAGGGGAAATTTTATAGTAAATTAATATCCTCACATTTATGCAAATAGGTATGGATAAACAGACTTGAGTAAAATTACAAATTTATTCTTTCTTCTCTATAACACGATCTAAATGAAGATGAAGTTATATGTACAGTTTATATCTTTAATTTTTAGATTTTTTTTTATCAAAAATGTTCCTTTATTATGTCTAGAATTGCTAGATTTACAGATCTTCGATTCTTTAGATGCCTGCGGGTTTTCATTCTCGGATTAACCGTAGGTATTTATAAAGGTAAATTTATTTTGCAAAACCGTCAGCAAAAAAAGTTAGAAAAACAATTAACTGACAGACTAACTGTAAATATATATTTTATTTCGACTCTGTTTTTTACTAAATTTTCATCTTTCGTAGAAAATTTTAAGGAGATATAAATTGAGAAAGACTGATACTTTGAAAGAAGAAATTGACTTTCCTTACTTTTAAATTATTAATCACTATAAAAAATGAATGATAGGTAAGCAAAATGTATAATATTGTGTTTGCTCCCTGCTTATAAAGGCTATACAAGGACTAATTTTAATTTGAGCTAGTAGAATTATTTCAGTTATTTAGCATTTGTTTTAAAAAAAGAACTGATATCTACTAAAAAACAACTTTTCAAAAGTAAAAAATAAGCCAAGCAAAAAAAAAAAAAAAAGTGAAAGTTGTGGCTAAAAAATAGTGTGATATCAAATTTCCAAGCTTATAATGCGGTACTTATTTAACATTTTTTGATAAAAATTTACCATATGTAAGTCGAGTACCTAAGTATGCGTTGATAGAAAGCCTTTTCTCCTTTACTAAATACATCATAACGTGTTTCTGAAAATTAAATTTTTTTAAATTATGCATGATAGGCTTGGCGGCCATCTTTCCATATTTTACACAAATTTCTAAGCACTCAAGCTCGTAACATATTTGCATTATTAAGAATTTCGAACTTATAGTTTTAGCTACAGACAGATAAATTAAGAAAGTTTTTTATTTTGAAAAACAAATTGATTTTTACTGCTTTAACTAATTAATTAACCCCCCCTCCGAAAAAAGAGAATCATAAGATGAAACCTGAAGTTACTTCAGCTTTATTTTTAGACACAAATTTTTAGGCACTCATTTCCATAAATTAAAAGAATAAAATGTTTGCTTTAGTAACAATTTCGAACTTCCAATCTTAACAATGAACTTGTGTGCTTAGAAATTTGTGTAAAATATGGAAAGATGGCCGCCAAGCCTATCATGCATAATTTAAAAAAATTTAATTTTCAGAAACACGTTATGATGTATTTAGTAAAGGAGAAAAGGCTTTCTATCAACGCATACTTAGGTACTCGACTTACATATGGTAAATTTTTATCAAAAAATGTTAAATAAGCACCGCAATATAAGCTTGGAAATTTGATATCACACTATTTTTTAGCCACAACTTTCACCTTTTTTCTTTTCTTTTTTTTTTTTTTTTTTTTTTTTTTTTTTGCTTGGCTTAATTTTTACTTTTGAAAAGTTGTTTTTTAGTAGATTGTTTATACTGATCAAAGTTTAAAAACTACTAAAAAAATATTTTTTCTGCGAACGGAATAATTGTTTAGCGAAAGTCTACATTTTTTTCATTTGTGCATATCTCTGACAATCTTTCTGAGGGCCGTAAATAGTTGGAAGATGCTTCGCACCAAGTTGGGCTAAAAGGCATGTCGTCAAGATTCTCCAAACCAATAATGGCAATGAGATCTGGAAAAAGCACTGCCAACACACTTTTAACCCCTTGACATACGAAAACGTTTGGGAGACGTCATTTGTATTTTATTTCAAAACAATAATTGACGTATCTCAGACGACTTCAACATTCCGTCGCGAGTTCTTGTTTACAGTGCAATCAAAGATCATTTCTATATCAAGAAATTAAAAATTCCGCACTGTTTAGAGTTTTTAACGTTAAAAATAATCGAACGGTATGTCCGAGACGAATTTATTTTTCGAAAGTGAGGATGAAGATGCGGCCTGTAGTTCGATCGAAATTTCTCAAGAGAGTAGTTTATTTCGAAATGTTCGTAAACGAATAAGACCTTTATCCAGCAGTGATTAATCAGATTCATCAGAAAGTAGAGAAGAATGGAAATGGGAAGATAAAGAAAATATTCCAAATATAATACCATTTACTGAACATTGCACATTCCGAACTGTTTTGAAAAATTTCATACATTAGAAAATTTTATTTAATAATTTGCATCAATATAATAGTTATAAAATATATTTATTTTTTGCTGTAACACTAAGTTTGACGTTTTGTTATTCAAATAAAGTATTTTGAACAAGATACAAAGCTACATTTGAATGCCATAACAACCGATAAATAAATAGCATTTCTAGACACATTACTTTTGTGTTTAATGATATGTCAAGGGATTAAGGATTTCAGCACCGTTAGTTACACTTATTTACAACGATAATTAAAAAACTAATTATCGCTGATTTAAAGCGACATAAAGTTATTACAGCGATAAGAAGAAATTCATATCGCATAACATTTCTCGCTTCCTCCTTCGTTCATGATTTTATAAAGTTCTGAACTCCCTATTGGCTGGGTACTTGTCCAAGCTTTTAGCTAGATCTTCTCCAGCACTAGGTGCACATCCCAAACAGTGTAGCAGTAATTCGTCACAAAGTGAAGTTTAAACGGTTCTCACATGAATAGGATGTATTTTCTTCCAATTTCTATACGATTCATTGGAGGAAAATAAAGAAATATTTTGTGCAAAATTTTAAACTGTAGGGGAAACTGGGGATACATAATCCCCACTTTGTTTTTTTCTCAGTTGTCATTTGACATTTTAAAGAAATTTTTTTACCAAAATAATCGTGTACCCATTTCTTTACAATATAATTTTTTCTTGGTATAAAAAACAAATTAATTTCAGAAAGTTGCATTTTTCAATTTTTCAAAAGGTGATCATTTATCCCCACTTAAAAGGATAATTGATCCTTTCATTGGGGATACTTAATCCCTGTAAAAAATCAAGCTAATATTGTTTCATTCTGCATACATCGCTGTATTATCAGTTAGTAATAGACATTTAACTTTTATTTCTTTCATTTGAGACTACAAGATGAATATTTAAACACTTTGTTGATGGCTTGATGTGTATGGCTTGATTTATAAAAACTACAAACACAATTTAATTTTAAAAAAACTAAAAAGAAAACTTTAGAAACAAAAGCTTGAAAGAAATCAACAGATATTTAAACTTTATTTTAATAAATACTACAAGTACACAGTAATACAAGATAAAGGTAATGAATAAAGCTTTCAAAAAATAATGTCAATGACTCATTATCAGCAGGTATTTTGAAACTTTGAAATGTCAAAATGAAAGGTTATAGCTGTAGCAGTTCTTAAGTTTCCTCCTACGGTTAAGTGGATTAGGCAACTTAATAATACAATCTGACTCATCAACTGTGCTTTAATCAACTTTTCCGGGATATACAATTAATTAAACGTGCCTTTTCTTTGTAAAAAATTGATCTCCGATCTCATATTCAAGAAGTCCCAGTTGTAAATTGATTGTTTCTTGTGATCTGGGTAGTATTTTATATAAAATTTAAGTATCACAAACACCTTTTGCTAAATTGATGCTAATGTCCTGTATTTAGTATCAAATCTGAAGTATTTCTGTTTGTATTAAAAGTTCAGCTATTTGGGGGTACATGATCCCTAGAAAAAGGGGACTAAGTATACCCCATTTTGTGTTTAGAACATAAATGTATGGTAGTCAATAAACAAAACTACTTTGCTAAAGAAGCTATATTGAGAATAGTAAAGTTTATACTTTAAAATGATATACAATTTAATTTATAAAATTTCAAACAATAGAAAATAAAAACAAAACGTTAAAATCTCTTAAAAAATTTCGACTTGCAACAATTAAATATATCCTTTTCATACTGGAAGAAAATGGCTGTAAATTATGTTATGCCAGATTATTAGAAATAATGAATCTTAAAATGTGTGCTAGATTTCAAAACTCTACATATTGATTTTAGTATACTTCATGATCAAGGGTCAAGTATTCCCAGTCTCCCCTACAAATTTTGATACAACAAATGTAAGTAAACTATATATAGTATTTACCAACACTTTGGTCAATAAATAAAATATTTTTTTAACTTAAAACCAGGGACTCTATAGTCAGAGAAATTTAATTTTTTTTAAATCTCTTTAACAGATTTTTGAAGAGTGTGTAGGGGGGGGGGAGGGGTATTATAAATATTCAGGATTCTTTATACTTGAAGGACATTGTTTCGACTTTTGAGTAATATTTTGCATTTTCTATATTTTCTGATATATTAAAATTTTAAGAAGATTTTAGTCAATAATCGGAAATTAAAATTTCTGTTGAATGGAAAATACCTTTCTGTACTGCTTCTTAGAAGTATTTTGAATGAACGGTAGGTAATAACGCTACGTTTTATGGTCTCTTTGCTGAAGAAGTTGAAATTCTCCTATTTCAGATTCGATAATCTCCTAGTTTTGTATCCTATACATCCTGTCCTTTCCTTGTTCAACAACAAAATTAAGGAAAATAGCAATAACTAATATATTAAAAATTATCAACATGAGGACAAACAATTCTTGTTCATTGCATTTTAAACTCGATGATTCGAAATATCACCAGTGTAAGTCGGTGTATCTTGAAGGCTAGAACTAACTTTTTTAGCGTAAAAAATCATAAATAATTTTGCATCATATAAATGGATATCACTTGTAATTTCATCGCTGTTTAGATATATGATTAACTGCAATCTTTAAATAAACATTCCATTAACAAAATGATTTCAATTAAATTGTAGAATCCAAAAATATAATTTACTAATAATTCCTTATCACTCAATAAAAAGACTTTTTTGACACTTAGATTAAAGGCAGCATTTGAATTCTTCTGAAATATATCTTTTCAAAACCGTTGGTTTAACAATTAAAAACATCGCCGTTTTCATTTTTTAAATTTCTATTTGGTGTAAAAATTACAATTTAATGATGCCTTGCAATAAGTCTTAAATTAATTACAACTGTATTAAAATTAACTGTCCATAGAAATAATATATGATCATTGCTTTTCAGTAAAAGATAATCTCCACGAAAAAAAAATCAACTCTTATTTTTAAACAAAGCAGTAATAACAAATGTCTCAAAGCCTAATAAAAACAAAAAAATACATGAAACATACATAGTGAAAAAAGAATTATGGCTGAATCGCAAAAAAGCCGAGACACTTGGCATCGTTCAATTTGGCGAGGCGATAAATGGATCTTTGTTGTTACCAGTTCGTTTCGTAAATTCTTTCCACACCTTCAGTTGTGTTATCTTGAATTTGGATTGGTTGAATGGGATGGGTTGATTTCTTGTGTATTGGATGGCTACGCCTAACTTTGACAACTCAACTCCGCATGTTTTGTAATTTTTGTACGAGTTGCGTGACGAGGTGTAGAAGACAGATGAATAAAAATAAATGACGGTAACGCTAGAGTATGTTATTGTTAATATATTTTGCTGTTTTTAGTTGTAAAATTTGAAAGTTAAAGTACCTGTGTAATTTAGTTTGAAATTGTGAGTATTTGTTCATTTTTTTTTTGCTGGAAAGTTAAATGAAGTTTATCGACGACTAGAAATTTACGAAATTATGGCAATTCAACATTTTATAGAGTTGGTTTTCAAGAAAGGGGATGTTTGTTAAGGTATGTTAATAATTTTATGTATTTTTTAGTATAGTCTTTTATTGTATATTTCTCATGTATGCTGACCTTACGAGTTTTGTACATTTTGATATTGCTACGCAACGTGAACTGCTGAATTTTGATATTGCTACGTAACGTGAAGTGCTGAATTTTGATATTGCTACGCATTGAGAACTGCTGAATTTTGAGATTGCTGCTAGCGAGAACTGCTGAATTTTGAGATTGCTGCACACCGAGAACTGCTGGTGACAGTGATGTTTTTTTCGGTTAATGAACGCGAATCGTTCATACATGTACGCTGATTGCCGCTTTAACGAGTTTGTTGCGTTTTTCAGATTGCTGCAGAACTAGGTTGCTGTATTCAGTGATAAATATTTTTTTTTATGAACGCGAAGCGTTCATACTTCTTTAAATTAGAAATGAATTGTTCAATGTTTACTATAATATAAGCACGTACTTTCAATATTAAATGACCCCAGCATAGGCGTAGAGTTATATGGGCCCGTGGGGCTCAGGCCCCTCCAATAATTTTTTCAGATGGGCTATATTTTTTTACGTCAACTGACATAGAAAAAAACTCAGATTTTTGGAATTTCATATAATTTACAAACGTTTTTAGCGCATAATGTTTTCGATGGATAATTGTTCTTTTTCTAAATTCGCAGTTTACTTTTATTCTTTGTAAACAAGTAAAAGAACTAGAAAATTTTAGCGTGACGTATGAAGAAAAAACTAAGCACTCTACATGGTGGGTTTTTCTTCCTTCTTTGGATACTGGGCAGGGCACACTTTCTGGTGGAGAATTTCTTTTCCCGATTCGGCGTCATAGGGCAATAAATTCACGTTTTTAACGGACAACAAATGGTGTCCGATATGATCTGATTAGGGCACAGATAAGATGGTTCGCCGTTTCCCGAACCTACAAAGAAAGTGTCTCCAATTTACGAGTTTTGAAGAACTCGGGTGGGAGGTAGTAGACGAGTTTTGTTGCAAATGATGAAACTAGAAGCCAGGCAGGAAGAATCACCAGTGTCTCGAAAGCATAGAATGTAAAAGGAGAAATTCTTTGTCTCTAAATGATGCATAAAGCTCATATTTATTAAAATAGACCAAATCTATCAAGCGGTCTCACTTTATTAAATGGCGATTCACCAGGATCTGGTAACATTAAACAATACATATTCAGTTGTTCTTATTCGAGACGAGCAAGAAACCCTTTCGCAGGCACATTTTCTTTCATTAAGGGTGTATTCCGATCCAAACTGCTTATTTTCTGATTCATTTTAAAATTCATTTTTGCACTCAAACGCATCAAACTGGGAAATTCTCTTATTTAGAAACTATATAATGTGCCGTGCTTCTTAATTTTTTGATAAATGCAGAAAATACTGTAAAAAACGCTGTCAAAGTTGGCGTTTTGAACCGAATTTTCCGAAGCGGGCGATCTGGGAATGAAAAAATTGGTCATACCGAGAAAATAATTGTTTAAAAATCAAATTCTAATTAATTGAGCTGAAAATGAAATCACACGGCACGTTAAACATGTCTTCAGAAATCACCCCAGCAAGTTTCATCTTTTTACTTTTAAAAATGAGACTGAAAATGTCTCAGAAAATTTCGAGCTGTTGAGGGTGGAAAAAAATTTTTTCGAATACACCCTTAATATCAGGCTGAGTAGGGACCGGGTCTATTTTTTTTTTTAACCCAGGACAGGCCATTCTTTTCCGTGCCGTTTCGGACTGACATTTGATTCGATTTTCGTGATATTTTCAAACTTTTCGATGTTCATATGAGAGTATCTATCTGTACATGCGCATTCATGGCAAACACAGCAGGGCCGCTTTTTCGTGCGCAACCCTGTAGTATTTATATTATACAGTAACTAGCTGACATGCCCGGCGTCGTCCGGTCCGTCAAAAAATTGTACAAAACACGAAAAAACTAAAAAAATCGTAATAAAAATTCGCGAAATATTTAAAAAAAGTGGGGTAGAAGATAAACGGATTACTTTTACTAATTTGGAAAAATTGTAGCAAATCTCGAAAAATCGCTAAATATGCAAAAACCGCATATGACAAACTTTTATTATTATGGGCTAAAAGATTAAAACAGGATTCCTTTTACGAATGTAAAAAAATGGCTGCGGAATGCGAAAAATCTCTGAACAATGCATAAAAATTGGCAAAAAATTCAAAAATCACTGTACGAGTTTCAAATAAACTTTATTGAAAATATAACAAAATTTATTATATTGGGCTAAAAGTTTGACATCCAATTCCTTTTACGAATGTCAAAAGGTAGAATCGGAACGCTAACATCGCATTAAAAATCGATAAAAATCAAAAATCGCAGAGGAAAAAAATTACTACAGCGTTTAACAAGTTTGAAACGAATTTCTTTTATAAATGTAAAATAAATAAATAAATAAATAAATAAAAATCACGGAATGCGTAAAAACTCTAAAAATCGTGTTGAAATGTGGAAATTTTTTTTATCAGAAATCGCAGAAAGGAGAAAAATTGCTATATAAGCTGAAAGTATGAAACCGAAAAAGTATTGTGAAAGTCAAAAAATCGCTGCTGAATACGGGAAAAAAAGAGCATTAAAAATTCAAAAATCGCCGAGAACACAATAAAACATTAACCAGAATTATTTCACGAATGTCAAAAAATCCCCACGGAATGCATAAGATCACAATAACAATCAAAACTCTAATAATAAGCTCGACGCAGCAGAGCAGAGGTCATTCGGGAGCTTCAAAGCCCCGGGCCCTCATTCCCCGCTTTTCGGTATCGTTAATTTGTGTAATTTTCCTTTTAAATTTCTCCGGTTTCATTTTTTGAATTTTTTTCGATCTGGCTCCCGCAAGAGAGTCGGAATAAGAGAGGATAAGGCTAAAGGACTGCTGACGGAACGCGCGCGCCGCTCTCCGCGAATTCTGCGGCGGTATAGTATAAATATAGTAATAATATAGTGCAATAGTATAGGATAAATGCAAAGCGAACAAAGTCTACTTCATTAGGCTTAAAGTTTAAAACCGAATTTATTTTACCAATGTGCAGGTCACTGCAGAATGCGAGAAACCGCTGAAAATTGCATTAAAAAGCGAATTCCAAAAGTCGGAAAGGCCGAAAATTACTATAAAATGCTCTAAAAAATTTTAACCAGGATTCTTTCACGAGTGTTAAAACTCGTTGCGAAAAATAGCAAAAACACGCATTAAAAATCGAATTAAAAATTCGAAAATTTCGGAGGCCAAAATTTACTGTATAATGCTAAAAATTTGAAACCGAATTCCTTTTATCAATATAAAAAATATCACTGCGAAACACGAAATAACGCTAAAAATCGCATGCAAATATTTGCGAAAAATTCAGAAATCGCTGTACGAATTACAAATATACTTTTTTGAAAGAGGACACAGTTTACTTTATTATACGCTAAAAGATTGAAATCGGATTTATTTTAATAATTTAAAAAAATCGCCTCGAACCGTGAAAAAACGTTAAAAATTGCATAAAAAATTATATTGAAAAAGTAATCAAAATGTCCGAAATCAGGCTTTGGGGTGCATAACTAAATACATAGAGGTACCTTCATACCGAATTTTGTAGCTCTGCGTGCAGCGTTTTTTTTTTTTTTTTTTTTTTTTTTTTTTTTTTTTCTGAACATAGCCGACAGACCGGAAACTTCTTTCCTTAGTATTATAGACTAGCTTACCCGCCCGGCGTTGTCCGGGTCCGTGATAATTAACCATTAATAAAGCAGAAATGTGTGTGATTTTATACCTTTAATCCGATTTTGTCCGAATTTATATTTTTAAATGAAAAAATCTCCAAAAAATATTGACTTTTAATTGTAAAAACACTCGTAAGAAGTCATTTTCTGTTTTTCATGTGTTTTGATATTTTTTTAAATAGTTTCTTTTGGTCTGAACTCTTTAAAATTTTATCGTTATAAATATAACCATTTCTCAGCCCGTGTAAAAACTTCGTGAAAAAAATATTGATATCTACTTCGAAAATAAATATATTTTCTTCTCCCTTTTTACTTTCTTCCATTTTTGCAAGATGAAATTATTGGATTCAAGAAAATTTTCGAATTCCGGTTTTCGACATATTTACACTTTTGAGCGGTCACAGATCCCGAAAAAATTTTGTCTGAGTTTGTCCGTCTGTGACACAAATTTTTGGGCCGCTCTATCACAAGACTAATCCACGGAATTTAATAACTTTAGGTTCAATTAGTCCTCGATATACATTGGTGCTGAATAGTTGTTGGTGCAAATCGTCCTATAGCTCAAGAACTAATGCGCAGATTTTCATAAAACATCAGATTCTGTTAGTCCTTGTTATTGTTTGGTGCTGATTAATTTTGGCGTAAATTGCTCAATAGGTGGCGCTGCTATGATGCATTATTCACGATTTCCGCAATAGCTATCTCAAGAACTATAATCAGGTTTTCATCAAACCTCAGATTCAATTATATCTTGATATTATTTCGTGCCGATTACGTTTTCGTGTAAATCGTCCAGCAGATATCGCTGCTATGCTGCATTTTTCATGATTTCCGCAATAGCTCTTTCTCAAGAACTAATGCACGTATTTTCATCAAACTTCAGATTAGGTCAGACCGTGATATAAAATGGTGCTGATTACTTTTTGGTGTAAATTGGCCAACAAGTGACGCTGCGATACAGAATTTTTTATGTTTTTTGCGATATCTTTATTTTAAAAACTAATGCACGAATTTTCATCAAACTTCAGATTTAGTTAGACGTTGATATATGTTGCTCTTTATTACGTTTTAATGTAAATCACGCAATAGGGGGCGCTGCTATGCTCCGTTTTTCACGATTTCCGCAATTGTTCTGTCTCAAAAACTAATACACAAAATTTAATCAGACTTCATATTCTGTTACACTTTCACATAAATAGATCTTTTTTTAGGCGTGGGTGTATACAGCGCGAATGTTGTGGCTTATATGCTCTTTGAGGTGAAAATTTTTCTTTCTGACATCTAAGAGGGTGGATGCCAAAATTCAATTGTTTGTTTCAAAGATGCGATGTTATATCTCCTTTTAAAATGCACACAATTTAATGATCATCTTTAGAATGCTTATAATAGAGACAAGCATAGATTGTCATTTAATTTTGGCACCGTGATAACGAATTTTGAAGTATTGACATGCATGAGACAGAAGAAAGTTTTGGAATTGTCACATGCGACCAGTTTTTCTTGTTTTCGCGTTGGGTTCTTTAACATAACAACAACAACAAAAAAAATAGTTCTCGTCGTCCGAACTGTCCGAAATTTTATTATATTATAAATATAACTGTACCAGAGTACTCTATAAAATTTCATGAAAAATATGCTTATTTAATAGTGAAAACGTGTGCCGAAACCGTTTTTTATCTTTTTCGTCGAAATTTGTTAAGATTTTTTTTTTTTTTAAATACTTCTACTCGTTCGAACATTACGGAATTTTTATAATAGATGTAAAATCCAGTCTGTCGAAATGCTGTAAAAAGATTGTGGAAAAAAATAGTCTCGTCACTGTAAGGCGCGAAGTGACCTGAGGTCGCGAATTTGTTTAAAGAATTAAAATTAGTCTTTTAGAAAACTGATTGCACTGGCGACGAGAAGAAGATCATAGCTTTAAATACGTATTTTTTGTGAATCGATACCTCTAAAATTGAGCTCTAAGTAAGCGTTGACGAAAGGGAGAAAAAGTCGACTGAGAAATCTCGTTTTGAAAAAATGTTTTAAAGAGTTAAGAACTACATTCATTTTTAACTGAGTGCGGCGTTTGAGATGTAAAAGTACGAACTATAAGAATATGTCGTCCGTTTTTCCGTATTTTAAACTGCGCAGCTTATAGGCATTAAAACAAAGCGGCAAAAAAAAGGAAAAAAAATGCATTTAGTTCTTACTTCCTTTCCACTCGAAAAGCAGGTTCTAGTTATGCACGAGCGCGCCACCGCCAATTAAAAGAAAAAATCTTTATTTTGATGAGTTTTTAATTAATATCTCGGACAATTATCAAAAAATTAAAAATGTGAGCCTCGGGGGCACACTGTAAAAAAAAAATCCATGGTCTTTAACGTTTTGGAAAAGGCAACTAGTTGCCTTTTCTGAAACGGAATAGATTACTTTTGAGAATGAAAAGTTTTAATTTACAACACGATTAGTTTCACATCTGCAATGAAAGTGACATCTTTCATTACCAAAAAGATTACTTTCATTGCAGATCTGAAACTAATCGTGTTGTAAATTAAAACTTTTCATTCTCAAAAGAATCTATTCGTTTCAGAAAAGGCAACTAGTTGCCTTTTCCAAAACGGAAAGTCCATGGATTTTTTTTACAATGCATCCATACCTGCATTGAACTATTCTCATATGAATTTTCGGACCTCTGCGGGCAGTAGATTTTCCTGGCCATCGGGAATAACACACACAAACAGAGATCTTGTCTTTTACTATTAGATATATCGGTATTTATGATATATGTAGAGTAAAACCTGTCAAAACGGAGCCTTCCTATGGCATTATCCTGTCTTAAATGGAAACTTTTCATGCTCCAGAAGGAAAGATTGACGTACAATTTTACTTAATTAGTCAGAAACCTGTCTTAAACAGAATATTGTTTCGTCGCTTACGATTGCTTTTAGAAAGGTTTTACTGTATGGATATAAGGTTAGCCTGAGTAAACGGACCCTGTCTATAACGAAATCTTGTCTAAAGGAAAACATTTCATGATCCCATAGAAAGAAACACTTTGAATTTTTACCTGCTTAAGTAGACGAAAACCTGTGTAAAAAGGAAACTTTCAGCGGTTGTTTGAAATTTTGTCGTAGCAGGTTTTACTATTTTTGTATTCATCACTTAGTAAATTAATTCCCTGTTCCAAGGAATGTAGACCCCCCCCCCTTGTCTCCGCCACTGGCTGAGCCCCTCCAATAATTTTGAAAACTCTACGCCTATAGATTTTTTCTAAAAGTTGTTGAGAAATGAAAATTTTAATCATTATATCGTTACTCTGATTTGGAAAGGTACTTTAAAAATTTCACATTTTCAATAAACTTATGTTGAAATTGTTTGTTTTATTTTGAATCTCATAAAAATCAGCTTTCCTGTGTTTTCTAATTCGTCGTTATTTATAAATGTTCTATTTCCCATGATTCCAGGGTGATGACGTAGTAAAAAACAGTCTGGAAGCATTCAGGAAAGTGGACCAATCACGTTAATTTTCAGGTTGCCGCATTTTAGATTGGCGCATGTGGGGTAGTTGGCGCTTGCCAGAAAAGTCGCCAAATGGGGTGTCTCGGCTATTTTGGGAATTTGCCAGAATTATTTTATAGATATCAAAACATCTGAAAACTAACTTACCGAAGTACTCGATTTTAAATTAGAATATATTAGAAACACTTCAAAAGAAAGATCACTTCTAGAAATCACTAATGCACAGAGAAAATCAAAAGTAATGGAGGATATTCCATCTCCGTTTTGATCACGTGGTCAAGGTAAAATTTTCTAGCGTAAAGAAGAGAAGGCTCCGTAGACGTGTAATGTAAATTCCCGCTAGCCAATGAAACAGTTCATGAGGCAAAGCAGTAGTATCTTCCCTTCTTATCAGTTAGAAGTTTCTTGGATAAATTACCGGCATCACGTGACTTTTTTCAGCCTCGAACCCAGATTTGGAATATCCTCCATTCATAAAATACAAAGAACGTATCAACAGGAGCTGACCAATATCACCGGTTACTACGAACGCATCCAGTGAACTAACCAAATAGCTTGTTCAGATACGATGACCACGTCACCCAGGCGCGAAGGAGACTAAGGCATATGGAGTGAGGTTTATTTTAAATAGACAGTTACAGTGAACTTGTGAGCTAAAAACTCAGCAGCTTTGTATTATCCTCAGAATAAAGATAATAAGAGTTTAAGTTTTAAGCTATGAGGTATTCGCTAGAGCTTTTTGCCGGCATGACCTCAAATGATCACAAAATGACGTTACTTCCGTGGGACCACCTTCACTCACGAGGAAAAAAGGCAGAACCATAATAAGAGATTGTATGAGAAGTCTGTGGTATTACCCAACACATTTGTTACATAAATAAGGCGGTGTTCCGCAGAGTGTTTTTAAAAGAGAATAGCGACATATGCACAGAACGAATGTTCAGTTCCAAAGATTTTGTCCAATCTATGGCACACTATTACACATCTTGGTGATAGCCTAGTCTCTTCCTTCGCTTGAAAAATAGTGTTTTTTTTATAACTTTCATACTGATGCATTTTGTAATAAATTTTGACGAGTGCTTTGCAATTGTTGAATATTTGCTAAATACATTATGACCTTTTGGCAGTAAACTGCATGTTAAAGCACATATTTTTCTTTTCCAGTGTATTTAAAGATAAAACTTTTTTAATCATTATTTTATAACGTTGGAAATTATTTTTTAATCTATGTGTGACTCATTATTTTCCTTGAAACTTGTTTACACTTGAGAAAAAGTCATTAGGGAGAGAACTGCTTGCTAATTTATTTGTATCCCACCACTCTTCTTTTATGGTGTATTTTGGTTTTTTGTAGAGCTGTTCAAGCGAATCAATCAACCTACCAAAACAAGTGAAAACGCAAACAAGTAAAGGCCAAGCACGTGATCATAACGACCGCAGAGTTTTTGTGAGTCAAGTGAGTGAAGACTGGGCATAAAATGGACAATATTCCAAATCTGGGATCGAGGCTGAAAAAAGTCACGTGGTACCGGTAATTTACCCAAAGAATTTCCAACTGATAAGAAGGGAGGCTACCACTGCTTTCCTCATGAACTGTTTTACTGGCTGGCGGGGATTTAGATTACGTTTACGGAGCTTTCCCTTTTTTAAGCTAGAAGTTTTTGCCTTGATCACGTGATCATGACGTAGATGGAATATCCTCCATTATATCAGATCACGTGACACTTTTCATGAGTGTTTTGGATTTTGTCTGAGTGCATATATACATATTTCGAGAGACATTGTTTGGGAGGGTAAGAAGATTTATTCATTGCTTTCACCTATTTTGAACTATAAAAATACGAAATAATTATTTCGAAATTCCTTACTTCTTTGAGACCTACTCCATGGCGGATATCTCCCTGCACCAGGGCGCTCGGATCTGCGTCCGTGAACAAGCTCAAAGTGACCGATATCACTGATTGCTTGTAGCTGAATTATGGGACTGTACGAAACGAAATGACGGCGAAATCTGACGTCAACGAAAATCAACTTTAGTGGATTCGATGGGTTTTTGTTGACGTCAGAATTCACCGGCTTTTCGGGCAGTCCACTGGAGCTATATAAAGTGACCGCATGTCACATGGAATTATTTGAAATCATCGGTAAGTTTGATAAGTAACCAGTCGAAGGTACACTGTTAAAAATATCGTGAAAAATTACCTCGGTTTTTAAAGGCTATTTATTTTCTGACCAATGAGAACACTCCATAGACGTTTAAGTAGCGTTCTCATTGGTCAGAAAACAGATAGCCTTTATAAACAGAGGTAATTTTTCACGATATTTTTAACAGTGTACACCGTTAAAAATCTGTAAGCTTTTTCTGCATCGTCACTCCACCGCTTTTACAGAAAGCGATTATTTGACGATATTATGGAACATTCTCATTGGTCATAATAGAAATATTCTATAAACGGCGGAGTGACGATGCAGCAAAAGTTGCAGTTTTGTAACAATGTAGATTGACTCTATACACTCTTAAAAAACGGTTGCTTTAGGTGCATAGTCACTCCACCGCTTTTATAGAATATCTGTATTCTGACCAATGGGAATGCCCAAAGTATAGTCAAGTTACAGCGTCTAGAATACCTAGTGTGGAAATATGCTATCCAAACAGTGCTAAAAATTTGTATCCCTTAAAAGTGCGACGATACTGCTAAAATTTCAAGTGCCGATCGCATCGATATCTGCGGGATTTTCGTATTACTAGTATTACATTGTATACACTAGCAATTTCTTGCAGTTGTAGAAAATATCCTGCAGATGTCGCTGCGATCTGCATATTGCAGCAGTATCATTGCACATTTAAGGGATAAGCTTTTTTTTAAAAAGTATATGGGGATATCCGATTTCCACATTATATATATATTCTAGGCGCTATAGTCAAGTAATGGAGGATATTCCAAATATGGGTTCGAGGCTGAAAAAAGTTACGTGATACCGGTAATTTACTCAAGGAGCTTCTGACTGATAAGAAGGGAAGATACTACTACTTTGCCTCATGAACCGTTTCATTGGCTAGGGGGGATTTACATTACACGTCTACGGAGCCTTCCCTTCTTTACGATAGAAGTTTTTACCTTGATCACGTGATCAAAATGTAGATGGAATATCCTCCATTGTTTTCTATAAAAGCAGTGGGGGTGACTATGCAGCAAACACTACAGGTTTTTAACAGTGTATGTGAGTGGCGACATACGATACTCAGAATACAGCGTCTAGAAGATAAAGAGCGCGTTCAGAGACCGAAGCACGGGTAACTCGGAAAAATGGGGAATAACGTCATACTGGTTTCTCGGTGTAAGGTTGGGTAAAAACGTCTCTGAACGCTTTCGGATAAAGTTGCGGGATTTTTTTATTTACATCTACAAACATGGCGGCAGCTGCACTTTCGACAGTGCAAATAGATTCAATTATCACTTTTTTTAGATGGGAAACTGTTCCAAAAGTTAATTTTTATGTGGAATACTATCGCAACAAATATGTATCACAGGTTTTGCTAGCCATTTTAGGCTGAATCGGAGATTTGTCATAGGCAAAATTTACATTTATCTTCTTACTTATCTAAAAGTTAAACTTAGACCAGAAATGTTTTTATTATTATTTTTGTAATATGAAAAAACAGAAACAATGTGCGATAAAACTGATCAAAACAGTGATTCCGATTAACAGTCACAGTTAATCTATAAAATGGTAAACAAATCAGATTTCCCAACCACGTGATCACTTTACCCAACAAAAGTTTTCAGGTAATGTGGGTTCCCCGAAATCCGGGTAATCTGCGGCTCTGAACGCTGCGGGAAACTCGGAAAAAGTCACGTGATGCCGGCTCTGAACGCTTCGGGTTCCCCACGGGGAAACCAGAGGAACCCAGAGTGCGGTCCGTGAACGCGCTCATAGTGTATATGTTGTAGGCTAATTGAGATAGGCTATACCGGTTATTCCACTAATATACAGTGTCTAGAAGATATAGTGTGAAAATCGGCTATTTCTTTAATGTTTTAAGAAGTACTAAAACACTGTATCCCATACATCTCCATTGATGCTGAGCGACAATATGCCGATACGAGTGACATCTGGTAGCTTTTTTCAATGTAAATGTTTTACTGTCGAAAATTATAGAGTTGTAAATAAAGCGTTGGAAATTATAAATATAAGATATTTTAGACTGTTATAAGTTAATTTAAAGAATGGCGTGGAATAGGTTAAAGAATATCCTCTAAATGGACTATATATATCGTTTTACAATCGCTTCAGTCTTGAAACAGAAAAAATGGATTTGTCATTGCAAATGTGTTAAAATAAGAACAATCCGGACAGCAAATTATATCTATTATTTAAACAAATAGAAGACAAAACAAACGAAATTTCCGCTATGTCGTTTTATCATAAAATTTTGAGAAATGTTCTGATAATCCAGCTGTTATATTTTAGATGTAAAATATCGACTTCAGTAAAATTATAACGGATAAAAGAGGTTTAAAAGTTTTGAAGGATACATCACTAATCCTCTATCAAACTGTTTAATGAAACTTTGAGTGACCACGCTGTTTTCAGAATTCGAGATACAAGTGCTTTTACAACTTTCACAATTCATTTTTAAAACACATTTTCTCATTAAGTACTCAGAAAAAGCTATTAGTAATTCATATTCTAGAGTGGACTGATTTAAATCATTTGTTTCAACGAATTGTAATTAAAAATTCCTATGCTGTGGGGTGATCATTGCAACCTGATGACTGACGAACAGTACAAAAAATCTTGGCTTAAACGAGATGTCTTCAAATACTTGTATCGACATGCTTCTGTTAAAAATTGTATCAGTCAAGTGTATACTTCTAATAGTAACTCGTAAGCCTCTTGCTGTATTTTGACTGAGAAATACTTTTGATGCAGATACTTTTCCCCATTCATTTAAGCACATTAAAAAATTCAGAAATATTTCATGTGAATTTGATTTCAAACACAAGCAATTTTTTGCATTCTTGCTATCATAATGCTTATCAAATTTTTCATCATGATCACAAATTGAACAGTAGATTCACTGTTACCATATTGACATTCAGTTTTATTTGTATAAAAAAGCATTACTAACTCTCATTTTTTTTCAAAATTGCTTGGATTTAGATGACAAACGGATATTTTGGGCATTTCTTTTAAAGTTCTAGTGCATGAATAATCTTTATATGCCGTTTTGATATCCTCTGGTCGAGCTTCGCCTTCAGATAGCAACAAACTTTTCTCACTAAACTTGTTTCTCGCTCATTTAACTAAATGTTGAAATATCAACTAGATGGCACATTTTATCATTGATATGATTTCACTAAGCTGATATTTTGAATCTTTTCCACATGCATATATTCCATGATGCAGCATAACATGTTACAAAGTCAAGATATAATCTTGAATTTTCGCAAAGAACCGTTACTTCAATAATAAATTTAAATAAGAGATCCCCACACTTTATGGTTTGTTGCAAACTCTCCAATTATTTGACTCCATTTGCCAACAATGGTTGGTATAAAATGACTAACCCATGATTGCAAAGTGAGGACTTTAAATTTGCAGGTGCATAGGGATTAATGTCAACAAAACTTTCAATTTGGTCACAAATCCTTGCCTGCAGTTTTTCAGTTAACTTCATTTAATCAATTATCAGTATGTTTCATAGTTTGTGGTATTATGTCAAACATTTTACTATCAAAACCTAAATCTGAATAATAGTTTGATAAATAAGTATTTCTGAATGGTTTACGACAAGGTAAACATATAATTTTACATGTTCATATATACAAAAGAATGCACTCTAAAATCTATTAAAATTATTGTTTTTAAACCAAGATTGGATTTTCTGCATGCAACTTTAAAAAAAGTTGCATAAAAAAATTCTGTTGATGGTGATTTTACAAAATTTTATTAGTGGAAGCTTCTACGATTATAAGTTCTTACTTGTAAAAATAGTCACAATTCTAGTGTTTGGTGTATATTTTTTTAAAAATGTATTACATATGGAATAAAAGAATAATTTTACATAAATATACAATATATTATTACGTGCTCTTATTTAAGTTTATTCATATGTGTACAGATGCACTTTTGTACTCTATTTTTATCTGACTTCCTGATACTTCTTGAAATTATGTACAATTATGCGTTTCTTTAAAGTTTGATTATACATGAAGACAAGAAAACAATTTAGAAATCTTAGATACTTTTAAATAATTTGAAAAAAAATTCTATTACCATGCGACTCAAAAGCAAATACTTGTTTGTTACAATAATGTAAATTTTATGCAATATAAAAGTGCATTTTTCTTTCTTGTTGCTATTAAAAAATAAATTACAGTCGCAGTTGTAACAAAAGTGGCATTTTTAAATAGGATGAAGTTTTTTTATTTTAGTTTTCAGGAGTATTTTAGGATAACAGGAAGACTAACTTAGCGGGAGAGCACTACTAGTATTTTAAAACTCTATTGTTAATATTTATCTGCAAAGTAGATGGCTCTAAATTTAAAATCTTATGATCAAGTATTCAAACTTTAATTCCGGACAGGAAATTATTAATCTATTACACATCTGTTAATGCAGTATTATCGGTTATAAAATCGCATGCACTCTTGAAGCAGGATAAAAATGGAAGTATACAAACACAAAGAAGAAAACATGCTCGCTATATACAGAACTAAATCTGATTATGAAATCAAAATTGCTAGAATATATGTAGTTAAATTAATTTGAAATTTTTTTTCTTTATCTTTTGTATACATGCTACATCTGAAAACTACATTTTTTTTTAAACATAAATTTTCTTTCAAAAGTAGAAGATTGAAATCTTTTCTCTTTTACCAAAATTTCAAAAGTATGGAATACATAAATTATGTAGAGGCATACATTATGCAAGTAAATATGGTGTGTTTATCTTGCATTTCGATACTTTTTCACGTCATGTAAAAAGTAAGAAAATTTATTACTTTAATCACTGATTTATTTTTCTTTTAAATGAAGGACTTTTTTATATGAATAATCTGATCAAAGACGGCTTGTTTTTTTATTATGATTTTATTAAGTCAAAGAAATTTTCTGATACATCATGATTAAAATCTATTCACGATTCATTCTTCTTTTCATGTGATATTAATTATCTATAGTAATGTTTATCTGAGCATGATTTTAAATAAATTTTATAACAAGATTTTAGTTCTACTTTACACAAAATGGTTATTAGTTAAATAAACTAACATAGGAGAGAGGGGACATGTGAACAATTTTTACATTTGACTATTTCTCAAAATTGTTACGAGCTATTGAAAGAAAAATTGATTTATATGAATATCTAAACTTTGTTTGTTCTTTTGGATGGATGGATTTTGGACTTTTGGATGGATTTATCAAGATTTTCTAACTCATATCATCATTCTAAAAATTGTCAATATTTGTTCACATGTGCCCCGGTGGAAGGATAGTTGTGAACATAACTGGGACAAATGTGAACACGTGCATAAATAAGACAAAAATAATTTTTTGTGAATAAAAACTGTGATAAAACTAATTAGATGCCCTCTTTCCAGTTGTGGGAATAAATCAATAAATGTTTCGACACAGATACAAGAAAGTATACGTAAAATTATACACTAATATACCTACTCCGTTTGAGTCAAGCATAGCAAAACTGTGTTACTTTTAAATAAGTTGTTGAATAATTCTGTTATTGTGTTTTAACTTTTTTCTAAATGTTATGAAATGTGTATAACAACTTTGTGCATCATGATTTAAAATTTGGTAAAATTGTGATATGAAAAATTGGTGATTATCACAGTACTACTTATCACTTTTTTGGCCAACTAAATTTTACTTTCATAAAATAAAATATATTATATATACTTTAATAGGGGCTTTAAAAACATATATACGTTTATAACTGGAAATCATTAAAGAATAACAAATAAAAATATTGGTTTTTACAGAAAGCCACCACTTTTAATGGTTTACTAACTTCCAGTAAATTAAAACTGTGAAGCAATCCTAAAAATATTGAATTCATATCTCAATGGAGATCTCAACACGAGGGTAATTTTAAACTAAAAAAAAGTATTCAAACATAAAAAATAAATTTATAATCTAAAATTGAAAAATGCGGCACTTGAGAACTGTTCACATCTTCCCCCATATATTCTGTTCGCAAGTGCCCCATCTACCAATTTGAGCCTAACTTATAAAAAGAGATATTTTTAGTTGAAATAAGGAAACAAAACTTTTTGTAGACTTATCTAATTAATACCACTATAGAATTCAATGCTGATATTCTACTTTTAAAAATGTCTTGAATGAATTTTTACTTCAATAACTTTAGAAGGCTTTTTAATTTAACACCTTCTAAAACAAACTAATTTCAACAACCAGAAATAAAAAGGCATATCGTTCTGAAAATTCAGCCAAACGATGATACCAGTACTGCCATCTATTGGTAATTTTTTTATTTTTTTTTCATTTAAGATTAACTGAGCGAAATATGTACTGTTCACATATGCCCCATGTTTACATCTACCCCCCTCTCCCCTACATAGATATGAAATGTAAATAGTACCATGCAATTTTAAAAATCCAAAGACCTTTAAAAAAAATAAATAAAAGACATCCAATCTTGATTTTAAAAATTGGCGGTCCTTTTTCCCGTTCTGTCCAAGACATACGGACACAGTGTATTTCAGGTACAGTCGTGGAAAAAAAAAGTAAACACCCCCTACTAACTCCTCAACAAATTATCGTAGAAGAAAGTTACTGGTACAGAACGATTGGAAATAAAATCTACTTTTAAATGATGTATATAAAATTTGCTTAGGGGGCCACCTACATATTAAAACGAACCATAACTTCGTTTTTTTTCAATAGCAGTACCCAATTCTGACAGCAAAAATGAACTCTACACCCTTCAATTAGCCTAAAATCGAATTTTTATGCAATTCGTACCATAAGTTTCCGAGAAATTAATTATTTTAAAACGAGCGTATTTTAAGGGCTGTATCCAAATTGAAGTTCAGTACTGGATTGTTAACCGAGAGAGCCGCTTCCTTGATCAAGGCACCTTAAGCGCCACTCAAGGAGTCAATGAAGCGTGTTAGATTACAGTACGACAGAATAAATTTCAAAATGTCTACTCACTTCCATCATAGACCATCTTAAACCATCATTTTGCCGTTTTTTTAAGCATAATTTGAAAACTACTTGGAAGAAAAATGTGAAATTTTGGAATTTCCATTAAGCAGGACTTAATAAATCTAAATCCATCAAAAAAATTGTAGGTTGCAATTCATAATTTTTTCGAATATTAATTTCATAATTCATAATTCATATCATAAAATTATAAAAATTGCAAATTCAGCTTATTTATGTTTGGGTATATTAGTATTATTACCACAAAAAATTAGCACATTAGGAGCATAATTTTGGGAGGTATAAATAAAAATATGAAAATATAATTTAACATTAGAAGCACTCAATTTTGAATGTTTATAATTCAAAAACTTATCATTCAAATGACTTGAAATTTGGTGTCTAGGCATAGTTTGAACCGAAGATTTGAAACATCTCGTTAAAATTGGGTATTGCTATTGAAAAAAATGAAGTTTGGATTCGTTTTAATATGTAGATGACCCCCTAAGGAAATTTTATATACATCATTTAAAAGTAGATTTTATTTCCAATCGTTCGGTACCAGTCACTTTCTTCTATGATGATTTGTTGAGGAGTTAGTAGGGGGTGTTTACTTTTTTTTCCACGACTGTACTCATAACAGATTAATATTTAAATAACCATATTTATATATAACACCAAATACTTGAAAAAATCTTTTTTTCTTAATCTTAAATAATTTCTAATTTTAAACTGCCAATAAATAAAGATATTAAAAATAATTAAGAAATAGGATCATATTATATAAAAGATTATTTTAAATTATTTGGTAATTTTCCAGTATACAGCGGCGTTTTCAGGTACAATTCAGGCTTCAGAAAGTGGGATTTATTCCTAAGTTATATAAATAATTATGAAAATAAACGTGATTAACTATTATGCTTGTTTGTGTACATAGTTATATGCTATAGATAAAATTTTATCTATAGAATTATCGTTATTTATATACAAATTACAACTCTTTGTGTATAAAAATACATATATGGCTTATGAATCTAGTAACTATATTGCCAAATTTCTTCATCTTGTCAAGGCAATTTTCTCTATCTCACCAAGACCCCTATATAGGAAAATACTCATTTTTTATTTGTGTTTGAAAAGTGACCTGTGATAGCATTCATAGGAATTACTGATGAATAAACTCAAGTTTCTGAATAATATTTGAGAAAAATTGGTTTCTTGCTTTTTCCCAAACAGGTTGTTTCGAAACAAAATGGAATAAAATTTCAGAGATTTAGACAAACAGTTTGTCTAAACTGATGCAATGTATTTCAGTTCGAACCAAACGTGTATTTCATAGTACCCAAAAATAGTTACGTTTTGCTAGTGCAACTGATAAGTCTATTTATCAATAATATTTTTAATTTAAATTAAGAAATTGAATTTTAGCCAAAGCAAGGGTATAAATAGGAGCATTTAAGAGTTAGTAAGTCAATACTAACACGCTCTCACGATATTAAAAACTTCTTCAATATCTTATGTTCTTTTTACATATTTAGGGTTAATAATAGCTGAAATAGATTATAACTGCTTGAAACTTTAGAGATTTATGTGAATTTCTACAAATTTTACGTTCTAATTGTATTATGTTGTCTTGATACATTTTCTGGGAGAAATTTTTAACAGTGAAGCAAGGCTGTCAAATGTTCCCTAAACAAATTACTACTTTTTTATAATGTTATTACTATTAGTGGGAAACAACATGCTAAAGCAGCAATCACCATTTGGTAATGTGCGGACAAGCACTGGTCGGGTCAGTGTCAAAATTTTTGTGGTTCGAAATATTTTTTTAATATTATTTGCATAAAAAATAATATTCTCAGAAATTCTTTTATTTATGAAATGTTATTTTTTATTTTGAAAAATAATAGTCATTGAAAATTATGTCAATAGACATTATTTTTTACTTACTTGGAAAATGAACATTTTGTTTTATACTCTTTGAAAGAGAATAACCATTCCTGAGTGAAAAATCAATGAAAATTTATCATTTAGTTTTCACAAAAATAATTATAGAAAGAGACATTTTCATCTACCACAGTACCATTTAAACTCCATACTGAGTAACTGGAGCCCTGAAACTATGAATTTATTTATAAGAAACAAGAAGATTAACACATGTTGCACAATTACACTATGAAATACAATTATAAATAAGAATGTATTCATAAAAACAGGAAAAATTGCTAAATGGTATACACAACTTGAAACTTTATATGAACTTGTATAAATAAATATGATGGTAAAAATATTAATGCAACTCTTTCTCAGTTTTAGTTGGATAACAAAGGCTACTGTGTTAATTTTGTGGAGGCAAAAATCATAGTTCCTTGTAATAACACATTTGAAATCATGATCAGAGAATCAGTCGAAATAATTGCACATGCGCATAATGCCTATAATGATACTTTATCTTATTATATACCAAAAATCTGGCATAATATTTTTAAAAAGTCTTAATTTTTATCTCTTTACAGTATTTCAATTTTCCCTCGTTTACCATAAACATGTTTGAATGTAATCCGTTCATAGATAGCGACACCCGGTAATATGCAATTGAACTTTTGACTCCTTTCCAACTTATTTCATTTAAAAAAATTTCTGATGTACTCACTAGCCACAGTCACTGCATTTTTCCAATTGTTCTTATTTTTCCAAAATGTGTTGGGAGCCCTGGGACGGCGAACCAGCTCATTACTTTTTTGAATAACATCACTGTATATATCCTATATTTTTTATTACAATATTTTCAAAATAGCCAACTTATTGATGATATAAATATTTTGAGATATAATATAAACTTGAAATTAAAACATATTGCACTTAACCCCTTAACGCTCGAATTAAATTACGGTTGAATAATTCAAATTGCTTATTGGCACCACTTTTATGAAAAAGAAATATTCACCTTATTTAATGACAGTAAAAACGATGCCAAAATATACCCAATTTCACTATTTTATAAAACTGGTGGGAATCAAACAATTTGAGTAAAAGACGCAGCCCGTGAATATGACGGGAGCGAGAATTAAGGAGTTAATAAACAATGTTCTAAATTCCTTTTATTATTTGCCTTCAAAACAAAATTTAAGACCAACTGATTGAAAACAAACACAATTTGCTTTTACACTCATAAAAAACTAACTACAGGATTTAGAATCAAGTATTAAGAAAATTTTATGTTTTGTACAACAAAATTTCAAAATAATTTGTTTTTATCAATAAATTTGAACATAAATGTAAGCTTGTTTGTTTTTCCATTCCCTAACCTGTTGTGCAGTTTAAATTGAGCAAAACCAAAACAGATTTAGTCTAATAAAACTGTAAAGTAGTTACTTGCTAAATTAGACAATTTAACATTCAGTAGCTGTTCTAAGTAAATATTTTTCCACATAATTATTGGCTGCACCTTTAAAAATTTAGCTTCAAATGTAAAGCTTGGAAAAGATTATCTTTAGTTGTAGGAAAAGGGCAGGGTAGGATAAAAAGGCCACTGTCAGAGCAAAAGTTCTTTAGAAATAGACAGTTAATAGTTAAAAAATACATTTTCAACGTGACTGAAAATATCAAATTTCTCATACACAACATTTCGAAAAAGTAAATTTCAAACTTCATGATATTTTAAAAATAGATTCAAAATGTGTGAAAATATCAAAATTCAACCTAAACACAAGGTTGAAGTGAAAACTGTTCTTGAAAAATTTCGTTGTACCTGACCTAAACCTGAATATTCCATTTGTGGTCACAACCTGCAACCTGACATGCTCTAAACCAAACCGAGCTATTTCAAAACACAACCCGACCCGTACCCACTATGTAGGAAAATTCATGCTTTAATGCAATTACAATTATGAAAAGTAATCTACCGTTATATTGGGTCGTTCGGAAAGTCGTGTTCGTTTGGGAAAATCAATTTGTACCGGAAATTCTGCCTTGTAATTATTAGACATTAGATTATCGGAATCCATGTCTAATAATTAAATGATAGAATTTCCCGATACGAATTGATTTTCCCAAGCGGACACGACTTTCCGAACGACCAAATATATCTATTTAATACCAATTTATCATATTTACAGAAAAAATGGACATTTCTATATTCTTTTAACATTTAAATATAATAAAACCACTTAATAGCAGATACCTCATGATCGTTGAAAAAAGTACTGCTTTGGATCCCATATTTTCTTTTTTTCTAGGTCGGGGTGACTTTTTTTTTTTTTTTGGGGGGGGGGGAGACTAATTTTCTTTCTGACAGTCAAGTTCAATCTAGAGCAGGAAAAATACATCAATACATCATTTTATTCACCATTGGCGAGTGAATATTTTGGTAGTCTTCGAAAACTGCAAACTATAGAGATATGCCTATTTCTTTTTTTTTACTAGTTACCTATATTTTGCAACTTTACAAATTACTGCGATGAAAACATGGTACTAAGTTCTATTCTATATTAAACTTTCCTCTCTTATATATATTTCTTAATTTTATAGAAAAAAATTATGAAAATGCATTGCAGTAATAGTAATAAAATATTTTTGCAGTTGCGTAAATTTGATCATAACAATTTTCAACTGTATGTTGTATTTTGCTGGCTGGTAAAATAAATCATTGGCTGCTAAGGTTTTCCAGAAATTCCCTACCCTTGATCTAGAGTGTTTCATGAGAATCAGATTTTGGTTTTTGCAAGGTGATTTGTAGGGATTTTCACAAAAGTTTGAGCAGGGTTATGTTTCAGAAGAAAATAAATATATACATAAATATATACATAAATGATTATATATATTCAATTTACAGAATGAGAAATAAAGTGTATTCAATAAACATATAATCTTATACTTTTGTTGTTTTTTACAGTACAGTTAACCCTTTGCACTCCAAGCTTTTTTTCCCATGGTGGAACTAGCAACTCCGTGACATTTTTTAAAGAAAATAAAATATGGTCTTATATAGTCAAATTGAAAATAATTTTTTTATTTGAATGTTTTATATATTTTTACATGTTAGAAATATAATATTTAAATCTTATGCTCTATAGGTCTGTTGGGTGTGGTATTTTATAAAGCACTCGCCAAGGTGCATTGCAGGCTTTTCGGGCAAGTGTCACAAAAGTATGTCGTTTGATGTCTCTTAACTTTTCCTGTTCTGTGAGATCAGACTCGACAATCTTTGACTCTACCTGTTAGCATTACATGGAGCCCTCTATTTAATTGAACACTTGTGTGGGTATCAGTGGATGTTGATGCCCCACGGCTTTCTTCAAAATTTCCTTTCAATCGATTAATCAATAGTTTCAGGAATTTTAAATGGCTGAGTGGACGCTTATTTCTCAGCTGTTTTACAAGTTTATGCTCAACAAAGAAGATAATTATTAACTATTCACAAAATATGTCTCCACGTGTTTTTTTCTTTAAACAAAATTTATTATTTAATCAGTACGTTCTAATGCCACGTCCATATTATACTGAGTGAGTACCAGTTTTATTTTTCTCATATTGTTATAACATTACTTTGTCAAAAGAGAGCACATCGAATAACAGTGCCGTTTTTTATAATGCTAAATTTTGTTTATGATACATAATTTTTATCTTCACGAAAAAAAAAAGGTTTAAAATACATTTTGGATACTTCCTTTTATCACATCTGTACATATTTCAATTCAATCATTTCATTAATGTAAATTATAGAACAGTAAGTAAGATCCAAGGTTGGAATTAATGCAAATTGTTCATGTAAATTCAGATGGTGAGTGAGACTCACCGTTGGAGTGCAAAGAGTTAAGAATATTACTAACACTTCATTTTTTTTATGCATACAAAAATATATGTATTGGAATTGGAAAAGTTTTTGCTAAATAGATGATTCTTTTTTTTGGGAGTGTCTGTTAGGAAGAATTTATTGTATATACATTTTTCACTTAAAAAATATTTTAAACATTCCTTTTAAAAATCAGGTCTACCCGAATTATTTTTCTTTGGCATTAAAATATTTGTTTTAGAATGTAAGAAAGTATTATAAATTTATTTTAACTATCCTCTTCTTAAATAATAACTCAAAGCATAGATTTATTTTTTCGTGTAAGGAGTACATGTGAAAGGTCTTGTTCATCAAACAAAGTATTCGTGTTACACATGATGTAAAATTGTTTTAAAATATAACTTTTTAATACTTTAAAACTCAGAAATGTAGATAATAGAGCCAGCTGAAAATTCGATTGTCAGTTTAACGGCGTTCCAAATATTCAGTAGGGGAGACTAGGGAGGATTGACTACAGGGCAGGCTTGACGTACCCATCAGTTTTCATATTTAAAAGAATTTCAGAGTTTTATCAACAGGTGTCAACCAAATATATTGGAACGCTCAAAAAACAGTCTTTGTCGAAATGTGTGTGGAAAAAATCAATTGTGAGGCGTTTTCAACCTAAAATTTGCGTTTTTTACAGATATTTTGTAAGGTTTTTTCAGATAAAATATATCAGAAATTCAAGTAAGTAGGTTTTAAGTAATGCAGAAATGTCTAGCTTTCATTCCAGGCATAAATATTGTACAGTAAGTTAGGCTTAACCTAACAAAGTACTATTCTTTAGAAAATGACTATGTGGGGAGGCTTGACCCAGTCAATGTGAGGGAAGGTTGACCAGATGTTCAAGGCTCCCTTAATTAATTGGTTTTGGAAATCTTTTTATTATACACTGTCCATAAGGTAAGGTTAATGGTTTTATATAAAAAGGAATGTAAATTTATTCTGCAAAGCTACAGTAAAACGGAGTGATGGAAAAGAAAACGTTTAAAACTTATTAAAGAATAATGTGAAAAAATGCTATAGTATCTACTGCAAGAAAAAATTTATTTAAATATAAATGGGAAAGTTGATAGGAACTTTTTCCATTTAAATATTACTTACAATAGGTAAATATAAACAAGAATAAGAAAACTAGACTAAGACTAGAAAGGCCAAGAAAGTATGAAAGCAGCAGTCTCAACCCTTTCAGGGCATGTTATGTTTATGAAACCACTTAATTTTAATTCCCAAACACCACAATGGCACCAGAATTATGCTAAAATCTTTTTAATTTAGTATGCATATGAAATAGTCTTTTTTTTCGTATTTCCTAGTAAATTTGTTCATAAATTCCGGTGCCAGTCACTTATTTCTGTACTGAAAGTACTAATTAACCCCTGAAAGTTTTAAAAGATGTTAATGATAAGTGAAGGGCTCATTCGGCTGCAAAATAACATAGCATTGATCGAAAAACTTTAGGAAGGTATGTAGAGAAATTTCTCCAGGATGAATAAAGTGAGATGAAGCCAAAATTGTGACAACTAAATTTTTGTCAAGTCTAGTGTCACAAAAAGTAGGACAAGGAGACAAAAAAAAAGTGGGACAGTGGCTGCTATATCCGGACATAATAATGCATGAAACTCTGTGGAAACGGAATCTGTCTCCAACGAAATACTGACTTAAATGCTAAAACATCATTTTCCCTGCTGTAGAATTATACCAGCTCAGACAAAATTCTGTTTAAATCTAAATTTTTCCCCTTTGACTAGCGATTGCGTCTAAACAGGTTTGTTTAAGCATCATATATTCGAAAATATTCTTTTATAATATTTAAAGCATGTAGCATTAAGTTATTTTGCTCTTTGTAAACTGATTTCATTTCTCTTCACAAATATTTCTGTAGAAAACAAAGTGGGTCAAACCCTCCCATACGTGGGAAGCCTTGGCCCGTCATTTTTTCATGATTAAAATCAATCATTTTTTCAAATTTCTTATATATTACACTTATGTAGCAATTTTATTTTGATAACTGATTGTACGACGAATAAAATGATATAAAAAACTTTATCATTTTGTAAAAAGTGGGTCAACCCTTCCTAGTCTCCCCTATTAAGCTCAAATCACTATTTGGTGTATTACTCCACAGTACTGTAAATAAATTATCTGGAATTCTAAAGAATTTCTTTAGGAGAAACAGTACATTTTTGAGAAAATATTTTCAAGATATTTTTTAATATATATATATATAAGTACGTATAGAAAATCTTTTTAAAATGATTCCAACGAAGGCACCAATTCAATCTGTGTGTTCAATTTTCCTGTATTTCTCTTTTTAGCAAAATTCTGAAATACACGAACCAGTTTGATATATTTTCCCCATGTGATCCCTTGTACATATCTTAAAAGCTAGAAATTTTTTTTTTTTACTACTTAAATCTGTAGAACACATTCTGAAAAATTACAGTTTTCAAACGAAAATTCGGGTACTTTGCTGGAAGTTGAACTAAAATATCAGAATTTGGAGGCTTTTTAAAAGTTAATTCAGAAACATATAACCTTGAGCATTTTAATATTTCTCTTTGCTTTGTTCTATTACAGATAAATGACAAAACAAGACAACATTCTCATTCTATTTCATGTAAAATAATACATAAAAAAACACACTTTACATTACAATCTTCTAAAATGTGTGAATGATACAGCTTTGATATCAATGTGGTTAATCACACTCATAATAATAAACAATTAAATTTAAAAAATCAAAAAACCCGGCGAATTAATTAATCATTTCTCATCAATGTGAAACTACTTTTTTTTTCAATTCATACTATTAGCTCACACTCTCGCTATATATATATCTTTTTCAAATTTTCAATCGTTAATAAAATACTTATTATTCATCCAGTCAAGCTCAAATAAATTTTTTTAAACTTGTAGTGGATGACACTTGATGTTAATCCAGTTTTTTTCAAATATTAATTCATTAATTAAATTATTAAATTAATTAATTTTCAATAATCGAAAGAGCCCTCTTCTTGATCAAGACATTTTAAGCCCCACTCAAGAGGAAAGAGGAATGGGAGAAAAAAAATTCTCTTATTGACCTAAGTAGGAATTGACTTAAAATATTTTTTTATATTACTTACCTATTTTTTTAGCCCCCGGTACGGTATGCTATTTCTTTCTCCCAGCTTATTTTGTATATTATCAAAAAATAACGTTACCTTACAGAAGCCAGCCGTAAAACAAAGCAGTATGATTAAATACTCTATAGCAATTTTTTAAACTTCTAAGCATCGCACATTTGCGATTTTTATACCGTCGTATTGGAAAAAAAAAATACTTTTAAAAGCATTTTGTTTGAAAACTGTGTCCCCGTTTATTTTTCAAATATTAATTTTTTTATAGTTTTTAAAGCCATTTGCTTAATATTGGTAACGGAAGTACTCCATTTCTGTAGAAAGTAAAGGTAAAATAGTTGTAAAAGAGTAATTATATATTTTTGTTGCCATTTTCTCATAATAACCGAAAGAAAATGTAACCAAAATACGAGCTATTTTGAAAAAAAATATAAACGAATGATTTCTGTTAAAGCAATGGAGCTCTTATATATACTACATTTAATTTTAAGTATATATCAATCATGAGATAGCCCTTTTTTTGTCGATTTTCTTCAATGATGGCATCTTTTTGCCGCATTTGTGCATTATTTTGCGATAGTGATCTGCTATGCATGCTTTAATGTAGATATTCAAGAGTGAATCGTAAATGTGAAATTCTTAAGCGGATGCGAATGACGTCATTTTACATAAAATAAAACGTGTGCTTTAAGCCTTAAGGGGGTAGGATACCTTTGAACACGTCGAATAACTAAAAAATATCACTATGTTCCAAGCTTCAAAACTTGTGTAATAAGTCAAAAATAAAAATCAAACTTCATTTATATATAAAGCTCATATTAAAATTTATATTTAAAAAATATATATATACTTGTAAATTCATAAATAAATATTGAAATGATAAGTTTAAAAATATGTGATAAGAGAAAAAGATCTTGCGCGCATGATAAAATCTGAAAATATGCATATAAAGAAGAAATTTTGGTGAAAATTAATACATAATAGTGTTACCTTTATACTAAAACCAGAATATTTGTAAAAAATATTGACTAAATTAAAAAGAATATCAAAAAATTCAAAATTTTCACTTTAAAAAAATATTTTCAAAGAACAAAAACAGAAAAAGATAAAATTTTACCTTTTTCTGGTTTTAAGTTGTAGATAATACAGAAATGAATAAGTTGTAAAACTTTCTTTTGATTGCCATGCATAGTTTTTTAGTAACACTGCGCGTGCAGTATCAAATTTCATCGTTTTGAATAAACGCAACGCAAAGTTTAATTATCCTATGTAGTCTTAATATGTAGTCTTAATAAAACTGCCATAATTAGTAAACAAATGGGAATTTTTTAATGCGGTTTTTAGCATATTGTTCAGAAATGATTACGGAAGCAAAATATGCATTAAAAACATTCGACAAATTTGAGGGTTTAAAGGTATCCTACCCCCTTAAAATTGAAATATGTTTTGTACTGTAGTAGAGTCCCGCTTAACCGAGTTATTTTCTTCTTATGGACTGGTGACTTCTATTATTATGAAACAGCCAAAACAATTATGGTCATTTTTTCCCTATTCTGACCATAAAATCAGCAGGGTTCATACTCTATTTGAATAACAAAATTCCCTGACTTTTCCAGGTTTTCCAGGACAATATTCCTACAATTGCCTGACCAAAATTCGCGATATTTTTAGAAATACTAATTACAATTCAAGATCTTAATGATTAAACTTGCTTCTGAAAATTAAAATAACGGATAAAATTGAAACTAAAAATCTATATCATTTGACATTTACAATATAGAGTAGCTCTCAAAAGTATTTTGACAACCGTATATTCTCTCTTGTTTTATTTAATATAAAAATGTAAGAGAAAATATATTCCCTATAATTGAGAACACTATGACTGCAGTTATTCAAATGTATCAAGTTTCAACTTGTTTGTTTACATTCGGCGCGCCACCGAAGAAATATGACTTATCCTTAGCTCAAAAGTATTTTGAAAGTTTGCATTTAATTTTTGAAGGTGTCAGTGGCGCTATAGCTTCGGTTAGTGTTTATATCGACTTATTGTGATTATTTTTAAATGCCGAAATGTAAAAAATATTGAAGTGATTCTAGAAAAACCGCTGTCAATGCACTTAAGAAACAGAATTAACTCGTTCTTTTAACGTGTCCCGACAACTTGTTATTACATGGAGCAAAGTTTTAAATAAACAGAATCACGTCAAAAATAAACCTCATACTGGACATACAAAAAAAAAAAAACAACTTGCAATGTTGACTGTATTATAAAAATGATATCTACAAGTGATTGTCTTAAGTCCGCTGTAATAATAAAAAATGAATTGAAAGAAAATTACGGCATAGACATACACGTTTCATCAGTCAAACGACGTCTAAACCTCTATGGTTAACATGGCAGAAGAACAGCAAAAACACGTTTGTTATCTACTAAGAATAGGAAGGCTGGAGTTGCATTTGTAAAACGGCATAATCATTCAGGGGAAAGCAATTTCATTGCTAAAGTGTTGAAATTAATGATTGTCACCGAAATTTGAAAACAAATTTATTTGTAAATAAGAAAAATATATATTTCAAACCCATAATAAACCGATTTTTTTTAACCAGAATTCTGGTGTCAACTTAACATGGCTCAACATTTCTTTCGCTTAAGTACCCACTATTTGGCGACAAATTTGTACAGCTAAAACGTCTTTATGTTAAAAATGTGAATATAGCAAAAATCTCTTTTTAAGGGAAAAATAGGAACTTTTTTGCGAACGCACCGTGAACTCGAGAGAATGTTGACACATGATAGTGCATTAAAAAAAATCCCTGATTTTTCCAGGTTTCAGAATTTTTTTTAAATTTTACCTGACTTATTGAGCACTTGTCATTTTCCCTGACAATTCCCTGTTTCCCAGTCGCGTAGGAACCCTGATCAGTGTTCTAACTTTTTACGGCTGCTCTTTCATCTTCACCTAACACTTCATTTATAATGGCTTTTTCATAATAATAGAAGCCATCAGTCCATCAGAAGAAAATGAAGTAATGGAAATGCCGGGGGTTACGCTAAATTCTGAAAAAGCAGAATACCTATTTCTCTAGTTATTTACTTGTATTGATGACTTTTAAGTTGTGTTTAATTTTTAGTTCCTATCTATAAACACTGTTTTGATGAGGTCTATAGATGTCTATGATGGTTAGAGTTGCTGTCTGTGTGTGATAATTAGGGTGTCTGTGGTGATAGGTTTAATTTTATATGTAAAGAAGTATAGAAACCAGCAAACATTATCAATATAACATATTTTGAAAATAAACATTCTGAAATAAATAAAACAAAATTAACTTTCACATATATGAATTGTAATATAACAAATTAAAAAAATTATTGATCGGAAGTATCAAAAAACCATTTTTTTAATATTTTTAATTTTTCCACATATAAATAAATGCTGTACTGTTTTTTACTGTACTTTTCGGACCAAAATCTTAAACAAGTAATACGGTTCATTCCTCCGTTTTAGGCTAGTCCCTAAGATTTATCATAATAAATCGTACTGGAAATACATGTGAAATAAAAGCTTTCACGGTTAGATTTTAACATCCAGAATAACTGGAAACTGTTATAGTGTCAATATTGGCGAAACAAACAATATTTGGTGATTTATCACCTACGTTAAACTACAGTTAACGAAAAAGTACCAATACATTTTCCCCTCCACAGATGAAAAAATACAAAATTTTACAAAATATAAACCACAATAACTAGGAGGGAAGCAAAAACTTTATTTAAAAGAATATCATTAAAAAATTTATTAAAACATCCTATACAAATTTCTTTTTTCATCATCTCTAT
The DNA here is from genome assembly GCA_963932465.1 of Maratus speciosus. Taxonomy (NCBI): domain Eukaryota; kingdom Metazoa; phylum Arthropoda; class Arachnida; order Araneae; family Salticidae; genus Maratus; species Maratus speciosus. The sequence goes on along the minus strand of OZ010796.1, from coordinate 269,813,500 downwards.
ATATGACTATTTACAGTAGGAAATCTATACAAATATTAAAATTATGAATGTCTTTCGGTTAAAATTATTACACAACACTTTTCCGTACATACAGCATATACATCATCTTACATTTTCTTTTCAGGAATTTTGGACAAATCAATGTAATTTTTGCTAAAAATTCTAATTTTTTTTCAACATTTAATAACAAGTAACACATATTTGATTAAACATTTCTTTATCGGTGAGTATTCGGCTGCGAACTATATATCTAAATAAAATGATTACAAAATGAATTACTTATAGATCAGATCTATGTTTCGAGCATCAAAGAGGGAGCATTAAAATAATGCAATGGTTTATAAAAATTAGAATAAAATAAAAATGCATATACAAAAAGATAGTGGGAAAATATGAATATAAAACTGTAAAAGATTTTTTCCCGTTTTTTCGCAATAATGTTACTGACACATTAAAATATTAGCACGGCGAAATTTTGAAATATGAATATATTTTCTATTGCATAATATATAAATTAGTAAGATACTCAAATATCAATCAACGTGCTTATACTACATCTAATTATCATTTTATGAGACACTAAACACATGAGAAAAAATATTACCAAAATTATAATATGGTAATTACTAATATTTTATTAGATGACCCAATATCTGGTGCAATAAAAATACAGGTATTCTTATATTTTGAAGTACCTTCCGTGTTTTTAATTTTTTTCTGATCGGTAAAATCCAATTTATAGGGTTCAGAAATGAATAGTTTACTATATATCTCACATTACAATAGAAATAACGAAATTAATATCTGAAACATTGAATTGTTTTATTTATTTGTTGTTTTTATATTTTACTTAAGTAACAGTAACATAAATGCTGCAAATGAAGAAAGATTGACACAACAAGTTGTGACATGTGCCGACTCATGGGGGCAAAATATTAACTCAGGCACACATCTAACGCCATTCTTAAAAGTGCTATGTTCAATTTAATCACTATGGTTAATTAAGACAAAAGTAACGTTTTAAATCAACAAGTGGAGCAAGTTTTCCTGATCGGCTCCATCGCCCCAATTAAGTAGGTGCCTATGTGTCATAAAACAACTTTAGATGGTAGATTGCTAAAGAAGTTTAATGCTAATAACAAAAAATCGGAAGAAATATTTAAATAAAAGACGAGAATATCACTAAAAACATACTATATATGCGTAGTAAAATAAAAAAACGTTAAACAAAATTTAATTAAGCAAAACTTAATATAAAGCATACATTAACCAATTTCTGTTTTCCTTGAATATACTGCTTCATGCCACGTTGCATAAACTAAACAGTTATGTTATAGTTAAATTACATATGTGACGTCTCCAGGGTTCCCACTGGTCCGTTTTTTGAAAACCAGTATTTTTTTAGAAAGAAATGCGCGGTAAGTTTCTGCAACAATTGCAAGAAAAACACTCTTACCGATATGTTCCTATGAAATTTATAAATATATATATATTTTTTTAGATAAAAGTAGTGTTCAAAAAACTGACCGAGTGGGATCCTTGAGTCTCCCAAAATCGATCGTGTAGACATCTGTTTTTACTATTCCATTTCACTAGAAAGATACAATAAAATACCTGATGCTAGGTTCCATAAACTAAACAGCCATGATACATCTAAATGATATATGTTACATATGACAAAAATGGTAGTGTTAGTGTTAATACTATTCCATTTAATTAGTGAAAATTCTTAAAACATGTTTTGAAAAAGGAGAAAAATTGGGGTATATGTAAAACATTAAAAAAGTGGGCAGTTTTAGATCAATAGAAGATTTCCATTCAATATAAACAATCATTGTATAAGATGTGTGGGACAGCTTTTTTTTTTTTTTTTTTTTTTTTTTTTTACCACTAACATAAAATAATATAAGCTTAAAATTTGTCATGAAAGCACAAAGATTTCATTGCACACAATAGTAACAAATAATCCCAATATGAAACAAATCAATAGACAATATTAATATAATGTCCTCAACAGGAATGTTTAAATTCTCTCTTTTAAAATTGAACTTCATTCACGACGATTGGCAAAAGTTAATTTGCCATTTAAGGTGCACCAAATTTTTGAATTTGAAAACCAGTATTTAGTAGAGAAAATTTCCTATTATCTTATCTCAAATTTTGAGCGAGAAAATGTCAAAATTAAAATATGTAAAAACTGGTGTCGAAGAATTAAAAGAAATTTGAAGGACGCTCGTCGTGAATGGGTTCTCATTGTGTATTTAATATAAAAATTCCAAGGTAAATACTCAAAACCAAAAGCAGCATTAGTTAGTCTTTTTCTATTTAATAATAATATAATGTTAAAGATTTATGCATCTCCTTTCAAAGAAGTTTCAAAATTAAATTGAAAAAAAAAATCCCAACTAAAAGAACGGTAAAAGGTATTTATATCTAAAAAGTACTTGTATTTCAAAAATCATTTCAGTATGAATATTTAATCTGTCTATACATTAATATATGAAATGAAGTACTAATTACTTAGGCATACAATATAAATGTTCATAAATTGCTTGAATATAGTTTAAATCTTGATAATCAACATAGCACGCTTAAACATTTAATAGAAATGTAGCAAACAATAATAATCTTTTCAGGTTCGACGAAAATTGGCTTAGTCTGCGATTTATCTTATTTTATAGTATTATAAAATGCTGAAGAAAATAATGTAAAAAAAAATAAATGTGTTAAAAATTACAAATTGTTTTAATATAGATATTTCAAGAAAATAAAAACAAATTTTCAAAATGTATGAAATGTCAACTGAATAAGAATTTAAATTTAGTTTATAGGCGACGAATATTTGACGCCAGTTTTTAGTGCAAAATGAGACATCAACAAATTGACATAGACTTCTTTCTCATATTAATCAACATGGATCAATGACTATTTATGCCTCACATCATCCACCATTTTGATTGTTATGTCGGCGCTTGCAAAGTTCTTTTACTATGATGGCTTTTCAAATGTCGTGAAAGGTTATATCTGCGCGTAAATATCTTAATGCATTCAGTACACTGGAATCTTTTTCCATCTGAAATAGTAAAATCTCATGAGATGAATAATTTGTACATAATAAAGTTTAAAATAAAATTGCTTAACGTAAGCACAGAAATGTTGCCTTATTGAAAATTTTGTATAACAGCGTGATAATGAGAGGAATGCGGGCAATTTTCTCCTAGGTAAATACTTATTTGGGATGTGAAATAAGAAAGAAATTTATGGATTAATTAAACATACAAACTTGCCATGTTCTGAAAGCCAAAAATCAGTAGATTTCATTATAGAAATCAGGAAAAGTTTTTAATAAAAACCGATTATTTTAGATGTGAACATGCTTAACAAAAATTTAATTTAATATAGTACTCATTTATGTTTGAAGATTAAAAAGATGTATATCTGTTTGATTCACATTATATATATATATACGTCTAACATGTAAAACAAATTTAATCATATATCTTATATTTTCCCATAATTTTAAATTAATTACATATAACAGGAGAAATATTTATTTTCCCTCAAACACTCATAAAACAGTGAAGGTCTTCATTCGAGAATTAAAAATATCCTCATAGTAATAGAGTTCAATTTTTAAGTACTGTTGATCATCAATAAATTTCTAAATCACAAAGTATGCCTCTAATGCAGTTTTAATCTTTGAATCACTGTATATTTGATGCTAAAGTAACAGATATTACAAAATGTTTCTCTAGAATCCGCATTTGTTACGTGTGAAAATCAGCAGTCTCCTCTCGAAGAAAGGAGAATTAGAAAGTCTGATTAATCTATAAAAGATTCCAAATTATCAGACATAATCTGTTAACCGATACCTCTCAAATTTCATCAAAAAATGTCTGCGCCCGATAGCAAAATTTCTGACATTTTTTTTTTATTATTTATAAACACTATACAACGTTTTAACATTGCAAAAATACAGATAAATGATATATTTAAATATGAGAGGCTCACAACCATAGTACACCGAGTCCATTTTGAAAACAAAATTATATAGTCCATTTAGAAGATGTATAAAATGTGCTGTATTCACTCCCACAGTGAACCAAATCTGTAAACAGATGCCATATATGAGAAAGTATGAATAAAAATTTTTTTGACTGTGGGAGTAGATAAAGTGATCTTATGCATCTTGTAAATGGACTATCTCATTTGTTTTCAAAATAGACTTGGTTTACTATGGTTGTGAACCCCTTATATATTCAATACATTCCAAATTTTATTCAATGATATTTTTCCACAATAAATTAAAATAGATTAGAAAATTCCATGTATATGGAGGCACTTCAACTTATGTTTTACAACCAATATCTTCAGAATATTCTAATTGCGTTTAGCAATAAATTAGTTTAAAAATAAGGAAGAAAGCTGGTGTAACGGGAGTACTTTTCAGTTCAAAATCTTGCTAAAGCAAATCACAATAAAAAACAAAATGCATCTAAGAACCCTCCCCCTCCAATATGGAATTGCCTTATTTTAACTTTTATTACAAAATTTAACAGATACATTGTTAAAAATGTTTTTTCTTATCAACCTAATTTAATATTGCCATCAATAGAAAATATCATACATCAGATAATGTCCTCCCGATTTTCTGACAATTTCGATTTCTGGCTCATCCCTGATTTTACAAGTGTCAGATAATGAGATGTGTATTAATTGACTATTGTTTTTGTTATCGTTAAGAATTTCCGAAATATGTGGTTACAAAAATTTAGTGTTTAGAGAGATAACACTATTTTTAAAAAGTTTGTACTTATAACTTCACTTTCCAAAAAAAAAAATGAAATTTGTACGGAAAAAATATTGAAATATAATTCGTACACAAAACAGTACACTATCTTTAATTTGAATTCCAAAGAATTGGGAAAACATTGAATTACTCAGAAAACATTTTTAAACAACCCGTAGAGTAAAGCCAGTATTAATAAATTCAATAAACATGCAGTATTCCTTATCTTTAAAATTATCATGTGATAAGCAGGTATATGTTGCAAATAAAAACACTTTCTCAAAAATAATTTTAGCCATCAGTACAGAGATAACACGGCCTCCTTAATGCTGAGCTTACGCGTTAACACAACGAGGACAGTCTTAGGCGGATACTTTTCAGCGTTTGAACGGTCCAATGAATTTTAATACCAGTATTTTCTAAAAATTTTCTTTGCTATCTTTTTCTTAGATTAACTAAAAGGAAGAATACTTTTAGATAATACTGGTAATAAAATTTAAGAAATAGTAGAGACTATGAAGAAAATACTACGATAGCAGCTTTTTTGTGTCAGCACATATGTCTATTTTTCAGGGGCTGCTGGAGAGACACGAAAAATTTACACATTCTAGTACCACATACACAGAAATTTCATTCATGATTAATGATATTTTTGTACATCCTCACTTAAAAGATATCTTACAATACGTTTTCTTTTGCTTATTTCTTTATCTGTTCAAGAATTTTTTTTATTTCACTTAATTCAGTAAAGACGCTCTCTATACCCATTCATTTAAGCCTTTTCGGAATAAGAAAGCGATTTGAATAATGTTACAAAATCTCATATACAAAAGAGTGGACAAACGGATGGTATTAAAGTGGGGGTGAAAGCCATAAATCAATTAAAATATTTTCTCTTAAATGACTCTCTGATTAGTTAGAAAGTATAAATTGGAGATATTTATAGTTCGAGTTTTCACTGTAAGTTTTTTAATCGCTTAATTGTACATATATTAAATAAATCAGTCTGATAATTTTAGAAACAAATTATCCAAATGATATGAATGAAAAGTCAAATTAGACAATATTTATATATTCGACCAAAGTCAATTACATATATTTGGAGTACAGTACGTAAAAAACTACTCAGTTTAGGCAGTATTTTTGTGTTTACTACTTATATTTTTCTGGTTCCTATCCATATAAAAAAAAAAATTCTAAACTACACATATATTTGCTTTTATAACTGTAAAAAATTAATAAAATGTCTTTGAATTCTTACATTTCTGGGCTGCTTTGATCAAAATAACTCAAAATAATGTTTCAAAAGTAGGTATTAATTACAGGGGTGGTACAGGCGACTATTTTTATATTCTATTTCTCACTACTATTCAGAAAAAATTAATTTTGTTGTATATTTCTCTTGCAGATTTTGGCATAGTGTACGTGAAAAATTTGCGTTTTTAAAAAATGGTGCGAGTTTGGATTTAAAAATAGTCGCCTGTGACAGCACTGTAATTATAAAAACGAAAATTTGCCAAATTTTTAGTCTGTAGAAGACTCCTCTGAGATAGGTGAACACATAAATGCTTACCAGTGTGTGTTCTTCCATGTGTCTGTAAGTCCTCAGAGCATCCAAACCTCTTCTCACAGTACACCCACGTGCAAACAAAAGGCTTCTCGCTAGAATGCGATCGAATATGAAGTTGAAGTTTGTAAGGGTATTTAAAAACTCTAGTGCAACCAGGAAAATGACATATGTGTTTCCCTCTCGTTTCACTGTTTCTAAAAGAGATTGAAAATGTGCTTATAATAGAAGTATTTTAAGATAACACTATTACAAACATGCCAAAATGCCCATTTTAAAAACGTATATAGGTCAGTGGTTCTGAAACTTTTATACCTCACGTATACATTAAAAATTACATGTGCTTGACAAATCCCCTATTTTCTTTTTTGCTTATGACTGTCATAAATAGAAAAAAAAATACTAATTGATTCAAATAAATATACTTTAATTTACATTTAATGTATCTTTACATGAAATAAATTCTCAATTTGATGGTTGCGTTTGTTCATGCTTGAGTATTTAATTCCATTTTCTAATATAAAATAATCATTAAATATGACATATGATTGTAAGATCTAGTCCTAGCATGTTGTTATACTGTAGTCAGTCAATGAGATGAAAAGAATATACTATATCACATTTCTCTGCATCGGGTTGTATGTTAATTGGTGGGACGGACTTGTTCCGCACGTGTAGCACCTTTTTGCATATTCCCCAAAAGTACGCGTACCACACTTTCACAAACTCTGATATGTGCAATATCATTGAAGTTTTTAATGGACTGTCTAATGCTTACAAATCAAAAGTAAGAAGTTTTAACAAACTTATATTTTAGAGAGCAGCTTTTCTTTCCTTTTAGAAAAGAACACCATTCAAAGGGAGGTTCCCTTGTCAAGTTCAGCTGAACTGATAGCCATGTATTTCGTTTTAATATAAACTATTCACATTGATAAGAATTCGAACAGATGAACAGTTTTTTTTTACTCTTTCTATTCTTAAATTTAAATATTGATGGTACTGTCAAATGTATATAAGAAAATAATAAAAATAAAACATTGCAAATATATATGTATATGTGTGTGTGTGTGTGCGTATGTATGTGCGTATGTTAGCTACATTGAAATTTTAATTTACTTTAGACTCAAAACTAATGAAGCAGCTATAAAATTCTCTTTATAGTTTGATTTATGTAAAGACTTTCCAATCATGAGACCAACCAACCAACCGGGCAGACGCACGCACGCACACATATATGCATGGTGTTTTCACAAAGTTTCAAGACTGGTCTGAGTATACAAAATTTATTGTACATTTTTGTACAGCGAACTGAAATTCTTCGAAATATTACCCTTGAGCATGAACACACCGCTGCCAGTGGTTTTTTCATTATTCATAGGCTCCCTGGAAGTCTTCGCGCGCAAGATTGTTAAGGGACCTCGTCGAAGATGGAATCGTGGATCGCTGGAAACGTGTCAAATTGGTTCCCTTTCAGGTCTTTTTTTGATCCGGAGGAACAAAATAAATGTCTCTGGGAGCGAGGTCGAGGCTGTAGGGGGCCTTGTGGCAAGACTGCCACGTTAAAAATAGCCAAAACTTTCGCGGCTGCGAGCGACGTGTGAGAGGGCGCATTGTCGTGGTGAATAATGCAATCGTCTCTGATGTCTGGGCGGACGCGTCGGGTTAGGTCAGCTTTACGCTGGAATGCACCACCATTTGAAAGATAGAGTTCGGCGCGTCCGCCCAGACATCAGAAATTATTGGATTGTTCACCACGAGAATGCGCCCTCTCAAACGCCGCTTGCATCCGCCGAAGTTTTGGCTAAGTTTAACGTGGCAATACTGCCGCAAGCCCCCTATAGCCCAGATCTTGCTTCCAGCGACATTTTTTGTTCCCCGGATCAAGAAAGACCTGAAAGGGAAACGATTCCAGCGATGCAGGAAGCTTCGACAAGGTCCCTCAACAGGCTTGCGGGCGAAGACTTCCAAGGAGCCTATGAATAATGGATAAAACTCTGGCAGCGGTGTGTTGATGCTAAAGGGTTATATTTCGATGAATTTGAGTTCGTTGTACAAAAACGTTAAATAAATTTTGTATTCTCAAACCAGTCTTGAAACTTTGTGAACACACCCTGTATATATTTAAAAATAATTACACTTCATTTTAATTGTTTTATCAGTTTTAAATTAGCAGCTTGAGATAGATCCAACTCTTGGGTTACTGCCTGCAAGTTATAGAACTGATTTCGAAATTTTATTTTCACGAAAAGGAATCTGAATTTATGAAGCATTACATTCCTTAAATATCTAAATCTCATCAGAATAGTGCTTGGTATTTAGGGAAATGTAAATACCCGCATCAATAGATAAGATAAACGCACGCATACATACACGTACACGAATAATCGAAAGTAAGATTTTAATACAGGGTGTCCAGTAATTAACCAAAATTTTGAATTGTTTAGTAAAAGAGCTTGAGAAGAGATAAAAGAAAAATATTTACTTCACAAATAAGTACATTTATTCCGATTTAATGCACAACACTTTTGAAGTGCTTCCCATTACTTGCAACAATATGGTGAAGCCTGAGATCAAAGTTGTCCAAAACTCAACGAATAGTTGGCAGTGTGATGCCCAAAATTTCAGCAGAAATGGCTTATCGGAGTAATCTAATAATTGTGGGGGACTTTTGAACGCATTGTCCTTCAAGTAGCCCTACAGAAAATAGTCCAAGGGGTTCAAATCAGGAGAATAGGCAGGCCAGTCAATCCCCTGTCCTTCGTGACTGCCTAGTGCTGTGTCACAGCCTACTGTCTAAACGTCGCTTTTCTCCTGTAAAAGCGTAATAATTTCCCTTCTGTATTTACGCCCCTCCCTCCGTTCACCAATCGCCATCTGCCTATAGTCCGAGTGCTACACGACCAAAATAAGGTGAAAACTGCAAATCGTGATAAGAATATACCGCTTGGTGAGTGTCTACTTTATGTTAATACAATGCATTTCAGAGGGGGAGGCATCGCGAAAAGTCATGGGTATTCAAGATAGCGGCTGTTATATAAAATGGCGTCATTTTCTGAAGTTTCTTACTATACATCATATGAATGTGTGTTTCAGGTCGATTTCGATGATTTTAACGTCGAAAATATCTTTTTAACACTTTGTCATAGTTGAATGAGTTTATGAATTTAATTTGTCAGTTTGTTTGTCTGCCTGTCTGCTTGCCGTTCCATGCTTAAACTCGCTTAAATATCGCTACTTGCTTAAATTCACCCAGATTGTCATGTAATTTATGTATGTTATTGAAGTTTACAATAACATGTTCGGAAAAAATTTTGAAGTGTATAGCTTTTATAGTCCGTTTACAGGACTCTCAAAATAATTCCATTACGCTATTGTCTATTACTCCGGGTTCTACGGTTGAGAAAACAGCAAATCGTGATAAGAATATACCGATTGGTCAGTATCTACTCTATATTAATACAATGCATTTCAGAGGGGGAGGCATCGCGTAAAGTTGTGGGAATTCAAGCTGGTGGCTGTTATTCAAAATTGCGTCATTTTCTGATTTTTCTTACTATTCATCATATAAATGTGTGCTTCAGGTCAATTTTGATGTTTTTAACGTCAAAAATTTCGTTTTTAATATTTTTCGTCATTGTTGAACGAGTTTATGAATTCAGTTTGTTTGTCTGTCTGCTTGCCATTCCATGCTCTAACTCGCTTAAATTCACTCAGATTGTCATGTAGTTTATATATGTTATTGAAGTTTACAATAACATGTTCCGAATAAAAATTGAAGTGTATAGCTATTATAGTCCGTTTACAGGGCCCTCAAAAGATTTCCATTACGTTATTGTCTAATAGCGCGGGAAACTACATAGCGTGAGAAGAATATACTGATTGGTGAGTATCTACTTTATATTAATACAATCCATATAAGATGGGGAGGAATCGCGTCAAGTCGTAGGAATTCAAGATTGCAGCTCTTTTTTAAAATTGCGTCATTTTCTGGAATTCTTGTAATTTTCATACTATTCATCGTATAAAAGTATGTTTCATGTAAAATGTATGTGCAAAATCTGTAAAAATAAGTGTCGCTGTAGAAAGGTTAGACATTCTTGCACATTATTGTGCAACTTCGAAAACGAATGTGAGAATTATAATGATACAAAGTGGAGTTCTCATATTCTCAAACTTTAAGTGTAGCATGCAATATTTCTAATATCTTGTATAATTAAGGTATTAATAAAAATGCAGTTTTTATTTATTTATTCCTTTCATTTCCCTCACTATAAAATACAAAAACACTTTATTAATTGTCCTAATTTCATTTTAAGCATATTTCTGATATTAAAAAGGGAATTTTTGCAGTTTAAAAATATCGAAATTGACATTATAGACACTTTTATTTGATGTTTAGGTATAAAAATGCAAACAATTTTGAATAACAGCCGCCATCTTGAATTCCTGTGAATTTGCAAGATGCCTCAACTTTTTATATGCTTTGTATTAATATGAAGTAGATACTGATCATTCGGGATATCTTTATCACAAAATGCAGTTTTTTCATACCTAGCAGCTCCACTAATAATAGTTGATTTATCCGATTATCTTTATAGAATTTATACACGAGTTACACACGCACGTATTCTTTTTTTGGTGTGCAACTGGAAATAAACGATAAATACCATGCTCAACTTATTCTATTGTAAGTATAGTATCGTGTAGTTCACCTCACTGATGTGTGCCAATTTAAATGTGTTTTAGAGAGTATAACATGAGTAAACACATTCCAAACGATCCCCCCCCCATAGACAATAACGTAATGGAATTCTTTTGAGGGCCCTGTAAACGGACTATACAACCTACACGCTTGAATTTTTATTCGAAACATTTTATTGTAAACTTCAATAATATATATAAATTACATGGTAATCTGAGTGAGTTTAAGCGAGTAGCGACATTTAAGCGAGTTAGAGCATGGAATGGCAAGCAGACAAACAAACAGACAAACTGAATTCATAAACTCATTCAACTATGGCGGAAAGTATTAAAAACGAAATTTTTTACGTTAAAAACATCGAAATCGACTTGAAACACACATTTATATGATAGATAGTAAGAAAATTGAGAAAATGACGCCATTTTGAATAACAGTCGCCATCTTGAATTCCTACGATTTTACGTGATGCCTCTCCCTCTCATATGGATTGTATTAATATAAAGCAGATACTCACTAATCGGTATATTTTTCTCACGATTTGCAGTTTTCTCAACAGCAGCACCCGGATTAATAGACAATAAGGTAATGGAATTATTTTGAGGGCTCTGTAAACGGACTATAAAACCTATACACTCAATTTTTATTCGGAACATGTTATTGTAAACTTCAATAACATACATAAATTACATGGTAATCCGAGTGAATTTAAGCGAGTAGCGATATTTAAGCGAGTTAGGGCATGGAAGGGCAAGCCGACAGACAGACAAACTGACAAACTGAATTCATAAACTCATTCAACTATGACAGAAAGTGTTAAAAAGATATTGTTGACATCAAAACCATCGAAATCGACCTGAAACACACATTCATATGATGTATAGTAAGAAAATTCAGAAAATGACGCCATTTTGAATAACAGCCACCATCTTGAATACACACGACTTTTCGCGATGCCTCCCTCTCTGAAATGTATTAATATAAAGTAGATACTCACCAATCGGTATATTCTTATCACAATTTGCTGTTTTCTCAACCGTAGCACTCGGACTAACAGACAATAACGTAATGGAATTATATTGAGGGTCCTGTAAACGGACTGTAAAAGCTATACACTTCAATTTTTTTCCAGAACATGTTATTGCAAACTTCAATAACATATAAATTACATGACAATCTGAATGAATTTAAGCGAGTAGCGATATTTAAGCGAGTTTAAGCATGGAACGGCAAGCAGACAGACAAACAAACAAACTGATATAAACCCATTCAACTATGACAGAAAGTGTTAAGATATTTTTGACGTTAAAACTATCGAAATTGATCTGAAACACACATTCATATGATGTATAGTAAGAAAATTCAGAAAATGACCTCATTTTGAATAACAGCCACCATATCTTGTATACCCACGACTTTTCGCGATGCCTCCCCAATCTGAAATGCATTGTATTAACATAAAGTAGATACTCACCAAGCGGTATATTCTTATGACGATTTGCAGTTTTCTCAAACGTAGCACCCGGACTAGCACGAGATTCTAGCACGTGAACGTAAAGTATGGTCCTTTAAATGGATGGAGTCTCGAAGGGTTTCTTTTTTCAGATTTCGTAAATAGTAAACCCCATAGTATTCCATCACCAAATGTTACGTCACAATGACGTCCCAATAAACAGTTATTGAAGTTCCAGAATGTCGGTTTATTACTGGGTATCCTGTAACCACATCAACAATGTACGAAGAAATCAATGATAATTTTACAAAATATATTTACGAAATTATAATACTATCATCATATAAATTAGTTTTGGAAAGATATGTTTTCATGATATTTAATTTTGTTAAAGGCTGCTTTTCAGAAATGATTAATAATTATTTTAGTCAAAATAATAAATTTCGATATTTTAAAAGTTAGTGAAACTAAAAAATTAATGAGAAAATAGACAAGACAATATTTCTGAAAAGTGAAAAATAACACTGTTTTACATATTTAAACATTTTTCTATACTTTTGATGAAACACCTATTTTCTTATTAATAACATCTTACTAACGAAAGGCGGCATTTGAAAAAAATCTGTCATGTCACATTTTTTACTTTCGTCTACATAAATAGATATTTTATAAAGATATTATCGAAAAAGAAAAAAGATAGCAGACGACTTTTGAACTAAGTAAGTATTAAAATTGAAAAAAGGAAGGTACATATGATACAAAGAGTATTTTCACGTGACGTCATACGAACGTTCGAATACCTTTCGCACGTAGCAAGAATTCTTATTGCTGTAAATTACTTAACCTTCAGACTACCAAAAAAAAGTATATGCAAGAACTACCATTCGGGTCCATTGGACCCATATGTAAAATATATAGGATTTCAAAATATACAAAACACCCATTTATCTACAATGAATATATTTGTTATTAATGCACCTTATACAATATATAAAAGTGATATATATAGTAATAGAGTAAGAAAGTAACACATACAGTAAGAAAGTAATATATATAGTATATTATAATTACTACAAAACGTTTTTCATCATAATAAAATTATTCTGTACATGAAGTACAAATAACGACGGAATGTTCTCCGCAAACATTTTTCGTACACTTCTTGCATAATGTTCGTGTTTTTCGATCTTTTTTAGAGGGACAAATATGACATCTTGATTTTTTTCGTGGCGGTTCAAAACTATTTGCGTAAAGTTGTTCTGAAGTAGATGTTGAGACGGCGATACCTCCTTCACCTACTAATTCTTCTGCAAGTTGAATAATGAAATTCCGCCTTTTTTTCATTTTCGGATCACATTCAGCATTCAGTGACAACCATATTATGTATGCATTCATCGCACTTATATCGATCATATTATAAAATACAATCAAAGGCCACCGACGTGTCATGCGTTTCACACTATATGCTCTTACCATTTTGTCCATCGTATCTACTCCGCCTTTGGTTTTATTATAATCTAGGATTATTTGTGGCTTTTTTTCTAAGCTGTTGTCAATATCATAAGTGTTATGCATTGTGCTTAGCAAAGTAACAATTCTACCTTTTTCTGGGACAGTAAGAGATGATGGTCGCCTTCTCTTGAAACCCAAATAAAGTAGAATATACAGAACGATGTTTTGGATTTGTGAACACAGCGGGTAATTCAGGTTTATTTTTTCGAATTGTTCCAATAAGAGATAATTTTTTTGAAGTAAGATGTGTTGCTAATGCATATGACGTAAAAAAGTTATCACATGTAATATTACGACCAGAATTTTCAATTTCCTTCGTCAATCTTTTAACTACATTTTCTCCCTGATGAGATTCTCTTACTTCATTTTTGCCTGTATATAGTTCCAGTTTCCAAGCATACGATGTTACGCTGTCACAAATAACCCAGAACTTCAATCCATACTTTCCAGGTTTAGATGGCATATACTGACGGAAAGGACATTTTCCACGAAAAGAAACTAATTGCTCATCGACAGTCATAGACCAATTAGGAATATAAGGGTCTTGTAAATAGCTATTCCACAATTCAAAGCATTCTCTTATTGGCTCTAATTTATCAGTTGATCTTCTTTTACGCCTCTCAGCAGCATCATCAAATCTTATGACACGTAATATACTTGTGAATCTATTGAGACTCATAATGTCCCGAAATATTTGTCTTCCATTTTTTATGCTCCAAAGTTCGCTTACTGTTTCATTTTTCGATTTATATACTCCAATAAGTAATAAAAGTCCGATGAATTTTTTAAGTTCTATAATATCTATAGGTTTCCACTCTTTATCGAATACTCTATTGCCTTCCGCGTTTGTCCATTTTACTATAATTTCCAAAAGTCTTTTTCGGAAATAGATAAGAAATGAGGATGATATGGAATCCACTTCACGATTTGCAAATCTTGAAGGTCCAGATTTTTCACGTAAAATATTGATTTCAGTACGTCTTCCTTGTAGTCTGGCAACTTCATTCTTATACCAGATCTGTGAATTATTTTTGGAAACAAAAGTAGAATTTGAAGTACTTGTGGTTGCTACATTTACTTCATTGGAATCATTATCAGATTCTGAGTAGGAATCAGAAATTTCATTATGTATTTCAACATAATCTACTTCACCTTCATCAGACGACAGATTTTCATCATCGGTGTCGAATTCTATATCGTCCGGATTTTCCATAATTTTTGAATTTCCTCTTGAGTCAATACTTTTTTTCTGTTCATCTTCAATTCAGTTTTTAACAAAAAATAAGTTAGGAAATAAGAAAATGATGAATATTTGTAAAATAACAAAGCACGTACAAACTACACTTATTACTTGTCTTCAAATATCAAGTCCTATTTTCAATGAAAAGACTCAAAAACATCAATAGACACCATTCGCTCACTAACTGTGTCTGTTGATAAATGACTCTCTGAACCAGAAGTAACCTTTTATATAGAGAGCACGAAGTTTACTAGATCAGTCTAGAATGTTCTCAAAACTTCATTATAAAGTCGCCAAATTTGTCGAGATTGGCGCTAAAAATCCATCGCCAAATGGGCGATAAACAGCCAATTATGGTAACCCTGTTCCTCCTCATGATTTATGGCAACCCTAGAAAAAGAAAGAAACAGTATATTACGTTTGTTTTGATGTTGGGTCCAATGGACCCGCGTGGTAAACAATGAAACAAAAATAGGTAAAAAATTTCGAACAAAATTTTAATCGCAATTGCATATACATAGAGGAGACAATTGCAGGAAAAGTCATGTAATCGCGAAACTTTGAATGCTATTTTTCATGAGAAAAATTTACATTAAATATTGCTGTCGGGTCCAATGGACCCGTCTGGTAGACGGAAGGTTAAATGCGAAATCTTATATCCTTAATGAGCAAACGATTTTTGGGAAAAAATTTTTTTTAACTGAAATCAGCTTTTTACTCAACTCATCATAGTAGATTTATATAGTAGAAAGTTTTGTGATGGCCACAACATACTCGTTTAGTATATGGAGGAAAGAGATAGATGGAGATGCAGAATGAAGTAAAACCGGTTTTGCACTATGATGCGCGTTATCGCTCAAATTTAAATGTTCTCACTCGGCCCAAACAAAACAAGAGCTTGGAACAGGGACCGAATTCATTGACATCAACCTATTTTTAAGCATTCTAAAACAGCATTCCATTGTATTATGAATTAAAAACTATTACTAAAAGTTTTCTTATTTTTTTTTTGTGAAAGAACGTGCCTGTTTTCGGGCCGACTGTAACTAATTTTAGGGTTACATTTTTGGCGTCACCCCCAGCCACCTTGCTGCATCTCCATCTATCTCTTCCCTCCATGAGTTCAGTATGAGAATAACTTTTTTCAAACTTCCGCATTGTCAACTTGAATTCTATATTCTCTTTTCTTGTGTTTTTGTGTTTGATAAAATGTCTAATACAGAGTGTAAATTAAATTCTGATTGTTTTTGTTACATTTGTGGACAATTTATATTCACAAAGAAAGGAAGACCAATATCGGAATGTCTTTAAACAGCATATTTGCATTGTTTGGGATTCACAGTGGGTAATCAAGATAAAAATTGGGTCCCACATATTTTTTGTGAAAGCTGTAGGCTTACTCTTATATGCTGGGCTTCGGGAGGAAAAATGTACCTTTAATTTGGATCACCAATGCAATGGAGAGTACCTTTGACTGTTATTTTTGTTTGACAAAAACGGCAGGCTTTAATTCAAAAAATAAACATAAAATTCAATATCCTGACGTTCCATCAGTCTCAAAAATGTTATTACATTCGAAAACTCTACCACATCCCGTGTGTCCAGTGCGAGTTGTCAAGATAGTGACGATCTGTTTACGGAGGATGAAAATGATGACGAATTCGTAATCGAAGATAATAAAAAGCCACATTTAACCCTCCGCCTACCAGACGGGTCCAATGGACCCGATGGGTACATTCGAAATATTTATTCTAACCAGAAATTTCTTTAAAATAAACTAAATATGTAAACCAGACAATAATGAGTTAAGTAAATAAGTTCAATAGTTTTAAATAAGAATTCTGATGTGTAATATTTTTATAAAACTAGAGTAAAATTTTCGGTAGTTCTAGGGTTAATAAACCAAAATGAGTTGAACGATCTTGTGCGAGACATTCAACTATATAGATGTAAGGCAGATATTCTTGCCTCTTGTCTACACCAGTGGAACTTATTGACAATAAATACCAAAGTAACTTATTAACGAAAAGGAAGTGAAATTTTCAGCAGTTATTTCACCAAAAAGAATGCTTTTTTTTGCCATGATATTCCCGGAGATTTTTATGCGATGAATGAAAATTATGATCCAAATGAATGGTATTTCTTAATCGATTCATCTATATATATCTTGAAATCTGTATTACTTCAGAACGGTAAAATAAAGCTATCTTTTCCAATCGGCCATACCGTAAACAGTAAAGAATCCTATCAAACAATGTCTCTTTTAATGAAAATTATACAATATGAACAGCACAACTGGAAAATATGTGGCGATTTAAATGTAGTTAGTATGTGACTGGGCTTACCAGGCGGTGTGTACTAAATATTCATATTTTTTATGCCTGTGAGATAGTCAAGCTAAAGAACACCATTACACCAAAAAATATTGGACTGTCCGAATTGAATTTACCTCAGGAGAAATGAATGTGAAATACACATCTTTATTGTATCCGCAAAATATAATTTTGCCACCATTTCACAATAAATTGGGCCTAATAAAAAATTTCGTCAAAGCCATGAATAAAAACAGTTTTTAAATATTTACACAAAATTTTCCCCAAGTATTTCAGACGCAAAATTAAAAGTGGGAATTTTTGTCCGCCCACATATATGTAAACTTATGCAAGATAAAGACTTTGAAAAACTATCTACTAATGAAAAAAATGCTTGGGATCCCTTTAACCACTTAACTATTTTTCCGTAAAGAGTTTGGGCAAGAAAAATCCTTGCCGGCCCGGCCTACAGTCGGAGGTAGATTTCGAAGTCAAGTATACTAATTTCACCAACAAAAACTAAATCATAATTAGAGATAAACCCACTTTAATAATTTTTTCTGGCCGCTTTTGACGAGCTTTTATTTCATTTTTATACAACGACTGGTTTTATCAGAATCATGTTAAAGAGCTATTAAAAAAAAAATACTTTTCCATGCTCAACAACTCGAAAATTTCTGGCACATTTTCAGTTTCATTTTTAATAGAAAAAAAAAATGAAACTTGCTCACGTGATTTTTGAAGAGATTTAAAAGTGACCTGTGTTTTTATTTTCGTTCAATGAATTGAAACTTGATTTATAAACAATTATTTTCTCAGTAGAACAATATTTTTCGTTTCTAAGACAATCGCTTCGGGAAATTCTGTTCAAAATGGCCACTTTGACATTTTTTGAAAGGTATTCTGCCTCTATCAAAAAATCGATCATTACGGTACATTATATACTTTCTGAATAAGAGAATCTACCTATTGGATACGTTTGAGAGCAAAAATGAATTTAAAAATGTGTAAGAAAATAAGCAGTTTGGATTAAAATACACCCTTAATAAGATGATTTTTTTCTTCAACCGCTATGTATTTTTTATTAGTTTTTGCTGTAAGAATTGGTCCTATCAAAACCTTGTCTATATAAATGTTGTAGACAATATTAAGAAGATATATGATAAATTCATGTGGATTATATATCTTGTGAATTGACAGAATTATGGATTTTTTTCTTCTTCACCCCCCCCCCCCCTTTTTGTTTTCAATTTTTTATGCGGTATGAATTGGTCCTACCAAAAACTTGCGAATATAAAAGTTGTAGATAATGCTAAGGAGATTTATAATAAATTAATTGGATTTGATATCTTGAGTATTGACGAAGTTATGAATTTTTTTCTCCCAAAAACCCTATTTTTGCGCACCTTGAGCCCATTTTTAATTTTATCAAAAATCTGTGATGCATAAACTTTTGGCCCTATTTTTAGAAGTAATAAAAACTTTAAACTGATTTGACATGTACAAAAATTAAGAAGTTATGGGGGGGGGGGGGTTCGGTTTTCACAAAACCCCTCCCTATTTTCGTTCCCTTGGTCCAATTTTGCCCATAAACGAACATGACCAAGATTTTATGCCCCTTGATTTCATGTATCAGTTTGGAAAAGATTTGTTCAGAATTGTGGAAGTTATCGTGTCCAGAAGAAAGTGATTATATATATAAGTTTTTTACTGGTGGTGTTTTGGGGTTCTAGGGGTCACGATCGGTGTAGATATGCAATAATGTTTCAGAAATTCCAACATAGGGGAGAATGTAATAGGTAGTATTTCATACGAGATCTACCTAAAAAACGTTAGCTTGTTTTGTTACTAAAAGCTTTTCCATAGCACTAACTCTTACCTGAAATCTTCGGTTCATTAAATGGCAGACATTTCTCGATTGTTTAAGGCAAATATTTTTGTACTTAAAAAGTTGTGTTGGATTCTGTCTTTAGTTTATGGTGTCAAAAATATGTGACAGTTAAATGGTTAAAACGGTCGACCATGGATTCTTAGGAAATCATAAAGATGAAAATTGTGAAAAAATATTGCTGTTTAATTAAAAACTATCATGCAATGGATGTGAACATGTCTCTGAAGAAACATTTTCTCCATTCACACCTGTATTTTTCCCCTGAAAACTTGGGCGCCGTGAGTGACGAGTAAGGCGAGCGTTTTCACCAAGACCTTAAACTTCTTCAAGACATACACAAAGGTTGTTTTTGACAAAAGTATGTTAAGGTACTACTGCTGGTCTATTTTAAGAGACACAGATCATGAAAATTATAAAAAGAAGAGTAAAACAATCATTTATATATATATTTTTTTATATTTTCTCTTTTAATTTTTTAAAGTATTTAATAACTGTTTTTTATACTAGACGTGACGGATTGTTTACAATAATTTTCCCGTACTCAGTGCACTAGAATCTATGAAAAAATACACATTTCGGTTAAAGCATATAAACCAGTGCAATTTTTCAATTTACAGAGTATAAAGTTAAACCTGTAACAAATAACTCACCTCTTATCAGGATTTATACAGTTAGGACAGGTACATCTTTGCCTTCTCAGAGGGGAATTTAATTCAGAATCTGACGGTAGTGATTCAGTCAATTTAGCAGTTGTTGCAGTAATAGCTAGATTAGGAATGGCATGTTCATTAACTTGAAAATGCTTGTTAGGAGCGCTCATTGTTGCGGGATTTGTAACAGTTGCTATATTGTGCCATTTATTAGGATCATCAGGTAATTTCTGCGGTTGATGGGCTGAAAAATATAACATAAAATTAAAAAAAAAACAGTTACACATAATATATAAACAGTGAATTTGATCTTCGAAAACTAGTTGACATTTCTAATTTCTCTCAAACCATTTTATTAGAAAAAGCAAGCAGGTAAGATGAAGAGTTTGAACTGATTTTTGATATACTGAATAAGGGTAGGAAGGCCTAATGAAGTACCGTGTTTACTCGTGAAATAGTCGCACATTTTTCGCCAATTTTTCATTGTGGAAGTCTAGGTGCGACTATTATGCGAGGAAATCTACTACACAATATTGTACACTCTAATGTTAAAACATTACTGGTATAAAAAAAACACATAAAATTATACTTACTAAAGGTTTCCGCATTATGTGCTGTTTATTAAACACAATTTTCCTTTTTACGGTAATATATTTTATAGACATAAAATTTACAAATAATCCTTGTGAAAATTTTGACAAAAAACTCTCATAATAAATCACTTTCACTGAAGGTATCAGTATCACTAATATAATGTGAATCGGTATCTGAAGAATGGAGGGACCATCGGGTATGTCAATAGGAGTAACAGAACAGATGAATCCATTATGAGTACTAGTTCTGGGAAGAGAACAACTGATGATTTTCTATTTTCTAAATAAAAGTCAAATACGCGACTGCGACTTTTATGCGAAGAAAACATTTTGACGAGTTTTTCTGCTTCAAAACGGGGGTGCGACTATTATGCGAGGGCGACTATTACACGAGTAAACACGGTATTCTTATTAGCACATTTCATTGGAGAAGATTAACATACACTATGACGCAAAAGTTTAGACAATGACGTCATTCAGCTTTAAAATGTAGAATTATGACGTCAGAATTACAAAAACCTGTAAATATATTCAAAAACTGATTTAAAATGCTATGTACAAAAGACAGTCGTTTTATTTGCAATAATACTAATTTTTTTCATAAAAATTCAAATGTGCTTGTCGCAAAAGTTTAGACACTATTCTAAATTTCTTTGAATATTCGCTGGCATATGCAAATTTAGAATCGATGATGTCACAAATTTGGAGTACTTAAGTTCTGCAAACGATTGCGCTTCATAGTCGACATGCCGAGAACTAAAGAAATTCAAGTGAATGAGATTTCAAGGATTTGGCAGTTGAAAGGTGAAGGGAAGAGCGTTTCTGAAATTTCTGCTATTATTAATAGGTCAAAAAAATCTATTTATCGAGTTTTATCGAGTGGTTCCGAATATAAAGCAAAATGTCGGTCTGGGAGGCCACGTGTGACAAATGTACGAGAGGATCGCCTGATACAAAGACTAGCGAGTACTCAACAAATGAGCGTACGTGGAGTGCAAAGCTCATCGGGACTCTGTATCAAAGGATACGATTCGTAGACGAATTTTGGAAAAAGGAACAATCGTTTATAGCAAAATGCAGAAGAAACCAGCTCTGAAACCACATCATAAGTTACAAAGACTTATGTGGGATCGAAAGCATATGTCATATGGAGAGAAATGGCAGTCAGTCATATTTAGCGATGAAAAAAGTGGAATCTGGATGGTCCAGATGGTTGTTTATCGTATTGGCATGACTTGCGGAAGGAACCTCGACGTTTTTTTAGTCGCAGACAAGGAGGGGGCTCGGTGATGGTTTGGGCAGCCTTTTGCTATAATGGACAAGTATCTCTGACCTTCACCAGTGGTCGTCAAACTTCACAGCATTATACACAGACATTAGAAGAAAACCTACTGCCATTTGCTGAGCTTCTAGGGGGTCCTCAGTGGGAATTTCAGCAGACAATGCTTCAATTCACACTGCAAAACATTCAAAATTTTGGTTTAATTCCCATAATATAAGAGTTCTCGACTGGCCAGCATGTAGCCCAGATCTTAACCCTATAGAAAACCTTTGGAGCATCATGTGTCGCAAAGTTTATAGCAACGCTAGACAATACTCTTCTGAAAAGGAACTTAAGACATCTATTGAGAATGCATGGTACGATATCGATCCACAAACTATGCAAGATTTAGTTTCTTCCATGCAATCTCGTGTATATGACGTAATACATAAGCATGGATGCGCAACCAGGTTTTAAAAATTGCTTATTTCGATTTTATTTAATTTGTGTCTAAACTTTTGAGACAGCAGTTTATTTTTGTTACCATTTAATTTATTGCAATATGCACAATTCCACTTTTCTTTGTTATAAATATTGTTTATATGTACAGCACATTAATTTCAAGCAGTGATTTGAAAATTGAATAAATATTTTTCAAAGTATGTAAGAATTTCTTCATTGTCTAAACTTTTGCGTCATAGTGTATAAATTCAATCCTTTGCGTACAAGATCGATCTAGCTCTTAAGGACAAAGGTATTTAACCAAATGAGTATAAAATGCGTAATTAAATAAAGCGAAGAATACTTTTAGATAATACTGGTAATGAAATTTAAGAAATCGTAGAGACGATGGTGAAAAAATACTACATTAGCTCCTTTTTTTGTGTGTCAGCACATATGCCTATTTTTCAGGGGTTGCTGGAGACAACCGAAAAATGTACACATCCTATCAGCACATACACAGAAATTTCATTTATGATTAATTATATTTTTTGCACATCCTCAATTAAAGGATATGATACAGTACGTTTTCTTTTGTTAATTTTTTATATGTTTAAGAAAATCTTTAATTTCGCTTAAGTTCGGTAACGACGTACGCTATACCCCTTCACATAAATATTTTGGGAATAAGAAAGCGATTTGAATGATGTTATAAAACCTCATATGCAAAAGAGTGGACAAACGCCTGTATTTAAAGAGGGGGTGAAAGCCACAAATTAAAAAAAAATTCTCCTAAATGACTTTCTTTGATTAGTTAGAAAGATAATATATAATTTGGGGATTTTTATAGTTTGTTTGAATTTTCACTATAAATTTTTGAATCGATTAATAGTACATATATTAAATAAGTTAGTCTGATAAATTTAGAAAAAGTTATCCAAATGATAAGAATGAAAAGTCAAATTAGATAGTACGTTCTGACATTATTTATATATTCGACTAAAGTCAATTACATACATTTGGAGTGCACTCCAAAAGTGGAGTGTAAAAAAAAAAAAAAACTATTCTGTTTAGGCAGTATTTTTCTGGTTTTGATCCGTATTAAATCAATTTTACTAAAACACAAATATATTTGCTTATATAACTATGAAAAGTTAATAAAATGTCTTTGAATTCTTATATTTCTGGGCTGCTTTGATGAAAATAACTCTAAATGATGTGTCAAAAGTAGGTATTAATTTCAGGGCTGACATAGGTGACTATGTTTATATTCTATTTGCACCACTATTTCGAAAAAAATAATTTTGTAGTAAGTAATAATTTTGTAGTCAAAGTGTATGTGGAAACTTTGTGTTTTTAAAAATAGTGGTGCGTCAGTTTAGGCAGTATTTTTCTGCTTACTACCTGCATTTTTCTGGTTCTTATCCATATAAAATATTTTTTTCTAAACCACAAATACAATTGCTTTTATAACTATGAAAAGTTAATAAAATGTCTTTGAATTCTTACATTTCTGTGCTGCTTTGATCAAAATAACTCAAAATATTGTGTCAAAAGTAGGTATTAATTACAGGGCTGGTACAGGTGACTATTTTTACATAATATTTGCACTACTGTTTCGAAAAAATAATTTTGTAGTATATTTCTCTAGCAGATTTTGTCGAAGTGCATGTGGAAAAGTTGGGTTATTAAAAAATTGTGCGAGTTAGAATTTAAAAATAGTCGTCTGTGGCAGCTCTGTAATTAAAAAAAACGAAAATTTGTTGAATTTTTAGTCTGTAGACGACTCCTCTAAGATAGGTGAAAACAAATGCTTACCAGTGTGTGTTCTTCCATGTCTCTGTAAGTGCTCAGAGCGCCCAAAGCTCTTTCCACAGGACACCCACATGCAAACAAAAGGCTTCTCATGCGATCGAATATGAAGTTGAAGTTTGGAAGGGTATTTAAAAACTCTAGTGCAACCAGGAAAATGACATATGTGTTTCACTCTCATTTCACTATTTCTAAAAGATTTGAAATGAGCTTACAATAAAAGTATTTTACGATAATACTATTACATACATGTCACATGCCTATTTTAAAAGCGTATATAGGTCAGTGGTTCTCAAACTTTTATACCCCACGTACACATTAAAAATTACATGTGCCTGACATATGTACTATTTCCTTTTTTACTTATGACAGTCATGAATAGAAAACAAAAGTACTAACAAATTGATTCAAATAAATGTACTTTTATTTACATTTAATGTAGATTTATATGAATCAAATTCTCATTTGATGGTTGCGTTTATTTATGCTCGAGTATTTGTTGAAATTCCATTTACTAAAATAATCTTTAAATATGACACACCATTGTAAGATCTAGTCCTAGTGTGTTGTTATAATGAATTCAGTCAATGAGGTGAAAATTTTTTTTCAACGGCTCATTTAGCTGCACCGCGTTTTATGTTGATTGGCGAGACGGACTTTTTAGCACGTCTAGCACCTTTTCGCATATTCCGCAAAAGTACGCGTACCACACTTTCACAAACTCTGATATATGCAATACCATTGAAGTTTTTAATGGACTGTCAAATGCTTACAAATCAAAAGTAAGGTAATATTTAACAAACTTATATTTTATAGAACAGCTTTTCTTTGCTCTTAGAAAGAAAGTTTATTAACCCCTTCATAGTCGCTAAATATTTGGAAATACTATAAAAAAGTACATATTTCTTTTATTACAGAAATTGAATAATTATATGGTTTCTAAATAAAATATGAAATTAGTTCTTTTTAGGCGAAAACAAAAGATGTTATAGTACAAATTCACATTTGTAGAAATGCCATCATGCGAGAATTCAGTGTCTCAATGTGTGTTTTACACCATACAAATTAATGCGAATAAGGCGTTTATTTTTCACATCTTGGATATTTCACATCATCACACAATTTTTTTACACATAATATTTGAAATAATATATATACATTAAATTTTGGTTATTAATAATTTTTGGAGCGTTATATATTTCGAAACATGCAATACAATCAGCGCCAAAAGCCAAATCCAAACGGGAATATTCAAAGAGTTCACACGGAAATGCCAGTTGAATTTTTTTCATTTCAGAAGTATTTTACAGCAATTAAATCTCCAGCCCGGAAATATGACGGGCACGAGAAATAACGATCGACACCTCAGCCCGTGATATTGAGGGAAGCGAGAATTAAGAGGTTAAAAGGGAGGTTCCCTTGTCAAGATCAGTAAAACTAATACCCATGTATTTCATTTTAAAATAAACTGTTTCCACTGATAAGAATTTCCATAGATTTATTATTTCCAAACATTTTTAACTCTTTCTATTCTTAGAGTTAAATAGATATATAGATGGTATGGTCAAATGTATATAAGAAAATAATAAAAATAAAACAAGTACAAATATGCATATTTATCTATGTTAGCCGCATTGAAATTTTAATTTACTTTAGACCTAAAACTAATAAAGCAGCAATAAAGTTATCTTTATAGTCTTATTTAAGTAAACACTTTCCAATCATGAAACCAACCAACCGGGCAGATACATGCACGCACGCACGCACACACACACACATAAGTATTATTTAACTATCATATTAGTTTTAAATTAGCAGCTTGAGATAGATCTAACTTTTGGGTTACTGCCTTCAAGTTGTAGACCTGATTTCGAAACTTTCTTTTCACGAAAAAGAAATCAAAGTTTGTAAAGCATTACATTCTTAAAATATCTAAATAAATCAGAATAGAGTTTGGCTTTTATGGCAATTTAAATACACACGTCAATAGATAAAACAAACGCACGCATGTATACACGTACACCAATAATAGAAGGTAAGTTTTAAATACAGGGTGCCCAGTTCTTAACCAAAAATTTTTATTGTTTTGTAAAAGAGTTTGAAAGAGAAAAGAAATATATTGACTTCACAAATAAGTACATTTATTCAGATTTAATGCACAACACTTTCGAAGTTCTTCCCATTACTTGCAACATTATGGCGAAGTCTGAGATCAAAGTTGTCCAGAAATGAACGTATAATTGGCAGTGTGATGACCGAAATTTCAGCAGAAATGGCTGGTCGGAGCACGTCTAGTGATTATGGAGGATTTTGGAACACATTGTCCTTCAAGTAGACCCACAGAAAATAGTCCTGGGGGTTCAAAATCAGGAGGATAGGCAGGAAAATTAATCCCCTCCCCTCCGTGTCTGTCTAGTGACCTACTGTCTAATCGCCGCTTTTTTGCTGTAAAAGCGTAATCATTTCCCTCCGGTATTTACGCCCCTGCCTCTGTTCACCAATCATCATCTACCTGTAGATTCTAGCACGTAAACATAAAGCGTGGTCCTTTTAAATGGGTGAAGTCTACTAGGGTTTGTTCTGGTTTCGTAAATTGTAAACCCCGTAGTGCTGCGTCATCAAAATTTACGTCACAATGACGTCCCAATAAACAGTTATTGAAGTTCAAAATTTTCGGATAATTAGTCGGCACCTTGTAACTACATCCACGATGATCAAGTACGAAGAAATCATAATGATAATTTTACAACATATATTTACGAAATTATACTGTCATCATAGAAATTAGTTTTGGAAAGATATTTTTTCATGTCATTTAATTTTTTCAAAGGCTTCTTTTCAGAAATGATTAATAATTATTTTGGTTAAAATAATAAATTTCAACATTTTAAAAGTTAGTGAAACTAAAAAATTAATGAGAAAATTGGCAAGATAAAATTTCAAAAACGAGAAAAGTAATTTTTTAATTTACTGAGCAAAAAGTTAAACATGCAACAAATAATTCACCTTTTATCCGGATTTATACAGTTAGGACAGGTACATGCACCATATCTTTGCGTTCTTCGAGGGGAATTTAATTCAGAATTTGACGTTTGTGATATATTCAATTTAGCAGTTGTTGCAGTTGCATCAATAGCTAGATTAGGAATGGCATTATCATTAACTTGAGAAAGCTTGTTAGGAGTGTTCATTGTTGCAGGATTTGTAACAGTTGCTACTTTGTGCCATTCATTAGGATCATCAGGTAATTTCTGTTGTTGATGGGTTGAAAATTATCATATAAAATTTTTAAAAAATTACACAATATATAAACAGTGAATTTCATCTTCAAAAACTAGTTTACATTTCTAATTTCTCTCAAACCACTTTAATAGAAAAAGCAGGCTTAGATGACGAGTTTGAACTAATTTTCTATACTGAATAATGATATGAAGGCCTAATGAACTATTCTTATTTGCACATTTCATTGAAGAAGATGAACATATAAAATCAATCCTTGGTGTACAAGATCTATCTAGCACTTAAGGACAAAAGTACTTATCCAAATGCGCCGTTAGAAATTGCACACTCTTTAGTATGAAAACTACCTTACCACTCTTTTTCCACCACCCTCTAAACACACATAGGACGAGACTGCAAGTGTACAATTTTTCAATTAAGGGCAGTTGGAAGATCAAATCCTAAAATATATCGAATTTTCGATTTTTTAATATTTCCAATCTATCATTTTCCTTCTTTCTACTGATATATTACTTTTGTTTCTACGGCAACCAGAAGTTGGAAATTTTTTAGTAATTCTGTTTGTTTATCTACTTTACTACTAGTGCGTTTACTTTCTTTAAACTGGATTTTCTCAAAATGTTTTTTTAACTTAAATTTACCTTTTTTAAAAAACTATTATACATTATGCTTTGAAATTTTGCTTGAACATTCTATACATATCCCTGTTTAATCTGAGGTGAATTGTTTAATCTCATAAAAAGAACTTTTTTATTATTATCATTATCTTTGAAAAAATTGCATGCTTTTTAAAATTTGAATGCGGTTTCTACTTCAGATTTTTTTTAAATATCTAAACGTAACTTAATTATAAATTTAACTTCAGATTATTAAGAATTGTTTATATTGTTTATTTTATGCATAAAAATTTTTCAAGTCCATATCATAAGTAGTTTATGAGAAAAGGTACATTAACATGGCAGGTATAGGGATTCCGACTGTCCTTAAGAGCAAAACAAGTTTTGAATGATAACAGTTATCACGATGTTTCATGATGAAACACATTTAAAGACCTGGGTGAAAGTGGATGTTAGAAAAATTAAACTTTTAAAAGATTGAAGCCTTTTTTTGCAAATTTTAATGATTTATCCCCTCTTTAGTTAAGTACGTTTAATGTGTAAAGAGTTGGTGCTAAGCCGCTGCAATCAAAATACTCAACGCCAGAGGACACGGGTTGTGACGTCATCACTAATCGACCGACTTCTCACAAGAGTTGGAATTCACACTGGATAATTTTGAATAGGAATTTTTTATTTTATTTCTGAAATATCTATCATCTTATAAAACAATAATAACTGTTTAAACTTACTGGTGAGAATTCGGAATCCCTAAATAAAAATTTAGCCAAATGCGGAATTCCACAGTGTTGCCGCAAATGGCGGTTATTTTATTGTGGGATTCCAAATTTTCACCAATAAGTACTAATACTTATTGTTTTATAAGACTGTGGATATTCCACAAATAAAGTAAAAAAAAAATTGCTATTCAAAATTTTCCGGTGTGAATTCCAACAATAGTGACAAGTCGATTAGTGATTACGTCACAACTCTTGTCCCCTGACCTTGAGCATTTCGATGGCAGCGGCTAAGCTCTTCCGAAACGCCTTAACATTTAAGGGGGCACATGAACCTTTAAACTTTAAAAAAAATCAGTTTTCGGTTTATTCTGAATATTTTAAAATTTCTCAACAATATGCAAAAAATCCCATTAAAAAATCAGCATTGTTTCTTGAGCTATAATCATTTATAAAATGTGAGTATAAATTAATGTCCGCAGATATTGAAACTTTCTAAAAAGAGTTTTCTCAGTTTAGTAAATTTGGAGTTTGTGCGGACTGTTACTTTTAAACTATGTAAGCTACAGCTTAAAACAAGTTAACCAAATATGCGTTACTTTATAGTCTACATTCTAAAACCAATAAAAATCACATATTTTGGTTATTTATTTTTTTAAGTTTTGAACTTTTTTCAATTTTGTGATAAAATTAAATTTTAAACTAAACGTTTTGCGTATATTTTGGTTTTAAGTTATAAGTATGTGTGTTATGATTCTATTTTGTTCAAAAATTGTTTTCTATATGCACAACATATGTAAAGTTTTATCATGCGCGCAGCACTTAATCACGCATTACTGAGATGAAATTTTAAATTTAAAATTTAAGTATTAATTTTGTACATACAACATTAATTTCTTCCAATAATGTAGTTAAGGATATATACTTTAGGCAGAAAGGGGAAAAAAGATCTTAATTGCATATTGTTTCTGTTTTTATACCTTGAAAAAGGCGATGTTTTTGATTGTTTCGACACACTCAAAAGGTCCAGTACCACCTTAATTTCAAATATTTTTTTAATTAAATAAAAAATATTAAATATTAAAAAATAGTGTGCAATACCTTCTAAATGACTTTGAATTTTAGCATTTTACTTTTATCATAAAATAAAATAACCCATTAAAATGAAAATTTTTGAGTAACATCATATTGTACTCGGGGTCTTCATTTCTTTGCAAATTCAAAATCATAGTTTCACTCCAAATCGTTGTCAATACGTAATGTCAGGTTAAAGCATGAAACTACTTATAAAGAGGAACTGACATGTACTTAAAATAGTGAAGCTTCAACTTAAACCGCTTTCGCAGGGATTAATAACTGCCGGCGGGAATTTCAACCAGTAAATTTAAATAGAATTTTTCTCCTTAATTAAACGCCTTATTAATGCAAAATTTCAGGCATAAATAACGACATAAACAGATATTCATATATACTGGCAGCAATTTACTTCAGAGGCAGTCAAGTCCTGCGTTTCCGCCATATTGTGACAACCAAGACAACCTTCTATCAGTGTCACTGAAAAATATAATAGCTGGCAAACTACTGCCGGTAAAAACTAATAGAAATTTTTACCACATTTGTGAGACATTTTCATCGAATAAGGTGATTAAATAAGACGAAAATTTCTATTCAAATTTACAGGTGGAAGTTTGACTGGCGGTAATCAAAACCTGCTGATCCGATTGAAAAAAACAACCGCCATCTAGTGACAACCTCCTCAGTTACTTCATTTGCAACTGGTGGACATTACACTATATGTCTCCTCCTTTTTATTTATAATTCCATTGTTGAAAGTAACAAATTTTGGGCTTTTATGAAATAAGAGGGAGGGAAGTAAATTTTTACTTGAAATTGAAAAACATTTTTATTTAAAATGTCTTTTTTTAAACTGAATATTAATTTGTATTCATTTTATAATTCAAATAGTATCATAGCATACGTATAAACACAACGAAAGTTTTATTGAATATAATACGAAAATGTATGTATATTATACTCCTGTTAGTAGTCTCGGGATATAGTTTTATTTTGGCCCTGTAATTCATAAAGCAGGTCATGAAAAGGAACATTTTTTCGGGTTAAAAGGGCAATGCATATCCTCCCTCGCAAGAAAAGTAACACATCTCGCAAAGATTCGTTTTGAGTTTTATTAGGCTCAAATAGGTCTGTCATAGGTGCGTCTTGCTAAACAAAAAGGTTAATAATTTTAGTTATACGGAAAATCACTTTATTACGCTGTATGTCCATTAGGGTGGGTTGAAAAAAGCGAAATTTTTCAGATCAATTTCTAGTAGCGCAGAAACGTTGCCTTTTCTAATTATAAGAATAACGCAAAACATTTTTGAAATCGGTTAATAACCTTAGCATTAACGCATTAGGTTAATGCATTGCACTTGAATTTTTGAAAATATGATTAAAAGTGACAATTTTTTAAATTAATGTTGAAAATTAAAAATCATTTAGATCTACTTCTAATAGTGCGTAAATGTCACATTTTGGTATTAGAAGAATAACACAAAAAATTATTTAAAATCGGTTAATATCTTTAGGTCGTGCATTGCACTTTTATTTTAGAAAATATGACCAAAATTGACAATTTTTGATATAACATGATGAAATAAAAATATATTCAGACCTAGAAAAATATGCAGACCGAAAAAGTGAGAACTGTGCGAGGTTTTGTGACACCAAGTTAAATTTTAGCTTTCGCGATATAACTTAATGACTGCAAGTTTATTTCACCTCCCATATTGCACAGAACAAGCTGAGAGAGCATTTTGTCTCTCATTGATTCAAAAACTCTCTCAGACAGTCACAGATTGCATTGCTTTCCAAATCCGTCTGAATCCCAATTCCCTTATTGTTATCTTTCATCTGTGATCATTGACAATCACAGGTTTTTGGGATGAGCAGAGACTCCGTTCCACTCAGTAACAGAGTATCACTCCTCCAATTATTTTTGGTAATTGACGCGATATTGTTATTGTCTTGACAAATCCATTTCTCCTAGAATAGAATGATTCCTATTAATGTCAAACAATATAGACGCACATGTCTATATGGCGTTTCAAAGTAACTGTTTCAATTCATTGATAGGGTTTTCAATGTATCCATACAGTCTGAGAGTTCTGTTTGCGGTCGTTAGTGAGAAATCAGCCCTCGATTACGGACAGCAAGATTCCCAGGACAGAAGCCTGTCGCGCAGCGTTGAATATTTACAGAAGATATCTATTTTAAATCTTAATTGAAGTTATTTGGTTTATTAACAGTCATTGTTGGGATATTGCAATTGATTAATTGAAATTTGACAACAAATAGTGTTACAAAAGCATGCAGTTGCTTACACTGTTCAAAATCGGCAGCAAACTGCTCAATCAATTGACCTTTTTGTAAATAATGGTTACTTGACCATATTGTTAACGTATTGTGAACATATTGACCATATTATGGTTACGATCATAAAAAAATATGGTTAATAACTGTTATCTGTTAAAACGGTCGAATGACTGGGCAGTTTGCTGCAATTTCTTAACTGTGTAGTTGTAGGACCAGAAAATAATACCGGCCCTGTGTTTTTTCATCAGTATGTTGAAACAAGTGCCTAAAAGGTAATTCAATGAAAGGCAAAAGGCAAATAAGCGAAGGAAAGGGCCTACCTATCGGCATTTCTAAATTTCAAACAGACCTTTATTTTCTATCCCGTGTTGATAGAATTGCAATCACATCCAACTACAGCGACTTCATCTAAGGAGATGTTTTTATCAGATAGATTTAAACAACACTTCTAAAACTATCTCTACCGGTTCAAGCTGTAGTAGTTATATGACCAAAATATTTTAAACCCGTCTCCTGTATTTCAGAAATGTGCTATTTTTGACAATGTTTTCCAAATTTCAAGTGCGATGAAGCAACCTAAAGATATTAATCGATTTTAAACAGTTTTTATGTTGTTCTTCTAATTTCAAAATGTGATTTTTACGCACTATTAGAAGTATGTCGGAATATGTTTTTAAATTTCCATCGTGTAATTTCAAAAATCGTCAATTTTGGTCATATTTTCCAAAATACAAGTGCAACGCGCGACCAAAAAATATTAACTAATTTTAAATAATTTTTTGTGTTATTCCTCTAATACCAAAAGGTGGCATTTACACACTATTAGAAGTAGCTCTGAATATTTTTTAATTTTCATCATTAATTTCAAAAATCATTACTTTTCATGATATTTTCAAAAGTTCCAGTGCAATGCGCGACCTAAAAATATTAACCGATTTCAAAAATATTTTTTGCGCTATTTTCTAATTACAAACGCAACTTTTCTGCGCTATTAGAAATTGATCTGAAAAATTTCGCTTTTTCTAACCCACCCTAATGTCCATTTGTGACCACAGAAGAGAGATGGACTGTATGGTGGAGGTAAAATTACCCAACCCTACGAACCACATCCTTCATCTTCATTCTTAAGTGTTTTGCGCCTTTATGCACGTTTTTATTCCTGCGTCCAAAGCAAAGTGCTATAATTTCATATTACAGTGAAATCATGCAATTTTTCTTTTGCCTCTCCAGCGAAATTTACTTTTGACGAGATGTGTCACTTTTCTTGCGGAGGAGCGATATATTATTATTTAGTGTTCCCAAAATGTCATTATTCAAGAGTCTTAATGGGAATCAGCAAAATACGAACTTCCTCTTTTGTAAATAGCGAAATGAACCTTAAATCCTGCAATTAATGATACGTTACATACATTTAAATTATTATTATCATCATCACATACAATTCTGCAGAACAGGTACATTTATATTGACAAGCAACCTTACCATCTCTTTACTAGGAAGAA
Organism: Maratus speciosus; assembly: GCA_963932465.1. Taxonomy (NCBI): domain Eukaryota; kingdom Metazoa; phylum Arthropoda; class Arachnida; order Araneae; family Salticidae; genus Maratus; species Maratus speciosus. The sequence continues at coordinate 269,779,830 of OZ010796.1, read as the reverse complement.
CATATTCTTTATATATGCATTTATCACATAATACGACGGCATAAATTTTTGATTATCTTATATTCGCTTATTTAATTAAAACATTGCAATTTAGAAAACTGAATAAAATTTAGTGTTTTATAACTAAGATTATTGGAGGATCATGACAATTATTTAATTTATAGTAACTAAAAGTATCGTAACATTGACATCAAGATCTGAGATCATTTTGCGATTATAAAAAGGCACAGCGGACTACTTTCTCCACCAAACAGCACAATTTTGGCATGAATTTCATGATATTACAACAAATAACTCAAAATTAAGGAAATATACTCACAACTTATTTCTGTCCCAGCATTGACAGTCTGGTTAGGAATGACACCTTCTATATGCTGGTAGTTAGGGGTAGATGATACAGCACCTTCATCTATTAGATTTGGATAAGTTCCGTGACTTAGCGATATCAGAGCATTCAAAATAATTTGCGGTGTACGGTCACCCTGCACTTGGACACCTTGCAAACCAGACACAGGTAACCCTTCCAGCTGAAAAATATTCTCATGTCTGAGCCCAGCAATAGCTTGGACACCTATCTTCGCTTTTGGCGGCCAACAAGCAGGCGATTCTGTCGACCAGCAAGCAGGCGATTCTGTCGACCAGCAAGCAGGCGATTCTGTCGACCAGCAAGCAGGCGATTCTGTCGACCAGCAAGCAGGCGATTCTGTCGACCAGCAAGCAGGCGATTCTGTCGACCAGCAAGCAGGCGATTCTGTCGACCAGTAAGCAGGCGACGCTCTACCGGCCTCTATAATTTGGCTGACTTGTCCTTTAATGTATTGACCGAAAGATAGCTGAAAATTAGGAAGCGTCACTTGCCGTTGGTGATGATACTGTTGTTGTGCACCATTTATAGCACAAGCATCGGCAGTTTGCCACTGGCCAGAGTTCGTGTCTTCAGTAGAATAGAGCTGCCAATAGTTGTCGTTCATGTCGTTGCTTTAGAATTACTACGGTACATATGAACTGGAGAAGAAACCTGTAGTTGTTGAATTTCACTATGGGCTTGTTCTAATGTCTAAAATGTTTCAGGAAATTTCAGTCTATTTCATCAATTTATAATTTTAAAACTACAAATCTTTACATGCACAAAAAGTAATACAACAATTAAGAAATTATAACTAATAAAATATAAAAGTATATGCAGTGGTAAAACGGACAGTGTGTGGATTACAAATACCGACCATTCAGGAAGAACGTGCTTTAGAAAGAAATTTACAATATTTCATTTGTAGTGACTGATCTCCGAATATTTTCCATAAAACGAGACTCCGCTCTACAGAAGTTCTAAAACGTGCGGTTTCATATCACATGCATATTTTATATATAGCTAAATTAGTCCTAATTTAAAAAACATTTGACCTATTATAACTTACTTTTAAATTATTGTAATAATGAAAAAGCGGAGAAGTTCGTATCTCAGGGGTGTGAAACTGTGGGCCGCAGGTTACCTCTCATTTTTTAAAGAAATAGTTCTCTTCTTGAATCTCTGAGATTCGATAATTAGATTAGGTAGTGATTTCTATAAAAAAAAAAATGTAATGCTATCCGTCGGGCTACAGTTTGACACCACTTATGTAATCTAATTTGCGCATAATACTAAATTGTAACAAAAATAGGAATGTATTAAATAATAGTTTAATACTAAAATAAATTTTGGAGAAAACAGTCTATATAGTAATCACAAAAAAATTAAATTACTAAACATTCTTGAGTGCAAAAGAGATTGTTAAATTAATGAATTTATAAAATAACTATAAAGTATGATAGAGATCCTCAACAGCAGTATCAACGGATATAATTTTTCTGTAGAAATTTTTGACAACTTTTCACACAATATAGTAATGATTTGATGAATATTTGTTTGATTTTCCCCCATAACTGTATAATTTTAATTCAGGAATTTAAAAATTTTCGATATATAAATGACATACGAGTTAAACACGACGATACCAAGATTTATAACTTCAAATGAAATTATCTTATTACTTATGTTATTTTAAAATACAGATATGTATTTGTATGATTACTAAATATTAATTTTCCCAATTAATTGATTAATCTCTTATTATTGATCATTTAATTTCACTTCTGTAACTAAATCGCACAAATGCAACACTAGATTAGCAGTATACATATTGAACTATGCATTAAGTAACTGAAAATAATAAACATACAAGGGGAAACAGACTAGAGTAAAAGAGCTAACGGCAATTAGGTAACAATCAGAGAGGCATATAATTTTAGCCCAAGTTATTCAAAGCCACTATTATCCAGAAAAAGTAATTATTTTAGAAGATTTTAATACTTTCAATCTCTTGCACATTTCAATACTTTATTGGAAATTTCATAGTAAAATTTTTGTTTTTATTTTATTGATATATTAACCTAACTAGAATCAAATACAAAGTAAAAACAAGAAAGAAATCATATTTTAAGCATAGATTATGGAACACTTTCCAAACTTCCAGAATACTGTCACAGAACTTAACTGATAAAAAATGTGAATCGTATATACATATATATAAGCAAACACCTTATAAAATAGACACTGACTTGAAAATAATATTTGATAAATGGCCGTCGATAGAAGTAAGGGCAGCCGAATTTATTTGTTCATTCCCGCACATGATGATTATACCTGTATGTACATTAGGGGCGACTGGGATACTTGATCCCCACTGTTTTTTTTTTTTTATTTTATTATTCTCAGTTGTCATTTGACATTTTTACGATTTTTTTTTCACCAAAATAATCGTGTGTACATTTCTCTTACAATGTTTTTCTTGGTATAAAAAACAATTTAATTTCAAAAAATTGCATTTTTCAATTTTTCAAAAAAGGTATCACATCCCCACTTAAAGGGATAGTTGATCCTTTCGTTGGGGATACTTGATCCCTGTCAAAAATCAATCTAATATTGTAAAAAAATTGATAAATATTGATAAAAATTTTCGTTCCGAAAAACAAGTCCGAGCCGGATTTGAAATCGGGTAGAAAAATTTAAAGTCTCCATGCTGCCGAACATGCTTCCGACTCGCTTACCAAAGAATAAAATTTATCCGATTATAAACTGTAGCTTGAACTTTGCGACTTATTTTCTCAAGACCCCCTGTGGGTTGCGCTTTATAGCGTCATATATTTATATAATAACTATATTCTATCGATACACAAATGTTCATCGGATTCGGTGACACAAACATCAGACGCTGTCCTTGTATGACGGACGCCTGATTACATCAGTAGATTTGACTTCCATATAGTTAGGAACAGCTAAAATATTTTTAAATACTAAAATTCAAGGATGGGTCAAGTATTCCTCATGGTCAGGATTCCCCAGATTCTCCTATCCAGTTCTCTGAGGGAAAATGATTATAAATTTATATTCTACACATACATTTTATTATAATTCAGCTGGAATATGAATACCTCTATAAAAACACCCTTAAGCAATTCACGTTCATACATAGTAATGCTTTTGACTTATCTTAAGTAGGGGAGAGTGGTAATGAATGGGCCATGGGGATGAATGGGCCATTAACAAATTATGAAAAAGTATTTGCATAAAATTATTTTAAATGCCACCAATAGATGAAGCTATTTGTTCTACCAAACTCATCAAATTTTCCAATGTTTGGAAGAAGCCATTTTCCCACTAGAGTAGGAGGGTCAAGAAACTGATTGAAAAGTAAATTTTTTCCCTTTTCAGTAAAATAAATAAGCTAAAAAGTATCTATTATTTCATTGCAGATATGTGTGTTAGCAAGTCTTAGCATATCTGTAAACTAATTTTAGGATGTATTTAGATGTTATTTGAATTTAATGTATTAAAAAAACCTGAATATATTCCAGAAGTATAGGTGGGGCTGTATGGGCCACCATATCATGGTCATGAATGGGCCACCTTTGCCCTGATCATGAAAATATGGTTTTTCTTTCTTTTTTTCTGATTTTCTCTTTAATATGAAAACATAACTGGCTGTAATGGATTTAGATTAAATTACTGACTAATTAGAATAGGTTTATAGTGATTTCTAAAAAATAATTTGCATATTTTCACCCTAAGAAATATCAGTTATTTATTAGAAACATAAGTTAAATTGTATAAATGATTAAGCTTAACTGTCCAGTTGTTGACCACACCTTTCAGTATATTTCCATTTGATATAAAACTAGAATAATTGTTTATATACTGAATCTGGGGGGGGGGGGGGGTAGAATAAATAATACCAGAAATTTACACTAAATAGTCAATTAATAGGCAGTTCCAACCATGTCGTTTAATATAATTATATTTAATACAATAATTTTAATGCAATAATATTTTGAAAAATATAAATTTCGTTAAATCATAATGTGTATTATCTTTATTTTTATGTATATTTTATGTTCTTTCTTTCTTATAATCTCATTATTTTGTCATTTTTCTGCTACAATTATGTGATTTAATAATATCACTTTTGATGTTCATAAATTCTCATAAGCATTGTGTATTACTTACTATTTCAGTTTGCTTTGATCATATCATGTCAAGTACTATTCATTTTGTCATATTTGGTGAATAAAAGATTAATTCCACATTTTTTCATTGAATTTATTTAGTGGCCCATTCATTACCTTTAACGGCCCATCCAGCCCCATGGGTGGGGATGAATGGGCCAAATTTTTATATTTTTATTTTCTATTATCATTCATCATAGACATTTTCTAATCCAATTTTTATGACTTTTTTATATAACCAAATAAGTAAAGTAACTGAAGAGCCAATTCTGAGCCAAAAAATTTGAAAAAATTAAAAACCAAAAATTGGCCCATTCATTACCACTCTCCCCTACCTCTCTATATGGCTAAGGAATTTATACATAGAATACTAAGGAATTTATACGCAATACGCAAAAATTTCGTTAAACTTACAGCCACACTGAAAGCACATTTCAAGCGTTTATTGCTCAGCTCATATAAAGTACTGTAACCAAACTCTTTTGGGTTGCACTCTAAATGAACGATACTTCTTTTGAGCATCGAATTAAGCAGAATTCATCTTGCAGTAGTCCAAAATAATGTATATAAATTTCTTTGTTTGAAGGAGTATTACATTATTAAAATACACTGCAAACAAGTTTTTCTAAAGGTCATTATGTAGCGAAACTCTTTTGTCGACTTTGTAAATGAGAGATAAATGCTTTGTCTTTCATATTCCAAAGAAACAATATTTTAGTGCACCTCAGAAATACATAAAAATTCCATCACGATTGGAATAGTGTTACATCATCAAAATAAGTTGCAAATGATTTTTTCTCATTGACCATGATGCGACGGGATTATTTTGAGCGCCCCCCGTAAACGTAATATTAATACTAGACGCTCAATTTTCAATACCGAAATATAGTGAATCTAAAAAAAATATGAATTACATGGCAATCCAAGTACATTTAATGGAGTAAGAGCATAAAAAGATAGCCGTCAAATGCATACAGACAAAGAAATCTAGAAAACTTTTTAACTATGCTGGAAAGTGTTAAAAAGATGATTGAATGTGCAACCTACAACAAGTGGATAAGTGTGATCGAACACAGAGGGTTTTGTTTAATATTCCTTTCAAAACACTCCTTTAATTAATAAATCCAAATCGTTAAATTCTAATTTATAAACCATTAACCTTTTTCAATAAGAGCATGGATAGTAGCACCATTAAATATAATTTTAAAATTATTATACTTGGAAGATATTCTTTTCATCAATCAAAAAAATTCAAAAACTGCTTTTCAGACAATTGTAAAACCATATGTTTGTATATCTGAAAAGCATATTTACTTGCATGATTTAATTTTACCATTAACAATAAAGAAAAACGAAACCCTTAATTGACGTTAAGAAATTTCGTACTTATTTTACGAAATTTCTTTTAAGTAAATTCAACGGACAATGAAATGTACTCAATTTAAAAATTTCAGAAACAGATTTTTTTAATTTAAAAAAATGATAAAACTATTTACAAGATCATTTCGCCTTAAATTGGCAAAAAAAAGTTACAAAAATTCTGTAAAATCTTTTAGATAATGAAATCTATTCCGGGAAAAAATTTCAAACTCCAAAGCCTAGTTTCGAATCGGTAGCCTTTTTATTAGCAGGCAGATGCTTTACCACAGAGCTATCTTTCTGCACGATAACACTCAAGGTTCTGTTTTACAATCTAAATTCCAAAAATGACCGGTTGTCATTAAATTAATTTAAATAATATAACAGTTTTTGAAAAAATTCTGATTTCACTTGTGATCAGAGGTACTCTGCTATAAATATGCAAAAGTTAAAGTCTCTAACTTAGAGTTTCTGAGAATGAATTTTGTGACGGACGGACGGACAGACAGATATGTGTTGTTATTTATGACGGCCGATTATCTGCACAAGGGGTATAGGTCCTAGGAGAAATGCCCTGTTTGCGGATCTTTCTAAGGGAACCTAACCCGTATTTACGAAAGGTTTCCCAAGGTTCGAAGAAAACCACGAAAACTCCGAACGGTTAAGCCGACGGGCGCGATTGGGTTCGAACACAGTACCTCCCGTCTACCAGCTTTAAGAGCAGAACCTCTAAGCCACTGGTGGAGCAGACAGAGAGAGGTTGGTTGTATTTATGACGGCCAAGTATCTGCACAAGGGATATAGGCCCGGGGAAAGTAACCTTCGTGGGGGTCTTTCTAAGGGAACCTAACCCGTATTAACGCTTGGAAATCAAAGGTTCGAAGAAAACCACGAAAACTCCGAACGGTTAGGCCGACGGGCGCGATTGGGATTGAACCCAGCACCTCCCGTCTACCAGATTCGAGAGCAGAACCTCTCAGCCACTGGTGGGGCAACAGAGAGAGGAGTGAGACGAATAAGGTTTCGTCAGATGAAGACAACAAAATGACAGACAAGCTTTTCTACATCCTCCAGAATAAAATAACACTGGTACCAAATGATTGAAAATAATGCTCAAACTTGAGATCGATATAACATTGAATGTCATTATTATTTACAGATATTCAAATCGGAGTGCTTAAAGTATAATATTTATGCTTTGAAAGGGGTAAACTACATGGCTACATGTAATGAAGTTAAATTTTTTTTTAGCTGAAAATCATTGCTAATAGTCTCGGCAATAGGGGATTTTACCTGGCAAAATAAATGGAAGTTCTGGAAATTGGCTTACTTTATATTTTTGGGGTCGCTGAATCCGAATTTGTAACTTCCCACCAAAATTTCCTCCGGCAACCCCCTCAAATTTTGGTAAAATGACCCCAAAAAAGGTTTTTATTAAAAAATCAATTTTTAAATTTTTTAAGGGGAAGGGGGGATCTGCCTCGGAACATGCGCCGCGGTGCTGCGTGGATTAAGTTGCGCAATTCCACTTAACCACTCACACGTTTACATTCGCCCTCCCATTTCCCCTCCGAACTTTCTCTGTAAGGTTTACTTTAAGTTTTTTGGGTCGCTGAATCCGAATTTTTAACTTTCCCTCAATATTTCCCCCCTCGAAACCCCCCAAAATAGTTTTTAAATTAAATTTTTTATTGTATTAAGGAAAACTATGTAGAAATTCAGAAAGTAGACGAAATTTGCAACAAATAGGATAGATGACATTACGACGTAGGATGAACGGGGGGGGGGGGGGGGGAGAGAGAGGGCTGCCTCGGAACATACACTGCGGCGCTATGTGCACTAAATTATGCAAGTCCAGGTAATAGGGGATTTTACCTGGAAAAATTAATGCAAGTTCTGAATTTCGGCTCACTTTATGTTTTTTGGGTCGCTGAATTCGAATTTGTAACTTCGCACCATAATTTCCCCCGGCAAACTTCCAAAAAATTGATTTTTTGAAAAAAACTTGGTTTTTGAGAACAGCGCGCGGGGAATGTTCCGTGGCAGCGCCCTCTCTCCCCGTTTATCCTACGTCATAATGTCATATATCCTATTTGTTGCAAATTTTGTCTACTTTCTGAATTTCTACATAGTTTTCCTTAATTTAAAAACAACTTTTTTTGGGGGGGTCGGGGGAAGGAATTTGAGGGGTAAGTTAAAAATTCGGATTTAGCGACCCAAGAAACTTAAAGTAAACCTTATAGAGAAAGTTCGGAGGGGAGATGGGAGGGCGAATGTAAACGTCTCAGTTGTTAAGGGGAATTGTGCAACTTGGTCCACACAGCAACGCGGCGCATGTTCCGAGGCAGATCCCCCATTCTCCTTCATCCTAAGTCATAATGTCATATATCTAATTTGTTGCAAATTTTGTCTACTTTCTGAATTTCCAGATACTTTTTCCCTAAAACAATAAAAAGACTTATTTTTTTTAATAAAAAACATTTTTTGGGGGCACTTTACCAAAATTTTGGGGGAAATTTTGATAGGAAGATACAAATTCGGATTCAGCGACCCAAAAAACAAAGTAAGCAAATTTCCAGAACTTCCCTTAATTTTGCTAGGTAGAGCCCCTATACGGTCTCTGTTGCCTGGACTATAAGGAAAAATTGCAGCACTTCTCGAAGGGAATGAAATACTTACAAAAGATGAGGGGCTGTATCCAAATACGTGCAATATTGTGTATGCTATATTGACATTAATCAATGAATATATGGATACAGCCCCTCATCTTTTTGCTGATTGAATCCACATCAACTCAGGCAGGGGGGAGGGGGGTTACCTTCATAGTCTCAGAAGTTTTTGAATTGAACATATGTTAAAATTTAAGAAAATGTAAGATACCTGTATATTTTTGTTTTGTCCAAAAAAATTCCTGGCCTGAGATACAGGCCGCCAAAGATGACATCCCTGGCACCATTTCCCATTCACGATTTTCGATAAAAATTTTAAAGTGCTCTATCTTTAGAACGGTGCAAGATATTTTGTTGCGGTTTTCGTTTATTTTAAAGATATTATTCTTCTGTTTAAAATGATATACCCAATTTTTAAATATGTATTCAAATTTTCTTGTGGCAACGTTTAAAAAAATTTTGAATTTTTTTTTTTTTTTCAAAAATGCCAATTCCAAAAATTTTGATTTTTTTGCTGTCGGATCAATACCATTGGGAACTACCTTCACTGTCAAAGGAGAACTTCCACTTTTGAGTTTAAAAAGTTTTAGAAACATTTCAAAAATTCTGAGAATTTTACACAGGGACTGTATATGCAGTGTTGTCCACGTATAATCTGACCGACCTTTATTTTCGCAACTGTTGGTCCTAGATGCATACTTGCAATTACAAAAATGGTCAAAATTAGGTGCTCGATTAAAATAAAGTTTTAAGCGAAAAAACAATTTAGTGAGGAATTACAGAATCTAAATTTTTATACGGTCGCCCACCCTATAAATTATATTTAGTAAAATTTCCCTGTTACACTAGCAAGTAAGGCAAAAAAATTTCCGTTATTCTACGATTAAAATTGACCGAATAATAGCTGTTTAAAGTTGGAGTATATTTTTTGCTGCATATCAGGGGTCGTTCACAAATTTAGTAGAAATATAATTTCGTCAGATATATTAAAGAAATGGTTGAGAATAAAATTAGCATTGCAATATAAATATGAAATCTTTAATCATTCTGACATATTACAGCAAAATGTACAATTTGTACTGAACATTATAAGGATAAAAATAACAGATTTTTTTGTTAAATAAAAGGATGAAAAACAACAGCCTCAATTCTTTATAAAATGATACATATTTTTTAAATACTGTTAGATTACACCGTCTTTAAAATTTTTGGTTGCGGCATGTTTTTTAGCTTTTGAAAATTGATTATTATGTATTTTGTAGCACTGAATCCGAAAATGACCTTCATTTTAAACCATCACGTCAGGAATTTTCTCAAATCGCAAATTTCAAAGTTAAAAAGCTAAAAGTTAAAATTTATCCCCCTCCCCTCCCAACCTCATCGGACCCCTAGCTGTTTAGCTGTAAAAAACCCAGTATAAGCCAAAAAATCTAATAAATTATTGAATTAAATAAAATGAAATTGAATAAAAATGTCTTACATCTATTTTATAGTATCAGATTTTTTGCTTTTAACCTTGAAATGTACGATTTGTGAAAAATCTTGACATGATGTTTAAAAGTGAAGGTAATTTTTTCATTCAGCGTTACAAAATACATAAAATGTAATTATCAAAGTTAAAAAACACAACCATCATAGGTTTATGTTATCTAATCTAAAACTCTTTCTTAAACTTCTTGACGGTAATCTATCCGAATCTTTGTGTTATCCTCTAATATAAGTATGTATAATATGGTAAGAGCCGAAAATCTAATAATATTGCATTGTCATCGGATTTAAGTTAGTATGTAAAATTTAACTTCGATCGAACATTTGAAAATCAGTTAAGTTCGAGTACAAATTTTAAACTGGAAAGACGATCATTGCAAGTTAAATAAAACTTTATGAAAATAACATAATTTTAGTTAAAAGAAATCATAGCCTCAAATCCTTACAAAATAAAACATATGTTAAAAAAAAATTATTTTAAATAATCTGAAACTTAACTAATAAAAGTTAATTGTGATATTTTTACGATTTCTTTCAAAGCGCAGATACCTTGAAATAAGTTTAAGTACTTTATACACGACCCCTGGAGGCATGGTCGAAATCATCTGTTTTGATATGCAAAAAAGTGGTATAAGTCATGCACTTCAAAGTTTTATAACTCGGTCGATTTTGATGTTAGGTGAATGGGACTTTTTTTTTTATCTTACTTGTTATAGTGTCTCAGTAAATTTTTAATGAATATCACTTATAGGATCGGGGGACCGTATGAAAATTTTAATTTCGTAATTTTTTAATAAATGTTTTTCTTGACCCAAATCGCTTTAAAAATAATTCTTTACCTTATTTAAACCATTTTTGTAATTGGAAGTATGCATGTAGGAATAACGGTTGCGAAAATAAAGGTCGGTCAGGTTATACATGGACACGCTCTATACAGTTCCAATAAGAGTCGCTGATTATTTGCTTATTTGTATCATATTTGTAAAGGTAAGCCTACTATATATCCTAAGCAATTGGAAAAATAAGTTTGAAATTGCAATATCAAATGTGGCAAATGAAGTACGTTCGTACTATAACTAGTTTTATAAATACTCAGATCTTGGTGCAATAAGTGTTACACTCTTGAGCAAAAAGGCATGAATAACAAAATTTATTATGATTCTATATATTAAATTATGTAATACGGAAGTAATATGAATCCATCTTAAAAAGGACTTAATCACCATGGCAATCTAGAATCATTACCTATCGTTGTATATTATTGAATCAATTATGTATTATAGGATATTTAAATTGAATGAAGAAAACTTTTATTAATATCCTTTGAAGTTTTAATTCAATTCTCATAACATTTGAAGTAATACATACTTTATTTCCATTACTGAACATTGCATAGTAAAACAATCTCAATTAACATATATCAATTATACAACAATACAACCATATTAATACAAGTTAGAGTTCAGACAGACGAGCAGACAAACCGAATCCGTAAATACTTTCAAATATGTTGAGAAGTGTTAAAAACACATAAATAGGATGGAATTTGACTTTTATAAATTTATATCAATAGACGGAAGCATACTTGAATACTTTCATACAACCCTATACTTTAACTAATATATTTATGCATGCCACTATTCAGCTAATATTTCATTAAGACTAAAATACACTTAAAACTAGTAAAATCACACTTCCAGAATTTATCATCCATAGTCGGCCATGTATCTAATTCTTTGCGTGGACCTGTATCTCATTTTATCTATATTCTACAAACATATCTTAGTATACTAAATGGAGTTCAGCGTAAAAATGCATAACTCATTTAAAAATCACCTTTAAACTACTTTCATTCATACTCAATAACCCTTATGATTTCTTTTATATAGCCTGTATATGATCTACTGCATACACACAACGTAATATGGAAAAATTTAGTTAAACTTAAAAACTCATATCACAACTAAAAAAGCACTTCTAGAAATCAATGCTAATACACAGTATTTCGATACAGTAAAGTATCCGAAATCTTTTGTGTGTGTCTGTAAATACTATGCACTTTCTATTACACAGGAAGTAACTTGTTGTAAACCTCAGCAACATATATAAACTTCATTATATGTGAAAGAGTTAAGCGTAATTAAAATATGCCTCAAACAATATCCGCCTTATACCATTATCCAACGGAATTCTTTTCTGTGGATCTGTAAATGAATAATTAATATTATTTGCACCACATATTTTACAGAATGTATATTTTAGTACACTTCATTTAAGCATATAGTTAAGATATTTTGTTTCCGCGTTTTCTTTTATGCTTCCATTCACCGGCCTTTTTAGACACGCCTTGTATAACTTGTCAAAATCAAAAGTGGAAGTTCTCCTTTACAGGGAAGGTAGTACCCAATGGTATTGATCTACAGCAAAAAAAAATCTAAATTTTTGGGATTGGCATTTTTGAAAAAAAAAATTATTTTTGATAAAAAGAAAAAAAATCAAAAGGCTGCCACAAGAAAAGTTAAATACATATTTCAAAATTGAGCATATCATTTTAAACAGAAAAATATTATCTTTAAAATAAAAAAAAACGCAACAAAATATCTTGCACCCTTCTAGAGATAGAGCACTTTAAAATTTTTATCAAAAATTGCGAATGGGAAATGGTGCCCGGGATGCCATCTTTGGCAGCCTATATCTCGGGCCAGGAATTTTTTGGGACAAAACAAAAATATACAGTTATCTTATTTTTTTTTTTTTTTTATTTTCACACATGGGAACGTCCACTGTTACTCTTGTGACCATTCGTGCGGTTTTTTATAAATACTTGCAATTATTTTACTATAAAATATAATTAAGATAAAAAGTGATATAACCAGTAAAATACTATTGTTCTCCACTCATTTAATATATATCTAATTTGTAACAAAAAGCATTTCCCTTGTCTATATAATCAACCAAAATTTTTTTACTCTTGTGACCAGAGTGTCACAAGAGTCATTTAATATATACATAACTATTTTTTTTTATAAATTAGATATATGTTTGTGTGTGGAACACAGTGGTATTTAGCTGGTTATATCATTTTTTTATCTTACTTATATTTTGTAATAAAATAATTGGAATTATATATGAAAATTTGCAATAATTATCACAAGAGTAACGAATGGACGTTCCCATATGTTCAATTCAAGAACTTATGAGACTATGAAGGTAAGATTTTTTCTTTGGCTGCCTGAATTGACCTGGAATATACCTGCTTCATTTTGGGAACAACGGATTTTGAGATTACTCTATCAAGGATAATTTTTCGAGTTTTCCAGCTATGTTTTTGAGACGTTTACAAATGTTGCTCTGTAAATCTATCTAACACATTATACACATTATATTTTGATTCCATTCGGGAATGCGCAGTGAAACATTTGGTAAACCTGCTTTTTTTTCATATAATTTTTACTATATTTTAATTCTGATTGCAGGGTTTTGTGTACAATGTTGTTTGTCATATTTTCTGAAAAGAACTTTTTTTATATATTGAGAACACTACAAATTAAGAAAAAAACTTGGCAAAATTTGAGACCGTTTTTATGAAAACTTGAATCTCTCTTCGAGTATACATGCTATCCTCATAAAAATGAGCACAAATTATTACAATAAGCCACTTAATCATAATATACAGTTTGAACGCTTTTGCTACATTAGTGTTGACAGCGTTATCCAAAAGATATTCGTTATTTTTCAATCTGTTGGCGGCCCTCTACGGAGTTTCGAGAAAATACCTTCACGGAAATATATGACCTGTACTATTCTGTTTACACGCCTAGAGTTTCAGGATAATTATGTACTTTCTAGATATTTAAGAAAACGTCTAAACTCGCAAGTGACAGGTCATCTTTGGCCATATAGTGTATATATGCAAGGACGTAAGAACGCAATAAATACGCATTAGATCCTTGTTCTCCAGGTTCCGCTAGACATAAATTTTGGTAATGGACACTGTCCGTTTATATTTTGTTAACAAGTAAAAATTAAATTTAAAAAATCTAAAAACCTGACTGCGTAAAAAGGGAATTATTTTTCATCAATGTGAAACTATTTTTTATATTACTTACCCATTTTTTTATTTACTTGTATTGATGAATTTTAAGTTGTGTTTAATTGTTAGTTCCTATCTATAAACACTGTTTTGATTAGGCCTATAGATGTCTACGAAGTTTTGAATTACAAAAAAGCTAGAGATCCTACCTACACAAATTCCAGGTGGTGTAATATTTAAACGGAGCTTCTGTCTGTAAAATAGTCTGGGAAACATCGTCTTCCTTTTGAAAGATATATCCAATGATATGCCACTCAATATGGTGCGTAATTTTTTTGTCGTCTCTACCGCCATTTTGTGTTTTACGGCCACCATTTTAAATTTATGAAAAGAAAATCTACCCTATAACCATCGGACGATTAAAACGAGACCTGATTCATTAAAACCTATCTAGCCGTTGGGATGTTTCGAGGGTATAAAGAAATCCACATATCCTGATACGCGTGAAACACATAACACTTCTTGGCAGTCGGGAAAAAATAACTTCCTTAAGGAATAGTGCTTTTAATAAATATCTTTAAAAATAGATGTTCGTGTACTAAAAAATATGAAGACTTTTCTTTTTATCGTGAAAAAAATAGCACAAATTTAATTTTTTATTTTTTTAGTAAGAGAAAGTATATCCTAGGATAGTGTTACTCAGCACACAAAAAAAGACAGATTATGGTAAAGAACGATACTGTCTTCAAATAACGTAGGTCCGCTTAAACTTTATTGTGTTACAATGTAGCGGTGGTTTGTAAAGTGGCGAACACAGGTTACGTCTATTTCCAAATGATATTCTTTACCTCATTTAATTGCAGAAAATATGAATTACTAAAATATATGATTTTATAATGCCACTTATAGGACAGATCTGAAATTATTACGAACTGAAAATAATTACAATAGCCGGTTTTGTTTTCGCATTTTTTTTTTCAAGATTGGTAGAAAAGCAAAACAAAATATTTTTTGCAGAGAACTAACTAGAATTTTTTTAATCATATGCATATTATCCCTATTTTTTATTTCATGAAAAAAGTATTTGTCTTGTATGGAAATTGGAATAATTAAATTTTACATAATATAGAATTGTACATTTTAAGATATATAAAGAAATATAATCTTACTCAAGCATATTTTTATTCCTTGAGGCTTCAAGCAGCTTAATTATATATCTGAATTTGTATTGTTATTCTCGATTTCTTCCCAAAAACATTTATGGTTGGAATCAATATATAACATAAAGCATTAAAATATTATATTATATATCAAATTCTAAAGCAGAGGCATCTATCCTGTGTGCCAGAAAGCCACTTGCTATTAATTTTGAGAATTATTCTACTTATTTAATGAAAGAATTTCCGAGATTAAATAAGGCGAAAAAAATAGTTGAAAGAAGTGGCTGCATTTGACTTTTTAGAATGCACTTTTCACCATCCTTGATTTAACAACTTCCTGACCACCATATGTATATAAAGATTACATGTAAAACCAGTTTATCGGACATTTAGATTTAAAATATCAAGTAATAGTTTTCAGGAAAATGAGATGCTTTTATTCATCTCTGCTGCGGGGGGAAAATTAAACACTTTCCAGCATTTCTCATAATACCAGCTACACACAAACATATGTTCCTGCAATAACGTTTTTAGCAGCAACGATAGAGTAATGGATCCATAGAGAGATGGATCCATACGTGGATCCACCGGTGTTTGTGCAGAATCAGGCCATGTATTCATACCTGGATCCGCTCGTACGGAAGTGGTTAAGGACTCACAACGTCATTAATATGCTAGTATGCATTCTGAGTATCGAGTAAAATATTATGTGTGTAAAACATTTATATAGAAACCAAGGATAATTTTTTAAGGGGAGATTTTACAGATAAAGTCCAATTTTAATAGTACTCTAATTAAATAATACTCCAATTTTTCATTGCAAGAAACAACTGAAATCTAATTTTTTTCTTTAAATCAGACTTAATATTTTATAGATTTTTCTTTTATTTGAATATATTATATACAAGTCAACATTAATAGCATTGCAAATTAAACAAAAATTAGATTAATCTGATTTTAAACAATATATCAAAAATTTAACAATTCAAGAGCTTAATTACTACTTAATTCATGAAGGGAATTAAGTTTAAAAAAGAGCGGAAGTTGAAACAACTATTCTATGATACAATGAGCAGTCTTTTTACTGATGACAAGGAATTGACTGCGGACATAAAG
This sequence comes from Maratus speciosus, assembly GCA_963932465.1. Taxonomy (NCBI): domain Eukaryota; kingdom Metazoa; phylum Arthropoda; class Arachnida; order Araneae; family Salticidae; genus Maratus; species Maratus speciosus. Next base: position 269,763,466 of record OZ010796.1, on the reverse strand, counting down.
ATATAGATTTACTTTTTTTCACATAATCACCATGATTGTTGATGTATTTTTTATACTGCTCATAGTTTAAAGACAATTACAAAAATAAGTTTTCTACAAACGCAATAACTGTTCAGCGAATGTCTACATTTTTTCATTTGTGCAAAAGTGCCAATCTCTCACAAACTTTCTGTGAACCGTAAAGAGTTGGAAGACGCTTGGCTCAAAGTTGGGGCTAAAAAAGGCGATTCTCCAAACCAATGATCAATGAGATATGGAAAATGCACTGCCAACACACTTTTAAGGACTTCACACCGTCAGTTACACTTATTTACAGCGTTAATTAGAAAGCTAATTATAGCTAATTAAAAGCGAATTGAAGCTATTACAGCGATAAGAAAAAGTTCATATCATTTAACATTTCTCGCTTCCTCATTCGTTCACGATTTAAAAAAAAATTCCATACCTGCTGGGTACTCGTCCAAGCTATAGAACTTCTCCAGCACTGGGTGCACATCCCAAACAGTGTACTAGTATTTCGTCACAAAATGAAGTTTAACACATGAATACGATGTATTTTTTACAATTTATTTACGATTCCTTAGAAGAAAATAAATGTTTTGTGCAAATTTTTAAACTGTAGTAATTTTGTTACAAAAAAATTTAAATAAAATATCCCGACATCATTTTGCTGATTGGAGATCGAAAAATATTTTTTTTATTACTAGTTTCTATCGTTTTACCAACATGTTGGCAAAATGTTACAATAAATATAATATTTTTAGAACTTTCAAACCAAGGAGTCTATAGTCAGCAAATTTTCCTTTTTTTTTCTCTATAAAGATTTTTGAGGAGTATGTGTGTGGGAGGAGGGGGGGATAGTAATATTCGGGATTCTTTATACTTGAAGGACAATCTTTTGACTTTTGAGTAGTATTTTGCATTATCTATCTTTTCTGATATAAGGCGTTCTGAAGACAATCCGACTAACTCCATTTATGGTGGCTTTTTTTAAACAAAGGAACATTGAAAATTTTGTATATATTTATACAGTGATAAAAAGTTACCCTTGATTAAAAGAAAATTAGTAAGTTCAATCAAAATATACCGAGAAAAAATATTATATAGATACAAAATTTTTATCGTTACAATAATTTTAACTGTTTATACTGAACATTTTCATTTGATGGAGTTAATCGATTTCTGCAGTGAACGGATCATTTATTAAACCTTTAAGAAGATTGTAGTCAATAACTGGAAATTAAAATTTCTGGTGAATAGAAAATAACTTTTCCTTTATATACTGCTTCTTAGAAGTATTTTTAATGACTGGAGGAAATAACGCAACGTTGTACTGTCTCTTTGCTGAAGCAGTTGAAATTCTCATATTTCAGATTTGATAATCTCCTAGTTTTGTATCCTCCATATCCTGTCCTTTTCCTTGCTCAACAACAAAATTAAGAAACATAGCAATAACTAATATATGAAAAATTATCTATATGAGGACAACCAATTCTTGTTCATTGCATTTTAAACTCGATGATTTAAAATATCACCTGTGTAAGGCTGCGCGTCTTGAGAGCTAGAAGTTTTTTAGCGTAAAAATCACATAAATAATTTTGCCTCATATAAGTAGATATGACTGGAAATTTCATCGCTGTTTAGGTATATGATTAACTGTAATCTTTAAACGAACAGTACATTAACAAAATACTTTCCATTACTTTGTAGTATCTAAAAATATAATTTATTAAGAATTACTTATCACTCAACAAAGACTTTATTTTTTACACTTTTAGTTAAAGGCGATGTTATTTCTTCTCTTTTGGAAATCGTTTGTTTAACAGTTAAAAACATCGCCATTTTCCTTTTTTTTTAATTTCTATTTGGTGTAAAAATTACAATTGAATGATGCTTTGCAATAAATCTTAAATTAATTACAACTGTATTAAAATTAACTGTCCACAGAAATAATATATGATCATTGTTTTTCAGTAAAAGATAATATCTGCAAAAAAAAAAATGTTTTTCAACTCTTATTTAAAACAAAAGCAGTAATAATAAATGTCACGAAGTCTAATAAAAACGAAAAATACATGAAACATCATAGTGAAATAAAATTACTTTGTAGATATGAAAACATCTGAAAACTAACTTACCGAAGTGCTCGATTTTAAATTAGAAACACTTCAAAAGAAAGAACACTTCTAAAAATTACAATGTACAGAGCAAATCAAAAGTAATTCTTAAAAATAAAAAGAACTGTCTACAGGAGCTGACCAATATTACCGGTTACTATGAGCGGAACCAGTGAGCTAACCAAAGTGACCGATCTCACGTGTTCCTTGTAGCTGAATTGTGGGACGGTACGAAATCGTATCATACAGATGGCGAAATCTGATGTCAACGAAAATTAACTTTTATGGATCAGATGGATTTTCGCTGACGTCAGAATTCTCCGGCTTTTCGGGAAAATCCCCTGGTAAAGCGCTTAGAATATATAGTGCGGAAAATTGGCTATACCTGTGATACTTAAAAAAGTGCTAAAATATTGTATCCCCTAAATGTGCAACGATGCTGCAGAAATATACAGATCGCAGCGACATCTGCAGGATATTTTCTACAACTGCAAGATATTGCTAGTCTATACAATGTAATACGAAAATCCAGCAGATGTCGATCTCAGCGACATCTGCGGGATTTTCGCATTACTAGTATTACATCGTATAAACTAGCAAATTCTTGCAGTTGTAGAAAATATCCTGCAGATGTCGCTGCGATCTGCATATTGCAGCAGTATCGTTGCACATTTAAGGGATACAATATTTTAGCGCTTTTTTAAGTATTACAGGGATAGCCGATTTCCACACTGTATATTTTACGCGCTATACCTGGAGTACAGCGTCTAGAATCCATAGAGCGCGTTCAGGGACCGCACTCTGGGTTCCCCAGGTTTCCCCGCGGGGATCCCGAAGCGTTCAGAGCCGGCATCACGTGACTTTTTCCGAGTCTCCACAGCGTTCAGAGCCGGAGATTACCCAGATTTCGGGGAGCCCACATTACCTGAAAAATTTTGTTGGGTAAAGTGATCACGTGGTTGGGAAATCTGATTTGTTTACCATTTTATAGCTTAACTGTGACTGTTAATCGGAATCACTTTTTGATCAGTTTTATCGCACATTGTTTCTGTTTTTTTTCATATTACAAAAATAATAATTTGACATATAATAATTTTAACACATAATAATTTGAACGTACCATATTTTCTATCGGATGAATGAATCTCCAATTCAGCCTAAAATGGCTAGCAAAACCTGTGACACATATTTGTTGCGATAGTATTCCACATAAAAATTAACTTTTGGAACAGTTTCGCATCAAAAAAAGTGATAATTGAATCTATTTGCACTGTCGAAAGTGCAGCTGCCGCCATGTTTGTAAATGTAAATAAAAAAATCTCGCAACTTTACCCGAAACCGTTCAGAGCCGTTTTTACCCAACCTTACACCGAGAAACCAGTATGACGTCATTCCCCAATTTGCCGAGTTACCCGTGTTTCGGTCTCTGAACGCTCTCTTCGTGTGGAAATATACTATCCAAACAATGCTAAACATTTGTGCCACTTAAATGTGCGACGATACTGCTGAAATCCAAAGAGTCAATCGTAGCGACATCTGCGGGATATTTGTTTTACATTGTATAGACTTATAATAGTCTTGCAGCTTTAGAAAATATCCTGTAGATGTCAGTGCGATCTTCATATTTCAGCAGCATCGTTGCCCAATTAAGGGATACAATATTTTAACGTTTTTTAATTATTACACACTGTTAAAAATATCGTGAAAAATTACCTCATTTTATAAAGGCTATTTTCTGACCAATGAGAACGCTACATAAACGCCTATGGATCGTTTTCATTGGTCAGAAAATAGATAGCCTTTAAAAACAGAGGTAATTTTTCGCGATATTTTTAACAGTGCAGGATAGCCGATTTCCACACTATATATTCTACGCGCTATACCTGGAGTTAAATAAAGTGACCGCATGTCACTTCAAGTTACTTGAAGTCACCGATAAGTTTGGTAAATGAACAGTTGAATTTATATTGACTCTCTATTTGAGTGGCGACATACGATACTCAGAATACAGCGTCTAGGAGATATATATGGAAACCGGCTATTCCACTAATGCTTTAAAAGTAATTGAAAAATTTATCCCATAAATATTGAACGATGCTACAGCGCCTAGAAGATACAGTGTGGAAAACGGCTACAAAATAGTGCTAAAAAATTGAATCCAATCAATGTACAACGATGCTGAATAACAAGATGTCGATCGTAGCGCCATCGTAGTGATTTAAAAACGATAGTCATTCTAAAAGAGACTCTTTAACCTATTTCACGTCATTCCTTAACTAAATTAGCTTATAACAGACCAAAATATCTTATGTTTATAGTTTCCGATCTTTAACATTCTATAATTTTTGAAAACACAGCGTTTATATTGAAAAGAGTTACGAGATGGTGCTCGTATCAGCATATTGCCGCTGAGCATTGTTGGAGATTTATGGGATACAAGTTTTTAGCACTTTTTAAAGCATTATAGGAATAGACGTTTTCCACACTGTATCTTCTAGGCGCTGTAACGATGCTGAAGCACAAATATAGATCGCTGCAAGCTCTTCACTGGCCAATCCTTATACAATGTTTACGTTTTATCTGCTGAATATCGCTGCGATCGCCATTTAACTTTTTGCATTGTTCAACATTTATGGGATACAATTTTTAACACTTTTTGGTTGGCCGAATTCCATACTATATCTTCTGGACCTGTAGTTAAAGTACAGCGTCTAGAATACATAGTGTGGAAATACGCAATTCAAACAATGCTAAAATTATATCCCTTAAATGTGCATTTTCTTAGTTATTTGAGAAAAATAATCGCTGGGCCAAAAGTGACTGAGTGGTTAAGGCACGCGCCGATAATCGCTTGAGAGCATAAGTCGATTGCAGGTTCAACTCCCGCTGGTTACGTTGCACACTCTTTGTGGAGCTTCCGGATGTATTGTAAATTTCTCTAGTATTGTAAATTTCCTTGTTCTATCTCGTCCTTGTGTAACCTCTTCGCTACTGAGGTCCACATATGTGGACCTTGGATCCTAGCCCATTGTAATTAAACCACGCCAAATATCTAAATTTTGATTATCAATTGAAGAGCTGAGTGGACGAACATGTTATGCTGCATTTTCTAAAAACCTTTTTTTTATCTTTTGGATGAAAGCGTTATAAGGTATCCTATCATTTGGTGAAGCTAAAATACTAAGATTCTATTTAGTCTTGAAGATTTTAGACATTATTCATTAATATTTAATATTTTAATATTTAATAATGTCAATATTAATAATTTTTAATGTTTCAAAATGAAATATGAATAAGTTTTTCTGAGAGAGTTTAGTACCATACCTGTTAATATTTTAAACACACGGTATCAAACAGAAAATAAATCATTAAAATTTACTGCAAAAACTTTCACTTCAAATTTCTTGAAATGTAATTTTTGTTACTTAACATGTTCTTCCACTTAGCTCTTCAATTCACACTTATGACAGTTTACGCTTCAAAATGAATCTAATGGATTTTAACGGTTGACTTATTTTCATGGCTAAATCGTTGGTTGCAAGTGAGGTTTTGAAAAATTTCGTCAATTCAGAGATTGCGTAAAAGCAAATAATATTTATGTTAAAATTTTAATTAAGATGTCACAATTTTTTTTATTGTTAAAAACATAAATAATTACTAGATAACATCCATTTGTTTATTTTGTGAAGTTTTTTATTTTAAAAGTATCATTTTATTGAAGTCCACACAGGTGGACCTCAGTACTCAATGACTATAAACAGGCTTAAACTCAGGTAATTCTGTTATTGTGTTTAGAAATACTAATAAAGTCCTCCTATATTTAACACTAGAACGCCCGGAAATTTTACTCAAGTTGCATAAAAATATTTAACATCAGAATTTTTATTTAAAATTATTTGACTGATTTATTTAACGTACATCTGCGTGGTTTAAATTTAACTTATTTTCTGAAAGAATTTCTGGTTCCAGTCGACATTTAATCATATGGTTGGAGTCGGATCAACTCCTTCCGGGCGTTCTAGTGTTAATTAACTCAAAATATGCGGATTTTTTAAACGGAATATGGAATTTAAGCTATATTAGGTATATTTTGTATATTTGTTTGATTAAATATTATTTAATGCTGATTAAATTCTGCATTGAAAATACATAGACACATTGGAGACCGTAATTAGATATACAATGTATTTTTTATTCAAAATAAATAATGATAATTATTTTCATATAGTTATATTTGTAAATTATTCTTTCGTGTAAAAAATACATAATAATAATAATAAAATAATAAAAGATTTTCTTAGGCCAACTTTTAGATTTACTTTTTAAATCTCAATTCTATTAATACTAATGCATATGCACATTCTATTCTTATATATTCATTTTAAACTACATGATGGGAATTCAATAGCTGTTTATTTTTTAGTGCACACAAATTTTGCCTAATACTGTTAAAATTAATAATTTTCTTCAAAATAAAATTTAACCATCAGTTATGAATTTTGAGCTTTTAGAGGAACTAGCTACACAAAGAAATTTACATTCCGTGCAAAATTTAGAGCACAGACCAGTAAATGCTACATTTTATGATATGATGAACATATTCTCATGCGTATGTCGAACTCCACCAAGCCCAATTATATTGATCGAAGAACAATAACAGAAATTTGTTGATACAATGTCAAAATAGATTCTTTAAACTAAGGAACTATTTGTATTTTGTTGGTAATTATGCCACTCTTTTTAGATTTAATAAGAAAAAAATGTTTAAGCTCACCTTAAGTGTACCTTACCTAGGCATATTTCATTGACTGGAAAATGATTCTTTTTCTGGGTAGTTCGATTTCCCACAATATGTACCTTCAAAACCAAATCCTCTAGGCATAAAAAAAAAATTGTTCTGTCTGTTAAGCGTCGCTTACACGGAGCGAGTTTACTAGCTACAAGCCGGCGAATTCACTAGCTGCAAGTAAACACGTTGACTAGCGAACTATCTGGCAGCTCAGCGAGTGCGAAAAAAGTTGAAAGCTCGGCTACTTTTCTCGCTACTGAGCTGGCGTGTTAGCTACCTGGCTAGTAAATTAGCTGTGTGTAAATGTTGTTGCTAGTGAAATCGCTGCGAGTATCCGGTGGTTCGTAGTTCTGTGTATGTAAACGATGTCCACTGAAGTAGTTCGTGCCGGCGTGAATGAAACGAAATAGATTTTTTCGAACAAACTTAACAATTAGCATGTGTTTGAGGATTAAAATATGTTTGAGAATTATTCACTGTTTGAAATAACTACTGTTTGAATAACTATCACAAGGTGAATATAATAATTATTTAGTATAGATAGATAGTTTATAATATGATACTAATGTCGGGGAATTGCAGTTATCAAATTATTGAGACTGTACAACGTTTAGAGGACAATAATTAAAAAAAAAAAAAGTTTTGGGGTATTAGTGCATAGATTCGTATAATTTCCCACTATTTTTCACAATTAAACTACCTGAAATTACTTTTAGTAATTAGTATTACAAATATGATAAGAATGATACTGAGGGTTGAATGCTTTAAATACTAAATAAAATAATTTCAAAATAAAATTGCAGAACTATGATAGAGTTTGAGGCCACTAATCTGCAGATTTACTAGTTTAATTATTACCATAGATATCATTAATATTACAATCATTTTTTGTGAGAGATGAATAAGTAAATTTTTAAGACAGAAAATAATAGATTTTTAACAGCTTCAGTAACTTAATTTTTACAAATTTAATATTTCCCAACTGAGCGAAAAATGCCCAGGCCGGGAATCGATCACAGATCATTGGTTTACAGGACTAATGCTCTACCGTTTAAGCTAACTGGACCGACAACCGGTGAGCATACTTCGCTCAAATATGTTCACCGGTTGTCTGCCCGTTAGCTTAAACGCTAGAGCATTGGCCCTGCAAGCCAAGGATGCGTATTCGATTCCCGGCCTGGGCATTTTTTCGCTCAGTTAGAAATATTCAATTCGTATGATAACTTTACCAATCAGTATGATTGTGTTAAAACAATAGTTTGATTTTATTTAAATGAGGAGAGGTTGAGCCCTATAAGCTTCTCTTTTCCACTCGCCCTTAAACAATATTCTCTGCTTCCTGATTTGTTTCATTGATTGACAGATAAAATAAACAGTGCAGAGTTATAAAAAAAATTATGTCATTAAAATATTGAAAATTTTATTAACCACAGGAAATTAATTAAAAGCAGCACTATTTATAAAATTTTGGTGTTATTTTATTTCAATAAGTGCAATTTAAAACTTAAATGTGATTAATTAGGTTTTCAGTTAAAAGATTTTATGCCCTATTAAGGCTGTTCTCAACTGCTCTGCTCAACAAGCGCAAAAAGTTTTGACACATTTACAAATTCATTTTTTATCGGAAAGATATGAAATTGGAAAGCCTGACCATGGAAGAGATTTTGAATCGAACTGCGTTTTCCGTTTTTTGATCAATTAATTACCTATTGAGTTATAAGCGATTTTGGTCACGTGACACGGCATTTTTCTCCCCTTACTGACTGGATTTTCTTCTTTCGTTCGCTTGTTCGGTTCAAAATTCCAAATATGACAGTATTTTCTGAAAGCTCTATTGCGTTTACAATAAAACGGAAAAAACAGTCCGATGACATGATTTCTGAATAACAGCACTTTCTAGTTTCATGCGTTTTAAAACAAAAATGAATTAAAACTTATGTCAGAAAGTTGACCTTTTGCATTTGAGCAGAGCCTTAAACATCACTGAAATTGCATTTTTAGCAATGATTACATGGGATGTCCAATGGGATGTGTGTAAACGACCACTATCTCGCTAGCTGTCTCGCTCGCTACTTTTCTCGCCGGCTTGTAGCTAGTAAACTAGCTCCGTGTAAACGAGCCTTTAGAGATGGATTGGTATTAGATTTCTGTATATGCATATTTTGGCAATGGCAGTATTTTCTCAGATGATATGAGAGATTTTCGTTTAGGTGGGGGGTATTGTTAAATTAGTGCGTTAAAGCGTGACCGAATATTTTAACAATACAATTTACACCGATTTTTTACTAGTTTGAAATGTGCAAAATACCTTTTGCAATTTTTTTTTCCAAGAACTATTACGTCAAATAGAATCGGCTCTACTACACAAAAATTGAGAGCTGATAAAGAATAGAAAAAAAGGAGAGTAGGGTGATGTACGTGGAGATTATGAGATTTCCGTTTTAAAGTGGAAGTATAACAAATCAGTTACTTTTCTTTCAACTTTCTTTCTTATTGAAAGTGAAGCAACTTATACATGCATGAGATGGGCGAAAGAGGATAAGGAAAAAGTAAAAGTAGCCAGCCAGCTGTAGTAAAGATGTAGAACATATCTATGGGTGGTACAGATCTTTTTATCAGTACCTAGCATATTATAACTTTACGGCAATAACAAACAAATGGCCAATGCGTGTATTTAATTACTTTGTATATCTAACGATTTCTACTTGCTGGATACATTACATAAGGGGTAATAAAGTGATGATGATTAAAATACATACCATTAATGGCTTATAGGATATATACTGCTACAACTCTGATAAAGTATGAAGGAAGAAATCATATTACTCCCCTTAGACGTAGGCCATGAATAAGTTCATGTTCTGAAAGAAGAAATGCCAAAGAAGCAAAGAAAAGTTAACGTACATTATAAGGAAATCCATCTTGTCCATGTAGGATATTTACCAAGATTTGTAGACAGCAAAAATGCGTCAAAGAGTTGTTGTGAAGAATGTAAATAAAAAAAAAGAATGTGTATAAACTGTAAATTCTATATATGCCATTTGGAAAGCAATTGCTTTAAAATTTTTAACACTAAGTTAAAAATAATGTAATAAAATTTTAATTTTGCAGTCATTTCTTAAATATAGTTCGTCAAAAATTAGTTAATTTTTTTTTAGATTTACGATTTAATTAATTTAATGCATTTAAAGCAATAAATAAAATATTTAATTCTCTTATATAAAAAAAACATTTATTTTCGCTTTTTCAAAAAGAAACACATATTTACAATGATTTTCCAAAATTAACTTTTACAAAATTGAGTACCAAGGTCCACATAGGTGGCTCTACATTTACTGGTACCCTGGTGCATTAATTTTTAAAATTATTTTATTATTGTCATTTTTGAAGCCAAAATAAATAAAAAAACCTATTCCAAGACTTTTTCAAAAAATATTCTTTATTCAGTAACGAAGAGTATACTGACGATGACTTATAAGAGGACTTTGAAATCAAGTACGTGTGTTTTCAATGAATATATAAACTAATCGCCGCCTTATTTAATTATAGAATTATGTTATTAAATGAGGCATGAGAAATCTCATAATATTTCGTCGGCAGTTAAGTGGTTAAAGTGTACTTTGCATTGAAACACTTAAACATAAAACTGACTTATTTTTATAGTCACACGTACTTAGAATAATTTTTACTTAGTCTACAAAATATATTAATTCAAATATATGCCACAAAAAAACAAGGCGTTTTAATAATGCATTTGTCTGGTTGGAAACATGTTTATTTAATTATGGAAAAAAATCTCAAGTTAGCAGTTTTGCACGTCAAATTCACAAGGACGTGTCTGACACTTTTAAACCTAAATTAGTTTAGTACTTAAAGAGTATATGGCTCAAGTATTTAAATATTTTTACGTAACTATCTATATACAGCGTTATCGATTTTCTAAAACATTTTCATATCTAAAAAAGCACAATTTGCATCTGTTGAGGGTGTCATTTCACATCCGTATGTATGGATTGAACGTGAATGTGTTAGTTATAGAAACATTTCCATAAATACTGAAAATTAAAATGAAGTTTCGACACAAATATTGGGAATTAGTTAAAATAAGGAGAAAAAATTAAGATTTTAAAACATTTGTTTTAAATATTTACAAAGTATAAAAATCTAACATTTATTGTAACATACGTAAACCCTCGGCAGAAACTACTTCATTTTAAAACAATCAAAAAATTTATATCCCAGATTCTCTTAAATATGCTTAATATACAGTAGAATTCATATAATACTAGCCGACTTACAACCAGTATTAGATAAATCCAACTTTTAAAAAGTATATTCAAATTGCAACATGTCAGAAAACCGGATATAATCACATCGCATAGTAAACTATATTTATGTGTCATAAGCGGTTTTCTTTGCAAAATGGATGCACACAATGTACCTTCAATAGACTTATTATCCATGATTTAAGGCTGTTCTCAAAAAGAATTCTGAGCTCAACAATACAATTTCTTTTTACACATTCATAGTCCTTGAAACTGGTAGACGGAAAGTGCTGGGATCGATCCCAATCGCGCCCGTCGGCCTAATCGTTCGGAGTTTTCGTGGTTTTCTTCGAACCATGGATTTCCATGCGTTAATACGGGTTAGGTTCCCTTAGAAAGACCCCCACGAAGGGCACTCCCCCTCGGGCCTATATCCCTAGTGTAGATAATCGGCCGTCACAAAATCAACCAACCAATCAATCAACCACATTCATAGTCCTTTTATATGTAAAAATACGTAGTCTTCAGATATTACTATTTAAGAGCGTTTGTGTAATAAGTTTTCATTTTGTTATAAATGTAGTATATCTTTAGTTATAATTGACAGTCCTCAAATTACGATGATTTCCAGATTTCTCTGAAATTGACGAAGGAAACGTTTCATAATTTTTTAACACGTAGAATGCCAAGTTTATTTTTTCTGTCTTTCCGTTTGGGCCATGAAATAAGATTCCCGTTACACAATCTACAAGTGTCATTCACCAGTGGTTGACGTGGAAATCAACGTGTTAAAGACTCTGTACATTTATTGAAAAATAAATTCAATTTCTTAGTACCTAAACAAAAATGCTTGGAAAAGTTTTACATTTAAGAATAAAAATAACTTTCTGAATCCTTCATAATGTGCATAGATTATATTTGATTAACACTTAACCACAAATGAAACAAGTCGGAAATTATACGTAAAAACGTGGCAAATGAGGCGCGTTCGTGCTATAACTACTTTGATAAATAATCAGATCTTGGTGCAATAGCTGTTGCACTCTTATGAAAAAATGCATTAATATAAAATTTATTACTGTTATGTATATTAAATTCAGTAGTATAAATACGGAAATAATATGCCTCTATATTGAATATGATAATCACCACGGCAAACTAAAATTATTACTATCATGGGATATCATTGAATTAAGTAACATAGGATTAAATAGAACGAGGAAAATTTTGATTCGATTTTTCGTAAAATTTGTAATGACTCGATAAAATTCTGCAACGATTAATATAATAAATTTTAAACAATTCGGTTAGGTAGTTTTTGTACTTATTTATGTAATTACGGACGCACCTAAAAATGCTATTTAATTTCTACTTTATGAAATCTCATCTCAAACCTATGTTGTTGTTGTTTTTTTTAACAAATGTTACATTGAAAAAATATCTAAAGTGACAAAGATTTTATAAAACAAATTTTTTTCATACCAAAGTAATCAGTTATAACTGACCAAAGATATCATTTAAAAAAATCTATTTTCCTTTGTTAGTTTCCATAGCCATAGACGCCAACTTTACGGGGCCAAAATAGGCAATCAGGCTTAGTTCTATTACTAATTTTTTTAAAGTTTTTGCCCTATTAAATCACTGCCATTAATGCAAAAATAACAATTTTAAATTCGTGGAAAATTTTTCCTGATTGCCCTACATTAAGCCGGCATTTATGACAAATGGTAACCGTCACAATATCTAATCGCAGTAATTATTACAAAATCTGTAATTAAATAGGGATAGTTTATTATATGTTAATACTTTTACTCTACATTCTACCTAATTTCCCCTGTCACTGCCTTTTGATACCAGCACACCTTTTGTATCGTTTAGTTGTAAGTATTCGTGGGTATAACTTTAATACAATTTAACTGTAATAAAAAAATATCAAATTATAGAACAGATTGTTCATGATAATTAATTTTAAAGAGGAATGATAATAACTTTCGAAACAGTTTAATATGACTTGAAATTTTTAGAAGCTTTTCTCGAAAATGTAAGCTAAACACTTGTGAAACATGAAACTTTATGAACGAAATATAATTGGATTCAAAATTTGCGTTCAAAGCCGAATTAGGGATTACTCTAGTACCAACACTTTAAATTTTGAAAGGCAAGATTCCTTTCTTTATCAATAATACAGTAACGATTTTAAGGTTCGTTAAATATATTAAAGGAACATTTTTTTTGCAATGGGAAAAAGTACATATTGTAGAAACTTTAATTTATAGTATTTTAAGTAGTTGGTAAAATATGCATGAGTTAAAATAAGAATCTAGGTTTGTGAATAACAAATGTAAGTGAAGAAATGTGCATTTCGTTTCCTTTTCAAATTACCGAATTTTCTGTAGCTAAAATAAAGCACTGTACCCATTACGCATATTTTTTTTTAATCTATCTTTATCAAAAGCACGTACAGCGAACCCCCAATAAAACGGGCTGTGTGGAGACCACAATTATCATTTAATGAGTATCTCTGCTTTACTGAGGGAAAATAGAGCTAAATTTCTTTCTTTAGCAAAATATACAGTAATGATTTCTGGTGTAGATAATTGCGTTACAGCGAAGCTTCCAATGAGGAAAAAGTACATACTGTAGAAAATTTATATTATGATATTTCAATAAGACAGCAAAATATATATGAATGAATACAATAGTTAAGACTTGAGAAAAAAATCTATGAATCTGAATTTCTATATATTCTTCCTTCTTTTCAAATTCTGAAGTTTTCGGCTTTTGGAATAAGATTTTGCACATTACACATTTTTTTTCTTTGTCAAAAACAGGGTATGCATTATACATGAGTAAATATAATAATGAAACTAATAGTTCAAGAAAACAACAGTGTAGAGATCACAGATAAAATTCAGTATGTTTTAGTGGCGGAACATATTGTGGTTAATCTGTGACTGGGGATTCTGAAAATTGTCCGTAAATTTAGGGTTTGCTTTCGAAGGGTGACCGTGATGATAGGTTTAATTGTATATGTAAAGAAGTATAGAAACCAGCAAACATTATCAATATAACATATAATAATACAAACCTAAGAAAGATGATCAAATATTTTAATAATATATCGGATTGAACTTATATTTAAAATAATTATACTAATGTATGAATTTTTTTGGAGGACCCAATATATACACCACATGCCATCCTTTGAGAAATAATTGAAACTCCTACATCAAAAAGGAAAATAAACACATTCAGAAATAATTAATACAAAAATAACTTTCATTTATATAAATTGCAATGCAACAAAGAAAAAAAATATCGATAGGAAATATCAAAATCCAATTTTTTTAAAAATATTTTAATTTTCACACATAAAAACAAAAGCTATACAGTTTCTTTATATTAATTTTTGGACCAAAATCTTAAACAAGTAGTATGGCTCATTCCTCCGTTTTAGCCAAGTCCCAAAGTTTTATCATAATAAATCGTACTGGAAATTCGGGTGAATAAAAGCTTTCAAGAATAGATATCCACATGTAGAATAACAGGAAACGGCTGCAGTGTCAACTTGGCGAAACAAACAATATTTGGTGCTTTATCACCTACTTCTGGCTAACGGAATAGTTCCAATGCATTTTCCCCAACCCAGATGAAAAGTACAAACTTTTACAAAATATAAACAAAATAAACTAAGAGCGGAGTAAAAACTTTATTTAAAAGAACATCATTAAAAAATTTCTTAAAACAACCTATACATATTATCTTTTTCCATCATATCTATACATGAATATTTACAGTAGGAAGTCTGTACAAATATTAAAATTATGAATGTCTTTCGGTTAAAATTATTACATAACACTTTACCGTACATACAGCATATACATAATCTTACATTTTCTTCAGGAATTTTGGACAAATCAATGTAATTTTTGGTACAAATTCTATTTATTTTCAACATTTAATAACAAATTACACACATTTGATTAAAAAAATTTTTATCGTCGAATATAGTGCTGCGAACTATATATCTAAGTAAATTAATTAGAAAATGAAAAATTTATAGAGCAGTTATATGTTTCAGAGCTGAAAAGAGGGAGCATTAAAATAATACAGTGGTTTATGAAAATTTGGAAAAAAAGAAAAATGCATATACAAAAAGATAGTGCGAAAGTATGTCTTTAACTGTATAAGATCGCCCTTTTTTTCGCAATAATGTTACGGACACATATTAGCACGGCAAAAGTTTGAGATATATGAATATATTTTCTTTTGCATATTACATAAATATATAAGATACTCATGTCTATCAACGTGACCATACTATATGTTATTATCATTTTATGAGAAAATAAATACTTAGAAAAAAATATTACCAGTATTATAATATAGTAATTACTAATATTTTTTTATATGACATTATCTAGTGCAATAATAATATATTCTCATTTTTTCAAGTACCTTCCGTGTTTTTAAAATTTTTTCTGATCGGTAAAATCCAATTTAACGTCTTCAGAAATGAATAGTTTACTACACATCTCACATTACAATAGAAATAACGAAATTAATATCTGAAACATTGAATTGCTTTCTTTCTTTGTTTTTTTTTATATTTTACTGAAGTAACAGTAACATAAATGCTGATAATGAAGAAAGTTTTATACAACAAGTTCTGATACGAACAGATTGATGGGGGCAAAATACTAAGTCAGGCACACATCTAATACTAATTTTAAAAGTGCTATGTTCTATTTAATCACTATTGTTAATTAAGACAAAATAACGTTTTAAAACAATGAGTGGTGCACGTTTTCTTGATAGGGTCCATAGCCCCAATTACGTAGGTGCCTATTTTTCATAAAAAAGATTTAGATGGTAGATTGCTAAAGAAGTTTAATGTTAATAAAAAAAAATCTGAAGAAATATTTAAATGAAAGGCGGGAGTCTCACAAAAATCATACTACCTATGTTTAGTAAAATAAAAAAGTAGAACAAAATTTAACTAAGTTAGTATAAAGCGTACATTAACTGAATTGTGTTTTTCTGGAATATACTGCTTCCTGCCACGTTGCATAAACTAAACAGTTATGTTATGGTTAAATTTAATACGTAACGACTCCACAGTGGTCTGTTTTTTGAAAACCAGTAATTTTTTAGAAAGAAATGCGTGGCAGGTTTCTGCAACAATTACAAGAAAAACACTCTTACCGGCATATTCCTATGAAATATATAAAGAAGATTTTCTTTAGATAAAAATGGTGTTCAAAAAACTGAGCGATTGGGATCTCTGCGTCTATCAAAATCGGTAGTGTAGACATCTGTTTTCACTATTCCATTTCACTAGTAAGATACAATAAAATACCTAATGCTAGGTTCCATAAACTAAACAGTCATGATACATCAAAATTACATATGATACATATGACAGAATTGGTAGTGTTGGTGATATTACTATTCCATTTAATTAGTGATAATTGTTACGCAAAATTTTTGTAAAAGGAGAAAAAATGGGGGTATATGAAAAATATTAAAAAGTGGAAAATCTTAGATCAATGGAAGGTTTCCTTTCAGTATAAACAATCATTCTCTAACGTATGTGGGAGAGCTTTTTTCACCCCTAACATAAAAATTTATGCTTATGATTTGTCATGACAGCACAAAGATTTCATTTAACACAATAGTAACAATTAGTCCCAATTTGAAACAAATCAGCAGACAATATTAATATAATGTTCTCAACAGGAATGTTGAAATTATTTCTTTTAAAACAGAACTTCATTCACGACGATTGACAATTTAATTTGCCATTTAAAGTGCACAAAAAGTTTGAATTTGAAAACCAGTATTTATGCGCACAAATTTCCCAGTTATCTAATCTTAAATTTGAGCAAGTAAATAAATCAAAATTACAATATGTAAAAACTGATGTCGAAGAATTAAAAGAAGTTTAAAAGACGCTCGTCGTGAATGGGTTCACATTATATAAAACTTCCAAGTTAAATACTCAAAACCAAAAGCAGCATTGGTTAGTCTTTTTCTATTTAATTATAATATTATGTTAAAGATTTATATAATAGGTTGAGCAAAAAGTTCTGGGAAATTTTTGAAAGTTGTGTTGTTATGCGCAAAATAACAACAAAAGCAACAAGGACTATTCTTCAAAGTCGAGACTATCATAGTCCACGACTTTCTGCCATCGTTCTGCCAGTTTCCGGATTTGCTGAATGTACCATGGCGGCTCCTTGAAATCGAAAGACATTTGACAGGCTTCTTCAACTTCATTAAAGAATTCAAATCGACGGCACTTGAAAATGTGTTGCATTGATCGAAAGAGGCCATAATCAGATGGAACCACGTCTGGGCGGTACCACTAGTACTCCTATATACGATACAAATTCTGGTAACTATTAGATTAAAAATTTCCCAGAACTTCTTGCTCAACCTAATATCTCCTTTCAAACAAGTTTCAAATTTAAATTGTAAAAAAAAAAAAAAAAAATCCCAACAAAGAGAACGGAAAAATGTATTTTTATCTAAAAAGTACTTGTATTTCAGAAATCATTTCAGTATGAATATTTAATCTATCTGTCTATATATTAATATACGAAATGAAGTATTAATTACTTAAGAATACAATGTAAATGGTCATGAATTGTTTGAATATAGTTTAAATAATGATAATACAACTTAGCATGCTTAAAATTTTTTTACAGAAAGGTAGCAAACAATAATCTTTTCAGGTTCGACGAAAATTGGCTTAGTCTGTGAATCAACTTATTTTATAGTATTATAAAATTCTAAAGAACATAAATAATGTAAAACGAAATAAATATGAGTTAAAATTTAAAATTGTTTTAATACAGATATTTCAAGAAAATTAAAATAAATTTTAAAAATGTATGAAATGTCAACTGAATAAGTATTTAAATTTAGTTTATAGGCGACGAATAGTTGACGTCAGTTATTAATAAAAAATTAGACATCAACAAATTGACATTAACTTCTTTCTCATATTAATCAACATGGATCAATGATTATTACGCCTCACATCATCCACCATTTTGACTGTTATGTCGACACTTGCAAAGTTCTTTTATTATGATGTCTTTTCAAATGTCGTGAAACGTTATATCTGTACGTAAATCTCTTAATACATTGAGAACACTGGTAACTTTTTTCATCTGAAATAGTAAAATATCATGACATGAATAATTTGTACAGAATAAAGAGTAAAATAAAATTGCTTAACATAAGCACAGAAATATTGCCTTATTGCAAATTTTGCAGAACAGTATGATGAAGAGAGGAATGCGGGCAATTTTCTCCTCGGTAAACACTTATTTTATATGTGAAAAAAGAAAGAAATGTATAGATTAATTAAACATATAAACTTGCCATGTTCTGAAAGCCAAAAATCGGGAGATTTTATTCCAGAAATCAGGAAATGCTTTTAAATGAAAACCTATTTTTTTAGATGTGAACATGTTTAATGCAAATTTAATTTCAAATAGTACTCATTTATGTTTGAAGATTAAAAAGAAGTATATCCCTTTTATTTACGTAATTTATATATATATATATATATATATATATATACCTCTTGTATGTAAAACAAATTTAATTATATATTTGTTATTTTTTCCATAATTTTAAATTAAATATATATAAGAGGAGAAATATTAGCTTCCCCACAAACACTCATAAAGCTACAGTGTAGGTCTTCATGCGATAGTTAAAAATATGCTCATAGTAATCAGAGTTCAATTTTTAAGTACTGTTGATCACCAATCACACTCTAAACTACAAAGTATACCTCTAATGCAGTTTTTATCTTTGAATCACTGTACATTTGATGCTATAGTAACAGATATTACAAAATGTTTCTCCACACTCCAGATTTTTGACAAGTGAAAACCAGCAGTCTCCTTTGGAAATCAGGAGAATTAGAAAGGCTGATCAATCTACAAAAGATTCCCAATCGATTAAGACACAATTGATTAACCGATAGCTCTGAAATTTCATCATAAAAGCGCTTGGCCTAAAAGAAAAATTTCTGACGAATATTTTTTATTTATTAACACTATACAACGTTTTAACATTGCTGATAAATGATCTATTTAAATATGAGATGATCCCAACCATAGTAGACCAAGTCCATTTTGAAATATATATATACATATATATCTATAGTCCATTTAGAAGCTGTATAAAATGCGTTGTATTAACTCACACTGTGAACCAAGTCAGTAAACTGATGCCATATATGAGAAGCACGTGAATAAAAAAAAACTTTGTTGACTGTGGGAGTAGATAAACACTTTTTACGCCCCTTGTAAATGGACTGTCTCATTTGTTTTCAATTTAGACATGGTTTACTATGGTTGTGAACCCCTCATATATTCAATACATTCCAAATTTTATTCAATAATATATTTTTTCACAATAAATTAATATACATTAAAATTTTTCATATATATCGAGGCATATATCTCTTCCCACAGGACACCCACGAGAAACAAAAGGCTTCTCATCAGTATGCGATAGAATATGATCTTGAAGTTTGGAAGCGTATTTATACACTTTAGCGCAGCCAGGAAAATCACATGTGTTTCTCTCTTGATTCACCATTTCAAAAAGAGATTGAAAATGTGCTTATAGTAGAAGTATTTTACGATAATACTATAACATACATGCCAACATGACCATTTTAAAAGCGTTTGTAGGAAAGTGATTCCCAAAAATTTATACCTCACGTACACATTAAAAATTACATGTGCCTGACATATCCCCTATTTTCTTTTTTACTTATGACTGTCAAGAATAGAAACAAAAGAACTAACAAATTGATTCAAATAAACATACTTTTATTTACATTTAATGTAGCTTTACATGAAGCAAATTCTTAATTCCACGGTTGCATTTGTCTATGCTTGGATATTTGGTGAAATACCATTTTCTAAAATAAAATAATCTTTAAATGTGACATATGATTGTATGATCTAGTCCTAGTTTGTTGTTATAATGAGGTTGTTATAATGAAAGTTTCGGTTAAGAAGAGTTTTGTTGCCAACCTATGGATAAGAAGAGTTTTGTTGCCAATCGTCTATTATATTTGCTGAAAGAAATTAATAGTTTCTATTTTTGGTCATCGGATGATAATATTTTGGATTAAAAAATAAACCTTAAGAGAGCAATAAGTATGATTAAAATTTAGTATTACGTTTTATTATAAAAAAGCAAACTTATCAATAGTCAAATAAAACTTATCATAAATAGCTTAAATAACTGTTTTTTTATTTAAATAACTTTTTTTTAAAGAATGTAATATAATCTATATAACGTGTAATATTATATATATACACCATCCCCTTCTGTTCTGGTTCATAGTACCTTATCGTAATACCTTTAAAAGCGCACTGAGATGCACTTAAATTTTTCAAGGTGAAAATTTTACTTTTCTGGATGTTTCATGGAAGGAAAGAAACCTGGACGGTTTCTTGAAGGATGTATTTGAGATGTAAATTTCAAAATAAAGTTATCTTATGCAATTTTGTCTTTGCTTGAAAAAAAAAAATCTTGGTGGAGGCGTCATACATCTTGCATTGAGACAGTTGAATATTCGAGGTTCTCTTTCTGATGAGTGCACTTTGAGAGGACCGGACATGCCTTAGGTTTATTCCTGAGAATAAAAATTAAATCTTTTATCCTCTTCTGACAGTAAGAAATATAGAAAGCGATTCCCCATTTTTAACTTGCATTTTAATATTCGTTTGCGTGTATTCTTTACTAGCCCATGTGTTCGTATTTCTTTTTCTATTCTTCACCCTTCCTCTACAAAATGCAAGAGTTTATTCACTGCCCATTATACATAAGACATGCTGTAAAACTTATTTAATTAGTTTCTATGAATAGAACAGGTAAAATCTTTAAACGAAAATAACAACTGGTCGCAGAGAAATGAAGGAAAATTACTGTAATAGTAGCTGATAAGCTAGCCGTCCGTTGGTCTTACGCATACGCAGGAATAAAGCTAGTTTTGTTGCCAACTCCCTAGTGGATAAGGCGAATTTTGAAACCAAACCAATATTTTAAGAACCCAAAAATAAAGGATACAATTTTTTTTTTTTTTTTTTTTTTTTTTTTTTTTACAGATTATAGTGTTTTTTCTGTGCAGGTTTACCAATAGAATAGATTGGTAGAGAAAACTCGATTTTTTAAATTTTGGATAAGTCGAGTTTTGAAATTCACGTACTCAATTACATTTATATTTATTTTAATATTTTTATGAATAATGATATAAATTCTTGGTAATATTTATTTATTAGGATTTTCTTAGTATATTGTTAGGTAAGGCAGATGGTTAAATTAAGTGCGTTTAGCCTCAATAAAAAAACTATGCTGTTTCTGTTTTAATATGAAAATATGTATATTATCATTTTTTAATATCTTTTTTCATCTTTTTTATCCTCTTTATAATATTTATTTCATTTTTAATTAGTTATTTTTATTTTATGATAATGGAAATTAACTAGTATCCGTCAGGCCGAAATGTCGGAGCATGGAGGCTCGTAAACTTAAAAGATATTTTAAAAAATGTTTTATTTTCTATATGGCTGTTTAATAGTATAAAAGTAAGTTTGAAATAACAATCGTCGATACCTCATTTTAAAGTGTTTAACTCAGTTGTCAGTTGCCTCGGGTAATGCACAAATTCTAAGCTGTCAGCAAGTGCTCCCATACTTCTAATTTGGGTAAAGCCTGTCCTTAGCGAAAACTGCTTCCATTAGAACTTTCTCTAAATGACAAACTACAGTAAAAATGACTTAAGTTGTTTTATGTGACAACACCTTTAGATGGATATCCACAGCCGTTTTTGACAATGTTAAACTCGAGGATCTGTGTATGGTGGCAAGGTATGCAACAGTTAAAGGTAACTAACTTCGTGTGAATGAGGCTTTTTCTTCTTTCCAATATTTACAAATAGGTTTGATAAAAAAAAAAAAAACAGTGGCACTCCGGGAGTGCCAATAGAAGTGAAAACTTCAACAATTACGTGTGTTTTTTTAATCGTCAGGAAATGTTTTATTGTGCAGGAAATACTTTTAAATGTAGTGTATTTTTATTCATTATTATAAACTATTACTACCAAAATTATATTACAATTTTCATAGTAATATAATTTAACTATAAATTACATATAAATAAACATTAATAATTTGTAATATATATTATTATATTAAATTATATTATTAAATTATACATGTACATATAAATAAACAAATTTTTGTACAAAAATTCTCGTATTGCATTTAAAGATTTATCCGGTGAAATATAAGCGGCAACCATTACAATTCAATACAATCCAAATATTGAAATCCATACTCCAATTCAATACTATCCAAAAGTATTTTTATTAATGAATACAATACCACAATTATATTACGCTTGACGCGCTAGTGTCTATGTTCCAAAATGCTAGAATGTCGGTTACGTAACAGTGTCTCCAAATCAGTGTTTTTTCTCCATCTCAAAAAAAGCTTAACGCGCCTAAAGAAGTTTTCGAAAACTGATAATGTGTGTGTGTGTGTGTGTGTTCCTGTGTGAACGCCGGGAGAAAAAGTGAGTTTAGCTTCGTTCTTCTTTTTCGGATTGAGCTGAAGAGGGAAAAGTTCCTGTCATTCACCGCTTGGCGCGCTAGTGTCTATGTGCCAAAATGCTAGCATGTTGGTTACGTAACAGTGTCTCCAAATCAGTGGTTATTCTCCATCTCAAAAAAAGCTGAACGCGCCTAAAGAAGTTTTCACTTCAAAAATTACAGTTAGAAATGGCTCATGATACTCAACAAAATGAACTATTATGGCCTGTGGCAAACCTCGAGGTTGAAAACGTGGGCTATAGGCAATATCTTTTATCGTTCTTACGTTTACCAATTCTCACTGCGTTCAGATATTGGTATGTAGCATAATGCATAACCCTGCATCCAGCTGCTGAGGAAAGTCTAGACTGAAATCCAGACGCGTGATCATCTTCACTCTATCTTGCTATTTAATCATTGTGATCTGCTAAAATTCTTGTTTATTGGTCTCCGCTTTGATTTAAGAAGTACTTCTTGATAATATTTTTTAGCTTGCTTGGTTTTGAGAAAAAGACATATGGCACCTTCAAATCATTCAAGTTAGCCGAAAGCAGTATATATTTGCGTCGTTGCATAAGGAGTTAGAGGTAGTCAAAAACTTGACTCACGCAAAGTGAGTTCAGAGTCTTTCGGAACTGTGTCTGCTGATCGTCGTTTTCTCTCAATGAGTTTGTTAATGTGAAACATTTTTTAAAAGCTCTAAGCATTTTTTATCCGCGAAGAATCAAAATGACTTTTAAAGAAGGTCTTATATAGAGGGATGTCTTTTACGCGATGTAACTACCTAATACGTCCAAGGATTCAAACAAATAAGCCTATAAAAGGCTAAATGCTATCTATTTTACTTTCGCGATATCTTTGTTCAAGTTCAGCCATAAGACGATATCCTATCATTGAAAATTCGTCAATAATGAGAAATAACACTGTATCCATTCTGAGCTGTAGATGTATTTTTGACTTTTTAAATTAGCGAACTATTTAAAACACGTTGGTTCTTTAAGCACTGAGTGAGTTACCTTGTCTTTGACATTAAATGCAGCAGTACCTGTTAGTGCCAAAAGAATGATAGTTTCTGATCCTAACTGCTCTATGATTGTTTTACTAATTTCTTTGATTTTTGTACATTTTACAGCTTTTCCTTTTCCAATAATAAAAGTTGATTTAGGGAAATTTGTAACCTTTGTTTGCAAAGACAAAAGTTGTTCAGTGCATAACTAAAGGCAGCATAATTTGTTGTTCTTTATAATAATTCAGAAATGCTAAAAGTAAAGAAAAACCATTGGATAAGAGAATCTACGGTAAAGAAAGAATTACCCCGGATGTATTTGAGAGATTTCGATTTTTTTAATTTAGATCCGATCTTTGAGAACTTGATCCATCAAGTTAGCGGCAGAAAACTTCAAAGCTCCTTCAAAGACTTGCTGGTCTGGCACAGCCCACACTTATTTAATATGGCAACAGGTAAAGTTTTGTAACACGTATGTAACACACACTCATAGATAGTCTTCTATACTCCTCTATCAAACTTGATACCTTTATTCATCTGAGTTATTGTTATATCGTTATTATGAAAATATTAGGAAGCATGTGGGATTTTTTTATGGGACTTTTCCACATAGAATTAAGCTGAATAACTCTATACATTTGAATTACTTTCTTTTAACCGTCATTTTCGAAACTTCTGTGTATAACGTTGCACATATAAAATATGTATATTTCTTAAAATGTACACTAAATCTAGGAAGCAGATTGAAAAAAAAATCAGGGATTAATTTATGACTTTTAGTGAACATGATTTCTCACGAATTATCTTTCATTGTTGTATCCATTTCTCCGATGATAAGCATAAGCGATCATAGTCATATACATTAACGTCGCATTTATCGCTAAGCTTCGCGACATTTGGACGAAATATAGCCAAATTTGGCTGCATCTGGCTAATTTGGCGAAATTTCCATTGAAATTCAGTACTGGTTTTTCTCCTCTAACCAGGTTCTTTACATTTGAACTTCGTGTTCTTCAGTAAAATTAGCTAAAATCTTAAAACCAAGAAATAGGGAAGCTACCTTTTAAAACCCGTACAGTATTTTTTTTTTTTTTTTTTGTAATCTACATATTTCTGTTTTCTAGTGTATATCTTGACAAAAAAAAAAATGCTTCTCATTTACTTCAGAATGTTCACTTGCATTTCAGTTGAAAAGTATTAACTTACGATGAATTTAAAAAAAAAAAAAAAGAGTAATCGTCAGTAATTGGGACAGCTACCAAATTGTTAAATTTGCGCATCAAACAATGCTCAGTCAGTAAATTATGAATTTGTCTATAAACCCGATTACGAAAATTTCCCAATAGAAACATACATTCATCTGAATACAAACATACATACATAAGAATACATACATATGCATACATGACATTATATTTTTCTCGATTTCTTTGAGTATTACTCGTAGCCATTCGACTAATGCCCAAAATCGTATTTTTCGTATTCGATTTTCTGTTCGTGTCTCTTAATTTAAAATTCAAAATGAATTGCATCGATTTGGAAGCTTACAAAGAATGAAAAGTTCGAAAAAAATAGTGGTTGTTACATACGTAGAACGTAAAACTTCTGAAAGGGGCGGGGTCAATCTATATCTCAGGTCACCAATGTATGAACATCGACTTCAACCTTCGACTCCATAATGATCCGTATAAGGTTAAAATGCATAATTTACAACAATGGAGCTAATGTTTTAATTAATAACGGGATGAATCTCGTCGAATTTTGACGAAAGAAATTGCTTAAAAACGAACTCATACATAGGTTACTACTTAGTCTCTTAAAACAAATATTATTTTTATAAAACAAATATTATTTTTATAAAACAAATATTATTTTTATCAAAATACTAATTCCATACACCTCGACTGTTCAAAATATTAAAAAATTAAACTGCATTATTTATTATACCTAATCAAGATATGTAATTTTGATGAAATTACCCATTGAGGCTGTTATGTTTAAAAGACACAGATGTCATCATATTGGCGCGATTTTTTTCCCACGCCAATTCGGAGAAAACTTCAACAGCACAAACAATAACATCCGGGTTACCATATCAAGCAAAATAACAACACTTTGGTGCCAGTTAAGTACCCGTTGCGTATATGACATTGGCGTCAGATAAAAGTCGCACCAATATGGGGCGTATATGAAATCTGTGCAGTTTAAA
This sequence comes from Maratus speciosus, assembly GCA_963932465.1. Lineage (NCBI taxonomy): Eukaryota > Metazoa > Arthropoda > Arachnida > Araneae > Salticidae > Maratus > Maratus speciosus. The sequence goes on along the minus strand of OZ010796.1, from coordinate 269,737,448 downwards.
ATTTGCCGATTGAAAATTTAAAAGGTATTTCTTAGTTATCCCGTCGACGAAATCACAGTCGCCAAATTGTAAGATTAAATGCCAATAATGGTTGCTATTAATTAATTAATTGTAAGATTAAATGCCAGTAATGGGCAATAAAACCATTAATTTGACGTTTTATTTGTATTTTTATTAATGTTTTGCTAATTTATTTGTTCTTTCGTTATTTAAAATAAAAATTATGTCAATGTGTAAAATTTGGCGAGTGGTTTGGCGATTTATATAATTTGGCGAAATTGGTCGACGGGATAACTAAGGAGTACCATTTAAAAAAATGATTTCACCTTAAGTTAATCATGGAATTATTTTTCGCGTAAAATCTAAAGTTTGTTATTTTCACCGTCTCATAATTTGCATGTCATAATTTGCAATCTTATATTTACATTCACCATTTCAAAAATATTACAATGCGCAATACATATATTTCTAAACTTGAAATCAAGTTTGTCAACTACAACTTTACATGTGAACATTCGCATTCTTGACTTGTGATTCTAATCTCTGTATCGGCGAGTAAAATTCCAGAAATTTATATCTTTTAGAGGCGTTCGTAGTAAATTATTTACTTTTATCAGAGAAAATGATCGATTTCATTTAAATGATGTCATTTCACCAAGCTTCTCAAACTCAATGAATGAAAAAGTCCTTCCGGCCAGTGCCGGGAGGAAGAGGTAGCTTTCATATTCCTTATTTAAAAAAAGCCAACTTATATTATTCAAACACACGAAGCTCAATTAAGTGGAAACCGAATGTAGGAGATTCAATACTAATTTTTATCAATACTACATCATTATGAATGAGAATTTCGCGAAATTAGTCAGGTTTATGCAAGCTGCTTTTATTTAAAGTAACTTATATTTGGCTGCATAATTCGGCGATTTCTTAAAGTGCCTGCCATTTTAAGACAACATGGTGGATGAGGCTAACCAGTGAACTTGGTCGAGACCTTAGTAATTGCTGTGCACATGCTCACTCACATCGGAATCGGTTGATATATACGAGTGCTGTCGCAGGCAAAAAATCAGATTTTTCAAAATGTCACCCACGTTAGAAATTGAAACTGCTATATCTGAGCCATTTTTTAAGATAAAGACAAACAAAAAATGCTCCTGAATCCTTATATCAAGGTCAAATACTTAAGAAAGAAACCTTCTTCAATTTCTAATTTTTTTGCACCTCACTTTAAATATATTTTTTTTTAATTTAATGACCGCCATTTTGAAACAAGATGGCTGATGAAGCTGACCAGCGAACTTGGTCGAGGTATTGATGTATACTATCCACATGCCTTTTTACATCGAAATAGGTGAATACGTGTGGTATCGCGAGACAAATACAAGATCGTTTCAAAGTGTTATCCATGATAGAAATTCAAAGTGCTATAATTCAACCACTTTTTAAGATATAAACAAAAGAACAAATTTTCAGAAACAAAAACTGCTCCAGAATCTTTGTATCAAGGCCAAACACATAAAAAAAATCTTTTTCATTTTCCAATTTTTTAATACCTCATTTTAAATTTTAAATTACATTTTTTTAAATGGCAACCCTTTTGAAACAAGATGGCGAATGAAGCTGTCCAACGAACTCGGGCGAGACATTGGTATGTACTATGTACAGACCAAGTTACATTCAAATCGGTTCATAAATACGCCTGTTATCGCGTGACAAAAATCAGGTCGTTTTAAAATGTCAGCCACCATAGAAATTCAAAATGTTATAACTCAGCCAATTTTTTAGATATAGACGAAACAAAACCTGCTCCGGAATCTTTGTATTAAGGTCCAACACATACGAAAAAACTCTTTTTCATTTTCCAATTTTTTGGTATCTCTTTTTAAATTTAATTTTTTTTAAATTTTTTTAAATGGCCGCCATTTTGAAACAAGATGGCGGATGAAGCTGGCCAACGAACTCGGTTGAGTTATTTGTATGTACTATGTACACACCAAGGTACATCCAAATCGGTTCATAAATACGTCTGTTATCACGTGGCAAAAATCAGGGCGTTTCAAAATGCCTGCCACACTACAAATTTAAAATGCTATAACTCAGCCATTTTTTAAGGTATAGACGAAACAAAAACTGCTCCCGAATCTTTTTATCGAGGTCAAACACATAAGAAAAAAATATTTTTTCAATTTTCAATTTTTTGGTACCACATTTCAAATTTAAATTTTTCTTAAAACTTTAAATGGCCGCCATTTTAAACAAAATGGCGGACGAAGCTGGCCAACGAACTCGGTCGAGACATTGGTCTGTACTATGTATAAACGAAGTTACATGCAAATCGGTTCATAAATACGCCTTTTATCGCGTGACAAAATTCAGGACGTTTCAAAATGTCAGCTTCGTCAGAAATTCAAAATGCTATAACTCAGCCATTTTTTAAGATATAGACAAAACAAAAACTGCTACGGAGTCTTTGTATAAAGGTCAAATACATAAGAAAAAAATATTTTTCCATTTTCAATTTTTTCGTATCACATTTCAAATTTTAAATTTTTTTAAAATTTTTAAATGGCCGCCATTTTGAAACAAAATGGCGGACGAAGCTGGCCAACGAACTCGGTCGAGACATTGGTATGTACTATGTACACACCGAATTACATCCAAATCGGTTCATAAATACGAGAGTTACAGTGTGACATAGGTCAGATATATATATACATATATATATTGATATATATATATATATATATATATATTGATATATATATATATCAATTTTGAACGGAGGGTGGTTTCGGGGTCTGGGGGTCATGATCGATGAAAATATACCAAAATTTTTTGAAATCGCTTTCCTCCGAACGGCTGCAATAGGTAGCTTTTTGTAAAGAAAGCTACCTAAAAGAATTGAATTATAACAGCTTTTTGCGGAAAACTTGAGTATTTTATTAAAGCATGACGTCATTTTCTATTCAATTTTTTCAGAAAGTTTATTTTGAATTTTATGAGAAAATGGCATCAATAATGATGAGCAAACCTTATTATTTTTCCTTTTTTTACAACAATGGAAGTAATCCAATTGCTACCATTTTGAAACAAATATTCATAGAAATTTTTAAAATTTTAAATTTAAATATAAAAATGGGAATATTTAAAAAAAAAAAAAAAGCTAGCGCGGGCAAATCTACAAAGAAACAGCTTTCATAAAAAAGAATTATTAAAATAGGTGCAAAAAAATAGCTCAAGGTACATGACTAAAAAAAAAAAAGCCTTATCTTTCAAATATATAGAATTAAACTCGCAATGTTATCACTATGGGAAAATTTTGAGTCGACATTTCTGGCTGTTAGTGTTAACGAATATTTATGATTTTCAATACGCGCCGAGATTTTGGCCCTACCAACGTCCAGCTCATTTTTTGTGTCGATGCGTCAGATATTTTGGACGCTATCGTGTTAACAATAAGTGTAATTTTTGCAGGGAAGCCGGAGCTGTGCTCCGACAATTACTAGGGATAAAATATCTTTTTTCATTACGACTTAAATATATTTATATATTAATTAGACATTTAAATGAATAATACTAATTATAAAAATGGATAAAATATTATACAAAAAAATAGTTTATTTAATTAATTTAATTTTTATTTATTTTTTATTATTTTTCTCTTTTAAATATTGGAAATCGTAAAAAAAAAAAAAAAAAAAAGGTAGCTAAGGTATCTAGATCAAAATATATTAAAATTTACATTCATTGATGATGCATATAAAGATTTTTTTTTAAATTACATAATAGATGGCAGCACCACAGAAATATATACAATGCAGTTCTGGATTCTAACATTGCTACATACTTTTAATTTTTGCTTTTATCACTAGGCGCCAGTTATAGCAAATTTAAGCTATAATATGGTAAATTACGTGGTTTGGAAATTTTTTAGTTTAGTTATATAAATTTAAAAGTGTTAACTGGTAATTTAAATTTTGATATAGTAATGATTTTCTATTTTTATTAATTAAATGCGTTTATCAAGATACTTTATCTAGATTAACTTTATCTGTTTTAACTGTAAAAATTAACCTTATCCTTATAGCAGTAACATAAAACATGTGCAGCAGGAAATTAGGATTAAATCATGTAAAATTATATAGGGTAAGCCGAGTAATAATACATAATTTCATTTATAAATAATAATAAAAATTATTTAAATTTTTATTTTTTCCATTTCAAAACCCATATAATTCAGTGTTCAATTTTCTTCTATTATTCAGGTCATGTGGTCGTTCGTCCACAGAGATAGTAAATTATTCAGCTTTTAGCTTTATTCTCTATAGTAAACGACTGCCTTGCTTATATATGGAGATTCTGTGCCCTTGATAATGTAATTCACTATATAAGCATATCATTTATTTATTTTTATTTTTTCTGTATACATACTTGTCATTTTTCTTCCATTTTAATCCTTATATGGTAGAACATAGAACAATACATTTTAATGTGGTGTTTGTGTTTTCATATTATTAGTCATTTTCATTATCTTTCAATGGTATTATTGTACAGAAAGTTTATATATATATATATTTAAAAGTAATTACATTTCATTTTAATTGTCATATTAGTTCTAAATTAGCCGCTTGAGATACATCTAACTTTTGGGTTGCTGCCTTCAAGTTGTAGAACTGATTTCGAAATTTTCTTTTCACGAAAAAGAAATCAAAGTTTGTAAAGCATTACATCCTTAAAATATCTAAATAAATCAGAATAGGGTTTGGTTTTTAGGGAAATGTAAATACACACATCAACAGATAACATAAACGCATGCATGCATACACGTACATGAATAATAGAAATAAAGTTTTAAATATAGTGTGCCCCGTAATTAACAAAATTTTTGAATTGTTTAGTAAAAGAGTTTAAGAAGAGATAAAAGAAAAATATTTACTTCACAAATATGTACTTTTCTTCCGATTTAATGCACAAGATTATTGAAGTGTTTCCCATTACTTGCAAAAATATGGCGAAGCCTGAGATCAAAGTTGTCCAAAATTGAACGAATAATTGGCAGTGTGATGACCGAAATTTCAGCAGAAATGGCTTGTAGTAGCACATCTAATGATTATGGAGGATTTTTGAACACATTGTCCTTCAAGTAGCCCCGCAGAAAATAGTCAAGGTGGTTCAAATCAGGAGAAAACGCAGGCCAATTAATCCCCTGTCCTTCGTGTCTGGCTAGAGCTGCGTAACAGCCTACTGACCAGTTGCCGCTTTTTTGCGGTAAAATTATAATCATTTCCCTCTGGTATTTACGACCCATCCTCCGTTCACCAATTGCCATCTGCCTGTAGATTCTAGCACGTGAACGTAAAGTGTGGTCCTTCAAAAGGGTGGAGTCTACTAGGGTTTCTTTGTTCTGGTTTCGTAAATTGTAAATATTACAATGTTGCGTCACCATATGTTACTTCACAATGACGTCCCAATAAACAGTTAGTGATGTTCCAATATTTCGGTTAATTACTGGGCACCCTGTAACTACATCCACACTGATCAACAATGTACGAAGAAATCGTAATGATAATTTTACAAAATATACTTGCGAAATTATAATACTGTCATCAAAGAAATTAATTTTGGAAAGATATTTTATCATGATACTTACTTTTTTTAAAGATGCTTTTCAGAAATGATTAAGAATTATTTTAAGTAAAATAATAAATTTCAACATTTTAAAAGTTAGTGAAACAAAAAAAAAAAAAATAACGAGACAATTAGCAAGACAAATTTTCAAAAAGGGGAAAAATAATTTTTCAATTTACAGAATATAAGGTTAAACATGCAACAAATAATTCACCTTTTATTAGGATTTATACAATTAGGACAGAAACATCTTCGCCTTCTTCGAGGGGCATTTAATACAGAATTTGACGTTTTGATTTAGTTAATTTAGCAGTTGTTGCAGTTGCAGAAATAGCTAGATTAGGAATGACATATTCATTAACTTGAGAATGCTTGTTAGGCGCGCTCATTGTTGCAGGATTTGTAACAGTTGCTACATTGTGACATTTATTAGGAACATCAGGTAATTTCTGCAGTTGATGGGCTAAAAATCATTACAAAAAATTTAAAAAAAGTTACGTGTAATATATAAATAATGAATTTGATCTTAGAAAACTAGTTGATATATCTAATTTCTCTCAAACCATTTTAACAGATAAAGCAAGCTAAGATGACGAGTTTGAACTGATTTTTTTTATACTGAATAAAGTTAGAAAGGTCCAATGAAGTATTCTTATTAGCACATTTTATTGAAGAAGATGAACATATACAGGGTGCAATATGTTATCGGTCGCCGGCCTTTAATTTCTCAGCCGTTGGTCGTAGACATATAGTTCCGATTCCAAAAACGTTTCAAATGAGGTAAATATTCATGCTGTGGCATTATTTAAAGTAAAAAGTCAATCTTTTAAAAATTACGAAATATAACTTTTTATACGGTCCCCCGTCCCTATAGTTATATTTAGTAAAATTTTATACATATCATAACACATATAACACAAAAAGTTTGACATCTGTACTACAAAAATTGATAGAGTTATTAAATTTCAAATTTTGAGATTTTTGCACATGATTATTCTTTCATTGAGAGATCAGTTAAAAGATGAATTAAAGTATTTCGAGATCAAAATCAGGGTTCTATGTCGTTATTATGGCGAAACCATCTTTAGCGGGTAACTCCAAATCGGGGTATCACCGAAGAGGGGTATTTCATCTAAAAATTTGAACTGAATTTTAGGGGTCGTATACAAAGCGAAGAATGAAATATTGAAATTAAACAGAAAAATAAATATCATAATATTATAATATATTATAATATTATAATATATTATAATATCATAAAATGGTCTAGTATAAAAAATGAATACATAAAACGCCGAAATCTACTAGCGATACTGCTCAAAGTTCTCTCCAATGGTGGCAATGCACAAATGAATGCTTGACAGTATTGCGTCCTGGACACGATAGAGCATAGCAGGTGTGCAATCTGTGAGACAATCAAATGGATGATGCGAGCTGGAAACCTTCACATCGCCGGGACAGTATGACACGTGTGGCGAGGTATATGGAGAACCTAGATGGTTGGACCCATCTTCTACGATGGGATCTTAACGGACGATCGTTACCTGCATCTGCTGCAAAACACGGTACGTGACTGGTATGAAGAGTTACTCTCCGACATGCATGCGGGGTGTGGTTTCAACATGATGGGGCCCTCTCCGCATAAAACATCAAACGTCCGGGCGTATCTGACCACCGAATTCGGTCAACAGATCCTTGGATGTGGTGGTCCAGTAGAGTGGCCACCGCGTTCACCGGACTTGACTTCCATGGACTTTTACCTCTGGGATTACATCAAGGCATAAGTCTATGTGACTGAGACTAAATCTAGGGTTTATCTGAAGCAGCGCATCATCCTTGATAATCGCACACTTTGCACACCTTCTACGCTCTAACGTGTCCAGGATACAGTACTGTCACGCATTCCATTGTGCATTGCCACCAATGGTCGTCACTTTGAGCAGTATATCTAGTAGTTTACGGCGTTTTATGTATTCATTTCCTATAGTAGACCGTTTTCGATATTATAATAAATTGATGTTTATTTTTCTGTTTAATTTCAATATTTCATTCTGCACTTTGTATATGACCCCTAAAAGTCAGCTCAAATTTTTAGATGAAATAACCCTCTTTGGCGATACCCCGATTTGGCGCTACCGGCGAAAGGTGGTTTTGCCGTAAAAAGGACATAGAATCCTGATTTTGATCTCTAAGTACTTTAATTCATCTTTTAACTGATCCCCTCAATGAAAGAATAATCATGTGCGAAAATCTGAAAATTTCAAATTTAATAACTCTGTCAATTTTTGTAGTACAGATGTCAACATTTTTGTGTTATATGTGTTATGATATGTGTAAACTTTTAGTAAATATAACTATAGAAACTCCGGTACTGTATAAAAAGTTAGATTTCGTAATTTTATAAATTGATTTTTTACTTTAAATAATGCCACAACAGCAATATTTACCTCATTTGAGATGTTTTTGTAATTGGAACTATATGTCTACCACCAACGGTTGAGAAATTAAAGACCGGCGATAGATAACATATTGTACCCTGTATATTCAATCCTTGGTGTACAAGATCGATCTAGCACTTACGGACAAAGGTACTTATCCAAATACGTATAAAATGCGTAATTAAATAAACCGACGAATACTTTAAGATAATACTGGTAATAAAATTTATGACATCATAGAGACGATGAAAAAACTACTACGATAGCTGCTTTTTTGTGTCAGCATATATGCCAATTTTTCAGGAGATGTTGGAGAGACACGAAAAAGTTACACATTCTATTAGCACATATACAGCAATTTCATTCATGATTAATGACATTTTTGTACATCCTCACTTAAAAGACATCATACAGTACGTTTTCTTTTGCTTATTTATTTATATGTTTAAGAAAATCTTTAACTTAAGTTCAGTAAAGACATGTAAAAGCCATAAATTAATTAAAATATTTTTCTCTTAAATGACTTTCTCCGATTAGTTAGAAAGTCAATATATAAATTGGGATTTTGATAGTTTGAGTTTTCACTATACATTTTTAACCGCATAATTGTACATATATTAAATAAATTAGTCTGACAAATTTACAAACAAATTATCCAAATGATAAGAATGAAAATTCCAATTAGATAGTACTTTTTGACATTATTTATATATTCGACTAAAGTCAATTATATATATTTGGAGTACAGTACGTAAAAGAAACTATTCAGTTTAGGCAGTATTTTTTTGCTTACTACCAGCATTTTTCTGGTTATTATCCATATAAAATATTTTTTCTAAATCACAAATATATTTGCTTTTAGAACTATGAAAATTTAATAAAATGTCTTTGAATTTTTATATTTTTGGGATGCTTTCATTAAAATAACTCAAATTAATGTGTCAAAAGTAGGTATTAAATACAGGGCTGCCACAGACGACAATATTTATATTCTATTCGCACCACTATTTCGAAAAACTAAATTTTGCAGTATATTTCTCTTGCAGATTTTGTCAAAGGGCATGTGAAAAACTTGTGTTTTTGAAAAATGGTGCGAGTTAGAATTTAAAAATAATCGCCTGTGGCAGCCCTGCGATTAGAAAAACGAAAATTTATCGAATTTTTCTCTGTAGACCACTATTCTGAAATAGGCGAACACATAAATGCTTACCAGTGTGTGTTTTTTCATGTGTTTGTAATTCATAAGATCGCCTATACCTCTTCCCACAGGACACCCACGTGCAAACAAAAGGCTTCTCATCAGTATGCGATAGAATATGATTTTGAAGTTTGGAAGCGTATTTATAAATTGGGGATTTTGATAGTTTGAGTTTTCACTATACATTTTTAACCGCATAATTGTACATCTATTAAATAAATTAGTCTGACAAATTTAGAAACAAATTATCCAAATGATAAGAATGAAAAATCTAATTAGATAGTACTTTTTGACATTATTTATATATTCGACTAAAGTCAATTATACATATTTGGAGTACAGTACGTAAAAAAACTATTCAGTTTAGGCAGTATTTTTCTGATTACTACCTGCATTTTCTGGTTTTTATCCAAGTAAAATAATTTTTTCTAAACCACAAATATATTTTCTTTTCTAACTATGAAAAGTTAATAAAATGTCTTTGAATTCTTACATTTCTGGGCTGCTTTGATCAAAATTACTCAAAATAATGTGTCAAAAGTAGGTATTAATTACAGGGCTTGCGCAGACGACTATTTTTATATTCTATTTGCACCATTATTTCGAAAAAATTAATTTTGTAGTATATTTCTCTTGTAGATATTGCCGAAGTGCATTTGGAAAACAAGTGTTTTTAAAAAATGGTGCGAGTTAGAATTTTAAAATAGTCGCTTGTGGCAGCCCTGTAATTAGAAAAAAGAATATTTGTCGATTTTTTTGTCTGTAGACGAATCCTCTGAGATAGGTAAAAACATAAATGCTTACCAGTGTGTGTTCTTCGATGTCTCTGTAAGTGCTGAGATCGCTGAAACCTCTTACCACAGGACACCCACGTGCAAACAAAAGGCTTCTCACCAGTATGCGATCGAATATGAATTGTAAGTCCGGAAGGGTATTTAAACCCTTTAGTGCAACCATGAAAATGACATATGTGTTTCTCTCTCGATCCACTATTTCTAAAAGAGATTGAAAATGTGCTTATAATAGAAGTATTTTACGATAATAATATTACATACATGCCAATATGCCTATTTTAAATGCGTATTTAGGGCAGTGGTTTCCCACACTTTTATACTTCACGTACACATTAAAAATTACATGTGCGTGACATATCCCCTATTTTCTTTTTTACTTATGACTGTCATGAATAGAAACAAAAGTACTAACAAATTGATTCAAATACGCATACTGTTATTTACATTTATTGTTGCCTTACATGGAGCGTGTTGATTTTTGAGTGTTGATATTTGACGGTCGATTATCTACTCGAGGGATATAGGCCCGAGGGGGGAGTGCCCTCTGTAGAGCTGTTTCTAAGGGAACTTATCCGTATTTATGCATGGAATTCCAAGGTTCGAAGAAAACCACGAAAACTCCAAACGATTAAGCCGCCAGCCGCGATTGGGTTCGAACACAGCACCTCTCGTCTAGCAGCTTCGAGAGCAGACTTTCTCGGCCTCTGGTGGGGCTGCTTTATATGAAGCAAATTCTTAATTTGATGGTTGCGTTTATGTACGTTTGAGTATTTGTTAAAATTCCATTTTTTTTAACTAAAATAATCTTTATATATGACATATGATTGTAAGATCTAGTCCTAGTGATTTGTTATACTGTGGGTCAGCCAATGAGGTGGAATTTTTTTTCAACCGCTCATTTTGCTCCTACGTTGATTGGAGTGACGGACTTGTTTCGCACGTCTAGCACCTTTTCAGATATCCCCCTAAAGTATGCACTTACACAAACTATGATATATGCAATATCATTGAAGTTTTTAATGAACTGTCTAATGCTTACGAATCAAAAGTAAAACAAGTTTTAACAAACTTATATTTTAGAGAACGGCTTTTCTTTGCTTTTAGAAAGAAACACCATTAAAAAGTCGGTTCCCTTGTCAAGTTCTACTGAACTGAAAACCATGTGTTTCCTTTTTAACAGACTTCAAAAAGGAGGAGGTTACCAATTCGACCTGTATGTATGTTTTGGTCCTGTTCACGCATAAATTCTCCATTTATGAACCGATTTTGATAATTCTTTTTTGTTTGAAAGTGTAAATGACCCGAGTGGTCCCATTTCAATTTCATCAAAATATGAAGATTATAACAAATTTAAAAAAAAAACCATTAAAATTGAAATCCTTTTTGAAGCAGTCACCTAATTATAAGCGTTCATCTTTCATGCTGTTACTCATAGAGAGATACGAGATCTTTTCAAAGTGCGAAAACTTAGATGGAGAAGGGCCGAGATACAGATAGATTTTTCGCTGTGAGCGAAACCAGATTGACCAATCAGAAACCTGCATTTTTGCGAACTTTTTGCTGTTTGCAAAAATGCAGACTTCGGATTGGTCGGTCTCATTTCACTAAGAGCGACTACCTGGATCTCGGACAAAGTTCTGTCTTCAACAAAACCGGAAGGCTCACATAGATACTAACCGATATCGGAAGTAGGCGTCGAAAAGTTTAAAATCAACAAGTTTCCTCATGTATCAGAGCACAAGTGCTTGAGTTTGAGTGGCCCTGTCGTGTTGAAGTCACAAGGTGCTTTCATAAAATAATACACAGTAGAGTGCATTGCTGTGTGTAGAGACACTGTCTTTAGATGCAGATTCGGTTATAGAATTATATATCAGAATGATTTCAGATTTTCTTCAGGAATGATTCCTCGATAGGAAAGTGGCGTCATACGGAGATGTTTGATTAATTGAGACGAATCTAGACAAATGCGATTTGTAATTTTTTTTCCTCATCATGGAACATTTTTCATTTCATTGTTTCGTCATCAAAATCCGTTTTTTTTTTTTTTTTGTCACAACGAACCATTTTAGTAAGCTTGTCATTAACATCGAGCTTGTTAAATTTCTTCATTCGTATGACCGAACTCGTTCAGGCAACCATCGTTATGTTCTGGAATAGAAAATGTGCAGGATTGCTATAGTTTGGACAAAAGTATCCGTAAAAGCACAATCTGAGTACTCTCACATAGAGGCAGTCGGGTTCAGGTTTCCAGATTAGGACTCAACATCCAAACATCACCACTCATTTCCGATGCCATTACTTCTTTTATAGATATTAGATAGCTGCAGATTATTTACTGAAGCATGGTCCGGTTTTTGCTATCATTTTTCTTTTCATTTTTCTTTTACTGAAGGGGAGTACTTTTGACTACACATAAGAAAGTACTGTGCACTGACATATGGAGTCACTTTGCTGTGCACTGACACATGGAAGAACTTAGCCGTGCTCTGATGTGTAAGGGCACTTTAGTGATGGATTGTCAGCTTTTCAAGAACTAATGGAGGATATTCCATCGACGTTATGATCACGTGGTCAAGTTAAAAACTTCTAGCGTAAAGAATGGAAGGCACCGTAGACGTAATGTAAATCCTCGTTAGCCAGTGAAACAATGGAGGATATTCCATTTACGTTTTGATCACGTGATCAAGGTAAAAACTTCTAGCGTAAAGAAGGAAAGGCTCCGTAGACGTGTAATATAAATCCCCGCTAGCCAATGAAACATATCATGAGGCAAAGCAGTAGTATCTTCCCTTCTTATCAGTTATAAGTTCTTTGGGTAAATTACCGGTATCACGTGACTTTTTTCAGCCTCGAACTCAGATTTGGAATATCCTCCATTCATGCGGAAGCAGTAGCATAGATTAAGGACCAAGATGGGACATTTACGGCAAAATCTGTAATGGCAACAGTACTAGCGTCCCTACCGACAAGGGGTAAGAATTAACAAGCCTCAGAAATTTACCGATGTTGAAGAAATATGTTTACGCTTTATGCTTTGAATATCTGTTCTTTCCTAAAACGAAGCAGATGTCAGACGATATTCTATTCATGCTTGCTTTATTTATTTACCTGCATTTTTTTTACCGTACTTGTATTGTTCACTTTTAACTTACAAAATGATAATTAGACTAATAATATAAAAGAAAGCCGCCAGAAAATTCTGTTAATAACGTAAATATGGAAGTTTGTGAGATTAAATTGTAAAAACCAAATTCAGGTATTGTGTTAATTTATTCATATCGAATAAAACTTTATTGAGTGTAATGTCAGTACCTCTATTTATTTTTAACTGTTAGATTCATATAATTCTAAAAATTTGTCGAAAGGAATTTTTCCCCATCTGTAATTTTATTATTATTATTTCTTATATGTTATTATTATAAATATTATTGAATTTAGTGCACGTTATTTACATCAAAAACAATATTTTTATTTTAACTGTAAGAAGGTGAAAATGCATAAATTTTAAAAGATTATTGTAACGATTGTTTAATACGTTAAACTTCATAAATTAATAAAACATCGGCTATAAAAATTTTCCTACCGAATGGGAATATTTATGAAATTTTCTTGGATTTGTAGAGTGGAATACTTCGTATATTTTTATATTACACTATTACTTTATGTAGCTTTAAATCCAATTTTATCATATTTACTTCATATATAGCATTCAAGACGAAATTTTGACCCTGTTTTTCGTTGCACTTAAATCGTTCAATCATGTAAAAAAAAAGGATATACCCGTGCATGAACATAGAATAGATATTAGATATATAAAACAGAATATCTATTCTATGTTCATGTATCGGTGTAAGATTCTATTGAAAACGTAAATATGCAACATTAAAAAAGGAAAAATCACAATGAGGTAGATACTCAAAAATAAAAAAATTACAAGGATGGGGAGTTTCTTCCCCATTGTCACTAAAGGTGCTACTATCGCAATCGATTACCATTACGCTCTATGAAAATGTCCCATCTTGTATGCTAATCTATGAGCAGTAGTAGCCTTCCTTCTTAAGTTAGATATTTTTGGGTAAATTACCGGTATCACATGACTTTTTTCATGCCTTTATTTGGAATATAGTCCATTCCGATGTCCATAGGTACATTGTTAAAAATCTGCAACTTTTACTGCATAGTCACTCCACAGCTTTTATAGAATATCTCTATTCTGAATAATGAGAATGCTCCATAATATCGTCAAGTAATCGCTTTCTATAAAAGCGGTGTAGGGACTATACACCAAAAGCTACAGATTTTTAACAGTGTATCGATGTAGACTTTAAGGTTTGCTGGATGTGGTAACTTTCCGAAGTGCATTATCTTTCCAAAGTGCGAAATCTTAACTCTACAAGTTCTCGCATCTACCAAATGGAAGATATTCCAAATCTGGGTTCGAGGCTGAAAAAAGTCACGTGATACCGGTAATTTACCCAAGGAACATCTAACTGATAAAAAGGGAAGATACTATTGCTTTGCCTCATGAACTGTTTCATTTGCTAGCAGGGATTTATATTACACGTCTACGGAGCCTTCCCTTTTTTACGCTAGAAGTATTGTCCGGTTTCAATTTTTGATTTTTTTTTTTCCAATCTGGCTTTCGCTAGAGAGTCTTTCATTCGGGACGTGGCTGGGCACCTGGGAATCTTGCTTCCGCAAAAGAGTCGGAGTAGAGTAGAAGAATAAAGGGTTTTGGACGAAGATGGGCCGCTCGCCGCGGCGGTTGACCCCCCCGCCCACCCCCAACCACCGCCGAGACTAATAATAAGCTAGAAGTAGCTAGGAGTCGTTCGGTAGCTTCATCGCCCCGAGCCCAACCCTTCCCGCTTTTCGGTGTCTTTAATTTGTGTAATTTCCCTTTTAAATTTGTCCGGTTTCAATTTTTGATTTTTTTTTTTCAATCTGGCTTTCGCTAGAGAGTCTTTCATTCGGGACGTGGCTGGGCACCTGGGAATCTTGCTTCCGCAAAAGAGTCGGAGTAGAGTAGAAGAATAAAGGGTTGTGGACGAAGATGGGCCGCTCGCCGCGGCGGTTATCACGTTATCACGTGATCAAAACGTAGATGGAATATCCTCCATTGGAAGCCCCAGATCAATACCACCGGCATCGGAAGTAGTTGTCGAAAGCTGAAAATGCACCAGTAAAATACCTTCATATATCAGAGCACTAGTGCCTGTGTACGAAGGTGCCTATTGTGCCGGAGACAAAAACTGCCTCCATATATCAGAGCACAGTGAAGTGCATTACCATTGTGTGGCGACAATGGACGTGGTAGAGATAGATTTTTCGCTGTAGGCGAAACGAGATTGACCAATCAGAAGCCTGCATTTTTGCGAACTTTTCACTGTTTACCAATATGAAGGCTTCTGATTGGTCAATCTCGCTTTACAAACAGCGAAAAATGTATCGGGATCCCGGGTACAGCATCTAGAATATATAGTGTGGAAGTTGGCTATCCCAGTAATACTTAAAAAAGTGCGAAAAAGTTGTATCCCTTAAATGTGCAATGATGCTGAAATCCAGGGAGCCGATTACAGCGACATCTGCAGGATATTTTCTAAAACTCCAAGACGATTCATGTTATCTAGTCAGCCGACTTCACTTTTCACTTATGGCTAATATGGGTTTAAAATTTTACGTAAACTTATATTGATTTAAAAGCTTTTCTTTCTACATTTTAATGCTTATAGAACTTCTTTACTTTAAAAGCAATATCTTCATTACCTGGAATATAATGTTAATTGTTTCCTATAATGTAAATTAATTTAAAAGAACCGATATTAAACTTAAGGGTTTCATAGAGGCTTCAGCTGTTCCGTAATAGACTATTCTCAGGCTTACCCTTTTTATAAAGTGGAATCGTCCAGTTCAATTTCTTCAAAGGTATAAATTGCCTTCCGATAATCAAACGCCGCGCTCTCTCTTTTCTGTTCGTTTCTTTAACGTTATCGTTATGATTTTAATACGTTTGAGTTTAAGTTACACTAAGATATTTAGTTTGAGTTTACGATGTTTTTAAAGAACGGTTTTAGTTATGATTTAAATTTAAGCTCTTTGAAAAGCTCCAGGAGTACAAGTTTAATCCTGTTTTAACCAAAGTTATTTTTAATGATTTACTTAGCCATTTTTAAACAAAGTTGGCTCTGAATACTTTTCAACTTAAAGCTGTATTTTTATGAAGTATACATTGAATGAAATAGAATTTAAATAAAGAATTCTCGTCAACAATATTCGACTTTTCTATGGTTATAAAGATTCAACAGAGTTTTATTTCGGGTATCTTCCACAGCACATTTATAATTTCTCTGCTGATATCAGTATAAGTGTATATCAGACTTGTATTGATGCAGGCTAAGAATTCGGTCTAGACGCTGTAATAATACGATATTTACTTTGAAATTTGAAACTATATAGCAGATGTCGCTGCAATCGGCTTCCCTGGATTTCAGCATCATTGCATATTTAATGGATTCAACTTTTTAGCGCTGTTTAGAAGCAGATTTCCACACTGTATATTCTAGACGCTATATCCCGGACACTGTTTTTAGATCCAGATTCGGTTGTGAGAATGACTTCAGATTTTTTTTTTTTTCCGGTAGGGTTCCTCGATATGAAAGTGACGACATATGGAGTATAATATTTGTTTGGATGAGATGATTCTGGACTAAAGAAAATTGCCAAGCACCTTGGTGAGCCAGCCATTACCGCCAAGCATGTTAACTTCTCTCGCTGGTACAATCGAATACATTTAGATGACTTTCGTCAAGTTATACGGCATCTAGACGATATTGTGTGGAAACCGGCTATTCCAGTAATGCTTTTAAAAAGTGTTAAAAAATCCAACAGTAAAGTGATCTATACTTCAGAGTTCAGTTGGTTGTATTTATGTCGGCCAATTATCAGCACGTGGGATATAGGCCCTAAGGTGGGGGAGTGCCTTCCGTGGAGGTCTTTTTAAGGGAACTTAACCCGTATTAACGCTTGGAGAACCAAGTTTCGAAGAAAACTACGAAAACTCCGAACGATTAGGCCTACGGGCACGATTGGGATCGAACCCAGCACCTCCCGTCTACCAGCTTCGAGAGCAGAACCTCTCCTTCAGAGTTCAGCAAAGTGTCTTCCTTAGTCACTGCACTGCAAAGTGCCTCCATATCTCAGTACACATAAAAGTACCTCTATATGTCTGTGCACAGTAAAGTGCCTTCTTATGTGCAGCACTGTCTTTGGTTATCAGATTCGGACTAAAACCCTAATCATTGCCGCCTATTTCTTATGTCTTTACTGCATAAGGATAGGGAGTATTGGTATGAGAATGGCGACATACGAAGAAAAAATATTGAATGATAGATTCTGGACAAAAGATATCGCCCTGAATCTTGACGAACTTCCATTATTGCCAAGCTAATGCTTGTTAAATTGTCCGCCACCCGTATAATCAAACTTGTCCAAGCGAGTATTGCCAAATTCTGGAATAGAAAATGCCTAGTTTTGCCATAGTTTAGACAAACACGTATGTATAAACAGAGTCTGAGCAATGTATTTCACCACATTCATACAGAGGCACCTTACATGAGGAAGCAATTGATGGAGATTATCAGAAAATAAAAATGTAGAATTTTGGACCACATTTCCAAACACGACAAGTCTACAGCCTTTTGGATGCCAGTATATTAGTACAGAAAACTTTGTTTTATTTGATAGAAGAATTTTTGCAATTTAAAAGGACATACTCTATAAAAATTACAGGTATCCAAAAAGCCAGAGGTTTGTCAACTCTGCACTTTAGGTCGGGATCCAGATGGAATTTTCGTTGTTAGCGAGACGAGATTGACCAATCAGTGGCCTGTATTTTTCCGGTATGAAGTAAACAGCGAAAAGTTCACAAAAATGCAGGTTTCTGATTGGTCGATCTCATTTCACTAACAGCGAAAAATCAATCTGGATTCTGGCCAATATATGTAAAAAGCCAATACAAATGTTGATACATAGTCCGCATTTTGCTTCTTGACTACGGAGTCTTAGATAAAATAATTCTTGAATGTAGACTGCTTTGAAAAATACACTTGTTTAAAAAATTGTCATAAGTATTAAATGCTAATAAAATCAATACTTCGAATGAAATTACAAAGAATTTATTAAAAACTATTTGTTTAATAAATAATTTTGTAAATTATAATTTCTATGACAAATTAATTATTTATTCTGCAGATATTGAAATCTGGATAATTATGTATTACGGTATGAATAACTAAAAAGTAGGAAATAAAATAAACTTTTCAAAAAAAAGTATTAACCGACTTCAAGAAAGCACAAAAAAGAATTAAATAATTCTTTAAAATTCTCTAATGACGAAACGTTATCCAATAACCACACATCGGATATCATGTATCGGCATAAAAACTTTAAATTTAATATGTAGAATTTAATGTCCACCAAACATGGATTTTCAAGAGAATATTTTTTACAAGAGATTCATTTACATATTTAGATTTAATTTACGAATATATACATATAAATTAATCCATTATATTTGAAGTTGGTGCCAAACATTCACAATCGATAATGATTAATCAAATAATTTACTGAAGAAATAGAGCATTTTTTTGACTTTGTATCACATTTTCCATCATGGTAATAGGTACAATATATTCACGATTTTAATATACTGAAGATAGTTTGGCACCAACTTCAAAAAGTAATTGATTACTTTATATATATATATTCGTAAATTAAATCATAAATATGTAAATTAATCTCCTGTAAAAAATCTCCTCTAGAAAATACATGTTTGGTGAATATTAAATTCTACAAATTAAATTTAACGTTTTTATGCCGATACGTGATATCCGATGTGTGGTTATTGGATAACGTTTCGTCATTACAGAATTTTAAAGACTTATTTAATTCTTTTTAGTGCTTTTTTTGAAGTCAGTTAATATTTTATTTTGTAAAGTTTATTTCCTACTTTTTATAACAAACTATTCACATTGATAAGAATTTCCATAGATAAACAGTTTTCTTTTAACTCTTTCTATTCTTAGAGTTAAATATTGATGGTATTGTCAAATGTATATAAGAAAATAATAAAAATAGAACAAGTGCAAATATATATATATATATATATATATATATATATATATATATGTGTGTGTGTGTATTTATTTATTTATGCTAGCCACATTGAAATTTTAATTTACTTTAGACCCAAAACTAATAAATCTGCCATAAAATTCTCTTTATAGTTTGATTTAAGTAAAGACAATCCAATAATGAAACCAACCAACCAACCGTACAGACGCGCGCGCACACACACACACATATATATATATTTAAAAGTAATTACATTTCATTATAATTGTCATATCAGTTTTAAATTAGCAGCTTCAGATAGAGCTAACTTTTGTGATATGGGAAAGTAGGGTAACACCGCTCCCTCCAATGTCTCTAAACAGAATAGAATTGAAAATGCGCGATCAGTACCGGCACCTAGCGAACTTCATCGTAAGTTCCCAGTAAGGATATAGTTACCGTCGGAAAAAAAAAAAGTATTTTTGTGCCCTCACGTTTTTAGTTTAACGCTGTTTTATTATAAAATTCTACATGTAACTTGAAGGTAAGTGTATATTCTTATTTTCAAATGTTAGTTCACTCATTATGTCTACAAAATATATACAGTAAGCTGTACGTGCTTATTTATTTTTGTGGTGCATTTTTATGTCAACTGTGATGCATTATAATCCAACATGGCTATGAAGGGCAATGGCGCTCACGTGGAATACGAAGCAATTTTGCCAGTGGGCTACATTTTTAAAATTCAAATTCCTTGATTGACACCACTTTTTTGAACTGATGAATTTACCCTTGTTTTCGCTTTAATTATTATGTCATTAAACAATGGAAATTTTAATATTTCAAAAAAGTGGTGACAATCAAAGAACCTGAATTTAAAAAAAGTATGGAGACAGATGTCTGCTGTTTTTGCGGGGAATCCGGGAGATAAAACGAAATGTGGTTTCGCTGCGCAATATGTGTAAAATGGCCGCATAAAGTCTACTGTGGTATGAATAGCTCACACAACTACATGAGACTTTTCTCGTACTTAATGTTGTATTGAAATTTTGAGCGCCATTACCCAACGATGTCGGTCATTACCACTCATTGCCTGGTTAATTATATAAAACGATAAAAATAATTCCTAAGCTTTTTCATAAATTATTTTATTGCAAATTGTTCCTTATCCTTTGGACTTATACTGCGTTAATAAAATATTCAATTTATGTATAAATTTGACGCGATATTCATGTTCACCTATAAGTGAGCAGCATTACCCTGCTTTCTCCTAGGGTCTTTAAGTTGTAGAACTGATTTCGAAATTTTCTTTTCACGAAAAAGAAAGAGTTTGTAAAGCACTACATTATTAAAATATCTAAATAAATAAGAATAAAGTTTGGTTTTTAGGGAAATGTAAATACAAACTTCAATAGATAACATAAACGCACGCATGCATGCATGCATACATGCACGTACACGAATAACAGAAAGTTAGTTTAAAATAGTAACTACATCTACAATGATCAACAATGTACGAAGAAATCATAATAATTTTACAAAATATATTTACGAAATTAGAGCACTGTTATCATAGAAATTAGTTTTGGAAAGATATTTTTGCATGATATATAATTATTTTTTAAAGGCTGCTTTTCAGAAATGATTAAAAATTATTTTAGTCAAAATAATAAATTTCAACATTTTAAGTTAGTGAAACTAAAAAATTAATGAGAAAATTGGCAAGACAAAATTTCAAAAAGGGTGAAAATAATTTTTCGATACAGAGTATAAAGTTAAACATGCAACAAATAATTAACCTTTTATCAGGATTTATGCAGTTAGGCCTTCTTCGAGAGGCATTTAATTCAGAATTTGACGATTGTGATTTAGTCAGTTCAGCAGTAGTCGCAGTTGCAGTAATAGCTAGTTTAGGAAAAGCATATTCATTAACTTGAGAATGCTTGTTAGGAGCTCTCATTGTTGCAGGATTTGTAACAGTTATTACATTTTGCCATTTATTAGGATCATCAGGTAATTTCCGCAGTTGATGGGCTGAAAATTATCACATAAAATTTTAAAAAAAGTTATACATAATATATAAACAGTGCATCTCATATTCGAAAACTTGTTGACATTTGTAATTTCTCTCAAACCATATTTAATTGGAAAAACAAGCTAAGATGAAGTGTTTGAACTGATTTTTTCTATACTGAATAAGGGTAGGAAGGGCGATTTTCCATTTCATTGAAGAAGACGAACATATAAATTCAATAGATGGTGTACACAGGGCTCCCACTGGTCCGTTTTTTGAACACCAGTATTATTATTAGAAAAAAATTCGTGGTAGCTTTCGGATACAACTTTAAGAAAAACGCCTTACAAGGAATTTTCTACGAAATTTATAAAGGAAAATATTATTATAAAACTAGTGGTGTTCAAAAAACGGACCGAGTGGGAGCTCTGTGTACAGGATCGATCTAGCACTTAAGGACGAACATATTTATCCAAATCCGCCCTTAGAAACGGAACACTCTTTAGTATAAAACCTACTTTACCACTCTTTTCCACCACCTTTTCAACACACACACCCCGAGTCTGCATGTATGCAATTTTCCAATTAAGAGCAAAACAAGATTTGAATCATAACACTTATCAGGATGTTTCACGATGAAACACATTTAAAGTCCTGGTTGGAAGTGGATGTTAGAAAAATTAAACTTTTAAAAAATTGAAGCCTTTTTTTTTTTTTTGTAAATTTTACCGATTTATTCCCACTTTAGTAAAGTTTGTTTAATTAGTAAACAGGTGGTGCTAAGCTCTTCCAAAAAACCTTAACATTTAAGGAGAAACAGTACCTTTAAACTTTCAAAATATCGGTTTTCTGTTTATTCTGAATGTTTTAAAATTTCTCAACAATATGCAAAAAACCCCATAAAAAAATCTGCATTATTTCTTGAGTTATAATCAGTTATATACGGTGAGTATAATTGAATGTCCGTAAATATTGAAACTTTAAAAAGCATTTTCTCAGATTAGTAAATTTGGAGTTTTGCGCGCACTGTTTTTTTTTTAAACTATGTAAGCTACAGCTTAAAAAAAATTAACCAAATATGCGTTTCTTTATAGTCTACATGCTTAAAAAAAATCACAGATTTTGGTTATTTATTTTTTTGCATTTGAAAAACTTGAAAGAAATTTTGAATTTTGAATTTCTTTTTTGTGCTAATATTAAATTTTAAACTAAACGTTTTGCATATATTTTGATTTTAAGTTCTATTTTGTTCAAAAATTGTTTTCTATATGCTCAATCAATGTAAAGTTTTACCATGCGCGCAGCACGTAAGGGCCATTATTTTGAAATTCAGACAAAAAAGTGATATTTTGATTGTTGTATTTTTTTATTACCTTGATTTTTTTTATGTTGAAGAAGATCATATTTACTGCATATTGAGCAATTTTTAAGCCCTGAAAAAATTTCTTGTTTCCTGTAGAAAATGTCAAAGTTCAAGATCATGAATCCTTTTTTCCCCATGAAATTTGAAATGCCAGTATATTTGGATTCATATATCTCTGGAAAGCAACAACATCCAAAAACAATTTTGTCATAAGCCGTTATTATAACACTACATGCTTAGTAACATTTACTTGGTTCCATGGTGCATTGTTAATTTTCATTGTTATGTTGCCACAAAATGCAATCAAAATGACGTTTTTGTCCGTTTTCTGCACTTACTATCTTAGTTAAGCAATAGTTCCCCAATTTTTTTCTTATAGAATTTGAAAGCTTATTATTAGGACAAGCTATGTAATATAGAACTTTATCGGGATATCGATGCTGTTAGAAGATATAATCTGTTAAATGTGGTAAATTTCTGTTAATAAGCGGGGTCTCATACTATTTTCAGAAAAAAATGACAGAAGTTACAAAAGGCATTATGCTTTTCCCTATCAGACCTTTCATGCTTTTCCTTATCAGAAAATGGTTTATACCGTTTCTCTTTCCCTTTCCTATGTTTCTCCCCTATGAGGAAATGGAATATCCCTTTTCTTTTTCTCCTTCTAGGGGAAAAGCCTGATTATTGCACTGCCTTTTTGTAACTTTTGTCATTTTTTCTCTTCTAAAAATAGCACGAGACCCCACTTTTTTTTCGTTTCCATGTTTCTGTACGTATGTTCAACTACTACCTGATATATTTTATTTTATACAACTGTGATGCTTTTTTGAAATAGGACTAATTCAAAAGTTGCAGATTTTGAAACTTTTGAATATTTAACAAATTATTCTGCTAACAGCATCGATATCCCAGTAAAGTTCTATATTACTTAGCTTGTCCTAATTGTAAACTTTCATATTCTATAAGAAAAATTTTGGGGTACTATTGCTTAACTAATATAATAAGTGCAGAAAACGGACAAAAACGTCATTTTGATTGCATTTTGTGGCAACATAACAATGAAAATTAACAATGCCACATGGAACCAAGTAAATTTTACTAAGCATGTAGTATTATACTAACAGTTTATGACAAAAGAATTTTGGGATGTTGTTTTCCAGAGATATAGCAATCCAAACATACTGGCATTTCAATTTTAATAAAAAATGGGATTCATGATCATGAACTTTGACATTTTCTACAGGATACAGGGAATTTTTTCAGAGCTTCAAAATTGCACATTATTCATTAAATATGATCTAATTCAACATAAAAATATCAAGCAAACCGAAAAATACAACTATCGAACTTTGATTTTCAAAATAATGGCTCTTAATCGCGCATTAGTGAGATGAATTTTTAAATTTAAAATTTAAATCAGGGATGGCCAACTGTGGCACGGTGGATACCACAAAAAATTTACAGAAAAAGTTGACATCTTGAATCGCAGAGATTCGATGATTAGATAAGTCAATCGTTACTGTGAAATTTTAGTGGTATCAAGCGTGCCACTGTTAGCCACCCCTTATTTAAATATTAATTTTGTACATACAACATTAATTTCTTCGGATAATATAGTTAAGGATATATACTTTAGGCAGAAAGGGGAAAAAGATCTCAATTGCATATTGTTTATGTTTTGGTACTTTGAATAGGGTTATCTATTTGATTGTTTTAACACGCTCAAAGGTCCTGTACCCCTTAATTTCAAATATTTTTGATTTAATTAAAAATATTAAATAATAAAAATTAGTTTGCAATACCTGCAAAAAGATTTTGAATTTTAGCATTTTACTTATGCCATAAAATAGAATAACCCATTAAAATAAACATTTTTGAGTAACATCATATTGCACTCAGGTCTTCATTTCTTTGCCAATTCAAAATCATAGTTTCAACTCCAAATCGTTGACAATACGCAATGCCAGTTGAAAGCATGGAACTACTAATAAAGAGGAATTGACATACCTTTGAAATAGTGAAGCTTCAACTGTAACCGTTTTTCCAGATTTTAATTACTGTAGGCGTGAATTTCCACAAGTATATTTAAATAGAATTTTTCTCCTTATTAAAACACCTTTTTAATGCAAAATTTCAGGCATAAATAACGGCATAAACAGATATTCATTTATACTGGCAGCAATTTACTTCAGAGGCAGTCAGGTTCAGCGTTTCCGTCATATTGTGACAACTAAGACAACCTTCTATCGGTGTCAATGAAATATAGTACCTGCGCAAACTGCCGCCGGTAAAAACAATTAGAAATTTTTACCACATTTGTGAGGGACATTTTTCACGAATATGTTCGGGTTAAATAAGATGAAATCTTCTATTCAAATTTACTGGTGGAAGTTTGATTGGCGGTAATCAAAACCAGCTCATCCGATTAAAAAAAAAACAGCCGCCATCTTGTGACAACCTCTTCATTTACTTCCTTCGCAACTGGTAGACAATACACTACATGTCTCCTCATTTTTATTCAAAACTCCATTGTTGAAAGTAAATTTAATTTTGTACTTTTCTGAAACAAGAGGGAGGAAAGTAAATTTTAACTTCAAATTGAAATATTTTCATTAAAAATCCTTTTTTTTTTAAACTGGATATTAATTTGTATTAGTTTTATAAATCAGATAGTATCAGTGCAACGAAAGTTTTATTGAATATAATACAAAAATGAATGTATATTATAGTCATGTTAGTAGTCTCAGGATATAGTTTTATTTTGGCCCTGTAATTCATAAAGCAGGCCATGAAAAAAAACAAAACAAAATCAGGTTAAAAATGCAATGAATATCGCTCACTCGCAAGATAAGTGACACATCTCGCAAAGATTCGTTTTACGTTTTATTAGGCCCAAATAGGTATATCATAGTCGCGTCTTGCTAAACAAAAAGGTTAATAAGTGTAGTTACACGGAAAATCACTTTATTACGCTATATGTCCGTTTGTGACTAAAGAAGATGGGTGGATTGTGTGGTGGAGGTAAAATTACCCAAACCTCATCCTACGTCTTCATTCTTAAGTGTTTTGTGCTTTTATGCATGTTTATATTACTGCATGCAAAGCTAAGTGCTATAATTTCATATTACCGTGAAATCATGCAAATTTTCTTTTGCCTCTCCTGCGAAATTTACGTTTGAATGTTCATGTGTCACTTTTCTTGCGGGTGAGCGATGTATTATTAGTAGTGTGCCTAATAGTCCAGTATTTAAGAGTCTTAACGAAAATCAATAAAATTCGACATTCCTCTTTTGTAAATAGTTAAATGAACCTTAAATCAGGAAATTAATGTTACGTTACATACAGTCGTGGAAAAAAAAGTAAACACACCCTACTAACTCCTCAACGAATTATCGTAGAAGAAAGTTACTAGTACCAAGCGATTGGAAATAAAATCTACTTTTAAATGATGTATATGTAACTTGCTTAGAGGGGCATCTACATATTAAAACGAATCCAAACTTCATTTTTTTTTCAATATCAATATCCAAATATAACAAGATATTTCAAATCTTCGTTTCAAACTATGCATATACACCGAATTTCAAGTCATTTGACTGATAGGTTTTTGAATTATAAACATTCAAATTTAGTGCTTCAAATGTTAAATTACATTTTCAAATTTTTATTAATATCTCCTGAAATTATATTTCTAATGTACTAATTTTTTCTGTAGCAATTATATTAAAATACCCAAACATAAATGCGTTTAATTTGCAGTTTTTATAATTTTATGATATCAATTGTGAATTATGAAATTAATATTAGAAAAAAATTATTTATTTCAACCTACAATTTTTTTGATGGATTTAGATTTATTAAGTCCTGCTTTATAGAAATCCAAAATTTCACATTTTTCTTCCAAGTAGTTTTCAAATTATGCTTAAAAACGGCAAAATGATGAATTAAAAGGCCATTTATGATAGAATTGATTCGATATTCTGAAATTTCTTATGCTATCCTGTAATCCAGCTGTCTTCAATGACTGCTTGAGTGGTGTTTAGGATGCCTTGATAAGCAACAATAATCAAGAAGGGAGCTCTCTAGGTTAACAATCGAGTACCGAATTTCCATTTGGATACAGCTCCTAGAATACGCTCGTTTTAAAATAATTTCTCGGAAACTTATCGTACGAATTTCATAAAAACTTGTTTTTAAGCTAATTGAATGGTGTAGAGTTCCTTTATGCTGTCAGAATTGTGTACTGCGATTGAAAAAAAACAAAGTTATGGTTCCTTTTAATATGTAGATGACCCCCTAAACAAATTTTATATACACCATCTAAATGCGAACTCTATTACAAATCGTGCGGTACCAGTAACTTTCTTCTGCGATAATTTTTTGCAAAGTTAGTAAGGGGTGTTTACTTTTTTCCCCCACGATTGTCCATTTAAATATTATCCTAATAACATACAATTCTGCTGAACTAGTACATTTATATTGACAAAAATACTTCCCATCTCTTTTCTAGGAAGAACATATTGTTTATATATGCATTTATTACAATTATTATATAATACGAGGGCATAAATTTTGATTATCTTATATTCGCTTATTTAATTAAAACATTCCAATTTAGAAAACTGAATAAAATTTAGTGTTTTATAACTAAGATTATTGGATGATCATGAAAATTATTTAATTTACAGTAACAATAAGTATCGTAACATTGACATCATGATCTGAGGTGCATTTCCCGATTTTAAAAAAGTAGAGCTGACTACTTTCTCCCCCCCCTCCCCCCCAATCAGCACAATTTTGGTATGGATTTTATTATATTACAAAAAATAACTCAAAATTAAGGCTATATACTCACAACTTATTTCTGTCCCAGGATTAACAGTCTGGTTAGGAATGACACCTTCTATATGTTGGTAGTTAGGTGTAGATGGTATAGCACCTTCTTCTATTAGATTCGGATAAGTTCCGTGACTTTGCAATATCTGAACATTCGAAATAATTTGCGGTGTATGGTCACCCTGCACTTGGACACCTTGCAAACTACATACAGGCCCTTCGAGCTCAAAATTATTCTCATGTCTGTGCCCAGCAACAGCTTTGACACCTATCTGCGCTTCTGTCGTCGAAAAAGCAGGCGATTCTGTCGACAAACAAGCAAGCGCTTCTGTCGACAAACAAGCAAGCGATTCTGTCGACAATCAAGCAAGCGATTCTGTCGACAAACAAGCAAGCGATTCTGTCGACAAACAAGCAAGCGATTCTGTCGACAAACAAGCAAGCGATTCTGTCGACAAACAAGCAAGCGATTCTGTCGACAAACAAGCAAGCGATTCTGTCGACAAACAAGCAAGCGATTCTGTCGACAAACAAGCAAGCGATTCTGTCGACAAACAAGCAAGCGCTTCTGTCGAAAAACAAGCAAGCGCTTCTGTCGAAAAACAAGCAAGCGATTCTGTCGACAAACAAGCAAGCGATTCTGTCGACAAACAAGCAAGCGATTCTGTCGACAAACAAGCAAGCGATTCTGTCGACAAACAAGCAAGCGATTCTGTCGACAAACAAGCAAGCGATTCTGTCGACAAACAAGCAAGCGATTCTGTCGACAAACAAGCAAGCGATTCTGTCGACAAACAAGCAAGCGATTCTGTCGACAAACAAGCAGGCGATTCTGTCGACAAACAAGCAGGCGATTCTGTCGACAAACAAGCAGGCGATTCTGTCGACAAACAAGCAGGCGATTCTGTCGACAAACAAGAAGGCGATTCTATGGACAAACAAGCAAGCGACGCTCTACCGGCATCTATAATTGGACTGACTTGTCCTTTAATGTATTGACCAAAAGATAGCTGAAAATTAGGAAGCGTCACTTGCCGTTGGTGATGATACTGTTGTTGTGCACCCTTTACAGCACAGCCATTGGCCGTTTGCCCCTGGACAGAATTCGTATCTTCAGTAGAACAGAGCTGCCAATAGTTGTAGTCCATGTCGTTGCTTTAGAATTCGCACGGTACATATGAACTGGAAAAGCAACCTGTAGTTGTCGAATTTCACTATGTGGTTGTTCTAATATCTAAAATGTTTCAGTAAATATCAGTATATTTCATCATTTTATAACATTAAAATTAGAAATGTTTACAAGCAGAAAATGTAATGCAATATTTAAGAAATTATAACTAATACAATATAAAAGTATATTCAGTGGTAAAACGGACAATGTTTGGAATACAAAAACTGACCATTCAAGAAGATTGTGCTTTAGAAAGAAAAAAATATTCCATATGTAGTTGCTGTGTTTATGATTGGTTGTGTTTATGACGGCCAATTATCAGCACGAAAGATATAGGCACTGAGAGGGAGAGTGTCCGCAGTGGAGGTCTTTCTAAGGGAACCTAACCCGTATTTACCCGTAAAACAAAGGTTCGAAGAAAACCACGAAAACTCCGAACGATTAGGCCGACGGGCGCGATTAGGATCGAACCCTGCTCCTCCCGTCAACCAGCTTCGAGAGCAGAACCTCTCCGCCACTGGTGGGGCGCATGTAGTGGCTGTGATCTCCGAATATTTTCCATAAAACGAGGATCCGCTCAACAGAAGTTCTGAAAAGTGTGGTTTGATATCACATGCATATTTTATATATAGCTAAATTAATCCTAATTTAAAAAACAGTTGACCTGTTATAACTTACTTTTAAATTATTGTAATAATGAAAAAGCAGAGAAGTGCGTAATTTAGGGGTATCAAACTGTGGCCCGCCGGATACCACTAACTTTTTAAAGAAATAGTGGACTTCTTGAATTGGTGAGATTCAATGATTAGATAAGGCAGTGATTTCTATTAAAATTTAGTGCTATCCGTCGGGCTACAGTTTGCCACCACTTGCTTATGTAATCTAATTTGTACATAAGACTAAATTGTACCTAGGAAAGTGTTAAATAATAGTTTAATATTAAAATTTGGGAAAGAACACTCGATATAGTAATCACAAACACAATTAAATTATTAAACATTCTTGAGTGTAAAAGAGATTGTTAAATTAATGAATTTATAAAATAACTTTACAAAGTATGATACAGCCCTCAATAGCAATATTTATGGATATAAGTTTGCTGAAGAAACAATCTCAGTTGACATCTTTTCACACAATATAGTAATGTTTTGATGAATATTTGTTTGATTTTTACCCCATACCTGTATAATTTTAATTCAGGAATTTAACAATTTTCGATACATAATGACATGCGAGATAAATAGAACGATACCAAGATTTATAACATCAAATGAATTTATCTTTTTACTTATGTTATTAAAATGTATGGATGTGTATTTGTATGATAACTAAACATCAATTTTCCCGATTAATTGATTAATCTATTATTAGTGATCATTTAATTTCCCTTCTGTAACTAAAACGCACACAAATGCAACACTAGAATAGCAGTATACGTATAAAACTATTCATTAAGTAAATGAAAATAATAAACTTACAAGGGGAATCAGAATTGAGAAAAAGAGCTAACGGCAACTATGCAACAATCAGAGAGGCATTTAATTTTAGCCCTAGTTATTTAAAGTCACTATTATACAGAAAATATCATTATTTAACAAGATTTTACTACTTTAACCTGTAGCTGATGTTACCGGTCTCACAGACCGGTGCTTTTTTCAATTTTCATAGTTTAATTTGCAAATTTTAGTTTATCTACAAACACTACTGAAATTTTGTTTCGTTTGGAACTTAAGTACTATCACCACAGACTTTTGAATAGGTGAATTTTAATTACAACACTCCTGTGCAAAAAGTTTAGTATAAAAACAACATCCGATGAGTTAATCGCGCCTTTTTTTCATATTTTGATGGAGCGGTCTCACAGGCCGCTTCACACTAGTTATGTGACATTTTCTGTGACATCAGTTAAAGGTTAAATCTCTTGCACATTTCAATACTTTATTGGAAATTTCATAGTAAAATTTTTGTTTGTATATTATTGAAATATTAACCTAACTAGAATCAAAAACAAAGTAAAAATAAGAAAGAAATCATATTTTAAGCATAGGTTATAGAACACTTTGCAAATTTTCAGGAAAACTGTCACAGAACTTAACACATAAAAAATGTGAATCCTATATATATAAACAAACACCTTATAAAAAATATAACTGACTTGAAAATAATATTTCAAAAATGGTCGTCGATAGTCGTAAAGGTACTCGAATTCCTTTGTTCATCCCTGCACATGATGATTAGATCTGTATGTACAGTCGTAGAAAAAAAAAGTAAACACCCCCTACTAACTCCTCAACAAATAATCGTATACGAAAGTTACTGGTACCGAACGATTTATAATAAAGTCTACTTTTAAATTATGTATATGAAATTTGCTTAGGGGGCCATCTACATATTAAAACTAATCCAAACTTCATTTTCTTCAATGGCAATACGCAATTTTAACGAGATATTTCAAATCTTCGGTTCAAACTATGCCCAGACACCAAATTTCAAGTCATTTGAATGATAAGTTTTTGAATTATAAACATTCAAAATTTAGTGCTTCTAATGTTAAATTACATTTTCATATTTTTTTAATATGATTATTTTTTTAATATAATTTCTTCTGAAATTATGATCCTAATGTTCAAATTTTTTGTGTAGCAATAATACTAATATACCCAAACATAAATACGTTGAATTTGCAATTTTTATAATTTTTCTGATATGAATTATGAAATTAATATTTAAAAAAATTATGAATTGCAACCAACAATTTTTTGATGGATTCAGATTTATTAAGTCCTGCTTTATGGAAATCCGTAATTTCACATTTTTCTACCAAGTAGTTTTCAAATTATGCTTAAAAAACAGCAAAATGAGGCTTTAAGGAGCCGTCTATGATAGAAGTGACTAAATATTTTGAAATTTCTTACGCTATCCTGTAATCTAACAGGCTTACTTGACTGCTTAAGGTGCCTTGATGAAGAAGGGAGCTCTCTCGGTCAACAATCGAATACCGAACTTCAATTTGGATACAGCCCTTAAAATACGCTCGTTTTAAAATAATTAATTTCTCGAAAACTTGTGGTACGAATTCCGTAAAAATTTGTTTTTAGACTAATTGTAGGGTGTAGAGTTCATTTATGCTGTCAGAATTGTGTACTGCTATTGAAAAAAACAACGTTATGGTTCGTTTCAATATGTAGATTGCCCCCTACGCAAGTTTTACATACATCACTTAAAAGTAGACTATTTCCAATCGTCCGTACCAGTAGCTTTCTTTTACGATAATTTGTTGAGGAGTTAGTAGGGGGTGTTTACTTTTTTTTTTTCCACGACTGTACATTAGGGGAGACTGGGCTACTTAATCCCCACTTTCTGCCTTTATTTTTTTCTCAGTTGTCATTTGACATTTTAAAGAATTTTTTTTAAACCAAAATAATCGTGTGTCCATTTCTTACACAATATAATTGTTTTCTGGTTATTAATTTCAGAAAATTGCTTTTTTCAATTTTTTTTAAAAAGAGGATCATGTATCCCCACTTAAAGGGATACTTGATCCTTTCTTTGGGGATACTTGATCCCTGTCAAAAATCAAGCTAATATTGTTTCATTATGAATACATTGCAATATTATAAGTTAGTAATAAACATTTAACTTTTATTTCTTTCATTTATGACTACAAGATGAATATTTAAACACTTTGTTGATGACTTGACGTGTAGATATTTATAAAATCTATAAACGCAATTTAATAAAAGAAAAAGTTAAAATGAAAATTTTAGAAACAAAATCGAGAAAGAAATCAACAAATAGTTAAACTTTATTTTAATAATACAAGTATACAATACTACAAAGCAAAAGTAATGAATAAGGCTTTCAAAAAATAATGACACAGCATCATTATCAGCAGGTATTGTGAAACATTGAAATGTTAAAGTGAAAGGATATTGTTGTAGCAGTTCTTAAGGCTCCATTTACTATAAGTGGATTAGGACACTTAATAATGCAGCCTGACTCATTAACTATGCTTTTATCAACTTTTTCCGGGAAATAGAATTGATTAAGCGTGCCTTTACTTCGTAAAATATTGATCTCATATTAAAAAAGTACCACTTTGTTTTACTTGACCTACGTAACGAATTTTTTTTTTTTTTTTTTTTTTTTTTTTTTTTTTTTTTTTGTACAAAATTAACTAAATTTGACGTTTAAAAAAAAAACTCTTTTGCTAAATTGATGCTAAATGTTCTTTATTTAGTAACAAAACTGAAGTATTTCTGTTTGTATTAAAATCAGGGTTGGCACGGTTCAAAGCAAGTGATTTAAACCAATTGGTTTTTTTCTCAAAAAAATCTGGTTTTTCAGAACAAATCTAATATTTTCTTTTTTTCGTAATTTAAATGTTTTAAACTATTGAACAAAGTAATTTCTACTTTTAACACTTTTCCTCAGCAGTCAACATGGGACATAAATGAGTCTCTGACGTCTAGATCATATTTCTAATCATAGAAAATGAAAATTATCATGTACTGATGAGCATGTCTGGTACACTAAAGATTTATTTTAAAACATGTGAAATTAGAAAAGATAAAATACGTAAATGATATTAAATACTTAGCGTAAAATAACTTTCCTTTAAAAAATACAGAATATTTAAAGCAGTCAATAACAAAATACATTATGATCTTTAAGATTTTGGGTCAGGTTGTAGAAGAAAATTTTCAGGGTTAGGGTAGATTATCCTTAAAAAATTTAAAGGAGTAACTTAAGATATGAAATTGAATAATACAACTTGCAAAAATAGACTGCAGATTATAGCATTTCAATTCTGACAATCAATCTTTTCCGTTACCTGATGAATCTAAAGGTAAAAAGTGTTGACTTGGAGTCATCACTCAGAAAACAAAATAACCAGAAGTTCTTGGATGTATTTTTTTATATTTATGAATCTACTATATTATTAATCAAAAGATACGATTTTCATACGAATCATACGATTTTCAAGGTATCAATATTTCATTGTGTGGAGCAGTTGACTAGTGTTCGAACACAAGACATAGCTGATAATAATGTTTAATTTATAAATGATTTTAATCTTCAACATAATTGATTCTAGCTATTTAATTTGAATATTTTCAAATTAAGTTAAATTAGTTATATAATATCCAACAACGTTTATTTTACCAACAGATATGAATCTGTATCCAATGGGTATGATATTTAAAAAAAGCTCGTTTAAACCAAATAAACTGTTTTTTATGTTTAAAAAAAACCCCGGCTATTTGCCAACCCGGATTAAATATTTAGCTATTTGGGAATACATGATCTCTAGTATCAGGTATCCCTAGAAAGAGGGGGGGGGGGTATCTAGTATCCCAATTTTGTGTATAGAACATTAACCCTTTATCTACTACATTATGATCTACTGTATTATTTTTTTTCAGTTACTACAATGAAAATTAAAGGATAAACATAAAAATAACACTCACCCGTGAGAGGTAATTAATTGAAGTGGTATTTTAAAGGACCGTAAGTACACTATGACAAAAATATCGTAACAGAAAACCCACATGGTATTTCAAATGGCACCAGAAAATATTTTCGATTTCATAAGATTGAAATATAGGCTTTTTTCGTATTTATAAATAAATATTGCGGCAAATTCCTTTGCCAATCATTTATTTCAATACTTTAGAATTGAAAATACTTCGCCCCTAAAAGGGTTAAAAAAACTATTTTTTTAGAGGTTTCAATATTGTTAGCAGTTCTCTACTTATGCCACGTCTATATTCCAGGGACAACATGTTCTCTCGCATCTCCACATCTGCAATATATGAATTTACATATGCCATTTCTAGCATAGCAAAAACGAGCCTGTGCGACAACTTTTTCAATTTCCTAAAAAAAATAACAATGAAACAGAAAAGAAATACCAGGGAAATCATCACTACACTGCATTTTAGTAATAACACTTTAAAGCAGATGAAAACGATGGATGACTTCATTGACAAAAAGTAAACAAAAAAGTTTTTTTTCCATCACCCAGTGCACTGTCGGTACTTATATGTACCACCGAGTAATTCAACTGTTATATCAAATACATACACCGTTCACCTAAAATATCTAGTCAAACTGTATCCTAAGATCATAATGAACACAAAAAATAATCCAACACTTATCTTATACCCTTTATTGTGTTTGTAGAAATAAAAAGACGAGCATGACAATCTGTAAAAAATGTCCTCAAAAAACACATATACTGTATCAAAGATAGCCTCTTTCCTCCATAAATAACTAACCTATAACTACTGCTGCCATGTATCCGGATAAAGTGCAGTTAAAAGTCTGTTTTTGAAAAGTGACATTTAAATATTAATAATATTCATTATGGGATGAAAGATTAAAGTGAGTGGTACTTATAAGTACCGTCAGTAGATAAAGGGTTAACGTATATTTTAGGTGTTAAATAAACAAAACTAATTTTGTAAGAAGTTATATTGAGAAAGTATGAAAGTTATGAATGAGATAACGTTTTCACCTTAAAATGATATAAAATTCAATTTATCAAATTTTAACAATAGAAAATAAAAACAAAACTTTAAAATCTTTTTTAAAAGTTGAACTTTCAAACACTTAAATATTTCCTTTTCATGCTGAAACAAAATGACTGTAAATGATTTTGTGTTGCCAGTTTATCTGAAATAATGAATCTTAAAATGTGTTGCTAGATTTCAAAAATCTACATATTGATTTTATTATACTTTATGATGAATGATGAAGTATCCCCATACTGCCCTACACTGTGTGAAACTAGTCGGATGTGTCAATCCCAAAATTTTCTTCGTTCACATATATGTTAATATTTCAAATATTTGTTGCACACGTTAATACTTCAGCGTCATAACTTCAATATTACACCAACTTTGTTTTTCATGTTGAGTTTCTGCTTCGTTTTACTAACCGGAGTAAAAAAGAGCTAATCTAAATCATAATATTTAATAAAATCATTATCTTTCGTTATTCTTTCTACATCAGCTGCTTGAGAATTGCCCGTCGCTGCTTGAGCAACCTATGTGCAATAAAACTGCGAAAAACACTATTATAACGCCCCCTTCTGTCAGATTGTTACCAAAGGCACGTGGTATCTGCTAGCCATAGCCAAAAATATACACATGAATTTTGCTTCAATTCTATGCATAACTTCATACATTTTCTGATAGTACAATAATGAAGGTGGCACAAAAATCAGTACTGTTGCAGTCCGTTCCGTCGAAATATTTCCAAATTAAGGAGGACCTGCTGGCCATAGTCAAAAGTCACACAGAAAATTTGGTTCAATTCTATGCATAACTACATACATATTTTGATGCTACGATAATGAAAATGGCACAAAAATCGTTATGACAGTGCCTCCTTCAGGCAAAATATTTTCAAATTCAAAGCGGACCTGCTGGCCATTGCCAAAAACATACACAAAAAATTTGGTTCAATTCCATGCATAACTTCATGCACTTTTCGATGATACAATGAGGACAAACGGGCATATAGAAGGACATTTTGTATAAATTTGTTTTTCGGGATCGCTGACCGCCTAAAACACGTAAATCAGTCGAAAAAAATTCTATTGTAATATTTTCTTCTTTAGAAAGAAGAAAGTAAAAATTTAGCTTATTTAGAAAACGCAAAACACAGTTGGAAATAGGGGAAACTAGGGTTACTTGACCCACTTCTTAGTTTTGGATTGTTAATTTTTTTAACATTATTTATGGGTGTGTAAATGCAGTTTATATATACTTAATGAAGTATCACACAATATTTATTATTATTATTCCAAAGTATTAATTATAAAAGATAGTAAAATATGAATATTCAAAACTTTAAATTTGTGTCAAGTGTCCAAATGTATAGAGATACTTGATCCATCATCAGGGATACTTGACCCAAGTCATAATTTTGGAAGTATGATTTAAAATAATAAACAAAACACTTTTACAAAAGAACAAAATTAACATTAAGTTTAATACTATTTTATTTTTGTCAAACAAAATTAATAC
This sequence comes from Maratus speciosus, assembly GCA_963932465.1. Classification (NCBI taxonomy): domain Eukaryota; kingdom Metazoa; phylum Arthropoda; class Arachnida; order Araneae; family Salticidae; genus Maratus; species Maratus speciosus. The sequence goes on along the minus strand of OZ010796.1, from coordinate 269,700,862 downwards.
TTTTTATTTTTATTACATAGGCGTATTATTAATTTACCCAATTTTAATTTTTATTGTAGAAATTTCAAAATATTAGCTGTCTGAAAGTTCATTCTGTGTCTACACATGTTTCAGATTAAGAAAATAACAACTTATTAAACTCCAAATATAATGACATATTTAAACACAAAACTTGTATCTATCATTTGTATCGAAAACTCAGGTGGATGGACAAAAATTATGGGCAAAAATGGACAAAAATTAAGACGTTATGGGGTTTACTTTTTTGGTTTTCAAAAAACCACTCCTTATTTCCATCCCCTCTGTCCGATTTTGCCCATTAATGAACTTGACCGAGATTTTATGCCCCTTGATTTCATGTATCAGTTTGGAAGAGATATGCGCAGAATTACGGAAGTTATCGTGTCCATAAAAAAGTGATATAGATAGATAGATTGATTGATTGATTGATTGATAAAGTTTTTTACTGAGGGTGGTTCTGGGTTCTAAGGGTCACGATCGGTGCAGATCTGCAAAAATATTACAGAAATTCCAACATAGGAGCGATCGCAATAGGTAGTATTTCACACGAAATCTACCTAAGGTCTAATCTAAGGTCTTACCTTTAAACAAAGAAATTTATAAAGTCAGAGGTTACAGCACGAAAAAGTTACTTTTGGAGCATGAAAATGTATTTTGTCTGATAGTTTAAAAATTTACGGATTGATTCAGATGTTATTTTAATCATGTGGTCCGAACTGAAAGAAAGGAAGTTATGCCACTTCCAACTTACAAAACTTTCCAAATTTTTAGAAAAAAGTCTTGGGTCAAGTATAGCAAGTTTCCCCTACGCCTTCAGCAATTTCCACTATTAGACAGAGTTCACCTGAATAATTTTGTGCAACTATATATATTACTTACAGATTTATATACACGGATCATATTAAATAAAAAATAATTCAGGGTAAACAAACGCATAACACAACTGAAACGCACTTTCAGAAATTACCATCAATAGACCCTAATGTAGAGGAATCTGGGGAGCGTTGACCACGTTTTCAGAGAAAAAGATTTTTATAAATTTTATTTTGGCTATAAAAAAAAAGAAATAGTAGTACATATTGAAGGAAATATTATTGTCAAAAAATATATATTTGTGATCATGTAAATGTGTTCCTTCTTTTCCAAAATTATTATTTTTCAAAGCATAGATAAGTCAGGCAATAATGTATAATTTTAAAATGAGAAATAATAAATATTTTTTTATTAAATATGCAAACATTAAGTATAAATTTTTTTATATGATAATTGAAGACTGAAATCATTTAAAGATCATATATTCTCCCGTTATTAATATTTAGAATGTATTTCGGGTATTTTCTTATAATAAAAATAATAATAAAGAAAATTGCCTATACAATCAAATAAATAGACCTTTTTACTTATGTTAAGCATGTTTTATTCAATTTACACATACAGGGCTTGGAGAGTTCCTAAAATTTTCACACTTTCCTACCATAATTTTAAAACTATAATATTTATTGTAGAATTCTATTGTACATGTTCAAGGACTCTAGCATGAATATTTTTTATTTAAAATACTGGTAGCAAATTGGGAAAATTTTAGGAACGCTGCGAGTCCTGTAATTTTAATGTGTGTAACACACATTAAAATTTACAAAATGTGATAATCTTAGTTTAATCCCTTAATTCTCGCTCGAGTCATATTCACGTGCTTAGGGTTGGCATTAATCGATTATTTTTTTTAATCGATTGATTAGTCGATTAAATATTCAATCATAAGAAATTGACGCCTAATTAAATTTATTATGACTGAAATTGAAAAAGTAATTGCTCTTTAAAAAGTTTTTTATGATTCATTCAATCTGGATTAATTTAATCATTAATTACATAGATAAAAATTAAATATGACCGCCCTCTTTACTTTCTTAAATTCGCTTTCTTTGCTATGAAATTCTTTTTAAGAGTCACTATACGATTATCCTTATTGATTATACAGGGTTACACAAAATTATTCATATAAACCGAGGTCACTATGTTTAATTATTTAAGGGGGGATTATGGGCAATTGAAACCCACTTAATAAAACTAATATATTCTTTTATAATTATTTTAGGCAAATAGGAGCAATATTATCAATCATTTGATAGTCACAAATTGATGGCGATAGTCATAGATTATACTTCATATCGGTAACACTACCTTCAATGGATGCAGAAGCGAAAAAGTTCTGAAATTGCAATTTTTATTATATTGACGGGGAGAAAAACTTGAAATTTGCATTATGGTAATTACTTAAAAGTTTTAAAGTCTGTGTAAGAACAGGTTCTAAAAAATTCGAAAATTAAAATGGTGAAATCAGCAAAAGGTGTTTTAAAAACATCCTAAATTACGATTTCAATGGAATTGTTAAATATAGAAAATTTAAATTTGAAGTGGATGTTACTTTTAAGACCAGTCTCACAGAACAGTTAAAAAGTTTAGATATTTAAAAGGTTGAAATGAATGGCGAAAAGCGTTCAAAAATTCTAAAATTACGATTTTCGGGGAAATGTTAAGGATACTAACTTTATATTATACACGTTTGCTACTTTTAAGACAAAAATATATGCGCCTTACAATTTTTTTAAATTGAAATATAAAAAGTTGTGGTAGAAAATGCGCCTTTTGACATGAAACATAAGAAAATTTCATAATTTTTTTTTTTTTTTTTTTTTTGCTTTTTCTTGAATGGCAGTAACTTTCAAGTTAAAAATAGAAAAGATTCAACTCAACTTTTTTTTATAAGTTTCTAGTGTAGAAACTCCTAACGAAAAAAAAAAAAATATATATATATATATATTTATTTAAACATACTTAATGACCAGTGTTGAATTCAGGGGGTGACACCCCCCCCCCTCTTCTCGGAGCGATGACATGTCCCTTCCGGAAGATTTGAGATTTTGTATTTACAATGGTCAAAAAGTGAAATCCACCCCCCCCCCCCCCGGAGTCACAAAAATCCCGCCCGGAGAAAAGTGCCTGAATTAAACACTGTTAATGACTAAAAATAAAATCTTAAGATTTGTGTACCAAGAGTATTTCTCTTAATTGCAACTCATTTAAACTTTGAAACAAACAACAAAAAAAATACCTATTTTTTTTCTTTGGAATTTTAATCTAATTAAATATAAAGAAATGATCTATAAATATTATTTATTAAGCTTACAAATATTTATACAGTGCACATTTACATATGTTTAGAGAAATTTTAAACAGTTTAAATAATTGAAAGCAAAAAAAAAAAAAAATGATTCTGTATCAGATAACTGATTTGCAGCTTCAAATTGCGTTTGATAAACATACTAAATTACGCTAAACATACGACATTACGGTAACATACTAAATTATGCTTATATCATAAAAAAATACTTGCAACAAACTGAAGGAGAAAGTCTACCGTAAAAGCAAAATGCAGCATTTTGATGTCATCTTCACATCATAAAAGTGTAAGAATAAATCAAATGGAATGCTTTACATCTCCACCCATTCAAGCCAAAGCAAATTTTTGCAGCATATTTGGAGCAATTAATTTCATTAAAATACTCAAATTTTTCAGGAATATTTTCACAGTAGGGGAGACCGGGGGAATGGCGACACCTTAAGGGAATTTAAATTTTTTCACCTCGAAAAAATGTTTATTTTTTAATAGTAAAAATTCTAAAGCTGTGTCATGATCTTAAGTATCTGTATAAATTTAACAGTAATCATAACTGTAAAGTAAGCATACATAAAAAAATATTTTTTAAACCTCTGCACAGTGGCGGGATTACCCAGGACACTGGGGTAATTCCGCCACTGTACCGGGGTAATGCCGCCACTCTTTAATGACCTAGTACATGCATCAAATGGATACTAGGAAACACACAACCTACTGAAATTAGTTAGAAAGCAATGTAATTGAGCAGAATAATGGTTAAGCTTACAATTTACTTCATATTGCAAAAGTCACTCTGCTGAATCGGCTCCACTACATTAAAATGAGGCCATTTCTCACCCGATTTGCATGGCGGCGGTATTACCCCGTGAGGACAATACGGCGGAAATCCCCAAGCAAAGCCGAAAGAAGAACCGAACTTGTTCAACACATTGCATCAAAATGTCGGCGAATGCATGTAGATTACGGGTCATATTATCTTAAATACCTAATGTTACAATAAAAGGTGCTTATCTATACTCATTTGAAGCTCCAAAATAATAAGTAACTAGATGAAAACTACATTTTTCACTAGATCAGACGAACGACGTACAGCAAAGTCACTCCCACTTTAGGCACTGTTTATATTGTTGGCCACTATAGTGCAGGCACATTCACTATCTCAAACTGCCTTTAGTTTTTAAACTAGGTGGGATGGCGGCATAACCCGGGTTGGCGGCATTCCCCCGGTCTCCCCTACATTTACATATTTTCCGACATTTTTCAAGGATTTTAATTAATTAAAGTAAAAACAAATCTGTATGGGATTACTAATTTGTTGCAGCACATTTTGTGCAAATAATCATACTAAATTGTTGCAGCACATTTTGTGCAAATAATCATACTAAATTGTTGTACATCATAAGAAAACTATAACAAGCAGAAGAAAAAAAGTACATTGTATAAGCAAAATTCAACAGTTCGATGTTGGTTTTACATCAGAAAATTATGAAAATAAATCAGTGGATTTGCTTTTTACCCCCCCCCTTTTTTTACCAAAAAGAATCTTTCAAAATATACTGTCAAACCGGTTAATTTCAATAATGTACTCATAAAATTTCATTCATGTGAAAAAAAAATCGAACAATGTTTTAATTGTTCTTTAAACTAAATGCATGTTTGATAATAGTGTATTACTAATACAAATAATTCTTTATTGGTGGTACTAATTAACAAACGTCCTTTTATGACTCCCACATTTTAAAAATCTTTTCGAAACACGCACTCATTTTTTTAAAGGGTCTTTCTTTTTTTGTAAAATGAGTAATTTTGTTCGATATCTTGGCATTTTAATAAAAACAACCGAGCATTTTATACATTTAACAGATTTAAATGGTTTCGTCAAATGGCAAATGAGTAGCAAATTTTGATTTCGAAGCAGTCTTATTTTCTTTTTCAATTAAGTTTCAATTTTCAAAACTATATTTTTTTCTGTTATTCACAGTATTAAAATAGTCACTATATCACATGCATATACGTAAATCAAAATATCTATATATAAATTTACATATGTAAATAAAATTCATAATCATGAAATAACAATAAAGTTGAATAGAAGAATTGGGAGGTATGTTCTTTAAATTTTGATAACTCTGTTAAAAACGACAAAATGTGAGTTTATACTAACTATTGAGAGATGGAAATGCTAAAAAGGGGAGGCTGAAAATTCATCGAATTCAAAATATAATTCACTATGCTTTGGTCATACAAAGAAGATTTAATTTTGTTTGACATTTTAATAAGGGATACTGTTTTTAACAGACATAACATACCTTAAACATCCTATCTTCAAGTCTGAACTGAGAAAATAATGAAAAAACACTAACTACTTTTCCCTTCCAGTTATCCGGCTCTACCCTAACAATTATCTAGCGAAAGGTTTTTTTTTTAAGTAATTTAAATTATTCTTCATTACTACTTTCTTTGCAAACATCATATCCGAAAATTTTGAGAAGTAGATAAATTAATCATCGTGGCCAAAAAAACATCCTTTCTACAGTTCCAGATGATGGCATCGCGGGATTTTACTTCACAAACACTCTTTTTAACAACTGATAAAGTTCTAGAAGATTTACTTCTTGACACTGTTCCGAAAAAATCCCGATATAAGGAGTTCGACTTCCTTTTAGCAGTGTCCAATTCCTCACACTGGCTATCAGAATCTGAACCGAAATCAAAATACATATCTTCCTTTGATTTTTTAGTGGAACAGGTTTGAAGGAAAAGGTCTTTCACGTTTGCAGAAATTTCATCACATATTGCAGCTATGAATAATCGAATACACCCTTTAAGCCTCTTCAATGGTATAAAAGAGAACCATTCATTTTAAAATTTAGGATAACTTAAAGCTACAATTACAGCGTTTTCAGCAACATTACCGGAAAGACCATAAAATTCAGAAAACCTCTCTTCAATACGGTCAATGTACTTGTTTAATACTGATCTACAATGCTTGAGAATCCGTTTAAGTAGTTTCTTCAGGTTCTTTTTAAGAGCTAATAGACAAGGCAAAACAACACCATAAAACATTTTACTGCCTTATAAGATATCAATTGCATCTGCTGTCGGTGTAGCGCAATCAATGAATTCATCAATATAATCATATTCAATATTTGTTAGCGGATTTTTGTGCCCCAAAGCCCGACTTAGTATGAAATTTTTATTTCTTATTGCTGAAATTTGTTTCAGTCTCGTGGGTCCGGGACGAGATAACGTATGTCCTAAAATGCTTTGTATAATTTCCACTGATTCTGGTCGCGCTGGAGCATTCCATAATGCATTGAATTTCTTGATAACTTCCAAATGCAGTTTTATTATCATTCAATAAATCTTTTATATCAGCACTCGCTGTCAAGTTTAGAGTATGAGCACAACATCTGAGATGAGGGGATAACAAATTATCATCGATATTATTATATGTCGACTTGTTTGTTACCGTTTGGCTATTTTTATCAATTAACGGATCTTTGTATATCGGCGTACTCTCAGATTCATCTTCGGCATCGCTGGCAAAAAAAGCCTAAAGACACGTCTGTCTCCAGTTCCAGGGATTTCGTTTCAACTTCAAAAATCTTGAAGGCTTTCACAAAATTTGTACCGTTATCTGTAAATGATGCTACTATCTTTGAACCGTCTAAACTGAAATCCGAATACAATTCAAGCAAAATATCTTTGATTCGATCATGTGTATGTGACCCTTTAAATCGCCGACAAGCAAGTGCAACTGATTGTCTTTGTAAATATGCAAGTTATCCAATGGGCGGTTACACCCAGAGAGCTTTTTTTCCGACCAAATATCTGTCGTGATACAAACATATTTGGCAGATATCAACTCCTCTTTTACTTCAGATTCTTGTTCAAATGATTGCTTTAAAATAGCATTTCTTAGCGATCGTCGATTCGGGATTTTAAGGCTTTGGTCGCTTATGTTTAAAATTTCGAACAATTTTTTGAAATATCGATCTTTTACTGTTCGTACAGGTATCACTGAGTGAATAAAATGTTTGGCTAATTCATCTAGAAATTCCTTTTGTAATATGACATGCTTAGAATTTCCAGCGACATTGTTAACTTTGACAGAGTCGTCGTTAACTCTGCTTTTCGTGCCATTATTCTGCATATATTCCAGGTATTGTTGAATAGCTTCAGGCCCGTGTATCCATCTTAAATGGCTCACAAAATTAGAAGTGCATTTTATGTATCTTTTTATTTCCTTTTTGGGGGGGTAAGCATTTCATACAAAGTCCAATAAAAGTTTTTTTTTGTAGGTTTTTCTGGAATATATTTGAAAAATATTCCGTTAAATAAAGGCATAGGTTCTTGTATTGATTAACTGTCCGAACCTTCATTTGTAGAATTTAAAGACAACTCCTCCTGAGAAGTTTCAGCTCTCAATAAATCATTACATGCTTCATCAACCTCCATAATTTTTTTAGGTAGTAAATTACAATTTCACTCTATAAAAGCATAAAAGGATAAAAATCATACGCCTATAATATTATCCACTTTAAATCTAACAAGCTAATCGAATAGTATATATGAACTTTACTACTAATTACTAATCTTCTGTCATTCATCACTCGGTCACTCACGAACACGATCAAACGAATCAGACTAAATAGCACTTATGCAAATCCTTTGATCTTTTGATGTTGAAATCCACTGACGTCATTGACCTGATGCTACTTTCTATTGGTTGAAGCTAGTAGAGAGAAAATCAATAATATTGAATTTAAACTACGTGTAAAAGAAGGACTACACTAGATGCCTCAATGATTGTAATCTATTATATTAAAAAGTGACTATCCATTTGCATTTCACAAAATTTCTTGAATGAAGACATAACATTTTACTGGGTGTGTGTGCTATTACGATATCTTGACGTCATACCCATACATTTCTATAGCTGTTATATACAACTGTTCGCAAGATCCTAAAAGCGAAATGCGTAGCGGATGCAAGTGACGTCATTATATAAAGCAAAGACTACATTTAAATGGAGGTTATTCCAAATATGGGTTTGAGGCTGAAAAAGTCACGTCGTACCGGTAATTTACCCAAAGAACTTCTAACTGATAAGAAGGAAACTACTACTGCTTTCCATCGTTAACTGTTTCATCGGCTAGCGGGGATATACAACACGTCTACGGAGCATTTCCTTCTTTACGCTAGACGTTTTTGCCTTGACCTCGTGATCATGATGTAGATGGAATATCCTTCATTCTTAAAACTAAAATAATTTTTGTAGACGTGCGTCATTTTTAGTCCAATAGCTTTGGACTTAAATTATTTTAGACTTAATTTCCTAGGAGGAAATACTTCTGAGAAATGACGTCACATGAAAACATAATTTACAGCCCACAGTGATAAGATGCAAAGTTTTATTAAAATTTCGAGTGCTTTTACAGTAGAGCGCAGACACATGCTCAGCTTGCTGGCTCAGATCTGAAGTTTTTGGCCAAAATTTAGCAATCCACGTTATAGAACTTCGTTATTCTCGTTCGGTTGACTTCTCTTCGACGAGTTAGTCAAGCAAAGGAAAATTAACATGTAGATACCTCCAGGTATACCAGGTTTAAAACCCCTTAACTGTTTTCTTTTTTTTTTTGACACAATAAATTAAAAATACCGACCCGGCACCACTTTTTTTACTAAAACATTTGGCTTTGTACAATCGAAGAAGGTATGCCATTTAATAAACCAATTACAGATAAAATTGAGTGGTACCCAAAAGCTTTTAATAACGAAGATAGAAAACTCTTTTTGCCCTAGCAGTACTGGCAAAACAGTTACGGGGTTAAAATAATGCCAGGATTAACAAGTTTTTGTCCAAAATTCTCTCTTAAATTGTACTGCTAATATGACTCTATTCTGTTTAAAAGGCATTCTACTATAATTTTACCAAGGTAACAGAATTTCTATAACGTAATTTTCATAATTTTCAATTAATCTGAAATTTTAAATTTAACTCCTTACTTAAAAGGTAAAATATATAATTAATATTATAAATGTTGTTAAAAGAGAAATACAATCAGATTTCCTTTTCCAGAAAAAATGAAAGGTCTTAATTATACTATACAAATTCAACACATGTAGTTGACAAGCAGCCGATATTGAATTAACATCTGCCTGTCTGTTTTAGGTAGATTTCGTATGAAATACTACCTATTGGCGTCGTTCCTATGTTGGAATTTCTGAACAATTTTTGCAGAGCTACACCGATCATGACCCCTAGAGCCCCAAATCACCCTCAGTAAAAAACTTTATCTATCTATCTATCTATCTATCTATGTATCATATGTATCACTTTCTTCTGGACACGATAACTTCCACAATTCTGCACCAATCTCTTCCAAACTGATACATAAGATCAAGGAGCATAAAATCTCGGTCAAGTTCTTTAATGGGCAAAATCGGACCAAGGGGATGGAAACAGGGAGGGGTTTTGTGAAAACAGAAAAATCCCCATAACTTTTTAAATTTTGTACATATCGAATCAGTTTAAAGTTTTTATTACTTCTACAAATAGGGCCAAAAACTTATGTATCACTGATTTTTGATAAAATTAAAAATGGGCTCAAGGGGCGCAAAAATAGGGTTTTTGGGAGAAAACAAATCATAACTTCGTCAATTCTCAAGATATCAAATCCAATTAATTTTATCATGAATCTCCTTAACATTATCTACAACTTTTATATTCACAAGTTTTTGATAGGGCCGATTCGTACCGCAAAAAAATTTAAAAACAAAAGGGCGTTTGAAAAAGAAACATGTAAAATCCCAGCCGGCCCGGCCTACAGGCAGAGGTAGATTTCGAAGTTAAGTATACTAATTTCACCAACAAAAACTAAATCATTATTAGATATAAATCCACTTTAACAGTTTTATCTGTCTGCTTTTGACGAGTTTTTATTTCCTTTTTATAAAATAGCTGGTTTTATCAGAATCATGTTAAGGCGATATTAAAAAAAATATTTTTCCATACTCAACAACTCGAAATTTTCTGGCACATTTTCAGAATAATTTTTAATAAAAAAAAAATTATATGAAACATGCTGAAGTGATTTTCGAAAAAAGCGGCCTGTGTTTTTATTTTTCTTTCAATTAATTAAAACTTGATTAAAAACAATTATTTTCTCAGTAGGGCAATATTTTTTGTTTCTAACACAATCGCTTCGGAAAATTCTGTCCAAAATGCCCCTTTGACATCATTTTTTGAAATATATTCTGCCTCTATCAAAAAATCGATCATTACTGTACATTATATAGTTTCTGAATAAGAGAATCTAGCAACTGGATGCGTTTGAGAGCAAAAATGAATTTAAAAATGAGTCAGAAAATAAGCAGTTTGGATTTGAGTGCATCCTTAATGCAATGATTTTTCCAACACAATCCGCTTCAGGAAATTCGGTTCAAAATGCCCACTTTAACAGCATTTTTAAAAATATATTCTGCCTCTATCAAAAAATAGACCATTACGGTACATTATATAGTTTCTGAATAAGAAAACGTACCAATTGGAAGCCTTTGAGAGCAAAAATGAATTGTAAAATGAGCCAGAAAATACGCAGTTTGGATTTGAATACACCCTTACTTAGATGATTTTTTTCTTCAACGGCTATGTATTTTTAATTTGTTTTTGCTGTAAGAATTGGTCCTATCCAAAACTTGACTATATAGATGTTGTAGACAATATTAAGAAGATGTATGATAAATTCATGGGGATTTTATATCTTTTGAATTGACGGAGTTATGGATTTTTTACTTCTTCAAACCCCCCTTTTTTTTGCGGTACGAATTGGTCCTATCAAAAACTTGTGAATATAAAAGTTGTAGATAATATTAAGGAGATTTATAATAAAATTAATTGGAATTGATATCTTGAGAATTGACGAAGTTATGAATTTTTTTTCTCCCCAAAACCCTATTTTTGCGCCCCTTGAGCCCATTTTTAACTTTATCAAAAATCTGTGATACATAAAATTTTGGCCCTATTTTTAGAAGTAATAAAAACTTTAAACTGATTTGATATGTACAAAAATTAAGAAGTTATGGGGTGTTTTCGGTTTTCACAAAACCCCTCCCTATTTCCATCCCCTTGGTCCGATTTTGCCCATTAACGAACTTGGCCAAGATTTTATGCCCTTTGATTTTATGTATCAGTTTGGAAGAGATAGGTGCAGAATTACGAAAGTTATCGTGTCCAGAAGAAAGTGATATATATATATATAGATAGATAGATAGATAGATAAAGTTTCTTACTGAGGGTGGTTTTGGGTTCTAGGAGTCATGATCGGAGTAGATCTGCAAAAATTTTTCAGAAATTCCAACATAGGAACGATCCCAATAGGTAGTATGTCATACGAAATCTACCTAAAAAATCCATAACTTCGACAATTCAAAAGATATAAAATCCCCATGAATTTATCATATATCTTCTTAATATTGTCTACAACATCTATATAGACAAGTTTTTGATAGGACCAATTCTTACAGCAAAAACAAATTAAAAATACATAGCTGTTGAAGAAAAAAAATCATCGTAAGGGTGTATTCAAACCCAAACTGCTTATTTTCTGACTCATTTTACAATCCATTTTTACTCTCAAAGGCTTTCAATTGGTACGATTTCCTACTCAGAAACTATATAATGTTCTGTGATGGTCAATGTTTTGATAGAGGCAGAATATATTTTAAAACATGCTGTCAAAATGGGCCTTTTGAACCGAATTTCCCGAAGCGGATTGTGTTGGAAAAATCATCGTATTAAGGGAATATTCAAATCCAAACTGCTTATTTTCTGACTCGTTTTTAAATTCATTTTTGCTCTCAAACGCATCCAATTGGTAGATTCGCTTATTCAGAAACTGTATAATGTACCGTAATGATTGATGTTTTGACAGAGGCAGAATATATTTCAAAAAATGATGTCAAAGTGGGCATTTTGAACGGAATTTCTCGAAGAGATTGTGTTAGAAACGAAAAATATTGTCTTACTGAGAAAATAATTGTTTATATATCAAGTTTTAATTAATTGAACGAAAATTAAAAACACAGATCTCTTATAAATCTCTTCAAATATCACGTCAACAAGTTTCATGTTTTTCCTATTAAAAATGAATCTGGAGTTATGCCAGAAAATTTAGAGTTGTTGAGCATGGAAAAGTATTTTTTTGAATACCGCCCTAACATGATTGTGATAAAACCAGTTATTATATAAAAATGGAATGAAAACTCGTCAAAAGCGGCCAGATAAAATTGTTAAAGTGGGTTTATCTCTAATCATGATTTGGTTTTTTTTGTGAAATTAGTATACTTAACTTCGAAATCTACATTCCCCTTTATGCCGGGCTGGCAGGGATTTTTTTTTAGTTTTTTGTACTCCTGGAATATAGAATGTTGGATAATGTCAAAAACTTAAATTTAAGAAGCTTTTATTATTATTTTTTCTGCTTTTAATCAATGCTTAGTATTTAATTATTTATCATCTAGTATTATTTAGATAACCTTTACACCAAGTTGTAAGTATCAACTGTTATAGAGAGGGTATCGTGAAAAAAAGTGACTCGGTCCTAGAATTACGAGAAAAAATTATGATGTAGGACAACATTATTAAGACTAAATAAAAAAATGACTGGCCTGCCTCGGCTTCATTATATTTATATAGTTTTCTTCATTCGAAAAATATTCGGAACTTTTTTTTTTTAAATCGAGTCATACCGAGCCCGACTAGAAAGAGTCAAAACCTACTCGAAAATGAACCAAATCCAAAATATTTCAAGACAACCCGAGCCAATACAGGACCCGATGCAAGACCCTAGCAGCAATCAGGGGTGATTAACCCTTTATCTACTGACTGTTCTTATAAGTACCACTCACTTTAAACTTTTATACCATTGTGAATATTACTAATATTCTAATGGTACTTTGCAAAAATCTCTCTTTTAACTTAACTTTAACCGAATGCATGGCAGCAGTAGTTCTAGGTTTGTTATTTTAGAGAGGAATGAGACCATCTTTGAAGCAGTCGATGTTTTTGTGCCGACATTTTGTGCAGATTGCCACGCTCGTCTTTTCATTGCTGCAAACACAGTAAAGGATATAAGATAAGTGTTGAATTTTTTTTTCTGTGTTCATTATGATCTTAGAATACAATTTGACTAGCATGTTAGGTGAACGGTGTATGTATTTGAGTTAGCAGTTGAATTACTCGGTGGTACTTATAAGTACCGTCAGTACACTGGGTGTTGGAGAAAAACTTCTTGTTTACTTTTCGTCTGTGTAGTTATCCATCGTTTTCATCTAATTTAAAATGTAATTACTAAAATGTAGTGTAATAATGATTTCCCTGGTATTTCTTTTCGGTTTCATTGTTATTTTTTATAGGAATTCGAAAAGGTTGCGGCACCGGCTCGTTTTTGCTGTGCTAAAAATGGCATATGTAAATTCATATATTGCATATGTGGAGATGCTAGAGAACATGTTGTCCCTGGAATATTGACATCGCATAACTAAAGGGCTGCTAACAAAATCGAAACTTTTATAAAAAATAGTTTTTTTAACCCTTTCAGGAGCAGAGCATTTTCAATTCTAAAGTGTTGAAATAAATGATTGGCACCGGAATTTGCCAAACGATTTATTTGTAAATAAGAAAAAGCCTATATTTCACATACTCATTAAATCAAGAATATTTTCTGGTGCCAGTTGAAATACCTTGTGGGTTTTCTGTTACGATATTTTAGTCATAGTGTACTGACGGTACTTTAAAGTACCACTTTAATTAATTACCTATAAATAATTAAATTTCTCACGGGTGAGTATTTTTTTTATGTTTATACTTTAATTTTCATTGTATTAACTGAAAAAAAAATATTACATGAAAAAAAATTTCATTAGATCATAATGCCGTAGATAAAGGGTTAAACCAGAAGAAGCTTGAAATAAAAAGATAAAATAAAGGCCCCAAGCCCAAAGCCAGAACAATACATGAAGTTTTCAATCATAAATCCTTCATTAGATTACTAATTAGATTGACTATTTAGATTAAGAATTGATTTAGTCGTAAAAAAGCAAGCGATTACATCCAAATAATCATTGGTCATTAGTCTAATAGTAGGATTGAATTGATTTAATCGTAATCAAAGCACTGATTACGATTAAAATAATCACTCATCGTTAGTCTATGAGTTCTGTATATCGACGCTGACTTATAAGCGGGCCTTGTTGTCAAGCACACAAGTCTGATGTATGTGTCCAATAAAACAAACATACAAAGTCTATGAGTTGGATTGAAACTAAGCTTAATCGGTCAATCTTTAGTCATGATTAAAAAATTAATCGTTAATCTAATTAAAAATTTGCACAACCCTGCACGGGCTGTTTCTTTTTTTAGATTTATTCAGATTTGTTTGATTCCCACCAGTTTTATAAAATAGTGTAATTAGCTTTATTATGTATCATTTTAAATGTCATTAAATAAGGTGAATTTTTCTTTTTTCAAAAAAGTGGTGTCGATAAGCAATTTGAATATTTAAACCGTAATTTAATACGACCGTTAAGGTGTTAAATTATCTTAATGGCATAAATTTGAAAAAATCAAAATCAAGCTAAATAACTAATCTTTCAAAGCCAGCAGATAACAGAGCATGGTAGTTTAGTCATATCTGTTAAATACACAACAGATGAGTCTTCATTTTCTGGAAAAATAAAAGTATATGTTTGTTCACATCGTCGTAAGAAGGGGACTTTACACTCATAAACATCTAATCCACGTTTTACTCGCCGAACAAAATAGCATAAACATTTCTTTGCAGTAAATTTCACTACAGAATAGTCGCCAACATTAAACAGATTACTCTCCTTTTCAAATTCTTCTGTATCTTCATCAGTGCATCTAAAAGAGATAACGATATCGGCTCCTCCGTTCTACTAGGAACAATTTTTTTTTTCACTCTCTGGATTCCTGGACGTTTGCATTTCTGGATTTTACTCTCATTCTACCCTTTTCTCTCTTCATGTCCAATTTCAATTGCTCCTTTTATTGGTGTATGAGTTAAAATTCTTGACTTTACAGGTCTTCTTCAACCCAGATACATTCTAAGTCAATGTTTTGGGAAGGGATGTAGCTGTTCTGGGGTAGTCAATAATATTCCTAATCATATTTATGATCTTCCTAAAGTTGTTATTATAAATATAAATTATGCTTGATAAACACTATTTGTAGATTTTCAAAACTATTTACTTAAGGGACCCTTGACCAATGGCCAAGCATCCCTTACATACAGTGTGTCAAGCCTCCATACCTGGCCATTTTTTTCAGAATGACACATGGTAATTTTAAGCCTAATTCATTGTACAAACTTTGTAAATTCAGTAAAAGCTTAATATGACAGTATTTATAAAATCCTACATGCCTAAATTTAATTCAATGAATTTGTAAGATTTTTTTTTTCTCAGACAGACTATGTTTAAAATATTTACTTTTTAAGTAGAAAAACTTTCTATTTTCAATATCCTCCCACTGCTATGAATTAACTGAAGGAAACTAAGAAGGAGAGTGTCCGACGTTGGTGTCACCGAATGCGATGAACATTTGTGTATCGACGGAGCATAGTATATAAAAAATATGACCCCCAGAAAACGCAACCCTCTGTGGGTCTTGAGAAAATAAGTGGCAAAGTTTACGCTACAGTTTATAGTCGGACAAATTTCCTTCTTTGTTAAGCGGTCCAGTAGCACGGTCGGCAGCATGCGGGATTTGAGATTTTTCTACCCGAGTTGAAATCCGGTTTGGAGTTGTTCTTCGGAACGAAAATTTTTAACAATCATTTTTGAACCGCAATTGGACAAATATGTATAATAATTGAAATTTATGAAAAATATGAATTAAACTTATGTTTTGTAGCATATAAGTGTATTTTTAACTACGAAATTCTGCATGTTTAAATATACAGGGTTATCTTTCATAAAGTGACAGTGTTACGAGCGCCCTGTAGCGCGATCTAATAGCCAAAATGGCACCAAACTTGGTATTTAGGCTAATCAAGACATGGGAAAAAGGATTCCGTGAAAAAATGTTAGTTCCAAAAATCGCCGCTAGGGCATTTTGTGACGCTTTGCAATGTATAAAATGTGAGAAAAGAAAAATACTAACACATGCAATCGTACAGTTAAATTATTAATGTTTATTTACTACATTAACTCCCCCGGTGAGGAATTGGACCACCTTCAATGTTAGCACCGTTCTCAGAAATAACACCGTGCACTCTGTGCAGAACGTTCTCCACAGCCGTACGTAACATATCACAAGGAATATTCCGCACTGTATTTGTTATGTTGCCCTTTAGAATAGACAAACTGATACTCCGCCAACATAAACTTGAGATTTCAATTAACCCCAGAGCAAAAAATCGCATGGCGTAAGGTCAGGGGAACGAGGCGGCCATGCAACTGGAAAACTCCGACTTATGACTCTATCATCAGTGAAGTTTTGGCGCAACAGCTGCTTCACCTTATTACTAATGTGTGGCGGAGCACCATCCTGCATAAAGATTGTCTGTTGGAGACTGTTTCTTTGCCGAAGTTGTGGAATAACAAACGTTTGCAGCATTTCGTGGTACCGTTCTGCATTTATTGTGCACGTTTCGGGTCCTGTCGGAGTGAAGGTCTCAAAAAAGAATGGCCCAAATACGAATTCGGCTGTGAAACCACACCAAACAGTGACTTTTGGGGAATTTAATGGGATTTCATGCACGGTGTGGGGCTGCTCGAGCAGCCCAAATTCGGCTATTTTGTGTGTTTACGGACCCATTGAGATAAAAATGGCACTCATCTCCCCACAGAATGTGCCATGGGAAAGCATCATAAATTCCTACCTTGGCAAGAAACGATAGAGCGCACGTCACTCGCTTATCATAATCACTTTGTTTCAGTTCGTGCAAGCGGCTGAATTTGTAGGGGTAAAATCCAATAACGCGCCGCAAAACTCTCCATACTGTGGAATAATTCATGTCCAATTGTCCAGCTACACCCCGGGTGCTGGTAGTACCAGCAATAGTTCCCTACGATCCTTCGGCAATTTCAGTTGCCACATCAGTTATTACATCTTCTGATACTTGTTTACGTCCTCTCCCAGCGCGAATGGTCAGTGACCCCGTTTCCTCGAACTTCTTAATCATTTTCTTAAGACCATTCAGCGATAAAGGCTCCTTTCGTAATTTTTTTCTGGATCGAAATTCCCGAAGAGCTGCGGATCCATTACATTGATTCACATAATACAGCTTCACCAGTAACGCACGTTCCGGTAAAGTGAGAGGCATGTCCACTGGAGCTCGTTTACTTCAGCTGAGATTATTTGTCTGAGCTGTCTACTTACTTGCTTTTATAGCCCTTATTACTGGCGCTGTCATCGCACAACATTTGTATTTTTCTTTGATACCCGTGTTTTATGCTAATTCTCGTTATTGTAAGCTACAGCAGTAACACAAAATGCCCTAGCGGCGATTTTTGGAACTAACATTTTTTTTCACGTAATCCCTTTTCCAATGTCTTGATTAGTATAAATACCAAGTTTGGTGCCATTTCGGCTATTAGATTGTGCTACAGTGCACTCCAAACACTGTCACTTTAAAAAAGATCACCCTGTATAATAAAAAAAAAAAAAAAAAAAAAAAAAAAAAAAAAAAAAAAAGAACGCTTATTTATGTCTATAGACCAGAAATTTTGTTGCTGTTATTTAAATTTTTTTTACAGTTATTTAAATTAATAGTCTACTATTTTTCACAGAGAAATAAAAAAATGATATAAATGCGTGGATAATTATTTTAATTTTCTTTCTATATGAGAGTATTTCGAATATTTGTTGATTTTTTTAATACACATTTTAAAATTCTTGACATTTTATTTCGGATTTTTGGTTTTGTAATTATTACCTACGTAATAACTATTTGAAGCAATTCAATATCTTTTTTGCAACTAATTTTTAAGAACAAAGACAGTTATTCTAATTATAATCACAAGAATCCAAGATTTAAAAAATTCATATTTAAAAAAAACTAGTTGGTAAAACAAAGGTTACATTTATTTCACTTTGAAAAATAGTTTATGTAAATTACAGTACATACATTTTAAAATTAGCTTAAATTTATAGTCTATAAAAGTTCCGACTGACTTTTTTTTTATTTGTTATTATTTATCTATTTTATCTTTACTTTTCATTAAATAAATAGGCATGCAAAGATTAGCAGTTAAAAATGTTTTTAGATAATTAAACTGCATTATATAAAACTATTAAACATGAAAAAATTTGATTTTCTAGAAATTACTACGTAGACACTTATTCTAATTAAAAATCAAGAATCCCAGACTTTAAAAAATCATATTAAAAATATATAAGCATATTTTTAATAAACCAGGAAATATTTGAAGTATTTGAATGAGGAAACAAAATGAAGATAATTTATATTTGTTCACTTATTTTATTTCTCTATTAGAAATTTTTGATATTCACTAAAATAATTGTAAACAATTTTAAATAACAACAAAAAATTTCATGTCTATAGACATATAAATGTGCGGGTTTTTTTAAATTTTCATTATATATTTAAATATGTAAAATTTCGTAGCTAAAAAAGCACTTATATGCTACAAAACATACATTTAATTCATATTTTTTGTAAATTTCAATTATTATATATACTTTTTCAATTGCGGTTCGAAAATGATTGATAAAAATTTTCGTTCCGAAAAACAAGTCCGAGCCGGATTTGAAATCGGGTAGAAAAATCTTAAGTCCCGCATGCTGCCGATCATGCTTCTGACTCGCTTACCAAAGAAGGAAATTTATCCCATTATAAATTGTAGCTTGAACTTTGCGACTTATCCCCCCCCCCCTGGGGTTGCGCTTTATGGCGGTCATATATTTATATTAGAACTATGCTCAATCGATACACAAATGTTCATCGTATTCGGTGACACAAACCTCGTCTTATAAGGACGCTGTCCTTATAAGACGGATGCCTGATTACATCAGTAGCTTTGACTGCCATATAGTGAGGAGAAGCTAAAATATTTTTAAATACTAAAATTCAAGGATGGGTCAAACATTCCTTATGGTCAGGGCTCCTCAGGTACTCCTATCCAGTTCTCTGAGGGAATCTGAATATAAATTTATATTCTACACATACCTTTTATTATAATTCAGCTGGAATTTGAATACCTCTATAAAAATACCCTTAAGCAATTCCTGCTCATAAACAGTAATGCTTTTGACTTATCTTAGGTACCTCTGTATATGTCTAAGGAATTTATACATATCACGCATTACGCAAAAATTTCGTTAAACTTACAGCCACAACTTAAAACATATTTCCAGCGTTTATTGATCATATACACTCTAAAATTGGAAGGAGTGAAAAGTTCACTTTTTGAAAGAGTGACAGGCATTTTTACTCTTTTTGGAGTGAGTTTTATAAAAATACACTCCTTAAAGAGTGGAGTTTTCCACTCTCTAGAAAGGAGTGAGATGTCTCACTCCTGAAAGAAGAGTGATTTACGTGTGCATTGCTTTTTAACCAATCAGAGCAGCAAGGCGACGACACCCTTTAAAGATAAGAAAAATGATCACTTTTTCGTCCGCCATTTTAAGATTAACAGATTAGGATATCATTAAAATTATTCTTTGGAATACATAAAATGAAGGTGAGTCTTGTTTAATTTTAAGCATTTATCCGTGTAGATATGTGGAATGTCCAGATTATGAACTAAATAGTTGTATGTTTGTATAGCAAAAGATTGATCGTGGAGTAAGTGATTGTGAGATTTCTTCATGTAGCGATCTGAAATGTAATTGTTTTAAAGGGACCGGGAAAGCCGTATCTCCGCCATGTTAAATTCACCAATTTTATGTACCTTTCTCTCAGAAATGGTGAAAGATAGAGGTCTAGATTTTTTAGAGTAGTTTGAATAACATTCTTTACGTTTTTTAACTGACCATTTTCGTTCTAAAGTGATTGTGAGATTTCTTCATGTAGCGGACTGAAACGTAATTGTTTTAAGGGGACCGGGAAAGCCGTATCTCCGATATGTTAAATTCACCAACTTTATGTACATTTTTCTCAGAAATGGTGAAAGATAGAGGTCTATATTTGTTAGAGTAGTTTGAATAACATGTTTTACGTATTTTAACAGACCATTTTCGTTCTAAGTAAAATTCAAAATTAATTATTAATTATTTATTGAAAGTCATTTTTAAATTAGCACTTTTTGGTAAGATTTCACTGGCTAAAATAAATAATTCTCAACAAATCATTAATTCCCTGTGTATACAATATAACATAGTATAAGTATTAAAAAAAATCTGAGTCCTTATGTTTAATAGATATTGAAACAAGTTGGAAATTGCTCACCAAACGTGGCAAATGAGGTGTGTTCGTACTATAACTAGTTTTAGAAATATTTTTTGCAACGCATATTGTACTGAATGTATATTTTAGTGCAATACATACGTGCATATCCATTTCATTCTGTTCTGAAAGGCTGTAACATCATTAAAATGCACTTAAAATATTTTTTTCCCCATTGGCCGTCATGTAACGGAAAACTTTTGACTGTCCTTGCAATTAAACTATGCATCCGATTTTCCTGAAATTTGAAATGAGTCTACAAAATTTTGCAACAAATATATATTTAAAATTTTGATCATTCGGAAGGCTGTAACATCATTAAAATGTACTTGCAATAATTTATTCCCATTGGCCGTAATGTAACGGATAACTTTTGACTGTCCCTGTAATTAAACTATACATCCGATTTTTATGAAATTTGAAATGACTCGACAAAAGTTTGCATCAATTATATATTTAAAATTTCAGACCATTCGGTTGGGTAGTTTTTGCTCTGTTATATGCGGGTGTTGAATTCAGACCCTTATCTCCGGGAGGGATTTCTGTGGTTCTGGAGTGTGTGTGTGTGTGGTGGGGGGGGGGGGGAATTGCACTTTTTGACCGTTGAAAACACAAAATCTCAAATCTTCCGGAGGGGAATAGCCCCCCCCCCCCGGGCCACTCCCTGAAATCAACACTGACAGACTGACTAAACGACGAATATAGGGGCTACGTATTTATATAATTACGAACGCACCTAAAAAAGGAACATAAACATGAAAAATCCAAGTTTTGAGAAAAAGTCGGTTAAAGATTTATTGCCATTAAGCTGTGAAGTACTCTTAGAAAGAATAAATAATTTCAACACTTATTTTTTATATATATAAACATGTGTGACACATCGTTGGAAAGACAAAAGTTTAAACTATTTAATGATATAAAAAAATAAAAATCGCTTTTTAGGTGCGTTCGTAGTTATATAAATACGTAGCACCTATAGTCGTCGTTCAGTCCGTCTGTCTATCCGTCTGTCCGCATATAACAGCGCAAAAACTACCCAACCGAATCGTTTGAAATTTAAAATATATAATTGTTGTATAATTCTGTCGCGTCATTTCAAATTTTATGAAAATCGGATGTAGAGTTTAATTACAGGGGCAGTCAAATTTTTCTGTTACATTACGGCTAATGGGAAAAAATATTGCAAGTGCATTTTATGTTGTTACAGCCTTCCGAATGGTCTGAAATTTTAAATAGGGCAGATGTGCCAGTAATGGTCACCCTTTGATGTTTTTGGTTCATAAAAAAATAAGTAATAAATATTTAACTTTAATTAATTTTTTTATAATTTCCCCTTGCATGTTTTATAAAACTGGATTATTGTTGACACTTTTAATGAAACCAATTAGGAAGTAGAAAATAATGTTTCAAAGTTTTGGTTTTTTTTCTGTGAAAATCTTAATGAAGAGGCTAAGAGCTGGCTTCGTTTAATTAATTTATATATTATTTATTTTCTTGCAAAATTTGAATGCTTTTGTTCGAGTAGCAATAGAAAACTTAGACTTTTATACACTAACGGTCATTTACGAAATTTCATTTATTTTTAAGGTTTTAAGAGAGGGTGTCTATTACTAGAATAGTTAATTAGTCATTTTCCACCAAAACTTTTTAAATAGTTGCTTTTAAGTTAGTTTATGTGATTAATAAAATTTCAATATTTTATTCTTTTTTTATGTATATATACTTTGCTATTTTAAAATCTGGCAATCAAACCAGCTAGGTAGTAGAAAATATTGTTTAAGAGCACAGCCAAAGACGGGCTCATAGGGCTTAATACCTCTCCTTTAAAATAAAAGCAATTAAGTTACAGAAGCTATTAAAAATCTATTTTCTGTGTTAAATGTTTGGTTATTCTTATCTGAAAAAAAAAAGAAAAAGAAGGAAAAAAGTAATATTCCTTAATTTATAGGCAATATTCATGGAACTGGTAAATCTGCAGATCAGTGGCCTCAAACATCAGTTCTACAGTTTTATTTTGAAATTATTTTACTTAGCATTTAAAATATTCAACTCACAATATCATTTCTTTCATATTTGCAATATTAATTATTATAAATGATATATCAAGTAGTCTCTGGAAGATTAATTGTTAAAAATAGCGAGACAAAACTAAACATCACTAACATTCCAAAACTTTTTTTTTATTATTATTACCTTTTAAATCCCCCACTGTTTCAATAATTTAATAGCTGTAATTGCCTGATATTTAGTATTTTAAACTATCCATCTAAAATAATTAAAACATTGATCGTCTGATAATTACAATAATTGATGCAAACAGTAAATGATCATCACAAATATTTTATTAATTACTGGTATCCTTATTGTTAAATTTATTTAAAAATAACCATTTTGTTTCATTAGTATGTTTTCATTAAATTCTGGTTCTAAATACGGTCACAAAAACAATTATATTTATTACTTTTTATGGGGTGTCCATTACTGGGCCAGAGGGTGTCCATTACTGGGCTTTTGGGATATTTCTGTTATTTAAAATTAAATTTCGATTCACATTGGGAAATGAGAGTTTAAGAATGGTTAAATATTGTTGATAGATTAATATAATATTAAAAAAACTGGAATGTAATAATTATAACTATTAATAAAAAAATAATTTTAAAAGAAATTCCTTAAGAGTGTCCATTACTGGCACATCTACCCTATTTAATTGTTGCAAAATTTTGTCGAGTCGTTTCAGATTTTATGAAAATCGGATGTACAGTTTAATTACAGGGAGTCAAATGCTTTCCGTTAACTTTAAGGTCAATGGGAAAAAAATATTTCGTGCATTTTAATGATGTTACAGTCTTTTGAACAGAATGAAATTGATATGCACTTATAAAGTTCACCAAAATATACATTCAGCACAATATGCGGTGCAAAAAATATTTATAAAATTAGTTATAGTACGACCGCACCTCATTTGCCACTTTTGACGAGCAATTTCCAACTTGTTTCTATTTCCGAGGTCAATCTTTTCCTATAAAACATATAAAATCTATTTTGCTCATATTCACAAAATACAATATCTACGCGAATAAAAAAATTAAATTAAACATGGCTTATCGCGTCATTTCATTAATAAGTATTTTATTAATTTCATTTTTCAGCAATGACGGACGAAAATTAGAAATCATGATTAAGTTAAGGAATATGTTTAAAAGAAAAATATATCCATATTCCAGAGAACTTAAAAGTTTAACTTTAGACTCCATGTTCATATTAAATAAAACAAAAGCAAATGACAGCGGATAAAATATATATATACATTCTTAATATTTAAATCATGCTTAGAACTTATTTAAAAAAGATGTGAGTTTATAAGTATTGTTTTTTTAAATGGAAAAATTAAAAATATTTTAGAACAATAGGACTTTGCAAAAATAGCAATAATTTAAAGAAAAGGTACGGTTTTATATTTAAAACAAAAATTAAAATCAAATCAAACATTGTTAAACATATAACATCCGCTGATTAAAAAGTTATTAATAAAACTTTAAAAGTAATATCTTTATAGGGCATGCAATAAAAGCAAACACAAAGGATAAGATTGGAATAAAATATTTTAGTTTATTACTATTAGTAATCTAATTTAAATTCGTATGTAACTTTAACTGAATTTTTCCTAAAAGTTCAATTAGTGTTACCAACTATGAATTAAATAAATATTGCTAATAAAGTATTTTATTCCAATCTTTACTACGCTTGTATCTATTTTCATTGCATGCTGTAAAAGATGCGATTCTTTTAAAATGACCATAGAAGCGAAAAAAAAAGACTACTACATAAAAAATGAACATTCACTTTTATGAAAGAGTGACTATTCACTCCTACCAGGGGTGAAAAACCGCACTCCTTTAGCAAGAGTGAATAGTAACTCCTCCGAAAAAAGTGATTATCCACCCCTGTTTAGAGTGAATATTCACTTTCCAGGAGTGACTATTCACTCCTTCAGAGAGTCAAAAATTTCACTTTTGCTCAGAGTGAATAGTCACTCCAAAGAGGTTGGGCATATTTTGACTCTGTGATAGAGTGACTATTCACTCCTCCGGAGTGAATAGTCGCTTCTTTTTATTTAGAGTGTAAAGTACTGTAACGGAAATCTTTCGCTTTGCACTTTAAATGTAACGATAATTCTTTTGAACATCGAATTAAGCAGAATTCATCTTGCAGCACTCCAAAATAACGTATATAAATTTCATTATGTTTGAAGTAGTATTACATTATAAAAATACACTGCAAAAGAGTTTTCCTTAAGGCCATTATGTAGCGAAATTCTTTTGTCGATTTTGTAAATGAAACATAAATGCTTTGTCTTTTATATTTTAAAAAAACAATATTTTAGTGCACCTCAGAAATGCATAAAAATTCCATCACGATAGGAATAGTGTTACATCATCAAAATAAGTTGCAAATGATTTTTTCTCATTAACCATGATGCGACGGGATTATTTTGAGTGCCCCCGTAAACGTAATATTAATACTACACACTCAACTTTCAATATCGAAATATAGTGAATCTAAAAAAAATATGAATTACATGGCAATCCAAGTATATTTACAGGAGTAAGAGCATGAAAAGATGGCCGACAATTGTATACAGACAAACCGATGCTGGAAAGTGTTAAAAAGATGATTGAATGTGCAACCTACAACAAGTGGGTAAGTGCGATCGAACACAGAGAGTTTTGTTTAATATTCCTTTCAAAACACTACTTTAATTAATAAATCCAAATCGTTAATTTCTAAATAATAAACCCTTAAACTTTTTCAATAAGAGCATGGATAGCAGCACCATAATTTAATTAAAAATTATTATACTTGGAAGATATTCCTCTCATCAAATTAAAAATATTCAAAAACTGTTTTTCAGACAATTGTAAAAGCGTATGTTTGTATATTTGAAAAGCATATTTACTTACGTTATTTAATTTACCATTAACAATAAAGAAAAACGAAACCCTTAATTGACGTCAAGAAATTTCGTATTTATTTTACGAAATTTCTTTTATGTAAATTCAGCGGACAATTAAATGTAGTTAATTTAAAATTTCATAAATTTTCAAAAAAAGATTTTTTTTTTATAAAAAAAAATAATTGATAAAACTATTTACAAGAAGGTACACATATATTAAGACAGACTTTAAATACAATTAAATACAATAAACCCAACTGGAGTGAAAAATTAGCCGGGGCCAGGAATCGAACCTGGGTCGACAGCATAACGTGCTGTATTTAATTGTATTTAAAGTCTGTTAATATATGTGTACCTTTAATAATTAAAAATGGAATTCAGACGTTAATTTATGTGCTTTAATATTTACAAGAACTTTTCGCCTTAAATTGGCAAAATAAGTTACAAAAATTCTGTAAAATTTTTAGATAATGAAATCTATTCCCGGGAAAAAATTTCAAACTCCGAAGCCTGGTATCGAATCGGTAGCCTTTTTATTAGGATGCAGATGCTTTACCACTGAGCTATCTCTCTGCACGATAAGATTCAAGGTTCTGTCTTACAATCTAAATCCCGAAAATGGCCGGTTGTCATTAAATTAATTTAAATAATATAAGACTTTTTGAAAAAAATCTGATATGTCTTGTGATCGGAGGTACTCTGCTATAAATATGCAAAATTTCAAACCTCTAACTTACAATTTCTGAGAACGAATTTTGTGACGGACGGACAGACAGATACGTGTTGGTGTTGTTTATGACGGCCGATTATTTGCACAAGGCGTACAGGTCCTAGTAGAAGTGCCCTCCTTGGGGATCTTTCTAAGGGAACCTAACCCGTATTTACGCAAGGTTTCCCAAGGTTCGAAGAAAACCATGAAAACTCCGAACGGTTAAGCCGACGGGCGCGATTGGGTTCAAAACCAGTACCTCCGATCTATCAGCTTCAAGAGCAGAACCTCTAAGCCATTGGTGGAGCAGACAGAGAGCGGAGTGAGACGAATAAGATTTCGTCAGATGAAGACGACGAATAAGATTTCGTCAAATGAAGACAACAAAAAGAAAGACAAGCTTTACTACTTCCTCCAGAATAAAATAATACTGGTACCGAATGATTGAAAATAATGTTCAAACTTGAGATCGTTATAACATTGAATGTCATTCTTATTTACAGATATTCAAATCGGAGTGCTTAAAGTATAATATTTAAGCTGCGAAAAGGGAAACTATATGGCTACATGTAATGAAGTTAAAATAATTTTTAGCTAAAAAACATTGTTAAGAAAAAATTACAGCACTTCTGAAATGGAATTAACTGCTTACAAAAGATGAGGGGCTGTATCTAAATATTGAAGTACGTGCAATATCGTGTATTTTATATTGACACTAATCAATGAATATATGGATACAGCCCCTCATCTTTTTGTTTCATTTTGGGAACAATTTATTTTGAGCTTACTCTATCAACGATAATTTTCAGAGTTTTCCAGCTATGTTTTTGAGACGTTTACAAATGTTGCTGTATA
This sequence comes from Maratus speciosus, assembly GCA_963932465.1. Lineage (NCBI taxonomy): Eukaryota > Metazoa > Arthropoda > Arachnida > Araneae > Salticidae > Maratus > Maratus speciosus. Next base: position 269,673,707 of record OZ010796.1, on the reverse strand, counting down.
AATTTAGCTAACACATTATGCCCATTATATTTTGATTACATTCTGGAATGCGCAGTGAAACATTATATAGTAAACCTGTTGAAATTTCATATAATTTTTACTATACAGTAAGCTCTGTCTAAGGCGGAATCGATCGGGACTGAGAAAAATTTCCGTGGTAGAGAATATTCCGGCTTATGCAAAAAATCTCACCCCCCCCCCCCCCCCACCACCACCACCACACAAAAAAAATCCATCTAATTTGATGATTTTTTATTGATTTTCCCGATTCGAAAATCGGTTGAAAACTGAAATTCGGAAAGACCTTTTGTTTTTATAGATAAAGGAGAAACTCTATTCAATTTCTTAGTACTGCTGTAATACATGCGAATTGGAAGTTTACACACACACAAAAAAAAAACTTCGAGACAGACAGAACGTTCAACTACAAGATATAACTTTGAATTTTTTGTACATCCTTAAAGTATAATATATTGCACTTTCGAAAATACATATTTTGATAAATGTTCATTCTACTAGAAATATTAACTTTTAAATATAATTTTGCATATGAAAAAATGGCACAAGCATAAATTCCTTAAAATTTAAACAGTTTCTGTTCTTTTGATCTAATTTTTTCAAAGTGTTACGGAATGTAACTAACATGCACGACATTGAGTATTTGACTTATCAGTTTTAAAGTTTAATAAAAAAAATGCTTTCATTTTTAAATTATCCTTTTTTCCCCTTTTGCAAAAGTTTGGTTTCGGTGGGACCTTAAAATGCTTTCTGTTTCCGCGTTAGACAGATTCCGCCTTATGCAGCATGAATTAATGTAATTTTCTATGGGTTCGCCGGGACTTGAAAAATTTTCCGCGGTAGACAGATTTTCGGCTTATACAGAGTCCGCCTTAGACAGAATTTACTGTATTTTAATTCTGATTGCAGAATATTGTGTACAATGTTGTCTGTCATATTTTCTGAAAAGAACTTTTTTTTTTATATTGATAACTCTACAAATTATAAGAAAAAACTTGGCAAAATTTGATACTGTTCTTTTGAAAACTTGAATTTCTCTTCGAGTATACATGCTATCCTCATAAAAATGAACACAAGTTATTACAATAAGTCACTTAATCATAATATACAGTTTGAACGCTTTTGCTACATTAGTGTTGTCAGCGTTATCCCAAAGATATTCGTTATTTTTCAATCTGTTAGCGGCCCTCTACGGTGTATCGGGAAAAATACTTTCACGGAAATGTATGACTGTACTATTTTGTGTACACACCTGGGGTTTCAGGATATTTATGTACAGTCGTGGAAAAAAAAAAGTAAACACCCCCTACTAACTTCTCAACAAATTATCGTAGAAGAAAGTTACTGGTACCGAACGATTGGAAATAAAGTCTACATTTAAATGATGTATATAAAATTTGTTTAAGGGGCCATCTACATAATAAAACGAACCATAACTTTGTTTTTGTCAATAGCAGTACACAATTCTGACAGCATAAATGAACTCTACACCTTTCGATTAGCCTATAAACAAATTTTTATGCAATTCGTGCCATAAGTTTCCGAGAAATTAATTATTTTAAAACGAGCGTATTTTAAGGGCTGTATCCAAATTGAAGTTCCGAACTCTATTGTTAACCGAGAGAGCCGCCTTCTTGATCAAGGCACGTTTAAGCGTCAATGAAACCTGTTTGATTACAGGATAGTAGAATAAATTTCAAAAATTTACTCACTTCTATCATAGACGGTCCCTTAAACCATCATTTTGCCGTCTTTTAAGCATAATTTGAAAACTACTTGGAAGAAAAATGTGAAATTTAGGATTTGCATAAAGTAGGACTCAATAAATCTAAATCCATCAAAAAAATTGTATGTTGCTATTCATAATTTTTTCGAATATTAATTTCATAATTCATAATTCATATCATAAAATTATAAAAATTGCAAATTCAATGTATTTATCTTTGGATATATTAGTATTATTGCTACACAAAAAATTAGCTCATTAGGAGCATAATTTCAGGAGATATAAATAAAAATATTAAAATGTAGTTTTACATTGGAAGTACTAAATTTTAAATGTCTATAATTCAAAAACGTATCATTCGAATGACTTGAAATTTGGTTTCTAGGCATATTTTGAACCGAAGATTTGAAATATCTCGTTAAATTTGGATACTGCTATTGAAAAAAATGAAGTTTGGACTCGTTTTAATATGTATATGGCCCCTTAAGCCAATTTTATATACATCATTTAAAAGTAGGCTTTATTTCCAATCATTCGGTACCAGTAACTTTCGTCTACGATAATTTGTTGAGCAGTTAGTAGGGGGTGTTTACTTTTTTTTTTCCACGACTGTACTTTCTAGATATTTAAGAACAGTGTTGCCAGTGGGCTACTTTTTTTAAATTCGGATTTCTTGATTTGCACCACTTTCTTGAAACGATAAAATTCACTTTGTTTTTGCCGTAATTAATATGTCATTAAATAAGGCACATTTTACCATTTCTAAAAAGTGGTGCCAATCAAGAATCTGATTTTTAAAAAAGTAGCCCATCTGGCAACACTGTTTAAGAAAACGTCTAAAATCGCAAGTGTCCGGTCATCTTTGGCCATATAGTGTGCATATACAAGGACGTAAGAACGCAATAAATACGCATTAGATCCTTGTTCTCCAAGTTCCGCAAGACATAAATTTTGGTAATGGACACTGTCTGTTTATATTTTGTTAACAAGTAAATATTAATTTAAAAAATCTAAAAACCCGACTTTGTAAAAAGCGAACTAATTAATTATTTTTCATCAATGTGAAACTATTTTTTATATTACTTACCCCCCTTTTTTTATTTACTTGTATTGATGACTTTTAAATTGTGTTTAATTGTTAGTTTACATTTAGATGCCACGGCTTATTGCTGTTACGTTTACAACAAAGTAGTGAAACATTCTAATTTTTCAGAAACATTCCGTAATATATACTCCGAAACCTTTCATAACAGTTATGAAAGGTTTCGGAGTATATATTACGGATTGTTTCTGAAAAATTGGAATGTTTCACTACTTTGTTGTGAAACGTAACAGCAAAAAGCGATGGCATCTTAATGCCACCATTTTTGTCCGGAAACCTCCGGAATTTTTTTTATAGTCAAGGTTAACAATCAATGTAGTCGTCAGTGTACTATTTGCTAATGAATGCAAACTCGGTGGAAAAAAGGAATTTTTTCAATATAAAAAAAATCATGTTATGAAACGTTAAAATATTGCATAAAAAATGTGAAAAATAAAAGGAAACACTATTTTCAGATCTACTTGCTTTTTTCAACATTAAATATGGTAAATGAATTTCAAATATCTTTTTTTATTTTAATGTTACATTGATATACTATTATTTTTTTAAGAATTCAACTGGGAAACAAATTTAAAAAAATAGATAAGAATTTTCATGTCTTGGATTGTCAGTTTTGTTATTTGGCAGAAACTACAGGTGTGCGCCGGGTAAAATTCCTCGGCGGCGGCGCGAGGCAGCGTGATTTAAAAATTTCTAAAACTGCTTATCACTATAGCTAATTAATATTAATAATTCAGTTTTTACATATTATTAGCTTTCTTGGTTGCCTTTCTGAAGTAATAGTTTTCACTTCATATAGTTTTAACATGTTTTGTTTGATGTAATTCTGATACATCATACAAAATTAAAATTTAGTGTCAGTTTTTTAATTTAACACTAGAATCAAGCTGAAAGCGCATTAGTTCTGAAAATATTATTTTTTATTAATCAGATAACAAAAATGAAGCTATACATCCACAATATATTAATCGATTAATAGCTCATGACTAAACATATAACAAAAAAAGTGCCCAGTTAAACTGATGGCAGTAAGCTCACAGGCTATTCACACTAATTGTATATGTATATTATACTCTTATTTCAAAGAATAATGCCCTGAAAAATAAATTAAGGGGGATTAGCCCCCCTTTCCTGTTTCACATCTTTATACTTAACCAATGAGCCTCCAAATCTCATCAGGGAAGCGCCTTATCAGAATAAAACGGTATACCAAATTTGAAGCAAATTGGATAGACAAACCCATTTATCTAAATTAAGGGGGGTATTATACCGCCGTTCCCCCTTTATACTTAAACAATGAACCTCCAAATCTAAGCAGGGAAGTGCCTTATGAGAATTAACCGGCATACCAAAGTTGACGCAAATCTGATAATTCGCTTGAAAAACACATTTATCTATGTTAAGGGGAGATTAGCGCCCGTACCCCAACTTTATACTTAACCAATGAACCCCCAAAACTAATCTAGGAAGTATCTTATCAATGGTCCTAGAAAAAATCCGAAGCAAATCGGATATTTCTATCAAGAGTTATTGCATTATGTACATACAGAACCTGCGGGCACATTAGCTCTCAGGCTTTGAAAGCCTGTCAGCTAAAAAGTATTTGCTAAAACTAAATTCCGAGCTCTGTCTTGCGCGAGTAAATAAAGTGTAAAACTTTTAATTATACTTTTTTTTAAATGCAAACATTACTTTTATTCCTTATTAAAATCATAAGTTTTTAGAAAATATAAAATTTCCTTTTAATAATTTTTTTCTGGTTAAATAGTTTACATCCTTGCTAGAAGATTCGATAAGCCATACATAAGTATAAAACGTGCAAAAAATACTTTTATGTGTTAATTTTTTTTCTCCAAATTTTACGTAATAAAATGAGAGAAATAGTACTTTACACTTATCATATTTTATAAATAGGAAATTCGGGACATTAAAAATTGTAAAATTATTTCAACTGGCCCTAAGACATAAATTTATTAAAGTCATTTTGTTTATAATTAATTGAACGATAAAAAAAAAAAAAAAAACATATGGTTCTATCAGCAGATAAAATTTTTGAAAACAATTTACATACAACATAGGCTTAATGATGTATTTAAAGGACATTTTAATTAATTTATAAATTAAAGAAAATACAAAAACTGGTAAATAAAATATAAAAATTTTTGAAAGATAACAAAAGGTGAGCATGGACTTGATTTTATTACTAATTTAAAAAATACATAAAAAAAATAAAAACACTTGTAGAACTGACATTTCCTCTATGATTACATATGCATTAATCCTTTGAAGGTCACGGATATATGTCAAAAATACGATGTTTTACAATCAGTATTTTACTATAATAATTTTTACGTATAAAATCTCTAAAATATAAATTCAAAATTTTCTATTCGAAAATACTTGTGGCAAATTAGTGAATTTTTGGTGTTTGCGCTGTGCAAACGGCACCCGTTAAAGGGTTATAAAAGCTAAATTTCATGAAGCAATACAAAAATTATAAAAACCGTTTGTGGAATATTTAAATATGCTTTATTTCATAAATTATCAAAAATATTAATTTTTAACAGCAGAATTGAATTTGATTATACTGCAGTTCTGTGAAAATTTTTAAATAAAATGATGTTTATCTTAAAAAATGAATTTCATAATCTTTTAAACTTATTAATGCATTACTCATATTAAATAGCAGGAAGCCTATTTCAAAAGAAAATTTAAAAATATTACTTATCTATACATTTTAATAAATAGCATTTTCTCAATTGGCAGATACATTCAGTTTTTATTACACAGAATAATTATTTCATAATTAGACATTCTAAAAAATAATCAATATACTTTTTTATTCAGTCTCTTATTTAAGCAATTCAATTTTAAAGTTTCGCATTACAGATAAAATGAAAATTCAAATCAAACAAACAATGGCATTTGTTGAGAATGCATATGGCTCTAAATGCCTAGGCAGCTATTTTTTATTCTTCGTTATTTATCAAAATGGCTAACGGAATATAAAACATGAAGCACGCATGCGCAGAAAGTAATTTACGGAAAAAGTTGAAACTTCTCAAAAATATTACACGATTTATTGCCGTAATTGACATGGGACATACAGAAATTCGAAATTCCGGTAAAATATGAGATATGTTTCAGAATAATTTCCTGAAACGTTCCGAAAATGTTTTACAGTGTATCTATGAACACTGTTTTGATGAGGCCTATAGATGTTTATGAAGTTTAGAGTTACAGAAAAGGTAGAGATCCTACCTATACAACTTCCAGGTTGTGTAATATTTAAACGGAGCTTCTGACTGTAAAATAGCTTAGGCAATATCGTCTTCCTTTTGAAAGACATATTCAATGATATGCCACTTAATATGGTGCGTAATTATTATTCGTCTTTACCGCCATTTTGTGTTTTACGGCCGCCATTTTGAATTTATGAAAACAAAATCTACACCATAACCATCGGACAGTTAAAACGAGACCTCATTCATTAAAACCCATCCACCCGTTCGGATGTTTCGAGGTTATAAAGTAATCCACATACCCAGATACGCGTGAAACACATAGCCCTTCTTGGCAGTCCGGTAAAAAAAAAAGCTTCCTTAAGGCATAAGGTTAGTTGGGATAACTGGACACACTGGGTAACTGGGCCATAGGCTATTTTATAAAAAACTGTTGATGTTTTTTTAAGTTTTAGCTTTTGTGAACAATGCACCTTAATCTCTACTTCCTAAAACAACGTGTGCCATCTCCATCATAACTCTCACTTTCATGTGATAGCTTGTCAAAAATTTACGTTTCTTTTTTTTTTTTTTGAAAAGAACGTCAATATGGTTGAACTTCCTTGGCTTTTTATTAAAATATTCTAAGTACTTTTATTAAACAATCTTTTTTTTAAAGATTAGGCATATAACTATATTAATATTATTAGGTATCTATACATATTTTCTTGATGTTTCAAATGTAAGCCCGGTGTCCCAGTTACCTCATAAATTTTTCAAGAATGGGGTAACTGGACATATATCCGGGGTAACTGGACCATTCTGGATCCAGTTATCTCGATAGTTATAAATATTTTTTTTTTTTTTTTTTTGAGTTTCTCTTACTTCGGGAAATAAATTTCCCCATTGTTTTTTGCTCACAATAAAGAAAATTATACAATACCTTATTAAAATTATGTAATACAATTTCAAAAAAGCATATTGGGTGGTATCAAACCAAATTTCTTGACCCCTCGAGAGGCGGTGATGCCGTTATGGCATCACATAATTTTAATCCTTAATTGCCACATTAGCACCGGAATTGTATAATGAAAATTTCACCTTTATTAAGTACGTGAAAATATACTTTTACTTGTTTACAAATAGATTCTTTTGTAAATACTGGTGACATTAAATTATTTCAACATTTTACGAATGCGAATCCCTTGGCTCTGAAAGCGAGATAGCCAAACCTTGAAAGTGTACGATAACATGGGCCGCATTCTATAGGGAAATTTTTATTGTTCCTACCACTATTTTGAAATTAATATCTTCATCGTACCTTTCTTTAGAATATGTTAAATAAAATGATCATGAAGGTAACTCATTAAGGGTTCTAGTAAGAACAATAACATTTACCCTATATAATGCGGCTCTTGGATACACATAAAGTACTTGTACTTACGTAGCCGTTTGTTCATAGATTTAACTTGCTATTTTTTTCCTTAAAATACCGATGTCACTTTTATACTTATTACCTAAACTAAAGTACATAAGTACTTACTTAATTTTTATGTTTTTGGTATAAATAAATCTAATATTTTCACTTTTAGTGCTTTTTTTAGACACATTGGCAGCAAAGGTTTCCCTTAGAACGCACTTTAATTTATATATAATTTACATGATCTGCCTGGTTTAATTTTTTAAGTTGTTTACACTTTTTTAAATTAGACCTGATATCCCATATGAATAAAAAATAAACGCGTGTGGAACATAGACCCTCCTGGTCCACTTACCCAATTTTTATGGGGCAACAGGACCCATAAGGAAAGAAAGATGAAATATGCATATTTTTAAATATTAAAATGTAATTTTGAGCATTTCTGTCTGATAGAAAGAACCTAACTGAATAAATTTACAGAAGTTCAGACTTTAATTCAAATGAACATTAGCTTTTTGAAGCTGAATTGTCAGAAGCTCCAGAGTCATTGTAAAATCATGGCCCAGTTGCCGCAACTAATCTTAGTGCTTTTAAGACATATCTTTAAATATAGATGTTCGTGTATTATAAAATATAAAGACTTTTTTACCAAGAAAAAATAGCACAAATTTAACTTTTATCTTTTTAGTAAGAGAAAGTATATCTCAGGATAGTGTTAACTCAGCAGAAAAAAAAACAGATTATGGTAACGAACGGCAGTATCTTCAAATAAAGTAGGTCCACTTAAACTTCATTGTGTTACAATGTAGCGGTGGTTTGTAAAGTGGCGAACACAGGTTACCCGTATTTCCAAATAATATTCTTTAGCTCATTTAATTGCAGAAAATATGAATTGCTAAAATATATGATTTATTTGTCCACTTATGGGACAGAACTGAACCTATTATGAACTGGAAATATTAATTACAACAGCCGGTTTTGTTTTCGCTTTTTTTTTTTTTAAGGTTCGTGGAAAAGAAAACAAAATATTTTTTGCAGAGAACTAACTAGAATTTTTTTAATCTTATGCATATTATCCATATTTTTTATTTTATAGTAAAAAATTTCTCTTGTATGGAAATTGGAATAATTTAATTTTACTAAATATAGGATTGTACATTTTCAAGATATATAAAGGAATATAATCTTACTGAAGCATTTTTTTCCCTTGAGGTTTCAGCAGTTCAATTTCATATGTGAATTTAAATTCTCGATTTCTTCCCACAAACATTTATGGATGGAATCAATATATAAGATAAAGCACTAAATATTATATTATATGTCATATTCTAAAGCAGGGGCATCGATCCTGTGTGCCAGAAGGCCAATTGCTATTAATTTTGAGAATTATTCTACTTATTTAATGAAAGATTTCCGAGATTAAATAAGGCGAAAAAATAGTTCAAAGAAGTGGATGCATTTGGCCATTTAAAATGCGCTTTTCACCATGCATGATTTAACAACTTCCCTACTACCATACGTATATAAATATTACATGTAAAACCAGTTTTTCGGGCATTTAGATTTAAAATATCAAGTAATAGTTTTCAGAAAAATGATATGCTTTTATTCATCTCTGCTGCGGAGGGAAAATTAAACACTTTCCAGCATTTCTCATAACACCAGCTACATACAAACATATATTCCTGCAATAACGTTTTTAGCAGCAACGATAGAGTAATGAATGGGCATGGATCCATACGTGGATCCACCGGTGTTTGTGCAGATTCAGGCCATGGATCCATACCTGGATCCGCTGGTACGGAAGTGTTTAAGGATTCACAACGTCATTAATATGCTAGTATACATTCTGGGTATCGAGTAAAATATGTGTGTAAAACATTTATATAGAAACCAAGGAGAAATTTTAAGGTGAAAATTTACAGATGAAATCCAATTTAAATTGTACTCCAATAAAATAATTCTCCAATTTTTCATTGCAATAACCAACTGAAATCTGTATTTTTTTTTTTTTTTTTTAAATCAGACTTAATATTTTAGGGGAGACTTGAGAGACTTGATCCATTTTTCAGCTTTTATTTTTTATTTTGGAAAAAACAAAATATTTTAAAAATGTTTCCAGTTATTCTTAAAGGCTCATGTGTCTTTCTTGTTACAGTATTTTTTTTTTTTTTTGAAAAATTATTTTTAAAATAAAAATAAATAATTTTCCAAAAAATAAAAAAAGGATCAAGTCTCCCCAACTGGAGGGAGACTTGATCCCTTGCCAAGGGAGAATTGATCCTCGAAACAAATGCATTGAAATGATTAAGATTAAGTAGTAGAAATCAAATTTATTGTTGGCTAAGATGTAAAAAGGAAAAAAAAAACACAATGATCAAAAACATTTTCAAAGCTGTAAAAACCAAATGTAAATGTTAAGATTATTGCAGTTTGAAGAAATCCACCGAGTATAGTTGGTTAGGGTAGATTTTTTCTCAATGCAATCATTATCCACAACACTATTGTCAACCTTTTCTGTATAAATAAATTGGTTGAAATTAATTCCTCGTTTTCTTAGAAAATTGCTTTCACATTCAAATGATAAAATCTACTTTTAAATTTTTCCTACGAAATGATTAATTTTCTTCTTTCCCAGAAATCACACAATGAAAAAATCATTTTCATCAATCTACAAATATTTTGGATCTTCAGTGATTTCATTAGACTTGCCATCAAGTGGATCTGGGTCGGTTGAATCAAACACTATAACTGCTTTTATAACTTTCTGAAGATTTGGGTCTTTCACTTTTTGCGTTTTTACTTTTTTTCGTGGGATGAAATTAGTTTTTCCCGACTTTTGTTTTTTATTCAGTTGACGATCTTGTATTTCTTCTTCATTCTGTCTTTTAGTTGGTGTGCTAGTCAAAATTTTTGAAGACCCTTTTCTCATTTCTTTAGATTTTCCCATTTTTGATAATGAAACTTTAGGGAAGGTTTGTATGTCTGCTGGTGTCACTATGTTTGGTTTAACTGTATTCTTTTTACTGCTTGTTGGAGTTAATGGTTGATTTGAGACGAAAGATGATAAAAAATCATCTTGAGTAATTCCTGTTTAAGGATTTTCCAGTGATTTAAAATCCATTTATTATGTTATTTGTCATCATGGCCTTTAGGATAGGCAATTCTGATCAGTTCAGCAAATTGATAAATTGTTGTTCTTTGAGTAGGATGTTTAGTCATCCAGTCTTGAGCAGCTGCATTAAAATATATTTTAAATGGTCCATATGCAGTACGATCCAGAGGCTGCAATTTATGAGAAGTGTGCGGTGATATTGTTAACAAAATTATTCCATTTTCTTTGTCATAATTCAAACTCTCAATGCAATGCTTATATGGTTATCATGATTATTCATTAATACTTTACGGTTTTGGTTATAATAACTTGCATTCTTTACGAAGTGCTGTAAAAATTTTGCAAAGTTAGTCATATGTCTCACATATGCATTCATCCACCATGTGCTTCCTAATCATCATATGCAGCCACAAATTAACTTTCTGTCTTTGTCAACCATCTAAAATCAAGCAACCATATTCTAACTAATACAGATAATATCTAAATATCACAATGAGAAGTAGGTGGTTAATAAAATTTAACATTAATTTAGCTTAACTTTGGTTTGGGGAGACTCAATCCCCAGGATCAAGTCTCCCCATACAACAGTCTCCCCCAGATAAGCGTCCCTAAAGTGCATGTTTGGGGAAAAAAGTTGCTAAATCAAAAATAAAGATATTGTGTTGAATTTAAGTAACAACATTTAAGGAGTAAGGTACGTTAGTATATTATATCAATAAAATTAAGTTATTTAGTTACATTTAGCAAAAAATATGAAACACAAACTACGTACTCAAAAAGAAGTTTGATTGTAAGAAAGCAGAGATTCCTTTTTTACAACAAAAATAAAAATGGCTGAATCAAAGTATGTTACTAAATATGTTGATAAGGGATCACTTTATTAATGTTTCCAGTTTCAGAGTCTTAATTGCATATTTTTTTTTTTTTGGTTTTTGACCTAGGGATCAACTGTCCCAAATCTCCCCTATAGATTTTTCTTTTATCTGAATATATTATATACAAGTCAACATTAATAGCATTGCAAATTAAACAAAAATGAGATTAATCTGATTTTAAACAATATATCAAAAAATTTAACAATTACAGAGCTTAATTACTACTTAATTCATCAAGGGAATTAAGTTTAAAAAAGAGCGGAAGTTGAAAGAAGTATTCTATGATATCTATGATACAATAAGCAGTGTTTTTACTGATGGCAAGGGATTAACTGCGGACATAAAGATATAGATTTACTTTTTTTCACAATCACCAAGATTGTTGATGTATTTTTTATACTGCTCAAAGTTTAAATACAAAAACAAAAAATAATTTTTCTGCAAACGCAATAACTGCTTAGCGAATGTCTACAATTTTTCATTTGTGCAAAAGTGCCAATCTCTCACAATCTTTCTGTGAACCGTAGAAATTTGGAAGACGCTTGGCACCAAGTTGGGCTAAAAGAGGCGATTCTCCAAACCAATGATCAATGAGATATGGAAAATGCACTGCCAACACACTTTATGGACGTCACATCGTTAGTTACACTTATTTACAGGCGTTAATTAGAAAGCTAATTATCGCTATTTAAAAGCGAATTAAAGCCTTTACAGCGATAAGAAAAGAATTCATATCACCTTACATTCCCCGCTTCCTCATTCGTTCACGATTTAAAAAAAATTCCATACCTGCTGGGTACTTGTCCAAGCTTTTAGATAGAACTTCTCCAGCACTGGGTGCACATCCCAAACAGTGTACTAATATTTCGTCACAAAATGAAGTTTAACACATGAATACTATGTTTTTTTTTACAATTTATGTACGATTCCTTGAAGGAAAATAATTCTTTTGAGCAAATTTTTAAACTGTACTAATTTTGTTACTAAAAAATGTAAGTAAAATATCCCAACATCATTTTGCTAATTAGAGATTGCAAAATATTTACTTTTTATTACTAGTTTCTATCGTTTTACCAACATTTTTGTAACATGTTACAATAAATATAATATTTTTAGAACTTAAAACCAAAGGACTCTATAGTCAGCAAAATATATAGCAGCATATAAAGATTTTTGAGGAGTATGTGTGTGGGGGGGGGGGGGAGGGGGGATTATTAGTAATATTCAGGATTCTTTATACTTAAATTTTTTGACTTTTGAGTAATATTTTGCATTATCTATCTTTTCTGATATGACACGTTCTGAAGACAATCTGACTAATTCCATTTATGGTGGCGTTTTTTTAAACAAAGGAACATTGAAAATTTTGTATATATTTATACAATGATAAAAAGTTACCCTTGATTAAAAGAAAATTAGTGAGTTCAATCAAAATATCCCGCATTTATTAAAACTTTAAGAAGATTGTAGTCAATAACTGGAAATTAAAATTTCTGGTGAATGGAAAATAACTTTTCCTTTATATACTGCTTTTTAGAAGTATTTTTAATGACGGTAGTAAATAACGCAATGTTTTACCGTCTCTTTGCTGAAGCAGTTGAAATTCTCATATTTCAGATTCGATAATCCCCTATTTTTGTATCCTCTACATCCTGTCCTTTTCCTTGCTCAACAACAAAATTAAGAAACATAGCAATAACTAATATATGAAAAATTATCTATATGAGGTCAAACAATTCTTGTTCATTGCATTTTAAACTCGATGATTCAAAATATCACCAGTGTAAGGCTCGCGTCTTGAAAGCTAAAACTAAACTTTTTTAGCGTAAAAAATCACATAAATAATTTTGCCTCATATAAGTAGATATGACTGGTAATTTCATCGCTATTTAAATATATGATTAACTGTAATTTTTAAACGAACAGTACATTAACAAAATACTTTCCATTACTTTGTAGTATCTAAAAATATAATTTATTAAGAATTACTTATCACTCAACAAAGACATTTTTTTTTTTTTTTTTTTTTACACTTTTAGTTAAAGGCGATGTTAATTCTTCTCCTTTGGAAATCGTTTATTTAAGAGTTAAAAACATCGCCCCTTTCATTTTTTTAAATTTCTATTTGGTGTAAAAATTACAATTGAATGATGCTTTGCAATAAATCTTAAATTAATTACAACAGTATTAAAATTAACTGTCCACAGAAATAATATGTTTTCATTGTTTTCAGTAAAAGATAATATCAGCAAAAAAATATTTTACAACTCTTATTTAAAACAAAAGCAGTAGTCAAATGTCACGAAGTCTAATAAAAACAAAAAATACATGAAACATACATAGTGAAATAAAATTACTTTGTAGATGTGAAAACATCTGAAAACTAACTTACCGAAGTACTCGATTTTAAATTAGAAACATTTCAAAAGGAAGAACACTTCTAAAAATTACAATGTACAGAGCAAATCAAAAGATATTCATGAAAAAAGAACTGTCCACAGGTGCTGACCGATATGACCGGTTACTATGAGCTCAACCAGTGAGATAACCAAAGGGTGTGTTCAAGGAGCACGCGCGCCGCGCGTGCGAGCTCAGGAGACAGGAACATGGAGTGGGTCTTTATCGTGGATGCAATAAATGTTCAGCGTGTTCACGAACAAATCACGGTTTGATTAATTATGGTGCTAATTTTAAAGGTAATTTGTTAAAAATGAAAGACGAGCTAGATGGCTGAATGGATAGCGCTTTGAACTCCAGATTAGGGGCTTTGGGTTCGAATCCTTCGGGTCCCAAATTGTGTTATATATGTATATATATATATATATTTAGCTGCTTTATATTTTTCATAATAAATAAGATATTTTTGATAAAGATAAATTTTTATATTAATAATACAGAAGCATATGTATTTTTATTATAATAATAAAATACTTATTTAAATACGAGAAAATGAGGTATTTCGCAATGAAAGTTTTACATTTGAACGCCTTGCGAAAATATATATTTTCGCAAGGCGTTCAAATGTAAAACTTTTAAATGTAAATATTAATTTCTTGATGTTTTTCTTTCTTTTATTTTATTTATTTATTTATTTATTTTTTTTTTAGTACTTTAGGAGTGAATTTTTGTCAAGACTGGGATGCAAATCATATTTTACGGCGTTAAAATTAACATGGAAAATATTATAAAAATAAATGTAATAGATGTACATTATTTTAACTAAAAATATCTGCACATATATTTTTTAAAGAAAATATATGGCGTTTTGCATCTAGTTTTGTGGTGAATAAAGTATGATTAGAATGTTTATAAACTTTCTACTAAAAGTATAAGTAGTATTTTGCTCATACTAACAGTCCCTGATTATCAAATAGGCACGAAAAACATGTGCTTCCCTTAGAAAATTAGAAGTGACACGAAATTGACAAAACAGAGGCCCCAAATTTTATATCGAATTAATTCCATTCCAAAATTCTATCAAATTTCTTTTCAAATTATTAACTTATTTACACACATATATATATGTTTTTCTTTTTTGTTTTTTTTTTTTTGTTTTTTTTTTTTTTGTTTTTTTTTGTTTTTGTTTTTTTTTAAGTGTTTCTTAAAAATACCTTTCATTACAAATTAATTTTTCGTTAGTAGGTCAGTTTCAACCACATGATCAAAGTTATCCAGGCTGTCCATTATTTTAGATGCATTGTTTATTTTACATATTGAATTTAAATATAATTGAATTTAGCTTGCATGCACAATGTATAATATTAATATTTTCTGTTGTGCATGCATTCTGAATTCAAACTTTTTATCCAAATTACATTTTTACGCTAATACCATGCAAAATCATTTTTGCACTGATTGTATCCTACTTTTTTTGTAAGTAGCACATATAAAAAAAACTTTTTCTCATGTGAATTCTGCTGAGCCAGTGAATAATATTTGTAGCATTGGTGAGTTTTCGGGATGTCGAATAGAAAACACTCCTCGAATAAAAGAGGCCCCCCCGAAATGAAACTGTGCTTCCCATAACTTCAGAGGTTAATCGGTCCCTGCATACTAACATGATTTTGAGTGCCTTTGTTTCTCATGTTTTATGATGTATTTCGGTCTATTATCCACACGGTATTAAAATATGCAATCGTAAAATAAGAAATATATATACTAATAACTTCTCTGAAAAATTGTCCAACTAACAGTGCAAATTCCATTGAAATCCATTATCCAATTAATCCATTATACAATTAATCCATATCCATACTACACATAAATCTCGTAATACGGTTATATCACAATCTTGGTTTATTAACAGCCTTCTATTTATCACGAAAAATGTAAAGCAACTGATAAATCATTTTTAAATAGATTAAAAGAATATTGTTAAAAATTTATAGCACCAATTGAATTGTTAAATTGTATCAATCAACCTACCAAACAAAGCACAACCAATAAAACATAAGCACAAAGCGCGCAATCACGTGATCAAATCGCCCACATAAATTTTTTGAACCGCCCGCGTCAAGTTTGTGTGCGGTTGGTTAATTGATTTTAAATACTGAACGGGCTAAATAGATGAAGTAGGTCACGTGATGTTTCTCCCAAATATTTTGGATTTTATCTGAGTGAACATAGGCATGTATTTCTGTTACGAAAACCATGTTTTGGAAGGATAAAGAAATATAGTCGTTGGTTTTACCTGTTTTGAACCATAAAACTAATGAAATAATTGAATTATTTTAAAATTCCTTTCTTCGATATAACCTACTCCATGGCAAAATCTTCTGAGCGCGCGCGCGGCGTTTTCTGCACTTCTGAACAGGCCCAAAGTGACCGATCTCACTTGTTCCTTGTAGCTGAATTGTGGGACGGTACGAAACGAAAGACGGCGAAATCTGATTTCAACGAAAATTAACTTTTACGGATCAGATAGATTTTCGTTGACGTCAGAATGGAGGATATTCCATTTACGTTTTGATCACGTGGTCAAGGTAAAAACTTCTAGCGTAAAGAAGGGAAGGCTCCGTAGACGTGTAATATAAATCCCCGCTAGCTAATGAAACAGTTCATGAGGCAAAGCAGTAGTATCTTCTCTTCTTATCAGTTATAAGTTCTTTGGCTAAATTACCGGTATCACGTGACTTTTTTCAGCCTCAAACCCAGATTTGGAATATCCTATATTCTCCGGCTTTTTGGGAAAGTCCCCTGGTATAGCGCCTAGAATATATAGTGCGGAAATTGGCTATACATGTAATACTTAAAAAATTGCTAAAATATTGTATCCCTTAAATGTGCAACGATGCTGCTCAAATATACAGATCGCAGCGACATCTGCAGAATATTTTCTACAACTGCAAGATATTGCTGGTCTATACAATGTAATACGAAAATCTCGCAGGTGTCGCTGCGATCAACACTTGGGATTTTTGGAGTATCATCGCACATTTAAGGGATACAAATTTTTAGCACTGTTTGGATAGCATATTTCCACACTAGGTATTCTAGGCGCTGTACCTGGAGTACTGCGTCTGGAATACATAGTATGGAAATATGCTATCTAAACAATGCTAAAAATTTGTATCCCTTAAATGTGCGACGATACTGCTGAAATCCAAAGAGTCGATCGTAGCGACATCGGCGGGATTTTCGTATTACATTGTATAGACTAGCAATATCTTGCAGTTGTAGAAAATGTCCTTCAGATGTCACTGCGATCTTCATATTTCAGCAGGATCGTTGCACATTTAAGGGATACAATATTTTAGCGCTTTTTTAAGTATTACAGTATTATGGTGTTATTACACGAGGAGTCGGAGACGCTTGGAATCCCAGGCGTCTAGCGACAACAGCCGCCTCACGGTCCGTCTTTTCTAAGCATTTCATTGGCTGTTCCGGAAAAAGCTTTTCTATTATCAGGTTTCGAAGCATTTGATTGGCTGTTACTGGCGACTCGCCTCGTTTCGGGCGTCAAAGATGCTCCGACAGAAAAAAAGACGCTCGCTCTCCAAGCGACTCCCCTGCAACCATAGGAATAACATGGAGACGCCCGGAATCTGAAGCGTCTTTGATCCCTCGTGTAATAACACCATTAGCCGATTTCCAAACTATATATTCTAGGCGCTATACCTGGAGCTAAATATAGTGACCGCATGTCACTTCAAGTTACTTGAAGTCACTACTATGTTTGGTAAATAAACAGTTGAATTTGGATTGACTCTATATTTGAGTGCGACATACGATACTCAGACAACAGCGTCTAGAATACCAAGTGTGAAAATACGTTATCCAAACAATGCTAAAAATTTTTATCCCTTAAATGTGCGACTATACTGCTAAAATGCTAAGTGTCGATCGCAGCGACATCTGCGGGATTTTCGTATTACTAGCATTACATTGTGTAGACTAGCAATACCTTGCAGTTGTAGAAAATATCCTGCAAATGTCGCTGCTATCTGCATATTGCAGCAGCATCGTTGCATAATTAAGGGATACAACATTTTAGCAGTTTTTTTAAGTATTACAGAGATAGCCGATTTCCACACTGTGTGTTCTAGTCGCTATACTCCGACTACAGCGTCTAGAATAATTAGTATGGAAATATGCTATCCAAACAGTGCTAAAAATTTGTATCCGTTAAAAGTGCGACAATTTTGCAGTCAGTGGATATCGCTCACTCGCAAGAAAGGTGACATATCTCGCAAAGATTCGTTTTGCGTTTTATTAGGCACAAATGGGTCTGTCATAGGTGCGTCTTGCTAATCAAGACGGTTAGTAATAGTTACACCGAAAATCACTTTATTACGCTATATGTCCATTTGTGACCGTAGAAGAAGGGTGGATTATCTGGTGAAGAAATTACCCACCCTCCAAACCTCATTCTAGGTCTTCATTCTTTTGTGCTTTTATGCAGGTTTATATTCCTGCATGCAATACTAAGTGCTATAATTTCATATTACAGTGAAATCATGCAAATTTTCTTTTGCCTCTCCTGCGAAATTTACTTTTGAGGAGATGTATCAGTTTTCTTGCGGGTGAGCGATATATTATTAGTAGTGTGCCTAATAGTCCAGTATTTAAGAGTCTTAATGGAAATGAGTAAAATTCGACCTTCCTCTTTTGTAAATAGTGAAATGCATCTTAAATCATGAAATTAATGTTACGTTACATAATTTTGCAGTCATTTTTTAATAATAGTTCACGTCAAAAATTAGTTAACAATTTTGAGATATACGATTTCATTAATTTAATACATTTAAAGCAATAAATATAATATTTAATTCTCTTATATTAATAAAAAACATTTAACATATATTTTCGTAATTTTAAAAAGAAATTTTCAAAATTTTGAACTTTTTACGAAATTGAGTACCAAGGTCCACATATGTGAATCTACATTTACTGGTACCCTGGTGCATCAATTTTTAAAATTATTTTATTATTGACATTTTTGAAGCCAAAATAAGTAGAAAAACCTATTTCAAGTTTTTTTCAAAAAATATTTTTTATTCAGTAACGAGAGGATATTGACGATGACTTACAGCGGACATTGAAAACAAGCATGTATGTGTTCAATGAATAATTAAACTAATCGCCGCCTTATTTAATTATAGATATATGTTATCAAATGAGGAAAGGGAAATCTTGTAAGAATTAGTCGGCAGTTAAGTGGTTAAAGTGTACTTTGCATTGAAACACTTAAAGATATAACTGACTGATTTTTATAGTCACTCGAATTTAGAATAATTTTTATTTAGTCTACAAATTATATGAATTCAAATATATTCCACAAAGAAACAAGGCTTTTTAATAATGCATTTGTCTGGTTGGAAACATGTTTATTAAATTTTGGAAAAAAATCTCCAGTTAGCAGTTTTGCACGTCAAATTCAAAAGGACGTGTCCGACACTTTCACACCTAAATTAGTATTCTACTTAAAGAGTATATGGCTCAAGTGTTTAAATATTTTTACGTAACTATCTAAATACAGCATTATCGATTTTCAAAAACATTTTCATATCTACAAATGCACTATTTGCATCTGTTGAGCGTGTGATTTCACATCCGTATGTATGGATTGAACGTGAATGTGTTATAGAAACATTTCCATAAATACTGAAAATTAAAATGAAGTTTCGACACAAAGATTGGGATTTAGTTAAAAAAATATGTAAAAAATTAAGATTAAAATTTTTAAACGTTTGTTTTAAGTATTTAGAAAGTATAAAAATCTAACATTTATTGTAACATACATAAACCCTTGGGAGAAATTACTTCATTTTAAAACAATCAAAATATTAATATCTCTTAATTATGCTTAATATACAGTACAATGCATATAATACTAGCCCACTTACAACCAGTAACAGATAAATCCAACTTTTAAAAAATATATTGAAATTGTAATATGTAAGAAAACCGCATTTAATCATATCCCATAGTAAATTATATTTATGTGTCATAAACGATTTTCGCTGCATAAATTTTGGATGCCCACAATGGACCTTCAACAGACTTATTATCCATGATTTAAGGCTGTTCAAAAAAAATTCTGTTCTCAACAATGTAATTTCTTTTCACACATTCATAGTCAGTTTATATGTAAAAATACATAGTCTTCAGATATTACTATTTAAGAGCGTTTGTGTAATAAGTTTTCATTTTGTTATAAACGTAGTACATCTTTAGTTATAATTGACTGTCCTCAAATTACGATGATTTCCAGGTTTCTCTGAAATTGACGAAGGAAACGTTTCATAATTTTTTAACACGTAGAATGCCAAGTTTATTTTTTCTGTCTTCCCGTTTGGGCCATGAAATAAGATTCCCATTACACAATCTACAAGTGTCATTCACCAGTGGTTGACGTGGAACTCAACGTGTTAAAAACTCTGTACATTTATTGAAAAATAAATTCAATTTCTTAGTATCTAAACAAAGATGCTTGGAAAAGTTTTACATTTAACCCTAGATCTACCGGGAATTTTATTCAAGTTTTAATAAAACGTTCTACACCAGAATTTTTATTTAAAACTATTTAACTTATTTATTTACCTTATTTTTGTCTGGTTTATATACTTAGTTTATTTTAAAGAAATTTCTGGTTTGAATGAATATTTTGTATGTACCTGTCGGGTCCAATGGACCCGTCTGGTAGACGGAGGGTTAAGAATAAAAATAACTTTCTGAATCCTTCATAATGTGCATAGATTATGTTTGATTAACTCTTAACCACAAATGAAACAAGTCGGAAATTATACGTAAAAACGTGGCAAATGAGGCGCGTTCGTGCTATAACTACTTTGATAAATAATCAGATCTTGGTGCAATAGCTGTTGCACTCTTATGAAAAAATGCATTAATATAAAATTTATTACTGTTATGTATATTAAATTCAGTAGTATAAATACGGAAATAATATGCCTCCATATTGAATATGATAATCACCACGGCAAACTAGAATTATTACCTATCATGGTATATCATTGAATTAATGATAAGATTAAATAGAACAATGAAAATTTTGATTAGATCTTTTGTAAAATTTTTAATGACTCAATAAAATTCTGCAACGATTAAATAATAAATTTTAAACCATTTGGTTAGGTAGTTTTTGTACGTATTTATGTAATTACGCAAGCACCTAAAACTGCTATTTAATTTCTACTTTATGAAATCTCATCTCAAACATATGTTTTTAACAAATATTACATTGAAAAAATATCTAAAGTGACAAAGAATTTATAAAATAAATTTATTTCATACCGAAGTTTAATCAGTTATAACCGACCAAAAATTTCATTTAAAAAAATCTATTTTTCTTTGTTAGTTACCATAGCCATAGGCACCAACTTTACGTGGCCGAAAAAGGCAATCAAGCATAGTTCTATTACTAATTTTTAAAATGATTTTGCCCTATAAAATCACTGCCATTAATGCAAAAATAACATTTTTAAATTAGTGGAAAATTTTTCCTGATTGACCTACCTTAAGCCGGCATTTATGACAAATGGTAACCGTCACCATATCTAATCGCAGATAATTATTACAAAATATGTAATTAAATAGGTATAGTCTATTATATGTTAATACTTTTACTCTACATTCTACCTAATTTGCCCTGTCACTGCCTTTTGATCACAGCACACCTTTTGTATCGTTTAGTTGTAAATATTCGTGGGTATACCTTTAATACCATTTAACTGTAATAAAAAATATCACATTATAGAAGAGATTGTTCATGATAATATATTTTAAAGTGGAATGATAATAACTTTCGAAACAGTTTAATATGACTTTAAATTCGTTGAAGCTTTTTTCTAAAATGTAATCTAAACACTTGTGAAATATTAAACTTTATGAAAGAAATTTAATTGGATTCAAAATTTGCGTTCAAAGCCGAATTAGGGATTACTCTAATACTAGCACTTTAAATTTTGAAAGGCAAGATTCCTTTCTTTAACAATAATACAGTAACGATTTTAAGGTTCGTTAAATATATTAAAAATTTTTTTTTGCAATGGGAAAAGTAAATATTGTAGAAATTTTAATTTATAGTATTTTGACTAGTTGGCAAAATATGCATGAGTTAAAATAAGAATCTAGGTTCGTGAATAACAAATATAAGTGAAGAAATGTGCATTTCGTTTCCTTTTCAAATTACCGAATTTTCTGTAGCTAAAATAGCATTGTACATATTACGCATATTTTTTTTATTTTATCTATCTTTATCAGAAGCATGTACAGCGAATCCCCAATAAAATGGGCTTTGTGGAGACCACAAATATTATTTAATGAGTATCTCTGCTTTAGTGAGGGAAAATATAGAGCTGAATTTCTTTCTTTAGCAAAATATACTGTAACGATTTCTGGTGTAGATAAGTACGTTACAGCGAAGCTTGCAATGAGTAAAAAGTACATACTGCAGAAAATTTATATTATGATATTTTAATAAGACGATGATATATACATGAGTGAATACAATAGTTAAGACTCGAGAAAATCCCTTGAATCAGAATTTCTACATATTTTACCTTCTTTTCAAATTCTGAAATTTTCTGCTTTTAGACTAACATTTTGCACATTACACATATTTTTTTTTGCTTTGTCAAAAACAGGGTATGCATTATACATGAGTAAAAAAAGTAGTTTCTTGAAGCTAAGTTCAAGAAAACAGTGTAGAGATCACAGATAAAATTCAGTATGTTTTAGTGGCGGAACATATTGTGGTTAATCAGTGACTGGGGATTCTGAAAATTGTCCGTAAAATTAGGGTTTGCTTTCGAGGGGTGACCGTGGTGATAGGTTTAATTGCATAAAAAGTATAGAAACTAACAAACATTATCAGTATAACATATAATAATACAATCCTAAGAATGATCAGCAAATATTTTAATAATATATCGGATTGAAATTATATTTAAAATAATTACTAATTTATGAATTTTTTTGCAGGACCCAATATATACACCAATGCCATCCTTGGAGAAATAATTGAGAAATAAATAAAACAAAAATAACTTTCACTTATATAAATTGTAATGCAACAAAGAAAAACATATTGATTGGAAATATCAAAATCCAATTTTTTTTAAATATTTTAATTTTCTCACATAAAAACAAAAGCTAATACAGTTTCTTTATTTTAATTTTTGGACCAAAATCTTAAACAAGTATTATGGCTCATTTCTTCGTTTTACGCAAGTCCCAAAGATTTATCATAATAAATCGTACTGGAAATTCAGGTGTAAAAAAGCTTTCAAGGTTAGATTTCCACATGTAGAATAACAGGAAATGGCTACAGTGTCAATCTTGGCGAAACAAACAATATTTGGTGATTTATCACCTACGTCCGGCTAACGGAATAGTTCCAACGCATTTTCCCCAACCCAGATGAAAAGTACAAAATTTTATAAAATATAAATCACATTAACTAAGAGGGGAGTAAAAACTTTATTTAAAAGAACATCATTAAAAAATTTCTTAAAACAACCTATACATATTTTCTTTTTTCCATCATCTCTATACATGAATATTTACAGTAGGAAGTCTACAAATATAAAAATTATGAATGTATTGCGGTTAAAATTATTACATAACACTTTCCCGTACATACAGCATATACATAATCTTACATTTTCTTCAGGAATTTTGGACAAATCAATGTAATTTTTGGTACAAATTCTATTTTTTTTTCAACATTTAATAAAAAATTACACACATTTGATTAAACATTTTTTTTATCGTCGTATATAGGCTGCGATCTATATATCTAACTAAATTAATTACAAAATGAAAAATTTATAGAGCAGTTATATGTTTCAGAACTGAAAAGAGGGAGCAAATAATACAGTGCTTTATAAAAATTTGGAATAAAAGAAAAATGCATATACAAAAAGATAGTGTGAAAGTATGTCTTTAACTGTATAAGATCGTCCCTTTATTCGCAATAATGTTACCGGCACATTAAAATATTAGCACGACAAAAGTTTGAGATACATGAATATATTTTCTATTGCATAATATATAAATATATAAGATACTCAAATATCTATCAACGTGACCATACTATACGTAATTATCCTTTTATGAGAAAATAAATACTTAGAAAAAAATATTACCAGTATTATAATATAGTAATTACTAATATTTTTTTATATGACAACATCTAGTGCAATAAAAATATATTCTCATTTTTTTCAAGTACCTTCCGTGTTTTTAAAATTTTTTCTGATCGGTAAAATCCAATTTAAAGTCTTCAGAAATGAATAGTTTACTACACATCTCACATTACAATAGAAATAACGAAATTAATATCTGAAACATTGAATTGCTTTCTTTATTTGTTGTTTTTATATTTTACTGAAGTAACAGTAACATAAATGCTGATAATGAAGAAAGTTTTATACAACAAGTTCTGATACGATCCGAATGATGGGGGCAAAATACTATGTCAGGCACACATCTAATACTAATTTTAAAAGTGCTATGTTATATTTAATCACCATTGTTAATTAAGACAAAAATAACGTTTTAAAACAATTAGTGGTTCATGTTTTCCTGATTGGGTCCATAGCCCTAATTAAGTAGGTGCCTATTTTTCATAAAACAAATTTAGATTATAGATTGCTAAAGAAGTTTAATGCAAATAACAAAAAATCGGAAGAAATATTTAAATGAAAGACGGGAATCCCACAAAAATCATACTACCTATGTGTAGTAAAATAAAAAAGTTGAACAAAATTTAACTAAGAAAAAGTTAATATAAAGCGTACAATAACTGAATTGTGTTTTTCTGGAATACTGCTTCGTGCCACGTTGCATAAACTAAACAGTTATGTTATAGTTAAATTTAATACGTAACGACTTAGGGCGCCCCACAGTGGTCTGTATTTTGAAAACCAGTAATTTTTTAGAAAGAATTACGTGGAAGGTTTCTGCATCAATTGCAAGAAAAACACTCTTACGGGCATATTCCTATGAAATATATAAAGACGTTTTTTCTTTAGATAAAAATGGTGTTCAAAAAACTGACAGAGTAGGATCCCTGAGTCTATAAAATCGGTAGTGTAGACATCTGTTTTCACTATTCCATTTCACTAGTAATATACAATAAAATACCTGATGCTAGGTTACATAAACTAAACAGTCATGATTCATCTAAATTACATATGCTACATATTACAAAATTGGTAGTGTTGGTGTTATTACTATTCCATTTAATTAGTGAAAATTGTTACACAAAATATTTATAAAAAGAGAAAAAATGGGGGTATGTGAAAATATTAAAATTAGGAAATCTTAGATCAAAGGAAGGTTTTCTTTCAGTATAAATAATTAACTTCTTTTTTTCACCCCTAACATAACAATATATGCTTAAGATTTTTTGTGACAGCACAAAGATTTCATTTAACACAGTAACAAATAGTCCCATTATGAAACATATCAGTACACATTATTAAAATAATGTTCTCAACAGGAATGTTGAAATAATTTCTTTTAAAACTGAACTTCATTCACGACGATTACCAATTTAATTTGCCATTTAAGGTCCATAAAATTTTGAATTTGAAAACCAGTATTTATGTGCAGAAATTTCTCAGTTATCTAATCTGAAATTTTGAGCGAGTAAATTACTCAAAATTACAATATGTAGAAACTGCTGTCGAAGAATTAAAAGAAATTTGAAAGACGCTCGTCGTGAATGGGTTCACATTATGTATTTAATATAAAAATTCCAAGGGAAATATTCAAAACCAAAAGCGGCATTAGTTAGTCTTTTTCTATTTAATATTAATATAATGTTAAAGATTTATATATCTACTTTCAAACAAATTTCACACTGAAACTGAAAAAAAATTCCCTACTAAACGAAAGGTAAAAATTATTTATATCTAAAAAGTACTTGTATTTCAAAAATCCTTTCAATATGAATACTTAATCTGTCTGTCTATATATTTATATATGAAATGAAGTATTAATTACTTAGAAATACAATATAAATGTTCATAAATTGTTTGAACAAAGTTTAAATCTTAATAATCAACCTAGCATGTTTAAAAATTTAATAAAAAGGTAGCAAACAAAAATAATCTTTCCAGGTTCGACGAAAACTGTCTTAGTCTGTGAATCAACTTATTTTATAGTATTATAAAATGCTGAAGAAAATAATGTAAAACAAAATAAATATGAGTTAAAAATTACAAATTGTTTTAATATAGATATTTCAAGAAAATTAAAACAAATTTTCAAAATGGATGAAATGTCAACTGAATAAGAATTTAAATTTAGTTTATAGACGACGAATAGTTGACGTCAGTTATAAATGAAGAAACAGACATCAACAAATTGACATTAACTTCTTTCTCATATTAATCAACATGGGTCAATAATTATTATGCCTCACATCATCCATCATTTTGACTGTCATGTCGGCACTTGCAAAGTTCTTTTATTATGATGTCTTTCGAAATGTAGTGAAAGGTTTTTTCTGCTCGTATATCTTTTAATACATTCAGTACACTGGAATCTTTTCTCATCTGAAATAGTCAAATCTCATGAGATGAATAATTTGTACAGAATAAAGAATAAAATAAAATTGCTTAACATAAGCACAGAAATTTTGCCTTATTGAAAATTTTGCAGAACAGCATGATGAAGAGAGGAATGCGGGCAATTTTCTCCTCGGTAAACACTTATTTTATATGTGAAAAAAAGAAAGAAATGTATAGATTAATTAAACATACAAACTTGCCATGTTCTGAAGGCAAAAAATCGGGAGATTTTATTCCAGAAATCAGGAAATGTTTTTAAATGAAAACCGATTTTTTTAGATGTGAACATGTTTAATACAAATTTAATTTCTAATAGTACTCATTTATGTTTGAAGTTTAAAAAGAAGTATATCCCTTTTATTCACATAATATATACCTCTAACATGTAAAACAAATTTATTTATATATTTATTTTATTTTCCCATAATTTTAAATTAATAACATATAAGAAGATAAATATTTGTTTCCCCACTAACATTCATAAAACTACAGTGAAGGTCTTCATGTGATAATTAAAGATATGCTCATAGTAATTCGAGTTCAATTTTTAAGTACTGTGGATCATCAATCACACTCTAAACTACAAAATATACCTCTAATGCAGTTTTTATCTTTGAATCACTGTACATTTGATGCTATAGTAACAGATATTACAAAATGTTTCTCCACACTCCAGATTTCTGACATGTGAAAAGCAGCAGTCTCCTTTTGAAATTAGAAGAAACAGAAAGTCTGATTAATCTACAAAAGATTCCCAATCGATTAAGACACAATCGATTAATCGATACCTCTGAAATTTCATTATAAATGTGTTTGGCCTGATAGAAAATTTCTGACGATTTTGCACTATACAACGTTTTAACATTGCAAAATTGCAGATAAATGATGTATTTAAATATGAGATTCTCACAACCATAGTAGACCAAGTGCATTTTGAAATATATATAATATATGTATAGTCTATTTAGAAGTTGCATAAAATGCGTTGTATTCACTCCCACAGTGAACGAAGTCGGTAAACTGATGCCATACATGAGAAAACACGTGAATATAAAAATTTTGTTGACTGTGGGAGAAGATAAACACATTTTTATGCACCTTGTAATGGGACAATCTCATTTGTTTTCAAAGTAGACATGGTTTACTATGATTGTGAACCCCTCTTATATTCAATACACACCAAATTTTATTCAATGATATATTTTTTAATAATAAATTAAAATAGATTAATAAATTTCATATATATAGAGTCACTTCAATTTATTTTTTACAACCAATATCTTCAGAATATTCTAATTTCATTTAGCGATAAATTAGTTTAAAAGTGTGAGGAAGAAAGCTGGTGTAACGCAAGTACGTTTCAGTTCAAAATATTGCTACAAGCAAATTACAAAAAAAAAGTTCAAAGATCAATCCCTCTCCCACATGGAATTGTCTTATTTTAACTTTTTTACAAAAAATAATAGATACGTTGTTGCAAAAGTTTCTTCTTAAACTAATCTAATGCGAGAATTTCACTTCTCAGAAGAAAAACTCTTACATAAAGCAAAATATATCTCACATAGGGACCCCCATGTATTAGAAACAACCTCTTTTTATTTCAAAGTACAGAAATATTTCGACAGGATTCAAAAGAAACGATGCATCTGATTCGATCTTCCCAGTTGAAGTTAAAGTGTCAAACATTTCTAAAGAGCACCGAAGAAAAGGTCTTCTATGCTAATGGATTTTACTTGTGATCTTGTCCGATTGATCTCCCAGGTTTAAAGCGAAAGCAGAGGGTGTATGAGCACTCATATGCGTAAGAAAATAAAGCCGAGCTTATCGGAACAAAGTTTGTTAATGATGCAACCAACTCAGGACCCTAAATGGCCAAGATGATACTTCACTTGTTCAGGATGAGGGGAGAAAGATTTTCTGGAAGAGGTGGCGAGATCAGCATCAGTTAGTTCTGAAATTTCAGAGAGATTGAGTTGGTCAAGACGAATTTCTCGGGGAGCGGAAAAGGTGACTTATCGCCGAAAAATTACTTCCAATCTTCGACGGTGAATTCATTGAAGTCAGGTTTAGACTTCAGTCTGATCATCGCAGGGAAACATTAACTCAGTTTATTATTCTTGTCCATTGTTGTTTTTGTAGAGAAATATTCTCTCGGGAACACTTCTCGTATTTTCTACTGCTTAGTGAACCATTTTCGCACACTGAAATCTGTGGACTTTCGGATCCATCATGGATCGGTTTTATAGACTTTCTCAGTGCTATGAAAGACGTTACCTTACCAAAAAGACTACCATTTCCTCAGAATCAGCAAACTCTTCATAATGTGTGACGAATTCCCCTAGTTAAGTGTTGTATTTATAATCTAGAAAATTTAACATATCTTGTGTATTTAATAAATATATTTCTGTATTAAATTGTGCCTCGGCCGTACACGTCATCAATCCACGCTACCCTTCCTACATTAAATTCGGGGCATTACACAAATTTAAAATTGCCACAAATAGAAAATATCATACATCTCATAATGTTTTGCTGATTTTCTGACATTTTCAATTTCTGACATATCCCTGATTCTGCAAGTGTCAGATAATGAGATTATATTAATTTACTATTATTTTTGTTATTGTTATGAATTACCGAAATATCTGATCACAAAAATTAGTGTTTTGAGAGAGAACACAATTTTCCAAAAGTTTTGATATATAACTTCACTTCCCATAGGAAGGAAATTCGTATGAAAAAATATTGAAATATAATTCCTGCACTAAAGAGTTGACTATCTTTAAATCGAATTCAAAGAATGGAGGAAAAAATTTAATTATCCAGAAAATATTTTTAAAGAAACCGGAGATTAAAGACAATATATATAAATTGAATTAACATGCAGTATTCCTTATCTTTAAAATTATTATGTAATAAGCAGGTATTATGTTGCAAACAAAAACACTTTCTGAAAAATAATTTTAGCCATCAGTACAGAGATAACGCCGCCTCCTTAATACTGGGTCTACGTGTTAACACAACAATGGCGGCAGTATTAGGCGAATATATTTCAGCGTTTTAATGGTCCATTGAATTTAAATACCAGTATTTTCTAAAAGTGTTCTTTGCCTTCCTTTTCTTAGATTAAATAAAGCGACGAATACTTTTAGATAATACTGGTAATAAAATTTAAGAAATCGTAAAGACGATAAAAAGAAATACAACGATAGCTGCTTTTTTAATCAGCACTCACCTATTTTCAGGGGCTGCTAAGAGAAAAACATAACATTCTATTAGCACATATACAGAAATTTAATTCTAGATTAATGATATTTTTTGTACATCCTCACTTAAAAGATATTGTAGAGTACGTTTTCTTTTGCTTATTTTTTTTATATGTTTAAGAAAATCTTAGATAAAGTAAATATATAAATTGGGGATTTTGAAATTTGAGTATAAATCTATATTTGAGTATATTTCAATATAAAATTTTTAATCATTTAATTTTAGATATATTAAACAAATTAGTCTGATAAATTTAGAAACAAATTATCCACATGATAAGAATGAAAAGTCAAATTAGATAGTACTTTTTGACATTTATATATTCGACTAAAGTCAATTACATATTATTGGAGTACAGTACGTAAAAAAAGCTATTCAGTTTAGGCATTATTTTTTCAGCTTACTACCTGCATTTTTCTTGTTCTTATCCAAATAAAATATTTTTTCTGAATCATACATACATTTGCTTTTAGAACTCTATGAAAATTTAATAAAACGTCTTTGAATTTTTATATTTCTGGGCTGCTTTGATTAAAATAATTCAAATAATGTGTCAAAAGTAGGTATTAAATACAGGGCTGACACGGACGACTATTTTTATATTCTATTCGCACTACTATTTAAAAAACTCAATTTTGTAGTATACTTCTCTTGTAGATTTTGTCAAGGTTTATGTGAAAAACTTGTTTTTTTTTTAAAGGGTTCTAGTTACAATTTATAAATAGTCCCTTGAATTAGAAAAACGAAAATTTGTCGAATTGTTTGTCTGTAGACGACTCCTCTAAGTTAGGTGAAAACATAAATGCTTACCAGTGTGTGTTCCTTCATGTTTCTGTAATTCACGTGAGCGCCTAAACCTCTTCCCACAGGACATCCACGAGCAAACAAAAGGCTTCTCATCACTATGCGACAGAATATGACTTTGAAGTTTGGAAGGGTATTTAAACACTCTAGTGCAGCCAGGAAAATCACATTTGTGTTTCTCTCTTGATTCACTATTTCAAAAAGAGATTAAAAATGTGCTTATAGTAGAGGTATTTTACGATAATACTATTACATACATGCCAACATTCCTATTTTAAAAGCGTATTTAAGGCAGTGTTTGCCAAACATTTATACCTCACATACACATTAAAAATTACATGTGCCTGACATATCCCCCTTTTTTTTTTTTTTTTTTTTTTACTTATGACTGTCATAAATAGACACAAAAGAATTAACAAATTAATTCAAATAAACATACTTATATTTACATTTGATGTAGCTTTGCTGTTATAATGAGGTCAGTCAATGAGATGAAATTTTTTTCAACTGCTCATTTAGCTCTACCGCGTTGTATGTCGATTGGTGTGACGGACATTTTCCTCACGGCTAGCACCTTTACGCATATTCCTCAAAAGTATGCGTACCACTCTCTCACAAAGTCTGATCTATGCAATATAATTGAAGTTTTAATGAATTGTCTAATGCTTACAAATCAAAAGTAAGACAAGTTTTAACGAACTTATATTTCAGAGGACGGTTTTTCTTTGCTTTTAGAAAGAAACACCAAAAAGGGCGGTCCCTTGTCAAGTTCAGTAGAACTGATAGCCATGTATTTCCTTTGAAAATAAACTGTTCCCATTCATAAGAATTTCATAGATAAATAGTTTTATTTTAACTCTTTCTATTCTTAGAATTAAATATTCATGTACTGTCAAATGTATATAATAAAATAATAAAAAAAAAAACAAGTGCAAATATATACTATATATATATATACACACTATATGACCAAAGATGACCGGTCACTTGCGATTTTAGACGTTTTGTTAAATACCTAGAAAAATACATGAGGTATTAACCTGAAACTGCAGGAGTGTAAACAGTAATCCGTTGTTCCCAAAAAGAAGCAAAAATATGAGGGGTTGTATCAAATATCTGTTGATTAGGGTCAAGATAACGTACACAAAAGTCCTTCCGGCCAGTGCCGGGAGGAAGAGGTAGCTTTCATATTCCTTATTTTTTTAAAGCCAGCTTATATTATTCAAACACACGGAGCTCAAATTAGTGGAACCCGATTATAGAACATTAAATACTATTTTTTGTCAATATTGAATATGAATGAGTGTTTCGCGAAATTAGTCAGCTTTATCAAAGCTGGTTTTATTAAAGTGATTTATATTTGTCGCCAAATTCGGTGATATCCCTAATTATATTAATAATTATATTAACCCGAATTATCGACGATAGCCCGCCATTTTAAAACAACATAATGGGTGCAACAAAGCTCACCAATGAACTTGGTCGAGACCTTAGTAATTCCTGTGCACATAATGACTCATATCTAAATCGGTTGATATATGCGAGTGCTGTTGCAGGAATAAAAATCAGATTTTTAAAAATGTCATTCGAAATTCAAACTGCTATATCTCGGCTTTTTTTAGATAAAGGCAAAACAAAAAATAATCCGGAATCTTTGTAACAAGCTGAAACACATAAGAAGAAAATCTTTTTCAATTTCTAATTTTCTTGTGAACTTCATTTTAAATTAATTTTCTTTTTAAATTTTTAAATGGCCGCCATGTTAAAACAAGATGCTCGATGAAATTAGCGAACGAACTCGGCCGAGAGATTGCTATGTATTATGCACATGCCTTGTCACATCCTAATCGGTTCATAAATACGCGTGACAAAAATCTGATCTTTTCAAAATGTCAGCCATGCTAGAAATTCAAAGTGTTACATAACTCAGCCATTTTTTAAGACAGACGAAACAAAAAATGCTCCGGAATCTTTATATCAAGCTCAAACACATAAGGAAAAATCTTTTTCAATTTCTAATTATTCTGTATCTCACTTTTAAATTTTAATTTTTTAAATTATTTAAATAGCCGACATTTTTAAACAAGATGGTGGATGAGGCTGGCCAACGAACTCGGTCGAGACACTGCTATGTACTATGCAGATTCCTTGTCACATCCAAATCGGTTCATAAATACGTGTATTATCGCGTGACAAAAATCAGATCGTTTCAAAATGTCCGCAATTCTAGAAATTCAAAGTGCTATAACTCAGCCATTTTTTAAGATATAGACGAAACTAAAAATGTTCTAGAATCTTTGTATCAAGCCCAAACACATAAGAAAAAAATATTTTTCGTCTAATTTTTCTGTGCCTCATTTTAAATTTTAAATATTTTTTAAATTTTTAAATGGCCGCCATTCTGAAACAAGATGGCGGATGACGCTGGCCAACGAACTCGGTCGAGACGTTGCTATGTACTATGCACATTCTTTGTCACATCCAAATCGGTTCATAAATACTTGTATTATCGCGGGACAAAAATCAGATCGTTTCAAAATGTCAGCCATGCTAGAAATTCAGAGTGCTATAACTCAGCCATTTTTTAAGATATAGACGAAACTAAAAATGCTCCAGAATCGTTGTATCAACCCAAACACATAAGAGAAAAATCTTTTTCAATGTCTAATTTTTTTGTGCCTCATTTTAAATTAAAAAAAAATTAAATGGCCGCCATTTTGAAACAAGATGACGGATGAAGCTGGCCAAGGAACTCGGTCGAGACATTGGTATGTACTATGTACACACGAAATTTTATCCAAATCGGTTCATAAATACGAGAGTTACAGTATGACAAAGATCAGATATATATGGAGATATATATATATATATATATATATATATATTAACGTAGGGTGGTTTCGGGGTCTGGAGGTCATGATCGGTGAAAATATACCAAAATTTTTCGGAATCGTTTTCCTCCGAACGGCTGCAATAGGTAGCTTTTTGTAATGAAAGCTACCTAATATTGCACGTTTACATATTTGGATATATTTTACATATTACATATTTGGATACAACCCATCATCTTTTTGCTTCCTTTTGGGAACAACGGATTTAGAGCTTATTCTATCGACGATAATTTTCAGAATTTTCAAGCTATGATTTTGAGACTTTCACAAACGTTGCTCTATATTCTTAGCTAATACATTAAGCACATTATATTTTCATTGCAATCGCACATGCGCAGTGAAACATTTTTTAGTAAACCTGCTCATTTTTCATCCAATTTTTATTCTTTTTTTTTTTTTTTTTTTTTTTTTTTTATTCTGATTCAAGAGTATTGTGTACAATATTGTTTGTCATACTTTCTGAAAAGAACTTTTTATATTAAGAACTCTGCAAATTATAAGCAAAAAACTCGGCAAAATTTGTGACTGTTTTTATAAAAACCTTAATTTCTCTACGAGTATACATACTATCCTCATAAAAATGAACACAGTATATTACAATAAGCCATTTATTAATAATCTCGAGTTTGAATGCTTTTGCTACATTAGTTTTTACAGGGTTATCCAAAAGATATACGTTATTTTCAATTTGTTGACGTCCACTATAGGGATTTTGGGTAAACACCTTCGCGTAAATATATGACCTATACTGTACTGTTTACATACCTGCAGTTTCAGGTTAATTCCTCGTGTATTTTTCTAGATATTTAACAAAATCTCTAAAATCGCATGTGACTGGTCACCTTTGGCCATACAGTGTATATATTAGGGTGGGCCGAAAATTTTTTTTTTTCGATTTTCGATGATGAGTAGTTGGGAAAAGTTGCCACTGGTGGCACAAAGTTCACACAAAAAAATTGAGATTTTTCGGATAATTCCTTCATTTGCCTCAAATAACTTGAAGTTTTGCTCAAATGCTAATTTTGATCTTTTTTAGCAAAAATTTAAAAAAATGTTAAATTTAAGTTCTTTTAGCAAAATTTACGTGAAATGTCATGTTTAGTCTACGAAATGTTTAAATGAATTCTGATTATGTATTATTTAATAGTTATGTTCATTTTGAATTAGGTGAGTTTTATACGAGCCGTTAATTCCCAAATTGGCTCAGCCGAACTCAGCAATCTGATTGTTCGTTAATATTAATATTTTGGATTACTTTACTGTGATTTTGATCAAATTTAACAAAATAAATCAATTTTAGTCATTATAATTGCATTCTATTTTACATTACACTACTTCGTAAGAAAATAAATATAATTTTCTACTATATAAATATCAGTTTTAGCCAATCAGATTGCTGAGTTCGGCTGAGCCAATTTGGGAATTAACGGCTCGTAGTTTTATAGCTTTTTCGAGTATAACTGAGCAAAAATTGCAGAAATTGTGACAATAGAGAAAAAGGATCTCGTCATAGATAAAGACTTGTTCAGAAGGCAGAAAAAGAAACTTGGAAAGATGATGCAGGAGGAGGAAGAAAATTACAAGCATCTTTTTTGATAGTAGAAAAACTAAAAGGATCTTCATAGAAAAAGGGGGATTAGCAGCACCGTCGACAGAAAGACGAAAAAAATATTACATGTTGTCTGAACGTGGTTTGGAATATTTGGGTCACTTGACACCTCCTTCTGGTCACTTCAGAGAAATAGCAAAAACATTATATAACTTTCTAAGCCGGAATAAAGTCCGCTTCGAAAAATTTCAAGAAGAGAACTGCAAAATTTTATATGTATTCTTCATACGAATGAGCTTCCAGTCTGACAGCGACGTCAACTGTCTAAACTAGATGGTAGAACCACTTGAACTAAGACGGTTACCAACTGAAACGGAGCTACATGAATAGAGTACTCAAATCTTCAGCATTTTGCATTTCTGATGTCCATGAAACAGGGACAGGCTCGTAGAAATGGACACGTACATTTTCGCACGCCATTAGTTATATGTGCTTCGTATTTCTCTCGACAGTGTTGCTTGATCCTTTTTTTGCTATGGAGATCATGTTATTATTTCTACCATCAAAAAATATGGTTGTAATTTTTCATTCTCCAAGATATTCCTCCACCTGTATCTTCTTTTCAAGTTTGTTTTTCTGTCTCCTGACCAAGACTTTATCGATGACGAGATCCTTATTTCTGGTTGTCACAATTTCTGCATCCTGAAGCACAGATGAAGCTCTTAACGCAGTTTACCTATATGATATACCAGTTCTAAATCTGGCAAACGCTGTGTGAGAAAGGGATATGCGTTTTAGAGTGTCAGCTTTTCAAGGTCCTGGTTCAAATTCTGATTCAGACGAACTCCCTGCTTCAAAGTTTCCAATTTTTTAATCTTCTGACAATAGCTCTAGAATATATCAGAAAATTTATTAACATCCCATCTCACAGTTCCCCCATCTCCTATTCCCTACCTCATCCTCATGGTGACTGATTGCGTTTTCATTAGTTTCTATTCCACATTCTCCTCTCATTCCAGAATTGCTGGCAAGACATGCTGTGGTCCGGTATTCAAGTGACTCTGAACGCATCGAAAAACCGAAGGAAGAACGAAGAACATAATAAAGACAAGAAAGAGAAACCGGCGAACGAACCAAACAATACTTACAATTTTTGCTCAGTTATTTCCGAAAAGGCTATAAAATTCACCTAATTCAAAATGCACATAACTAACAAATAATAGATAATCAGAGCTTATTTAAACATTTCGTATACTAAACATGACATTTCAAGTAAATTCAACTAAAATAAATATAATTTAACATTAAAAATTTTTGCTAAAAAAGTTCAAAAATCAGCATTTGAGCAAAACTTCTAGCCATCTGCGGCAAATGAAGGAATTGTCTGCAAAATCTCCAATTTTTTTGTGTAAACGTAGTGCCACCAGTGGCAACTTTTCCGCACTACCCATCATCGAAAATCGAAAAAAAGGTTTTTTCGGCCCACCCTAGTATATATATGTTAGCCACATTGAAATTTTAATATACTTTAGACCCAAAACCAATAAAGCAGCTATCTATAAAATTCTCTTTACAGTCTGATTTAAGTAAAGACTTTCCAATCACGAAAACAACCAACCAACCGGGCAGACGCAAGCACGTCAGACATATATAATATATATCGTACTTTAAAACATTAACTAGATTTATTCGTTATTTTAATTATGTTATCTTTAATGATACCATGTGTCAACAGAAATTCGGTCTACCACAGGGCGGAATTGTCTCATCTATTCTGGCCAAATTGTTAATATAGTCCAAGAGCCGACAGCACAAAAACCTATGTTATCAAGCACAAGAAAAAAACCTTTATTTTGTGGGAGTTTAGAGATAGGAAATTCTAATGATCAATGCCTGCCGGAAATGAAATGGCGCATAAGCTAAAAACTAATACTACCAGTGTTTCACTTGTAGGTTTATCATTATATTTTCCTTATCCCAGTCCTCCATGTTTTCATACGTTTGTTTGTAGGACAAACAGAATGATAAACCTAC
Source organism: Maratus speciosus (assembly GCA_963932465.1). Taxonomy (NCBI): domain Eukaryota; kingdom Metazoa; phylum Arthropoda; class Arachnida; order Araneae; family Salticidae; genus Maratus; species Maratus speciosus. Next base: position 269,636,644 of record OZ010796.1, on the reverse strand, counting down.
GAGTGAACCACTAATGGTATTAATTTTTGGCTTATGCACCACTTCACTTCCAGCAGACATAGATCATAAGATTCCCCTACTTCTAGTCTTCCATAAAATTAAGGTTTTTTTCTTGTGTTTGATAACTTAGGTTTTTGTGCTGTTGGCTCTTGGACTACTATATTATTATGAACGTAAAAGACCTATTTCTGACCGTAAAATGTATCCTTATTTAGATTATATTATTGTCTGCTACTTTAAGTGGACATCAAATTATTTATTACCTATGAAATATCATAAAAATTTAAATTTTAGCATTAATGATATGATAAATAATGAAATTAATTCCCTTGACCTAAAAATAAATCTTTGTGATATAAAATTATATTCGACATATATGTGACGATTTGACGGAAAGCAGCAAGCATTGTCAAAAGGTGATGGGGGATTTACAGTTATAAAAAACACAGGCGTTCAGGCCGATATGGTGATTGAGAATAAAAGATTCGAAGATCATAAAAAATGCAGTCGACTGAAAGAAATTCCCCTTTATTGACATTCTCATAATTCGATCTTAGGCGAGAAATGCTCCACTTTACCGATGATAAAAAAGAACAAAACTCGTTCCATCAAAATTAGCTTAAAAGCTATTTCGTCTCTTGCTACGAAATCCTTTTCGCTTCATTATATTACCAGACAATTATTACTTTCGTAAATTCACTACATCTCTCACAAAGCTCCTAAAAACTCCAACATCATCTCAATAAAAACGCAGCAAATCACTCCGAATACTCATTACCATAGACCAATGTTGGTTGCTTTTGAAGTGTCAATGCAGAATGAAGTCCCATCTACTACATTTTCTCTGTCTCTCTATTACCTCTAAACACTCTCTAGTTGTCGCAATCAGTATTTATACTACCGCCAAAAGATTGTTCGAGAATATTCTATAGCCTAGCCCCAGATGTGCAAGTGTAAAATAACTTTAATTTCTGTTGTCGAGACTGTGCTAAAAATAACTTTTTCCCCTCGCCAGACGATAAAAGAAAGTGAATTTATTTCTGCGTAAGTTTTAATCTTTGAAATATTCTAGCTGGCATCTGGATATTTAAAAAAAGAATAAATTGAGATAAGTACGTTTTTTCAGAAGGGATAATAATAATATTTTAGCAGTTCAATAAAGATTTTAGGGGAATATGATATACCGGGATTTAATAGCCGAATTTAATAGGAATTTAAATAATAGAAGTTTTATTAAGGAAATATAAATAGAGCCATTTTCAGATTTACGCAATTTGGAATAAATATTATTATAAGGATCAAGATCTTATAGAGATTAATAGACTAGGATTTTAATTTAATAAGCCAGTATAATATACGGAATATTACTGAAAAAGGAAAATTTATATAAAATACTTTAAACTTGGCGAAAAAAAATTAAAATTTTGTAATATATATGACAAATGTAATGATTTAACATTTCACGTAAATTTATTTACTAATTATAATTCTTTTACTTAATTATAATTCTTGTCTACATAAATCAGTATATATAAATATTTTACTAAACTTTATTTAACTTAACTCATATTTAAAAGACTGCATCTTGCAGCTACACTGTTAAAAATTTGCAGCATTCTGGCAGGTCATTTGACCGTTTTTTCCGAAAACGGTTACACAACCGTAATTTTAACACTATTCTGACCATATTATTGGCCATTTTATGGTCAGAATATAGTTAAATTATGGTTATGAAACCGTTTTTTTTCAAAAAACGGTTGAATGACCTGCCAGAATGCTGCAAAATTTTTAACAGTGTACCGGTATTCTTCGCATGGTTATTATGTATTCCGTTCGTGACTACTGCGACATGTACCTGATATACGGCCGGTGTAATGGAAATGCCTTACAAACTGCTAGGGAGTATGCCCGTCGACATCCGTCCCGCCGTCCTCCCGATACCAACGTCATTCGTAGGCTGGAGGACAGACTGCGAAATACGGGAAGAGTTTTGCCAACAGCCAATCTTCACGATACTGGAAGACCGCGGGGCGGCCTGACGGTAGCACAGGCGGATGCAATACTGCAGCGGGTAGAAGAGACGCCCGAGGTAAGCACATGCGCATTAGTCCGTGAGATGAATTCGAGTAAAAGTACTGTGCACAGGCTTTTACGGTCTCAGATGCTACACCCATTTCGGTACACAACCGTGCAAGGTCTGAAACCAGATGACATTCAGAAACGTGTCGCCTTCTGTGAATGGCTGTTGCAGCAACAGAACACAGATAACGGCTTCATTACACATATCCTGTGGACTGATGAATCATGTTTCACTCGTGATGGAGTATTCAACCCTCACAACAGCCATATGTGGTCCCATGTCAATCCGCATACAATCCGGCCGCAGAAACATCAGGAATGTTGGTCTCTTAACGTGTGGTCCGGAATACTCGGGGATCGTCTGCTTGGACCATATCTGTTGCCTGAACGGCTCTCGGGACAGTCGTACTTTGTGTTTCTCAATGAGGTCTTAACCGAGTTCCTCGATGACATACAATTAGCGGCAATACAGGGACTTTGTTCCAGCATGATAGGGCTCCGGTTCATTTCTGTGCTCCTGTACGTGGTTGGCTGGATATGGCCCCTAGCCGCTGGATCGGACGTGGGGGTCCGGTTCAATGGCCGCCATGTTCGCCAGATCTTACACCGTTGGATATTTTCCTATGGGGCCATCTCAAGGTACTGGTGTATCGAGACGTAGTGACAACATCAATGTACTTAGCTGCTCGTCTGCATGCTGCTTGTAATTCAGTGGACCCCGCAATGCTGCAACGTGTGATGACAGCCATTCCACGGCGTGCTCAAGCCTGCCTCGACATGCACAGCGGACACTTTGAAAATCTGCTTTAAATTGTGCACAATTGTGTGTTTAAACATTATCGTCTGGAAAGATATGCAAATAGTGTTGTTGATATGGCCAATAAAGTGTTTTTTTCTTGCATCGGCAGTGACGTTATACTTTGTTTTTCGTATTTTTTCTCGTAAACTATGGATCGTACAGGAACACTTCTTTGTTCAGTTTTTATGTACTCCCAACGAGGAATCTAGCTGTGCAGAGTTTATGTGGTCGTTTTGGGACACCCTGTATATATTTTAATATTTTTATGAATAATGATATATATTATTGGTAATATTTATTTATTAGGATTTTCCTAGGATATTGTTAGGGAAGGCAGATGGTGGAATTGAGTGCGTTTAGCCTCAATAAAATAACTATGGTGCTTCTATTTTAATAATATGAAAATGTTTGTGAATATGTATATTAATATTATCATTTTTTAATATCTTTATTCATCTTTTTTATCCTCTTTTTTTATTATATTTATTTTATTTTTTATTAGTTATTTTTATGATATGATAATGGAAATTATTTACTAGTGATAAAATATCATTTTTTTCATTACAACTTAAATATGCAGGGTGTATCTAAACACTTGTGCAAAACTTTAAGGGGTGATAGTACACATCAAGACAAGCAATATTACATAGGAAACTGAGAAAACTTGTCTTCCGAAGGAGATAGGCGCCATTAAAGTTTAGGGCACAAAATTTCATATGATTATAAAAAAACGGAATAATTGGTCGATTCGTTTGCGGTTTTCGCCTAAACTATTCTTTATATCAGTATTTTCTTGAAAAAAAAATATTAAAGATAAAGTTCAAAAATGACGATAGAGGGCGCTTTAGGCTTTGGAGTAACGGGCAACCATTTTTTACCGTTATTTTTTCTATATCATTAAATGCCTTCAAAAGCTTATAGTCTAAGAGCCCGTGAATGCCAGACTTTCCTTATTTTATAAAAGCTTAAAGTTTCTCAGCACATGCTTCCAACACAGGTAAGAACGATGGGCTACTATGAAATTTGGGTCATCGTGGTTTTGGCAGGTAACATGTAGCAAAGGTATATAAAATACCAACTTAATTTCGTCAAATAATAAAGCGTAATTTTTTTATATTTTCTTCGAAATATTAGAAATTACGTCATCTATTGCCAGACACTTAATATCGTGGCAACACCTTGCCAGACACCCTTAAACTTTAATAAATTGTAACTGTACTTACGTAATAGTATAAAAGCTGAATTTTATACATGTTACTTGGTTAACTATTACAAGATGTTTCCTCACTAGCCAGACAGTTTCGATAGTTCTAACCCCTGGCCATACAAACATATAGGGTGGAACTAGCTTCTCAATACACAAGAGTCTCAATGGACCTTATGCACGTGACCTGAGTTCGAGGCTAAAATTCGTCTGCTGGCGGTACTGAGCATAGCAGTCTATGGAGTGCGTGTTATTAATGCTTGTTTTTTTTAAAAATACAGCAAAAAAAATCTTTGTTATAGCAGCATGTACTTAATATATTGTAATATAAATTCAAAAAGTTGTTCTTATGCGAGAAAATACCCTATGTTTGCAAATTTTCAGTTAAAATATATGCACTCAACCTGGGTCAAGGCTAAAGTCGTCTGTTAGCGGTGTTTGCGCCTGCGCATACTGATATTCTGCCGGTGCAGTTGCTCGAATAACAGATCAACATACCGCCAGCTCTGGCGTCTGACGTCACCTGCATAAGGTCTGAGGCTAACGAGAAAGACAGGCTACCGCGGTGGGCCCGATTCTTCTTTTTTTACAGACCGCTGAGTCACGTGATGCTCGAATTCATCAAGGAAGGTGTGCGAAAAGAGCATCACGTGACTCCAGCGGTCTGTAAAAAAAGAAGAATCGGACCCACCGCGGTAGACTGTCTTTCTCGTTAGCCTCGCATAAGGTCCATACAGCTCGGCGCCCAACGGAGATTTCCCTTTCCCCTTGGCTCTGATATTGGCGCCAGTTATTTGAGGCTGCTGCATTTAACCCTTTCCGGCACAGGCAATTTTTGTTGTAAAATGATTAAATGATTGACTGACACCGGAATTTTAAAACGACTTTTTTAGAAATTAAAAGCATGTTACTTTAAATGTTCACTGTAAAAGCAAAATTTTACTAAAATATTCTTGGTGCCGTTCGTAAGTTTGGAATTAAAATGAGGTATCCCGACCCGGGCACACTGTGCCGGAAAGGGTTAAGAGAAACCACAAGCGCTGGCACGTGGCCAACTTCACTGCGCATATTTCGTTTACTCAGTACATGTATTATACTGACAGTACACGTTTGACTATTTGTTTATGCAGTTTATAAAATAAATGTGATTCAGTTTTGATAAAGTATCCCCATGGGAGACGTATTAATTTGTGTTATTTGTAAAAAAAAGTAGTGGCAAAATAATATTGTTTTCTGAAGAGACATTGAGAAAATGTCAATCTATTTTGAGACTGCGAAAAATACATAACATCAAATACAAGGAGATTATTTTACCTAGTGAATATACGGGCAGTGGTTATCACAGGCAGTGTTATAAAGCATTTACAGGACTCATGAAAAAATATTTAACCTCTGAATATAAAAGTTCTAAAGAAACCGTTGAAATAGATAAAGGAAAAGAAACAGGAAAAGAAGCAAGTACACCTATAGACTATTCATTTCCAGCTACACCGTTTTTACCTAAGTTGACCGTAGCACCCTCTCATTCACAGCCTTTACTTACAGAATATTTAGCAGCATCACAACCACCTTTATCTCCTCAATCAATAGAACCTCAACCTTCAAATTCTCAGGAACATGTAGATATTTCTGAGCTTGAAGAAGGGTGTGAAAATAATGATTTAATTTCAGAAGTAAATAGTTCTATCCAAAGTGACGCTAGCGTTGATACATGTAAAAATGTTTGTGTATTTTGTAATAGAAAAAAGAAACAATTACGATCAAAAATGCTTCCACTTCATGAAGCTGATAAAGACCAATTTAAATCGCGTATAATATACCTAACATAGATGGTAAAGAAGAGTATAAAGAGTTGTTAATTACATTGGAAAATTTTGTCGGCCGAAAATATATTATCATACCGAATGTAGAGTTCATTTCAAAAATAAAATATCTTCTACAAAAATATCTGTTAAAAGTGATTGGCATCAACATCGAGAGTACCATCAAAAAGCATTTAACACTAGAACCACCGGCTATTTTACTAAATTTTTATAAAAAGGTGTTTCACACCAGAATTTTTTAAAAAAACTATTTAACTATTTTAATTAGCCTATTTTTGTGCTTCATACATATAACATATCTTATGAAAAAATTTCTGATTTGAATCGACTATTATCAATTTTGGCAGGGGTCAAAATGACCCCAATCGGCGGTTCTAGTGTTAATGAAATTAGTAGCATCATAGAGGAAGAATCAAGAAAGGGCGTTGTTATTTATTGATATATTTACATGAATTATATACTGATTCACTGGAGAAAATCTCTGATGAAAATTCCATTGAAATGAATGCTACTTTTACGCACACCATCTGGAAGAAAAAATAATGAAAATATTCTCTAAAGACATTAATTTTTTTATAATCCGTAATAAAAAGATATTAGCATTCAATTATTTCACGACAATAGATGATAAAATATTTGAAAATTTACAATCAGAAAATATTTTACAAAAAGCTGCATTAATTTTACGAAAAACAATACTGAAAATAGACAAGAAAAAAATACCGCCCAAAAATATTTCAACACAGCATTTGATAACAGGTGAAATTTCATTACCACAACAATTATTAGACTTTTACTTCACTCTTCTTGGTGGATGTAATCAAAGACGAAAAAGTAGTCTAAAATGTGTTCGTCAAGTTCGCTCCTACTGTCAAGATGTTATTTATGGAGTGCATAATGGTCAAGTAAAGACATCAAAGCACATTATGCTGGGTATGACTCTGAAGAGCTTAACTAGCAGCAGAAAAATTACTGACATTATCAATAGATATGGTCATTACATTAGATATCAAGGTGTCGAAGAACTTGAAACAGAAACCACATATACTTCAATTGAAAAGTCTAGTTTATGCCCAGAAAAAATTTAAAAAGCACCTGAACTTTTTACTTGTGTAGCTTATGATAATTTCGACCGTTTTGTTGAAACTACGAGTGGAAAGGACACTTTACATGATACTGTAGGAATTATTTATCAAAACCTTGAGTTAAATACATCCGAAGAATCAGAAATATCCGAAGCACCGGTTTCTATTAATGAAGGCAATTCACCACACAAAAAGAAAAGAAAAAGAAGAACTTTCGATGCATTATCTTCAGAGGAAATTCCATATCCAAAAAAACCAAAAATGACTAGTGATCTGCAATCGACAGCTGATGAAATTGGAAATATAGTCCCTAGAAAATTACAATTGTGCACATAAATAGATATCATCTGGATGATTAGTCATGCGGTAGAATTACCTGATGTTCCTATGTGGGTTGGTTTTATTAGTAGGATTTATAGTGATATTCCGCAACAACATATTTCTTATTTAACTCCCATCAATGTCTCACCAACTTGTAACTCTGTAGTTTTGGAAACCATGCATCAAAGTAAAAAAATAGCTGATGAATTAAATCAATCATCCATACAAGTTACATATGATTTGGCAATAGCGAAAGTTGCCCTACAAATACAAGCAACGGAAAAACCTACATTTGATTATTTATACATTTAGGACCATTTCCCATTATGATGGCTTACTTTAAGGCAGTTGGTAAGGTGATCAATGACTGTGGCTTAACAAACGTAATGGTGGAAAGTAGGTTGCTAGCAAATGGCTCTGTGAGTGGATTTCTTAATGGAAAAAATTTCAACCGCTGGAAAAGGTTGCTTCCTTTGGTGGCATTAGGATTGGAAATACTACATTTCAAAACTTTTTGCAAATTAATAACACGTCATTAACAGATGATATGATAAAGGAACTTTAAAGACTACAAAACTGAAAAATATCATTCCACATAGAAAATGAAGAGCTGAAGGAATTGATGGATGTTTACTGTATTTACAAACAACAAAGTATCAATGGCGAGTTTGGCAAAACTCAACAATTTTATTTGATTTACATAAATCTTATTAATCACTACTTACATCTATCACGAATCATTCGTACTGGAGATTTTGATCTTTTCAAGTCAATATATCCTAAAATTACAAATTTATTCTTTATCTGTAATCAACAGAACTATGCTCGATGGACTGTAAAATATTATGATAACTTGATGAAAGTAGCAGAAAGCCATCCAGATTTACATGAAGGATTGAAACAAGGTTGCTTTGGTATTAAAAAGACAACCAAGCCATTTTCAAGACAACCCATTGATCTGGTTTTAGAACAGACTATAAATGAAAAAAACCCGTAAGCTGCAAGAAGGCTTACGGGTGTTATACACTTCACCAATTCAATTTCGGCACGCCAACGGTGGGCTCGAAACCACGATATAAGATCTACGATAATTAGTCAAGTGTATCAAGAATTAGGACTACAATCTCACCAAGATATTTCAGCGGATTTGAATCAGCACAATATTCAGAAAAATATCAAACAATTACGGAAATTTATTGCGACCTTCGATCAATTTATTAATCCCTTCAGTTTAGAAGTACCTAAAGATCAACTGACTAACATTTCATCTGGTAAAGCTGCATCAGAACTGGTAGAAGCATTTATTCTTAATCTTGAATCGAATGGTGAATGTCTACGGAAAACGTTTATTTCTGAATGTCTTACAGATATTAGTAGATTTGAAAAATTTATTAAAAAAACACCTATCAATAATTTTTCAAAAGATTATGAGAAAAAGAAGCAAATTCGATTAGGTGGTACAATTCAAGAGGTTAGAATTCAACGAGACCTGTTTGGACGTATGTTGGGAATATCCATGGACTATAACGTGGATATTTCGAAAATTTTATCGTACCCAGTTACCACGGTGCCTTTATCCATGTGCCATTTGGATGGTACTATTTGTAAGACGGATAAATCTGCTTTCATGAAGTGTTTTGAAAAAGAGGTCCAGCATGAGCCACCGCCGTATGTAGATGTCCTAATAATTGAAGGTTTGTTTCTGTTGCACACTATCAAAAACGTTCCAAAAAATTTGGAAGTATTTCTAAAAAAATGTTGCAAATGGTTACTCAATTGCAAGCGTCAAGAGTTGACGTTATATTTGATCAGTACTTTACACCATCGATAAAAGATTACGAACATTCCCAGCGATTTGAATCTGCACAATTGGAGTACACTATAACTGGGCCTGATCAAATTCGGCCGAGTGATTTTGCGAATGAATTAAAAAATTCGAACTTTAAACAAGCTCTTGTTGATTTCTTCATCTTGCATTGGGCCACTGCTGAAATGGTGCCGTCTATTGGTTACAAAACTATTCACATAAATTTTAAACAGTGTCATTCTTTCGTTGTTAATAACTCCAACAGCATAGTATCAAGAGTTGAGGATGAGTTATGTCCAGAACATGAAGAGGCAGATACCAAAATAACATATCATGCGTGTATAGCATTGACAATCAAGCGAATATAGTAATCAAAAGTATCGATACTGACATTGCTGCTATCATGGTCATATGCACCATCTACAAAATGATTCTTTTATTTGGATGCTGACAGGTACTGGAAACAACACGATGTATGTAGACCTCACAAAGATACACGAAAGTTTAAGAGAATCTATTTGTAAGAGTTTGCCTGGATTTCATGCAATAACAGGTTGTGATTATAATCCGTCTTTTTTCAAAAAAGGCAAATTAAGACCTTACAAAATATTAACAAAAACAGAAGAATACCAACAAGCTTTCATCAAATTCAATAACAAAGAATTATTTGAAAATAATAATGAACAACAAAACACTTTTGATATTATACAGCGGTTTATATGTAAGGTATACAATGTTGGTGAGATAATTGATGTTGATGCTGCTCGGATTCAACTGTTCATTAATACCTACATTGTCCCAGGTGTTAATGAAGTGTTTGACCGTAACAAAATCCGAAATTTTGATGCCAGCAGTCTGTCACCCTGTAAAACAGAGCTGTTACAGCAATTGTTGCGAGCAAACTTCATACCTAGCATTTGGAACAATGCTCACCAGAAAATTCCAACGATATATCAACCGGAGAATAATGGTTGGGTACAAGAAAAGAACCAATACCATTTTAAATGGTTTGAAGGAGCCAAATTACGTCAGAGATTCACTCAAAACGCTCTCAGGTATATACATACTACTTCAAATTATTATAAATAGATTTTTAGCTATTCACAATTGCATTAAATATTTTTATATTTTTACAGAAACTAACGAAGAAGACAATATTGAAAAAGACCAAGCAACGGACTGAAGTAGCAGTGACGAAGATAATGAAGATATCGACTATAATAATGAAAATGAATAAAATCATTAAACATGTCTTAAAGTCTAATAATAAACTTATAAATCCATATTTCCTTTTATTTTTATATAATGGCTATGAATACAATTAAACTATTTTTTCATTGAATTTTTTAACACTATATACGAATAAACAGTCAAATTTTGTATTAAACTGAATATTAAAAATAAAGTTATTTGGATTATTTTTTAATCAATTATCAAAATGAAAATTATAATCGATAACATTATAAATATAGATTTTTTTATTCATAAATAAGTACATAATAAAATTATTCGATCGATCCAAATAACGATCTCACTCGCACCAACCCGGACGTATATTGCCTCGCGCTTGTACAGTCGTAGAAAAAAAAGTAAACACCCCTACCAAAGTACTACCCTCAACATATTATCGCAGAAGAAAGTGACTGTTACCAAACGATTGGAAATAAAGTTCACTTTTAAATGATGCATATAAAATTTGCTTAGGGGACCATCTACATATTAAAACGAACCCAAACTTCATTTTTTTCAATGAGAATACCCAATTTTAACACGATATTTCAAATCGTCGGTTCAAACTATGCCCAGATACAAAATTTCAAGTCATTTGAATGATACGTTTTTGAATTTTAAACATTCAAAATTCAGTTTTTCTAATGTTAAATTACATTTTCATATTTTTATTAATATCTCCTGAAATTATAGTCCTAATGTGCTAATTTTTTGTGTAGCAATAATACTAAAACACCCAAACATAAATACATTGAATTTGCAATTTTTATTATTTTATGATATGAATTATGAAATTAATATTAAAAAAAAATTATGAATTGCAACCTACAATTTTTTTGATGGATTTAGATTTATTAAGTCCTGTTTTATGGAAATCCTAAATTTCAGATTTTTCTTCCAAGTAGTCTTGAAATTATGCTTAAAAAACGGCAAAATGATGGTTTAAGGGGCCGTCTATGATAGAAGCCATTAGATATTTTGAAATTTCTTATGCTACCCTATAATCTAGCAGTTCTCGATGACTGCATGTGTGCTCATAAGATGCCTTGATCAAGAAGGGGGCTCTCTCGGTCAACAATCGTGTACCGAACTTCAATTTGGATACAGCCCCTAACATAAGCTCGTTTTAAAATGATTAATTTCTCGTAAACTTATGGTACAAATTGCAGGGCTCCCACTCGGTCCGTTTTTTGAACATCAATTTTATTTAAAGAAAAATCTTCTTTATAAATTTCGTAGAAACACACCAGGAGGAGCGTTTTTCTTGGAATTGTTGCAGAAACCTACCACGAATTTCTTTCTACAAATTTACTGGTTTTCAAAAAACGGACCATTGGGAACCCTGGAATTGCATAAAAATTTGTTTTTAGGCTAATTGAAGGATGTAGAGTTCATTTATGCTATCAGAATTGTGTACTGCTATTGAAAAGAACAAAGTCATGGTTCGTGTTAATATGTAGATGACCCCCTAAGCAAATTTTATATACATCATTTAAAAGTAGACTTTATTACCAATCGTGTAGTACCAGTAACTTTCATCTACGATAATTTGTTGCTAAGTTAGTAAGGGGTGTTTACTTTTTTTTTCACGACTGTGCCTACAGACACCTTGTATGTTTGTCTGGTTAGGGGTTAGAACTATCCAAACTGTCTGGCTACTGAGGAAACATCTTGTAATAGTTAACCAAGTAACGTGTATAAAATTCAGCTTTTATACTATAACGTAAGTACAGTTACAATTTATTAAAGTTTATGGGTGTCTGGCAAGGGGTTGCCACGATATTAAGTGTCTGGCAATGGATGACGTGATTTCTAATATTATTCCGAAGAAAATATAAAAAAATTATGCTTTATTATTTGGCGAAATTAAGTTGGTATTTTATGTACCTTTGCTACCGGTTACCTGCCAAAACCACGATGACCCAAATTTCATAGTAGCCCATCGTTCTTACCTGTGTTGGAAGCATGTGCTGAGAAACATTAAGCTTTTATAAAATAAAGAAAGTCTGGCATTCACGGGCTCTTAGATTATAAGCTTTTGAAAGCATTTAATGATATAGAAAAAATAACGGTAAAAAATGGTTGCCCGTTACTCCATATATATGTACATAATGAAGTTATTCTAACAATGCTACATACTTTTAATTTTTTTGATTTATCACTAGGTGGCAGTTTTAGCAAATTTAAGCTATAATATTGTAAATTACGTGATTTGGGAAATTTTAGTTTAGTTATATAAATTAAAAAGTATTAATTGGTAATTTTAATTTTAATATAGTAATGATTTTAATTTTTATTAATTAAATACATTTACCAAGGTACATTATCTAGATTAACTGCAACCCTTGGATATAATATTTGTTTTAACCAAACTGTAAAAATTAACCTTGTCCTTATAGCGGCAATATAGAGCATGTGCAGCAGGAAATTAGGATTAAATCATGTAAAATTATATAGGGTAAGCTGAGTAATAATACATTTCATTGATAAATAATAATAAAAATTATTTAAATATATATTTATATTTATTTTTTCCATTTCAAGGCCCATATAATTCAGTATTCATCTTTCTTCTATTATTTTGGTCATGCGGTCGTTCGGGCGTAGACAGAATAAATTATTAAGCTTTCAGCATTATTCTCTACAGAAAACGATTGCCTTAATTATATATGGAGATTCTGTGCCCTTGATAAAGTAATTCACTATATAAGCATATGATTTATTTACTTTTATTTTTTTCTGTATCCATACTTGTCTTTTTTCTTCCATTTTAATCCTCATAAGGTAGTACATGGGACTACACATTTTAATGTGGTGTTTGGGTTTTCATATCATTAGTCATTTTCATTATCTTTCAATGGTATTATTGTACTACAGAAAGTTTATATTATATATTTAAAGTAATTACATTTCATTTTAATTGTCATATTAGTTCTAAATTAGCCGCTTGAGATACATCTAACTTTTGTGTTACTGCATTCAAGTTGTAGAACTGATTTCGAAATTCTCTTTTCACGGAAAAGAAATCAGAGTATGTAAAGCATTACATTCTTAAAGTATCTAAATAAATCAGAATAGAGTTTGGTTTATAGGGAAATGTAAATACACATGTCAACAGATAACATAAACGCACGCATGCATACACGTACATGAATAATGGAAATTAAGATTTAAATACAGGGTGCCCAGTAATTAACCAAAATTTTGAATTGTTTAGTAAAAGAGTTTAAGAAGAGATAAAAGATAAATATTTACTTCACAAATAAGTACATTTATTCCGATTTAATGGACATTATTTTCGAAGTGTTTCCCATTACTTGCAGCAATAAGGCGAAGCCTAAGACCAAAGTTGTCCAAAATTGAACGAATAGTTGGCAGTGTGATACCCACAATTTCAGCAGAAATGGCTTGTCGGAGAATATCTAATGATTGTGGAGGATTTTTGAACATATTGTCCTTCAAGTAGCCCCACAGAAAATAGTCAAGGTGGATCAAATCAGGAGAAAATGTAGGCCAATTAATCCCCTGTCCTTCGTGTCTGTATAGTGCTGCTTCACAGCCTACTGATCAATCGCCACTTTTCTGCTGTAAAATCGCAATCATTTCCTTCCAGTATTTACACCCCCACCTTCCGTTCAACAATAGCCATATGCCTGCGGATTCGAGCACGTGAACGTAATGTGTGGTACTTTAAATGGGTGGAGTCTACTAGGGTTTCTTCGTTCTGGTGTCGTAAATTGTAATCCCCGCAGTGTTGCGTCACAATGACGTACCAATAAACAGTTACTGAAGTTAGAAATATTCGGTTTAATACTGGGCACCCTGTAACTACATCCACAATGATCAACAACGTACGAAGAACTCATAATGACAATTTTACAAAATATACTTGCGAAATTGTAATACTGTCATCAAAGAAATTAGTTTTGGAAATATATTTTTTCATGGTACTTACTTTTTTTAAAGGATGCTTTTCAGAAATGATTAACAATTATTTTACTCAAAATAATAAATTTCAACATTTTAAAAGTTAGTGAAACAAAAAAAATTAATGAGAAAATTAGCAAGACAAAATTTCAAAACGTGGAAAAATAATTTTTCAATTTATAGAGTATAAAGTTAAACATGCAACAAATAATTCACCTTTTATCAAGATTTATACAGTTAGGACAGGTACATCTTCGCTTTCTTGGATGGGCATTTAATTCAGAATTTGACGTTTGTGATTTGGTCAATTTAGCAATTGTAGCAGTTGCAGCAGTAGCTAGATTAGGAATAGCATATTCATTAACTTGAGAAAGCTTCTTAGGAGCGCTCATTGCTGCAGGATTTGTAGAAGTTACTACGTTGTACAATTTATTAGGAACATCAGGTACTTTCTGCCGTTTATGGGCTGAAAATTATCACAAAAATTTTTAATAAGTTACATATAATAGATAAACAGTAAATTTGATCTTTGAAAACCAGTTGCCATTTCTAATTTCTCTCAAACCATTTTAACAGAAAAAGCAAGCTAAGGTGAAGAGTTTGAACTGTTTTATCTATACTGAATAAGAGTAGGAAGGCCTAATGAAGTATTCTTATTAGCACACCTCATTAAAGAAGATGAACATATATATTCAATTCTTGGTGTACAAAATCGATCTAGCACTTAAGGACAAAGGTACTTATCCAAAATCGTATAAAATGCGTAATTAAATAAAGTCACGAATACTTTTAGATAATACTGGTAATAAAATTTAAGAAATCGTAGAGACGATGAAAAAAAACTATGATAGCTGCTAATTTGTGCCTGCACATATCCCAATTTTTTAGGGACTGTTGGAGAGATACGAAAAAGTTGCACAGTTGCTCATTAAGGTAATGCAGTACTTGTTATTTGGGCCTTTATGCAGTGATACTTGTTCTAAAAAGTTGTTTGTTTTTTCTTTTGCGCCCTAAATCCATGAAAGAAATGTCGAATAGAAGTGAGTTATTGGAAAAGCTAACGAACGTAAGTGAAGAGTGCTCCGATATAGAATCAGATGTATCAAATTCTGAACTATCATCTGAAGCGGATGATATTCAAAGTGAAACATCTGACACTGAAGATAGCGATGAAGAGTCGATCACCAATGATGAAAATGAAAGTGTCGTCAATATGCCCAGGAAAAGGTGTAGGGTGGTAAGTAGTTGAGACTCTAATGGAGAAACTGTAAACACCTTTCAGGAGACCGAACAGCTGTCGATGTGTACTGTGTGATCAAAATTTGACAAATGTAGTATTCCTGGAAGGTCACCATCTACTTACATTTTAAGGGTGTGAAAGGGCCAACAGGTTACGCAAAAAGGAACATTATGGTAGATAATCCTATCAGTGCCATTCTCAGTGATAATAGATAACTACATTATCAAACATATTAAAAAGAGCACAGAATAAGAACGCCGAATTTTAAGGAACGATTGGATAACAGCATTACCGGAAATACGTGCATTTATTGGAATTTTGTATGCTCGTGGAGTCTACGAGGCAAAAAATTTAATACATCACGCTCGAAACACACAGCGCTCGAAAGGAGTTTGACAGCTTTTATGGTCAGCAAAGTGGGGTCCCGTATTTTTTAGAAAAACTATGGCCAGAGAAAAGTTTAAACAAATCCTACAGTTTATTCATATTGACAAAAGAGCCGAAAGATATAGGCGCCTAAAAACAAATAAAATTGCCTTTGTTTCGGAAATATGGGACAAGTTCATTGAAAATAGTCAAGCTTGCTATCAACCAGAGTAAAATATAACAGTTGACGAGCAATTATTTCCGTCAAAAGCCAGATGGAGGTTTACACAGTATATGCCTAATAAACCCAACAAATTTGGCATCAAATTTTGGCTTGCGTCAGATGTTAGCAGCAAATATGTTTTGAATGGTTTCCCTTATTTGAGAAAAGATGAACAACGACCATCGTCAATTCTTCTCAGTGAACATGTTGTCCTGAAACTTTGAGCCATATACAAGCTGTGAAAGAAATATCACGACCGATAACTTTTTCACTAGCATGCCACTCGCGAAAAAATTATTGGTGAAGCAAAAAACTCTAGTTGAAACTACTACGGGGAAAACAAAAGAGAACTTCTCAAAGCAGCCAAACAAACAAAGGACAACATGCCTCGTTTTTCCACTCTGCTGTATAAATCAGAGAATTGTGTTCTTACAATATATAAAAGCAAACCAAATAAAAGAGTGGCTTTTCTAAGTTCTAAGCATAAATTTGTGAAAATTGATAAAAGTAATTAAAAAAAATGTTACCGGAATCTATTCAATTTTATAACAGCACAAAATTTGGAGTTGGTATGGCGGATGAAATGGCCGGAAAATATGCAGTAAAAGATAGTTCTCGTAGATGGCCCTCCAGACATTTTTCAATATTTTTGATTTGGCGGCTATAAATGCTAGGATCATTTACAAAACAACAACATGAATACAAATACAACGAAAAGAGTTCTTGTTTCAATTAGCAGAAGAGCTTTCCACCGAATACAGAGCTGCAAGACAGAAAAATTCATCAGAACATGAAGACCAAGAAACATCATCAGCAACATCATCAAATGCAACCCATTCTAAAAAATGCAAAATTTGTGAAGTCCGACTTCGCCACAACAACAAAACAAATAATATATGTGAAAAATGTCAAAAATAAGTTTGCGGAAGATGTACACACAAAAAGATAAAAGATTTGCATAAAATTAATAATACTGCATAGATTAATTTATTATTAATACTTACTAATAACTTGTTATACAAATGTAAATAATATAAAAAAATATTAAAAATTAACTTTAAACAAATTTCTTTACACATTAGTTAATCATTCACAATGCAGTCATTTTGACTGCTTTTGGGCAATATAGGTATATACTAAGTTTCAGTCTTTCCAATGTTAAAAAAATCTTTAACTTAAGTTCAGTAAAGACATACGTTATACCCATTCATATAAACCTTTTGGGAATATGAAAGCAATTTGAATTATGTTACAAACCAATTATACAAAAGAGTGGAGAAACGGCTTTTATTAATGAGAGGGTGAAAGCCATAAATTAAAATATTTTCTCTTAAATGACTTTCTCTGATTAGTTAGAAAGTTAATATATAAATTGAGAATTTTGATAGTTTGAGTTTTCATTATAAATTTTTGAATAGCTTAATTATACATATATTAAATAAATTAGTCTAACAAATTTAGAAACAAATTATCCAAATGATAAGAATGAAAAGTCATAGATAGTACTTTTTGACATTTATATATTCGACTAACTTCAATTATATTTGGAGTACATTATGTAAAAAATATTCAGTTTAGGCAGTATTTTTCTGCTTACTACCTGCATTTTTCTGGTTCTTATCCATTTAAAATAATTTTTTCTAAACCACAAATACAATTGCTTTTATAACTAAAAAAAGTTAATAAAATGTCTTTGAATTCTTACATTTCTGTGCTGCTTTGATCACAATAACTCAAAATATTGTGTCAAAAGTAGGTATTAATTACAGGGCTGGTACAGGTGACTATTTTTACATTATATTTGCACTACTGTTTCGAAAAAATAATTTTGTAGTATATTTCTCTAGCAGATTTTGTCGAAGTGCATGTGGAAAAGTTGGGTTATTAAAAAATGGTGCGAGTTATTTGAGCGAGAGGGATTTCAAGAGGGATATCATGGCGAGAGGAATTTAAAAATAGTCGCCTGTGGCAGCCCTGTAATTTGAAAAACGAAAATTCCTCGAATTTTTTGTCTGTAGACAACTCTTCTGAGATAGGTGAAAACATAAATGCTTACCAGTGTGTTTTATTTCATGTCTCTGTAAGTGCTTAGAACGCCGAAAACTTTTCCCACAGGACACCCACGTGCAAACAAAAGGCTTTTCACCAGTATGCGATTGAATATGCTCTTTAAGTCTGGAAGCGTATTTAAAACCTCTAGTGCAACCATGAAAATGACATATGTGTTTCTCTCTCGATTCACTATTTCTAAAAGGATTGAAAATATGCTTTAATACAAGTATTTTGCGGTAATAATATTACATACATACCAACATGTCTATTTTAAAAGCGTATATAGAGCAGTCAAACTTTCATACCTCACGTACACATTAAAAATTACATGCGCCTGACATATCCCCTATTTTCTTTTTTTTTTTTTTTTTTTACTTATAACTGTCAGGAATAGAAACAAAAGTACTTAAAAATTGATTCAAATAAACATACTTTTATTTACATTTAATGTAGCTTTACATAAATCGTGTTGATTTTTCAGTGTTGATTATTGACGGTCGATTATCTACTCGAATGATATAGGCCCGAGGTGGGAGTGCCCTCCGTGGGGGTCTTTTTAAGGGAACCTAATCCATATTTACGCATGAAAATCACGAAAACTCTTAACGATTAGGCCGACGGACGCGATTGGGTTCGAACCTAGCACCTCTCGTCTACCAGCTTTGACAGCAGAACTTCTCGGCCCCTGGTGGGGCTGGTTTACATGAAGCAAATTCTTAATTTGATGGTTGCGTTTGTTTATGCTTGATTATTTGTTAAAATTCCATTTTCTAAAATAAAATACTCTTTATATATGACATATGATTGTAAGATGTAGTCCTAGTGTTTTGTTATACTGTGCTCAGCCAATGAGATGGATTTTTTTTTCAACCGCTCATTTAGCTGCTTCGCGTTGTATTTTGGTTGGTGTAACGGACTTGTTCCGCACGTCTAGCATCTTTCCGCATATTCCCCAAAAGTATGCGTACCACACTTTCACAAACTATGACGTATGCAATATCATTGGAGTTTTTAATGGACTGTCTAATGCTTACAAATCAAAAGTAACACAAGTTTTAACAAACTTATATTTTAGAGAACAGCTTTTCTTTGCTTTTAGAAAGAAACACCTTTAAAAGGGCGGTTTCCTTGTCAAGTTCAATAGAACTGATATCCATTTATTTCATTTTAACTAACTATTCCCATTGATAAGAATTTCCATAGATAAAATAGAATAAGCTCAAATATATATATGCACACACACACACACACACACACACACACACACACACACACACACACACACACACACCAATACCGTCCTACCCGCCCTCGTCAATAACTAAACTTTTTACCGACGTTTGGAATACCCACCGAAATTTTATTAGTATCATTTAAATATTATTATAAAATGTTAAGATATGCAAAATATACATATGAACACCAAAAAAATTTCATTCAAAGTATTTTTTTATATTTTAGAACAAAAAGTTTGTGGGAGCACAGTACCATTATTTAGAGTAACTCGGGTTTTACTCGTTTTGAAATTTTACACACTCAACCCGAGTAACTTAATCTCGAACTAAGATGTCCTGGGTGGTTACTCTATTATTCAATGAATTGCCTGACAAAGTGTATAATGTTATTGATGCGTTTGAAGGACAATGACAATTTTTTGAAAGGATATTTTAAGCAATGGAGATGAAAGTGTTACGATTAGCGATGTTAATGCTTAATCATTTTCTAATGTTCTTAAATGAAGCTATTTTAGTTAA
The DNA here is from genome assembly GCA_963932465.1 of Maratus speciosus. Lineage (NCBI taxonomy): Eukaryota > Metazoa > Arthropoda > Arachnida > Araneae > Salticidae > Maratus > Maratus speciosus. The sequence goes on along the minus strand of OZ010796.1, from coordinate 269,616,734 downwards.
TGAATATTAATTGATGACTATTATTTACAAATAGTAAATTGTAAGTAATTTTGAATAATTGATTGCGGTTAGTTAAACATTGATAAATTTCAGTTAATTATTGTCGCCAGTAAATTTAAATTTATTTGTTAAAAAATATTTAATTTTGTTTAAAATATTAAAATATATTTCATTAGCGATAACAGACTGGTTCTTTAGCTAAGTCTTTTGAATACAGCTGCTTGGTCAATTCGGTGCGTTAGTTCTAGAAAGATGTTTTTTTACGCAACGTTAAAAGATGTTTCGTATTGGGGGGGGGGGGGGCGTAAGCAGAATATCTGCTTCCAGTGAAAAGTGCTATGAATGTCATACTCAATAATTTGCCATAGATAAATAAAATAGTAGTTAATTGACGCTATTAATAATTAATGAATAGCAATTAATTGGTGAATATTTTTAATTGATAAATAGTAAATAACTGACAAATGTTTATTTGTGGTTAATTAACAACTGATTAATATTATTTAAATTATGTCGAACATAAATAAATTAAAATTAATTTTTATACAAACTTTGAGGGAAATATTCAATTGCGTTTAAATTAGTAAATACATGTCATTAGCTGTAACAGAATGATTTTTTTAGTCAAGTCTTTCGTTCACAGTTGCCTTTTTTAATTTGGTGAGTTAGCTGTGGAAAAGTCTTAAAGTGGCGTGAAACAAATTTTCATACTTTGGGGAGAGGGGCAGGGGAGGGGGGTCGTTGCTAGCTGATGTGTTGTTGTACTCGAAATTTTTGCTTTAACAGTATAGTGTGACCCCCCCCCCCTAAAAAAATAGTAGAGCACACTACAATTTTGTTATAGAAACCAGTGTCATATTTAAACAAAAATTATTTTATTTTCAACTTCACTTTCAACTTTATTTATTTATATCCAAGTCAAGCCTGGTGAAAATTTACTTTAATATGGCCAAGTTATGTGTAAAATCTGGGTTTAGAGTAGAGGGGCACAACGCCGCATCCGGGATGGCACGGGCGGTGCCCCGCACCAGGCGCCGTCATTTATGTTAGACTTTTACGGCACTCACCGTTATCATTATTATGTGCCCTCCCCCTTCTCTTTTTTCTCCCTTGCTAAATTCTGAAGGTGTTTACGTCATTGTTTATTGAAAATAATGCAATCGAAACTTTTTATACTAAAAAGGAAATTTGAAATCATTTGTATTTCAGAATTTCCTTTGTTAATATCACCCATTTATGTGATATTAAGAGAAAATATTTATTATTACTTTTTTATTATTTTTTTTCTGATGTTGACAAGAAAATATTGTTGGTTTAATACTGATATTTTTAAAAGTTTATCATTGGCGTTTTACCAACATAATACGATCTCATATTGCATTTTTCAGATAAGAAATCACATTAAAAAGTTTTTTTTTCTATGAAATTAAAAGTGTATTTAAAAGGTTTCGTAATGTTATTATTTTCATTGGGAAAATCACCTTTTCTGTATATATTCTAAAATGTGTTAAAGGAATTCACGCCCGAATAATGTATATCAAACTTAAAACAAAATATTTTTATGGTAGTGATATAAAATCAACTGTCATTGATGCATATTTAAAGGAAGAAAAAATTCTGAAATTAGGTATATGTTCTGCAATAGAATATTTAGAGCAGGAGAAACGTTAATGCATCTAACAAATTATACAGTACTTTAATGTTATTTATAAAAAAAATTCTATTATTTAATAATTTTAAAAACAAAACTGAATTTTAAACTCGGAGTAAGAACAAGAACAGATACACACAGGGTCCGACTTATGCAGGGGCATGCGGGGCAGTTGCCTCGGGCACCCCTTTTTAGGGGGGCCCCCATGAGAGCAATCAGGATTTTCATTAAAAGGTGCTAAGTGATTAAAACTAGCGAAAAGTGACCAAAATTCATATATTTTCAGACATTTAGGAAGGGATTGCGGTCCCCCTTCTCTTCTCTGCTTCCAGTACCCCCTCCACTTATGCAAAAAGCAAACTAATCATTCGAAAACTAATGATTAAAATTTTATTATAAAAACTTAGTATTCTATTGTTTTCAAAAGAAATACATTATTAACGTTTTCCACGTAACATGGCAAGTTAAAACCATTAATTATGACCAATTTATGGGATTTTCTTTTACACATCTTATAATGTGTAGATAAGCGAAGTAAAACTTTGCAAAGAAATACTCGAGTCCACCAATCTATCATTCTTTCTACTATATTATCCTACTAGATTTTTTTCTTAAAAATGTGACAAATTTTTGTGATACTCTGTATACAGACGTGAGCAGACAAAACCGGGTACAAAATTTATGCGTACTTACAGTATGTATGAAGTTTAGTACTAGCCACTTCCACATTATTCACAAAAACATTCTATAGATAGATAGAAGGGGGCCCCCCAGAATGATGCTTCCCCCAGGGCTCCCCATAGCTGAGTCGGTCCCTGGATACACATATGTTCTGATGGCTGTGTATCTTTTATTCGTTTCAGCGAAATTTCAAGTGTTGCACATTTTTTTACTATCCCCCACCGGCCTAACCAGAAACTCTTTGTCAGATGTCAGCAGTATCAGCAGATGTCATAAAGGGGTGTGAAAAGATAGGGTACTAAAGAGTGTCTGTTATACATCTGTTAAAATGACGGTGAACAGCAAGTGATTGTTAAAAAGGTGTCTGGAATACAAACACTCGAATACTTTTTTTCTTTTATCTTTACAGAATATATTCTTTACCTTTCTTTTAAAGAAAAAAAAATAGGAGTCATAATTTTTTATTATTTTTCAAAATGCATGTAAATTTCACAAAGGTTAAAAATGATAATAATCATAATATACCTTATAAAGTTTTTTGTTTAATTCCTAATATCAACAATATTGCATATCTATACATTTATAACGCTCAAATGCTCAATTCACAATCACGAAATAATTTTATAACACCAGTTATAAAAGTTGCAGATATTTTAATTCAGATTCCTTTAAAACTGAAGATTTTCTTTATTATTATTATTTGCATATACAATAATAATATCTAAAAATGGCATTTTTTATATAAAATTAATTAAATATCTCTTAAATCAGTCGTGAAACGATCCATCAAAAGAATATGATAACCATCAATTAGCTGTATGATCAAAGATATCTAATTTATAAACAGGAAAAAAAATTGACCTGAATGGGAATGCATGTATTAATATTGGAATTTTCAAAAGTGTGGTCAAAAACATTTTTTAAGATCACAGAAAATGAAAATTTTTAAGCATTTCCTAAAATATATAGTATTTTTAACAATTGATTAAAGTTTTTTTGATATCAGAGTGTCAAATCTTCCATTCTGTGAAAATTTAGCTTGACAAAAACTTTTTTACAGGTATAAAATAAAGTTTGCGAAAGTATTACATTTGTTTAAGAAATTCCGAGGCAATGGTAATCAAAATATAAATATCTAATGACATTTTCAAAAACGCATGATGTGAAAACAAATTAAGATTAATTTGTTACTGTCACACTTTTAAGAGGCTACTTCAATTAAGCGGAAACATTCAGTCGCTAATGTTATTCCTAAGGGAGAATTTTTTTTAATTATTATCTAACTTGCATTTCAATATTCTTAAATGATTTTTTTTGCATTGGGTAGCTGAAGTCGATCTCAACAAATGCCTTTTTTTGCTTTTTTTTATTTTGTTTGCGAGTTTTTTTTTTTTTTTATGAGGATACCTTTACTTTCGAAACCGGTTCCGAAAGTCAAAGTATCCTAATAATAATAATAATAATAATAAAAAACTGAAAACAAAACGGGAAAATATTGAAATGCAAGTGAGATATTTAATAGAATTCTCCTATAAAAACAACATTAGCGAGTGGGTGTTTTCACTTGAGTGCAGTAGCCTCTTAACGATATCAATATAGGCAAAAAAAAAAATAATAACCAGTCATAATTGTCACAGAACTAGGACATAGGCAAACGGGGCACTGGTCTAAGGCTTCATAAACTTGGGGTATCTCAATTCTATAAATCTATACCCTTTAAGCTTACCAACTTAAGCTATTGAACTGGATCTGAGTGATCAGGGGGCCAGATTAAAGTATGGTCTATAATCCTATAAGCTTGGAATGAGAGAATCAAAAGACAAAATTTTTAAAAACTGCCTGTTTAGTTTCATTATTAACATAGTTTTATATTGTACAATACAAAGATAATATTTAACCAGTAATTTTCGTTGTTAGGTCCCACGAACGCATATGCCTAATGCATTTCAAAATGAACAAAAAAAAAAAAAATGACATCGCGACTTACGATTTAATGATTGATCATGATAATCATATCTAAAAAATATCCAATGATACATGCATTTAAAAATTATATTAGGGTGTTCTTGTGTTTTTTTTTCTTTTTATCTGCAATTGACAATGCACATCTTCCTGACACATGACAATTTTATATCTAAAGGTGAGCAAATTTTAGATATCAAACATCGTTTCCCCTATAATTTATAAGCTTGAGTTAATACTTCACCGAAAATAACATTTTCCCCACTGAGCTATCTCCAAAATTTTTTTCAATTTTGAGAACATGTTTTTTATTTATAGAAAAATTGTAAATACTATTTAATTATTTGATATTTGAGTAAAAACTAACGCAAATTTCGTGCATTTATTAATAAAATTGACTTCACAAATATTCCACAAAATAACAAATTTCAAGTTTAATAGAACCATTCAAAATACACATTTAAAAAATATTTCAGCTTACTACATAACGTAAGCACGGAGGGCTTCAAATCATATTTTTGTCCCGGACATCAAAAAGTCATAGTCTGGCATTTACTGTTTACGCGCAATAGCGATAACGTACAGAAAAAATCATCAAAGGGTAATATCCTGTTGCTATTAACAATTTTGACACCTGGATAAAAAGAAAACACTTGTGCGTAGCTTCTAGATTTATTTAGTTACTATAAAAACTACGCGCTATAGAATCTGTATTAAAAAAAAATATAGATTTTTGTGCCTGTCATCATCTAGACAATAATTCTTTGGCCATATTTAAAAAACATTTGACATTGTATCACGCAATAGAAACAAATCATGTAAGATAAACTTTATAACAGTTTATATTTATCCATGCTTCTGTTTCGTCCTAGGACTCTGAATTTCTAAACCAGACTTTGAGCTTACATTCCATACATAAAAATTTCTTCTTCCTTCTCTTCATTCTACAATTTACAAGAATACTTTACACGTTTATTCAAATACACATGGTCATTCATATAAAAATTCTGTACGACTGCAAATTACTCATTACTTGCAGGGCGATCTTCGGAATATAATATTTCTTATTGATAGACAGAAATTCTACTAGAATAAACAAAAACTATGATGAAAGTAACAAAATATTAAGCATGCATTAAGAAAGCTTTCCTGTGTTTTTGGGGGGGAGGAGGGGGGAGAGAACTTCAAGAATTTTAATAATTGTTTGATATAATTTGCATTCATTTGATATAATGAGAAATATAAACACATTTTAAAGATTTATCTATTTATTTATTTTTTTCTGTATACGAAACAGAAAAATAACTGGAGAACAGGAATTCTACTTTTTCAGAATGTAATGTCACGTCCGATGAAAAAAAAATGTATATATGTATATATAAATAGTACAAAACATGTCTCAATTTTAAGACTGAACCCCTTGCGGACGAGCGATCGGTATACGTTCCACGTAAGGTGCTCAGAATCAGTGATTATTCTCACCAGTAAATTTTGCCTTATTTAATCCGAGCCTTTTCCCTACTCAATAAGGCAAGATTTTCTGTTTCGAAAAACTGGTGATAAAAGATTAAAAATTCTGCAAAAGACGCACATCCCGAAGGGGTTAAAGCACACGCTTTTATTTTATGTAAAATGACGTCATTCGCATCCGCTTAAGAATTCCACATTTACGATCCACTCTTAAACATCTACAGTAAAACATGCATAGGTCACTATCGCAAAATAATACACAAATGCAGCAAAAAGATGCCATCATTAAAGAAACTCCACAAAAAGAACGGCTATCTAATGATTCATAGACCTCCATTTGTTTGTAACATTAATATGTTTTAACAGAAATCATTCGTTTATATTTTTTCAAAATAGCACGTATTTAATTACATTTTCTTTCGGTTGTTATGAGAAAATGGCAACAAAAATATATAATTACTATTAGAACTATTTTTTCTTTACTTTATACAGAAGTGAAGTACTTCCGTGGCCAATATTAAGCAAATGGCTCTAAACACTACAAAAAAATTAATATTTCAAAAATAAATGGAGATACAGTTTTCAAACAAATTTCATTTAAAAGTACTTTTTTCCCCCAATACGACGGTATGAAAATTGAAAATGTGCGATGCTTAGAAGTTTAAAAAATTGCTGTAGAGTATTTAATCGTACAATGATACATCTGCTTTGTTCTACGGCTGGCTTATACAACGTAACGTTATTTTTGGGAGACGACACAAAATAAGCTGGGAGAAAGAAATAGCATATCGGTGGCTAAAATGGTGTAATGATTTATTAGTATGACTTTCAAAATAGAAAATACCGATAAGAATTTTTATAAAATTAAGAGTAGACACAGTAATTGTTTATCCTAGGAAATAAAATTTTAACAAAGCAATCAAAAATAGAACGGCGCACTCGGAAAAGAGAACAGCACACGCGAAAAGTAATATTGTGTGCTTAAAAAATGGCATGGCACTGCATGACGCTAATTATACCTAAAACAATTTATAATTCCAATAATGAAATTACTTCATCTATTTTTTAATATATTAAATTAATATTTTCAGTTTCAAAACTGCGACAATATTGCAACGTATTTCATTTATTTATTTATATTATAAATATAAAAGAGAGGTTTAAAAATGCAAATAAATAATGTTTTGTTAGAGAGACAGTGTGGGGGGGGGGGGCATTAGGAAAAAAACCAAGAGGGAAGAAGTACAGGGGAAAATCGATAAATAATACAGTAAAAACTATGACATTGACTAGCGTTTTCCATTGTTCTATAAAAGAAAAAAGCCTTTCCGGAAAATTATGTAAAATATTAGTTTTTTAAACTGAATGTCCGGCCACGACAGCCAAGAAAAGTCGCCATGATACAACAATCCCATATGACCCAATATGTAATACATTTATCGAAAAAGGAAAAACGTTATTCGATTCCAAATCACTTCAATAGTTATGCATTAATATTACCTGATTTTACGTTCAATTATGAATTGATTCCGAGAATATGTTAAAAATTTCGTGTTGTTAAATAGAGGGAATATATTTGTTTTTGAGAACTATTAATTTGTTAGAACCTTAAAAATGCCCTAAATTTCAAGTTAAAGCATCCTGTATATATTGTAGTAACCAGTTCCTTTTTTAATCACTTTAAAAGAAAGAAGTATATCTCAGCAATAGAAGAAATGCGTCATTGATTGCTATATTATGGTTGTAAAACTACTCCGAAAGTATAAAGAAAACAACAGAAAAAAAGGAAAAATAGAATGTAGCACAACTGCTTAAAATAAAAATCAAACTTAAAGAAACAGCTTAAAATGTTTAAGAAAAGAGAAGAGCTTCTGATTACTAATATTAAAGGAATTAAGATAAGAATAATTTCAATATAATAAATAGACCAGAATTTTAATAGATTATTTTATATATACGGTAAAATATGTGAAAGCTTAGGTGGGCTGAAACCCCCCCCCCCAGCTTCCTCTAGAGCCCCCCTAATCATTTCACTATTTATTTATTTTATTTTATTTTATTTTATTTTTTAATGTATATTTTAACTAATGTAAAAAAAAAAAATAAAAATAAAAAAAAAAATCTATATTTGCAAGAAAAACATTTTAGATGTTTCAACTTTCAACTGCCTTGAATCCTTCAATGCAACGAAATATGAAAAAAAAAAAAAAAAAAAAAAGAAAAAGAAAGAAAGAAAGAAAAAGAAAAAAACCTTCTATTCAGAAGCATATCAGTTGTGTTATATTATCTTGTGGTACAATTCTCGAATTGCAAGATAATTAGGAACATTTTTTCCTCCTGAAGTCCAGATGCATAAACCGGTCCCCACATGTGTCCCCACACCTGATTCCCTCACTGCGAACGGAAATAAGCATATATTTTTCAAACTGATCAGAATTAGTGCAGCAATGGGCAAACCGTCTTCAAACTATTCACTGAAACACTTTTTTTTTTTTTTAAAGGTTGCCTGTTGACAACATGTGTATTACTAAAGAAAAAGATTGTCAATTTATACAAGTGGGAGAAAAAAAATAATTGAACGCCGATTCTAGCTATGGGTGTCGGCAGGAGTATAGTATTAGAAAAGCGTGGGAAAGACACATTCCTTTTTTGCTTTTGATCCCTTTTATCGAATTTTTTCTTTACATTTGATGATTGACAAAAACAATTTTTCTTTTATCTTATAATTAAGCATTATACGCAAAAGTATTATGTTAAGTTTAAAGTTATGTGTATTATAAGGTTTATACAAAACTCTCTTCGTGTAAACAGTGGCTATTGTATTTAAATCTGTTTTCATGTTTAAATCAGTTACTTTCTGACACATTTGTGGGGAAAAAAGGGAAAAAAGAATGATAAAGGCATAAAATGTACAGATATAGTTATTCAAGCTCAACAAATTTTACGTTTTAGATGCTGTTTTCAAATCTAAACAAGCTACGTTCTGACATATTTGTAAAAAGTAATTTTTTAGTGATTAAATTTTAATCCAGCGAATTTCAGGAAACGAAAAACACGTAAAACGTATGCTATAGCTTTCTCACCCCCAACCCCCTGCCTTCTGATAAAAGTATTGAAAAATAAAGAAATTGGAATTATAATAGATTTTTTTTAATTATTATTATAAAATCCAGGTATGTGTTGAAAATATATAATTAATATATATATATATTTATAACGATTCATATTTTAAAGGATATAATAATATGCGGAATTTAAAATTCAATTCTCGCGAAATCTTAATTTTTATTGCGAATGAATGTACACACATTTTTGTAACGATTTTGGAAAAAGAAATATATAAACAAAGATAATAATTTTATTTTCGAATGTGTTTTTCTGATAGCCCTTTTCTTGAACTATCGTATTACAACTTTTATCTAATGTAAAGGTTGATTTTGTTCCATTCCTCAACAGTCTTCCAGAGTCCATCTAATGTTTTAGAATGCTGCTTATAAAGAGCTTGTTATAAAAGCCCAAAAATGGGATAGTCTTAATTTCGATTTCATTTCTCATTTCTTTTTCTTTCTATAAGTATAGCAGTATATTTATAGGTATGGCTGCTGGCTGGTAGCCAGAGCCGAATTAAGCATTTCTGAGGCCCGGGGATAATGAAAAGTTTGGTCCCCCTCACCCTGCTACTGGAAATCCCCCCCCCCCGCACACACTCACATGCAACTTTTTTTTTCTTTTTTTTTTTTTTTTATCTTAAAATACCAATTTTAAAAGTTGAATATGTAAATTTTTTATATATATATTTTATATTATATATTAATATTTTATATATATATATATATATTAACAAAAACTTTTTTTGTTATCTTTAATAGTGCTCTTAATTATTTTATTTAAACGTATTTATTACACATATAATTCAAAGATACTTTATAAACATATTCTAGATTTTCTTTATTTAAAATTAAGCTAATTAAAAAAAACTTAACGAAACATGGAAAGTCTATGATTTTTACAACCTTTCGACCACATAGATTTAGAAATACTGTAATTTGGGGAAGATTTTTAAGAGAAATTTCTCGATCTCTGAGATGACTAAAGTTGCATTTCACTATTTTTAACCTTCAAATACACGCGCGGCGTACTGCTTACGACAGAGAAAACTGTACTTTAACACCGATACATTCAAATAAAAATCGCCATATTATTTAATTGCTGACATTTGTTACAAATTCCGCGATTATACAATTTGAAGGTTACTTTTCCAAAAATAGTGGTGACAAATGTAAATACCGTACATATTCTGGATATGTCATACCTTGCGCGTGTATTCTAGGGTTAAAAGGGCTGGGTACATTTAGCACATTTTAGAAAGGTCAGGGTAGCTTAGAAAAAACACTGTGTGCATATATATCAGTGTATATATATATACACTGATGTCCAAAAATTAAGGGGTAATGCCCGGACGCTTTCGACAGTACACGATTTCTCGAATATATGTGAAAATCTTGACGAAATGTCATCCAAATTCAAGGGTGTAAAGAACATGTTTGACTTCACATTTTTCAGTGAAGATGTAGACGAGGAGACAATTAGGGGCAAAACAATAAATTTAATAATAAAATAATGCTTGTGATCATCCATGTGATAGAAAATGCTCACAATGGTCTGTCACTGTAGCAAATGACTATGTTGGTCCTGTCTAACGTTTGTGGGCATATCTGGAAGCATAATACGCATAGGCGTGAAGATTTTAACATTTCTGTGAAAATTTTAAATGTTTTTTGTTTATAGCATGTAGATTTCAACCAAATCTAACAGAACATAACGAAAATATGAAAAAGAACAGTAGAAAAAGTATACTGCCGATTAAATTATGAATATATTGAATATTTCATGAGATATGTGCATTTGTATGAAATAATTTTTAATTATGCATGCGTGAAAGATTCCAAAATTTTTATTTCCTAATTTGGTAGTCAGCTATTAGGGAAACTTATATAAAAAGTCCAGTCAAATATTGCGAAAACTCAGAAAGATACAGTGAACTGATTGACAAATTGTGGAAAATCCTTTATAATAAAGCTACTTTTAGGAAGCAACTCACTCTATCGTGCCTATCTTTCTGAATATTTTCAATTTTTGACCGGACTATTTATATAAGTTGTCCCAAATAGCTGACTACCAAATTATGAAAATTTTTGGAATCTTTCACGCATGCGCAGTTAAAAATATTTTACACAAATGCCAAAGCCTCATCAAATATTCGATATATTAACATTTTAATTCCAGTATACTATTTCTGCTGTTCTTTGTGAAGTTTTTGGAAAGTGGTGTTAAATTTGGTTGAAAAACACTGTGTTCTATAAGCAAAAAGATTTTACATTTTTCTCAGAAACGTTAAAACCTTCACGAATATGCGTGCTATGTTTACACAAATGCACACAAACGTTTCACAGGACCCACATAGTCATTTGCTATAGTGACAGACCCTTTTGAGCATTTTCTGTCACATGGGTGATTGCAACCATTATTTATTATCAGAGCTTAATTTCTAATAAAAAAAGTACCGGAGCCCTAATATTTTGCTGTACCGGTACAACAACCGTACCGTTCCCTCTCCCCCCCTCCCCCCCTGTCACTCCAATCTGCATATTTATATTTCGTACATTATGCGCAAAAATTAAAGCATTTTTTTCTTCTTTTAGCAAAATAAAAATTTCAAGTATATCTATCAGCATATATTTAGCTATCAACTGTTCCACTTTTTAGTTATCACTCCTTCTGAATAGAAATCTTTGCCTAATTTTAATGTTAATTAATTGCAGAATTCTGCGATTAAATATGGCAAGGATTATGATTCAGAAATAGTGTTAACTCAAAAAAGAGATAGATCGCAGCTATGCATTTTTAAGAAAAAATGAAGGAAATTTACAGAAATTAATATTTATATGCTGAAGAATGGAGCAATGTTTTACAATTTCCTATAAAAGGTGCATATCTTAAACTATAATCGATTTCAATCTTTTGTGGTGAGTCCCTGAAAATCAGATTAAATTAAACATTTGACACCGTTATCGGAAAGAATCGACGCTTTTATAGAAAAAAAGGAAACACTGCTCGATTGCTTTCTATCAGAATAACAATACATGGCAATTGTATCTACTTACAAATGAAAGTGACTTCGTAAATGTGCAGAGCAGAGCCTTAGCATGGGTACCGTTCATGATACAAAATAAATAGAAAAATCACTAACGTGATTTTTATAGTCGCACGCAATAGAAGACAATAAACGTCGAACAAACAAAAACCCAAGCTGATGCTCGTTGGCTAAAATAGAAAATATTCTTTTCATGTTATATCAAAATAAAATTTAAAAAAAAACAGCCAATAAGAAAAAATTCTTACTGTCACTAAAAGGGATCGAACTGAAAGCAAATTCAGTCTCTTGAGTGGCGCCGTATCAACACATCGCCGACATAAATTTGAAATAGAAAAACACGATTTCTGTTTCCCCTTCATTCTGATCAAAACAGCATTAAAATGATTTGAAATAGAATATAATATGTAATTTTAAAGGACGAAAAGTTTTTTTTTTCTATACATGAATAAATAAGAATTTAAATGTAGTACAGATTGAGCTCGAGTCAGTCCAAGACCAAAAACTGATATAAAAATCGAGTCCGTTTTATCTCCATCTCCTGCGTGTGCGACACATTACGTTACAGATAAGTGTTTTGGCAAAAATAATGCAAAAGCTTCGAGATAGGAAAGGGTAATTTAGGCTTAGGTTTTTCGGGAGCGCTTTTCATGGGGCTCCGGAGCCCTGTATTTATGAGCTCCGGTGAATTCCGACCAATATTTAAACATTTACTAAAAACAGGGAAGTACCGGAGCCGGGCTAGCGTGGGCTCCGGCGCAAATTAAGCCCTGTTTATTATTAAATTTATTGTTGTCATCCTAATTGTTCCCGCGATTAAATCTTCACTGAAAAAGATAGTCAAACATGTTCTTTTCATCCTCAAAGTTCAAAGATAATTCATCAAGATTTTCAGTAGATATTCAACAAACCGTGTACAATCGAAATCATCCATTCACTGCCCCTGAATTTTTTTAACTTCAGCATATATGTATGTATGTATATGTGGTAACAACATTTTCAATTAATGTATGGAGACAAACTGAATGAGCTGATTAGTACATAGAAAGTTTAACAACCTTTATATATGAACCTGGGTCGAAATTCAATTTTCACTGAGGAATACAAGGTGTTTATACCTATGATCCAAATTTCAGATATTTGTTCATAACACTAATTGAAATATTTCAATTGAAATTTTAAACATACTTATCCTTCTTTGTGTGAAATATAATAATATCACTTGAAGTATTGAAAGCAGCCCAAATCCCATCAGCATACAATCAGCTTTGAACTAGGCACTTAATATTTTGGATTGTAGTTGACATTAGATGTGGTGTTAACTTACATCACAATTCTTCCATTGCACTTCGCAATGCCCCCAAGCATATCATGAAGTTTAAAATCTTTAATTTTTTTCTCTTTTATTTGTCGTTTTATTGCAACGATATTTGAATAAACATCTAAATTATTCACCGCCCCCCCCCCCCGAAAAAAAATCCCATTTTTCCTTCCTCCACCGCTACAGTACATAGTTTAAAATCACATGTTTTCCCTATTTATAAAGTTTCTGTATTAATAATTAAAAGAGCATCAAAATTACTCTCTGTCACCTGACTCAAAAAAATTCCGCTTCTACCCCCCCCCCCCCTAGCACATAAACTTTAAAACTCATTTTTTTTTATTTATAAATAAATAATCATCGAATTCTACCCTTAAATTTCCATTCCCTTTCCTTATAATAATATTTCCAAACATTTTTCAATTGAAAAATATACTTATGCGTGAATATTCAGAAAGATAGGAAACTTTAAATTAATTAAATTATTACACGTGAAAAGCATTTTATGGAGAAAATTACATCATATTTAAAAAAAGCCCAAATAGTAATATTTCCAAGCACTTTCAATTGGTTGGTTGTGTTTATGACGGACAATTGTCAGCACGAAGGATATAGGCCCTAAGGGGGGGAGGTGACCTCCAAGGGGGGTCTTTCTAAGGGGACCTAAACCATATTTACGCTTGGAAAACCGCGAAAACTCCGAACGATTAGACCGACGGGCGAAAGTGAGTTCGAACCCAGCACCCCCCGTCTTCCAGCTTCGAGAGCAGAACCTCTCGGCCACTGGCGGGGCACACTTTCAATTGGAAAATCGAAAATATATTTACACGTGAATATTAAAAGGAAAAGAAAACTTTAAAATAATTAAATTTTTGCGTGCGAAAAGCATTAAATGGTGAAAAATTATATCATACTTATATATTTAAAACGATTTCCTTATAAAGTCCAAAAGAAAAAAAAATTCTAGCCGGGGCCTTCGAAGAAAACCACGAAAACTCCGAACGATTAGGCCGACGGGCGCGATTGGGATCGAACCCAGCACCTCCCGTCAACCAGCTTCGAGAGCAGAACCTCTCGGCCACTGGTGGGGCCTAAAAAGACCGGGAGGCAACAACATTTTTCTCTAAATAATTTTAAACAAACTGATTTTCAAATGTCTGATAGATCCTACTTAATCTAACACGAAAACAACCGTCAGCTATTGCGTTAGCGGTGGATGCGGTCTTGGAAACCGAAAAATTTCCTAGCCAAAGAGAACTTAAGAGCAACGGGATTGCAGCAGACCACTACTGGTTGTGACAATATCATCAAATTTTTCGTAATCAAAATATCTTTTTAAAATACAACAAATTAGCATGTTTTTAGAGACTGCGGGGTCTGCTGCACGTGGGATTGAGAACGTAGCTCGAATGGGTCAGAACCCTCTAGTTTTGTTAGAAAATGTAACTGAGATAAACTTTTACTGCGAAAAAATATTTTTTCCTCATTTAAACAAAAATAATAAAAATAAATGAAAACTTCTTCGAACTTTTCAGAAAATTTACTTTTTTAAGTTCAACCAAGACAATCAACTAAATGTTCTAAATGTGTATACTAAAAGTTTTCAGTTTGGCTGAAATAAGTCAATTTTTGTACAAAACATGATAAATTTTAATAAATAAATTATTCGTAATCAAACTTCTGCAATCAAGTAAACTTTTCAAATGAGAACAAATTAGAATATTTTTGGCGGTGTCTGCACGAAATTGGCGAGCGTAGCTCGTAGTGGGCAGAACAGTCTAATTTTGTTAGAAAATGTTAACTCTGAGATAAATTTTTATTACGAAAAAAACAATTTTTCCTGATTAAAAAAAAATTCAATTCAAAATTTTTAGAAAATTTACTTTTCTAATTCAATCCGTATCTTCAGAATGAATTAAAAGTTCTAAATATGAGTGCTAAAATTTTTCATTTTTAATGAAATAAGTCAATTTTGTGCAAAGTATGATAAATCTTATTAAGGCTGTTCTCAAATTCAAAGGAACTATTTTCTGACACATTTCTGAATTCATTTTCTTTCGGAAACGCATAAAATTGGCAAGTATTCTTATTCAGAAACTATGTCATCGAATGGCGTTTCCCCATTTTTTGATAAAGGCAGGTCTTTCAGAAAATACTGTCAAAGTAAATGTTTCGAGCGAAATTTCCGGATGCGGCAGCACGAGAAAGGGGTAAAATATTTGTCACATGACAAGAATCGCTTATTACTTTATAACTTTGTACTTTATACTTTGTAATTAATTTATAAAAAATGGAAACCGTTATTCGATTCCAAATCGCTTCAATAGTCAGACCTGTCAATTTTACGCCAGTTTAAAATTTGTTTGAAAATGCCTCAGTAAGTTTTGCGTTGTTGAGCTAGCAATTTGAAAACCACCTTAAATAAATTAATGTGAGCATCTTAAACAATTTAACCCATACGTATTGAGTTTTAGTAAATGGTACAAAAGGAAAAATCCATGAATATGGAAATTTTAATAAAATAAGGATGTGAGTATTTAAATAATGTCTGTCTATTTAAATAATGAAATCTGTACTAATAAAAGAAAGTTTCGCTCTGTGTGCGTGTGTGTCTGTTCGCGATGGCTAGGGAAATCTATCGCATGTATAAGTCTGACATAGTGATGGGCGATTTCGATTTTTTTAATCGATTTAATCGATACTATGGCCAACTCGATATAATCGATACTATAAATTTTTTAATCGATGTCTCTAAAGGTCATATCATTTTCATTTTCCTTCAAAAATTTAAGGTCAAGTAGTTGCATATCCAATCCCAAAACTTTCTTCTGTCTCATAAATGTTAAAACTTCAAAATTCGCTATCACAGTGTCAAATTTAAATAACCTATACCCATCATGAGGATCCAAAAGTATAAGTTCGTTGAAATATGTGTATTTAAAAAATATATATAAGAATCCCATTTTCCTAACAAATCATTGAATTTCGGCCCACACCCTCTTAGATGTTCGCAACGGAAAATCGCAGTTCAAAGGGCATAAAAGCGACACCTGCTGGGTAGTATACACCCAAGCCTGATAAGGACTATTTATACGACAGTGTAACAGAATATGAAGTTTGATTAAATTCCGTGCATTAGTTTTGAGATATGGCTATCATGAATATCATGAAAAAAGCAGTATAGCAACGCAGCCTATTACATGATTAACACGAAAGACTCAGAAAAAACAACTTACGTCAATGACTAACAGAATATTAAGTTTGATGAAATTCCGTTCATTACTTCTTGAGATGTTATCGCAAACATTGTGTAAACCCTGAAAAACAGTGTTGAATTCAGGGGCTGGTACAGGTGGACCCCCCCCCCCTCCCGGAACATTGAAATGTCCCCTAGGGAGATTTGAGATTTTATGCTTAATGGACGAAAGTCCAATCCTTCCCCCCTCGTAACTCTAGAATGTTCCTCGCCAGAACCATAGAACCCCGCCCCCCCCGGAGAAAAATGTCTGAATTCAACACTGTTGATAAAAGCAACATGGCAGCACAATTTGTTATATCATTTACACAAAAACCTAATCATGGATAACTTATGGTATTGTCTAACAGAATATTAAGTTTGATGAAATTTCGTTCATTAGTTTTTGAGATATTATCCCTAAAATTGTTTAAATCCTGAAAAACGTGTTGAATTCAGGGGGTGGCCCGGGGGGATGACATTCCTCCCCCCGCAACAAAGCATGGAATCTCAAGCTTTCTGGGGGGCATTTGAGTGTTTCGGGGGGAGGAGAATGTCACCCCCCCCGAGCCACCCCCTGAGTTCAATACGTTTTTGTACATTAAAAATTGATGAAATTTCGTTCATTAGTTCTTGAGATATTATCCCTAAAATTATTTAAATCCTGAAAAACGTGTTGAATTCAGGGGATGGCCAGGGAGGGTAGCATTCCTCCCCCCCTCCCCCCCGCAACATTCAAATGCCCCCCAGAAAGTTTGAGATTTTATACTTTTTGTACATTAAAATGTACAAAAGTCCAATCCCCTCCCCCTCTGAACTGTCCCTCCCGGAGAAAAATGTCTGAATTCAACTCTGCTGATAAAATCAGCATAGCAACGCCCCCTGTTGGGCGATTTATACCGAAACCTAATAAGCAGCAATTTATGCCAACGTCTAACTGAATGTGGTTTTATGAAAATCCGTGTATTAGTTCTTGAGATAGAGCTATTGCGAAACTCGGGAAAAATGCAGCATAGCAGCGCCACCTGCCGGTAGATTTACATCAAAACCTAATCCTCAACAACTTATGTCAACGTCAAACTGAATCTGAAGTTTGGTGAATATTCGTGCATTAGTTCTTGCGATAGCAATCTTGCGGAAATCATGAAAAATGCAGCATAGCAGCGCCACCTGTTGAGCGATTTTCACCAAAAAGTAATCAGCACCAATTTATATGAAGGTCTAACTGAATCTAAAGTTTCAACAGATTCCATGCATTAGTTCTTGAAATAGACCGCTCACAATTTTTTTTGTCAGAGACAAACAAATTGACAGACTGACAGACAAAAAATTTATAAAAATAGTCAAATCGTATTCCAGACAAGAAGTTCTAACACTATAAATCCTTAGAAACCGGAAGTCGAAAATTTTCACGAAAACAACACTTTATTTTTCTAAAGACAAAAGAAAGCAAGAAAGGATGAACGCATCGATTCTGCCCTTGGATCAGAAACGGTGAATCGATTCAGTTCAGATTCGATGCCGATGTCGATCTTCAGAATCGTTACTTTTTTGATTTACTTCAATTCTTTAGATGCAATGTCGAATCGTTATATTTTGATTTACTTTCAATTCTTTAGATGCAATGTCGAATCGTTATGCTTTGATTTACTTCAATTCAAATCGCATCGCGGTCGATCCACGATTCGGGTTGAATCAATTCTTCCAATTTTGCTGTTTTAGTGCCAGAATTGCTGTAAAATTTTGTATAAGAGCCATTTTTTCCTTTCTAGGTTAAATCAGTGTTGAATGCAGGTATTTTTCTCAGGGAGGGATTTATGCGACTCCGGTCGGGATTGGGGGGGGGGGGGGTATTTCAGAGTTCCGTAATGGGGGGGAGGTGCACATTTGTCCATTAAAAAGCATAAAATCTCAAAACTTACGGGAGGGACATTTCAATGTCCCGGGAGGGATGTCCTCCAGGGCTATCCCCTGAATTCAACACTAGGTTAAATCGTTATACTTTTGTTTAGAAGCCTAGTTATTCAGGTTACTAGTTTATTATATTGTATTTTTCAAGTTCGTCCCTTCTAATCTCTCCACCCCCCTCTCCCCTTTTCCTCGCTAATCTTAATTTACAGGGCCGTTCAAAATTTGCATGCAATTTTTAAAATGTCCAATTCTTGTTCTATTTTATTATAAAGCCACATTTTGAAACCTTGACCAAAGATACTTTTGAGGTCGCCCCCCCCCCGACCGTTTGGGGCTTACCTGCTCCCTCGGGGGGGGGGGGATATTTTTTGTTTCTTCCAAACCATATCGTATAACATATCGTTGGAAAGCTTTTAATGTGATCTTTCATTTTCTGTCTCTAGCCTTCCTTCTTTTTGGTAAGGGTCAATCGTGCTCCAACTTTTGTATTGATATTTTTGACAGTAATTTCAAAGGAATACATATTTATTCTTTCGGATTTACTGTTTTAAAGGAAGAACTGTTGTCAAATTTCGCATAAGAGCCTTTTTCTTTCTAGGTTAAATTGTAGTATTTTTAGTTTAGGAGCCAAGTTATTTGGGTTACTAGTTTATTAAGCTGTACTTTTTCAGTTCGCCACCTATACATCCCCCCCCCCTCCCGATCCCAATTTTCTTAATTATGGTCCAATTTCAATGGGACCTTTTTTGACATTCTTCCCGAGTCATTTGTTTACCAACTAAACACTGATATTATATCTGCAGCTCTTGGTGAGCACTATTTATGAATGGTAATAACAAATTTCGTCTCTTTTCCATTTTAAACTTGTCATTCTTGGTTTAAAGCCACGTGACTCAAGGTTCTCGTTAGTTAAGCCGTATTTTCACCCGTAAGTTTGTCAAAGTGTTTGTGTAAGTTGTATTATAAAAAATTCAGTCGTTTATAACCAAACTTACTGATTTATGATACTTTGAATTTTATGAAATTTCGGAGCTTTCCGAAACTAAAGGATCCCCTGTATGTTATTAATTTTTTTCAAGGGTGTAGGTATGAAAATACGTGCTAAAATGCTTTAAAACCTTTTTTTTTTCAAATAATACATTTAACAATTTAAACAAAGTGATTCCCGAGAATTTTGTATTGTTTTAAAAGGGGACCACATCTTAGAATGTAAGGGGTGTAAAAATTCGAAACTTGGACAGGGCGATGCAAAAAAAAAAAAAAAATCTCCTTTCAGAAATTCGAAAAAATATTATCTTAATTACAAGCTGAGATATTAATTATTATTTCACTAATTGGTTTATTTCTATTAAATGCTTTTTTTTAAAGGCAGTCACGTGATTTTTTATAGCAGCATTAACGTTTTCTACCGTTTAGCGTGCGGTTCTTTGACGGCGGGCTGAGATAATTACTACCTTTTCAATATCAAAAATTTTATAAGTGTTCATACCACTATTTTCGAATAATAATTTCACAAATATCTTGAATTCTTGCTTAAGACTACTACCTCCTAGACTAATGTATCTTCGGATAGGTTGTATAAAGGAGTTTCGTTTAGATACACTTTTGTTTTGAATAGACTGCGCTCCCTGGTGGTGGAATATAGAACTAACAGACCGCGATTTCATTTAAAGTAGAAAATCTAACAAGGCGATCTGTTCGAAACTTTAAAGATAGTTTATAACACATAAGAAAAAGTTTAAAAAAAGAATGGTGCGAAAATTTCGGGAGGGGGGGGGGAGGCCGCTAGAATTTTTTTTGAAACCTTAGCGTTCCTTACCGTTTTAGGTGGGGTTTTTTTGACGGAGTCCTGAGATAAATGCTACTTATTAAATATAAAAAGTCAAAAGTTTAGTTACCACTATTTCCGAATAGTAATTTCGGCAAATAGCTTAAATTTTTGATCAAGATTGCCACACTCTTGAGTAATATATCTACTGATAGGTTGTTTAACGGAGTTTCGTTCACAGTTTTGTTAGGAATAGAGTGCGCACCCTGGTGGTGGAATCTGGAACCAACATAACGCGATTTTGTTAAAATTAGGAAATCTAACAATGCGATCTGTTTTAAGCTTTAAGATTGTTTATAATACATGATAAAAAATTATAAAAAAGAATGCCGCGTCACATTTCGGGGGGGGGGGGGTAGAGGGGAGGGGCAGAACAAAATTAGAAAATATAACAGGGCGATTTGTTTGAAATTTTAAGATAGTTTATAACACATAATAAAAACTTTTAAATGATGAATGTCAAAAATTGGTGGTGGGGGAGGGGGGGGGAGGTGAGCGCGTTTTTCCGACCCGGTGGGCAAAGTGGGGGGGGGGGGTGTACACCTATACGATGCTGTAGGCAGCGGGAACCCGGTTCGCGGTTCGTTCGCTTCGAGATTTCATATTAGGCGGAACCCGCTAGTTACTAGCTATAATGTTAAAGATTTCCAAGCAATATACATGTGCGTCCACTATCCTTCTAAGACAGTAAAAATAATTGATTTTTATTTCTTCTGAGAAAACTAAATTTTCACGTCTTGCAGCGACGATTTTTTTTTTTTTTTTAATAAAAGAACTTTAATAAACTTTGCTAGTTACATTATTAAACTCAAATTGTAAGAATACTAAATCGGTTCTTATGGCAACGTGAATTATGTCCCTGAAAATTTTAATTTTAATTCAGGCTGGAAGAAAATCACAATGATTTAATTACAGGGACAGTCAAAAGTTTTCCGTTACATTAAGGCCAATGGAAAAAATTATTTTAAGTGCATTTTAAGGATGTTACAGAGTTTCGAACAGAATGAAATTGATATGCACTTATGGAGTGCACTGTTATAGTACGAGCGCACCACATTTGCCACGTTTGACGCGCAATTTCCAACTTGTATTTAACCGAGACCTTTCTTAAAAAATAAATTTAAATAAAATCTAAATTACAATATTAGTAAAATTACATCTTATCTTAAAACTAATAATTTAAAAGTTAAAAACTTTATTATTTGACTCAAAGGTCTGTAATAGCTTACGACTGGGCACCTGACTTTGTCTACCCTCTAAATGTGAGGTATGGGAGGTGGTCGCTAGGGCTCTGCTGATTCGCTAAGTTTTGAAATTAATATTTTTGAGCTTATCTGTGCGAATCTGTGACTATCGAAATATCGATTCAAGTATCGATTCTAGAATTTGGGAATCGATTCTTATTGTGATCGATTCAGTTTTATACGATGTCGATTTTAATCGATTCCTGAATTTTCCAGAATCGCCCATCACTAGTCTGACAATTTAGGTGAGGATAGCCCAAGAAAGGTCCTGATGCACCTGAGGCACAGATTTTTAATTTTTTAAGGGCCGGGGCCCCTTTAAGTTTTTATGCCCTAAACTGTTAATAACGTGCCCCATTTTATCTGATCTTCTTCGTTTTTGGGGCTAAATCTCCATTTAGTTATTCCCCCATTTCTATATTCCAGTTAAGGTCCGCGACACCTGGGACACGGTACAGGGCCCCTTCAGGTTTTTGTGCCCTAAATTGTTAATACATTACTTCCTTTTAATCCGATCTTCATTTTCCACTTAGTTATTCTCACGTTTCTACATTCCAGTTAAGACCTGGGGCCCTCTATGCTCCCGTACGGCCCCCTTGAACTTCTTGTGTGTCATGCATCCCCCCCCCCCCCCCCGTTAATTTTCTCACCTTCTCAGTGCATTGTTTTAAAGTTGAATATTTGACTCTTCTTCCTGGACTAACACTCTCATAATTTTAACTGGAACCCTAGGGCCATGTTTAAAGCGTTATATCCCCCCCCCCCATTTTTGTGCATTTCTTTAAAATATTATTATAAGGATTAATTCATACCCTATGCTTAATTTTGACTAATTGAAGATCTAAAACGCGAAGTACTAAAACATTTTAACATGATTTCATGTTAGGGCCCTGCTCTCAACTATCAGTTGGCTCCTTTTGGGCCCCTATTACAGGTCCCTTAAAAATAGTCCGATTCACTAGCTTTATTTTCTAACAACTTCTTAGCTCCTTCAGCTACCACAAGAAGACAAAAATAATTTCGCTGACTTCAGCTACCACCGATTTTTAATATTAATCGCCTATTTGGGGCCTTTGGTGCAGCTTCTTTAAAAAGGATCTGAATTGCTTGCAATTTTATTTAACATAGTTCTAGCATCCTCTGATTATTTAAAAAACTACTGAAAAGTATCTTTATAGTGAACTACATGCCAGTTCAGTTCCTGGCCCCTTGAAGTTTTTGCACCCTAAATTGTTAATAAACTACCCCTTCTTAATCCGATATTCATTTTTGGAACCTTTTTTCCATTTAGTTATTGTCCCGCTTCTAGTTTCCAGTTAAAATCCCAGGGCATCCTAGGGTCTCGTAGGGCCCGATTCGGGGCCCTTGCCCTTTGAACTTTTTGTGCGGTATGCTTTTTTCACCCCTAATTTTCTGGCATTCTCAATGCAAAATTTTAGAGCTGAGTCTTGGACTCCTCTCCCCGGACAAAACACTCTCATATTTTTATTGGGACCC
Organism: Maratus speciosus; assembly: GCA_963932465.1. Taxonomy (NCBI): domain Eukaryota; kingdom Metazoa; phylum Arthropoda; class Arachnida; order Araneae; family Salticidae; genus Maratus; species Maratus speciosus. The sequence goes on along the minus strand of OZ010796.1, from coordinate 269,593,780 downwards.
TAGGGCCCTGTTTTAAGCATCCCCCTATTTTTTCCACATATCTTTAAAATTTTATTCCAATGACTAATCCATACCCTATGCTTAATTTCGACTAATTAGAGATCTAAAGTGCTAAGAACAATTTCTAAATATTACATTTCCTGAAATCTTCTTATAATATTCAAATAAAAGTTTATGAAAAAGCACACCCTTTGAAATAAACACACACTTCTTTGTCTCTTTTAACAGTGACTTTATGCAGGAGAAGAAAAGATGTAAAAACAAATCGTTATGGTCGCTTACACAAAATATTGTTGAAAGATACTGGTCAGTGTCATTCCGAAGATCGGAAGTGTAGATTTCAGGCAGTGGGGTGTCGAGTCTGTGCTCGTTAGTAATTTCTTGGAAAACTTAATGCTGAGTACATGTGTTTTTGAGGCTGAAGAGGGAGATGAATAAAGATGTTTTTCTGCTTTTGTCTCGGGCAAAGAGGGTAAAAATACTAAACGGATGCCTTAGCAACAGTTACTATCGGTCTCACGAACCTTTAAAATTGCAAAAGTAAAAGGTAATGGATGTTGACCCTTGAAACACGGCTTTTTCTCGGCATTTCAGAATACTTTTAGCATTTCAAAATTTCTATTTTTTTTTAAAGAAATTAAGTAATTTTTAAAATGAAATTTTTATACAACTTAACCCACTGGTAAAGGACCCCTCGCGAGTTGGGGCCAGGGGCTGCAGCCCCGTAGCCCCCCCCCCTTAATCCGGCCCTGCTGGTAGCTTTATACTTTTGGAATTTAATTCAGTGAACAGTGTTTGGGTAAAGTGATGGAATGTCTTCTTTGAATGCAGCTGTTAAAACATATTTCTGATAGTAATCCGAGTAAATTTTGACTTTTTTTTTCTTTTTTCCTTATTTTAAGTTTTCTGTTATAAGAGAATCTAGCAGTAACCATAAAACCTATAGCAAAACTTTCTTTGTTTTCACTGAACCAACATTTTAGGTCTTTTTCTATTGCAGTCAGGTAAACATATCCAAGCCTCATCAATTGTAACTGCAAATTTCCATTTTTCTCCTGCCAAATAAATTTCATGGAAAAATCTCTACATAATTTTATGCTGATAAACATGATTTCGCATTAGGTGATGAACATTTTTTTTTTCCTTATTAGCTCTAAATCAGATTTTATAATTTTGTTTACATTTCCTATAGAGATGTTTAAAGATTTTGTGATAGTATTTCGGCAAAGGCGTGGAGATTGGATTTTATTTTAAAACATGAGATACGACTTTAAATATAATAAGCTGTGATAAGCAAGTACCTTTGTTGGGTATGCATTTTGTACCTTTTTCCCAGCCAAACGTAAACTTTGACATTTCTCTTTTTTTATAATTAATTATGTCACCTATTTTTAGGTATAACAAAAAATCATGATTTTTTTGAAAAAAAAAAAAAAATCGGATTTTGATAAAATCAGATTTTTTTTATTTAAATCGGATTTTTATGATTTTTTTTCCCAGCGCTCAAATATTGAATAGCTACCAAGAGTTTTAGGTTTCCAAACCAATTTAACCTCTAATTGCTAATATATTCTGTGATTTTACACTTTAATTAATAAAATTATTATTAATTAGTAATTACATAAATTATAAAAACTGCAAATTAGTAGTTTCATTAATTAGTAGCATACAATAATGTTATATACATTAACATTTTGTAATAATTATGTAAAACTGTATTAAGTACTAACTAGTGATATTTACATTTATTAAAATTATTAATAACTGTATTTACTATTAAATTGTTTAACACTAAAATTAATGATTATTAAACAAAAAATTAACTCTGTAATTAGGAACATAATATACATTTTTATGCTTTAATTACTAAAATGATCTTTAATAATTTAGTATTCATTCTAGAAAGAAAAAGGGGCAGGATGCTAGTCCCAAAAAAGGGCGCTATTTCATGATGAAATATATTAGTCATCTGTTTAGTAATTATATAAGGGGAAAAAGTATATAGTTTCTTAGTATAATAAAGTGTCATTAATTAATTGTGTCGTTAATAAAGTGTCATTAATTTTAATAATTTTTGAATTACAAATTGAAAAATACAATTAAATAACAAGTTTTAATTTTTTTTTTAAAGAAATAAAGTTCTATACTTTTTGCAAAGTCTTGGGCACATGGATTTAGAAATACTGTGGAATGGGGAAGTTTTTTACAAGAAATCTCTGGCTACCACTACTGGTGAATTTCACTATTTTTTAAAAGGGCGGGGCGCATTCTGCCAATTTCATAAAGGACAGGTTGTGGCACCCTAAAAAAATTACCTAGAGAAAAGAGTAAATAATTACAGAATTAATAAAAATTGCAAATAAGTGATTTCATTAATTAGTAGCACAAATAGCAAAACTAACAAATATTATTTGCAGCTCATTTTTTATTTGTACTGTTAATCGCCTAAATCTGAAACTACACACATGTATGCATATGCTAATCCCAGAAAAATATTTTGGGATTAGCATAAAATATGAAAATGTTTTAACCCATTCATATACACATACAGAGTAAATATAAGGAATAACCATGTTATATCTGAAATCCTCAAACCATAAACAGCAGCATTATCAGCACTCAGTGGGGTCTCTCAGCATTCAGTGTTTCAAATAGTTTTGGTACTTTTTTAATCCCTAGCAATTTTTATTTGGTATATATGAGTTAAAAAATTTTAAATAACAAACATTTATTCAACCTTTATTGAAGAAGCTTTTGCTGTTCTTAATATTTTATACCAATTGTTTCTTTTTCTCTTATACATTCTTTTACAATAGCGGTTCAGCCAATATCATTCTTTAATTCTTCTTTATCTGCTATAAATTTATTGTTACAAAAGTAGAATGCGAAAATGAGGTTATGGCTATTTTATTCTTTTACTTGCAGAAATTCACTATACTTGCTATGCTTATTTTATACAAAAGAATGAATAATTTTATTACTAAAAGAAAATTATAACGTTGCATTTTATATTAGATTTAAATATCATTTTAAAATAAAATCCTTTATATTTTATGTTAGATAAAAACTAGGCTTTTTAGAAAATTACTGTTCTTAAACTTTTTTCCACAGTCTGGAATTAAGCTTAAAAACAATTATTTAAACCTTTTTTTATGTATTCATAAGTCAAAATACCTGTAGAAACTTTCCAAATTATGTTCATCTTAAATTTTATACTTTCTAATGTCATTTTAAACATTTAGAAAATTTATGATTTAAATCAATGATTTTTTTTTTAAATCAGTCGATTAAAAATGCTATATAGGTTGTATTTATTTATCTGTTTTTCATTTACATTTAAATCACAGAGAAATCCAAAATCATTACAAAAATGTGCGAACATCCTCTACATTTTAACGAAGCTTTAAACGTTATTTAGAAAGTTACTATTTATACTTTACGGAAATATTATGTAATCTGAACTATGTTTGCTTGTTACTTTTACAATGGACTGAATTAAATTAGATCAATAGCATGCACTGTAATATAATAAATTGTAAAGTACAACCTTAATCAGTATTCAATGCATGATTTTTTTTTCATTTCACTTTTGTTAAGTAAGCAGTTTAAAAAAAAAAAAAAAAAAAAAAAAAAAAAAAAAAAACCAGTTAACAATTTTTACTTATTACACCAATCGTAAATTATTTTTAATCAGAAATATTTTTACTTACTAGGTTTTCTAAAATATGCTTAATAAAGTGAAAACAGTTATAAGCTATGATAATTTTATACACAATGTGCACGATTTTTCTTTATTAAAATTTGAATAAAGCTACTTTTTTTTATGAGATGTTGGATGCAATCTGTTTTCCATTAAATAAAACTAGACCTGTTAATGCAAAATCACACAGAATGGGAGAAAATTCCATTTTAGATAGGTTTTCGTCTTAGCAAACGGTACAATGCCTCTAATTGTTTTGTATTTCTTTTTTCAAAGAATCATAACTTTTTTTCGTTTAAGAAATTTGTTACAGACAGGTTATAGACTTTTTTTTTTTTTTTTTTTTTTTTTTTTTTTTTTTTTAGACAGGTTATGTTATAGTCGGGTTTCTTTACCGACAACCCCGTATCCACAGGTTTTACTGTGTTTAATTTAAAAAGAGATATAGATTGTTAAAAGATGTTAGCCCTCCCAAAAATTTTCAGAGCCCCCCCCCCCCCCCCCCCCCCCCGACGTGCCTTGCTGGTTACGGCCCTGCACCGCAAAAACTCTAAAAACACGGTAATTTGATCGGCTTCAAAAATATTGCGGAATACGGAAACATAATTTAAAAGATCAGTGGCGATCTCCTTGTAAGCGGATTTTCATTCACTTCCTTTTGATTGGGAATTTTAAGGCCGGATCAGCTGCTGTTAAACCTCTACTGACTGTTTTCATGTTTGATTAAATAAGATGAGTTAAACATTCGAAAAAAAAAAGCTAATATAAAATGAACTATGTAAACAGAGTCTTATCCTCCTGGTATTTTTTTAACAACGCTATAAGAAAATTTTTTAAATAAGACATTTTAAATGTATCGTTTTATATCTAATATAATTTTCACAAGAGTTTTATTTCTCTTTTTAATATTAACGTAAAAATACTTTTGCTGTTAGAAAGGAAATATTTGCGTTGTCTTAGAATTCACAACAATAGTTAAAAAGATTATCTCCAAATATGAAATAAATGTCTCGTGTAAATATATTTTTTAATTTAAACTGTTTTACAATATTATTATTTGGTCATTTTAAATAGGACATAATTTCTTCCAATTACGACGTTTAACACAGATTAATGGATTTATTATTTTAAAATTTTCTTTCTCTTTTAATATTCACATGTAGTAAATATAGTTTTTATGACGTAATTTTCAATATTTTCTTGATTTTAATACGTAATCATTTAATTCTAATTTGAAAGTTTTTCTCTGTTTATAATAGTCACGTGCAAATATATTCTTAATTTGAAGTAAATATTGTTGTTTTTTCTGTTTTACAATTAGCAACAATTTGAAATAATAACCTTTTCTAAAATATGTAAAAAATATCTCTCAAAAAGCTGAAAATTTGGATTTAAAATGGTATAAGACCTCAAAAAATTAGTCAAACTAAAAAACTAAATGCAGTCGGCACACCGGAAACTTCTAATATATATCCTTAGAATAAAGGATTAAATTCTTATGTATAGTTTTTGCTAATATAAAACTTCTTTAATAGAACGAATTTGACCGACTTTAACATTAAATACCTCTTAAAATAAAATTTTTATTTAAAAACGGTTTTCTTCAGGGTATTTATCAAACATTTCTCTATAATGCTATCATTTTCATATTTTTGTGTGCAGTAGTTTTCTTAATATTAGCGAAGTAAGGCCCTAGGTCACGAAAAATTCATTTACTGCGGAGGTGACAGCATTAGTTACGCTTTTTTAAAACAGAGAGAGATACATGACAATAAAAGAATAGGAGTGAGTAACATTAGAAAATGTAACACACGAACTTGGCTGCTTTTATTTCACACGTATTTCATTCATTGTTTTTTACACTGAGAAAGGGACTTTTATTATAAAGTTTTAAAGTAGTTCTTGAACATACTATATATATATAATAAAAAAAAAATGTTCTGTTGACTTGGGTGGGTGGGGGGGGGGGGGCGAGATAAGGTGGGTGCTCTTTATGTTTTTCCTTCCGTTTTTTAACGCATCATGTATTTATCTTAATGCAATGAGTTTTGACTGCATAAGTTTTTGAGTATGATGGGAGAAGTTTTAAACCCATTAATTGCCCTTCTAAGCTTCCCTTTAAGAAATAAGGCATTAAGGAATATTCTCATTAAACTTCGAAAACTTATTAATCGTGTTCAAAATATAAATATTTTCTTCTTAAATTTTAATGTTATTGCCTTAATTCTGCTTCATCCCCTCCCCCTATTGGGAAAGTCTCCACAATGTAAAGTTACCCTTTGTTCATCAATATTCACCCCCCTTCCCATTATTTCTTTTCTTTTTCAATCTCTGTAGTTGCTGATATTTTATCTCCCTCCCCTCAAAGTCCACTGTTAATGAAAATATTGGAGTTATTAAATGGAGGTTTTCTTTTCCTTCTATATTTATGTCTAAAACTTTCACGCTTTTTATGCTTGGAATGACTAAAAGCCTGGATTCCGCTTACTTATATTTTAAAAAGGGAAGACTACTAGGGGGGAAAAACGAAGGCAAATTGCTTTCGCTACCTTTTCTACGCATATGCGATGATCCCCAAATGATCTGTGTGAAAATTTTGTTCATTTTCTTGCAAGAAAGTCAAAATTCGGCTTACTTACATTATGTTTCTTTTTTCTTTTGTTTGAAACATTTTTCCGTGGAAATTTATCGAAACCTAGTCCTAGTGATTAAATTAAATCAAAGAAGTTCAAAAAATCTCATAGCTAGAACTTCAGAGTATTTAATTTCAATTTTTTTTCTTTTTTTTCTTTCTGTTTTTTTGTTAGAAACAAACCATTCTTAAATAAACATAAAAAATATTTTTAAAATTTGTACAGATACAACTCTACTTATTATTAAATTACAAGTGCACCACGTGAACCTTTCACATTGCAATATTTAGAATTATTTGTATAAAATTTTTTTATTAATTTTTATTCAAACAGGCGAATATGAATTGATACGTGAATGTACGATATGAAAATTCTGTTTAAACCTTCCGAATGAGACCTTATTCATCGTCAAAAATAGAACGGCACACCCGGAAAAGGTAACAGCGCAAGCGAAAAATAATATTGTGTGCTCGAAAAATGGCATGACACTGCATGGCGCTAAATATACCTAAAATAATTTATAATTCCAATAATAAAATCACTTGATCTATTTTTTTAGTATATTAAATTAATATTTTCAATTTAAAAATTCCGACAGTATTGCAATGCAATTCATTTAGATATTTTAGTAAAAAGAAGAAATACAAATAAACGGAATGACAATAAACATTCTTAATATTTTTTTCATTGTTATATTTTTTAAGTTTGTTGAATTATGATTTTTTTTTTCTAAATATGTTTTAAGCTTGACTGTAGGCATCTTTTTGGCAAATTTTGTTAATCTATTTATAGATTATATACACGTCGAAAGTTTTTTTGTCTTTAAAATTGTTGAAACAGATTTTTTTAATGAAATATGACCAAGGGAAATATATATATAGTGTATTGCTAGATTAATAAAAAAATTACATAACAGAATTGTGCTGTTCTTTCTGACTACGAAAAATTAACCCATTTACACACGAAACAGTATAAATAGTCTAGCGTTTACTTCCGGGTAGTATTCCGTAACGAAATTGAAACTTAATAAATAAATAAAAAAATAGTACAAATAATATAAATATAGCACAACTTTAATAAACAAGTAATCTAACTACTTACTAAAACCACTTAAATGATCATAAAAAAAAAGGCTGCTGTAATTAACAAAATCCGTACCGATTGCTTCGGATATTAATATCTGGCTTGGTGCTAATACAAAAATATTGCTTTTAATAAATTTCAAAACTTTATTTGAATACATTTTGATATTTTTTATACACAATTATTTTTGGAGTTGTTAGTGGGCAATCTAAAAACATATTAATTTTAAGAAATCTATTACAGTTAAACAGTAAATTTTTACCAATGTACTGTGACCCGCGGTATCCGATTAGATCCTCTAATAAAAATTTAAAAGAATGTTGAATTTTCTTTTAAGTGGTATTTTTAATGTAATGAAATAGTACGGTAGATATATGCAACTTATTCTACAAAGCTAGTGGATTTAACTTCAAATTCTGACTATAGTGGTCGTAGCTGTGAGGCATTTTTCTAGATTTTGTGTGTGTGTGTGGTGGTGGTGGTGGGGGGGAGGGTCTTGATTTTTTATGCGATTATTAAATATTCGAAAATCAGTAGAAAATGTACAGTATTCATCGAACCACCATAATTTTTTGTCTGAGATTTCGTTTATTCCTATACCTAGATTCATGGAATTTGAATTAGAGCAAGAATATATCTTTCGTAAAAGTTTATTATCAATAAGAATTAAATAATTTTCTCAAATAACCATTAATTTTTCTCTGAGTCTATAATTAAAAAAGGAACTGCATGTTAGAGTAAGACTTTAAATGTCTCGTTAATATTGTCAATTTTAATACAGAATGTTATGAATTCTACTTTAAAACTGTTATAAAAGCAAGCATGAAAATCACTTGTAATCAACTAAATGAAGTTACAAATTTCTAAAAGTGATAAAAATAATACAGTTAAAAGTCATAATGCCTTTATTTAGATCAACATATGTTTAAATATGAAAACATCGCACAGCCGGCGAAATTTTCAAAAATTTTTGCTAAAATGTTTGTATCAACAAGGATATTGACACTTGTCTAAGTTTTTCACTTCTTTGATTTAAGTCACTTATAGCAATTTTTATCTTGATTTATAGTTTAAAACTGTTTTTGATGCATATTTAAAGAAAAAAAAAAATTGATATTAATTTTACATTTTGCAACGGAATATTAAGAACAAGAGAAACGTTAATGTATCTAATACTAAAATACTTTAATGTTATTAAAAAAATTCTATTATTTAATAATGTTAAAAACAAAACAGTATTTAAAACTCTCTTAAAAGTCTTTCTGAATGTCCTTCTACACGTGTTTCCTAATAGCAGTATCTTATTCATTTCAACGGAGTTCCTAGCGTCGCACATTTTTTGACCATATCCCGCTGATTTAACCAGATGCCTGATGATATCGTAGACAAAGGAGTGCGGAGACGTGCAAATATCGCTTCAGGCAAAGGACTTGAACTGATACTAAAGAACTAAAAAAGGGAGTAATAAAGAACATCTGTTTAAATACATCTATTAAAATTCTGAGATATTTTTCAAAGAACTCGGAAATAACTAAACTATTACTATTACTACTTTTACGATATTTTCATGTGGTGAACAAAAAATGCTCGTTAAAAAGGGGTCTCAAATAAAGAAAAATATAATGTCTTTTTTTATTATAATACCTTAACAGAATGTATTCTTTAAATTTTTTTTAAAGAAAGAAAAATGAAATAGGAATCATAATCTTTTTTTCAAATTTCATGTAAATTTTGCTACAGTTACTCAGATATATATAAAAAAATAATAATAGCTTATATATATATTTTTTTTTTTATTTAATAGCTAATATCAGCAATACTACATTACATATGCATTAATTATTTATAGATAATGTTGAAACTCACTAAACATTCTTAATATTTTCCTAACTGTTAAATTCTTTAAATTTGTTGAATTACGAAAAAAATGTTTTTTTTTTTTTTTTTTCTAAGTATTTTTTAAGCCTGACTGTCAACAGAAATCTGCAGTAACTTTTGGCAAAATTTATTGATCATAATATAGAGTATATATACAGGGTGTTTTCAAATTGTCGAAATAATTTCTGTTTCTGAAATTGATCAGATGTGTTTTTTTTTTTTTTTTTTTCAATGAATAATGACTGAAGGAAATGTATGTATAGTATATTGTTATATTGGTAGAAAAATTAGATTAAAAAATTGCGCTTTTCTTTTGAGATTACGAAACACATAAATATTTACATTTAATGTATACATTTACACAATATAAATAGCCCTGTATTTATTTCTAACTATAATTCGATAACGAAAATGAAACTTTGTAAATAAATAAATAAAATATTATATAATGCTTTTAGGAGTTGTTAGTGGGCAATCTTAATATATATTAATTGGAAGAAATATATTAGATTTTTTACGAATATTCTGTAACCACGATGTCCGGATTAGATCTTCTAGTAATAATAAAAACACTAATAATAATAAAATAATTAAAAAAAAAACTAATAAAATAAAAAATAACTAAAATAAAAAACTAATAAAATAAAATAACTTTCTTTCTTTTATTAAGTAATTTTTTTCATGAAATGAAAATGTACTATAGATATATTTATAAAATTTTTACAAAACTAAATTTATCTGCAAATTCTAACAACATTGATTATTTCTGTCAGGCATTTTTCCAAAGTGGTTTAATTTTTTTCATGTTGTTTAATGTGATTATTAAGTATTCGAAAATCAGCACAAAATGTACTTTATTTATCCAACCACCAGATGAAAATTTATTATCTATTAACATTAAAATATTCCACAGCCAGCTTTTTTTCTCGGATTTTATTATAATTAAAAAATGAACAGCATATTATAATAAGATGAGGCTCCCGTCTCGGCAGGTGAAAACACTCGCGAGCGAATGTTAAACTTCTGGAAGATTCTTTTCAAATATCTCATTTGCATTTCAGTATTTTTAAATGATTTTTGTTGCATTTAATAGCAGTGGTTGATCCTTACATTCACCCATTTTTATTTTTTCGATTTTGGCTGCAGTTTTTTTTCTTATGATGACACTTTCACTTTCGGAACCCGTTCTGAAAGCAGTGGCGGCTCGTGCCAATCTTTACTGGTGGGGCCCGGTCCTCATAACATATTGTAAATTTTTATGTATTAATATTTGTTGTTTAAACATGAAAAAAAATTATTTAAAACTAACTATTATTTAAAACTTTTATTTCTTACTTTTGTAAAAAAAAAAAAAAAAAAAATTAATTATTTTTTCAAGTAATCAACGTTAATTTCAAATTTATCAAATTAATTACAATTTTTAACATACCATTAATTGCCATTATTAACATTGAACATACTTTGATCAATCATTATTTAATTAAAAAACAAATATACAAAATAATAATAATAATAGTAATAATAATAACAATCTCACAACGTTACAGAAAAAAAATATAAACTTTACTTGCAAACATTGAAACTGTTCAGAAATTAAAATTTAGTACATTATTTAAATAAAAGTTTGGTATGTTTTTAGATGCGCAAATCTTTCACTAACTTTAAATTTAATTACCATTATTCACATTAAACTTACTCTGGTCAAACATTATTTAATTAAAAAACAAATTCACAAATCAAACAAAAAATAATTATCTCATAATTTAATAGAAAAAAACACATATTTTTGTTGCAGAGATTTAATCTATTCACAAATTAAAATTTAATGCATTATTTAAATAGAAATTAGGCACGTCGATTTTTTCGACTAGCAAATCTTTCACTTACTTTTACATCAAATTCTGATATTGTACTAATAAAATCTTTGTGGACTGAAAGAACAGCAAGAGTGTGCTTAACCGTTCCTGTCCCATAGAGTTTTTCAAAAATGTTTTAAAATTTTCTCTCATTCGCTCTTGAACTCCAGTATGACACCCGCTCACAACAGCGCACCGTCATATGCTTGCGCAACAAGCTTATCTTTTAAATAAAACTTTTCTAAATTTTGAGTTAAGATTATAGTAAGTCCCTCTGCTGTTTTATCATAGACATCAATAAATTGGACAAACCTTTTCAAGGGTTTGTTGTTTTTTATATATCGTAAAATGATAACAAATTGCGAAGTGCAGCTTACATCAATATAGTTTCGTCAGCTTGTAAATCTACAAAATTAGAAGCAGAAATCTCATTTTTAACTTCATGCATATACGTTTCATATATACAATCCAACAGCTCATATTGTATAGTTTTTTAAGTATTTTTAGATACTGTAGCATTGTTTAAATGGTCTTCCAATATAGTGTCCAGTTTTGAGGCGTATGTGACCAATTCTCAAAACATACCTCGGTTTACGATTTAGCACATACCTGTTCTTCTCAACCATTTCATTATGTTTTTGTAATGAAATCCTGTAACCTTCATCCAACTGCACTACAATATTGACAGTTCCGAAGGTTTTGTAGTTAAAAGCATTATTTAAATGAGTAGTATTCATTTCATGTTTTTTTTTACTCTTTCAGAAAAATGCTTCAAATCGTTACAGCCGGCCATACTCCATAATTTCATCCCTCCAAACAATAAAAAATAAAAACAGAACAATGCTTTTTGTTTTCTTCACTTGCTGAAATACACAGAAATTTTTGATACCACTGTGTAGAGAAATAGCGTAGTTTTCCCCCCATCTTTTCGTTGCATTTCAAAATTCTTCGGTTGATAAGGTCCCAGGCATTTAATTTCAAGTTTTTCTTCCAAATTCATTGTTGAAAAGGGCATAATAAATCATCTACAGAATTCATTTTTTTATTTTAAGAATTTAAGGGTATGATCGAAAAAATATTTTTCCACCCTCAACAGCTCGAAATTTTCTGGGACACTTTCAGACTCATTTTTAAAAGTAAAAGCATGAAACTTGCTGAGATGATTTTTGAAGTGATGTTTAAGAGGACGTGTGGTTTCATTTTTCGCTCAATTCAATAGAATTTGATTTTAAAACAATTATTTTCTCATTAGAACACTTTTTTTCATCCCCAGATCTCCCGCTTCAGAAAATTCGGTTCAAAACTCCCACTTTGATAGCATTTTTTTTAAAATATTTTCTGCATTTTTCAAAAAATCCACAAGCACGTCCCATTATGTAGTTTCTAAATAAGAGAATTTGCCAGTTTGATGCGTTTGAGAGTAAAAATGAATTTAAAAATAAATCAGAAAATAAGCAGTTTGGATTGGAATACACCTTAACAATAACATCTGTCTCCATTTAAAGAGAGTACAGAGTACTTAAAGATCGCGTAATTCAACAAATAAGCAGCAATAGTAATACAAATGTCGACGAATATTTTTGAGAATCCCCGTATAACAAACTTTGGATCAAGGGCACTCTCGCCCAGTGCCCCCCATTGCAAAAAAAATACGGAAGATTTAGCTCTAAAAGAGCAGTACATCGCCAAAATTGAATGACACGTAAGGGAGGGAAATACTCATTATCGCGCCAAATGGGCACAAATGTCTTGTGCCCTGATACAGTAACCTTGGTGTTCAGAAGTAAGTAGTGGCCAGTAAAGTGATTTATTGCCTCTGAGAAAGAAATAGATGCTGGGAGTCGATAACGGATGAGTGGGCACGATGTAAGAAGGAGTTTCTTTGCAATATATTTTTAGTAAACAGTTCTTTTTTTTTTAAAGTTTTAAATTAAAAATATGAAACAAAATTTTTTAAATAAACAGAAAATTCTAGTGGGGCCTGGCCCCAGTGGCCCCAATGGACCGGCCGCCCCTGTCTGAAAGTAAGAGTAACTTTATATATTTTTAAAAAATTGCACACAAAATCAAAAAAGGGTGAATAAGCGATCGACCTCAAATATTCAATGCAAAAAAAAATAAAAAAGTTGAAATGCACACGAAATATTTTAAAAGAACCTTCCAAAGCTTTAACATTAGCTCGCGAGTGTCTATGCCTGAAAGAACGGGAAACGGAATAATAAAGATTTTTAGAATTTTTTGTCTGATTTATATTTTATATGTAAAATGTAATGGCGCTAAAAAAAGGTTCTGGGAGTGATCTGTAAGTCGGTCAGTGACACCGTATGAAATGTGAAATATATTTCCAATTACGGAGCATCTAGTTCAATATTGTTTGGAGGTAAATAAGGGCAAGAGCTTCTACAAATTCGCGTTTTATATTTGCATTTTAACAATGCAACTCAAGTCTGTTGAAATTTTACTGTAATATAGTTCATTCAGTGTTTAACCTTTGAGAAAATTTGTGTTTAGTCTGGAATGAGACACCCTGTATTTTTCTCAGAAGAAAATGTTTTTCATCCTTTGTTTCCAATACAAAAATTGTTTTTTGTAGTGGATTTTCGAATCCAACTAGTACAGCAATTCAAAATAAGAATTCATATTTTCCAGAAACTTTTTATTAAAATAATACATGATTTTATTGTATATTCAGATAAATTTCAACTTTAAAAATAAATATTAGAAAATCGAGAGTTTTTTCTTGTTTCTTGTTCTTCCCTTCCCCCTTTTTCATTTGGCTGAATCTTAACCTTTGTGAAAAATATGCATCGATTATCTAACTGATGTTTAAATGTGTGTAACAGATAAAGCAAAACATTATGGTAAAGGAACACGACATTTTAAATTATTATTAATAATACAAATAAAGCGTTTATTTTTTTTCTTTGAAAAAAAAAAAAAAACAATTGTAAGAATATTTTCAGCTGCATCATATTCTCAGTAAAAAGTTCAGAAATAAAAAGATTATCAGAAATGGCACTTCTGCATTAAGAGGCTATTTCTGTCAAGCGAAAAGAACCACTCGCTAATGCTACTTTGCAATATTTTAATTGATTTTTAGGGTTTCGTTCATCTCACGAAACCCTATTCGTCTCGCTCCTCTGTCTGTCTGTCTGTCCGTCACAGAGCCCGTTCTCAGAAACTATACATGTTAGAGACTTGAAATTTTGGGTACTTATAGCTGAACACCTCACATCAAACAACAAATCATAAAATTTTGAAAAAGTTGGTAATTAACCGAATTACGGGCTAATTAACTTCTAAAATTAACCAATCCACCTTTTTAACGCAAATTCAAACGGACTTTGTCGAAATCATCCGTGTTTCTCCTAAGGGTTGCCAGTAAAATCAGCCGAATGCACGGTTACCACGGAGGAAATTAAGCCGAAAAATGAAGTGGAGATTTTAAAGCGAAATCGTATATCAGAAAATATTGGTGCGAGAAATTTGTAAATGGAATAGACAGACGCAGAAAAAAATCTACTTTCATTTGGTATAAAGTTCACATTTCTGCGATCTGTATAAGTTAAAATATCCACTAAAAATCGATCGATAAAAATTTAATTTCTTTAATTGGAAAGACAAGGAAATAAAAAGATTTCAATTCGGCGGGAAAGCAGGTAGACATGACGACGTTGCGGTTTTCCATAATAGCATATTTTAATACGAAATTTTAACTTTTTAAATATTAAATTTTTTGATTAAATTTTTTGGCATCCCGATGTCAAATTTCTCGCTGATTTCATTGATACCCATATCTAAGTCCTATCTTAATTACAAGCTGAAATATTAATTATTATTTAATTATTCGGTTTATTCCTATCGAATGCATCGATTAAAATGAAGAGACGCTTATTTAACCACGAATTAACTTAAATTAAGAAATCTAATAATTTGCCTGGGCTTTTTGAACAGCGATATGAGATAAGTATAACTCATTCATCATCATCAACAACTATTTTCTAATAGTAATTTCAGAAAATATTTTGAATTATTGGTTAAGACCGCACTCAGTCTGTTTGAAACTTTAAGATAGTTTATAACACATAGAAAAAGGTGTAAAAAAGAATGGAGTGTGATATTTCGAGGAGGGGGGGGGGGGGAGCTACAATTATTTTTAAAATCTTAGCGTTTGTTACCGCAGCAAATATTTTAAATTCTTGTTTAAGACCGCCACCATCCCGACGGAAGATTGCGTAAAGGAGTTTCGTTCAGATATGCTTTTGTTAAGAATAGAGTGCATTCCCTGGTGGTGGAATGTGGAACTAACATAACGCGATTTTGTTAAAATTAGGAAGTCTAACAAGTCGAATTGTTTGAAACTTTAAGATATTTTATAACACATAAGATAAAGTGTAAGAAAGAATGACACGCGAAATTCCGGGGAGGGGGGTGGGGGGGGGGGGGCGCAAGATTTCTATTTAAAAAATTAGCGTTTCTGACCGCTTTAGGTGACTTTTTGAGGGAGTCCTGAGATATATGCTACTTATTTAATATAAAATTGTCTAAAGTTTAGTTACCACTATTTCCTAATAGTAATTTCAGCAAATATCTTAATTTCTTATTAAGACCGCCACCACCTCGAGTAACATATCTACTTATAGGTTGTTTAACGGAGTTTCCTTCCGATACAGTTTTGTTAAGAATAGAGTGCGCTCCCTGGTGGTGGAATGTGGAACTAACATTTTTGTTAAACTAGAATTATTTTAAAAATCTTAGCGTTTGTTACCGCAGCAAATATTTTAAATTCTTGTTTAAGACCGCCACCATCCCGACCCATCTATCTACGGAAAGATTGCGTAAAGGAGTTTCGTTCAGATATGCTTTTGTTAAGAATAGAGTGCCTTCCCTGGTGGTGGAATGTGGAACTAACATAACGCGATTTTGTTAAAATTAGGAAGTCTAACAAGTCGATCTGTTTGAAACTTTAAGATATTTTATAACACATAAGATAAAGTGTAAGAAAGAATGACACGCGAAATTCCGGGGGGGGGGGGGGCGCTAGATTCTATTTAAAAAATTAGCGTTTCTGACCGCTTTAGGTGACTTTTTGAGTGAGTCCTGAGATATATGCTACTTATTTAATATAAAATTGTCTAAAGTTTAGTTACCACTATTTCCTAATAGTAATTTCAGCAAATATCTTAATTTCTTATTAAGACCGCCACCACCTCGAGTAACATATCTACTTATAGGTTGTTTAACGGAGTTTCCTTCCGATACAGTTTTGTTAAGAATAGAGTGCGCTTCCTGGTGGTGGAATGTGGAACTAACATTTTTGTTAAAATTAGGAAATATAACAAGGCGATCTGTTTGAAATTTTACGATAGTTTATAACACATTAGAAAAAGTTTATAAAAAATGGCGCGTGAAATTTCGGGAAGGTGGGGAGAGGGGGAGGGGCAAAATATTTCTTTTTTGTTTCATACCGTTTCAGGTGCGTTTTTTGATGGAGTCCTCAGATACATGCTACTTATACTTATTAAATATAAATATGTCAAAAGTTAAATTACCACTATTTCCGAAAAGTAATTTCAACAATTATCTTAAATTCTTGCTGAAGACCGACACCCCCTCGAGTAACATATCTACTAATGGGTTGTGTAAAGGAGTTTCGTTCAGATACGCTTTTGTTAAGAATACAGTGCGCTCCCTGGTGGTGGAATGTGGAATTAACAGACCGCGATTTCATTTAAAGTAGAAAATCTAACAATTCAATCTGTTTTAAACTTTAAGATACTTTATAACACACGATAATAAATTATAAAGAAGAAGGCGCGTCGCATTTCGAGGAGGGGGGCGTGGTGTTGAGGGAGGTGCGCGAACAAAATTAGGAAATATAACTGGACGATCTGTTTGAAACTTTAATGTGACTTATAAAACATAACATACATTTTTAAAATCAGGCGGCGTCAAAAATCATGGTGACCATCTGCCCACTCCCCCCCAAGGGGGCACTTTTCTAAATTTGGCAGATACCCGTCATTTGATATATCGTAGCATTTTTTTGGGGGGGGGGGGGCGAACAAAATTAGGAAATATAACAAGGCGAATATGTTTGAAACTTTAACATAGTTTAGGATGTGTTTGCCAAAATTTAGAAGGTATTCCATGGCGATAAATGTACTGGACGTTTTGAAAGAAAGTGTTTTGAAAGGAATATTAAACGAAACCCTTTGTGCGATGTATGATCACACTTACCCATTTGTTTATTCATTGGATAGCTGAGATAAATCTGTGCAAAGAGAATTTTTTTTTTTTAATTTTTCGATTTTGTTTACAGGTATTTTTAATTAGGACACTTTCATTTTCGGAAACGGTTTCGAAAAGAAAAGCATCCTCATAAAAAAAAAAAAAAAATCTGCAATCAAAATCGAAAAAATAAATGATAGCCTTTGTACAGATCGATATCAAATATGGGTCATAAAATATCATATCATAAAAATGATATATATTTATCATTTAAAAATATTGAAATGCAAACGAGGTATCATTATAAATTTCTTTCATTGGATTAGCATTAGCGAGCGGGTCTTTTCGAGAGATTGAAGTAGCCCTCCACATGTTTATGTGAGTATGAACCCGATCGGTTTCATTAATCATTAATTATCAAAGTTTATTTAAATTTCTATAAAGAATATTACCTTTATGATTTTTGAAATGTTCAATTTAATACCATCATGTTAAGCTTTAATAAAATATCGAACCCCTCTTCCCCAATTGAAAAATTGTTGAACCAACAAAATAAATTTTACAACCCCATATAAACATTCCTGACCGATGCTCAATCCGAAATATTTACTTTTTTTTTTTTTTTTTTGTCAGTTATCATTATGCGCCAATGGTATATCACAATTCACAATCACTTCCGCCCCGTGCGCCAAATGGATTTGCTGTGGTGCTGGAGGAGAGACACCCTGTATTTTTGACAGAAGAATATGTTATTCAATCTTGGCTTCCTATATAAAAAATAGTTTGTTCTGGTGTGGTCTACCATTTCTTATTTGCCAGATTTTTGTTATGATTATTTTTTATCACTTTGTATTGCTAAATTTTAAAGGTGTTTGTGTCATTATTCATTAATATGAGAAAATTACGATCAAAATCTTCTATACTGAAATCAAATTTGGAGTTATTTGTATTGCGGAATTTCATTTTTTAATATCACCCATATATGTGTTATTAAAACAAAATGCTAATGAAACTTTTTATTATTTAATTTGATTTTTCTGGTATAGACTAAATGAACATCGTTGGTTTAATACTGCTGCTTTCAAAATTTTAACATTGGATTTTTTACCAACAAAATACAAGCATATGGCATTTTTGATATAAGAAATCATATTAAAAATATTTTTTTCTTTACAATTAAAAATATATTTAAAAAGTTTCGTTTTTTTTTTTCATTAGGAAAATCGCGTTTTTTAAAACTAAATATGATATATATATATTTATTTATTTATTTAAAACCACAAACAAAATATCAAAATCCATCACTCACCATAGCTGCATTGAAACTCACATCGAAAATATTATAATAATCAACATAAACTTTAACTCTTAAAATCAAACTAAATAACCAAACTAAAGAAAATATATATAATTGCAAGACATAACAGAACAGGACAGAAGGCGAGCGGTATGGCTAACGACATACACTGCAGGGTTAAGTCAGACTTTACGCATGCTACGTCCCCCTTCACTCGCCAAGACCAAAATTGAAAAAATGAAAAACTATGAAAAACTAAACAGAACTACAACATCCACCAAAATATCACTCTAACTCATTAGATCAATCAACTCATCAAAACCTCCATTCTCATCCATCACTGAGTTCAGTTCAGTTCCGTACCTGCTACTCTTAATAAAATCACAAGTTATTCTCCTGATGAAATTGCGAGGATAACCATGCTTGAATCCCAAGCGGCACCACTCTAAAATATCACTAAACATATCTTTAACTCTAGTACTCAGTCTTTCGATTCGTATTAATCCATTTCTAAGTACATTTCTTTTAATCGAAACATGCACGTTGGAATCAAAATATATCAGCTTTAAGGTATTAAAGTTGAAATCATTTCGCTTGTCAAATAACTTAGATATCAAATTTTCACTTTCTATGCTTAGGTTCACATCTAGAAAATTAATATTTTTACAATTCTGGGAGGAGGGTTCCAGACTCAGTGACGTAGGATAATATGTAAAATCAATATTTTCAATATCATTGTTTAATTTGACTATCAAAACATCGTCTATATACCTGTAGGATAATGTGTCACTGTTTAAATTATTATTTCTTTCATATATATGTAAGTAAATGTTTGCCAAAATGGAACTGCAACTCCCCCCCATTGGAATACCCCGAATCTGTTTAAATATTGTATTTCCTTCGTAAAGGTAGTTTTCTTGTACTACTAACTGAAATAAATTTATGAAAAAATCATTATGAACATCCAAAGTACTATTTGTATTATAAAAATCTACTATTTTATCTTTTAAATCTGTCAAATCAATTGTGTTATAGAGGTCTGCAAAATCGTAAGCGAATATATATATATATATATATATTTGGTGTTTTTTCATATGTTTATATGGATTTATCGTCCGCAATATGCTAGTGAATCAGCGATATTGTGCTTGATTCTGTATTACTAGTTAAAGGTTCCATCTTTATTTTGTATAATATCAGTAAAAGAAAATCAAGAAATTAATTTGATTAATGCACATTTCTATTATTCATGAGCTGCAAAAATAGTGCTATTGAAATTTGTTGTTCTTTTAACAGCTTCTAAAGAAAAAGTAATAATTCAAATGAAAATTAATGATATTATAATTATCAATAATGATATAAAATGGTCTTATGTAAGTCTATAAAAATTAGACAGTTTTTATCTTTGCTTATAATATAAATGCACTTTCCAACATGTGCAAATTTCTTCTACAATCTGATTTATTTCCTTTTTTTCCGTAAATGGTAAGGGAAAGCATTATCGAGAAGCTAACACATAATATGCAATTATCTTTGTGAAATAGTGACAGAATTATATAGTGATTTTAAATTTGAAAAAGGTATAGCATTAAGTTTCTTTCTTAATTTATTTTCATTTTTATTTATTTATTTATTTATTTATTTTTTGCTTTGAAATAGTAAGTATATATATTAATTTTAAATTTCAAATTTGCTTCAGAATTCAAAATCTGCTAAAGAGAAATAGTACATAAATATGTGCTGTGGATTAAAAATAGATTGTTCGCTAAATAAAGGTTCCATCATGAAGGTTTTTCTATTTATTCTATGAAGGGAGAGTGATGAGTTATCAACATTTATTATTTGCTGCCCCTATATTTTTACTTTCTTCTATCTTCAATAGAAGAAAGTATTGTAATCGAAATTTTTTTCGACTTCCTGTTTTCGACGGATTTATACGTTTTAGGGGTCAGAGATCTCAAAAAACATGTTTATAGAAAATGTCTGTGTCCGTGTGTCCGTCTGTCTGTCGCCATTGTACCATCAAAAAGTGTATGAAGTTATGCACAGAATTGAACCAAATTTTTATTTTAAGTTTTTGGCTATGGCAAGCAGATCCTCCCTGAATTTTGAAAAAAATCGCCTGCAGGGGGCTCTGTAATAGCGATTTTTTTGAGATTTTTCAATATTGTACCATCCAAAAGTGTATGAAGTTATGCATAGAATTGAACCAAATTTTTATTTTAAGTTTTTGGCTATGGCAAGCAGATCCTCCCTGAATTTGGAAAAAATAGCCGGTAGGGGGCGCTGTAACAGCGATTTTGAATACTGTACCATCCAAAAGTGTATGAAGTTATGCATAGAATTGAGCCAAATTTTTATTTTAAGTTTTTGATGTTAAGCAGGTCCTCCCTGAATTTGGAAAAATTCCGCTGGAAGGGGGCGCTAAAATTACGATGTCTGTACCATTTTCTTTATTGTACAATCGAAAAGTGTATAAAATTATGCATACAAGTGAACCAAATTTTTTCTTGCATGCTTTTGGCTTTGGCCAACAGGCCCTCCTTGAATTTGGAAATATTGCGCGGTAAAGGGGCTCTGTGATAGCGATTTTTATATGTTTTTCTTGATTTTCCGTAGTTGTGTTGTCCATCGGCGGCGCGTGCAGACGCGGAAACTCGCTTTTTGCTAAGCCGGCTATTCGCAAACATCTGATAACCACAGAATAAGCAAAATCTATTAATTTTAACAAATATCATAATATTGATTAACTCGTTTTTAGTCCGTTTAATTGACTGAAGCAGAAATTTAAGATGAAAATCAAAGTTGGGATAGTATTGAACTAATAATATTGAAGTATTAACATGTGTAACTAATTTTTGAAATATTATGTATAAGATAGAAGAAAGTTTTGGAATTGGCATATCCAACTAGTTTAATGAAATATGGTCATCGTAAATATAAAACAAAAGAAAAAAGATATATATATATATATATATATATATATGAGAGGAGGTGAGTTTCAAAAATAACTTTATCCAGAAAATCAAATAAACCAAGAATCTAATAGCAAAAATACAGGATAAATCCAGCTTTTTGGCAGATAGTTGTGTTTGTTATTTTCTTGTGTTCTGCTGTGCAGATTTACCATTAGAATATATTGATAGGGAAAATGCGATATTTTTAATTTTGTATAAGGCGAGTTTTGAAACTCACGTTCTCATATAAGTTATAGAAGAGGCAGAATTTTAAAATTGCTAGAAAATTGAATATTCTCCTAAATAATCTGCATAAATAGCATACAATTAACTAAATCTGTTAAAATAAAAGATAAAATCACGGTTATTAATATATGTACACATTTAGAGATTAACTTTATCTTATAAGAAGAAAAAAAAAACTGCGGATAACTTTTGGTAAACTTTTTTTTCTTTCTTTCTTTTTTTTTTTTTTTTTTTTTTTTTTTTTAATATGAACATTATAAATTTTGTAACTTTGTGATTTATTGAACTTTGAAATTTAGTAACTTTGTCATAACTGTCAAAGAACCCCTAACTAAATCTGCATTAAATTAAAAGATAAAATCACGTGTATTTGTTCATTAATCAATACACATTCATAGATTAATTTAACTTTGTCTTATTAGATGAAAATATGCCTATAAACTTTTGGTCCCCCCCCCTCCCCCACAGAATATTAACATTATAAACTTTATAATTATGTAACTTTTACATACCTGGCATTACTTTAGCATCTATTAAAACAGTAAATTTCTAAATGTGGATCCCTAGAAAAACATTCATATTAACTAATTTGCATTGTAGTAATGTGTAACTCAAGACGAATTTAGGACAGCAAAATTATGTGCTATTTTTGAAATGCAAAATGTTGTACTTCTTTTCCGTCTTACTAGCGTCCATATTCATTTTCGTTAGCGATATTCCTTGATCTATTCCTTGAAGAAGCACTGATTGAATAAAAACACACACCGATAGAGAGTAAAGATACCATAACCATTTGCTCAACAAAAAAATTATTTTGGAGAATCTCTTATAAGGAAAAAAGTATTTAAAGAAAATCAAAAATCAAAATGGAAAATTAATTTTATGTAGACTGAAATAAATAAAATTTTACTATACTTATCCCCCCCCCCTTCTTCATCGCACTTAAAAAAGTTCTTTGACCTTCGCCGCAATATAATCTATTGACGTATTCAAAATTTCCTTTCTTCTCTTGACTTCTTGTATCCCCCTCTCTCTTTTGTTTATTTATTTATTTAATTTGACACTTAATCAAATTATAGACAAAATTTGAAAAAAAATAAATAAATATGAAATATTAATTCAAATGCATATTTTATTAATAGAGAAAAAATATTTTCTCAAACTGAAAGAGTGACTTCCTGTTAGTTTTCAAAAAGTTCCTTATTGAATGTCAAGCATTCTAAATTAAATTATTTTATTTTCACTAAAATTTTATGTTCAAATTCATTTACAACTTACTTTCAATTATATTTTTAGGTAACTACACTTTTAGCGCAGTTCATTTTCCGTTTTTACAGAGATATTGTAAAAAAAAATTAATCTTAAACAAATCAAATTCAAGAGCTTTAATTGGATGATAAGTGCATACATACATAAATTGAGTAATTCTACATAAAATCTATACACATTGTTTTAATTATAATCATGCGAAAATATCTGTAATGCAATTAATCTAAATTTTGAAGTAAGATCAAGATGTTAAAAAAAAAAAAAAAAAAAAAAAAAAAAAAAAAAAAAAAAAAGCAATTTGTAGATTTATCTTCAAAATTTAAGGTACGTTCTTATTTTTTTTTTATTATGAGTAAATCTTGCGAGATAATTATAATGAAATTAAAATGTCATTGGAAAAAAATTAAAAGAATATATAAGCAAAAAACGCGAAATTAGGATTATTAGATACACCATTGACTATGAGATACGTTTAAAATATTATTGTAAGTATTCCTTTGAAGCAATCATAAATTAAAAATCCAGATTGCTTTAATTTTTAAAATCTCAAACCATAAAGGATTCTCTCTGTAGAACATGTGATAATTTTCAAATATGCGCATACACCTTAGAGGAGGAATTGGGTTATATTAGAAGTCTATGGCGTACACCCTCCCCTTTTTAAAAAAAAGAACCCTTTAAATGATTAGCAGATGCTTTGCAAACCCGTTCAGGAACATAATAGATAACAGCATATTCCCTATCTATTCTCCAATTCCAAGATAAGAAAACTTGTCCTTTCAACTTGAAAAACATAGTAAAGTCGACAGTAAGTAAAACTAGAGAACTTGTAGTAGAAGAGTTCCCAGAATAACGTTGGTATAGGAAAATTTAGAATGCATAAATGTTTTTTTTTTTTTTTTTTTTTTTCGCACCATTTTTTCGCACCATTTTTGCGAAATCTATTTTAAGAGATCGGGATTTTACTATTTCAACTTGAACGTAATTAATGAAAATATCGTGGTATCAAAAATTTTAGATCAAGTGCTTTCTAACTTAATAAGTTTGCAACTTTAAATTATAGTCCTTTCTTTATCTAATTTTATTTAAGAAAATATAGACCAAAGTAGTATTTCGATCCTTTCTCTATGGGCAGACATGTTGGTAAAGCGATTCGTAGATTTATATAACAATTGTTTCAAATAAAAATCAGGCTTCTCGAATGAAAAAGTTATGTTGTCAATATAACTTTCCTGACTTTATTTCTACTTATGACTTTACTGACTTTATTTCTGTGGACCCATGAGTTAGTTATTAAAAATGTGTATTGGTTCTCAATATTGCATATTTATTTTTTTAAGTTTAGGAAGTCTCAGAAACTGCGCTTTCAAAAAATATACATCAGTAGCGTTTTTTTTTTCTATTCATGAATATAAAAGAAATAATACATAAGAAAAGAGATCAGCAAATTCGTCATTTCATTAGATCTTTCTCCAATATTTTTCTTTCAAATTTCTATCAAATTTATTAAAGATTAGCGATTGCCGTTTTAACTCCATACCAAATTATTTTAATATGTCAAATATATTTTTTTCAAAATCAAATTGGCTATGTTTCATGCTTGAAAAAATATAAATTAGCTGAAAATCAGCTAACAGTTTTGTATAATGTAAGTCGTATTGCATTGTTAAATTATGCCTTTAATATTCATAACGGAAGTGTCTTTGTTTAGCAAAAATTAGACTTATTTTGATACAAACGTTATACTTAACATAGCTTACTTATGGTATAAATCAACTTTCAACATTATATTAATGCAATATTAGTATTATTCTCTTAGTATGTTGTACAAGCGTTACCCTCTATGTATATGGTGATTTCTCCCATCTATCCTGCACAAAAAAAAAAAAAAAAAAAAAAGAAGAAAAATTAGGTCTTTTTCTGCAGAGCCTTTTGAAAGTATTTTTCTGTGGCAATATAACAGTAATTGTAAGTGTTGGATAATAATTCCCCAGGAATTATATTCAGTTGCAAAGGGTACTGTTTTATATTTTTTGATATTTATTAAATACTTGTCTTGTAAAAATCGACATAATAAGTAGCACCAGCAGGCAAAACTTTAGCATTCAGATGTTTCAAGGATTTATAAAAAAAGAACCTATTCATCAATAAAAGAGAAATAACAGAAGCAATAAACACATGTGATTTTTTTTTTTTTTTTTTTTTTTTTTGCTATTGGTATGGGTACTTTGATGGAAAACAACTTCAAAAGTCGGCATGCTAGTTTCATTGAAGAAAAAAAAGAAAGAAAAGCATCCCCCACCCCCTCACACCAAAAAAAAAAAAAAAATAATAATAAGAAATAAAATGACATGCTCAGATAAAGAAATGAAAGTTGTCAAACATCACTAACCCAAATACTTAGTAATAAAATATTTACCAGGAAAATAAGAAACCGAAAAATACTCAAAAAATCTAGAAGTTCACTGAGAGATTTGGAGCAAATCTATTACTTTGTAACAGAATCAAATCCTTTATAAATTTTTAACATATTCCTATAATTAATTATTCGGATATTAATAAATACTAATTTAAATGTTGAATGCTTTAAGTTAATAGGCCTTTCAACTTTAACATAGAAAAGGTAGTTTGATAAAGTAGATATGGTAGCGATAAAACTGCCAACTTTTGTGCTTTTGTGCTACTCTACTTTAATACAATCTTCCCTTTATTTAATTCTCAAAATTTGGCGATAGATAATGCAAAAAATGCTTTTAAAAAATAGCGGTAATAAAAAAGTATAAAAGTTGGCAGCTATGAAACTACAGCCTAAAAGCGTTAAAAAATTAAGTATATTAGACCGAATAAAATTAGATACAAGCAACATATCAGACTTGTAACGTATGCTACTTTACATATTTATTAACGAAATCCTTTTAACATAAGCTGGTAGCTCTAAGTATTACTTTGAACTGAGCAGTAGCAATAACTTCAGAGAAATATTCAATTCACTGATTGAAGACGAACATATATGAAGGATTTGGGCGTAAAAAATGGTAACTGTGAATTTTGATTATTATTATTATTCTCGTGTAAAGCCGTTAACTACATCACGTCATCTTTTTAAATGTACAAGATTTCTTTTTGAATCATATATATCATAATATAAGATATGAGTTTCAAAAGTTATGCCATAAATTTTATAAATTTTAGAAAAGAAGACTTCTTGCATATAAATCCAATAAAATAAAATGAATCATACAAAATGTGTGGTACATAAGTGCAACTGAGGATGTTGAGAATACAGTCTTTAACACATTAGCTGTTTTAGACGAAACAATCACGATAGTTCACGAGAGGATAGTTATAGTTTTCTTTAAAAAACTCGAGTCTTCACATCTCGAAATTACATTTTGTTATTTACTTATTTTACAAATGAGCCCTTAATTTTTTAGCATTACGGTTGTTCTCAAATCAAAAGAAAGTACTTTATGTCACCTTTCTGAATTCATTTTTCGGAAACGCGTGGAATTGGTAAGTGTTATGATTATGTAATTATGTATTCTAATGTATTTTTCAACTTTTTGGTAAAAGCAGAGGATCTTTCAGAAAATCTTGCGTAAGTTTGCAATTTGAACGGAATTGCCGGACGTGATAGCACAGGAAAGGAGGAAATCTGCTATTAACAATTGCTTATAACACTTTAAGTAATTTATTTATCAAAAAATTCAAAACGCCATTCGATTCCAAATTATGTTAATAGCCTGGCCTGCCAATTTTATGCTTTTACGCTTGAAAATGAGTCAAAAAATGTGTCAAAAAGTGTCCCATTTTTGAGAAAAGAGTTAGAGAATCGCCTTAAGATTGGAAATAAAAAATAAAAATTAAAAAATGGCAGAGCTATTATAGTTTTCTCTTAAATTATAAAAGTAAATGAATCAGGATGCTCCTAAAATAATTTATATTAAGTACCGTAAAGTAACGAAAGTAAGCCCCTCTTTAGCAAATAGGAAATTCTAATGATTTTAAGGGGTGCTTATAATTGGAACTTTTGTGAAAAGGGTAAAAAAATTAGGAGGGTGAGGAGAGGGGGGGGGTATTTGGAGTTTATGAAATTTCATATGTCTTCATAAGTTTTCTAGAGCAAGATTTCTGCATGAAAACTTAAAATAAAATAAATAGTCTGACGAATTAAAAAAATATGTATATTGCGTCATACTGGAAATATAATGGACCTCAGCAGGTGAATATGTAACGTTATATGCGTTTGAAGAAACGTATTAAAACATGATAAAAACCCGACTATGGAAATATTAACATATTTTAACATTTTAAGGTTCTCTGAATTTGCTGTATCCATTATTAAACCTATTCCATATACATGCGTGTGTGTTTTCGTGTATATTAGAATTTTCACAAAAAGTTTAGCTCCCTAGAACTCATTCTTAGTGAAGGATCTGGGTTTATCTCTAATCTTGATTTAAGTTTTGTTGGTGAATTTAGTACTTAACTTCGAAATCTACCTCCGCCTGTAGACCGAGCCGGCAGGGATTTTTTAATTAAAACATTCTCACCTTGACAGATGTTTTTCTTTGTGTTCTGGAAAAACAGTGATTACTTCTGCAGAAACATGCATTTTCTCTGCACAAAATTGCACATGTAGAATATTGGTCTGACTTCATAATTATCATGGTCAATTTTTTAAATGTGTTACAGATTATCCCTGAAGTACCCCTGATCCCAATTAACGAATTAACCCTACCTCCCCTAGATTAGAAAGTGTAAATAATGCTTTTTTCTATTCATGTTGCTAATGTAAAAAAAGGAACAAAGTAAAAAATATATATTTATATATTTTATAATATATATATGTATATATATATATATAACTTATATATATATTTATTAAAATCACTCGTTTCCTAAAGTTTTCTAAAGCTGAAAAAAGGCAGTGAATTTTTTATAATCAAGGCCACGCGTGAAATTTAACCCTAGGTCATTTTTTTCGCCTTATCTCATGTCATAATTATCTGCGATTAAAGATGTCGAAATAAACTGTAAGAAATTAATGGTGTCCGGAGCATTTGAAGCGCTAATTTACGCGGGCTCCTGGCAACACCAGTGCTCGGAGAGTCACCTTTCAAGTACAAAGGGTTAAGATAAAAATTGAAGGCTTAAAAAAGTGTTTTTCTTTTTCCTTTAAGCCCCGATATTCTATTTCTTTTGGGCAGCAATTAAAGTGTCGTCCATTCAAAATAACGTCACGTTACATAAGCCAGCCGTAAAACGAAGCAGATTTAACATTGTACTGTTAAATACTGATGATCTCTACTGCAATTTTTTTAACATCTAAGCATCACACATTTTTAATTTTCATACCGTCACACAGAAAAAAAAGTACTTATTTTTGCAAATTGTTTGAAAACAGCATCTGATTTTTTTAGGTAGATTTCGTATGAAATATTACCCATTGGGATCGTTCCTATGTTGAATTTTTTGAAAAAAATTTGCAGATCTACACCCATCATGACCCCTAGAACCCAAAACCACCCTCAGTAAAAAACTTTATCTATCTATCTATCTATATATCTATATATGTATATATATATATATATAAATTGTAAAACAACACGAAACAAACGTGGAAAGTGTTCATCATCAGTTGTAGTTTCCAAAAAATATATCACTAAACAAATTAATGATCTTCAAAGTAAATATTTAAAGCATTATAACTGGTTATTAATTCGAAAATACATATTTGCTTTTAAAAAGAAACAGATTGTACAACATTTAAATGTATTTCTAAGTAAATCTTTCTCTAAACATTTCTCTGATATTTATTTTGATCTTATTATGACTAGGTTTAATATTTTAAATATTAATTTACAAAAAAAAAAAAAAAAAAAAAAAAAAAAAAAAACCCATAAAATTCAAAACACGAATACTCAAATGATAATAACTTTTTCAAATCATATATTTAATAAAATTAATATCAATTCTATAATTAATGATAAAAAGTGTTATTTTCCTATTAATAATCTTCATATATCAAAATCCTTTAAATATCCGAATACAATTGGTATAAAGATTTTTAACTACAATACATGTTCAAAAAATACATCTGCTGCAAGTAATTTTCCGCGTAAATGCAATGACCCTAATCTAAAAAAAATATATAAACAATGATCATGGACATATAATCACTGGAAATCTTAATATTGTTAATGATTTTAAATAGAAAAACTAATGGGTTATGGTATTAAATATAGACTTCCACCTAAATTTACTGTTAAATCTATTATCAAACAGTTTACATATGATATAGATATTTTTATATATAAAATTTCAATCTATTACAAAAAACCTATTGAATATTTTAATCAATGGAAAATATTAGTAAAATATTATAATTGAAAAATTAACAATGACTTTAAAAAATAATATTTCTGATTTGGTTTCTATTAACACAAAGCATTTTTTCCAACAAATTACTAAATTACAAAAAAACTACGTTATTACATATGTAGACAAATCTCCTAATAATTATGCAAACATATGTAAATCTTATTATCACCAACTTCTTACAACCTGTATTTCTTCTAATAAATCTTTTCAAAAAACTAATGAGAATGTAATTGTAAATAATCGTAAAATTCAAAGTTATTATAAACTATTAAATATTATATTAGCTAACTTTAATTATCCTTATTTAGTTCTTATTCCCAAATTTCATAAAACTCCAATTAAATTTAGGACTGTAACTATTGGTTGC
This sequence comes from Maratus speciosus, assembly GCA_963932465.1. Taxonomy (NCBI): domain Eukaryota; kingdom Metazoa; phylum Arthropoda; class Arachnida; order Araneae; family Salticidae; genus Maratus; species Maratus speciosus. The sequence continues at coordinate 269,563,879 of OZ010796.1, read as the reverse complement.
TATACATATAATAATAAAGCCAATAAACTTCTATTAAAAATTCTTAATCAATTATATATACTTACTACAAACAATGACAATACACATTGTATAAAAAATAGCTATCAACTGGTCAATATTTAAAAAAATCTTCATTGTGTATATAATATAACGACATATGACTTCAAAGATCTTTTTAATAATATAGACTTATTAGATTTACATAATATTATAAATGCATTATTTAAAAAGTATTATAAAAAAACTGGAATTACCATCTCATATAGATATCGCTTATTTCAAATCTTTAACAAACTTCATTATCTATAATAATTATATATTGCAAGATAACACATTATATTTACAGCACGTCGGTATACCACAAGGTGGTTGTACATCCAGTTTATTATCAGACTTATACTTATATCACTATGAACGTACTTTTACTAATAATAATCTCCATTTATATCGTTATATTGATGACATATTTTTAATTGCCACTGATCAATCTAAAATTTCTCAATTTCCAGTTGATTATCCCACTAATTTGGAATTAACGGAAAACCTCTTATCTAACAATACAATTAATTTCTTAGATCTTAAAATTACAATAAAAGACAACAAAACAATAACAGATTTATATGATAAACGTAAAGAATTTAAATTCAAAGTTAATACATTTACAAATTTTAAATCTTGTCTTCATCATTCTGTATATCGAAATATAATACTTAAACATTTATATAGAATAAAATGTTTATGTTCTTCTAATCTAATTAACAATAATATTAAAAAACTAATTTATGAAGTATTAAATCATGGTTTTCCAAAAAAATTCATATAGTCATTAATATACAATTAGTACTTACATGATCTTAAAAAAAAAAAAAAATAAATAAATAAATAACACATGCGTAAACGAAATTACAAAAAAAAAAAATTATAAAATAAAAAAATATTTATATAAAAATTAAAAATTGTAAAATAATAATAAAAAATTACTATAGGATGGTTGGGTGGGTAAATGTTAGAGTACGGAGGAGGGTGGAGTTGTTTGGAAAATACACAATGGTTAATTAAAAAAATGATGGGGCTTTTGTATTATAACTATATTTCTATTACGCATTTTATATGGATGTTGATTGGATGTTTTATATGTAAATGGTGACATTTTTTTTAATTTCAATTCATATTAAATTTAGCTTATTTTATCAGTTTCAAAATTAACTTGATTTAAAATTTTAGTCTACTCAGGACAATGTCATATTAATTAATAATAGTATACCATCTTTATAGTGATTAATATGCATATATGTTTATTTGATATAACTATTGTTATACTGTATGTATTAAAATTGGGTAATTGGTTTTTATTATTATTCCTCTATACTTTTTAATATTGTTTTATTTTCAACTTTGTATTCCATGATTAATTATCGGTTTAATGTGTTTGATTGTCACAATCATATTTTTTAGCTTTTTTGGCTAATATGAAGATAATCCACACACTATATTTGTAATCTTTAGGCTATTGGGAATTTTAGAATCTGACAATCTTCTATAAGCATCTTTTTTTTCCCTGTTCATTTTATTAATTTATTAGATTTTAAATTTAATAGTAATTCTTAAAGTTTTTATATTTATATTATATATAATTTATTTTATGTTATAGCATATAGCTATATTCTATATATTATCAATGTTATAAAATTATTTACTTTCTCAGTGTAGATTAAATGGGTTTGGTAATAGAATATATTGATAGTATTTTATTAACATTTAATTTTTTTTAATTTTTTTAATAATGATATATTGTAGATTATCGTGGTAATGCAGATGATATATTTTAATTTCATTAGCTTTTATTATTTTCTTCTTGTGACATTTGAATAATAATAATTGTTTCTAAAATAATATAATAGATGGCAGCACTAAAAAATTTTGTCTTTTAAAGCTTCTGTTAAAGTAATAATTTTAATTTTTTACACCAGGCGGTATTAAACGCTGAATATTGGTAATATTGTAAAATTGAAATTAAACAATTTAAAAGTGTTTTTTTAGGTATTTTAAATAATGTAATTATTTTCTATTTATATTAAATGTTTTTATCTTATTTATGTATTTCAAAATGAATTAACTGAATCCATAGTTTTAATTTCTGTGTTAACTTAACTGTTTTATTCACCTTAATCTTATCATGCTCGGATACCATGTGCGAGTGGATATTTTGAAAATCAACTGGGTTATTATTCGGTATATGGTGTGTAATATTTCTATTTTTTATGCTATAAATTAAATATTTAATGGGTTGTATTGTTTTTTCCATTTTATGCCATTTGATAATGTTCTGTTTTCATCTTGAAACTATTCTATTGATCATATTGGTTGTTTGGGTACAGGAGAAAAAAAAAATTCAGCTTTTAGCTTTTTTCTCACAGAAAACAACCGATTTGCTTATATCATTGAATTCTGTACTCTTGAAAACGTAATTCAATATATAAGTTTTTCAATTTTTTTTTTGTATCCGTACTCTTCTTTTTTCCTTCCATATTAATTCTTGTAATTATGTATAAGGCACTTTATTTTATACATACAGTTCTATATTATAGGTTTGTGGTATCCATTTTTATTGTCATTTTACAATATTGCTGTTTTTGATGATGGTCGGTAATGTTTAATTAATGGTTATATATATATATAACCATTAATTAAACATTACTGACCACCAACAAAAAACAAAACAAAACAAAACAAATATATATATATATTATATATATATATATATATATATATATATCACTTTCTTCTGGACACGATAAATTCCACAATTCTGCACAAATCTTTTCCAGACTGATACATAAAATCAAGGGGCATAAAATCTCGGTCAAGTTCGTTAATGGGCAAAATCGGACCAAGCGGATGGAAATAGGGAGCGGTTTTGTGAAAACCGAAAAAAACCTCGTAACTTCTTAATTTTTGTACATTTCAAATCAGTTTAAAGTTTTTATTACTTCTAAAAATAGGGCCAAAAATTTATGTCTCGCAGATTTTTGATAAATTTAAAAATGGGCTCAAGAGCCGCAAAAAATACGGTTTTGGGGAGAAAAAAATTCCTAACTTCGTCAATTCTCAAGATATGAAATCCAATTAATTTTATTATACATCTCCTTAATATTATCTACAACTTTTACATTCACAAGTTTTGATAGGACCAATTCGTACCGCAAAAAAAAAATTAAAAACGAAAACAAAAAAGGGGAGTTGAAAAAGAAGATTTTCTATAACTCCGTCAATTCTCAAGATATAAAATCCCCATGAATTTATCATATATCTTCTTAATATTGTCTTCAACATTTATACAGACACGTTTCGATAGGACCAATTCTTTCAGCAAAAACAAATTAAAAATACATAGTGGTTGAAGAAAAAAATCATCGTATTAAGAATGTATTCAAATCCAAACTGCTTATTTTCTTACTCATTTTTAAATTAATTTTTGCTCTCAAACGCGTCCAATTGATAGATTCTCTTCTTCAGAAACTATATAATGCACCGTAATGATCGATTTTTTGATAGAGGCAGAATATATTTCAAAAAATGATGTCAAAGTGGGCATTTTGAACAGAATTTCCCGAAGCGATTGTGTTAGAAGCGAAAAATATTGCCCTACTGAGAAAATAATTGTTTATTAATCAAGTTTCATTTAATTGAAAGAAAAATAAAAACACATGTCGCTTATAAATCTTTTCAAAAATCACGTCAGCAATTTTCGTATTTTTTCTATTAAAAATTAATCTGAAAATGTGCCGGAAAATTTTGAGTTTTTGAGCATGGGAAAGTATTTTTTTTTTTTATACCGCCTTAACATGATTCTGATAAAACCAACTATTATATAAAAATGAAATGAAAATTCGTCAAAAGCGGTCAGATAAAACTAGTGGATTTATATCTACTCATGATTTAGTTGTTGGTGGTGCAATTAATATACTTAACTTCGAAATGTACCTCCGCTTGTAGGCCGCGCCGGCAGGGATTTTTTTTTTTAAATTATGAATTGTACATATAAGTATACTCTGTTATATTAGAAAAATTACATTAAAAAATTGCGCTGTTCACTCTGATTGCAAAAGATTTGCCCATTTACACATGAAACAATATAAATAGCCTTGCATTTATTTCCGGCTGGTATTCCGTAATGAAACTAGTATAAATAATATGAAATAAAAAAAAAAACACAAATTTAACAGGTAAGTAGTCTATATAATCGTTAAAACAATTGAAATGCTCAGAATCGAAAAAGGCTGCTATAAGTAGCGAAATCAAATTCAGGTATGCCCATAATAAAAACGTATCGCTTTTAATAAACTTCAAAATTTATTTGAATACGTTTTGATATTTTTCATATAAATTGCCTTTTGGAGTTGTCAGTGGGCAATCTAAAAGCATATTAATTACAGTATACTCTCGATATCTTGAAGTCGAAGGGACACTTAAAAAATTTCGAGGTAACAAGGTCATAACCAAATGTAAAAATTCTCGTAAAACACAAGATAGGGAATCTATTATATATATAAAATCCAAACGGAAATTTCGTTCCGAACGCCGAGATTTCGAGTTCTACCGCATGGATTTTTACGGAACTTATACCGTTAGATAGGTATCGTTCCAGGGAAAGTTTTAAGCTATAACACATCATTCTACCTAGATTAGTTATAGAATTATTACGGAAAATTCTATTATTTTGGACTTTGTTACTTCATATTTCCTTAAATATCTGGGCTCCTATTGGTCGTAGAGCTTAGATCTCGCGCCAAAAGTAGCTCCGAAGCACCCAAGCAAACTTTTCCCCGCGATTATTTTGCCGTCTTCCGATTTACTCTAACTCTATTAGGGGACCGCGTAGAGCCCCTTTAAAATATTTTTCGTAGTAATTTCAGCAATTATCTTAAATTATTAATTAAGACCGCCACCCTCCCGATTCATGTATCTACGGAAAGGTTACATGAAGGAGTTTCGTTCAGATACGCTTTCGTTAAGAATAGAGTGCGCTCCCTGGTGGTGGAATGTGGAACTAACATAACGCGATATTGTTAAAATTAGGAAATCTAACAATGCGATCTGTTTTAAACTTTGAGATAGTTCATAACACATAATCTATTATCTATTCTATTATATATATATCAAATCTATTATCTGTTCTATTATCTATCATATATATAAAATCCAAACGGAAATTTCATTCCGAACGCCTAGATTTCGAGTTCTACTGCATGGATTTTTACGGAACCTATACCGTTAGATAGGTATTGTTTCAGGGAAGGATTTAAGCTATAACACATTATTCTACCTATATTAGTTTTAGAATTATGACGGAAAATTCTGTTATTTTGGGCGATAAGGTTACCATTTTATTTCTTGGCGAAATTCATCGTTGATAAAAAAAATTGAAACGGCTATTAAACCTCGAAAAATAAAAGAAAAACTGTTACTAATTTTATTTAAATGAAAAAAAAAAAGAAAAAAAGAAGAAGAAAATCCGTTTTAATGAGTGATAATATTAAAAAACAGAAACATTTAATCAAAACCTGAAAGAAATATTTGTAATGCTTAAAAATTAATTTAATAAGAAATATTACACTTGATACGCAATATCTGGCTCTTTATCGCTTGCGTTAGATATGGAAACGAATCTGAAAATTTGATTAGATGAAATTTTAACGACATTTTCTTTCTGTTCTGTTCTTTTCTTTTTTTTTTTATATCTAATTGTCCCATCACGTGACTTATAGAAGAAACAAGCAGATGTAATTGTGAGTCACATGTGTAGTTACTATTTGTTTCTTTACAATTTTTTATTTTTCTTTTGTCGCCAAACAATGTGATTTTAAGCCAAAAATGCATAAGCGTGACATTAGCTTGAGGATGTTCTCACAAATGGTGTTTTTTTAGGTGAAAGAGATCATTTTTTGAGTACATTTTCATATTCAATTGCAACTTATATAGATATCAGTTAATATTTTAAAAATGGAATCGAATACTTAAATTTCAGTTTGAATTTCTGCCACACATACATACTGTAAAATAATTTCATACTTTTTAAAATGTTTTTCGCCGTAATTCCGAAAGCATGTGATATTTATAAACTCGAACTCAGATCAACGAATATTACCCATTTTATTTAAGCAAATATTATCTGTTTTCTCAAGTCATATCGCCAATTTCATTTATAGGAAAATTCACAGATTCGAAATCTAGGAAATAAAGATAATTTTTAAGGAAATTTATGTTTTAATACGTTATTACTATGGAAAAATTCAACATTTTGAAAAAAAAAAATTACAAGTCTTTTGTAATTCGTCATTTCTTCTTCGTCTTTCTTCCTACTTTCTTCTCTGTTATGTAATATTTCAAATGATATTGGACTAATTTTCGATCATCGATTCACCGCAAAATCGCATATCTAATATAGTATATAAAATAAAGTCTGGATTAGGGGACTAATTAACGCACAGCGCAAACTACTGAACCTAAAATCTTGAAAATCGTGGTAAAAATACTTCTTATGATATAAACTTATGCTAAGAAAGGATTTTCTAAAGTGTCACCCCTAATGGTTTTTGCACGGGGATGGGAAAAAATCGAATATCAAAATTATGCGTCAAATGATAGCATATTTTAATGTAGTTTTGTATGCTGAATCGAATGCTACCAAATAAATTTTTATAAGTCCAACAGCTCATGACACATTCCATATTTTTCTAATTTGGCGGTGTCTTTGGCATCTAAACCTCAAAATATCTATCATTACATCCGTTACTCTAGCAACGGAAAAAATTCAAATCAACCCTTTTGGATAAAAAATAAAAACGGCTCTATGAGTTTGAAATAAAAATGCAAGCATCTTAATTTTAAAAAAAAAATAGTGATTTTATGTAAAATAAAAGGGAAAAAATTACTGAGAATTTAGCGTTATAAAACAAAAATGGAAAAGGTACTACTTAGATATTCCGTCGACCAAAAATCTATCGTCAAACTATAAGATTAAATGCCAATAATGGTTGATCGTAAATATCAAATTCACTTGAATTTAAACAAACTACACCTGTTTACGTCATCAAGTGATTTTAATTTCGACGTTTTATTTGTATTTTTATTAATGTTATACTAATTTATTTGTTATTTCGTTATTTAAAATAAAGATTATGTCAATTTATATAATTTGGCGAATGGTTTGGCGATTTATATAATTTGGCGAAATTGGTCGATGGGATAACAAGTAGTACCAATGAAAATATTTAAGTATGAAAGCAATGTTTGTAACGACTTAAAAATTATTTTCATATATATAAACTCGGTTTATGGCGTCAGATGCCGTCATCCGAAGAATCTACAAGAGTCTTTTTCCATTTTTTTCCCGTCATAGGTTCCTCAATGAAAGAAATTGGAATTGGAATAATATTGTGCGATTTATAAATTGCTCCTCGATAAGAAGAAAAAATGGGTACATTTATAACAACAACAGCGCACATCTCGCTGATAGCATTTTTAAAATTCCCAGTAGCAGTAGTTACATTTTGCGTATGTAAATTAAAAATATTTTTTTTGCTTTTAATTATGGCATTATTTCCTGTTATTGTTTATCTTTTCAGTTTTTTAAATGAAATTAATATAAGACATGCATTTTAAATTAAATGAGTGAAAGGTTTGTGTTTTAAATGAAAATAATAAAATAAGAATATGCTATGAAAACAATCTTTATTGATTTATTACCTGCGCCCGGCTGACATAAAAGTATCACAAAAGCCACATATTCACTTTTCTTTGAGTAGTTGCTCATGAGAATTCAAGTTAACCTTCCGTAATCGGATACTTCACATATTGGTGTATTAGCTTTAATGTTGAAAGCATCGTTTTTGTTTGAAGCGAAAACTTTACTATGAATTCTATTACACAAAATCGCATCATCATCATCTACTATATATTTGCAACGGAAATTTGTATTTCATTCCGATTGTTTATAATACTTTCGTAGGATATACCACAATTAGTTAGGTGATAATTTTGGAAAGGTTTTAGTGTATACATATTGTTCAAGGGTACTTAGTTATAGAGCAACAGTAAAAGTTCAAAAATTAAGTGAACCTGATTGTTTAGCCTTTTTAAAAAAATCTACAGAACATATTTTGTTACAAGTGGCCCTGTTGCATGACTTTTAGGAATGGTGTTAGTATATACGATTTCATTATATGTTGATTAGTTACAGAGGTATTAATTCCTGTTGTCATAACGGTCTCATTACCCGACCATAAGTGCGCTGTTTATAATCAACTAAAACAATTACTTCTTAATTGCTAAATTTTGTCCAACGCTTAAGATAACATTATATCGCAATGGCGTTCGCATCGTTTTCAGTAATGTGCAAGGTCAAGCTGAAGATCCATATTGTTTAAAATACAAGTTCAAATTCACCATTTAGTTTAATCCAAGGTTCATTTGGAAATATTGACCAGCGCAGCGGGCATAGCCTGCTAGTAATGTTATAAAATTTAGAGTCATGATAGATGAGAATAAGTATAAATATGTAATTATAGCCGTTATAAGTCTAAATACTACAATGGCAATTTTAATTTTTAAAATAGTAGAAAATAATTACATTAAATTGAAAAGAATTAGTAAATACATAAATGAACTTAGATTGATAGAATGGCTTAAAAAAGCCGAGTGTCGTGGCCTTGCGACATGTCTTTTGAAAGTTATCGTTTTCCACGTTTTCAGAGCATTCTATGAAGCGTCATAGTACGTGGACAGCATCTTTAGCTTGGGCCGCAGTAATGCTATATAATGGTCCTGAAAGACCCAGTTATTCCTCATTATCAAACGGCAGAGAAGAAACTGATTGATTTTTTACTTCTAAAAATATTCGATATAACAAGGTTTTGAGTGAAAACTCTTCGAAATAGGAATTAAAATTAACATTAGATAAATATGTAATACCAAGGGGGAAAATAATTTTTCGACATATCGAGGTTTTCGAGATATCGAGAGTATACTGTATCTATATTAAGTTTTTTGCATATCTACTATGGCAGATATACATGTAAAATATTTTACAAAACTGGATTTAACTTCAAATTCTTCCAACATCGGTCATAAGTGTCAGGTATTTTTCTAGAATTATTTTTTTTTTCATGTGATTATTAAGTATTCAAAAATCAGTAGAAAATATACTGGATTCATCCAACAACCGTAATTTTTGCCTGAAGTTCAAGGCGGCTACCCAAGTGCACAAGAATTCTAAAATAATCTTCCATTCTAGTTGTTTGTCTATTCCACCTCAAATTCGTTTTTCTCTTATCATAATCCAGATTCATGAATTAGGATTGGGAAAAAAAAGTCGGTCAATATGTCTTTCATAAAAGTTTACAATCAATTAAAATTAAAATATTTCCTATGAATAACCATACTTTTCCTCGGATTCTATATTTAAAATATGCATTGCATAATACATTTAGACCTTTAACACTTTCATTTGCCAATCACAGTAAGTCGTGTAATGCGAGTTCTTACCAAACGGTTGATCACGCGTTATCGCGTGGACGACGCTATCAAGTTTCCAAGCGGAATAGTATGGCGGCCGCAGCGAAACGGCACAATTTTCAGCTAGGCAATGAAAGTGTTTCAATAGTCTCTTTTTGTCAATTGATTTAAGTGCAGGCTCTTTCAAGCCCATTTGCTCCTGCTCGAAAATACCCGTGAGACAAGCCCCGCGACGCGTCCCGAAGGTCTCCATCAGACAAGCCCCAACAAGGCAGCCCTCAGAGATGTTCCGGCCAGACCGGCGCACTGCCCAGCGCACGTCACGCCGGTTATTCCCAAGATAAATGAATTGGTCGAATACGACAATCCTCACCTCGCAGCTAGAAGAGCCAAATGGTCCCTTCTCTCGGTTCCCGACCCGGTACGCCCCGACAGCCAGCAAGAACCGGACACCTATAAAGGAGCCGGGCCCACGAACCTACACGAGGTTTCCCGACCCGGAGTTACTTTACGGAGGGCTCACAAGATCAAATACCATTATCCGGCAAAGACATTTATGCGAGCCAACCGATGGAGTATGAAGGCGCCACTAGCGGAAGAGCCTGGAGGAGCAGGAAAACCCCCCTCCGGACGTAAAGCGTCCCTGCTCCGGGCTTTTCCCCCAATCTCCCCGCTCACCTGCGGAACCCCTCGCGGCTCGACGCTGGGAGTCAAAGGAGACCAGACAAGTGCCGTTAGCGACCCCAGGCGGGCACGGAAAGCTCCACCAAGACGGGATAGATCCCGCCTCGCTAGGGGGTTGGAGGGTCCGGAGTCCCACCCGTCCCCCACAACTGGACTCCACCCGAGGGTGGAGAAGACGCGGGAGACCGGAAAGAACCCGGCCCGACGCGCATCACATACGCAACTCAATTTACGTCATCAATTTTTGATTTTAAAAAAATGCAATATCCTTCAAATGATAATAAATTACATGCAAAAATTTCGGAACACAAATTTTCATTACTATTCTTAAAAAGCTAAAAACAGGTTTTTTTCAGTCTTCAAGAGGCGAAGCCCGCTTAAACTACGACCAACTACAATTAAAATATTTAAAATATTATATTGATTATATATCTAGTTCATATTTGCTTTATCCTTTAATTTCGATTTAAAACATTAATCGACGTAGGTCTGCAGACCATTCAAAAATTTCACAAAACGAAAACGGCCGAATTCTTGCGAGTCCCATCTCCTCTCACTTAATCTTTTCCCTTTTTATGATATTATCAGCGCTATTATGACTAGATAAACGACAGTATCATCGAGTAACTTTGCTTAATGTGTGTAGAGAAGGGCAGAAGATCGCATTATCGAGTAAATGAATAGTTGAGTGTAAGAATTGGTAAAATACCATATCATGGAGTAACTTAAATGGCTTTGTGTTATAGATGGGCAGAAGGTCGCGTTCTTGAGTAACTGAGATAGTTGTGTGTAGTAATTTACAAAATACCGTATCGCTGAGTAACTTAAATTGCTGTGACGGTAGAACGGCGTCAGGAAGATAAGGACGGTAGAAGATTGCGAAATCGAGTAACTTAGATAGTGTGTGTAGGAATAAAAAAAAAACGTACCATTGAGTAACTTACTATATCACTGTGTGTATAAATCGACAAAAGATCGCATTATCGAGTAACTGAGATAGTTGTGTATAGTAATTGGTAAAATACCGTGTCACCGTGTAACTTATATTGCTGCGTAACACACGGCAGAAGATTGCATCATAGAGTAACTAAAACAGCTGTGCGTAGGAATGGTAAAATATTGCATCTTCGAGTAACCTCAGCTTACTTGACAGAAAATCAGTGCATCTGGTGAAATATTTGGGATTTATAATATTTACTATATATATATAAAATGCAACTGGAAAATTTTTTCCGGCTGTTGATAACGTGAATTCTGCTAAATGGATTTTGATGGGACTTGCACTGTTAATTAGGTAATTTTAGGGGAGATTTTAGCATTTTGCATATCATTCTATATCAAATTTACAATAAATGATCAACAAAAGGAGTCGATCCTTAACAGAACAAATTTCACCTAACACATTAGATATCAATGCCATTAGATCACAATGCCATTCGTATAGTTTTCAGCAATACAGAAAGACAGATAACGTTCCATATTACTTTAAAACACATGGTGAAATTCATTAAAATTTTTCATTTGTTTCAAAGTTAGTTTGGCGAAACCGATCGGTGTAACGGGCAAAGCCTGCTAGTAATATATAGATGAAGAATAATCTTTTTTAGGTAAAATGCTTTCTTATGCACATTGCACTGCATTAAATGTAGGATTTAATTCGATCTCTCTTTGGCCGATTTTCGTAGACGACAATACAGAAAAGGAAAAAGCATCGTCCGAATGCTACAATCGTTTATAACTCAAGAAGTGATTCATTTATCGAAAAAAAAATGATCTATTACAAATTACTGCCAGAACTATGTCTGCAAGTAGCAAGCTTTTATATTTAAAAGATAGTCTGAAAATGTTTCAAAGTTTCGGGCTATTACTGGAATTATTATTATTATTATTATTATTATTATTATTATTATTATTACTGTTATTATTATTATTATTATTTAAGAACCGCCTTAAATGTTTAGAACGTCATGTTTTAGTATGCACATGACATGTAAAAAATCGACGCAATTTAAAGCACACATATCTAAAGTAAATTTTCTCCAATGTTTCATAATGGAGCCCTTTCGTAAGTCTTTGTATCAAAATGAAAGAACAGGGGTGAAAAACACCAGATGATGCAAAATGCGAAATATATATATATATATATATATATATATATATATATTGAGGTGGGAATGCTGAGACTGTGGAAGGTTGTTGATAAATTTCCTTTCATTTTTAGCTCACAGGCTATCAACGCCTGAGAGCTAATGTGCCGGCAGGTTCTGTTATGTATGTATGTACGTAAAGCGATAACTCTTGATAGAAATATCCGATTTGCTTCAAATTTTGTAAATAGGTTCATTCTGATAAGGCGCTCCCCAGATTAGTTTTTGGCATTCATTGGTTAAGTATTAAGGGGGGACGGGGGATAATCCCCCCCCCCTTAATTTAGATAAATGTATTTTTCATGCAGATTTATCCGATTTGCTGCAAATTTTGTAAATAGGTTCATTCTGATAAGGCGTTTCCCTGATTAGTTAGATTAACATTAGAATAAAATAGATTTAAAATATCAGCTTTATTAACGTTGCATACTAAATTTCAGAGCCAAAAAGTCAGAGACCATAGGGCAACTGTCCAGTTGGGAATTGCTTTAATCACATCCAGTTACTGAGGTATATTACAATATGTTTTCGGTAAAATGTAGAGTGTGCAGCTGTAGTATTTATAAATATTTTACAAGGATACACTAAAAGATGTCAACAGTAACTCATTTAGAGCATTAGACAGAAATTAGGTTTCATTACTGTTTATGAGCGATACTTACATAACTAAAAGTGCATTTTTATGTATTGTATGTGTTTTTAATATTAGCTACACTCATTTCAATTGTATAGTGTTTATAAATTCTGCTGATAATATACATGGCTTTGGGAAAGTGTTCTTAAAAGTTATCGTTATGAGCTTGACTAATGCACGGTCATGCAGAGCCACCTCATTTGAGCGAGTTCACCATGGCAGGAATTAGGGTGCTATAATGAGTAAAATTGGCCAAAAATTACAAATATTTTCTTTCACAAAAAAGACTTTCAAATATTATGGAAGAGCGTTTCCTCTCCTTAGCTCATGCTCCCCCCCCCCTCCCCCCGAAAATAAAAGAATGAGCTACATCATCAAAAATCTAATGATTAACATTTTATTCTATAAACATAGTACTATATTGTTTTCAAGTTAAATTATTGGTGTTTTCCTCTTAACAAAGCAAGTTAAAACAATTAATGATGATCAATGCGGGGGGAGCGGGGTGTTCTTTTAGACATTTTGTGACATTCATAGGTAAATAAAAATGATGTTTGCAAACTTTTATCTCAGAAACCAATCCATCAATTTTTCTATTAGTTTCTTATTAGTTTTTCTACTAGATAGTTTCTTAAAATTGTGATATCCCAAAGCGTACCCAAGGGAAAGGGCTGAAGGGACTACAGCCACCCCCTAACCCTTGAAATTTTCGAAAGTGATATGAAAAAAATGCTGTTTTTTGCTGCTTCTTTTATGGAAAACAAATTAACTTTTTCTGTCATGCAGCGGACTAGTCATTCTCATTAGACCCATATCAGTTCACATTGTCACCAAAGAAGAGAAAGGGGGCTGATGGGGTAACAGGCTCTCTCCTCCCGAAATAGTCGAAAATTAAATAAAAAAAGTGTTTCTTCCTTACTTTTTTAGATAAATCTGAAATTTTTTTCTTCTGTCATACAGCGAAATAGCCATTCTCTCGTTAACCCCATATTACTGCACATTGACATCACAGCATACCCAAAGATGGGGAGACGGATGATGGAATTACAGCCTCTTCCTCTCGAAATAGTCGAAAATGAAATGAAAAAAGTGCTGATTTTTGTTTCTTTCTGTTTGAGATAAATTTGTATTTTTTTCCCTTTCATTTAACAGACTAGTCACTCCCTTCCCTTTAGTTCCAAATTAGTGCGCAGTGACACCACATTATACCCAAAAAGGTGGAAGTGGGGATAATAGAGTTGCTGCTCCCTCACAAAATAGTCGAAAATGAAATGAAAAAAATGTTTTTTTTTTAGATAAATTTGTATTTTTCCCCTATCAATCAGCAGACTAGCCGCTCTCTTCTCTTTATTTCCATATTAGTGCACAGTGACACTGCATTATACCCAAAGAGGTGAAAGGGGCTAATGGGGTTACAGACACCTCCCAAAGTAGCCGAAAATGAAATGAAAGAAATGCTGATATTTTTTTTTTTTGTTTGAGATAGATTTGTAATTTTGTTTTCTGAAATTCTTATCTTTTTAGATAAATCTGAAATTTTTCTTCTGTCATACAGCAGAATAGCCATTCTCGTTAGCTCCATGTTAGTCCACATTGACATCAGAGCATACTGAAAGAGGGGGAGGGGGAGGACTGATGGAATTACAGCCCCTTCCTCCTTAAATAGTCAAAATGAAATGAAAAAATAGTGCTTTTTTTCTTTCTATTTGTGATAAATTTGCATTTTCCTCTTATCATTCAACAAACTAGCCGCTCTCTTCTCTTTAGTTCCACATTCGTGCAAAAAGACATTACATTATACCCAAAGAAGTGAGCAACAGCCTCCTCCCAAAATAGTCGAAAATGATATTTTAAAAAAACGCTGTTTTTTTCTTTTTGATTGAGATAAGTTTGTAACTTTGTTTTCTGCAATACAACAAACTAGCCATTCTGATTAGTCCCATATCAGAGCACAGTTACACCACAGTAAACCCAACCAGGGGAAGGGGCCTGATGGGGTTACAGGCCCTCTTTCGAAACAGTGGAAATTGAAATGAAAAATGCGCTGATTTGTTTTCTTTCTGTTTGAGATGAGAGAAATTTATAATTTTTTTTCCTCCTATCATTCAACGGAACAGCCACTCACTTCTCTTTAGTCTTATCAGTGCACAGTTGCCCAAAGACGTTGAAAGTGGGTAATGGGTTACAGCTCTCCTCACGAAGTAGCTGAAAATAAAATGAAAAAGGTGCTGATTTTTTTTTTTGTTTTGTTTGTTTGAGATAAATTTGTAATTTAATTTTCTGTTATACAGAGGATTAGCAATTCTCGTTAGTCCTTATTAGTCCACATTGACACTACAGCATACTCAAAAATGGGGAAGGAGACTGTTGGAGTTACAGGCCCCTCCCTTCAAAAAATGTCGAAAATGAAAAAAAAGTGCTGATTTGTTAACATTTCTGCTTGAGAGAAATTTGCAATTTTCCCTCCCATCATTCAACTACAACATACTCTTTAGTCCCATATTAGAGCATAGTGGTACCACAGTATAACGAAATAGCTGGAATAGGGCTAATGGGGTTACAGCTCCCTCCCGAATTAGTCCCTTATTCATATGAAACATGAGAAATTTTCGGGCCGTTTAAATCTGTGGGTTCTGGGAAAATGCCCCACGTGTATTCAAATAGAAAACAGGTGGTAAGTGTGATCACAGATCGACCCAGAGGGTTTCGTTTAACATTGCTTTCAAAACGCGTAGTACATTTATCGCCATGGAACCCCTTTTAAATTATGGTAAACCCTCCCTAAACTATCTTAAAATTTCAAACAGATCGCCTTGTTATATTTCCTAATTTTGTTTGCGACTCTCCCCCCTCCCCTCCCTAAATGTGACGCGCCATTCTTTTCGATATTTTTTTTTTTTTATCGTGTGTTATAAACTATCTTAAAGTTTAAAACAGATCGCCGTGTTAGGTTTCCTAATTTTCACAAAAGCGCGGACTGTTAGTTCCACATTCCACCACTAGGGAGCGCACTCTATTCTTAACAAAACTGTATCTGAATGAAACTCTGTTACACAACCTCTCAGTAGGTATACTACTCGAGGGAGAAGGCGATTTTCGATGGAGCCCCTCCCCCCCCCCCCTCAACAAAAATTCAACTTCACTTAAATTTATAAAGTTCTTATTATGTGTTATAAATTATGTCATTCTTTAAAAGCGATCGGTTCTTCACTTTTCCTAAATTTAACAAATTCCCATCAATTGTCTGCGCGAAAAAGCATCTCTTTTATAAATTTAAAAATCGATTTTTTCGCAAATCGGAAAATTGTCCGATTTTTTTAAAATTTAGATTTTATGTATCAGCGCACGAAATAACATTCAGATGCGAAAGAACCAAATTTGTAAAATCAAAAGTTAAAAAAATTTGTACTGCGATTATCAAACCCTAGTGTAAAAATGTATATCCTTTTCTTTCCGTGTTACGTAGTCTGCCGTACAAAAAATGAAATTCTGGAATTATTATCTTCGCTTCCAATTGTCGAAATTAAGAAATAAAGACAGATTCTGAGAGAGTATGAAATTTTATGTCGGATGGCATAAAAATCGTAGCTAAAAAATAAAAATAAAAAATTGCTCATTTATCACAATTCTGAGTCCCGTTTTTAAACCGCAAGACACACCTGTTTTATATTTTCTCGTTCTCTCCGAAAATTCAGTGTCATCAGACATTGACGAAATTGATATTTTTTTCGGGACCATTTGTCAAAAATCGGGATATATTTAAGTCCAAATTGACGGAACCTCAAGCCATGCCGTAAATTTTTGGAAAATTCGGAACAGAACCACCCTTTCCCCCCTCTGGCTACGGCCCTATTGCCAAAAAGGATTTCCGTTTACAACACAATTCAACGTGTTTTGTAAGATTTAGAACATTAGGGAAATTTAAGTCCCCCCCCCCCCGAAATAAAATCCTGTGTACGCCACTGTGATATCCCATATGCTACAGTGAATACTGCATGGTATAAAATTTATGTATATGTACAAAAGGCATGAAGATTAGTAGTAGTTACTTAAGCATACTATTTATGAACAATTTCTATGGATAGACAGAAGATTGGCCCTCAAAATGATATTTGACCCGCTGCTCTACAAGGAATTATTACAATATACAAGTTGTATTTGCTCAGGTGGAAAAGAAAAATATTTGTTTTCTTTTTTTTAAGTAAATTATATTGGGTTTGTTCATTAATTTTAAAAAATCGGAAATTTGTTTGTAAATAACGACCCTTTGAAAATCTAAATGACAAACACTATGGTCAAAGAATCTTTATGTTCAGTTTTTAGAAATACATGGTAAATTTCTAACGATTTCATTAAATTCATTGGGAGTTGTTTACTTTGGTGACAGACATACTAAAATAATTTTATTGTTATTGATTGAATGGCTTGCATTCGAACCTCATTTGTATCGTAATTGTATCTTAGTATCATCATATGTTGCTTAGTATCATCATATAACCTTGCGTTGCCACAAAAACGTAAAAAAAAAAAAAAGACTAGAACGAAATTTGTGGATTTCAATTCGATAATAATGGCCATTTGAAAATTCGAACAACTTTACAGTTATAGGAACTATATTTTCAACTCATTATTAGATTATGTTAAAATTCTTTGATTTCAATAAAAGTTGTTTATTTTGCTAGACGAGACATTTAAAAATTTTGATGTCTTTCATTGAATGATTTGTGTTCAGACCTTGTATGAAATAGGGAATATATTATAGCCAGTGGGTATTTTTATTAGGTAATTTCAATAATTGCTTAACAAATTTGCTACAGCTATCTCATATGCATTTAATTGCAATCGGTAAGGAAATTTAAAATTTTGCTTCAAATTAACTTTCTTAACAAAATAATAAATTTAGGAGGAACAACACCAATTTGTTTAATTTTTATTAAATCTGACACATTGTATCTTTAAAAGAATAAAAAAGAAGAAATAACCTATTGTTCCGACTGGCGCCGGGAGGGGATGTTTAAAATGAATTTAGTTGAAATATTGACAATTTACGCTATTAATATTAGGTCTATTTTTATTCCATTCATTGAATATTTTAAGTTATTTCAGATGTTTATTTCGCGAGAAATTCACGCTTGAAAGCTACGTTTAATAAAATCGTGAATTTCTAATTTGATTTTTTTCGTTATATTTAAAAAACTATATAGACAGATATTCTTCTATCAAAAATGTAGTTAAATGGAGAGGAAAATCTTACATAGCCAATCTGAATTACCAAAGAATCTAAACACACAAGAGTTGCCATTCTTGGATTATTGCCGCTTTAGTGAGTAACCGCTAAATAGAGAGGAAAATCTTATATAGCAAACCTGTATTACCAAAGAAACTAAACACACAAGGGTTGCCATTATTGGACTATTACCGTTTTACCGAGGAATCGTTAGGAAACTCCCTGGGTTTGAGGCTGCATTTTTACACACCGCCAGATGGCGTTATACAGATTTTAGATTTTACATAACACACGGTGTGTAAAATCTGTGGACTAACGTAATCTGTGACTGTGGAATAACGCTTTTCTGAGTAACTTCGAAAAAAGTGGTGCAATGCATAGAAAAATGCTTCAGGAACGTCATGGTATGCTTAAACAAATCGAGTAACCGGCAAAAGTTACTCGAATTGAAATTGGTTACTCCTTACGTTGGTGTTTAAACCACTTTAGGTACTCAAAAGGGAGGGTAGGAGAGTGCACACACACACACACACACACAAACATATATATATACAGTAGCGCTCGAAAGGATTTTGACAGCTTTTTATTCTCTCTTATTTTGTTTAATTGAAAAGAATAAAATATAATATGTTCCCCATAATTATAGAACAATATGACTGCACTTATTTAGAGGTATCACGTTTCAATTTTCTTGTCTTCATTCGGCGCTATCGAAAAAATATGACTCCTCCATAGCTCAGAAGCATTTTGTCAATTAGTTTGCATTTAATTGTTGAAGGCGTCAGTTGGTCTATAGCTTCGATTAATGTTTATACTGACCTATTGTGATTACTTTTAATTGCCAAAACGCAATGAATATTCTAGTGATTTTAGAAAAGCCGCTGTAAGTGCACTTAAACAAGGAATGGCGCAAGCAGAAGTTGCTCGTTTTCTTTAACCTGTTTCGGAAGCTTGTTAGTACATGGAATAAAGATTTTAATGTATGGAAATCTATCGAAAATAATCCTCGAAGTGGCCGACCGAAAAATTTAACTTGCAATGTTCACCGTATTATAAAAAAGCTGTCTTCAAGTGATTGTCGTATGTCGGCTGTAGTAATAAAAAATGAACTGAAAGAAAATTATGGCATAGACATACACGTTTCAACTGTCGAACGACGCCTAAACATGTATGAAAAAACCAACAAAGATGTCTTTGATATCTGCTAAAAACAGGAAGGCTAAACTTGCATTCGTAAAATGTCATAAATCGTTGACAAGTGTAGAGTGGTCTAATGTTTAGCGGAGCGATGAAAGAAAGTTTAATTTAGTATCTTCTGGTGTAATCAAGTACATTTGACGTCCTAAAAACAAAAAATACGATGTTCGATACAAAATATCCATCGTCAAACATGGAAGAGGCAATGTGATGGTATGGAGTTGTTTTTCTCGCAGCGGAGTATGACCTTCGAATTCAGGGAAATATGGATCGGTTCATATATACTGATATATTAAAGATTTATATGCTACCATATGCTAAACAAAACATGCCTGCTAGGTGGTGTTTTCATCAACATAAATTCCCAAAACACAAATCCAAGTGATTTTATGAAAGCGATTTTTTGAAACGCAGAAAAGTCAAGGTTTTAGAGTGGCCAAGTCCAAGTCCAGATTTGAACCCCGTAGAGCATCTGTGGAAGGAGTTAGATCATAGACTAAGATGCCAAAATTATTCAAATATGGAGGCTTTATACGAAGCTCTTAAAAATGAGTTGGACCGAATTACTTTAGATCGAATATAAAAGTTAGTCAACTCGATACCCGCGCGTTGTTAGTCTGTCATAAAGGCCAGAGGATATGCTACTAAATATTGACTGACACGTTACTAAAATTGATTATTATTGTGTTAAAACGATTTTTTATTATTATGTCAAAATACTTTTGATTTACTTGATTCATTTTTCTGATATTTCATGTTGTTTCACGTTATTTTCGAACAAATGATATAGTTAATTTACTAAAATTCTATAAAACATTGAATACGGTTAAATAAAATAAACGATTGATTTTTGTATTTAATTGTTGTTTTTAATTAAGTCAATTATTATCTTTGTCGAAATACTTTTGAGCGCTACTGTACATATATATATATGCTAGCCACATTGAAATTTTAATTTAATTTAGACCCAAAACTAATAAAGCTGCCATAAAATTATCTTTATAGTCTGATATAAGTAAAGACTTTCCAATCATGAAACCAACCAACCAACCGTGCAGGTGCATACGCGTGCGCGCGCGCACACACACACATATATAAGTAATTACATTTCATTTTAATTGTCATATCAATTTTAAATTAGCAGCTTGAGATACATCTAACTTTTGGATTAGGGGTAAGTGGGGTAATCCCGCTCACTCCAATATCTCTAAACAGAATAGAACTGAAAACGCGCGATCAGTACCGGTACCTATCGTACTTCATCATAAGTTCCCAGTAAGGATATAGTTACCGACGGAGAAAAAGTATTTTTGTGCTCTCGTGTTATTAATTTGCCGTTGTATTATTATAAAATTCTACAACATCTAACTTGAAGGTAAGTGTGCATTCTTATTTTCAAATGTTAGTTCATTCATTATGTCTACAAAATATATACATTAAGTTGTACTTTCATGCTTTTATTTATTTTTTTAGTGCATTGTTATGCCAACTGTTATGCATTAAAATCCAACATGGCTATGAAGGGCAATGGCGCTCATGTGGAATTCGAAGCAATTTTGCTAGTGGGTTACTTTAAGACTCAAATTTCTTGATTGACACCACTTTCTTAAACTGGTAAAATTGCCCTTGTTTTCGCCTTAATTATTATGTCATTAAACAAGGTAAATTTCACGATTTCAAAAAAGTGGTGACAATCAGAAAACCCGAATAAAAAAAAAAGTATAGAGACAGAAGTCTGCTGTTTTCGCGGAGAATTCGGAAGAGATAGCGAAATGTGGTTTCACTGCACATTATGTAAGTGGTCGCATAAAGTCTGCTGTGGTGTGAATAGCCCACACAACTACATTCTCGTACAGCGTTTCTCGTACTTAAATGTTGTATTCACATTTTGAGCGCCATTACCCAACCCTGTCGAGCATTACCGCTCATTGTATGGTTAATTATATAAAACGATTAAAAAAAATTCCTAAATCTTTTATATAAAATAGTTTATTGAAAATTGCTCCTTATCGTTTGGACTTATACTGCGTTAATAAAATATTGGATTTTGTATAATTTTGACTAGATATTCATGTTTTCCTTTAGGTGAGCGGCATTACTCTACTTTCCCCTACTCCCTTCAAGTTGTAGAACTGTTTACGAAATTTTCTTTTCACGAAAAAGAAATCAAAGCTGAGAAAGCAAAGAATCAATGAAAAGCATTACATTCTTAAAATATCTAACTAAATCAGAATAAAGTTTGATTTTTAGGGAAATGTAAATACACACATCAATAGATAACATAAACACACGCATGCATACACGTACACGAATAACAGAAAGTTAGTTTTAAATAGTAACTACATCCACAATAATCAACAATGTAAGAAGAATTAATAATTTTACAAAATATATTTACGAAGTTATTGCACTGTCATCATAGAAATTAGTTTTGGAAAGATATTTTTTCATGATATAATTTTTTTTAATGGCTGCTTTTCAGAAACGATTAAAAATTATTTTAGTCAAAATAATAAATTTCAACATTTTAAGTTAATGAAACTAAAAAAAATAATGAGAAAATTGGCAAGACAAAATTTCGAAAATGGGAAAAATAATATTTCGATTTACAGAGTATAAAGTTAAACATGCAACAGATAATTCACCTTTTATCAAGATTTATACAGTTAGAACACGTACATCTTCGCCATCTTCGAGGAGCATTTAATTCAGAATTTGACGATTGTGATTTAGTCAATTTAGCAGTTGTTGCAGTTGCAGTAATAGCTAGATTAGGAATGGCATATTCATTAACTTGAGAATGCTTGTTAGGAGCTCTCTTTTTTGCAGGATTTGTAACAGTTGCTACATTGTGCCATTTTTTAGGATCATCAGGTAATTTCTGCAGTTGATGGGCTGAAAATTATCACATAAAATTTAAAAAATGTTATACATAATATATAAACAGTGCATTTATCTTCGAAAACTAGTTAACATTTGTAATTTTTCTCAAACCATTTTTAATAGAAAAAAAGCTAAGATGACGTGTTTGAACTGATTTTTTCTGTACTGAATAAGAGTAGGAAGAGTTAATGAAGTATTCTTATTAGAAAATTTCATTGTAGAAGATGAACATATAAATTCAATTCAAGTATTACAAGATCAATCTAGCACTTAAGGACAAAGATAGGGGAGAGTGGTAATAAATGGGCCATGGGGATGAATGGGCCATTCACAAAATATGAAAAAGTATTTGCATAAAATTATTTTAGATGCCACCAATAGATGTAGCTCTTTGTTCTTCCAAACTCACCAAATTTTCCATTGTTTTGGAGAAGCCATTATCCCACTAGAGTAGGATCGTCCAGAATCTGAACAGTAAATTTTTTCCCTTTTCAGTAAAATAAATAAACGAAAAAGTATCTATTATTTCATTGCAGATTTGTGTGTTAACAAGTCTTTGCATATCTGTAAACTAATTTTAGAATGTATTTAGATGTTATTTGAATTTAATGTACTAAAAAAACCTGAATACAGGGTCTTTCACTACCAGACCGACAAACTTTGAGGGGTGATAGTAGACATGAAGACAAACATTATTAAATAGGAAACCATGGGGCGCAAACGTCTTCTGTAGGAGCTGGGGGCCATTAAAGTTTAAGGTCCAAAACTTCAAACGATGGTTAAAAAAAACGTAAAAAAGGGTCGATTTGTTTGCGGTTTTCGCTAAAATCATTCTTTATATCACGATTTTCTTTAAAAATTTTTTAAAGGTTACGTTCAAAATTTGTCGATAGAGGGCGCATTAGACTTTAGAGTAACGGACAACTACTTTTTAGCGTTATTTTTTGTATGGGGTTAGAATATATTCTAAAGTTTAGATTTTAACTTAAATTTTAAGCCCAAAATCGAAAACACTGGGATCGGGTAACAGGCGAAAATTGAAGTGTGAACAGAGGGGGAGGATTTTAAATGCTCATAAACATTGAACAAACCAATCGATTTTGTTGCGATTTGCGTGTAGGTCATTCACTTGGTAATTTTGTTATTCAAAAGGACGTACAGCTTTCATGTTCTTTTTTTTTTGATAGAGGGCGCTTCCGACACATCTCCAAAATTTCAATGACATTACGCCTGGGTGTTTTACTACCAGACCAACATACTTCCAGGAAGTGTTAGGGATGCAAAGACGACTCGGAATCACATAGTAATGCCTTTTTTTGCGAGTTATGGTTAAATGATGCAGAGAAAAAGTCAACAGAAAGAAGCAGAGAAAGAGAAACACGTTAATGTGACAGAAAATAGTTTATTTAAAGGTTTTATTATAAAAAGTCAACTGAAAAGTTGGGTGTATGAAACTCCCATACCTTCAGTTGAAGACCTCGCGGCTCGTATTTCTGTAGCTGCCAGAAAGCTATCAGAGATGCCAGAAATCTTCCAGAGTGTGAGGAATTCCATGCGACGCCGCTGTCAAACTTACCGGACTACTTCTGGTCGTAATTACGAACACGTTTTCTAATAAAACCTTTAAATAAACTGTTTTCTGCCACATTAACGTGTGCTCCTGTTTCTCTGCTTCTTTCTGTTGCTTTTTTCTCTACTTTTTTTTAACCATAATTCGCAAAAATGGCATTTCCAACGTTACATTCCTATGTGATTCCGAGTCGTCTTTGCATCCCTAGAACTTCCTGGAAGTATGTTGGTCTGGTAGTAAAACACCCAGGAGTAATGTCATTGCAATGTTGGAGATGTGTCGGAAGCGCCCTCTATCAAAAAAGAGGACACCAAAACTGTACGTCATTTTGAATAAAATAATTAACAAGGGAATGACCTGCACGCAAACTGCAACAAAATCGATTAGTTTCTTCAATGTTTATGAGCGTTTAAAATCCCCCCCTCCCCCTCTGTTCACAGATCAATTTTCACTAGTTACTCGATCCCAGTGTTTTTGATTTTGGGCTTAAAATTTAAGTTAAAGTCTAAACTTTAGAATAATTTTAACCCCATACAAAAAATAATGGTAAAAAGTAGTTGTTCGTTACTCTAAAGCAGGGGTGGCCAACTGTGGCACGCCCGACACCACTAAAATTTTATACTAATCATTGCCTTATCCAATCTTCGAATCTCTGCGATTCAACAATTCGACGTTTTCTGTAAAATTTTAGTGGTATCGGGCGTGCCACAGTTGGCCACCCCTGCTCTAAAGTCTAAAGCGCCCTCTATCGACAAATCTTGAGCGTAACCTTTAAAAAAAGTTTAAGAAAATCGTGATATAAAGAATGATTTTAGCGAAAACCGCAAACTAATAGACCTTTTTTTCCGTTTTTTATCATCGTGTGAAGTTTTGGACCTTAAACTTTAATGGCCCCTAGCTCCTACAGAGGACGTTTGCGCCCCAAGGTTTCCTATTTAATAATGTTTGTCTTCATGTCTACTATAACTCCTCAAAGTTTGTCGGTCTGGCAGTGAAACACCATGTATATTCCAGAAGTATAGGTGGGGTTGAATGGGCCACTATATCATGGTCATGAATGGGCCACTTTTGCCCTGATCATGAAAATATGGTTTCTCTCTTTTTTTATGATTTTCTCTTTAATATGAAACATAACTGGCTATCATGGATTTAGATTAATTTACTGCCTAGTTAGAATAGGTTTATAGTGATGTCTAAAAAATAATTTGCGTATTTTCACCCTAAGAAATATTAATTATTTATTAGAAACATAAGTTAAATTGTATAAATGATTAAGGTGAACTGTCCAGTTGTTGACCACACCTACCAGTATTTCCCTATATCATATAAAACTAGAATAATTGTTTATATTCTGAATCTGATGGGTAGAATAAATAATACCAGAAATTTACACTAAATTGTCAATTAATAGGCAGTTCAACCGTGTTACAACCATGTCATTAAATATTTATTTTGAAAAATATAAATTTCGTTAAATCATAATGTGTATTACCCTATTATTTTTAAGCATATTTATGCTGTTTCTTATAATCTCATTATTTTGTCATTTTTCTGCTATAATTATGTGATTTAATAATATCACTTTTGATGTTTATAATTTTGATAAGCATTGTGTATTACTATTTCAGCATGCTTTAGATCATATCATGTCAAGTGCCATTCATAATATCATATTTAATAAATAAAATATTAATTCCACATTTTTTCATTGAATTCATTTAGTGGTCCATTCATTACCTTCAATGGCCCATTCAACTCCTTGGGTGGGGATGAATGGGCAAAATTCCTATATTTTTATTTTCTATTATCATTCATTATAGAAGTTTTCTAATCCAATTTTTATGACTTTTTTATATAACCAAATAAGTAAAGTAACTAAAGAGCCAATTCTGAGCCAAAAAGAAATATTAGGAAAAAAATACAAAAATTAAAAACCAATAATTGACCCATTCTTTATCACTCTCCCCTACTTACCCAAATGCGCCCTTAGAAATAGCACACTCTTTAGTATAAAATCTACCTAACCACTCTTTTCCAGCACCCTCTGAACACACATATCCCGATCCTGCATGTGTACAATTTTTCAATTAAGAGCAAAACAAGATTTGAATCATGACAGTTATCACAGTGTTTCAAGGTGAAACACATTTAAAGTCCTGGGTGGAAGTGGATGTTGGAAAAATTAAACTTTTAAAAGATTGAAGCCTTTTTCGTAAATTTTACCGATTTACTCCCACTTTAGTAAACTACGTTTAATGTGTAAACAGATGGTGCTAAGTTCCAAAAAAATTTAACATTTAAGGAGGCACAGGACCTTTAAACATTCAAAAAATCAGTTTTCGGTTTATTCTGAATGTTTAAAAAATTTTCAACAATGTGCAAAAAACCCCATAAAAAATTCTGAATTATTTCTTGAGTTATAATCATTTATATACGGTGAGTATAAATGAATATCCGTAGATATCGAAACTTTAAAAAGCGTTTTCTCAGATTAGTAAATTTGGAGTTTGCGCGCACTGTTTTTTTTTTTAACTATGTAATCTACAGTTTAAAAAAAATTAACCAAATATGCGTTTCTTTATACTCTACATGCTAAAACAACAACAAAAAAAAGCACATATTTTGGTTATTTACTTTTTGCGTTTGAAAAACTTGAAAGAAATTTTGAAAGTTTTCAACTTTTTTGTTGTGCTAATATTAAATTTTAAAGTAAACGTTTTGCGTATATTTTGGTGTTAAGTTTGTAGAAGGTGTGTTATAATTCAATTTTGTTCAAAAATTGTTTTATATATGAGCAATCAATGTAAAGTTTTATCATGCACGCAACACTTAAGAGTCATTATTTTGAAATTCAGACAAAAAGGTGACGTTTTGATAGTTGTATTTTTTTACTGGCTTTATTTTTTTATGTTGAAGAATATCACATTTATTGAATATCGTGCAATTTTGAAACCCTGAAAAAATTTCCTGTTTCCTGTAGAAAATGTCAAATTTCAAGATCATGAATACCTTTTTTTCACGAAAATTGAAATGCCAGTATGTTTGAATTCCTATATCTCTGGTAAGCAACAACATCCAAAAATGCTTTTGTCATAAACTGTTATTATAGCACTACATGCTTAGTAAAATTTACTTGGTCCATGGGGCATTGTTAATTTTCAATGTTATGTTGCAATAAAATGACGTTTTTGTCCGTTTTCTGCACTTATTATCTTAGTTAACACTAGAACGCGCGGAAAATTTACCCAAGCTTCATAAAAGTATTCCACACTAGAATTTTTATTTAAAATTATTTAACTGAATTATTTAACGTATTTCTGCGTGGTTTACATTTAACTTATTTTAGGAAACTTTTTCTGGCTCCAACTGACATTTACTCATTTGTTTGTAGTCGATTCGACTCCTTCCGGGCGTTCTAGTGTTAAGCAATATTACCCCAAAATGTTTTTATAGAATATGAAAGTTTACTATTAGGATAAGCTAAGTAATATAGAACATTACCGGGATATCGATGCTGTTAGCAGATATAATCTGTTAAATATTCAAAAGTTTCAAAATCTGAAATTTTTGAATTAGTCCTATCTCAAAATAGCATTACAGTTAAATAAAACAAAATATATCAGACAGTAGTTGAACATATGTACAAAAACATGGATACGAAAAATAAGTTGTGTCTCATGCTATTTTCAGAAGAAAAATAAGGACAAAACTTACAAAAAGGCAGTGCCATAATCAGGCTTTTCCCCTACAAGGAGAAAGAGAAAAGGGATGTTCCATTTCCTCATAGGGGAAAAACACAGAAAAGGGAAAGAGAAACGGGATAAATCATTTTCTGATAGGAGAAAAGCCTAATATTGACACTGCCTTTTTGTAAGATTTGCCATTTTTTTTCCAGAAAATAGCATGAGACCCCATTTATTTTTCGTTTCCATGTTTTTGTACATATCTTCAACTACTACCTGATATATTTTGTTTTATTCAACTGTGATGCTTTTTTGAGATAGGACTAATTTAAAAGATCTACATTTTGAAACTTTTGAATATTTAACAGATTATATCTGCTAACAGCATCTTTACCCGGGTAAATTTCTACATTACTTAGCTTGTCCTTATAGTAAACTTTCAAATTCTATGAGAAGCAGTTTGGGGTACTATTGCTTAACTAAAATATTAAGTGAAGAAAAAGGACAAAAAACTCAATTTTGATGTACTTTGTGGCTACGTAACAATGAAAATTAACAATGCCCCATGGAACCAAGTAAATTTTACTAAGCATGTAGTGTTATACTAACTCTATATGACAAAATAATTTTGGGATGTTGTTACTTTCCAGAGATATAGAAATCCAAACATATTGGCAGTTCAATTTTCATAAAAAACGGGATTCATGGACTTGAAATTTGACATTTTCTACAGGATACAGGAAATTTTTTCAGAACTTAAAAATTGCACATTATTCATTAAATTATGATCTACTTCCACATAAAAAAATCAAGCAAAACAAAAAATACAACAATCGCACTTTGTCCGATTTTCAAAATAATGGTTCTTAATCACGCATTAATGAGATGAATTTTTAAATTTAAAATGTAAATATTAATTTTCTACATACAACATTAATTTCTTCGAATAATGTAGTTAAGGATATATGCTTCAGGCAGAAAGGGGAAAAAAGATCTTAAATGCATATTGTTTGCGTTTTGGTACTTTGAATAAGGCGATGTTTTTTATTGTTTCGACACACTCAAAGGTCCTGTACCACTAATTTCAATTTTTTTTTAAATTAAATTAAAAATATTAAATTTTAAAAAATAGTGTGCAATACATTCTAAACGACTTTGAATTTTAGCATTTTACTTTTATCATAAAATAGAATAACCATTAAAATGAACATTTTGAGGAACATTATATTGCATTCAGGTCTTCAATTCTTTGTTAATTCAAAATCATAGTTTCAACTCCAAATCGTTGACAATACGTATTGTCAGTTGAAAGCATGAAACTACTAACGAAGAGGAACTGGCATATCCTTAAAAAGGTGAAATTTCAACTGTTACAGATTTCGCTGGTTTTAATTACTGCCGGCGTGAATTTCCACATGTAAATTTAAATAGAATTTTTTTCCTTACTTAAAAGCATTATTAATGCAAAATGCCAGGCATAAATAATGGCATAAACAGATACACATTTATACTGGTAGCAATTTACTTCAGAGGTAGTCAGGTCCTGCTTTTCCGAGATATTGTGGTAACCAAGACAACCTTCTATTTAGTGTTAATGAAAAATTTTATAATACCTACGCAAACTACCGCCAGTAAAACAAATAGAAATTTTTACCACACTTGTAAGAGACACTTTCCACGAATAATGTGGTTAAATAAGGTGACACTTTCTATTCAAATTTACTGGTGGAAGTTTGACTGGCGGTAATCAATACCTGTTGATCAGATTAAAAAAAAACATCCGCCATCTTGTGACAACCTCCTCAGTTACTTCATTCGCAAATGGTAGACAATACCCTATATGTCTCCTTTTTATTTATAATTCCATTGTTGAGAGTTACAAATTTGATTTTGTGCTTTTCTGAAACAGAGGGAGGAAAGTAAATTTAAACTTAAAATTGCAAAATATTTTTATTTAAAATTCCTTTTTTAAAAACTGAATATTAATTTCTATTCATTTTATAAATCAAATAGTATCATTGCATACGAATAAAAGCAAAGAAAGTTTCATTGAATATCACACAAAAATGTATATCTATTATACTCCTGTTAGTAGTCTCGGGATATAGATTTATTTTTGCCCTGTAATTCATAAAGCAGGCCAAGAAAAGGAACATTTTTTCGTGTTAAAAAGGCAATGAATATCGCTCACGCGCAAGAAAAGTGACAACTCTCGCAAAGATTCGTTTATTAGGCACAAATAGGTCTGTCATAGGTGCGTCTTGCTAAACAAAAAGGTTAATAAGTGTAGTTACACGGAACATCACTTTATTACTCTATATGTCCATTTGTGACCATAGAAGAGAGGTGGATTATGTGGTAGAGGTAAAATTACCCACCCTCCAAACCTCCTGCTTCGTCTTCATTCTTAATTGTTTTGTGCTTTTATGCACGTTTATATTCCTGCATGCAAAGCTAAGTGCTATAATTTCATATTACAGTGAAATCACGCAAATTTCCCTCCCCATTTGCCTCTCCTGCGAAATTTACTTTTGACGAGATGTGTCACTTTTATTGCAGGTGAGCGATGTATTATTAGTAGTGTGCCTAATAGTCCTGTATTTAAGAGTCTTAATGGAAATCAGTAAAATTCGACATTCCTCTTTTGTAAATAGTTTAATGCACCTTAAATCATGAAATTAATGTTTCGTTACATACAGTCGTGGGGAAAAAAAAGTAAACACCCCCTACTAATTCACCAACGAATTACCGTAGAAGAAAGTTACTAGTACCAAGCGATTGGAAATAAAATCTACTTTTAAATGATGTATATGTAACTTGCTTAGAGGGGCATCTACATATTAAAACTAATCCAAACTTCCTTTTTTTCAATATCAATATCCAAATATAACAAGATATTTCAGATCTTCGTTTCAAACTATGCATATACACCGAATTTCAAGTCATTTGAATGATAGGTTTTTGAATTATAAAGATTCAAAATTTAGTGCTTCTAATGTTAAATTACATTTTCAAATTGTTATTAATATCTCCTGAATTTTTATTTCTAATGTGCTAATTTTTTATGTAGCAATTATACTAAAATACCCAAACAAAAATACGCTGAATTTGCAGTTTTTATAATTTTATGATATCAATTATGAGTTATGAAATTAATATTAGAAAAATTATTTATTGCAACCTACAATTTTTTTGATGGCTTTAGATTTATTAAGTCCTACTTTATAGAAATCCAAAATTTCACATCTTTCATCCAAGTAGTTTTCAAATTATGCTTAAAAACGGCAAAATGATGGATTAAAGGGCCGTCTATGGTAGAATTGATTAGATATTCTGAAATTTCTTATGCTATCCTGTAATCCAGCTGTCTTCAGTGACTGCTTGAGTGGTGCTTAGGATGCCTTGATAAGCAAGGGGGCTCTCTCGGTCAAAAATCGAGTACCGAATTTCAATTTGGATACAGCTCTTAAAATACGCTCGTTTTAAAATAATTAATTTCTCGGAAACTTATCGTACGAATTTCATAAAAACTTGTTTTTAGGCTAATTGAAGGATGTAGAGTTCCTTTATGCTGTCAGAATTGTGTACTGCGATTGAAAAAAAACAAAGTTATGGTTCCTTTTAAAATGTAGATGGCCCCCTAATTAAATTTTATATACACCATCTAAATGTGAACTCTATTACCAATCGTGCGGTACCAGTAACTTTCTTCTGCGATAATTTTTTGCAAAGTTAGTAAGGGTTTTTTTTTTACCCACAACTGTCCATTTAAATATTATCCTAATAACATACAATTCTGCTGAACTAGTATATTTATATTGACAAGCAAACTTCCCATCTCTTTTCTAGGAAGAACATATTCTTTATATATGCATTTATTACAATTATTATATAATACGAGGGCATAAAATTTTGATTATCTTATATTCGCTTATTTAATTAAAACATTCCAATTTAGAAAACTGAATAAAATTTTGTGTTTTATAACTAAGATTATTGGATGATCATGAAAATTATTTAATTTATAGAAACAATAAGTATCGTAACATTGACATCATGATCTGAGGTGCATTTCCCGATTTTAAAAAAGTAGAGCTGACTACTTTCTCCCCCCCCCAAACAGCACAATTTTGGTATGGATTTTATTATATTACAAAAAATAACTCAAAATTAAGGCTATATACTCACAACTTATTTCTGTCCCAGGATTAACAGTCTGGTTAGGAATGACACCTTCTATATGTTGGTAGTTAGGTGTAGATGGTACAGCACTTTCTTCTATTAGATTTGGATAAGTTCCGTAACTTTGCAATATCTGAACATTCGAAATAATTTGCGGTGTATGGTCACCCTGCACTTGGACACCTTGCAAACTAGATACAGGCCCTTCGAGCTCAAAATTATTCTCATGTCTGTGCCCAGCAACAGCTTTGACACCTATCTGCGCTTCTGTCGATGAAAAAGCAGAAAATTCTGTCGACAAACAAGCAGGCGATTCTGTCGACAAACAAGCAGGCGGTTCTGTCGACAAACAAGCAGGCGGTTCTGTCGACAAACAAGCAGGCGGTTCTGTCGACAAACAAGCAGGCGGTTCTGTCGACAAACAAGCAGGCGGTTCTGTCGACAAACAAGCAGGCGGTTCTGTCGACAAACAAGCAGGCGGTTCTGTCGACAAACAAGCAGGCGGTTCTGTCGACAAACAAGCAGGCGGTTCTGTCGACAAACAAGCAAACGGTTCTGTAGACAAACAAGCAAACGGTTCTGTAGACAAACAAGCAAACGGTTCTGTCGACAAACAAGCAAGCGGTTCTGTCGACAAACAAGCAAGCGGTTCTGTCGACAAACAAGCAAGCGGTTCTGTCGACAAACAAGCAAGCGGTTCAGTCGACAAACAAGCAAGCGGTTCAGTCGACAAACAAGCAAGCGGTTCAGTCGACAAACAAGCAAGCGGTTCAGTCGACAAAGAAGCAAGCGGTTCTGTCGACAAACAAGCAAGCGGTTCAGTCGACAAACAAGCAAGCGGTTCAGTCGACAAACAAGCAAGCGGTTCTGTCGACAAACAAGCAAGCGGTTCTGTCGACAAACAAGCAAGCGGTTCTGTCGACAAACAAGCAAGCGGTTCTGTCGACAAACAAGCAAGCGGTTCTGTCGACAAACAAGCAAGCGGTTCTGTCGACAAACAAGCAAGCGGTTCTGTCGACAAACAAGCAAGCGGTTCTGTCGACAAACAAGCAAGCGATTCTGTCGACAAACAAGCAAGCGATTCTGTCGACAAACAAGCAAGCGATTCTGTCGACAAACAAGCAAGCGATTCTGTCGACAAACAAGCAGGCGATTCTGACGACAAACAAGCAGGCGATTCTGACGACAAACAAGCAAGCGATTCTGTCGACAAACAAGCAGGCGATTCTGTCGACAAACAAGGAGGCGATTCTGTCGACAAACAAGGAGATTCTGTCGACAAACAAGAAGGCGATTCTGTCGACAAACAAGAAGGCGATTCTGTCGACAAACAAGAAGGCGATTCTGTCAACAAACAAGAAGGCGATTCTGTCGACAAACAAGAAGGCGATTCTCTCGACAAACAAGAAGGCGATTCTGTCGAC
The DNA here is from genome assembly GCA_963932465.1 of Maratus speciosus. Lineage (NCBI taxonomy): Eukaryota > Metazoa > Arthropoda > Arachnida > Araneae > Salticidae > Maratus > Maratus speciosus. The sequence continues at coordinate 269,530,732 of OZ010796.1, read as the reverse complement.
AAACAAGAAGGCGATTCTGTCGACAAACAAGAAGGCGATTCTGTCGACAAGCAAGAAGGCGATTCTGTCGACAAACAAGAAGGCGATTCTGTCGACAAATAAGAAGGCGATCCTGTCGACAAACAAGCAGGCCATTCTGTCGACAAACAAGAAGGCCATTCTGTCGACAAACAAGCAGGCCATTCTGTCGTCAAACAAGGAGGCGATTCTGTCGACAAACAATCAGGCGATTCTATGGACAAACAAGCAAGCGACGCTCTACCGGCATCTATAATTGGACTGACTTGTCCTTTAATGTATTGACCAAAAGATAGCTGAAAATTAGGAAGCGTCACTTGCCGTTGGTGATGATACTGTTGTTGTGCACCCTTTACAGCACAGCCATTGGACGTTTGGCCCTGGCCAGAATTCGTATCTTCAGTAGAACAGAGCTGCCAATTGCTGTCGTCCATGTCGTTGCTTTAGAATTCGCACGGTACATATGAACTGGAAAAGCCACCTGTAGTTGTCGAATTTCACTATGTGCTTGTTCTAATATCTAAAATATTTCAGTAAATTTCAGTATATTTCATCATTTTATAACATTAAAATTACAAATCATTACAAGCAGAAAAAGTAATGCAATATTTAAGAAATTATAACTAATACAATATAAAAGTATATTCAGTGGTAAAAAGGACAATGTTTGGAATACAAAAAATGACCATTCAAGAAGATTGTGCTTTAGAAAGAAAAAAAAAATATTCCATATGTAGTTGCTATGTTTATGATTGGTTGTGTTTATGACGGCCAATTATCAGCACGAAAGATATAGGCACTGAGAGGGAGAGTGTCCGCAGTGGAGGTCTTTCTAAGGGAACCTAACCCGTATTTACCCGTAAAACAAAGGTTCGAAGAAATCCACGAAAACTCCGAACGATTAGGCCGACGGGCGCGATTGGGATCGAACCCTGCTCCTCCCGTCAACCAGCTTCGAGAGCAGAACCTCTCCGCCACTGGTGGGGCGCATGTAGTGGCTGTGATCTCCGAATATTTTCCATAAAAGGAGGCTCCGCTCAACAGAAGTTCTGAAAAGTGTGGTTTGATATCACATGCATATTTTATATATAGCTAAATTAATCCTAATTTAAAAAACAGTTGAACTATTATAATATACTTTTAAATTATTGTACTAATGAAAAAGCAGAGAAGTGCGTAACTCAGGGGTGTCAAACTGTGGCCTGCCGGATACCACTAACTTTTTAAAGAAATAGTGGACTTCTTGAATTGGTGAGATTCAATGATTAGATAAGGCAGTGATTTCTATTAAAATTTAGTGCTACCCGTCGGGCTACAGTTTGCCACCACTTGCTTATGTAATCTAATTTGAACATAAGACTAAATTGTAACAAAACTAGGAAAGTGTTAAATAATAGTTTAATATTAAAATTTGGGAAAAAACACTCGATATAGTAATCACAAATACAATTAAATTATTAAACATTCTTGAGTGTAAAAGAGATTGTTAAATTAATGAATTTATAAAATTACTTTACAAAGTATGATACAGCCCTCAATAGCAATATCTATGGATATAAGTTTGCTGAAGAAACTATTTCAGTTGACATCTTTTCACACAATATAGTAATGTTTTGATGAATATTTGTTTGATTTTTACCCCATATCTGTATAATTTTAATTCAGGAATTTAAAAATTTTCGATACATAATGACATGCGAGATAAATACAACGATAACAAAATTTATAACATCAAATGAATTCATCTTTTTACTTATGTTAATAAAATGTATGGATGTGTACTTTTATGGTTACTAAACATCAATTTTCCCGATTAATTGATTAATCTATTATAAGTGATCATTTAATTTCCCTTATGTAACTAAAACGCACACGAATGCAACACTAGAATAGCAGTATACGTATAAAACTATTCATTAAGTAAATGAAAATAATAAACCTACAAGGGGAATCAGAATTGAGGAAAAGAGCTAACGCAACTAGGAAACAATCAGAGAGGCATTTAATTTTAGCCCTAGATATTTAAAGTCACTATTATACAGAAAATCTCATTATTTAACAAGATTTTACTACTTTAACCTGTAACTGATGTTACCGGTCTCACGGACCGGTGCTTTTTTCAATTTTCATAGTTTAATTTGCAAATTTTAGTTTATCTACAAACACTACTGAATTTTTTTTTCGTTTGGAACTTTAGTACTACCACCACAGATTTTTGAATAGGTGAATTTTAATTATAACACTCCTGTGCAAAACGTTTAGTATAAAAACAACAACCTATGAGTTAATCGCGCCTTTAGTTTCATATTTCGATGGTGCGGTCTCAATGACCGCTTCACACTAGTTATGTGACATTTTTTGTGACATCAGTTAAAGGTTAAATCTCTTGCACATTTCTATACTTTATTGGAAATTTCACAGTAAAATTTTTTTTTGTATATTATTGAGATATTGACCTAACTAGAATCAAAAACAAAGTAAAAATGAGAAAGAAATCATATCTTAAGCATAGGTTATGGAACACTTAGCAAATTTTCGGGAAAACTGTCACAGAACTTAACACATAAAAAATGTGAATCGTATATATATGAACACCTTATAAAAAACATAACTGACTTGAAAATAATATTTCGAAAATGGTCGTCGATAGTCGTAAAGGTACTCGAATTCCTTTGTTCATCCCCGCACATGATGATTAGATGTGTATGTACAGTCGTAGAAAAAAAAAGTAAACACCCCCTACTAACTCCTCAACAAATAATCGTATACGAAAGTTACTGGTACCGAACGATTCATAATAAAATCTACTTTTAAATTATGTATATGAAATTTGCTTACGGGTCCGTCTACATATTAAAACTAATCCAAACTTCCTTTTTTTCAATGGTAATACCCAAGTTTAACGCGATATTTCAAATTTTCGGTTCAAACTATGCCCAGACACCAAATTTCAAGTCATTTGAATGATAAGTTTTTGAATTATAAACATTCAAAATTTAGTGCTTCTAATGTTAAATTACATTTTCATATTTTTATTTATAACTTCTGAAATTATGATCCAAATGTTAAAATTTTTTGTGTAGCAATAATACTAATATACCCAAACATAAATAGGTTGAATTTGCAATTTTTATAATTTTCCTGATATGAATTATTAAATTAATATTAAAAAAATATATGAATGGCAACCAACAATTTTTTTGATGGATTCAAATTTATTAAGTCCTGCTTTATGGAAATCCATAATTTCACATTTTTCTACCAAGTAGTTTTCAAATTATGCTTAAAAAACGGCAAAATGATGGTTTAAGGGGCCGTCTATGATAGAAGTGACAAAATATTTTGAAATTTCTTATGCTATCCTGTAATCTAACAGGCTTAATTGACTGCTTAAGGTGCCTTGATCAAGAAGGGGGCTCTCTCGGTCAACAATCGAATACCGAACTTCAGTTTGGATACAGCCCTTAAAATACGCTCGTTTTAAATTAATTTCTCGGAAACGTGTGGTACGAATTGCGTAAAAATTTGTTTTTAGACTAATTGAAGGATGTAGAGTTCATTTGTGCTGTCAGAATTGTGTACTGCTATTGAAAAAAACAACGTTATGGTTCGCTTCAATATGTAGATTGCCCCCTAAGCAAATTCTATATACATCACTCAAAAGTAGACTTTATTCCCAATCGTTCGGTACCAGTAGCTTTCTTCTACGATAATTTGTTGATGAGTTAGTCGGCTGTGTTTACTTTTTTTTTCCACGACTGTACATTAGGGGAGACTGGGATACTTAATCCCCACTTTCTGCTTTTATTTTTCTCTCAGTTGTCTTTTGACATTTTAAAGAATTTTTTTAAACCAAAATAATCGTGTGTCCATTTCTTACACAATATAATTTTTTTCTGGTTATTAATTTCAGAAAATTTCTTTTTTCAATTTTTTTAAAAAGAGGATCATGTATCCCCACTTAAAGGGATACTTGATCCTTTCTTTGGGGATACTTGATCCCTGTCAAAAATCAAGCTAATATTGTTTCATTATGAATACATTGCAGTATTATAAGTTAGTAATAAACATTCAACTTTTATTTCTTTCATTTATGACTACAAGATGAATATTTAAACACTTTGTTGATGACTTGACGTGTAGATATTTATAAAAACTATAAACGCAATTTAATAAAAGTAAAAGTTAAAATGAAAACTTTAGAAACAAAATCGAGAAAGAAATCAACAAATAGTTAAACTTTATTTTAATAATGCAAGTATACAATACTACAAAGTAAAAGAAATGAATAAGGCTTTCAAAAAATAATGACACCGCATCATTATCAGCAGGTATTGTGAAACATTGAAATGTTAAAGTGAAAGATTATTGTTGTAGCAGTTCTTAAGGCTCCATTTACTATAAGGGGATTAGGATACTCAATAATGCAGTCTGACTCATTAACTATGCTTTTATCAACTTTTTCCTGGAAATAGAATTGATTAAACGTGCCTTTAATTCGTAAAATATTGATCTCATATTCATAAAAGTACCACTTTTTGTTTTACTTGACCTACGTAATGAAATACTTTCTTTTTTGTACAAAATTAGCTAAATTTGACCTTTGAAAAAAAAACACCTTTTGCTAAATTGATGTTAAATATTCTTTATTTAGTAACAAAACTGAAGTATTTCTGTTTGTATTAAAATCAGGGTTGGCGCGGTTCAAAGCAAGTGATTTAAACCAATCGGTTTTTTTGTCAAAAAAATCTGGTTTTTTAGAACAAATCTAATATAATATTTTCTTTTTTTAGTAATTTAAATGTTTAAACAACTGATCAAAGTAATTTCTACTTTTAACACTTTTCCTCAGCAGTCAACATGAGACATAAATGAGTCTGTGACGTCTAGATCATATTTCTAATCATAGAAAATGAAAATTATCATGTATTGATGAGCATGTCTGGTACACTAAAGATTTATTTTAAAACATGTGAAATTAAAAAAGATAAAATACGTAAATGATATTAAATACTTAGCGTAAAATAATTTTCCTTTAAAAAATACAGATTATTTAAAGCAGTCAATAACAAAATACATTATGATCTATAAGATTTTGGGTCAGGTTGTAGAAGAAAATTTTCAGGGTTAGGGTAGATTATCCTTAAAAAATTTAAAGTAGTAACTTAAGATATGAAATTGAATAATACAACTTGCAAAAATAGACTGCAGGTTATAGCATTTCAATTCTGACAATCAATCTTTTCCGTTACCTGATGAATCTAAAGGTAAAAAGTGTTGACTTGGAGTCATCACTCAGAAAACAAAATAACCAGAAGTTCTTGGATGTATTTTTTTATATTCATGAATCTACTATATTATTAATCAAAAGATTTTTCATACGATTTTCAAGCTATCAATATTTCATTGTGTGGAGCAGTTGACTAGTTTTTGAACACAAGACATAGCTGATAATAATGATTAATTTAGAAATGATTTTAATCTTCAACATAATTGACTCTAGCTATTTAATTTGAATATTTTCAAATTAAGTTAAATTAGTTATATAATATCCAACCATGTTTATTTTACCAACAGATATGCATCTGTATCCAATGGGTATGATATTTAAAAAAAGCTCGTTTAAACCAAATAAACCGTTTTTTATGTTTAAAAAAAAACCCGGCTTTTTGCAACCCGGATTAAATATTTAGCTATTTGGGAACACATGATCTCTAGGATCAAATATCCCTAGAAAGAGGGGGGGGGGGATCTAGTATCCCAATTTTGTGTTTAGAACATTAACCCTTTATCTACTGCATTATGATCTACTGTAATATTTTTTTTTCAGTTACTGCAATGAAAATTAAAGGATAAACATAAAAATAACACTCACCCGTGAGAGGTAATTAATTGAAGTGGTATTTTAAAGGACCGTAAGTACACTATGACAAAAATATCGTAACAGAAAACCCACATGGTATTTCAAATGGCACCAGAAAATATTTTCGATTTCATAAGATTGAAATATAGGCATTATTCGTATTTATAAATAAATCTTGCGGCAAATTCCGGTGCCAATCATTTATTTCTATACTTTAGAATTGAAAATACTTCACCCCTGAAAGGGTTAAAAAAAAAACTTTTTTTTTGGTTTCGATATTTTTAGCAGTTTTTTACTTATGCCACGTGTTCTCTCGCATCTCCACATATGCAATATATGAATTTACATATGCCATTTCTAGCATAGCAAAAACGAGCCTGTGCCACAACTTTTTCGATTTCTTAAAAAAAATAACAATGAAACAGAAAAGAAATACCAGGGAAATCATTACTACACTGCATTTTAGTAATGACATTTTAAAGCAGATGAAAACGATGGATGACTTCATTGACGAAAAGTAAACAAAAAAGTTTTTCTCCATCACCCAGTGTACTGACGGTACTTATATGTACGACCGAGTAATTCAACTGTTATATCAAACACATACACCGTTCACCTAAAATATCTAGTCAAACTGTATCCTAAGATCATAAAGAACACAAAAAAATAATCCAACACTTATCTTATACCCTTTATTGTGTTTGTAGCAATAAAAAGACGAGCATGACAATCTGTAAAAAATGTCCTCAAAAAACACATTGACTGTATCAAAGATAGCCTCTTTCCTCCATAAATAACTAACCTATAACTACTGCTGCCATGTATCCGGATAAAGTGCAGTTAAAAGCCTGTTTTTGAAAAGTGACATTTAAATTTTAATAATATTCATTATGGGATGAAAGATTAAAGTGAGTGGTACTTATAAGTACCGTCAGTAGATAAAGGGTTAATGTATATTTTAGGTGTTAAATAAACAAAACTAATTTTCTAAAGAAGTTATATTGAGAAAGTATGAAAGTTATGATTGAGATAACGTTTTCACCTTAAAATGATATAAAATTCAATTTATCAAATTTTCAACAATAGAAAATAAAAACAAAACTTTAAAACTTTTTAAAAAGTTGAACTTTCAACAATTAAATATTTCCTTTTCATGCTGAAACAAAATGACTGTAAATGATTTTGTGTTGCCAGTTTATCTGAAATAATGAATCTTAAAATGTGTTGCTAGATTTCAAAAATCTACATATATATTTTATTATACTTTATGATGAATGATTAAGTATCCACATTTTGCACTACACTGTGTGAAACTAGTCGGATGTGTCAATCCCAAAATTTTCTTCGTTCACATATATGTTAATATTTCAAATATTTGTTACACACGTTAATACTTCAGCGTCATAACCTCAATATTACACCAACTTTGTTTTTCATGTTGAGTTTCTGCTTCGTTTTACTAACCGGAGTAAAAAAGAGCTAATCTAAATCATAATTATTTAATAAAATCATTATCTTTCGTTATTCTTTCTACATCAGCTGCTTGAGAAGCCCGTCGCTGCTTGAACAATGTATGTGCAATAAAACTGCGAAAAATCACTATTATAACGCCCCTTCAGGCAGATTTTTACCAAAGGCACGTGGTATCTGCTAGCCATAGCCAAAAATATACACATGAATTTCGCTTCAATTCTATGCATAACTTCATACATTTTCCGATAGTACAATAATGAAGGTGGCACAAAAATCAGTACTGTTGCAGTCCGTTCCGACGAAATATTTCCAAATTAAGGAGGATCTGCTGGCCATAGTCAAAAGTCACACAGAAAATTTGGTTCAATTCTATGCATAACTACATACATATTTTGATGCTACGATAATAAAAATGGCACAAAAATCGTTATGACAGTGCCTCCTTCAGGCAAAATATTTTCAAATTCAAAGCGGACCTGCAGGCCATTGCCAAAAATATACACAAAAAAATTGGTTCAATTCCATGCATAACTTCATGCACTTTTCGATGATACAATGAGGACAAACGGACATACTGAAGGACATTTTGTATAAATTTGTTTTTCGGGATCGCTGACCGCCTAAAACACGTAAATCCGTCGAAAAAAATTCTATTGTAGCAGTTTCTTCTTTAAAAAGAAGAATGTAAAAATTTAGCTTATTTAGAAAACGCAAAACACAGTTGGAAATAGGGGAAACTAGGGTTACTTGACCCACTTCTTAGTTTTGGATTCTTAATTTTTTTAACATTATTTATGGGTGTGTGAATGCAGTTTATATATACTTAATGAAGTATTACACAATATTTATTATTATTATTCCAAAGTATTAATTATAAAAGATAGTAAAATATGAATATTCAAAACTTTAAATTTGTGTCAAGTGTCCAAATGTATAGAGATACTTGATCCATCATCAGGGATACTTGACCCAAGTCATAATTTTAGAAGTATGATTTAAAATAATAAACAAAACACTTTTACAAAAGAACAAAATTAAGATTAAGTTTGATACTATTTTATTTTTGTCAAACAAAATTAATACTTTTTATTTTTATTACATAGGCGTATTATTAATTTACCCAATTTTAATTTTTATTGTAGAAATTTCAAAATATTAGCTGTCTGAAAGTTCATTCTGTGTCTACACATGTTCCAGATTAAGAAAATAACAACTTATTAAACTCCAAATATAAGGTCATATTTAAACACAAAACTTGTATCTATCATTTGTATCGAAAATTCAGGTGGATGAAAAATAGCTTCGATTTGGTCAGGATCAGCGTGTGATGTATCATTCATTTCAAGCCATTTAAATTGCGTACCATTCATTCTTCTTGCAAACTGATTGGTAGAATAGTCAAAATTAATTTCAAGAACCTTTCAAACAAATCTTCTTGTATTCCGCTTCCCACAACATTTGACAAGAACACAGTCATTTACTTATATTATTTATGTTATTTACTTATAATATTTATAATTATGTTTTTAATATTATAATATTTTTCCATTCATAAATAAAACATGCTAAATGCATTTGAATTGTACTAATCCTAATCTTGGGTCAAGTATCCCTAGTTGCATATTTAATACATAACCCTAAAATGCAGCCATAATAAGTAGAGTAATATTATTAAACGCATTATTGTAGCTAAAAACATGTGCAAAACAAATCACCAGTTTAAAAAAAATCCCCCCCCCCGGCTCGGCCTACAGGCACAGGTAGATTTCAATTTTAAGTACTAATTTAAACATCAAAAAATTAAATCATAATTAGAGATAAACCCACTTTGACAACTTTATCTGGCCGCTTTTGACGAGTTTTTAATTTCATTATTATATAAGAGCTGGTTTTATCAGAATCGTGTTAAGTCGGTCTTAAAAAAAAATACTTTTCCATGCTCAACAACTCGAAATTTTCTGGCAAGTTTTCAGATTAATTTTTAAAAGAAAATATATGAAACTTGCTGAAGTGATTTTTGAAGATATTTATAAGCGACCTGATATTTTATTTTTCTTTCAATTAATTAAAACTTCATTTATATACAGTTATTTTCTCAGTAGAACCATATTTATCGTTTCCAACACAATCGCTTCCGGAAATTCTGTTCAAAATGCCAAATTTGACATCATTTTTTGAAATATATTCTGCCTCTATCAAAAAATCGACCATTACGGTACATTATATAATTTCTGAATAAGAAAACCTACCAATTGGATGCGTTTGAGAGCAAAAATGAATTTAAAAATGAGTCATAATGAGAGAAATGAGAAAATAAACAGCTCTGATTTGAATATAACCGTAATACGACGATTTTTTTCTTCAAACTATGTATTTTTAATTTGTTTTTGCTGTAAGAATTTGTACAATCAAAAACTTGTCAATATAAATGTTTTAGATAATATTAATAAGATTTATAATAAATTCACGCGGATTTTATATATTATGAATTGACGAAGTAATGGATTTATTTCTTCTTCAACCCCAACCATCCTTTTTTTTTTTGTTTTCGTTTTTATTTAGTTATTTTATTTCTTTTGCGGTAAGAATTGGTCCTATCAAAAACTAGTCAATATAAAAGTTGTAGATAAAATTAAGGACATTTATAATAAATTTAAATGGATTTGATATTTTGAAAATAGACGAAGTTATGAATTTTTTTCTCCCTAGAACCCTGTTTTTGCGCCCCTTGAGCCCATTTTTAATATTACCAAAAATCTGTGATACATAAATTTTTGGCCTTTTTTTCTGAAGTAATGAAAATTTTAAACTCATTTGATATGGACAAAAATTAAGACGTTATGGGGGTTTACTTTTTCGGTTTTCACAAAACCACTCCTTATTTCCATCCCCTTAGTCCGATTTTGCCCATTAACGAAATTGACCGAGATTTTATGCCCCTTGATTTCATGTATCAGTTTGGAAGAGATATGCGCAGAATTACGGAAGTTATCGTGTCCATAAAAAAGTGATATAGATAGATAGATAGATTGATTGATTGATAAAGTTTTTTACTGAGGGTGGTTTTGGGTTCTAAGTGTCACGATCGGTGCAGATCTGCAAAAATATTACAGAAATTCCAACATAGGAGCGATCGCAATAGGTAGTATTTCACACGAAATCTACCTAAATGTCTTACCTTTAAACAAAGAAATTTATAAAGTCAGAGTTTACAGCACGAAAAAGTTACTTTTGGAGCATGAAAATGTATTTTGTCTGATAGTTTAAAAATTTACGGATTGATTCAGATGTTATTTTAATCATATGGTCCGAACTGAAAGAAAGGAAGTGATGCCACTTCCAACTTACGAAACTTTCCAAATTCTTAGAAAAAAGCCTTGGGTCAAGCATCCCTATGGGTCAAGTACAGCAAGTTTCCCCTACGCCTTCAGCAATTTCCACAATTAGACAGAAGTTCACCTGAATAATTTTGTACAACTATATATATTACTTACAGATTTATATACACGGCTCATATTAAATAAAAAATAATTCAGGGAAAACAAATGCCTAACACAACTGAAACGCACTTTCAGAAATTACCATCAATAGACCCTAATGTAGTGGAATCTGGGGAGCGTTGACCACGTTTTCAGAGAAAAAGATTTTTATAAATTTTAATTTGGCTATAAAAAAAAAGAAATAGTAGTACATATTGAACGAAATTTTATTGTCCAAACATATATATTTGATCATGTAAATGTGTTCCTTCTTTTACAAAATTATTATTTTTCAAAGCATAGATAAGTCAGGCAATAATGTATAATTTTAAAATGAGAAATAATATATATATATATATATTTATATATATATATATATATATTTTTTTTTTTTTTTTTTTTTTTTTTTAATAAAGATGCAAACATTAAGTATAAAAATTTTAATATGATAATTGAAGACTGAAATCATTTAAAGATCATATATTCTCCCGTTATTAATATTTAGAATATATTTCGAGTATTTTCTTTTTATAATAAAAATAATAATAAAGAAAACTGCCTATACAATCAAATAAATATACCTTCTTTTTATTTATGTTAAGCATGTTTTATTCAATTTACACATACAGGGCTTGGAGCGTTCCTAAAATTTTCACACTTTCCTACCATAATTTTAAAACTATAATATTTATTGTAGAATTCTATTGTACAAGTTCAAGGACTCTAGCATGAATATTTTTGATTTAAAATATTGGTAGCAAATTGGGAAATTTTTAGGAACGCTGCGAGCCCTGTAATTTTAATGTGTGTAACACACATTAAAATTTACAAAATGTGATAATCTTAGTTTAACCGCTTAATTCTCGCTCCCGTCATGTTCACGGGCTCAGGGTTGGCATTAATCGATTATTTTTTTTAATCGATTGATTAGTCGATTAAATATTCAATCATACGAAATTGACGCCTAATTAAATTTATTATGATTGAAATTAAAAAAGTAATTGCTCTTTAAAAAGTTTTTTATGATTCATTCAATCTGCATAAATTCAATCTGGATTAATTTAATCGTTATTAATTTAATCATTAATTACATAGATAAAAATTAAATATGACCGCCCTGTTTACTTTCTTAAATTCGCTTTCATTGCTACAAAATTCTTTTTAAGAGTCACTATACGATTTTTCTTATTGATTATACAGGGTGACACAAAAGTATTCATATAAACCGAGGTCAATATGTTTAATTAATTTGGGGGGGGGGGGGGGGGGATTATGCGCAATTGAAACCCACTTAATAAAACTGATATATTATTTTATAATTATTTTAGGCAAATAGGAGCAATATTATCAATCATTTGATAGTCACAAATTGATGGCGATAGTCATAGACTATATTTCATGTCGTTGCCACTACCTTCAATGGATGCAGAAGCGAAAAAGTTCAGAAATTGCGATTTTTATGATATTGACGGGGAGAAAAACTTGAAATTTGCATTATGGTAATTACTTAAAAGTTTTAAAGTCTGTGTCAGAACAGGTTCTAAAAAATTCGAAAATTAAAATGGTGAAATCAGCAAAAGGTGTTCTAAAAACATCCTAAATTACGATTTCAATGGAATTGTTAATGACAGAAAATTTAAATTTGATGTGGACATTACTTTTAAGACTAGCCTCACAGAACAGTTAAAAAGTTTAGATATTTAAAAGGTTGAAATGAATGGCCAAAAGCGTTCAAAAAGTCTGAAATTACGATTTTCGGGGAAATGTTAAGGATACAAACTTTATATTATGCACGTTTGCTACTTTTAAGACAAAAATATATGCGCCTTACAATTTTTTAAATTGAAATATAAAAAGTTGTGGTAGAAAATGTGCCTTTTGACATGAAATATAAGAAAATTTCATAAAAATGTTTTTATTTTATTTTATTTTATTTTTTTTTTTTTTGCTTTTTCTTGAATGACAGTAACTTTCAAGTTAAAAATAGAAAAGATTCAACTCAACTTTTTTTTTATAAGTTTCTAGTATAGAAACTCCTAACGAAAAAAAAATATATATATATATATATTTAAGAATACTTAATGACCAGTGTTGAATTCAGGGGGTGACACTCCTCCCCCTTCTCGGTGCGATGACATGTCCTTTCCGGAAGATTTGAGATTTTGTATTTACAATGGTCAAAAAGTGAAATACCCCTCCCCCCCCCCTCCGTAGTCACAAAAATCTCGCCCGGAGAAAAGTGCCTGAATTAAACACTGTTAATGACTAAAATAAAATCTTAAAATTTGTGTACCAAGAGTATTTCTCTAATTGCAACTCATTTAAACTTTGAAACAAACAACAACAAAAAAAGATACCTATTTTTTTTTCTTTGGAATTTTAATCTAATTAAATATAAAGAAATGATCTATAAATATTATTTATTAAGCTTACAAATATTTTTACAGTACATATTTACATATGTTTAGACAAATTTTAAACAGTTTAAAGAATTGAAAGGATAAACAAAAAGATTCTATATTATAACTGATTTGCAGCTTCAAATTGCGTTTGATAAACATACTAAATTACGCTAAACATACGACATTACGGTAACATACTAAATTATGCTTATATCATAAAAAAATACTTGCAACAAACTGAAAGAGAAAGTCTATCATAAAAGCAAAATGCAACAGTTTGATGTCATCTTCACGTCATAAAAGTAAGAATAAATCAAATGGGATGCTTTACATCTCCACCCATTCTCGCCAAAGCAAATTTTTGTAGCATATTTGCAGCAATTAATTTCATCAAAATACTCAAAAATTTTCAGGAATATTTTCACAGTACATTTACATATTTTCCGACATTTTTCAAGGATTTTAATGAATTAAAGTAGAAACAAATCTGTATTGGATTACTAATTTGTTGCAGCACATTTTGTGCAAATAATTATACTAAATTGTTGTACATCATAAGAAACCTATAACAAGCAGAAGAAAAAAAGAACATTGTATAAGCAAAATTCAATAGTTCAATGTTGGTTTTACATCAGAAAATTATGAAAATAAATCAGTGGATTTGCTCTTTACCCCCCCCCCTTTTTTTACCAAAAAGAATCTTTCAAAATATACTGACAAACCAGTTAATTTCAATAATGTACTCATAAAATTTAATTCATGTGAAAAAAAAATCGAACAATGTTTTAATTGTTCTTTAAACTAAATGCATGTTTGATAATAGTGTATTACTAATACAACTAATTATTTATTGATGGTACTAATTAACAAACGTCCTTTGACTCCCACATTTTAAAAATCTTTTCGAAACACGCACTTATTTTTTAAAGGGTCTTTCTTTTTTTGTAAAATGAGTAATTTTCTTCGATGTCTTGGCATTTTAATAAAAAACAACTGAGCATTTTATACATTTAACAGATTTAAATGGTTTCGTCAAATGAGTGGCAAATTTTGATTTCGAAGCAGTCTCATTTTCTTTTTCAATTAAGTATCAATTTTCAAAACTATATTTTTTTATCTGTTATTTACAGTATTAAAATAGTTACAATATCACATGCATATGCGTAAATCAAAATATCTATATATAAATTTTCATATGTAAATAAAGTTCATAATCATGAACTAACAATAAAGTTAAATAGAAGAATTGGGAGGTGTGTTCTTTAAATTTTCATAACTCTCTTAAAAATGCCAAAATGTGAGTTTATACTAACTATTGGGAAATGGAAATGCCAAAAATGGGAGGCTGAAAATTCATCGAATTCAAAATATATTTCAGTATGCTTTGGTCATAACAAAGAAGATTTAATTTTGTTTGACATTTTAATAAGAGATACTGTTTGTAATAGACATAACATACCTTAATCATCCTATCTTCAAGTCTGAACTGAGAAAATAATGAAAAAACACTAACTACTTTTCCCTTCCAGTTATCCGGCTCTACCCTAACAATTAGCCAGCAAAAGGTTTTTTTTTTTAAGTAATTTAAATTATTCTTCATTACTACTTTCTTTTCAAACACTAGGGGGCTCGGCCCCCAACGAGCTACGCTCGCCAACCCCCGTCCAGACATCGCAGACTCTAAATGCACGCTAATGTGATCGGCTTTAAAAAGATTTCGAAAGATTGAATTATAATTTAAAAAACAGTGGCGATCTCCCTATAAACGGATTTCTATTCATTTCTCTTTGGGGAAATTTTAACGCCAAATCCCCTGCGGTACTACTTGATTATCCCGTCGACTAATTTCCCCAAATTATATAAATCGCCAAACTCACTCGCCAAATTATACAAATTGACATAATTTTTATTTTAAATAACGAAAGAACAAATAAATTAGTACAACATTAATAAAAATACAAATAAAATGTCGAAATAAAGATAACTTGATGACGTAGACACGTGTAACAACATTTCAAAATAAGCTAATATAAAAGGAATTAAGTAAACAGAATCTTTGTCTCCCGGTATTTTTTAACAAAGCGAAAAGAAAGTTCTTTTAAATGAGACATTTTAAATTAATCGTTTTTATTCTGACGTTATTTTGACCAAACTATTCTTTCTCTTTTTAATATTCACGTGAAAATACATGTGTTAGAAATAAAATATTATTTGCGCTTTCCTAAGAAAAATAGTTGAAAAGTATCCTCTCAAAATATCAAATAAATGTCTAGCGCAATTTGTAAATTTAAACCGTTTTTCCATATTATTTTGTGTTCATTTTATGTAATAACTGTAATGTGACGTAAATATGACGTAATTTCTCCTATTTAAGACTTCTAACGCATGTTAATAAATTTATTATTTTAGAAATTCCTTTCTCTCTTAAAATTCACGTGTAATTATTGTTTTTATGACGTAATTTTTAATAAGTTCCTGCTTTTTGTACATAATTATTTAAGTCTAATTCCAAATGTTTTTTTTCTGTTTATAATAATCACGTGTAAATAAATTTCTAATTTAATAGACGTATAAATATTTTTCTTAAGCAATCATTATTGTTTCCGCTGTTTATACAGTTGGCAACAGTTTAAATTAATATCACTTTCTAAAATCTGTAAAAAATATCTCTCGAAATGCTGAAAATTTGAATTTAAAATAGATATAAAACCTCGAAAAATGAGTCAAATTAAAATAATAAATCAATTCTGCACACCGGGAAATTATAACGTATAAATTCAACTAAAAATTATTAAATTTCGATGTATAGTTTTTGCTACTATAAAACTTTTTTTAGTGGAACGATTTTGTCCAAATTTAGCATTAAATATCTCTTTATATAATTCTTCGATTTGAAAACTGTCTGCATCAGCGTGTTTATCAAACATTTCTGTATAACACTACCGATTTTCATATTTTTGTATGCATTATTTTTCTTAATATTAACGAAGAAAGACCTCCGGTCACAAAAAATTCAAAACCGGCGGCGGTGACAGCGGTAGTTAATTTTTTTTAGAATAGAGAGATATCATCCGAATATTTTGAGAAATAGTTAAATTAATCATCGTGGCGAAAGAAAACATCCTTTCTACAGCTCCAGATGATGGCATTGCGGTATTATATTTCACAAATACTCTCTTTATCAACTGATAACGTTCTAGGAGGTTTACTTCTTGACAATGACACTGTTCCGAAAAAACCCCGATATAAGGAGTTCGACTTTCTTTTTAGCAGTGTCCAATTCCTCACACTCGCTATCAGAATCTGAACTGAAATCAAAATACATATCTTCCTTTGATTTTTTAGTGGAACAGGTTTGAAGGAAAGGATCTTTCACGTTTACAGAAATTTCATCACATATTGCAGCTATGAATAATCGAATGCACCATTTATGCCTCTTCAATGGTATACAAGAGAACCATTTATTTTTAAATTTAGGATAACTTAAAGCTGCAATTACAGCGTTTTCAGCAACATTACTGGAAAGACCATAAAATTCAGAAAACCTCTCTTCAATACTGTCAATGTACTTGTTTAATACTGATCTACAATGCTTGAGATCCCGTTTAAGTAGCTTCTCCAGGTTCTTTTTAAGAGCTAATAGACAAGGCAAAACAACACCATAAAACGTTTTCTGCCTTGTAAGATATCAATTGCATTTGCTGTCGGTGTAGCGCATTCAATGAATTCATCAATATAATCATATTCAATATTTGTTAGCGGATTTTTGTGCCCCAAAGCCCGACTTAGTATGAAATTTTTATTTCTTATTGCTGAAATTTGTTTTAAGCTATCGTAAAAACTGTTCCATCTCGTGGGTTCGGGACGGGATAACGTATGTCCTAAAATGCTTTGTATAATTTACACTGATTTTTTCGCGCTGTCGCATTCCATAATGCATTGCATTTCCTGATAACTTCCAAATGCAGTTTTATTATCATTCAATAAATCTTTTATATCAGCACTCGCTGTCAATTTTAGAGTATGAGCACAACATCTGAGATGAGGGGATAACAAATTATCATCGATATTATTATATGTCGACTTGTTTGTTACCGTTTGGCTATTTTTTTCAATTAACTGATCTTTCTCAATCGGCAGACTCTCACATTCATCTTCGGCATCACTGGCTTCAAAAGCCTAAAGACACGTCTGTCTCCAGTTCTAGAGATTTGGCTTCAACTCCAAAAATCTTGAAGGCTTTCACAAAATTTGCACCGTTATCTGTAAATGATGCTACTATCTTTGAACCGTCTAAACTGAAATCCGAATACACTTCAAGCAAAATATCTTTGATTCGATCATGTGTATGTGACCTTTTAAATCGCCGACAAGCAAGTGCAACTGATTGTCTTTGCAAATATGCAAGTTAAGTTATCCAATGGGCGGTTACACCCAGAAAGCTTCTTTTTTTCCGACCAAATATCTGTCGTGATACAAACATATTTGGCAGATGTCAACTTCTCTTTTACTTCAGATTCTTGTTCAAATAATCGCTTTAAAATAGCATTTCTTAGCGATCGTCGTTTCGGGGTTTTAAGGCTTTGGTCGCTTATGTTTAAATTTTCGAACAATCTTTTGAAATATGGATCTTCTCCTGTTCGTACAGGTATCACTGAGTGAATAAAATGTTTGGCTAAATCATCTAGAAATTCCTTTTGTAATATGACATGCTTAGAATTTCCAGCGACATTGTTAACTTTGACAGAGCCGTTGTTAACTCTGCTTTTCGTGCCATTATTCTGCATATATTCCCGGTATTGTTGAATAGTTTCAGGCCCGTGTATCCGTTTTAAATGGCTCACAAAATTAAAAGTGAATTTTATGTATCTTTTTATTTCTTTTTTTGGGGGGGTAGGCATTTCATACAAAGTCCAATAAAAGATTTTTTGTAGGTTTTTCTGGAATATATTTGAAAAATATTCCGTTAAGTAAAGGCATAGGTTCTGGTATTGAGTAACTGTCCGAACCTTCTTTTGTAGAATTTAAAGACAACAACTCCTGAGAAGTTTCAGTTTCAGCTCTCAATAAATCATTACATGCTTCATCAACCTCCATATTTTTTTAGGTAGTAAATTACAATGTCACTCTATAAAAGCATAAAATGATAAAAATCATACGCCTATAACATTTTCCACTTTAAATCTAACAAGCTAATCGAATAGTACATATGAACTTTACTACTAATTACTAATCTTCTGTCATTAATTTCTCGGTCATCATGAACACGATCAAACGAATCGGACTAAATAGCACTTATGCAAATCCTTTGATCTTTTGATGTTGAAATCCACTGACGTCATCGACTTGATGCTACTTTCTATTGGTTGAAGCTAGTAGAGAGAAAATTAATAATATTGAATATAAACTACGTGTAAAAGAAGGACTACGCTTGATACCTCAATGATTGCAATCTACTATAGTAAAAAGTGACTATCCATTTGCATTTCACAAAATTTCTTGAATGAAGACATCACATTTTACAGGGTGTGTATGCTATTGCGAAATCTTGACGTCATTCCCATACATTTCTATAGCTGTTATTTACAAATGTTCTCAAGATCCTAAAAGCGAAATGCGTAGCGGATGCAAGTGACGTCATTATATAAAGCAAAGACTACATTTAAATGGAGGTTATTCCAAATATGGGTTTGAGGATGAATAAATCACGTGGTACCGGTAATTTACCCAAAGAACTTCTAACTGATAAGAAGGGAAACTACTACTGCCTTCCATCGTTAACTATTTCATTGGCTACCGCGGATTTACATCACGTCTACGGAGCATTTCCTTCTTTACGCTAGACGTTTTTGCCTTGACCACGTGATCATGACGGAGATGGAATATCCTTCATTCTTAAAACTAAAATAATTTTTGTAGACGTGCGTCATTTTTAGTCCAACAGCTTTGGACTTAAATTATTTTAGACGTAATTTCCTAGTAGGAAATACTTCTGAGAAATGACGTCACTTGAAGATAACATAATTGATAACCCCTTAACCACAGCGCCTAGAAGATACAGTGTGGAAAACGGCTATTCCTATAATGCTTTAAAAAGTGCTAAAAACTTGTATCCCATAAATCTCCAACAATGCTCAGCGGCAATATGCTGATACGAGCGCCATCTCGTATCTCTTTTCAATATAAACCCTGTGTTTTCAAACATTATAGAATGTTAAATATCGGAAACTATAAATATAAGATATTTTAGTCTGTTATAAGCTAATTTAGTTAAGGAATGACGTGAAATAGGTTAAAGAGTCTCTTTTAGAATGACTATCGTTTTTAAATCACTACGATGGAGCTACGATCGACATCTTGTTATTCAGCATCGTTGTACATTTATGGGATTCATTTTCAGCACTATTTTGTAGCCGTTTTCCACACTATATCTTCTAGGCGCTGTACCTTAACTGTTTCCTTTTTTTGACACAATAAATTAAAAATAAGGACCCGGCACCACTTTTTTTACTAAACCATTTGGCTTTGTACAATCGAAGAAGGTATGCTATTTAATAAACCAATTACAGATAAAATTGAGTGGTACCCAAAAGCTTTTAATAACGAAGATAGAAAACTCTTTTTGCCCTAGCAGTACTGGCAAAACAGTTACGGGGTTAAAATAATGCCAGGATTAACAAGTTTTTGTCCAAAATTCTCTCTGAAATTGTATTGCCAATATGTCTCTATTCTGTTTAAAAGGCATTCTACTATAATTTTACCAAGGTAACAGAGTTTTTATAACGTAATTTTCATAATTTTCAGTTAATCTGAAATTTTAAATTTAACTCCTTATTTAAGAGGTAAAATATATATAATTAATATTATAAATGTTGTTAAAAGAGGAATAAAATCAGATTTGCTTTTCCAGAAAAAATTGAAAGGTCTTAATTATACTATAAAAATGCAACACATGAAGCTGATAAGCAGCCGATATTGAATTAATATCTGCCTGTCTGTTTTTAGTTTTGTGTACTCCTTTGTGTACTCCTGGAATATAATATGTTGGATAATGTCAAAATTTAAATTTAAGAAGTTTTTATTACTTATTATTTTTTCTGTTTTTAATCATTGCTTAGTATTTAATTACTAATCATCTAGTATTATTTAGATAACCTTTACACCAAGTTGTAAGTATCAACTGTTATAGAGAGGGTATCGTGAATAAAAGTGACTCGGTCCTAGAATTAGGAGAAAAAATTATGATATAGGACAAAATTATTAAGACTAAATAAAATAATGACTGGCCTGACTCGGCTCCATTGTATTCATATGCGGTTTTCTTCATTCGAAAAATATTCAGAACTTTTTTTAAAAAAATCGAGTCATACCGAGCCCGACCAGAAAGAGTCAAAACCTACTCAAAACTGAACCAAATCCAAAATATTTCAAGACAACCCGAGCCAATACAAGGCACGATGCAAGACCCCAGCAGCAATCAAGGGTGATTAACCCTTTATCTACTGACGGTACTTATAAGTACCACTCACTTTAAACATTTATACCATAGTGAATATTACTAATATTCTAATGGTACTTTGCAAAAATCACTTTTAACTCTACTTTATCCGAATACATGGCAGCAGTAGTTCTAGGTTTGTTATTTTAGAGAGGAATGAGGCTATCTTTGAAGCAGTCGATGTGTTTTTGCCGACATTTTGTGCAGATTGCCACGCTCGTCTTTTCATTGCTGCAAACACAGTAAAGGATAAGTGTTGGATTTTTTTTGTGTGTGTTCATTATGATCTGAGAATCCAATTTGACTAGCTATGTTAGGTGAACGGTGTATGTAATTTATTTAGGAGTTGAATTACTCGGTGGTACTTATAAGTACCGTCAGTACACTGGGTGAGGGAGAAAAAATTCTTGTTTACTTTTCGTCTGTGTAGTTATCCATCGTTTCCAATCTGCTTTAAAATGTAATTACTAAAATGTAGTGTAATAATGATTTCCCTGGTATTTCTTTTCTGTTTCATTGTTATTTTTTATAGGAATTCGAAAAAGTTGCGGCACCGGCTCGTTTTTGCTGTGCTAAAAATGGCATATGTAAATTCATATATTGCATATGTGGAGATGCGAGAGAACATGTTGTCCCTGGAATATTGACGTCGCATAACTAAAGGACTGCTAACATGATCGAAACATTTTTAAAAATAGTTTTTTTAACCCTTTCAAGAGCAGAGCATTTTCAATTCTAAAGTGTTGAAATAAATGATTGGCACCGGAATTTGCCAAACGATTTATTTGTAAATAAGAAAAAGCCTATATTTCACATACTCATTAAATCAAAAATATTTTCTGGTGCCAGTTGAAATACATTGTGGGTTTTCTGTTACGATATTTTAGTCATAGTGTACTGACGCTACTTTAAAGTACCACTTTAATTAATCACCTATAAATAATTAAATTTCTCACGTATGAGTATTTTTTATGTTTATCCTTTAATTTTCATTGTAGTAACTGAAAAAAAAATATTACATGAAAAAAATTTCAGTAATTCATAATGCCGTAGATAAAGGGTTAAACCAGAAGAAGCTTGAAAGGAAAAGATAAAATAAAGGCCCCAAAGCCAGAACAATACATGAAGTTTTCAATCATAAATCCTTCATTAGATTACTAATTAGATTGACTATTTAGATTAAGAATTTATTTAATCGTACAAAAGCAAGCGATTACATCCAAATAATCATTGGTCATTAATCTAGGAGTAGGATTGAATTGATTTAATCGTAATCAAAGCATTGATTACATTAAAATAATCACTGATCGTTAGTCTATGAGTTGGATTGAAACTAAGTTTAATCGGTCAATCTTTAGTCATGATTAAAAAAATAATCGTTAATCTATTTAAAATCCCTGCACGGGCTGATTCTTTATTTAGATTTATTCAGATTTGTTTGATTCCCACCAGTTTTATAAAATAGTGTAATTAGCTTTATTATGTACCATTTTAAATGTCATTAAATAAGGTGAATTTTTCTTTTTTCAAAAAAGTGGTGTCTATAAGCAATTTGAATATTTAAACCGTAATTTAATGCTAACCGTAATTTGAAAAAATCAAAATCAAACTAAATAACTAATCTTTCAAAGCCAGTAGATGACATAGAGCATGGTAGTTTAGTCATATCTGTTAAATACACAAAAGATGAGTCTTCATTTTCTGGATAAATAAAAGTATATGTTTGTTCACATCGTCGTAAGAAGGGGACGTTACACTCATAAATATCTAATCCACGTTTTACCCGCCGAACAAAATAGCATAAACCTTTCTTTACAGTAAATTTCACTACAGAATAGTCGCCAATATTAAACAGATTACTCTCCTTTTCAAATTCTTCTGTATCTTCATCAGTGCAGCTAAAAGAAATAACGATATTGGCTCCTCCGTTCTACTAGGAACAATTTTTTTGTTCACTCTCTGGGTTCCTGGACGTTTGCGTTTCTGGATTTTACTCTCATTCTACCTTGAAATTTTGATGGGAAGTTAGAAATTCGGATTCAGCGACGCAAAAAACATAAAGTGAGTCGAAATCCCACCAAAATTTCACAAGTCAACCCACCAAAAAATTTATTTTTTGAAAAAAAATGTTTTTTGAGAAAAGCGCGCGGGTAATGTTCCGAGGCAGCCCCCTCTCTCCCCGTTTATCCTACTTCATAATGTCATGTATCCTATTTGTTGCAAATTTTGTCTAGTTTCTAAATTTCGTAATGCTTTTCCCCTAAAACAATAAGAAATTTAAGTTAATAACAACTATTTTAGGGGGGATTCGGGGGGGGGAATTTTGGGGGTAAGTTAAAAATTCGGATTCAGTGACCCAAAAATCTTAAAGTAAACCTTAGAAGGAAAGTTCGGAGAGGAGATGGGAGGGCGATTGTAAACGTGTGAGTGGTTAAGTGGAATTGCGCAACTTAGTCCACGCAGCACCGCGCACATGTTCCGAGGCAGATCCCCCCTTCCCCTTCATCCTAAGTCATAATCTCATATATCTAATTTGTTGCAAATTTTGTCTACTTTCTAAATTTCTAGATACTTTTCCCCTAAAATAATAAAAAAAAATTATTTAATAAAAACCTTTTTGGGGGGGCTTTTTACCAAAATTTGGGGGTGTTGCCGGGGGAAATTTTGGTGGGAAGTTACAAATTCGGATTCAGCGACCCCAAAAACATCTAGAAAGCCGATTTCCAGTACTACCATTAATTTTGCTAGGTAAAATTCCCTATTGCCTGGACTATCTCTTCATGTCCAATTTCAATTGCTCCTTTTATTGGTGTATGAGTTAAAATTCTTGACTTTGCAGGTCTTTTTCAACCCAGATACATTCTAAGTCAATCTTTTGGGAAGGGATGTAGCTGTTATGGGGTAGTCAATAATATTCCTAATCATATTTATGATCTTCATAAAGTTGTTATTATACATATAAATTATGCTTGATAAACACTATTTGTAGATTTTCAAAACTATTTACTTAAGGGACCCTTGACCAATGGCCAAGCATCCCTTACATACAGTGGGTCAAACCTCCATACCTGGCCATTTTTTACAGAATGACACATGGTAATTTTAAGCCTAATTCATTGTACAAACTTTATAACTTTAATAAAAGCTTAATATGACAGTATTTATAAAATCCTACATGCCTAAAGTTAATTCAATGAATTTGTAAGATTTTCTTTTTTTTCTCAGACAGAATACGTTTAAAATATTTACTTTTTAAGTAGAAAAAACTTTCTATTTTCAATATCTTCCCACTGCTATGACTTAACTGAAGGAAACTAAGAAGGATAGGGTCCGAGGTTGGTGTCACCGAATGCGATGAACATTTGTGTATCGACGGAGCATAGTATATAAAAAATATGACCGCCATAAAACGCAACCCTCAGGAGGTCTTGAGAAAATAAGTGGAAAAGTTTAAGCTAC
This sequence comes from Maratus speciosus, assembly GCA_963932465.1. Lineage (NCBI taxonomy): Eukaryota > Metazoa > Arthropoda > Arachnida > Araneae > Salticidae > Maratus > Maratus speciosus. Next base: position 269,506,540 of record OZ010796.1, on the reverse strand, counting down.
AGTTTATAATCGGACAAATTTCCTTCTTTGTTAGCGGTCCAGTAGCATGGTCGGCAGCATGCGGGATTTTAGATTATTCTACCCGAGTTGAAATCCGGTTTGGAGTTGTTTTTCGGAACGAAAATTTTTATCAATCATCTTCGAACCGCAATTGGAAAAATATGTATAATAATTGAAATTTACGAAAAATATGAATTAAACTTATGTTTTGTAGCATATAAGTGCTTTTTTAACTACGAAATTTTGCATGTTTAAGTACACAGGGTGATCTTTTTTAAAGTGACAGTGTTTGGAGCGCCCTGTAGTGCGATCTAATAGCCGAAATGGCACCAAACTTGGTATTTAGACTAATCAATACATGGGAAAAAGGATTCCGTGAAAAAAATAGTTCCAAAAATTTCCGCTAGGGCAGTTTGTGACGCTTTGCAATGTATAAAATGTGAGAAAAGAAAAATACTAACACATACAATCGTACAGTTAAATTATTAATGTTTATTTACTGCATAAACTTCCCCGGTGAGGAATTGGACCACCTTGAATGTGAGCACCGTTCTCAGAAATAACACCGTGCATTCTGTGCACAACGTTCTCCACAGCCGTACGTAACATATCACGAGGAATATTCCGCACTGTCTTTGTTACGTTGTCCTTTAGAATAGACAAATTTGATACACCACCAACATAAACTTGAGATTTCAAATAACCCCAGAGACAAAAATAGCATGGCGTGAGGTCAGTAGGAACGAGGCGGCCATGCAACTGCAAAACTCCGACTTATGACTGTATCATCAGTGAAGTTTTGGCGCAACAGCTGCTTTACCTTATTACTAATGTGTGGCGGAGCACCATGCTGCATAAAGATTGTCTGTTGGAGACGGTTTCTTTGCTGAAGTTGTGGAATAACAAACGTTTGCAGCATTTCGTGGTACCTTTCTGCATTTATGGTGCACGTTCCGGGTCCTGTCGGAGTGATGGTCTCAAAAAAAATTGGCCCAATTACGAATTCGGCTGTGAAACCATACCAAACAGTGACTTTTGGGGAATTTAATGGGATTTCATGCACGGTGTGGGGCTGCTCAGAAACCCAAATTCGGCTATTTTGTGTGTTTACGGACCCATTGAGATAAAAATGGCACACATCTCCCCAGAGAACGTGCCATGGGAAAGCATCATCAATTTCTACCCTGGCAAGAAACGATAGAGCGAATGTCACTCGCTTATCATAATCACTTGGTTTCAGTTCGTGCAAGCGGCTCATTTTGTAGGGGTAAAATCCAATAAATTGCCGCAAAACTCTCCATACCGTGGAATATTTCATGTCCAATTGTCGAGCTACACCCCGGGTGCTGCTAGTACTAGAAATGGTTCCCTACGATCCTACGACAATTGCAGTTGCCACATCAGTTATTACATCTTCTGATACTTGTTTACGTCATCTCCCAGCGCGAATGGTCAGTGACCCCGTTTCCTCGAACTTCTTAATCATTTTCTTAAGACCATTCAGCGATAAAGGCCCCTTTCGTAACTATTTTCTGGTTCGAAATTACCGAAGAACTGCGGATGCATTACATTGATTCATATAATACAATTTCACCAGTAACGCACGTTCCGGTAACGTGAGAGGCATGTCCACTGGAGCTCGTTTACTTCAGCTGAGATTATTTCTCGGAGCTGTCTACTACTTGCTTTTATAGCCCTTATTACTGGCGCTGTCATCGCACAACATTTGTATTGTTCTTTGATACCCGTGTTTAATGCTAATTCTCGTTATTTTAAGCTACAGCAGGGCCACAAAATGACCTAGCGACGATTTTTGGAACTAACTTTTTTTTTTCACGGAATCTTTTTTCCCATGTCCTTATTAGTCTAAATACCATGTTTGGTGCCATTTCGGCTATTAGATTGCGCTAGAGTGCAAACTAGCAGTGTCACTTTAAAAAAGATCACTCTGTATAATTAAAAAAAGAGCGCTTATAGACCCGAAATTTGTTTGTTATTTAAAAATTTTTACAGTTATTTAAATGAATAGTCTACTATTTTTCACAGAGAAATAAAAAAAATGATATAAATACGTGGATAATTATTTTAATTTTCTTTCTATATGAGAGTATTTCGAATATTTGTTGTTTTTTTTTAATATACTTTTTAAAATTCTTGACATTTTATTTCGTATCTTTGGTTTTGTAATTATTACCTGCGTAATAACTATTTGCAGCAATTCAATATCATTTTTGCAACTAATTTTTAAGAACAAAGACTGTTATTCTAATTATAATCATAAGAATCCAAGATTTAAAAAATTCATATTTAAAAAAACTAGTTGGTAAAACAAAGGTTACATTTATTTCACTGTGAAATATAGTTTATGTAAATTACAGTATATAAATTTTAAAATTAGCTTAACTTTATAGTCTATAATAGTTCCGACTGACTTTTTTAAAATTTGTTATTATTTATCTACTTTATCTTTACTTTTCGTTAAATAGATAGGCATGCAATGATTAACAGTTAAAAATGTATTTAGATAATTAAACTGCATTATATAAAAATATTAAACATGAAAAAAAATGATTTTTTATAAATTACTACGTAGACACTTATTCTAATTAAAAATCAAGAATCCCAGACTTTAAAAAATCATATTAAAAAAATATAAGCATATTTTTTAATAAACCAGGAAATATTTGAAGTATTTGAATGATGAAACAAAATGAAGATAATATATTTGTTCACGTATTTTATTTCTCTGTTAGAAATTTTGGATATTCACTGAAATAACTGTAAACAATTTTAAATAACAACAAAAAATTTCAGGTCTATAGACATATAAATACGCGGGTTTTTTTAATTTTCATTATATATTTAAACATGCAAAATTTCGTAGTTAAAAAAACACTTATATGCTACAAAACATACATTTAATTCATATTTTTCGTAAATTTCAATTATTATACATACTTTTTCAATTGCGGTTCGAAAATGATTGATAAAAATTTTCGTTCCGAAAAACAAGTTCAAGCCGGATTTGAAATAGGGTAGAAAATCTCAAGTCCCGCATGTTGCCGATCATGCTTCTGACTCGCTTACCAAAGAAGGAAATTTATCCCATTATAAACTGTAGCTTGAACTTTGCGACTTATTTTCTCAAGACCCCCTGGGGTTGCGCTTTATGGAGGTCATATATTTATATAATAAATATGCTCTATCAATACACAAATGTTCATCGCATTTGGTGACACAAACCTCGGACGCTGTCCTTATTAGACGGATGCCTGATTACATCAGTAGCTTTCACTGCCACATAGTGAGGAAAAGCTAAAATATTTTTAAACTGGCGAACTTGCCCGGCGTTGCCCGGGTAGTCAAAAAACAGCAGGAATTACGAAAAAGCTCTGAAAATCACAATAAGATATCGCGAAAAAATTTCAAATTGCGAAAAAATTTTGAAAAGAGAAAAAAAAATTATATATTGTGTTCGAAGAATGCAATTTGATTCCTTTCACTAATGGGGAAAAATAGTAGCAAATCGCTAAAATACACTAAAAATCACATACAAAATTAAAAAAAAAAATCGAAAATTGCTATAAGAAATCCGAATAAACTTTATTGAAATGAGGGCAGAATGTACTTTAGGTCAAAAATGGAATGTCAAAAAATTGCAGCAAATCGCGAAGAAAAGTAAAAATCGCATTAAAAATCGCAAAAAATTCAAAAATCACGAAAATCAAAATTTACTATAATTGAATAAAAGTTTCAAATCTAATTCCTTTGACCTGTGGGCTCTCTTAAAATTTATGTTTTGGAAATCATGCTAAGCATTAGATCATGTTACTTTTATTCGTAATTAATTTACTTGGACTCCCTTAAATATAATTAATATAATCCCTTAAGTTAATATTAGTCTTTGTTGCATTAAAATATCTCAATTTGTTGATTTTCTGTAAGCAAGTAAACCCTATTGTTTTACAGTGGAAGTCTATGAAAATTTGGTGAAATATTAGAGATATCGCCAAGTTGGCGTCACTTTTGGTGACTAATTTTGGTCGCCAAATTTGGCGATATGTCGCCAAGTTGGCGACAAACTTGGCGTTATATGGCGACAGAACTGGATCCCCTACGGTATCCCCCTTACAGGTATGGTGATGCATTACATGCTGTTCAATAATAACAAAAAAATTGCTAAAAATTCAAAAATCGCTGTACGAATTCCGGATAAACTTTTTTGAAAAGAGAACAAAATTTACTATATTGGGTTAAAAGAAAGAAACCATATTATTTTTCCTAATCTGGAAAAATCGAATTAATATAATCCCTTAAGTTAATATTAGTTTTTGTTACATTAAAATATCTCAGTTTGTTGATTTTCTGTAAGCAAGTAATCCATATTGGTTTACAATGGAAGTATATGGGAATTTGACGAAATATTAGAGATATCGCCAAGTTGGCGACAAATTTGGCGGCAATTGGCGGCATTTGGCGACAGAACTGTGTCCCTCTAAGGTAACCTCCTCATAGGTATGGAAATGCATTAAATGCTGTTCAATAATTGCATAAAGAATTCGCTAAAAATTCAAAAATCGCTGCACGAATTCCGAATAAACTTTTTTGAAAAGAGAACAAAATTTACTATATTGGGTTAAAAGAAAGAAACCATATTCTTCTCACTTATATGGAAAAATCGCATCGAAACTTAAAAAAGTGCTAAAAATCGCATAAAAATTTAAATAAAAAAAATCTAATCAAAAAATCGAAAATCGGGCTTCGAGATGCAAAACTTCATATATATATATATATAGACGTACAGTCGTGGAAAAAAAAGTAAACACCCCTACTAACTCCTCAACAAATTATCGTAGACAAAAGATACTGGTACCGAACGATTGGATATAAAGTCTACTTTTAAATGACGTATATAAAATTTGCTTAGGGGCCAAATACTTATTAAAACGAATCCAAACTTCATTTTTTTCAATAGCAATACCGTATTTTAACGAGATATTTCAAATCTTTGGTTCAAACTATGCCTAGACACCGAATTTCAAGTTATTTGAATGATAAGTTTTTGAGTTATAAACATTCAAAATTTTGTGCTTCTAATGTTAAATTAAATTTTCATATTTTTATTTATAACTTCTGAAATTATAATCCTAATGTTCTAATTTTTTGTAACGCAATAATACTAATATACCCAAACATAAACAGGTTGAATTTGCAATTTTTATAATTTTCTGATATGAATTCTGAAATTAATATTAAAAAAATATAAGAATTGCAACCTACAATTTTTTTGATGGATTTAGATTTATGATTCCTGCTTTATGGAAATCCAAAATTTCACATTTTTCTTTTAAGTAGTTTTCAAATTATGCTTAAAAAACGGCAAAATTATTATTTAAGGGACCGTCTATGATAGAAATGACTAAATATTTTGAAATTTCTTATGCTGCCTTGTTATCTAACAGGCTTAATTGACTGCTTAGGGTGCCTTAATCAAGAAGGGAGCTCTCTCGGTTAACATCGAGTACCGAACTTCAATTTGAATACAGTCCTTAAAATACGCTCGTTTTAAAATAATTTCTCGGAAACTTATGGTACGAATTGCATAAAAATTTGTTTTTATACTAATTAAAAGGTATAGATTTCATTTATGCTGTCAGAATTATGTACTGCTATTGAAAAAAAAGTTATGGTTCGTTTTAACATGTGAATGGCCCCCTAAGAAATTTTTATATATACAGTAGCGCTCAAAAGTATTTTGACAACCTTATATTCTCCCTTATTTTATTTAATATAAAAATGTAAAAGAAAATATATTCCCTATAATTGAGAACACTATGACAGCAGTTATTCAAATGTATCAAGTTTCAACTTGATTGTTTACATCTGGCGCTACCGAAGAAATATGACTCCTCCTTAGCTCAAAAGTATTTTGACAATTAGTTTGCGTTTAATTGTTGAAGGTGTCAGTGGCGCTATAGCTTCGATTAGTGTTTATATCGACTTATTGTGATTATTTTTAAATGCCGAAATGTAAAAAATATTGAAGTGATTCTAGAAAAGCCGCTGTAAATGCACTTAAGAAAGGTAGACTGCAAGCAGAATTAGCTCGCTCTTTTAACGGGTCTCGTCAACTTGTTATTACATGGAATAAAGTTTTTAATAAACAGAAATACATCGAAAATAAGCCTCAAAGTGGCCATCCGAAAAAAATAACTTTCAATGTTGACTGTATTCAAAAAATGATATCTACAATTTATTGTCGTAAGTCCGCTGTAATATTAAAAAATGAATTGAAAGAAAATTACGGCATAGACATACACGTTTCATCAGTAAAACGACGCCTAAACCTCTATGGTTTACATGGCAGAAGACCAGCAAAAACACGTTTGTTATCTACTAAGAATAGGAAGGCTAGAGTTGCATTTGTTAAACGGCATAACCCTTTCAGGGGCAAAGCAATTCCATTGCTAAAGTGTTGAATTTAATGACTGACACCGGAATTTGAAAACAAATTTATTTGTAAATATGAAAAAGCTATATTTCACACACATAATAAACCAAATTTTTTAAACCAAAATTCCGGTGTCAATTATTAATTTCAACACTTTAGCAATGGAATTGCTTTGCCCCTGAAAAAGTTATGCCGTTTTACAAATGCGACTCTAGCCTTCCTATTCTTAGTAGATAACAAGCGTGTTTTTGCTGGTCTTCTGCCATGTAAACCATAGAGGTTTAGTCGTCGTTTGACTGATGAAATGTGTATGTATGTGCCGTAATTTTCTTTCAATTCATTTTTTATTTTTACAGCGGACTTACGACAATCACTTGTAGATATCATTTTTAGAATACAGTCAACATTGCAAGTTGTTTTTTTCGGATGGCCACTTTGAGGCTTATTTTTGATGCATTTCTGTTTATTAAAAACTTTATTCCGTGTAATAACAAGTTGACGAGACCCGTTAAAAGAACGAGCTAATTCTGCTTGCAGTCTACCTTTCTTAAGTGCATTTACAGCGGCTTTTCTAGAGTCATTTCAATATTTTTTACATTTCGGTATTTAAAAATAATCACAATAAGTCGATATAAACACTAATCGATGCTATAGCGCCACTGACACCTTCAACAATTAAACGCAAACTAATTGTCAAAATACTTTTGAGCTAAGGAGGAGTCATATTTCTTCGGTGGCGCCGGATGTAAACAAACAAGTTGAAACTTGATACATTTGAATAACTGCAGTCATAGTGCTCTCAATTATAGGGAATATATTTTCTTTTACATTTTTATATTAAATAAAATAAGATAGAATATAAGGTTGTCAAAATACTTTTGAGCGCTACTGTATCATTTAAAAGTAGACTTTATTTCCAATCATTCGGTACCAGTAACTTTCTTCTACGATAATTTGTTGAGGAGTTAGTATGGGGTGTTTACTTTTTTTTCCACGACTGTACCTTTTCCCCAAATTTTGTTACTCTACGTGCAGTGGTCTCTTCAGAACGCCGTCGACACACTCACTCACACACAAACTTCTTTCTTTATTATTATAGATACTAAAATTCAAGGATAGATCAAGCATTCCTTATGGCCAGGGCTCCTCAGGTACTCCTATCCAGTTCACTTAAATAATCTGAATATAAATTTATATTCTACACATACCTTTTAGTATAATTCAGCTGGAATACGAATACCTCTATAAAAACACCCTTAAGCAATTCATGCTCATAAACAGTAATGCTTTTAACTTACCTTAAGTACCTCTGTATATGTCTAAGGAAATTATACATATGACGCATTACGCAAAAATTTCGTTAAACTTACAGCCACAACTTAAAACATATTTCCAGCGTTTATTGCTCATATAAAGTACTGTAACGAAAATCTTTCGCTTTACACTTTAAATGAACGGTACTTCTTTTGAACATCGAATTAAGCAGAATTAATCTTGCAGTACTCCAAAATAACGTATATAAATTTCATTATGTTTGAAGTAGTATTACATTATTAAAATACACTGCAAAAGTGTTTTCCTCAAGGCCATTTATGTAGCGAAATTTTGTCGATTTTGTAAATGAAACATAATTGCTTTGTCTTTCATATTCTAAAGAAACAATATTTTAGTGCACCTCAGAAATGCATAAAAATTCCATCACGATTGGAATAATTTTACCTCATCAAAATAAGTTGCAAATGATTTTTTCTCATTGACCATGATGCGACGGGATTATTTTGAGTGCCACCGTAAACATAATATTAATACTACATACTCAATTTTTAATTCCGAAATATGGTGAATCTACAAAAAATATGAATTACATGGCAATCCAAGTATATTTACAGGAGTAAGAGCATGAAAAGATGGCCGACAAATGTATACAGACAAACCTATCTAGAAAACTTTTTAATTATGCTGGAAAGTGTTAAAAAGATGATTGAATGTGCAACCTACAACAAGTGGGTAAGTGTGATCGAACACAGAGAGCTTTGTTTAATATTCCTTTCAAATGACTCCTTTAATTAATAAATTCAAATCGTTAATTTCTAATCAATAAACACTTAAACTTTTTCAATAAGAACATGGATAGCAGCACAATAATTTAATTTTAAAATTATTACACTTGGAAGATATTCTTTTCATCAAATTAAAAATATTCAAAAACTGCTTTTCAGACAACGAAACCCTTAATTGACGTCAAGAAATTTCGTATTTATTTTACGAAATTTCTTTTAAGAAAATTCAACGGACAATGAAATGTAGTCAATTTAAAATTTCATAAATTTTCAAAAAAAAATTTTTTTATAAAAAAAAATAATTGATAAAACTATTTACAAGAACTTTTCGTCTTAAATCGGCAAAATAAGTTACAAAAATTCTGTAAAATTTTTAGATAATGAAATCTAATCCCGGGAAAAAATTTCAAACTCCGAAGCCTAGTATCGAATCGGTAGCCTTTTTATTAGCATGCAGATGCTTTACCACTAAGCTATCTTTCTGCACGATAAGATTCAAGGTTCTGTCTTACAATCTAAATCCCAAAAATGTCCGGTTGTCATTAAATTAATTTAAATAATATAAGACTTTTTGAAAAAAAATCTGATTTGTCTTGTGATCGCAGGTACTCTGCTATAAATATGCAAAATTTCAAGCCTCTAACTTACAATATCTGAGAACGAATTTTGTGACGGACGGACAGATAGACAGATACCTGTTGGTGTTATTTATGATGGCCGATTATCTGCACAAGGGGTATAGGTCCTAAGAGAAGTGCCCTCCTTGGGGATCTTTCTAATGGAACCTAACACGTATTTACGCAAGGTTTCCCAAGGTTCGAAGAAAACCACAAAAACTCCGAACGGTTAAGACGACGGGCGCGATTGGGTTCGAACCCAGTACCTCCCATCTACCAGCTTCAAGAGCAGAACCTCTAAGCCGCTGGTGGAGCAGACATAGAAAGGCGTTAGACGAATAAGTTTCCGTCTGATGAAGACAACAAAATGACAGACAAGCTTTTCTACTTCCTCTAGAATAAAATAGTACTGGTACCGAATGATTGAAAATAATGTTCAAACTTGAGATCATTATAACATTGAATGTAATTCTTATTTACAGATATTCAAATCGGAGTGCTTAAAGTATAATATTTAAGCTGTGAAAAGGGAAACTATATGGCTACACGTAATGAAGTTAAAATAATTTTTAGCTAAAAATCATTGTTAAAAAAAATTACAGCACTTCTGAAATGGAATTAACTGTTTACAAAAGATGAGGGGCTTATCGAAATACCGAGAACTCGTGCAATATCATGTATGCTATATTGACACTAATAAAGGAATATATGGATACAGCCCCTCATCTTTTTGCTTCATTTTGGGAACAACGGATTTTGTGTTTACTCTATCAACGATAATTTTCAGAGTTTTCAAGCTATGTTTTTGAGACGTTTACAAATGCTGCTCTGTAAATTTAGATAAAACATTATGCACATTATATTTTGATTTCATTCGGGAATGCGCAGTGAAACATTATTTAGTAAACCTGCTTATTTTTCATATAATTTTTACTATATTTTAATTCTGATTGCAGGGTTTTGTGTACAATGCGATTTGTCATATTTTCTGAAAAGAACTTTTTTTTATATTGAGAACTATACAAATTATAAGAGAAAACTTGGCAAAATTTCAGACTGTTTTTCTGAAAACTTGAATTTCTCTTCGAGTATACATGCTATCCTCATAAAATGAACACAAGTTATTACAATAAGCCACTTAATCATAATATACAGTTTGAACGCTTTTGCTACATTAGTGTTGACAGGGTTATCCAAAAGATATTCGTTATTTTTCAATTTGTTAGCGGCCCGCTATGGAGTTTCAGGAGAAATATCTTCACGGAAATATATGACCTGTACCATTTTGTTTACGCACCTGGAGTTTCAGGATATTTATGTACTTTCTAGATATTTAAGAACAGTGTAGCCAGTGGGTTACTTTTTTTTTAATTTGGATTTCTTGATTGGCACCACTTTTTTGAAACGGTAAAATTCACTTTGTTTTTGCCGTAATTAATATGTCATTCAATAAGGCACATTTTACCATTTCAGAAAAGTGGTGCCTATCAAGAATCTGATTTTAAAAATGTAGTCCATCTGGCAACACTGTTTAAGAAAACGTCTAAAATCGCAAGTGACCGGTCATCTTTGGCCATATAGTGTGTATATACAAGGACGTAAGAACACAATAAATACGCATTAGATACTTGTTCTCCAAGTTCCGCTAGGCATAAATTTTAGTAATGGACACTGTCTGTTTATATTTTGTTAACAAGTAAAAATTAAATTTAAAAAATCTAAAAACCCGACTGCGTAAAAAGCGCACTAATTAATTATTTTTCATCAATGAGAAACTATCTTTTATATTACTTAGCCTTTTTTTTTACTTGTAGTGTTGACTTTTAAATTGTGTTTAATTGTTAGTTCCTATCTATGAACACTGTTTTGATGAGGCCTATAGATGTCTTTGAAGTTTAGAGTTACAGATAAGCTAGAGATCCTACCTATACAACTTCCAGGTTGTGTAATATTTAAACGGAGCTTCTGACTGTAAAATAGCCTAGGAAACATCGTCTTCCTTTTGAAAGGCCTAGTCAATGATATGCCCCTCAATATGTTGCGTAAATATTTTTTCGTCTCTGCCGCCATTTTGAATTTATGAAAACAAAATCTACACTATAACCATTGAACGGTTAAAAGGAGACCTCATTCATTAAAACCCTTCCACAAGTTGGGATGTTTCGAGAGTATAAAGAAATCCACATACCCAGATACGCGTGAAACACATAGCCCTTCTTGGCTGTCCGGTAAAAAAAAAAGCTTCCTTAAGGCATAAGGTTAGTTGGGATAACTGGACCCACGAGGTAACTGGAACATAGGCTATTTTATAAAAAACTACTGATGTTTTTTAAGTTTTAGCTTTTGTGAACAATGCACCTTAATCTCTACTTCCTAAAACAACGTGTGTCAACTCAATCCTAACTCTCACTTTCATGTGATAGGTTGTCAAAAATTTACGTTTCTTTTTTTAAAAACAACGTCAATATGGTTGAACTTCCTCGGCTTTTTATTAAAATATTCTAAGTACTTTTATTAAACAATCTTTTTTTTTTTAAAGATTAGGCATATAACTACATTAATATTATTAGGTATCTATACATATTTACTTGATGTTTCAAATGTAAGCTCGGTGTCCGAGTTACCCTATATATTTTTCAAGAATGTGGTAACTGGGACATGTATCTGGGGTAACTGGAGCATTCTGGATCCAGTTACCCCGATAGTTATAAATAATTTTTTGAGTTTCTCTTACTTCGGGAAATAAATTTTCCCATTGTTTCTTGCTCACAATTAAAAAAATATAGAATACCATATTAAAATTATGTAATACAATTTAAAAAAAAGCATATTGGCTGGTATCAAACCAAATTTCTTCACCCCTTGAGAGGCGGTGATGCCGTTATGGCATCACATAATTTTAATCCCTAATTGCCACATTAGCACCGGAATTTTATAATGAAAATTTCACCTTTATTAAGTACATGAAAATATACTTTTACTTCTTTACAAATAGATTCTCTTGTAAATACTGGTGACATTAAATTATTTCAACGTTTTACGAAAGCAAATAACTTGGCCCTGAAAGCGAGATAGCCAAACCTTGAAAGTGAACGATAACAGGGGTCGCATTCTATAGGGAATTTTTTATTGTTCCTACCACTATTTTGAAAATAATACCTTCATCGCACCTTTCTTTAGAATACGTTAAATAAAATGATCATGAAGGTAACTCATTAAGGGTTCTGGTAAGAACAATAACATTTTCCCTATATAATGCGGCTCTTGGATACACATAAAGTACTTGTACTTACGTAGCCGTTTGTTCATAGATTTAACTTCTATTTTTTTCCTTAAAATACCGATGTGACTTTTATACTTATTACCTAAACTAAAGTACATAAGTACTTACTTAATTTTTATGTTTTTGGTATAAATAAATCTAATATTTTCACTTTTAGTGCCTTTTTTTTAGACACATTGACAGCAAAGGTTTCCCTTACAACGCACTTTAATTTATATATAATTTACATGATCTGCCTGGTTTAATTTTTTGGACCTGATAAATTGGACCTGATATCCCATATGAATAAAAAACGCGGGTGGAACATAGACTCTTCTGGTCCACTTACCCCATTTTTATGGGGCAACTGGACCCATGAGGAAAGAAAGATGAAATGTGCATATTTTTATATTTTTAAATATTAAAATGTAATTTTGAGCATCTCTGTCTGATAGAGGGAACCTAACTGAACACATTGACAGAAGTTCAGACTTTAATTCAAATGAACATTATCTTTTTGAAACTGAATAGTCAGAAGCTCCAGAGTCATTGTAAAATCATGGCCCAGTTGCCTCGAATAACCTTAGTGCTTTTAAGACATATCTTTAAAAATAGATGTTCGTGTATTATAAAATATAAAGACTTTTTTTTTTAACCTAGAAAAAATAGCACAAATTTAATTTTTATCTTTTTAGTAAGAGAAATTATATCCCAGGATAGTGTTACTCAGCAGAAAAAAAAAAAAAACAGATTATGGTAACGAACGGCAGTATCTTCAAATAACGTAGGTCCACTTAAACTTTATTGTGTTACAATGTAGCGGTGGTTTGTAAAGTGGCGAACACAAGTTACCTGTATTTCCAAATAATATTAATTACCTTATTTAAGTGCAGAAAATATAAATTACTAAAAATTAATAAATAACTAATTTATTTATAAGGCCACTTATAGGACAGAACTGAACTTATTATGAACTGGAAATATTAATTACAATAGCCGGTTTTGTTTTCGCATTTTAAGGTTCGTGGAAAAGAAAAACAATAAAATATTTTTTGCAGAGAACTAACTAGAATTTTTTTAATCATATGCATATTATCCATATATTTTATTTCATAAAAAATGATTAGTCTTGTATGGAAATTGGAATAATTTAATTTTACTAAATATAGGATTGTACATTTTTAAGATATATAAAGGAATATAATCTTACTCAAGCATTTTTTCCCTTGAGGTTTCAGCAGCTGAATTTCATATCTGAATTTATATTGTTATTCTCGGTTTCTTCCCACAAACATTTATGGATGGAATCAGTTTATAAGATAAAGCACTAAAATATTATATTATATGTCATATTCTAAAGCAGGAGCATCGATCCTGTGTGCCAGAAGGCCAATTGTTATTACTTTTGAGAATTATTCTACTTATTTAATGAAAGAATTTCCGAGATTAAATAGGGCGAAAAAAATAGTTGAAAGAACTGGCTGCATTTGGCCTTATAAAATGCACTTTTCACCATCCATGATTTAACAACTTCCTTACCACCATATGCATATAAAGATTACATGTAAAACCAGTTTATCGGACATTTAGATTTAAAATATCAAGTAATAGTTTTCAGAAAAATGAAATGCTTTTATTCATCTCTGCTGCGGAGGGAAAATTAAACACTTTCCAGCATTTCTCATAATACCAGCTATACACCAACATATATTCCTATAATAACGTTTTTAGCCGCAACGATAGCGTAATGAATGGACGTGGATCCACCTGTGGTTGTGCAGAATCAGGCCATGGATCCATACCTGGATCCGCTGGTACGGAAGTTGTTAAGGACTCACAACGTCATTAATATGCTAGTATACATCCTGGGTATCGAGTAAAATATTATGTGTGTAAAACGTTTATATAGAAACCAAGGAGAAATTTTTAAGGGGAAATTTTACAGATAAACTCCAATTTTAATAATACTCCAATTTTTCATTGCAAGAAACAACTGAAATCTGTATTTTTTTTTTTTTTTTTTTTTTTTTTTTTTTTTTTTTTTTTTTTTAAATCAGACTTAAGATGTTATATTCTAATAAAAGAAAAATCTATATTATATACAAGTCAAAATTAATAGCATTGCAAATTAAGCAAAAATGAGATTAATCTGATTTTAAACAATATATCAAAAATTTAACAATTCAAGAGCTTCTGATCATCGTTTTTCAGTAAAAGATAATATCAGCAAAAAAATATTTTTCAACTCTTATTTAAAACAAAAGCAGTAATAACAAATGTCAAGAAGTCTAATAAAAACCAAAAATACATGAAACATACATAGTGAAAAAAAATTACTTTGTAGATGTGAAAAAATCAGAAAACTAACTTACCGAAGTACTCGATTTTAAATTAGAAACATTTCAAAAGGAAGAACACTTCTAAAAATTACAATGTATAGAGCAAATCAAATGTATTTCATAAAAAAAAACAGAACTGTCCACAGGAGCTGACCAATATCACCGGTTACTATTAGCTCAACCAGTGAGCTAACCTATGAGCGCGTTCACGGAGCGCACTCTGGGTTCCCCACGTTTCCCCGTGGCGAACCCGAAGCGTTCAGAGCAGGCATCACGTGACTTTTCCCGAGTTTCCCGCAGCGTTCAGAGCCGGAGATTACCCAGAATCCGGGGAACCCACATTACCTGAAAAATTTTGTTCGGTAAAGTGATCACGTGGTTGGGAAATCTGATTTGTTGACCATTTTATAGCTTAACTGTGACTGTTAATCGGAATCACAGTTTTGATTAGTTTTATCGCACATTGTTTCTGTTTTTTCATATTACAATAATAATAATTTGACATATAATAATTTTAACACATAATAATTTGAACGTACCATGTTTTTCATCGAATGAATGAATCTCCGATTCAGGCTAAAATGGCTAGCAAAACCTGTGATACTTATTTGGTGCGATAGCATTGGGAATTAAAACGACCTATAGAGGCGCTGCTCGCAGCCTTCGGTTTCGGGAAAATTGTCCCTTTAATTTTCCTGTAACTAATGCTAAAGTGCCATTGAAATAATTCTTTATTGTAAATGCATTTGAAAGTCTTAGATATTCAAATTCGGATAAATTTTACTTTGTCATACAAGACAGAACACAAATGTCACAGGAAATCTGAAATTGTCAAAAGAATAATCATTCTGAACAAATTTAAAATATATGTTATGCAATGCGCTTGCACGCGACTATCTTGAAGCGAGAGTTATAACTTTTCTCCACCAGATGGCGTATTCGCGCGCTTGAATCGCCAATTCCACATAAAAATTAACTTTTGGAACAGTTTCCCTTCTAAAAAAAGTGAGCTGCCGCCATGTTTGTAAATGTAAATAAAAAAATCCCGCAACTTTACCCGAAAGCGTTCAGAGCCGTTTTTGCCCAAACTTACACCGAGAAACCAGTATGACGTCATTCCCCAATTTTCCGAGTTACCCGTGTTTCGGTCTCTGAACGCGCTCAAAGTGACCAAACTCAAGTGTTCCTTGTAGCTGAATTGTGGGACGATACGAAACGAAAAGACGGCGAAATCTGAAAATTAAATTTTATGGATCATATGGATTTTCGTTGACGTCAGAATGGAGGGTATTGCATTTACGTTTTGATCACGTGGTCAAGGTAAAAACTTCTAGCGTAAAGAAGGAAAGGCTCCGCAGACGTGTAATATAAATTCCCGCTAGCCAATGAAACAGTTCATGAGCAAAGCAGTAGTATCTTCCCTTCTTATCAGTTATAAGTTCTTTGGCTAAATTACCGGTATCACGTGACTTTTTTCAGCCTCAAACCCAGATTTGAAATATCCTCCATTCTCCGGCTTTTCGGAAAAGTCCCCTGATATATCCCCTAGAATATATAGTGCGGAAAATTCGCTATACATGTAATACTTAAAAAAGTGCTAAAATATTGTATCCCTTAAATGCGCAACGATGCTGCTGAAATATGAAGATCGCAGCGACATCTGCAGGATATTTTCTACAACTGCAAGATATTGCTGGTCTATACAATGTAATACGAAAATCTCGCAGGTGTCGCTGCGATCGACACTTGGGATTTTAGGAGCATCATCGCACGTTTAAGGGATACAAATTTTTAGCACTGATTGGACAGCATATTTCCACACTAGGTATTCTAGGCGCTGTACCTGGAGTACTGCGTTTGGAATACATAGTATGGAAATATGTTATCCAAACAATGCTAAAATTTTTTATCCCTTAAATGTGCGACGATACTGCTAAAATCCAAAGAGTCGATCGTATCGACATCTGTGGAATTTTCGTATTACATTCTATAGACTAGCAATATCTTGCAGTTGTAGAAAATATCCTGCAGATGTCGCTGCGATCTTCATATTTCAGCAGGATCGTTGCACATTTAAGGGATACAATATTTTAGCGCTTTTTTAAGTATTACAGTATTAGCCGATTTCCAAACTATATATTCTAGGCGATATACCTGGAGCTAAATATAGTGACCGCATTTCACTTCAAGTTACTTGAAGTCACTACTAAGTTTGGTAAATAAACAGTTGAATTTGGATTGACTCTATATTTGAGTGGCGACATACGATACTCAGACTACAGCGTCTAGAATACCTAGTATGGAAATCTATGGCTAGTAATGGCTATCCAAACAGTGCTAAAAATTTGTATCCCTTAAATCTGCGACGATTTTGCAGTCAATGGATACGGCGCGCCACACACCAGGGAGACATGCAACAAAAAAAGAGTGAGGCATGCGACAATTTCACCCTGCTAACAAAGAAAAAACCGGTTTGAGCAACAGAATTTGCCTCTTGTCTCACGATTATTGTCGCATGTCTCTCTGGTGTGTGGCGCGCCTACCGCTCACTGGCAAGAAAAGTGACACATCTCGCAAAGATTCGCTTTGCGTTTTATTAGGCCCCAATTGGTCTGTCATAGGTGCGTCTTGCTAAACAAGAAGGTTAATAAGAGTAGTTACACGAAAAATCACTTTATTACACTGTATGTCCATTTGTGACCATAGAAGAAGGGTGGATTATGTGGTGGAGGTAAAATTAACCACCCTCCAACCCTCATTCTACGTCTTCATTCTTTTGTGCTTTTATGCAGGTTTATATTCCTGCATGCAATAAGTGCTATAATTTCATATTAAAGTGAAGTCATGCAAATTTTCTTTTGCCTCTCCTGCGAAATTTACTTTTGAGGAGATGTATCAGTTTTTTTGCGGGTGAGCGATATATTATTAGTAGTGTGCCTAAAAGTCCAGTATTTAAGAGTCTTAATGGAAATCAGTAAAATTCGACCTTCCTCTTTTGTAAATAGTGAAATGCACCTTAAATAATGAAATTAATGTTACGTTACATAATTTTGCAGTCATTTATTAACAATAGTTCACGTCAAAAATTAGTTAACAATTTTGAGATTTACGATTTAATTAATTTAATACATTTAAAGCAATAAAGTCTCTAAATTTAATTCTCTTATATTAAAAAAAAAAACATTTAAAAATTTTTTCGCAATTTTAAAAAGAAATTTTCCAAAATTTTCAACTTTTTACGAAATTGAGTACCAAAGTCCACATATGTGGATCTACATTTACTGGTACCCTAGTGCATCAATTTTTTAAACTATTTTATTATTGTCATTTCTGAAGCCAAAATAAGTAGAAAAACCTATTCCAAGATTTTTTCAAAAAATATTTTTTGTTCAGTAACGAAGAGGATACTGACGATGACTTATAAGCGGACTTTGAAATCAAGCATGTATGTGTTCAATGAATTAAAAAAACTAATCGCCGCCTTATTAAATTATAGAAATATGTTATTAAATGAGGAAAGGGAAATCTTATAAGATTTCGTTGGCAGTTAAGTGGTTAAAGTGTACTTTGCATTGAAACACTTAAAGATATAACTGACTGATTTTTATAGTCACACGAATTTAGAATAATTTTTTTTTTTTAGTCTACAAATTATATGAATTCAAATATATGCCACAAAGAAACAAGGCTTTTTAGTAATGTATTTGTCTGGTTAGAAACATGTTTATTAAATTTTGGAAAAAAAATCTCCAGTTAGCAGTTTCGCACGTCAAATTCACAAGGACGTGTCCGACACTTTTAAACCTAAATTAGTTTTCTACTTAAACAGTATATGGCTCAAGCGTTTAAATATTTTTAAGTAACTATCTAAATAGAGCATTATCGATTTTCTAAAACGTTTTCATATCTAAAAAAGCACAATTTGTATCTGTTGAGCGTGTGATTTCACATCCGTGTGCATGTATTGAACATGAGTGTGTTAGTTATAGAAACATTTCCATAAATACTGAAAATTAAAATGAATTTTCGACACAAAGATTGGGAATTAGTTAAAATAAGGAGAAAAAAAATTAAGATTAAAATTTTTAAACATTTGTTTTAAGTATTTAGAAAGTATAAAAATCTAACATTTATTGTAAGATACGGAAACACTTGGGAGAAACTACTTCATTTTAAAACAATCAAAAAAATTATATCTCTTAAATATGCTTAATATACAGTACAATGCATATAACACTAACCCATTTACAACCAGTATCAGATAAATCCAACTTTTAAAAATTATATTGAAATTGCAATATGTAAGAAAACCGGATTTAATCATATCACATAGTAAATTATATTTGTGTGTCATAAGCGATTTTCGCTGCATAAATTTTGGATGCACACAATGGACCTTCAACAGACTTATTATCCATTATTTAAGGCTGTTCTCAAAAAAATTCTGAGCTCAACAATACAATTTCTTTTCACACATTCTATATGTAAAAATACGTAGTCTTCAGATATTACTATTTAAGAGCGTTTGTGTAATAAGTTTCATTTTGTTATAAACGTAGTACATCTTTAGTTATAATTGACTGTCCTCAAATTACGATGATTTCCAGGTTTCTCTGAAATTGGCGAAGGAAAAGTTTCATAGTATTTTCTTAACACGTAGAATGCCAAGTTTATTTTTTCTGTCTTTCCGTTTGGGCCATGAAATAAGATTCCCATTACACAATCTACAAGTGTCATTCACCAGTGGCTGACGTGGCACTCAACGTGTTAAAGACTCTGTACATTTATTGAAAAATAAATTCAATTTCTTAGTAACTAAACAAAGATGCTTGGAAAAGTTTTACATTTAAGAATAAAAATAACTTTCTGAATCCTTCATAATGTACATAGATTATATTTTATTAACCCTTAACCGCAAATAAAACAAGTCGGAAATTGTACGTCAAACGTGGCAAATGAGGCGCGTTCGTACTATAACTTCTTTGATAAATATTCTGATCTAGGTGCAATAGCTGTTGCACACTTATGCAAAAATGCCCTAATATAAAATTTATTACTCTTCTGTATACTAAATTCAAGAGTATAAATACGGAAATAATATGACTCCATATTGAATATGATAATCACCAAGGCAAACTAGAATTATTACCTATCATGGGATATCATTGAATTAAGTACACATGATAGGATTAAATAGAACGATGAATAATTTGATTCAATTTTTCGTAAAATTTGTAATCACTCCATAAAATTCTGCAACGATTAATATAATAAATGTTAAACCATTCTGTTAGGTAGTTTTTGTACGTATTTATATAATTATGAACGCACCTAAAATACTATTTAATTTCTACTATATGAAATCTCATCTCAAACCTATGTTGTTTTTTTTTATATATATATAACAAATATTACATTGAAAAAATAGTGACAAAAAATTTATAAAAAAAATTCTTTTCATACTGAAGTTTAATTAGTTATAACCGACCAAATATTTCATTTAAAAAAATCTATTTTTCTTTGTTAGTTATCATAGCCATAGACGCCAACTTTACGGGGCCAAAATAGGCAATAAGGCATAGTTCTATTACTAATTTAAAAAAAGTTTTTGTCTTATTAAATCACTGCCATTAATGCAGAAATAGCATTTTTAAATTAGTGAAAATTTTTCCTGATTGCCCTACACTAAGCCGTCATTTATGACAAATGGTAATCGTCACCATATCCTATCGCAGATAATTGCTACAAAATCTGTAATTAAATAGGGATAGTTCATTATATGTTAATACTTTTACTCTACATTCTTCCTAATTTGCCCTGTCAATGCATTTGATCACAGCACACTTTTGTATCGTTTAGTTGTAAATATTCGTGGATATACCTTTAACTTTAATACCATTTAACTATAATAAAATAAACGGTCAATTGCGAGCATTACTCGCGCACAGAGGGTTCCGTAGAATAAATATATGAATTTGTAATTGTATTATAAAAAAAAACTTTGCTAAAAGAATACTAAGACTTTGTAAAAAACTATACAACGTAGAGTTGGGTATAACTGTATATATTAGAAAAGTGTAAATGGGTATACCATGAAAGTTCAAAGAAATATGAGACCTAAATAATATCAAATATAGCTATCCGTATAACTCTTTTTTTAATATTATCCTAATCTGTTTATGACGAACTTAATTCGGTACTGACAATAAAAGCAGTGCATAGTTAAACTTCATTTGACATTTCATGAAACTAAATTCAGCGTAGTAATAACCTTTATTTCTACAGTGTAGCTAAAACAAAACCTTTGTTCGAAGTTTAAATTTGGCATTGTGCTAAGCGCGCTTCGAATTGAGGTCTCAAAGGTGCAATGACGTCTTGGTCAGTGCCGCATTTTTCCAGATTGGTGTTTAATTAAATTTTAAAGTCACTCGAGGCATATTGAGACATACAATCAATTCAAACTATCGCGAATCCCACAGTATTTATGCGATTCATTCTAATTAAACATTTCGAGGGCGATGCCCTTGAAAATCGGACACCTAATTTTAATTCCAAAACAGACAAACGGCACCAAGAATATTTAATTGAAATTTTCCTTTTACCATGTACGTGAAAATAAGCGAGTTCGCATTTTCTAATAAATTCTTTTATAAATTCTGGTGTCAGTTCATTATTTCATAAGTTTATAAATAGAATTAATCCGTGCCGGAAAGGTTTAAGTGGTCGCAGGACTCTTAAAACTTCAAAATTTAAGAAATTTAAATTTTTTTAGATGTTAAACTCCTATCTTATCTGAATATTTTGATATATTTTTTTCCTTGAAATTCCCATTAGAACAGAAGTTTTGGCTCTTAGAATTATACCCGCTCAATAGCTGAAGCGGCGTTTCCGAAACTTTAAATTCATTATTTTCCAAATGGTGTATTTTGTGCATAACGCGCAGGATACCTCAAAAACTTCTGAATATTTTTTCATGAAATTTTCAAAACATATTTGATGTTAGTCTGTATGCACTGAACCTAAAATTTCCCTTTTATTGTTCAAAAAAATATTTTTTTTATGTGATTTTACTGTTCAAATTTTCAAAATTTTGTATTAGCTAAATGCAACATCGCATTAAAAATATAAAAATGCTTTAAATACAAATTTATTTAAGTTCAGGGAAATTATTAAAATCTGAAGTATAAGTAAGCACCAAAATTTTCATTCTAGTTGCAATATTTATTTTCTAATCCTGCGCGTAAACTGTTATGCCAATTTTTTGTTCGACAAATGTCTAACAGTTTCTAGCCCCCTACAAATTCTAATTCTACATCTTGCAATATTTTAAATACATGAAACGAAAGAACATACTTATATCTTTCATCCCAATTAAAATTTTGTTTTAAAATCATATACATTTTAAGACATTAAATGTTGAAAATGGTCTTTTTTTCATTATTCCACTTTTTAGAGTCCCGAGACCCCTTAAATTAGTATGTTTTTAACAATTTGACGTTTATTGCTTTTATACTGTTACTGGACATTACATTACACATATATATCATTAAAAGTTGTTAACTAAGCATAGAGTACGCCGCCCCTGTCCCTGTGTGAGTCCAAACTGACCGTACCTTTAAGAGTTAATATCTCGGCTTATTACCGACGATTTGTTTTCGAAAATCATTATCATCAATGCTTTTATTCTCGATAGGTATATTCAGCGATGCTCAACAATTTTTCTGAATGTCCGTAAATCGAAATTTGTGTATAACAGAAAAATGCTAATTACTCAAAAACTATGTGACCTAGGGTAATCGCTATAATTTTCCGGCAAGGTTTATATTAAATTCTACAAACTCTAATTTTTTCATAATTTTAGTTTCAGTAGATTCGGAATTAGATAGGGGGAAAAAATATTTTTGCGCTAGATTTTCAACAATATCTTTGAAAATATAATACCTAAAATTAAAAGGAATGTATTTTTGAGTTCAGCGTTACAAAAGCTTCCACAGGATACCCCACATGGTATATAAAAAAAAAGATTTTATTTTTCAAGTAGCATACTTAGCCCCTCTACTTTTTTACTAAATATATTTATGAATGTTTATTAATCTGAAAATATGTGGGTCAATGGTCTTTATTACTTCCCCGAATTTGAACTTTCCACGTTCCATAGTTTACGAGAAAAATGGCTGTGACAGACAGACGGACAGACACAGGGGTGATCTTAAAATGGTTCCGCTTTTACTTTTTAAGTACGGAACCCTAAAAATATCAAATTATAGAAGAAATTGTTCATGATAATATATTTTAAAGAGGAATGATAATAACTTTCGAAACAGTTTAATATGACTTGAAATTCTTAGAAGCTTTTCTCGAAAATGTAATCTAAACACTTGTGAAACATGAACATTTTTATGAACGAAATTTCATTGGATTTAAAATTTGCGTTGAAAGCCAAATTAGGGATCACTGTACTATTAAAACTTTAAATTTAAAAGGCAAGATTCCTATCTTTAACAGTAATACATTAACGATTTCAGTGTTCGTTAAATATATTAAAGGAAAATTTCCAATGGGAAAACGTACATATTGTAGAAACTTTAATTTATAGTATTTTAACTAGTTGGCGAAATATGCATAAGTTAAAATAAGAATCTAGGTTCGAGAATAACAAATTTAAGTGAAGGAAATGTGCATTTTGTTTCCTTTTCAAATTACCGAATTTTCTGTACCTAAAATAGCCTTGTACCTATTACGCATATTTTTTTATTTTATCTATCTTTATCAAAAGCATGTACAACGAATCCCCAATAAAACGGACTGTGTGGAGACCACAAATATCATTTAATGAGTATCTCTGCTTTAGTGAGGGAAAACTCACAGCAGAATTTCTTTCTTTAGCAAAATATACAGTAACGATTTCTGGTGTAGATAAATACGTTACAGCTAAGCTTCCAATGAGGAAAAAGTACAAACTGTAGAAACTTTATATTATGATATTTTAATAAGATGGTAAAATATACATGAATGAATACAATATTTAAGGCTTGAGAAGAAAATCTATGAATCAGGATTTCTACATATTTTTCCTTCTTTTCAAATTCTGAAATTTTCTGCTTTTAGAATAACATTTTACGCATAACATACTTTTTTCTTAGTCAAGAACAGGGTATGCATTATACATGGGTAAATATAGTAGTGAAGCTAAAGTTGAAGAAAACAACAGTAAAGAGATCACAGATAAAATTCAGTATGTTTTAGTGACGGGACATATTGTGGTTAATCAGTGAGTTGGGAATTTGAAAATTGTCCGTAAAATTAGAGTTTTCTTTCGAAAGGTGTCTGTGGTGATAGGTTTAATTGTATATGTAAAGAAGTATAGAAACCAGCAAACATTATCAATATAACATATAATAATACAAACCTAAGAATGATAAGCAAATATTTTAATAAAATATCGGATTGAACTTATATTTAAAATAATTTCTAATTTATGAATTTTTTTAGGCCCCAATATATACACCACATGCCATCCTTGGAGCAATAATTAAAACTCCTACATGAAAATAGGAAATAAACACATTCAGAAATAAATAAAACAAAAATAACTTTCACTTATATAAATTGTAATAGAACAAAGTAAATATATATATATATATATATATATATTGATAGGAAATATCAAAATCCAATTTTTTTTTAAATATTTTTAATTTTCAGACATAAAAATAAAAGCTATACAGTTTCTTTATTTTAATTTTTGGACCAAAATCTTAAACAATTAGTATTGCTCATTCCTCCGTTTCAGGCAAGTCTCAAAGATTTATCGTAAAAATGGTACTGGAAATTATGGTGAAAAAAAGCTTTCTGGTTAGATTTGCACATGTAGAATACCAGGAAACGGTTACAGTGTCAATCTTGGCGAAACATACAATATTTGGTGATTTATCACCTACGTCTGGGACGTAGGTGATAACGGAATAGTACCAATACATTTCCCCACCCCAGATGAAAAGTACAAAATTTTACAAAATATAAACCACATTAACTAAGACGGGAGTAAAAACTTTATTTAAAAGAACATCATTAAAAAGTTTCTTAAAACAACCTATACACATTTTCTTTTTCCATCATCTCTATATATGAATATTTACAGCAGGAAGTCTGTACAAATATAAAAATTATGAATGTCTTTCGGTTAAAATTATTACATAACACTTTCCCGTACATACAACATATACATAATCTTACATTTTCTTCAGGAATTTTGGACAAATCAATGTAATTTTTGGTACAAATTCTATTTTTTTTTCAACATTTAATAACAAATTACACACATTTGATTAAACATTTTTTTATCGGCGAATATACGGCTGCGAACTATATATCTAAATAAATTAATCACAAAATGAAAAACTTATAGAGCAGTTCTATGTTTCAGAGCTGAAAAGAGGGAGCATTAAAATAATTCAATGATTTATAAATATTTGGAATAAAAGAAAAATGCATATACAAAATGATAGTGGGAAAGTATGTCTTTAACTGTATAAGATTTTGTCCTTTTTTACGCAATAATACGACCGACACATTAAAATATTAGCACGACAATAGTTTGAGATATATGAATATATTTTCTATTGCATAATATATAAATACATAAGATACTCAAATATCAATCAACGTGACAAGACTATATGTAATTATCATTTTATGAGAAAATAAATACTTAGGAAAAAATATTACCAGTATTATAATATTGTAATTACTAATATTTTTTATGACACAATATCTAGTGCTATAAGAATATATTCTCATATTTTGAAGTACCTTCCGTGTTTTTCGGGGTTTTTTTCTGATCGGTAAAAGTTAATTTGTCGGCTTCAGAAATGTACAGTTTACTATAATCTCACATTACAATAAAAATAAAGAAATAACGAAATTAATATCTGAAACATTGCATTGTTTTATTTATTTGTTGTTTTTATATTTTACTGAAGTAACAGTAAGATAAATGCTGATAATGCAGAAAGATTTATACAACAAGTTCTGATATGAGCCGACTCATGGGGGCAAAATACTAAGTCAAGCACACATCTAACACTAATTTTAAAAGTGCTATGTTCTATTTAATCCCTATGGTTAATTAAGTCAAAAATAGCGTTTTAAAACAATTAGTTTTGCAAGTTTTCCTGATCGGGTCCATAGCCACAATTAAGTATGTGCCTATTTTTCATAAAACACATTTAGATGGTAGATTACTAAAGAAGTTTAATGCTTATAACAAAAAATTGGAAGAAATATTTAAATGAAAGACGGGAATCTCACTAAAACCATACGACCTATGTGTACTAAAATAAAAAAGTTGAACAAAATTTAACTAAGCACAATTTAATATAAAGCTTACATTAACTAAATTGTGTTTTTCTGGAATATACTACTTCCTGCCACGTTGCATAAACTAAACAGTTATGTTATAGTTAAATTACATACGTAACGTCTTAGGGCGTCCTTCAGTGGCCCGTTTTTTGAAAACCAGTACTTTTTTAGAAAAAAAAATGGGTGGTAGGTTTCTGCATCAATTGCAAGAAAAACGCACTAACCGGCATGTTCCTATGAAATTTATAAAAAAGATTTTTCTTTAATAAAAATGGTGTCCTAAAATCTCACCGAGTGAGATCCCTGCGTCTCTCAAAATTGGTACTGTGGACATATGTTTTTACTATTTCATTTCACTAGTATCATACAATAAAATACCTGATGCTAGGTTCCATAAACTAAACAGTCATGATTCATCTAAATTACATATGCTACATATGATAAAATCGGTAGTGTTGGTGTTATTACTATTCCATTTAATTAGTGAAAATTGTTACACAAAATTTTTGTAAAAGGAGAAAAAATGGGGTATATGAAAAATATTAAAATGTGAAAAATCTTAGATCAATGGAAGGTTTCCATCCAGTATAAACAATCATTGTCCAAAATGGGTGGGGCAGCTTTTTGTCAAAATCAGAATAGGTTAGTCTTTTTCTATTTAATAATAATATAATTTTAAAGATTTATATATCTCCTTTCAAACAAGTTTCAAATTTAGATTGAAAAAAAAAATTCCCAACTAAAAGAACGGTAAAAGTATTTATATATAAAAAGTACTTGTATTTCAGAAATCGTTTCAGTACGAATGTTTAATATACCTGTCTATATATTAATATATGAAATTAAGTATTATTTACCTAGAAATACAATATAAATGTTCATAAATTGCTTGAATATAGTTTAAATCTTGATAATGTAACCTAGCATGCTTAATAGTTTAATAGAAAAGTAGCAAACAATAATTATCTTTTCAGGTTCGACAAAAATTGACTTCGCCTGTGAATCAACTTATTTTATAGTATTATAAAATGCTGAAGAAAATACATAATGTAAAACAAAATAAATATGAGTTAAAAATTACAAATTATTTTAATATGGATATTTCAAGAAAATAAAAACAAATTTTCAAAATGGATGAAATGTCAACTGAATAAGAATTTAAATTTAGTTTATAGGCGAAGAATATTTGACGTCAGATATTAATAAAGAATCAGACATCAACAATTTGATATGGACTTCTTTCTCATATTAGTCAACGTGGATCAATGACTATTATGCCTCACATAATCCACCATTTCGACTGTTATGTCGGCTCTTGGAAAGTCCATTTACTATGAACTCCTTCAAAATGTTGGGTAAGATTATCGCTGCGACTAAATCTCTTAAAGCATTCAGTGCACTGGAATCTTTTTTCATCTGAAATATTAAAATCTCATGAGATGAATAAATTTTACAGAATAAAGTTTAAAATAAAATCGCATGACGTAAGCATAGAAATGTTGCCTTCTTGCAAATTTTGCAGAACAGCATGATGAAGAGAGGAATGAGGGCATTTTTATCCTCGGTAAACACTTATTTAATATGTGAAATAAGAAAGAAATTTATAGATTAATTAAACATACAAACTTCCGATGTTCTGAAAGCCAAAACTCAGAAGATTTTATTTCAGAAATCAGGAAATATTTTTAAATGAAAACCGATCTTTTAGATGCGAACATGCTTAATAAAACTTTAATTTCAAATAGTACTCATTTATGTTTGAAGATTAAAAACAAGTGGATAAGCGTGATCACAGATCGAACCGAGGTTTCCGTTTAATATTCCTTTCAAAAAACTTTATCCAATTGCAAAATCTGTTAGTTCCACATTTCGCAACCAGGGGGCGCACTCTATTCCACACAAAACTCTATCCGAACGAAACTCCGTTTTACAACCTATCCGTAGATATATTCGGGACCATAGCACCCGAGATAGGTAGGCACCCTCTGACGCCAAAAAATGGAGCTAAAATATGTAAGTCTATGGTGTATAATATGAAGGATTGGTCAAAGAGGTGTCGGCAAAAGTTTAAACAGTGCCCCCTGGCTGAAAAGGGGGGAGGATAAAAAATTGCCTAAAATACACAAGTTAGAGCACAGAGGGGTAAATAATATAAGACTTTTTGAAATTTTTATTATTTTTCGTGATCGCAAATGTTCTGCTATAAGTATACAAAATTTCAAGTCTCCAACTTAATTTGGGCCTGAGTTAGAAAAATTACTTAAAATACACAAATTAGAGACCGGAGTGGTAAATATAAACATTTTTGAAATTTTTATAATTTGTCGTTTATCGCAAGTGTTTAGCTATAATTATGCAAAATTTCAGGACTTCAACTTAATTAGGGGCTGAGTTAGAAATAAAGCTTAAAATACACAAGTTAGAACCCAGGGGGTTAAATATAAGATTTTTTCGAATTTTTATGATTTGTCGTTTGATCGCAAGTGTTTAGCTGTAATTATGCAAAATTTCAAGTCTTCAACTTAATTAGGGGCTGAGTTAGAAAAAAAAAAAAAGCTTAAAATACACAAGTTAGAGACCAAAGGTTTAAATATAAGATTTTTTCAACATTTTAGGATTCGTAGTTTGATGTGAGGTGTTCAGCTATAAGTATGTAAAATTTCAAGTCTCTAATATGTATAGTTTCTGAGAATGGGCTCTGTGACGGACAGACAGAGGAGCGAGACGAATAGGGTTTCGTCAGATGAACGAAACCCTAATAAGTATATCTCTTTTGTTCACATAAATATATATATATATATATTAGGAGTACCGGAAAATTCTGCCGCATAATGTTCTTTCACGCCTACTTTTTTTAAAATTCAGATTTCTTCATTGGTATTCATCATGTGAAATGTGAAAACTATGGGAATTTTACCATTTAAAAAGTAGTGCTAACGATGAAATCAGAATTTTAAAAAAGGAGGAGTGAAAGAACATTATGCGACACAATTTTCCTGTACCCCTAATATATACACCTCTAACGTGTAAAACAAATTTAATAGTATATCTGTTATATTTTCCCATAATTTTAAATTAACTACATATAACAGGAGAAATATTTGTTTCCCCTCAAACACTCATAAAACTACAGTGAAGGTCTTCATTCGATAATTAAAAATATGCTCATAGTAATCAAAGTTCACTTTTTAAGTACTGTTGATCATCCATCACACTCTAAAGTACAAAGTATACCTCGAATGCAGTTTTTATTTTTGAATCACTGTGCATTTGATGGTAAAGTAACAGATATTATGATATGTTTCTCCACACTCCAGATTTTTGACATGTGAAAATCAGGAGAATTAAAAAGTCTGATTAATCTATAAAAGATTAACAATTATCAGACAAAATCGATTAACCGATACCTCTACAATTTCATCATAAAAGTGTTTGCGCCTGATAGCAAAATTTCTGACGATTTTTTTTTTTATTTATAAACACTATACAATATTTTAAGATTGCAAAAATACAGATAAATGATCTATTTAAATATGAGGGGCTCACAACCATAGTAGACCAAGTTCATTTTGAAAAATAAATTATATAGTCCATTTAGAAGATGCAGAAAATGCGCTGTATTCACTCCCACGGTGAACCAAGTCTCTAAACAGATGCCATATATGAGAAAGTATGTGAATAAAAAAACTTTGTTGACAGTGGGAGTAGATAAAGTGATCTTATGCATCTTGTAAATGGCTATCTCATTTGTTTTTAAAATAGACTTGGTTTACTATAGTTGTGAACCCGTCATATATTCAATGCATTCCAAATTTTATTCAATGATGTATTTTTTTCGCAATAAATTAAAATAGATTAAAAAAATTCTTATATAGTGGCACTTCAATTTATTTTTTAAAACAAATATCTTCAGAATATTCTAATTGCAATTAACGATAAATTAATTTAAAAACAAGGAAGAAGGCTGGTGTAATAAACAGGTATTATGTTCCAAACAAAAACACTTTTTCAAAAATAATTTTAGCCATCAGTACAGAGATAACACCGCCTCCTTAATACTGCCCCTACGCGTTAACACAACAAGGACGACAGTCTTAGGCGAACATTTTTCAGCCAGCGGAGCTTAGGCGGATATTTTTGAATGATCCATTGAATTTAAATACCACTATTTTATTTAATAATTTTATAAATGTATTGTAGTAAAATTTAAGATATCGTAGAGACGATAAAATAAAAATATATAATACAATAGCTGCTTTTTTGTGTGTTAGCACATATTCCTATTTTTCAGGGACTGCCGGAGAGACATTAAAAATTTACACATTCTATTAGCACATATACAGTAATTTCATTCATGATTAATGGTATTTTGTGTACATCCTCATTTAAGGGATATCATACAGTACGTTTTCTTTAGCTTTTTTTATATGTTTAAGAAAATCTTTAATTGAACTGAAGTTCAGTAAAGACATACGCTATACCCATTCATATAAATCTTTTGGGAATAAGAAAGCGATTTGAATGATGTTACAAAACCTCATATACAAAAGAGTGGACAAACGCCTATTAAAGAGAGAGTGAAAGCCATAAATTAATTTAAATATTTTTCTCTTAAATGACTTTCTCTGATTAGTTAGAAAGTTAATATATAAATTGGGGATTTTTAAAGTTTGTTTCAGTTTTCACTATAAATTTTTGAATCGCTTAATTGTAAATATATTAAAAAAAATTATTCAGATAAATTTAGAAACAAATTACCCAAATGATAAGAATGAAAGGTCAAATTAGATAGTACATTTTGACAATATTTATATATTCGACTAAAGTCAATATCATATTTGGAGTACAGTACGCAAAAAAATCTATTCACTTCAGGCAGTATTTTTCTGCTTACTACTTGCATTTTTATGGTTTTTACCCATATGAAATCAATTTTTCTAAACCACAAATATATTTGTTTTTATAACTATGAAAATTTAATAAAATGTCTTTGAATTCTTACATTTCTGGCCTGCTTTGAACGAAAAAACTCAAAATAATGTGTCAAAAGTAGGTATTAATTACAGAGCTGGCACAGACAACTATTTTTGTATTCTATTCGCACTACTATTTTGAAAACAAATTATTTTGTAGTATATTTCTCTTGCAGATTTTGTCAAAATAAGTGAAAAATTTGTGTTTTTAAAAAATGGTGCGAGTTAGAATTTGAAAACAGTAGCCGGTGGCAGCCTATAATTAGAAAAACGAAAAAGTGTCGAATTTTTAGACTGTAGACGACTGCTGAGAGATAGGTGAAAACATAAATGCTTACCAGTGTGTGTTTTTTCATGTCTCCGTAAGTTCGCAGAGCGTCTATACCTCTTCCCACAGGACAGCCACGTGCAAACAAAAGGCTTCTCACCAGTATGCCATCGAATATGATTTTCAAGTTCGGAAGCGTATTTAAACACTCTAGTGCAACCAGGAAAATAACATATGTGTTTCTCTCTCGATTCACTATTTCTAAAAGAGATTGAAAATATGTTTATAATAGAAGTATTTTACGATAATACTATTACATACATGACAACATGCCTATTTTAAAAGCGTATATAGGGCAGTCACAAACTTTTATACCTCACGTACAAATTAAAAATTATATGTGCCTGACATATCCCCTACTTTCTTTTTTATTTATGACTATCAGGAATAGAAACAAAAGTACTAACAAATTGTTTCAAATATGCTTTTATTTGCATTTAATGTAGCTTTACATGAAGTAAATTCTTAATTTTATGGTTGCGTTTGTTTATGCTTGAGTATTTGTTGAAATTCTATTTTCTAAAATAAAATGATTTTTAAACATGACATGAAATTTTAAGACCTAGTAATAGAGTTGTTATACTGATGTCAGTCAATGAGATGAAAACTTTTTTCAAAGGCTCATTTAGCTGCACAGAGTTGTATATTGATTGGTGTGACGGAATTGTTCCGCACCTCTAGCACATTTTCGCATATTCCCCAAAAGTACGTGTACCGCACTTTGACAAACTCTGATATATGCAATATCATTGAAGTTTTTAATGGACTGTTTAATGCTTACAAACCAAAAGGGTTTGCCTCACAAGTTTTAACAAGCTTATATTTTAGAGAACAGCTTTTCTTTACTTTTAGAAAGAAATACCATTAAAAAGGATGTTCCTTTGTCAAGTTCAGTAGAACTGATAGCCATGTATTTCATTTCAAAATAAACTATTTCCATTGATAAGAATTTCCATAGATAAACAGTTTTATTTTAACTCTTTCTATTCTGAGAGTTAAATATTGATGGTAATGTCAAATGTATATAAGAAAATAATAAAAATAAAACAAGTTCAAATATATAAGAGGACTCCAAAAGCCAAGGGGTATCAGTGACAACATTTAAATAATTGAACTAAGTGCACAGACGACCTGGAAATATGTTTTTTTTTCCTTTTCAGGTAAAGAAATATAAGTTATTTTCTAAATTATGTATTGTGTTTTAGAGATCAACAACTTTTTCCGAATAATGATCAATATTGTTTAATTATAAATTTAAAGAAAATTGCACTCTACTTTTTTCACATTTTTTAAAATAAGAGTTTCGATACCACTGTGAAACAAGCAGCAGTTTCCTATTTCAATTCAGTCTATTATTATTGATGTTAAACTTTAACGTCAATAATCTTTCAACTCAATTTACTCCAAATCGAAATTTTTTTCACTTGTACCCCTTGGCTTCTGAGGTCCTCATATAATATATACCTGTTTACCTAAATCATATAAACCGTCCTTTTATCTCAAGAAACCTCAGAAATAAGAAGATTTCTAAAATTTAAAACAGCATTTCTGAAAAGAAGATTCCTTTAGCTCACTGTAAATTTCGGAAACATTTCTGAGCAGTTTTTACAGGGTATGAAACAGTTTTCCCAATCCTGAACGAAGATTTTCCCGATGCTCTAAATTCTCACATAGACATTTCCAGCTGCGTAACAGAATTTATACATGCAAGAGTAAAGAAATAATGTCCTCATCTCTCTCTCTATATATATATATATATATATATACTTTATATATATACAGGGTGCAAAGAAAAGTCCCTTTAACCTGAAAATACTTGCGAACGGAGAGAGCTACAGCTATGCAAGTCAGGTAGCAGTATAGTAAAGCGATTACGCCCGACCTAATGCAAACGACAGCAGCGCCCCTATTGGCGAAATTTGGAAGATAGCCATTGCAAATCGAAAACGAAAAGAGATAGAGCAAAATTTCCAATTAGAAAGATTTAGAGCATCAATTAATTAGTACGAAACAACATTTGGTTTGCACGGATAAGATAAATCGTCACCTGTATACCCAAAAATGTCCGAAATCGATGAGCGACAATTCTTCTTTGCATATTCATATTTCGGAAATGTAGCAGTGCACAATTGCAGATTGTGACGTTGTACTGTGCTGTAATGTCTGTAAAAATTTAATTTCCAATGCATTAAAAATTTTAGATTAACCCTTTCAGGGCCAGAAGAATTCTGTTCATAAACTGATGAAATAATTAACTAACACCAGAATATCCAAACGAATTTCTTAGAAAATAAAAACCTACTAATTTGCACTTTCATTTCAAAAGCAAAATTTTATTAAAATATTTTTGGTGCCATTTGTCAGTTTCGGAATTAAAATTAGGTAGCTAGACCGTCTAATTACCATCCTTGAAAGGGTTAAATCTATGGCGTCGTATTGAAAAGGCTTGCAATAGATGTTCCATGCTGAGAAACGTGCATGCAGAATTACTCTCACGAATACAAACGTGTATCGTGAGCAATGGCGAACTTTTCGAAAAGACTGAATATTAACAGGTTGAATGCCAAGTCTATTTTGTCTGTCTTTCCGTTTAGGCCACGAAATAAGACTCCCGTTACAGAATCTATAAACGTCAGTCACCGATCACTGACGCGGCCTAAATGGAAAGCTCAGTGTCAGTCACCAGTGACTGACGTGGCATCCAACGTGTTAACCTATTATCACTGTGAGACAGTTTGTCTTTTTTGCTATTTTTTGTGTGATTTTATCAAAATGTATTGAGATATGTTCGTATTTATACCATAAATTGTGCGTATTTCTTCATACTTCTGGCTATTCCATTCAAACGTTTACACAAAATGGAGTGCATCGATTTCGGACAATTTTGGGTATACAGGCGAAGATTTATCTTATCCATGTAAACCAAATGTCGTTTCTTACTAATTAATTGATGCTCGAAAAATTTCTAATTGGAAAATTTGCTCTATCTCTTTTCGTTTTTAATTTGCAATGGCTATCTTCAAAATTTCGCCAATAGGAGCGCTGTTGTCGTTTGCATTAGGTGGGGCGTAGTCGCTTTAATATACCGTTACCTCACTTGCATATCTCCAGATCGCTCCGTTCGCAAGTATTTTCAGGTTAAAGGGACTTTCCTTTGCACCCTGTATGTGTGTGTGTGTTAGCCACATTGAAATTTCAACTTACTTTAGACCCAAAACTAATTAAGCAGCCATAAAATTTTGTGATTTAAGTAAAGATTTTCAAATCATGATACCAACCAACCAACCGGGAAGTCGCGCACACGCAAGCATACATACACACACATAAACATATATATCTATACTTATCTATATCTATACTCATATTATAAAGAGGAAAAAATTGTTTATTTGTCGGAGATAAGCTCTGGAACTACCGAACCGATTCTTAAAGTTATGGTATCAAAATGATGGTGTTAGTCCAACTTAGAACATAGGCTATATCTTATGTCCCTGCCACTGGCCAAAAGGGGGTGCAGGAGCCAAAAACGTTCCAAAAATGCGATTTTTGTGTTACTGAAGGGCCTAGAAACATGAAATTTGGAATGGTAGTTAATTATAAGATACTAATGTTCTCTAAGGACATTTCTTTAAAAAATTTAAATTAAAAAGCGGTGAAAATGCGCAAAAAGCGTTCTAAAAACGTTCTAAATGGCGATTTTTACGCTATCTCAAGAAGTACCAAACCGATATAAAAAATAATGGTGGCAAAATGATGGTGACAACCCTTGCTCTAAAATAGGCAACATTTTATGTCGGTGCCTCTACCCCTAAAGGAGGTGCAGGAACAAAAATGTTCGAAATTGCGATTTTTGTGTTACTGAAGTGCCCAGATACAGGGAATTTGGAATGGTAATTACTTATTACGTATAAATGATTTCCAAGAACATTTCTTAAAAAATTCGAAATTTAAAAGGGGTGAAAATGAGCAAAAAGCGTTCTAAAAAACGTTCTAAATGGCGATTTTTACGCAGTCAAGAGAAGTACCAAACCGATTTCAAAAATAATGGTGTCAAAATGATGGTGACAACCTTTTCTCTAACACAGGCTACATTTTATATCGGTGGCACTACCCCTAAAGTGGGTGCAAGAGCTAAAAAACGTTCGAAATTGCGATTTTTGTGTTACTGAGGAGCCCACATACATGGAATTTGGCATGGCAGTTACTTATTAGATATAAATTATCTCCAAGAACATTTCTTAAGAAATTCGAAATTAAAAAGGAGTGAAAATGCGCAAAAAGCGTTCTAAAAGCGTTCTAAAAGGCGATTTTTACGCAATCTCAAGAAGTACCAAACCGATACAAAAAATTATGATGTCAAAATGATGGTGACAACCCTTGCTCTAACACAGGCTACATTTTATGTCAGTGCCAATAATCCTAAAGGGGTGCAGGAGCAAAAAAAACATTCGAAATTGCGATTTTTGTGTTACTGAAGGGCCTAGAAACATGAAATTTGGAATGGCAGTTACAGGGTGTCCAGCGAATAAGACCCTGATTTCAAAATTAAATATCTCAAAAACAAAGATCAATAGAATTATGCGGTAAACGGTTTGTTTATTAGCTAAGCTGTAAAAATTTTATGCAAAAGTTGCAAAATTTAGTTTATTTTAATAAGATATAAATGATCTCTAAGAACATTTCTTAAAAAATTCGAAATTTAAAAGTGGTGAAAATGTGCTAAAAGAGTTCTAAAAACGTTCT
This sequence comes from Maratus speciosus, assembly GCA_963932465.1. NCBI lineage: Eukaryota > Metazoa > Arthropoda > Arachnida > Araneae > Salticidae > Maratus > Maratus speciosus. Next base: position 269,470,406 of record OZ010796.1, on the reverse strand, counting down.
AAATGGCTATTTTTACGCACTCTCAGAAAGTACCCAACATATTTCAAAAGTAATGGTAGGAAATTGATGATGACAGCCCTTGCTCCAACATAGGCTTTATTTCATGTCGGTGTCACTACCACCTAGAGATTGCAGAAGCAAAAAGCGTTCTAAATTGCGATTTTTGTGTTACTGAAGGTCATAAAATCCTGAAATTAGACAGGACAATTATTTATAAGATACAAATGATCTCTAAGGACATTTTCTAAAAAATCGAAATTTTAAAGGGGCGAAAATGAGCGAAAAGCTTTATAAATTGCGATTTCTGCGGAATATCAGGAAGTACCGAACCGATTTAAATAATAATGGTATGAAAACGAAGGTGACAGCCCTCGCTCCAACATAGGCTGTATTTCATGTCAGTGCCACTACCCCAAAGGGGGTGAAGGAGCAAAAAACGATCTAAATTGTATTTTTTGTCATACTGCAGGAGCTAGCAATTTGAAACTAGGCATGGTAGTTACTTACAAGATATAAATGATCTCTAAGAACATTTCCTAAATAATTCGAAATTTAAAAGGGGTGAAAAGGGACGAAAAACGTTCTAAAAAACGTTCTAAATTGTGATTTCTATGCAGTCTCAGAAAGTACCCAACCGATTTCAAAAGTAATGGTTGGAAATTGATGATGACATATTACTCCAGTATAGGATCTATTTCATGTCGGCGTTACTACCACCTTGCGGTTGCATTTTAAAAAACGTTCTAAATTGTGATTTTTGGGATACTGAAGGGAATAGCAACTTGAAATTTGGCATGGTAATTACTTATGAGATGTGAATGCTCTCTGAAAAGTGTTCCTTAAAAATTTGAACTTTAAAAGGGGTGAAAATGAATGAAAAGTGTTCTAAAAACGTACTGAATAGCGATTTCTACGCAGTCTCAGGAAATATAAACTGATTTCAGAAGTAATGGTTTCAAATTTATGGTGACAACCCCGCTCCAACATAGCCTATATTTTATGTTGTTGTCACTACCACCTGGGGGTTACAGGAGCAAAAAATGTTCTAAATTGTGTTTTTTGTGTTACTAAGGGGGTCTAACATTTTAAATTTGGAATGGTAATTACTTCAAAGATGTAAATGTTTTCTAAGAAATTTCGAAAGATAATTCCACATTTAAAATGATGAAATGAGCGAAAAGCGTCCTATAAGCGTTCTAAATTATGATTTTTAGGCAGTCGTAAGAAATACGAAACCGACTTCAAACATAATGGTTGCAAATTGATGGTGATAGAGCCTGCTCAAACAAACTTTATTTTATGTCGGTGTCACAACCCCTCGAGGGTTGCAGGAGCAAAAGATTTCCTAAATTGCGATTTCTGCGGTACAGGAGAGGCTAGAAACTTTAAATATAGCACGGTAGTTACTTATAAAATATAAATGTCCTCTAAGAGCAACCGAAAATGAATTCGAAATTAAACAGGGGTGAAGTGAAGGGAAGGAGCGAAAAGCATTCTAAAAGAGTCCTAAATTACGATTTCTGTGGAATCTCTGGAAATAATAAACCGATTACAAAAGTTACTGGTTGCGAATCAAGAGTAATAGTCCCTGATCCTATACGGGCTATATTTTATGCCGGTTTTACTACCATCTGGTTGGCAGGAACAACAAGAAAGCCTTTAAAAACATCTAAATTCCGTTTTATATAGAATATTAGGAAATACAAACCGATTTTAAGGTTAATGTTGGCAAATTAATGACGACAGTCTCTGTTTCAACATTTTTTGAGACATTCTATTTCAACTCTATTTCGGCATTTTATTTTGGTGCCACTAACACCAGAGAGGTGGTAGACTGTTAGACAAGAAGCTTGGATTTTGACATGACGGTTAATTTTAAGATGTAAATGTGTTAAGATGTTTCTAAAAAATTCAAAACTTCAAATGAATACTGAAATGAGCGTATGAAATGGGCAAAAAAGACTCAAAATATTTTCTAAATTATCATTTATTTGGAATTAGTTTTAGTTCTTCTTATTAATTAAAATCTCATTTCTGTCTATCGCACTTTATAATAAAGTTTAGTCAAATTGTGGCTTAATTTGTAATTTTTGAATTATTCCAAAAAGTGTTTTTCTAATAAAAAATATTCATGTAAATATCACTTGGCATATTTCAAATATTACGCGAGCAAAGCCACGGGGTTTGCTAGTATATATATATATATATATATATATATACTGGTTTTAACCCCGCAGTTGCATGTTGCAAGTGCATGCCGCCTGTCTCCATGGATTCAATTTCTTCTGGTTTTAGTTTGAATGTTTTTAAAGTTTGCCGTTTTTAAAGTATGTTGATTTTTAAGTTAGTTGTTTTTAGTTATTTTGTTGTTGTCATTTGGATTAGTTTATTTATTGTTGGATCAGTTCCGTAGTTTGGAATTTTTGGTTTGGTTTTTGGATATATATATATATATATATATATATATATATATATATATATATATATATATATATATATATATATATATATATTTAAAGTAATTACATTTCATTTTAATTGTCATACCATTTTTAAATTAGCAGCTTGAGATAGGTCTAACTTTTGGGTTACTGCCTTCAAGTTGTCAGATTTCGAAATTTTCTTTTCACGAAAAAAAAAAAAAAAAAAAAAAAAAAAAATCAAAGTTTGTAAAGCATTACATTCTTAAAATATCTAAATAAATCAGATTAGAGTTTGGTTTTTAAGGAAATGTAAACACACACATCAATTAATAACATAATCGCTGGCATGCATACACGTACACAAATAATAGAAAGTAAATTTTAAATAGTAACTTCATCCACAATGATCAACAATGTACGAAGAAATCATAATAATTACCCGACTGCAAAGAAGGGTTATGTGTTTCACGCGTATCTGTGTATGTGGATTTCTTTATACCCTTGAAACATCCCAACGGCTGGATGGATTTTAATGAATGAGGTCTCTATCAATTCGTCGTAACGGGCCAATGGTTATAGGCTAGGTTTTGTTTTTATAAATTCCAAATGGCAGCCGTAAAATACAAAATGGCGGTAGAGACGAAAAAAACCTTTACGCACCCTATTGAGTGGCATATCATTGGATAGGTCTTTCAATATGAAGACGATGTTTTATTGACTATTTTACAGTCAGAAGCTCCATTAAAATATTATATAACCTGGAAGTTGTATATGTAGGATCTCTAGCTTTACTGCAACTCTAACCATCATAGACATCTATAGACCTCATCTAAACAGTGTTTATAGATAGGAACTAACAATTAAACACAACTTAAAAGTCGTAAATAAAAAAAATAGGTAAGTAATATAAACAAGTAATATAAAAAAATATATTTTAAATCAATTCCTACTTAGGTCAATAAGAGACATTTTTTCTTCCCATTCTTCTTTCCTCTTGAGTGGCGCTAAAAATGCCTTGATCAAGAAGTGGACTCTCTCGGTCTTAAAATACTTTGATCAAGAAGAGGGATCTCTCGGTTATTGAAAATTAAATAATTTAATTTAATTAATGAATTGATATTTAAAAAAACTGAATTAACATCAAGTGTCGTCCACTACAAGTTAAAAAAATAATTGAGTTTGATTGGATAAATAATAAGTATTTTATTAACGATTGAAAATTTGAACAAGATACATATAGCGAGAGTGTGAGCTAATAGTAGGAATTGAAAAAAAAAATAGTTTCCAGGCATGTGATTTCCGCGTTTTTGCACACCAGTATATTCTTAGAGAAAATGATATTTCATTTAATCGAAACATTTTTGCGATTTAAGAGAACAACATTTTCTCTAACACTATACTGGTGTGCCAAAATCACATGCCTGGTTTCCCATTGATGAGAAATAATTAATTAGTTTGCTTTTTACGCAGTCGGGTTTTTGGATTTTTTTAATTTAATTGTTTATTTTACAAAATATATTTATGAAATTATAGCACTTTCATCATAGAAGTTAGTTTTAGAAAGATACTTTTTCATAATATTTAATTTTTTTTTAAGACTGCTTTTCAGAGCTGATTAATAATTATTTTAGTCAAAATAATAAATTTCAACATTTTCAGTTAGTAAAACTAAAAAATTAATGAGAAAATTGACAAGACAAAATTTCAAAAGGGTTAAAAATATATTTTTCAATATATAGAGTATAAAGTTAAACGTGCAACAAATAATTCACCTTTTATCAGGATTTATGCAGTTAGGACAGGTACATAAAACATATTTTCGCCTTCTTCGAGGAGCATTTAATTCAGAATTTGACGTTTGTGATTTAGTCAATTTGGCAGTTGTTGCAGTTGCAGCAATAAATAGATTAGGAATGGAATATTCATTAACTTGAGAATGCTTGTTAGAAGTACTCATTGTTGCGGGATTTGTAATAGTTGCTATATTGTGCCATTTATTAGGATCACCAGGTAATTTCTGCAGTTGATGGGCTGAAATTTATCACATAAAATTAAAAAAAGATACACATAATATATAAACAGTGAATTTCCTCTTCGAAAACAAGTTGCCATTTCTAATTTCCCTCAAACCATTTTTAACAGTAAAAGCAAGCTAAGATGACGTGTTTGAACTGATTTTTATATACTGAATAAGGGTAGGAAGGGATAGTGAAGTATTCATATTAGCACATTTCATTGAAGAAGATGAACATATAAATTCAATCCTTCACGTACAAGATCGATCTAGCACTTAAGGACAAATGTAGGGGAGACTGGTAATGAATGGGCCAATTTTTGTAATTTTTTCTTATAATTTTTTTCGCTCATAATTGGCTCTTCAGTTACTTTAATTATTTGGTTATATAAAAAAGCCATAAAAATTGCATTAGAAAATGTCTATAATGAATGATAATAGAAAATAAAAATATAGGAATTTTGCCCATTCATCCCCACCCAAGGAGTTGAATGGGCCATTGAAGGTAATGAATGAACCCCTAAATGAATTCAATGAAAAAAATGTGGAATTAATCTTTTATTCACCAAATATGACAAAATGAATGGTACTTTACATGATATTATCAAAGCATACTGAAATAGTAAGTAATACACAATGCTTACCAAAATTTATGAGCATCAAAAGTGATATTATTAAATCACATAATTGTAGCAAAAAATGACAAAATAATGAGATTATAAGAAAGAAAGAACATAAAATATACATAAAAATAATAGATAATACACATTATGATTTTACGAAATTTATATTTGTCAAAATTAATATTAAACGACATGGTTGTAACAGAGTTGGAACTGCTTATTCATCGACTATTTAGTATAAATCTCTGGTATTATTTATTCTACCCAACAGATTCAGAATAAAAACAATTATTCTAGTTTTATACCAATGGAAAAATACTGGTAGGTGTAATTAAAAACTGGACAGTTCACCTTAATCATTTATACAATTTAACATATGTTTCTAATAAATAACTAATATTTCTTAAGGTAGAAATGTGTAAATTATTTTTTAAACATAACTATAAACCTATTCTAATTATACAGTAATTTAAGATAAATCCATTACACCCAGTTATGTTTCATATTAAAGAGAAAATCAGAAAATAAGAAAGAAAACCATTTTTTCATGATCAGGGCAAAGGTGACCCATTCATGACCATGATATAATGACCCATTTATGACCATGATATAGTGGCCCATTCAGCCCCACCTATACTTCTGGAATATATTCAGGTTTTTTTAGTACATTAAATTCAAATAACATCTAAATTCATCCTAAAATTAGTTTACAGATAGGCAAAGACTTGTTAATACACATATCTGCAATGAAATAATAGATACTTTTTAGCTTATTTATTTTACTGAAAAGGGAAAAAATTTACTTTTCAATCAGATTCTTGACCATCCTACTCTAGTGGGAAAATGGCTTCTACCAAGCAATGGAAAATTTGATGAATTTGGTAGAACAAATATCTTTATCTATTGGTGGCATCTAAAATAATTTTATGCTAATAGATTTTCATGTTTTGGTAATGGCCCATTCATCCCCATGGCCCATTCATTACCACTCTCCCCTACTTATCCAAATGGCACACTCTTTAGTATGAAACCTATCTTACCACTCTTGTCCACCACCCTCTCAACACACATATCTCGAGCCTGCAGGTGTACAATTTTTCAATTAAGAGCAAAAGAAGATTTGAATAATAAGAGTTATCACGATGTTTCATGATGAAACTCATTTGAAGATCTGGGTAGAAGTGGATGTTAGAAAAATAAAACTTAAAATATTGTAGACTTTTTCTGTAAATTTTACTGATTTATTCCCACTTTAGCAAAGTAAGTTTAATGTATAAATTGGTGGTGCTATGTCCTTCCAAAAAACCTTAACATTTAACCCCTTGGGGACGAGCGACACGTATACGTGCCGGAAATAGGCTTAAGGATCCTCGTTTATCCTCACCAGTAAAATTTTACTGTAAAATTTGCCTTATTTAATCCGAGCATTTTCCCGATTTGAATAGGCACCAACTTCTGTTTTTTAAAACCGGTAGCAAAACAATAAACATTTCGTAAAAAGATCCCGTCGCGAAGGGGGGTTAAGGAGGCACAGGACCTTTAAACTTTCAAAAATCAGTTTTCGGTTTATTCTGAATGTTTTAAAATTTCTCAACAATATGCAAAAACACATAAAAAATTGGCATTATTTCTTGAGTTATAATCATTTATAGACGGTGAGAAGAACTGAATGAACGTAGATATTGAAACTTTAAAAAGCGTTTTCTCAGATTAGTAAATTTGGAGTTTGCGCACACTGTTTCTTTTAAACTATATAAGGTGCAGCTTAAAAACAATTAACCAAATATGCGTTTGTTTATAGCCTACATGCTAAAACCAACATAAATCACATATTTCGGTTATTTATTTTTTTTTTTTTTGCACTTGAAAAACTTGAATAAATTTTTGAAAGTTTTGAACTTTTTTATATTTTGTGCTAAAATTAAAATTTAAAGAAAACGTTTTGCGTATATTTCTTTTTTAAGTTAGAAGTAGGTGTGTTAGGATTCTATTTTGTTCAAAAACTGTTTTCTATATGCACAACCTATGTAAAGTTTTATCATGCGCGCAGCACTTAACTTCTTCAGTTCCGAAGCTAAAATAATAATACAAATGCTTATTCATTGGTTTTTTCCAAATAAAATGACGGCGTAAATGACAGAAAAAATATCTTTTCTGAAATTGATCCTTTAGGGGCTTAGTAATTTAAGTTCAAAAATATGGATTTAAACTACAAACCCACTTAAAACATCAATTTAAAAACCATTAACCTAAATTAACGCAATCGCAAATTTAAGAGCTTTACACAAGTAAATAATCTACAAATCCTCAAAAATTTTTATTGAAAAAGATGTAAGTTAAATACTTATGAAAATTTCTAACTTTCTTGGTCATACTGTCTTTTGGGCATTTTTAGGCATTTTGCAAACTCAGCTGAAAATAACATTTATTTTATGTGGGAATCAGCTTAGATGCTGCCGTTAGTCATTTGCTTTGAACGCAAAAATATTCCGCTATTAAGAAGTGATGTGAAAATGTAAAAAAATCGGACATTTTAGTTTTTATAAGGAAAAGAACAGAGGTCCCCGTTTGGGGATCCAAGGATCAAAGAGGTTAATCACGCATTAGCGAGATGAATTTGTAAATTTAAAAGTTATATATTAATTTGTACATACAACATTAATTTCTTCTGATAATGTAGTTATCGATATATACTTTAGACAGAAAGGGGAAAAAATCTTAACTGCATATTGTTTGTGTTTTGGTATTTGAATAGGACGATATTTTTGACTGTTTCGACACACTCAAAGGTACTGTACCCCCTTAATTTCAAATATTTTTAAATTAAATTAAAAATATTAAATATTAAAAAATAGTGTGCAATAGCTTCTAAACGACTATGAATTTTAGCAATTTACATTTATCATAAAATAGAATAACCCATTAAAATGATCATTGAGTAATATCATATTGCACTCAGGTCTTCATTTCTTTGCTTATTCAAAATCATAGTTTCAACTCCAAATCGTTGACGGGTCATTCCATGTCAGTTCAGGCAGGCATGTAACCCACCATCACAGATTTTGATGAAACTGCGTGTGTTTGTTCCTTTTATTAAGATATGATTCCAAGTATTTTTTTTTACTCCTTGGTCAAATAGTTTGAGAAAAAAATTGTCAAAATTTTGTCAAAATTTTGAAAACTGCCATCAGTTGGCATTCTTGACTGCTCGATTTTCAAATGTAGCATGACATAAATATGATCATATTTCAATATCTATTCCACAAATCATCTTCAAATAATTTATGCATAATATATAGGGTACGTATTTTATGAAAAAAATACTGTTATGCTTATATAACATTTTAAGTGTGTCTAAAAAAATGTTTAATCTTTGAAGTCGTGATTTTTTTATGAAAAATAATGCATTACCTAAAATAGCATTATTAACAAAAGGCGGTATTTTTATTAAATTAATTTTTTGTGGGGGATATACTTAAAGGTGTCCTTTACCTGATTCTGAAATAAAAGTAGTGGGATTTTGGGTGTTTTTAGTAGTATTTCATATTTAAAAATATTTTGAGGCGTATTTCAAATCAAATCAAGCAGAGTCATTCCATGTCAGTTCGCCTAAGATATTTAATTCACTGTCACAAATTTCAATGAAACTGGGTATGTTTATAGCTCATTTTAAGACATGATCAAGGAAATTAAAGGTGATTACAAGTAAAATATTTTTTAAGATAAAAAAAAAATCTAAATTTTGAAATTTTTTTAAAAAAGTTTTTAATGGCAGATCTATATTCAAAGACTGCATAAAAAAAAGTCATTTCAATATAAAATCACTAAATAAGTTTCAAATAATGTATATGTGACAAATAATGTAGGCAGATTATTATTTATTGTTGTTTGTCATGTTTAAATCCTAAGAGTGTGTTTAATCTTGTGAATTCTTAGAATCAAGAATTTTGTAAAAAATAATGTGTTAATCAAAAATTTATTATTAACCGAAGGCAAGCTGTTATTACTTTTTTTAATTGTACGTAAAAGTATCTTTTCAATAGTTATAAAATAAAAATAGTGAAAATATGAGCAATTTTAACAAAATTTTCATAAAATGTGAATGTTTAATGATAAATATTGAAGCTTTTCATGCTAAGATGTACTAAAATGACTACGATATCGTATATTTCTACTCTTGCTTAAATATAATACATACAATAATAAAATAACAAATATTATTTACAGCAATAAAAATTAAATTAAATAGTACCAGTTCCTTTACCAACACTACATTGCTCAACAGCCGACTTAAAATCAACAGCCCGCACTCTTATTGAAAAATACTTTCAACTGTTCAAATAATAAATAAACTGCATTTAAAAATTTTAATATCAACTTATTATCTTAAGACGATAATAATAACTAAACAACATGATGAATTTATAAATCAGCTTTTAATTGAAAAGTCATGAAATGGTTTCTTTAAATATTGTTGTTCATCGAGTCAATCAAAACAAATTATATAAAAAAAAATAGTGAGCCTAATATGCTGGCTGCAATGACACTTCTAACAAAACTAATTAATTCATTACCATCTGAAATCAAACCCGAAAGATCAAAAGAAAAACAAATCATCTGTAGTGTGAATGTGACATACTCAGTGGTTGTTGAGGTATGTCTTTGTGACATTTTCACCTGTACTTCAATAAAATATAAGCATGTAAGCTTTTTTCATTCATCCAAATTAAGTAAAACAATTATAAAATTTTGTTGTCATTACACCAGATGTTAAATTTTTCGTTACATACTATTAGATAAGTTCTTTACTTTTAGACATTATTGACATAATATCATAAAATTTGCTATATGTATTTTCTGTAAGTGTATAAACAATATATATATGCTTTATTTAACATAAATGAATAATTTTTAAATAATTTGTTTGAGAACAGGGATATATATACACACATATATATGTTGAAAATCCATCTTCCAGCAATATTGTGATGAAATAAATCAAATTACCGTAATTTCCGGTGTATAGCCCGCGGATCATACAATCGTGTTTCGACTCAGAAATTTTTAAAAATAAAATGTAACTTTTTAGATCACAGTAAATATTGGTCTTCAAATACTGAATAAAATTTCTGGGTCCAAACTGAATTGTTTGATCTGCGGGCTATACACCCGAAATTACGGTACATATCATTAGAAACTGAATAAAGTTACAAAAGTGCAACTCATTAAGTTTTAAATATTTTTTTAGATATAGTTATTTGAAAGATATAAATATAATGGATTATGCATTTTTTTGCATATATTTAAAGCACAATACGTCAAAATTTTCTTCAACAGAGTGAAATTTGGTTTTTTTTTTCAATATTAGCAGCTCAATGCTAAATTTTCAATATTAACAGCCAAATATGAGTTTAAAGATTAGGACTGTCATTTTGAAAATTTCTATTGGGCGGTGAGGAGCTAGTGATTTTTCTCTTTTTTGGAAAGGGATAATTTCTCTTCGCCCTAGAAGTTTTAATAAAAAACAATATTGTTTATTTTCTTCCTTAAGAAACGAACATAAAAGATAATTTGAAAAATAAAATAAATGTATAAGTAAAAATATTTCCAGGGATGATACATTGGATAGGTTTTACATTTGAAAATATTGATAATTTTAAATATGATTTAAATACTACTAAAACCAACCAAAATCCCACTATTTTTATTTCAGATCCAGTTATAATGTAGTATTATGTACAATTTAAAATTAAAAAATTAGTCATAGAAAATCCGCCTCTGATTGATAAAGATTTTTTAATAATTTCATTATTTTTTGTAAAATATTTTTGATTTCAAAGATTATACAATTTTTTAGACACATTTAAATATTTTTTAACATTACAGCAATATTTTTTTCATAATCTACATACTTTATTTACCTTGCTTAAATTATTCGAAGAAGATTTCTTTATTAGTTATTGAAATATGATTTTATATATAAAATGAGGTCGTTGAAAATTGAACAATCATTAATGGCAACTCGTGGCATTTTTCCAAAATTTTGATAATTTTTTCTCATATGTTCACTATTTTTATTTTATAACCATTTAAAAGATATTTTTACGTACAATTAAAAAAAAGCAATAACACCCTGCCTTCGGTTAATAATAAATTTTTGATTAACACATTATTTTTCACAAAATTCTTGATTTTAAAAATTCATAAGATAAAAGACACTCTTAGTGTTTAAACATGATAAAAAAAGAGAAATAATAATCAGCCTACATTATTTGTCACATATACATTATTTGAAACCTATTTAGTGATTTTATATTGAAATGACTTTTTTTTTTTTTTTTTTTTTTTTTTTTTTTTTTTTTTTTTTTTAATGTAGTCTGAATATCGAACTGTCATTAAAAAAATTTAAAACAATTTTTCAAAATTTTGATATTTTTTATCTTAAAAAATATTTTACTTAGGATCAAGAAAATTAAAGGTGATTACGTCTTAAAATAAGCTATAAACAAACCCAATTTCATTGAAATTTGTGACAGTGATTAAATGGCTTAGGGGAACTGACATGGAATGACTCTGCTTGATTTGATATGAAATGCACCTCAAAATATTTTTAAATAGGAAATACTACCAAAAACACCCAAAATCCCACTATTTTTATTTCAGAATCAGGTAAAGGACACCTTTAAGTATATCTCCCATAAAAAATAAATTTAATAAAAATACCGCCTTTTGTTGATAATGATTTTTTTGTTAATGCATTATTTTTCATAAAAAATTCACGACTTCAAAGTTTAAATATTTTTTTAGACATACTTAAAATGTTATAAGCGTAACAATATATTTTTTTCATAAGCTGCGTACCCTAAATATTGTGCATAAATTATTTGAAGATGATTTGTAGAGTAGATATTGAAATATGATTATATATATGACATGCTACATTTGAAAACCGAGCTATCAAGAATGCCAACTGACAGCAGTTTTTCAAAATTTTGACAATTTTTTTCTCAGAAACTATTTCACCAAGGAGCAAAAAAAATTACTGGTGATCATATCTTAATAGTAAGAACAAACACACGCAGTTTCATTAAAATGTGTGATGGTGGGTTACATATTGATATTTTACTGCCTGATTTGACGTGGAATGCCCCTGACAATACTACTAATAAAGAGGAACTGACATATCCTTAAAATAGTGAAAGTTCAACTGTAACCGCTTTCGCTGGTTTTAATTATTGCCGGCGAGAATTTCCACCAGTAAATTTAAATAGAATTTTTCTCCTTACTTAAAAGCCTTATTACTGCAAAATGCCAGGCATAAATAATGGCATAAACAGTTATTCAGTTATACTGGTAGCAATTTATTTCAGAGGTAGTCAGGACCTGCGTTTCCGCCACATTGTGGCAATCAAGACAACCTTCTATCAGTGTCAATGAAACATATTATAATACCTACGCATGCTATCGCCAGCAAAAACAAATAGAAATTTTTACCACATTTGTGAGAGACATTTTCCACGAATAAGGTGGTTAAATAAGATGAAATTTTCTATTCAAATTTACTAGTGGAAGTTTGACTGGCGATAATCAAAACCTGCTGATCCGATTAAAAAAAACAGCCGCCAACTTGTGACAACTTCCTCAGTTACTTCATTCGAAACTGATAGACAAAACACTATATGTCTCCTCCTTTTTATTTATATTTCCATTGTTGAAAGTAACAAATTTAATTTTGTGATTTTCTGAAACAAGAGGGAGGAAAGTAAATTTTAACTTGAAATTGCAAAATATTTTTATTTAAAAATCCCTTTTTTTAAACTGAATATTAATTTGTATTCATATTATAAATCAAATAATATTGCATACGTATAAACGAAACGAAAGATTTATTGAATATAATACAAAAATATATGTATATTATACTCCTGGTAATAGTCTCGGGATATAGTTTTATTTTGGCTCTGTAATTCATAAAACAGGCCATGAAAAGGTACATTTTTCGGGTTAAAAAGGCAATGCGTATCGCTCACAGGCAAGAAAAGTGACACATCTCTCAAAGATCCGTTTTGCGTTTTATTAGGAACAAATAGATCTGTCATAGGTGCGTCTTGTTAAACAATAAGGTTAATTAGTATAATTACACGGAAAATCTCTTTATTACGCTATATGTCCATTTGTGGCCACAGAAGAGGGATGGATTGTGTGTTGGAGGTAAAATTACTCAACCCTCCAAACCTCATCTTACGTCTTCATTCTTAAGTGTTTTGTGCACTGCAAATATAGGCGTCTTAAATTTAGACACATAAGTGACTGAAAAAGAATTTCAGTCACTTAAGCGTCTTAATCTGAAAATTCAGACACAATAGATGTCTTAATTTAAGATACATAAGTGTCTTAGTATGATCATGGTATATACGAACCGAGAAATATGTTGGAATTATCTACGAAGTGTCTTATTTAAAACAGTAGTTGAACATTTCTTTTTTGTACTTTTCTGAACAGCCAATCAGAGCATTGATTTCCACGCATGTCATCTATGGCTCCTTCATGATATAGAAAGAATCACATTTTAAGCGTCGCCATTGCTTGGATTAAAAGAAATGCGTAATTATGGAGTATTTATCGAATGAAAGCGTAAGTCATATTTAATTTTAAATTTTTATCCCAGTAGGTTTGTATCTTATGAATATAAATTAAATAGTTTTTAAAGATTGATCTCTTTCTTTGTAGTTTAATGTTAGTTTTTTTTTATTTCACAAGCTGTCGTCTGTTATACCTTCTTAATGTAACGGTATCGAATATAATTGTTTTGATAATTAAATTGCAATGCTTTAATTCAGCGCGCTTGTCTCCTGTGAATAAACGAATGAGTGATAACTTGTTTAATCTTCCTTTTCGATCCTGTGATCGGAAATATCCTAATTTGTCGTTGCCCAAAAGCAAAACGTGCAACATAAACAGATTTGAAAAGCTGAATGATTCATAGTTCCATTAAAGGGAGATAAAAACATTAAAATGAAGCCGTTTGAAACTGTATTTATTCTATGTTCTGTTTCTTCTGATTTTTACTGTTTATTGATTATAAACTCTTGCAGTTTATGTATCAGCACTTATTGTATTTTTTGTGATTATTATTTTGGAGCTAAATATGATATTCATTTATGATTATGATATCCGGAAAAGTTTTCAGATTGAAAAAAAGCATTAATACTGTGAAAATTTTCTTTACATATCACCGGTTTTAATCATAGTACTGAAACTTTTTAAAGATTTATTCTTATGATTGATGCTTTAATTTATTATTGAAAATCGGAAATTTTGATAGTCAAAGTTTCATATTTAACATTTACCAAATTTCTAAAAACATAATAGGTAATTCTTATACTATCATTCTGTAAGATTTTTTAAACATAGAACAAATGCAGAAACATTTTATTCATTAACTGCAATTTCTGTTCTTGTTTAACGGTATATTTATAAAGTATTCATTAATATTTTTTGAGTTTTTTTAAATTGGTACCTATATTATTTTTTTATTTATATGTAAGCCTTTTTCTGCTATGTTTTGTTCATGATTTTAAATTTTCAAACCTGAGAAATTTCAGAAACAATTATGAAATTTCCCTTTATTGCAATCGCATATGCAACGTTTCTGATACAAACAATTATTAGTACGAAAAAAATTAAACATGATAATTTAGGCATAAATAAAAAGTTGTTTATGCTTGATATAAAGTTTATAGATAAAACTGAAATAGTATATATTTTTAAAAGTTCATATTTACTTATATATTATATATTTTTAAGCGATTAATAACTACTTTTTTTATATTCAAAGTATTTTCAAACAACTAAAAAACAGTACATATTCTGTCATTTCTTTTCCTTTTCTTCTGTTTTCTAGGTTAATTTTTTCTTATCAAATCTGTAAAATTTATGTAACTCATATTCATAAGATACAAAGTTTACAGGAATAAAAAAATAAATATGACTTATATCCTGTTGTTCCATAACAGCTAAGGAATATGTTTAAAAGGAAAACTTTTACATATTCCACAGAATGTATAAAATTAGACACCAAAGTTAATTTTTAATTAAACTGACAAAGCACCGCAAATGCAAAAAATATATATTACACATGTTCACTACTTACAGTGACTAAACTTGTTTATTTATATGTACTACTTGAAATGTATATTTGAGGCAAGTTTTGAAACTAGCAGTAATTATTTTCTGAATGTTATTAAATTAGAGTATTTATTTATTATTTTGTATTTATAGTTAAATAGATCTTGTGATTATCTGATCTGTGTAAAACAATGTATTTGCCAATATAAATTTTTAAAAGATCTAGTTTTTAAATTGCATGATTTTTTTTTTGAGGGGGGGGGGGGGATTTTCTTTGCAATTTTCGAACATCTGATATTATAAATATCTTTATTTTTATTTACTGAGTATAATGAATATTTGAACTTTTAGAGTAAGACAAGATTACAAATATTTATATATATTTATCCATGTACCGTAAAAACCGTCAATAGGGAACACTTTGGGGCTGGAGAATTTGTCAGATAATCGGAGATGTTTCCTTTTGTGAGGTAAAAATATACAAATATGCATACATTGTGTATTAAAAAAGGTATTAGACGTCCACTTTTCGGAAATGTTCATTAACCTTCACAACGGACACTTCCAAATACCGGACACCCCTATTTAGTAAAAGATAATGCAGAGTTGCATTTTTTTGCAAAAGGATCTGATTAAAACATGGGCATGCTGGACAGTGTCCCGTCCCCCTACGATTTTAGGACTCAAAAATTTGATGTGCAATTTTTGTAAAGCTTATATTTTAAATCCATTTCGAAATTGTACTGATTATAATCAATATTTTGAATTTTTAAAGTAAAATAACATTAAAAACTAAACAAATAAAAGAAATCTAATATTTAGATGAATATCTTTTTGTTTTTAATCTTTTTCTACTCCTGAAATTCAAAATTTTTAATATAATCAGTACAATGTCGTAAAAGATTTAAATTATGAGCTTTACAAAAATTGCATACCAAATTTGGAAGCCCCAAAATCAGGCTGTGTGGGGTGGGGTGGGGGGACAAGACCACAGCTAAATATTTTTCTAGGATTCACCGTGGTCAAATATGGCTACGTATAATGCTGACAAAAATTGGTTGCGATTAAGACGTTTGAAGTGTCTGAAATTCAGACGCAAAAAGTGTCTGAAAAAATTAAGACATTTTAAAATGTCTGAAAATTGAACACACCGTTTCAGACACTTAAGTGTCTGAATTTCAGACATTTCAATTTAGAGTGTGCTTTTATGCACGTTTTTATTCCTGCATGCAAAGCTAAGTGCTATAATTTCATATTACAGTGAAATCATGCAAATTTTCTTTTGCCTCTCCTGCGAAATTTACTTTTGTCGAGATGTGTCACTTTTCGAGTGGGTGAGTGATATACTATTAGTAGTGTCCTAATACGCCCTTATTCAAGAGTCTTAATGGAAATCAGTAAAATTCAAACTTCCTCATTTGTAAATAATGATATACACCTTAAATCATGAAATTAACGTTACGTTACATACATTTAAAATAGTATTATCCTAATCACATACAATTCTGCTAAACTAGTACATTTATATTGACAAGCAACCTTCCCATCTGTTTTCTAGGAAGAACATATTCTTTATATGTGCATTAAATACAAGTATTATATAACAAGAGGCATAAAAGTTTTGATTGTCTTATATTAGCTTATTTAATTAAAGCATTCCAATTTAGAAAACTGAATAAAATTTAGTGTTTTATAACTAAGATTATTGGATGATCATGACAATTATTTAATTTATAGTAACTAAAAGTATCGTAAAATTGACATCAAGATCTGACGTGCATTTCACGATTTTAAAAAAAGTAGAGAGGACTACTTTCTCCAGTAAACAGCTCCATTTTGGCATAGATTTTATCATATTACAAAAAATAACTCAAACTTAAGACAATATACTTACAACTTATATCGGTCCCAGCATTAACAGTCTGGTTAGGAATGACACCGTCTATATGTTGGTAGTTAGATGGAGATGATACAGCACCTTCAGCTATTAGATTTGGATATGTTCTGTGGCTTTGCAATATCTGAGCATTCGAAATAATTTGCGGTTTATGGTCTCCCTGCACTTGGACACCTTGCAAACCAGATACAGGTAACCCTTCGAGCTGAAGAATATTTCCATGTCTGAGCCCAGCAACAGCTTGGACACCTATCGGCGCTTCTGTAGGCCAACAAACAGGCGATTCTGTTGACCAACAAGTAGGCGATACTGTCGACAAACAAGCAGGCGATTCTGTCGACAAACAAGCAGGCGATTCTGTCCACAAACAAGCAGGCGATTCTGTCCACAAACAAGCAGGCGATTCTGTCCACAAACAAGCAGGCGATTCTGTCCACAAACAAGCAGGCGATTCTGTCGACAAACAAGCAGGCGATTCTGACGGCAACCAAGAAGGCGATTCTGACGGTAACCAAGCAGGCGATTCTGACGGCAACCAAGCAGGCGATTCTAACGGCAACCAAGCAGGTGATGCCCCACCGCCATCTATAAGTTGACTGACTTGTCCTTGAAAGGTTTGACCGAAAGGTAGCTGAAAATT
Source organism: Maratus speciosus (assembly GCA_963932465.1). NCBI lineage: Eukaryota > Metazoa > Arthropoda > Arachnida > Araneae > Salticidae > Maratus > Maratus speciosus. The sequence continues at coordinate 269,452,681 of OZ010796.1, read as the reverse complement.
AGGAAGCGTCGCTTGCCGTTGGTGATGATACTGTTCATGTGCACCCTTTACAGCACAGCCATTGGCCGTTTGCCCCTGGCCAGAATTCGTGTCTTCAGTACAACAGAGCTGCCAACAGTTGTCGTCCATGTTGTTGCTTTAGAATTAGCACGGTACATATGAACTGGAGAAGCAACCTGTAGTTTTTGAATTTCACTATGTGCTTGTTGTAATGTCTAAAATATTTCAGTAAGTTTCAGTCTATTTCATCATTTTAAAACTAGAAAATGTACATGCACAAAACGTAACACAACAATTGAGATATTATAACTAATAAAATATAAAAGTATATTCAGTGGTAAAACGGACAATGTGTGGAATGCAAAAACTGACCATTCAAGAATATTGTGCTTTAGAAAGAAATTTACAATATTCCATATGTAGTGGCTGTGGTCTCAGAGTATTTTCCATAAATAGAGGCTCTGCTCTACGGAAGTTCTGAAAAGTGTGGTTTCATATCACATGCATTTTTATGTATAGCTAAGTTAGTCCTAATTTAATAAGCATTTGACCTATTGTAACTTACTTTTAAATTATTGTAATAATGAAAAAGCAGAGAAGTTCGTATCTCAGGGCTGTGAAACTGTGGCCCGCCGGTTACCTCTCACTTTTTTAAAGAAATAGTCCTCTTCTTGAATCTCTGAGATTCGATGATTAGATTAGGCAGTGATTTCTATTTTTTTATTAAATGCTATCCGTCGGGCTACAGTTTGGCACCACTTGCTTATGTAATCTAATTTGTACATAAAATTGTAACAAAACTAGTAAAGTGTTAAATAATAGTTTAATATTAAAATTTGGGGAAAACACTCGATATAGTAATCACAAATACAATTAAATTATTAAACATTCTTGAGTGTAAAAGAGATTGTTAAATTAATGAATTTATAAAATAACATTATAAAGTATGATACAGCTCCTCAATAGCAATATCTATGAATAAAAGTTTTTTGTAGAAAATGTCTCAGTTGACATCTTTGGACACAATATAGTAATGTTTTGATTAATATTTGTTTGATTTTTCTCACATAACTGTATAATTTTAATTCAGGAATTTAAAAAAAAATTCGATATATAGTGACATACGAATTAAACAACGATACCAAGATTTATAAATTCAAATGAAATTAACTTTTTACTTATGTTATTAAAAAATATGGATGTGTTTTTGTATTATTACTAAACATTAATTTTCACGACTAATTGATTAATCTATTATTAGTGATCATTCAATTTCCCTTCTGTAGCTAAAACACACACAAATGCAACACTAGATTAGCAGTATACGTATAGAACTATTCATTAAGTAAATGAAAATAATAAACCTACAAGGGGAATCAGACTAGAGTAAAAGAGCTAATGGCAATTAGGTAACAATCAGTGAGGCATTTAATTTTAGCCCAAGTTATTTAAAGTCACTATTATACAGAAAATCTCATTATTTAAGAAGTTTTTACTACTTTAAATCTGTTGCACATTTCTATAATTTATTGGAAATTTCGTAGTAAAACTTTTGTTTGTATATTATTGAAACATTATCCTAACTAGAATCAATGAAAAAGTAAAAAGAAGAAAGAAATCATATTCTAAGCATAGATTATACAGTCCTTTCCAATTTTCCAGAATACTGTCACGGAACTTAACAGATAAAAAATGTGAATCGTATATATAGAAGCAAATACTTTATAAAAAATATAACTGACCTGAAAATAATATTTCAAAAATGGCCGTCGATAGTCGTAAAGGTACTCGAATTCCTTTGTTCATCCCCGCACATGTTGATTAGATCTGTATTTACATTAGGGGTGACTGGGATACTTAATCCCCACTTCTTTTTTTCCTCAGTTGTCATCTGACATTTTTAAGAATTTTTTAACCAAAATAATCGTTTGTCCATTTCTTATACAATATATTTTTTTCTTCAAATTAATTTCAGAAAATTACTTTTTCAATTTTTTAAAAAGGGGATCATCCACTTAAAGGGATACATGATCCCTGTCAAAATTCAAGCTAATATTGTTTCATTATGCATACATTGCAGTATTATAAATTAGTATTAAACATTTAACTTTTATTTCTTTCATTTATGAGTACAAGATGAATATTGAAACACTTTGTCTATGACTTGACGTGTAGATATTTATAAGAACTATCAACGCAATTTAATTTTAAAAAAAAAAGTTAAAATGAAAGCTTTAGAAACAAAAGCGAGAAAGAAATAAAAAAAAATAGTTAAAATTTATTTTAATAAATAATACACGTATACAATAATACAAAGTAAAAGTAATGAATAAAGCTTTCAAAAAATAATGATAAAGCCTCATTATCAGAAGGTATTTTGAAACTTTGAAAAGTCAAAGTGAAAGGTTATAGTTTTAGCAGTTATTAAGGTTCGTTTAACCATAAGTGGATTAGGCAACTTAATAGTGCAATCTGAATCCGGTAAAGAGAATTGATTAAGCGTGCCTTAACTTCGTAAAATATTGATCTCATATTCAAAAAGTACCACTTTTTGTTTTACTTGACCTACGTAATGAAAGATTTTCTTTTTTGTACAAAATTAGCTAAATTTGATTGCTAAATTGATGCTAAATGTTCTGTATTTAGTAACAAAACTGAAGTATGTCTGTTTGTATTAAAATCAGGGTTGGCACGGTTCAAAGCAAGTGATTTAAACCAATTGGGTTTTTTGTCAAGAAAATTATCTGGTTTTCTAGAACAAATCTAACATAATATTTTCTTTTTTTTTTAAATGTAAGTGTTATAAATTATTGATAGAAGTATTTTCTACTTTTGACACTGTTCTTCAGCAGTCAACATGGGACATAAATGGGTCTATGTTGTCTAGGTCATATTTCTATGCATGTAAAATGAAAATTATCATGCGCTGATGAACATGTCTGGTACGCTAAAGATTTATTTTAAAACATGTGAAATTAGAAAAGATAAAAAATGTAAATAATATTCAATATTTAGCATAAAATACTTTCATTTAAAAAATTCAGATTATTTACAGCAGTCAGTAACAAAATACAATATGATCTTTAAAATTTTCGTCAAGTTGTAGAAGAAAATTTTTAGGTTTATGGTTATCCTTAAAGAAATTAACCCTTTGTTGCGTACTGTCCACTACAGTGGACAAAATTGCCAATTTTTTCTTATCCAATCTATTTCATTCACAGTTCCTATTTAAAGCGTATGCTACTTTTTGACATTCATGCTTGCAGGGAAAAAATCGAGATGGCGAAACAAGACTGTTAACTCACTTCTTGAGAAAGAATTAATATGGATGTACCATCAGAATGCCTGTAAGTTCTTCAACATGAACTAAAATTTTTCTAAACCTATAATAGTATTATTTAAATGATGCTTTGTTCATTAATTATTGTTTTTAGATGTCTTGGCCTAATAGACAATTGAAAAACAAGTACAAAAATACTTTTTTGTTTCTTTTATGGAGGGTTTTACATAATGTCCACTATAGTGGACGCCATGCACAGCATCAACATTATGACATTTTATTCTGTCAACTGAAGTGGACGTCATGAGTGTGAACAGTGAGAATTTAAAAATATAATTTTGGCATGTTTATGTGATTTTAATATTATGCAGGCATATTTTATATAAATTTTCATCTCTTTCACATTTTTAAAAGTTATAATTGCCTGACTTCATATATTTATGTAATTTATTAGTTTTAAAAATCGCATATGTGTTCTGTTTGAAATGGATCTGTATGACACTATTGAAAAACAATAAAATAACAATAAACAATTTTAAAATTAATATACATGGAACATTTTTTTTTAAATATTTTTACAAATTTTAAATGAAAATTTATTTGAATTAAAGAAATTGCGTTGTATACAGAAGTTTGTTTCCAAATTGCGACATACAATTTGGAAAATTTAAACTGGCTCTAGCAAGAGGACTCATTCAGTCTGTGACGCAACAATCTGGTGAACCGCATTTGATTCAAAACTCTGAAAAATGTGATGTACAGGAGGACAAACAACTAAGACCAGTAAGAGTAAATTCTGTACACAAGGACACCAGATATGACAAGGTTTATGACACTTTCCCATCAATTATCCCAAAGTGCACAGCAATGCAAGATGGAACTATGTAAACGGAAGTCAACATATTCATGTGTAAAATGTAAAATTTACCTTTACATCCATGTAAAAACTGATTGATTTTACAAATTTCACCATCAATGAAATTTTAACCACAATTATTTTTAAAATATGATAACATTCTAGAAGAAAACTATCATACATTTTATATTCCTAACAGCACTACATTTCAACTCTGTGTTCATAGTGTCCACTATAGTGGACAAGCTGTAACTCAAATAATAAAAAAATTGTTATACATAAAATAATTTTTTTCTCATTCAGCATGATCCTTTTAGTAGGAAAATACTAAATTTAACATTAGGGATTGGCCAGTTTTAGAATATGCAACAAAGGGTTAAAGGGGCCACTTAAGATATGAAGTTGAATAATACAGCTTGCAAAAATAGAGTGCTGGTTATAGCATTTCAATGACGCCAATCAATCTTTTCCGTCACTTACTGAATCTAAAAGTTAAAAAAAAAAGACTTGGAGTTATCACTCAGAAAACAAAATAACCAGAAGTATTTGGGTGTATTTTTTTTAATTAACGGCGACAGAATAATATATTATATTCATGAAACTGCTGTATTATTAATCAAAAGATTCTTCATACGATTTTCAAGGCATCAGTGTTTCATTGTGTGGAGCAGTTGACTAGTCTTTGAACATAAGATATAGCTTTTATTAATAATGTTTAAATTAGAAATGATTTCAATTTTTGACATAATTGGCTATTTAACTCTAATATTTCAAATGAAGTTAATTTACTTGTATAATATCCAGGTTGAATCCATATCAACTCAGGCAGGGGGGTTCCCTTCATAGTCTCAGAAGTTTTTGAATTGAACATATGTTAAAATTGAAGAAAAAGTAAGGTACCTGTATATTTTTGTTTTGTCCAAAAAAATTTCTGGCCCGAGATACAGGCCGCCAAAGATGGCATCCCGGGCACCATTTCCCATTCGCAATTTTCGATAAAAATTTTAAAGTATTCTATCCCTTGAATGGTGCAAGATTTTTTGTTGCGGTTTTTTTTATTTTAAAGATAATATTCTTCTGTTTAAAATGATATACCCAATTTTGAAATATGTATTCAACTTTTCTTGTCGCAGCCTTTTGAAAAAAAAATTTTTTTTGAAAAAAAATTTTTTTTTTTAAATGCCCATCTTAAAAATTTTGATTTTGTTGCTGTTGATCAATACCATTGGAAACTACCTTCACTGTAAAGGAGAACTTCCACTTTTGAGTTTAATAAGTTTTAAAAACATTTAAAAAATTCAGAGAATTTTACAGGAACTGTATATATACAGTTCCAGTAAAAGTCACTGAACTTTTGCTTATTTGTATCATTTTGTAAGGGTAAGCCTACGATATATCCTAAACAAGTTGGAAATTGCAATATCAAATGTGGCAAATGAGGTGCGTTCATACTATAACTAGTTATATAAATACTCAGATCTTGGTGCAATAAGTGTTACACTCTTGGGCAAAAAGGCATGTATACAAAATTTATTATGATTCTATATTTTAAATTCTGTAATACGGAAGTAATATGAATCCATCTTAAAAAGGACTTAATCACCATGGCAATCTAGAATCATTACCTATCATGGTATATCATTGAATCAATTATGTATCATAGGACTTTTAAATAGAATGGAAAAAAACTTTTATTAATATCTTTTAAAGTTTCTATTCGATTTTCATAACATTTGAAGTGATACATATTTTATTTTCACTACAGAACATTGCATAGTAAAACAATCTCAATAACATATATCAATTACACAGCAATACAACCATATTAATGCAAGTTACAGTTGAGACAGACGGGCAGACAAACCGAATCCATAAAAACTTTCAACTATGTTGGAAAGTGTTAAAAACACATAAATAGGTTGGAATTTGACTTTTAAAAATTCATATCAATAGACGGAAGCATACTTTCATACAACCCTGTATTTTACATACTCTCTTTATCTTTATATACATACCACTATTTAGCTAATATTTAATTAAGACTAAAACACGCTTAAAACTAGTGAAATCACACTTCCAGAGTTTATCATCCATAGTCGTCGGCCATATATCTAATTCTTTGTGCAGACCTTATATCATTTTATCTATATTCTACAAACATATCTTAGTATACTAAATGAAGTTCAGTATAAAAATGCATAACTCATTTAAAAATCACTTTTAAATCACTTTTGTTCATATTCAGTAACTCTTACGATTTCTTTTGTGCACCCCTGTATATGATCTACAGCATTTATACACACAACGCATTTAATATGGAAAAATTTTGTTAAACTTAAAAACTCATATCACAACTAAAAATGCACTTCCAGCAATCATCGTTAATATACAGTATTTTGTATACAGTAAAGTATTTGAAATCTTTTGTGTGTCCCTGTAAATACTATGCACTTTCTATTACACAGGAAGTAACTTGTAAACCATAGCAACATATATAATTTTATTATATGTGAAAGAGTTTAGCATAATTAAAATACGCCACAAACAATATTCCCCTTATACCATATCTAATGGAATTCTTTTGTGAGGATCTGTAAATGAATAATTAATATTCTTTGCACCACATATTTTACAGAATGTATATTTTAATACACTTCATTTTAGTACATAGTAAAGATATTTTTTTCCATGTTTTGTTTTATTTGTTTTATGCTTCCATTTACCAAACTTTTTAAACATGCCTTTTATAACTTGTCAAAATCAAAAGTGGAAGTTCTCCTTTACAGGGAAGGTAGTACTCAATGGTATTAATCAACAGCAGAAAAATCAAAATTTTTGAGATTGGCATTTTTGAAAAAAAAAAATTTTTTTCAAAAGGCTACCACTAGAAAAGTTGAATACATATTTTAAAATTGGGTATATCATTTTAAACAGAAGAATATTATCTTTAAAAAAAAAAAAAAAAAAACGCAACAAAAAATCTTGCACTTTTCAAGAGATAGAGCACTTTAAAATTTTTAGCGAAAATTGCTAATGGGAAATGGTGCCCGGGTTGCCATCTTTGGTGGCCCGTATCTCGGGCCAGGAATTTTTTTTGGGCAAAACAAAAATATACAGTTATCTTATTTTTTCGTGAATTTTAACATATGTTCAATTCAAAAACTTCTGAGACTATGAAGGTAAGATTTTTTCTTTGGCTGCCTGAATTGACATGGATTACACCTCCAACAATGTTTATTTTACCAACAGATATGCATCTGTAAGCAATAGTAAATAATATTTAAAAAACCTGTTTTAAACCAAATAAACAGTTTTTTATGTTTAAGAAAAACCCGGCATTTTGCCAACCCTGATTAAATTTTTTTGCTATTTGAGAATAAATGATCCCTAGGATCAATTATCCCTAGAAAGGAGGGATTAAGTATACCAATTTTGTGTTTAGAACATTAATTTATATTTTAGGTGTTAAATAAACAAAACTAATTTACTAAAGAATTACATTGAGAATAGTAAATTTTTCACCTTTAAATGATATACAATTCAATTTATCAAATTTTTAACTATAGAAAATAAAAACAAAACTTCAGAAACTTTTTAAAAAGTTGAACTTGCAGCAATTAAGTATTTCTTTTTCATGCTGAAACAAAATGGCTATAAATGATTTTATGTTGCCAGTTTATCTTAAATAATGAATCTTAAAATGTGTTGCCAGATTTCAAAACTCTACATATTTATTTTAGTATACTTTATGATGAGGGATCAAGTATCCCCATTCTCCCCTACACTGTGTGAAACTAGTCAGATGTGCAAATCCCAAAACTTTCTTTGTTCACATAAATGTTAATATTTCAAATATTTTTACACACGTTAATACGTCAGTGTCATAACTTCAATATTACACCAGCTTTGATTTCCATCCTGAGATTCTGCTTCACTTTACTAATCGGAGTAAAAAAGAGCTAATCTAATTCATAATATTTATTAAAATCCTTATCTTTCGTTATTCTTTCTAACTCAGCTGCTAGAGAATAGCCGAATTAGATGAATCGAATTGCCCTTCGCTGCATGAACAACCGATGTACAATAGAACTAAGAAAAATCGCTATTATAGCGCCCGCTTCCGGCAGATTGTTACCAAAGTCACGTGGTACCTGCTGGATATAGCAAAAAATATACACATGAAATTTGCTTCAATTCTATGCAAAACTTCATACATTTTCCGATAGTACAATAATGAAGAAGGCACAAAAATCATTACCTATAGCGGTCCGTTCCGACGGAATATTTCCAAATTAAAGAGGACCTGCTGTCCATAGTCAAAATCATACACAGGAAATTTGGTTCAATTATATGCATAACTACATACACATTTTGATGGTATGATAATAAAAATGACACAAAAATCGCTATGACATTGCCCCCTTCAGGTTAAATATTTCCAAATTCCAAGAGGACCTGCTGGCCATAGCCAAAAAACATACACAAAAAAATTGGTTCAATTCCTTACATAACTTAATGTACTTTTCGATGATACAATTAGGACAAACAGACATATGGGCGGACAGACAGACATTTTGTATAAACATGTTTTTCGGGATCTCGGACCCCTTAAAATACGTAAATCCGTCGAAAACAAATTCTATTTTAATACTTTCTTCTTTAGAAAGAAGAAAGTAAAAGTTTAGCTTATTTAGGAAACGCAAACCACAGTTGGAAATAGGGGAAACTAGGTAGACTTGATTTTTTTTTTATATTGCTTATGGGTGTGTAAATACAGTCTATGTATACTTAATGATGTATTACACAATATAATAATATATTATTATTATTCCGAAGTATTAATTATAAAATGTAGTAAAATATGGATATTCAAAACTTTGAATTTGGGTCAAGTGTCCCAATGTATACGGATACTTGATCCACCAATTAGGGATACTTGACCCGAGTCATAATTTTGGGAGTATGATTTAAAATAATAAGCAAAACACTTTTACATAAGAACAAAATTAACATTAAGGTTAATACTTTTTTATTTTTGTCAAACATAATTAATACTTTTAATTTTTAGTACGTAAGCCTAATATTAATGTACCTAATTTAAATTTTTATTGTAGAAAATTCAAAATATTAGCTGTCAAAGTTCGTTTTGTGTCTAAACAAGTTCCAGAATAAGAAAATAACAATTTATTAAACTCCAAATATAAGGTAATATTTAAACACAAAACTTGTAACTATCATTTGTATCGAAAATTCAGGTGGATGAAGAATAGCTTCAATTTCTTCAGGATCAGCGTGTGATATATCATTCATTTCAAGCCATTTAATTTGGTATCATTTATTCTTCTTGCAAACTGAATAGTAAGCCCGTCAGAGTTAATTTAAGAACATTTCCAACAAATCTTCTCGTATTCCGCTTCCCACAATATTTGACAAGAACCCAGTCATTTACTTATAAAATTTATGTTATTTACTTATAATATTTATAATTATGTTTTTAATATTATAATATTTTTCATTCATAAATAAAACATGCTAATTGCATTTGAATAGTACTAATCCTAATCTTGGATCAAGTATTTCCTAGTTGCATATTTCCTACATAATCCTAAAATGCAGCCATTTGCTAATAAGTAGATTAATATTATTATACGCGTTATTGTAGTTAAAGACATGTTCAATACAAATCACCCATTAAAAAAGTCTTACCTTTAAACAAAAAAAAATATAACGTCAGAGTTTACAGAATGAAAAAGTTACTTTTGGAGCATGAAAATGTATTTTGTCAGATAGTTTAAAAACTTACGGAATGATTCAGTTGTTACTTACATCATCATAGCCGTCAACGTGTACGGATTTTTGCTACCACTAAAGTTTAATAGAAAATTTCACCTAATTCAATCGGTGAATTGCAGTGAATGTTGATAATTAAATAAGGCAGAAAAATCTGTTAAATTTTAGTGGTAGCAAAAATCCGTACAAGTTGGCAGCTATGCATCATGTGGTCAGCTAACTGAAAGAAAGGAAGTGATGCCACTTCCAACTTACAAACTTTCCTAATTCTTAGAAAAAGGCCTTGGGTCAAGTATCCCAAGTTCCCCCTACACCTTCAGCAATTTCCACAATTAGACAAAAGTTCACCTTAATAATTTTGTACAAATATATTTATTACTTACACATTTATGTACACGACTGATATTAAATAAAAAATAATCTAGGGTAAACAAACGCATAACACAACTAAAACGCACTTTTAGAAATTACCATCAATAGACCCTAACGTAGAGGACCTGGGGAGCGTCGACCACGTTTTCAGAATAAAAGATTTTTATAAATTTTATTTTGGCAATATAAAAAAGAAATGGTAGTACATATTGAAGGAAATTTTATAGTCAAAAATATATACTTGTGATCATGTAAATGTATTTCTACTTTTCTAAAATTATTATTTTTTAAAACATAGACAAGTCAGGCAATAATGTATAATTTTAAAATGAGAAATAGTAAATATTTTTTTATTAATTATGTAAATATTAAGTATAAAATTTTTTGTATGATAATTGAATATTGAAATCATTTTAAGACCGCGTATTCTACAATTATTAATATTTAGAATATATTTAGAGGATTTTTGTTATAATAAAAAAAAATAATAAAGAAAATTGCCTATACAATCAAGTAAATAGGCCTACGTTTTACTTATTTTAAGCATATTTTATTCAATTTATACACACATTAAAATTTACAAAATGTGATAACCTTAGTTTAATTTATCTTAATGGCATAAATTGGAAAAAAATCAAAATTAAATTTCATAACTAATCTTTCAAAGCCAACAGATGACATAGGGCATGGTAGTTTAGTCATATCTGTTAAATACTCAAAAGATGAGTCTTCATTTTCTGGATAAATAAAAGTATGATTCTTTACGTCGTCGTAAGCAAGTGACTTCACACTCATAAATGTCTAATTCATGTTTCACCCGTCCAACAAAATAACATAAATCTTTCTTTGCTGTAAATTTCGCTACAGGCTAGTTCCATGTATTTTTGTAGTGTAAGTCACACAGCTGATAACACAGGTCTGCGATGAAAAAAATACAAGGGAATTGATAGTTGAACTTTATGTATTTCTTGGTGCTAATTTAAAAAATAATAATGAAAAAATTCTATCACGTCACGTTTTCTTGAAAAATTCAATTTTACTTGTATTTTTATGAGCACTCCATCGGACCATACGTCCCGTTCCTCATGAACCTGATGTGCCAGTGCCTTTGCTTCCAGTTGAATTGCCTGACATCTCTTCAGAGTCTTCAGACTCGGAACATCCAGAAGTTCAATGCTCCTATACCGAGTATAAGCCCTTTTTGAAGCGATTCACCTCAGTCCGTCTCTCAGTTTGAACTTAATGATCTGACTAGAAACATATGCCTTTCGAATGAGCAGCAGAGTTGTTGAGCTCCAGATTGAAAGAAAAAAAACTTATTGGACAAAGGAACCACTTTTTATTTGGTACAGGAATCGAGAAAACGAATTCGTTAAGTACTTTTAGGAAGAGGTGAACTTGGTTTATTATGCTGATGTTCAGGGATTGATGAGCAATTTTAATATCACCTACGATAAAGATGAATGGAGGCTGTTTATAGATTCATCGAAAAGGAGCCTTAAAGCTGTCCTTCTTCATCACGGAAGCCAGTATGCATCCGTACCAGTTGGACACTCGGTGCATTTAAAAGAACGCTATGAAAACCTGACTCTCGTCCTCAACAAATAAAATATGCCGACCTCGGTTTGACCGTTTGCGGTGATTTGAAAGTTGTCTCCATGCTTCTTGGTCAACAAGGTGGATACACAAAATGCCCATATTTCGTTTGTTAGTGAGAAAGCCGTCATAAAACTAAACAAAGAATGCCCGAAAAAACAAAATCTTAAATCAGGCACCAAGAATGTGTTAAAATAGCAATTAAAGCCTTTGTGCAGGAATATTAAAAAGCAGTAAACCAACGTTTAAAATGCACAAATAATGCGTGAAAAGCAGCAAACAGCTGTTTCGAATCTACAGCGAGATTCTTCTTCGGTGCAAGATAGGGAAAAAAGAACAGCGTGCTAGAAAAAGCAAGGCTGAGCAAAATGATAGACAGAGATGCGCTGTCTTTCTTTAAGTGACAATTAGCTCGATGCTCTCAAATTGAATAACAATTTCTCTGTCTCTGCTATTCCTTCTTTACCTAATCTAATTTCTCCTATTGAAAGGGCCTTTAAGCATAGCGCTCTATCTTCTTCTCAAAAAGAGTCCATCAGGCATCTCATTGCCAATACTGTTGATTTCAATTCTAATGTTTATAAGCCCAATCTTAAAAATCCAGTTAAACAATGTCTGAAAAATTTGCGTTCTGATCCAAACTTAATCATTACTAAGGCTGACAAAGGTGGTCAGATTGTTCTTCTCGACAAATCTTTGTATTTCGAAAAATCCCATAAATTAATTAAAGATGGTCCTTATGTGGACATCCGCAAAGACCCTTCCACTAGTGAAATTAACTCTATTAAGTCTGCCATCAAGTCTTCTTCCATTATTCCTGCTAACTTTAAGAAGTCTCTTATTCCATCTATTGCGCATTGTGCTAGGTTTTATGCTTTACCTAAGGTCCATAAACCTGACATTCCTTTTAGACCTATTGTCTCTAGTATCGGTACAGCTTCTTATAAGCTTGCCAAATATTTAGTTTCTGTTTTTTCCCCACTTTTGAGCAGTAACTGTCTCACTGTTAAGAATCCTTTTGATTTTGTTAATAAACTTCATAATTTTAAGCCGCAGGGTCACATGATGGTTTCTTTTGATGTTAAATAATTATTTACAAAAGTTTCGGTTGAGGGGGCTTTAGATTGCATCGAGAAAAGGCTTTGTGAAATCCATTTCTCTTATTTTGACATCGAGAAACTTATCCTTCTCACTCGCGCTTGCTTGTCGCAAAATACTTTTGTTTTCAATGGTAATTTCTTCCGCATGTTTGATGGTTTGGCTATAGGTAATCCTCTTAGTCCAATTTTATGCGATACTTATATGCACTATTTTGAGGTCAAACTTTTTGAAATTTTAAAATTTCCGTTCTATGTTCGTTATGTTGATGATGCATAGGTGCCAAGTTGCCACTAATCCTCCGTAATGGGTGGGTTAATTTAACCCTGGTTTAATACTTTTCGCACCAGAATTTTTTTTCAGGGATGAAATTAAAGAAGTTCCATGTAGAAACCTGTAATTAAATAAATAAAGATTCATCAAATAATTTTTCTGGTTCGAAACGTTGTTAAACTGGGTTAAATTAATCTACGCATTACGGAAGATTAGTGCGAACTTGGCACCTCTGATGATGTTTATGTCCTGGTTGAAATAAATTCGGATATTAATCATATTCTGTCTATTATAAATTCCATTGATCCCTGAATTCAATTTACCTCTGAAATTGAGACCAATAACTGTCTTTCTTTTCTCGATGTCCTTGTTATTCGTTGTGAAAATGGCTTTCAGACTACCGTCCTTCGTAAACCTTTTGCTGTCAGTCTCCCACCTCACAGGCATTCTTCTCATCTCCCTAACCAGAAATTCGCTGCTTTCAATACTTTTGTTTTTCGGGCTACTAATATTTGTTCCACTCCTCAGTTACTTAGTGCTTAACTTAATTACCTCAAAGCTATTGCTGTTGATCGTGGTTATTCCTCTAATATTATTGATTCTATTTATAAGAAATTGACGAAACCCGTCCATTCTGAAAAGCATTCTAATTCCAACTCTAATACTTCAGTTGTGTAACCATTTTTTCCTAAAATCAGTCAGCAAGTTGCTAAAATCTTAAGAAGGTTTGATTTTAATGTTATTTTTTCGCCAGTTAATAAAATCACTTTTTCAAATCTCAAACACCCCGTTGATCGCCTAGATAACTGGGGTATTTACCAAATCTCTTGCCAGTGTGGCCTTTCTTATATTGGGCAGACTAAACGTGCTCTTAGATTTCGTTTAAAAGAGCATGAAGGTTATGTTAAAAATCAGGAGCTCAAACGTTCTTCTATTGCTCAACATTCTTGGTCTTCTCAACATAGGTTCGATTTTTCCTCAGCTACCATTATCCAAAAATGTTCTTCTAACCTTGATCTTGATTTTTGGGAAGCTTACCACATCATTAAAAATTCTCACTCTTTAGTCAATGACTTATCTAGTACTCCAGATTTTCCAAGTATTTGGAAAGCATTAATTTAATTTCCTCTTTTTTGGTTTCTTTTTCTCTCCTTCTCCGGTAGATGCCGCTACTTGTCCACCCAGTCGTTTCCACTGCTTCTCTCTCTTTGGTTGTTTCTGGCGCTTTCGCTACCCGCATAGGGTATTTAAGGCAGCGCATCTCTGTCTATCATTTTGTTCAGCCTTGCTTTTTCTAGCATGCTGTTCTTTTTTCCCTATATTGCACTGAAGAAGAATCTCGCTGTAGATTCGAAAAAGCTGTTTGCTGCTTTTCACGCATTATATGTGCATTTTAAACGTTGGTTTACTGCTTTTTAATATACCAAGAATGTTATTCGGAACAGCTTAGTTGAGCCAAAAACTGTATTGTTTCAAAAGAATTCGATTGTTTCAAATACCTGTGCAAAAAGTTTCCAGGTTTATCCGAAGCCTAGTTGAAATAAGGAATATTTGTTGGTCCAGATATCCGCAAGCTTATGACGGATAAAGAATTTGAGAATAGCATGACAACAAAAGAAAAAGAAACTTGGGCTGCCTTCAAATATGTCGTCAGTAAATTTCTGTGTAATTACACGGATCCTGACTATAAACCAATTCTAATGAATATGCTGGACAAATTTAAAGCGTTGGATTGCTCCATGAGTGTAAAAATACATTTATTTCCTTCAATGACATGTTGACTTTTTCGTTAAAATTTAGGATCAGTCAGCGAAGAACAGGGTGAAAAGTTCCATCAGGACATCAAAGATATGGAGCGCAAATATTTAAGAAGATGGGACAAGAACAGTCTTTCCAACTGCTGTTGGAAGTTAACACGAGATAGTCCATAGATTGAACACAAAAGAAGACCGTCAAAAAGAAGTTTCAAAGAAAAAAGAGTACGTACTTAAATATAAACTGTTGTTTTGGTTTTTTGTTCAGTTTAAAATTTGTTTGAAACTTTCATATGCACATGCATAATATTTGCTCCTCTTCGCCAGTCGCCTATTTTATGTATGTTACCCTAATGAAAACAAATTAAAATAGTATATAGATAATTTTTTTCTAGAAATTGCACCATAATTTGATGCAAAAATTTTAAACTAAAAGGAACTTTTTCTTTTTCTCTCAACCAGAGGCGGCTTATGCGATCTAGCAACAATGGTTTTTATCCATTTAAATCTCTAAAAAAATAATCAATTTGAAAAATCAATTTGCCTCAGCAAGAAACAATTATTTTACATAGATTTAAATGAACAGAAAACACAGTTGTCAGATAATATATGCAAAATTGTTCGAGAGAATTGCTTTCCAAATAGGATTTTAGCAAAAATATCGATATCGATTTTACAAAAAATTCTGACGTGATGGGGAAAAAATGGAGGTCATTTTAGAAATCAACACACCAAATAACATAAAAATCAGTAAAAACTCCTTTTGTATTGTTCAAAAACTTCAATTTCGCAGGCCTGTGTAATTGCTATGGTTGTTGGCCATCGTTATTTTCGAAAAGATTACTCGGCCTTATTCAATCAATGAGATATCGCTGGAAAATAAGTCATATTTTTCCGTTCTAAAATACTGGTAGCCAAAAATTGTAGCATGTGACTTACACTACAAGTACTCACGAAAATAGCCTACAGTAAGGTCGCCAACATTAAATTAATTTTTCTCCTTTTCAAATTCTTCTGTATCTTCACCATAGTCCAATAGCTGTTAAACATTTTAGGGAAGGTATTTGAGCCACCCTGAAAATTTGTGCAACACTTTTTTTCTAATGCCTGAATACAAAATCGATTGTCTGGCTGAAGGATCGTGGCACTTAGCCCACCCGTGAATTTTTAAATTTCCAAAATTTTCGTTGCAAAAAAATATCCTTGAGGCATTTTGAAATTTTAATGCCTTCAAATTCAGTATTTAATGAAATAAAAAATATAAAAGCCAGACACTTTAGTCGGCCCAAAAACTGTGCCAGACACAATGTCAAGTGCCATTTTTTGACTACCCAAAAAAGGTATTTGAGGCACACTGAGATTGAGACAGAATAATATTTGTGCTTAGAAAAAAATATTTTGAAAATGACAGACACTTTAGCTGGCCCCAAAACTGTGCCAGACACGTGTCAAGTGCCATTTTTTGACTACCCAAAAAAGGTATTTGAGGCCCGCTGACATTGAGACAGAATAATGTTTATGCTTAGAAAAAAATTTTTTGAAAATGACAGACACTTTTGTTATCACTTTCTACTTGCCAGACAACATAGAATGTTAAACGCGAGTGTCAGTAAAGCTGGACTTGCGGTGCCTCCTGAAGAACCATTTACTGACTTACGATACAAACAAAGCGTAAACCGCTTTGCATCTTAAGATGAATTTCAACTGGATGCGTCCGCCAATCACAACAAATCTAACTGTGATAGGCTCTCGCAAGACCACATGACTCATAGCAAGCATGCATTTGTTCTGAAAATTTTGGAGTAGTAATCATGGAAAGTTTTTTAAAAAAATGTGTTATTTTCGCAAAAAGCGACGAAAAAAATCACTGTTTTTCGTGAAAAAATGCTACAAAAATATTGTGAAGCACTTTTATAACTTTGATTTTGCCATATACATTTATATGTACATGTAACGAAATTTAACGATAGTTTAATGACGGTTAGTACAAAATTTAAACTCATTAAAATTGCTTCAAACTCAAAGTTAAGGGCCGATTCTTAATCGGACAGTTACTGTTAAAGTGCACTTAAATTTATCCAGCCGGTGAAACCGTCCGAAAATTAAATAACTTCAGCAACACGCAAACTGTATATATTGCGTAAGCTTATTGAAAAAATAACAAAATGTTTCATTGTTTAATTTTAAATTCATTAAGTACCGCGCATTCGAATAATCATTTAACAAGGAATTTTCAGATGCATTAAAATATTCGAGTTTGGTGAGGAAAAGTTTTGCCCGCCAAACTGCGTAAAAATCGTAAATATTTTATTTTTTAAAGGCTTTTTACTGAAATTCCGCAGCTAAATTTTACTGATACTTTAAAACATACGTATGTATAATAAGCATATAAATTTGATAAGCATTTTAACACTTTCCAACAAAGTTAAAAAGTGTTTGTGAATTTGGTTTGCCTGTCTGTCTGGCCCTCGGTGCTCTATCTCTAGTAAATATAGTCCGATTACCACGACATTCATACATGTTATTGGGTAACACTATGGCATGTTCGGTATAGAAAATGAAGTGTGTAGCATATATGGTTCGTTTACAGTGACATTCACAAAACTTCGTTACATTACGGCCTATGGAGAAAAGTCGTTTCCGATGTAATTTAATGATATCACACTATTTTAAACATACAGAAATTTATATATAGTAGTGAGGTATACTTTACGAAACGTATTGTATAATATGGCATGCATAAAATTTATCGCTCATTTACAGGGACACACAAATTAATTTTACTACAGAAGAAATTGAACAATAATTGAAGAATTAAAATCTATAAGCAATAATTGCTGAAAGTCATTTTCAGTTGTGGACGCGTTTTTAAATTGAACTATATTTTTAAATATTGCTTGGTTTGTATAAATTCCATAGATAATATACAGGGCTGCACAAAAGTTCTCAAGTATATTTTCGTCTATTCTCTGAAATGATCTGTTATATCGCGTATCAATAGATATACATCATATCTTTATCATTTAATGTTAAATATATGAAAATTCTAAAAAAAACATATGCATACTACGATTGAGAATCTTTTTGCTACTCCAAAAGTTTTCGAACAACTGCATGCTTGCAATGAGTCACGTGGACTTGCGAGATCCTGTCGCAGTTAGATTTGTTGTGATTGCGCACGCATCCAGTTGAAATTCATCTTAAGATGTAACGTGATTTACGCTTTGTTTGTATGGTAAATCCGTAAATGGATCTTCAGCGAGGCACCACAAGTCCAGCTATACTGGCACTCGTGTTTAACATTCTATGTTGCCTGGCAAGTAGAAAGTGCCAACAAAAGTGTCTGTCATTTTCAAAATATTTTTTTCTAAGCATAAATATTATTCTGTCTCAATCTCAGCGTGCCTCAAATACTTTTTTGGGGTAGTCAAAAAATGGCACTTGACACGAGTCTGGCACAGTTTTTGGGCCGCCTAAAGTGTCTGGCTTTTATATTTTTTATTTCAGTAAATACTAAATTTGAAGGTATTAAAATTTCAAAATGCCTCAAGGATATTTTTTGCAACGAAAATTTTGGAAATTTAAACATTCACGGGTGGGCTAAGTTCCACGATCCTTCAGCCAGACATTCAATTTTGGATTCAAACATTGCAAAAGAAGCGTTACACAAATTTTTATGGTGCCTCAAATACCTACCCTATAATGTTCAACAGCTCTCCTGTTATCAGTGCAGCTGAAGATATATAATATCACACTCCTCAGTTCTACTAGGAACATTTTTTTTACTCTCTCGACTCTTGGACGTTGCGTTTCTGGATTTTACTACATTTCTACCCTTATCTCTCTTCATGTTCAATTTCAATTGCTCATTTTATTTCTGTATGCGGTAAAATTCTTGACTTTACAGGTCTTCCACCTAGATACTTTCTAGGTTCATCTTTTGGGAAGGGATGTAGTTGTTATGGGTAGTCAATTTTCATAATCATATTTATGATCTTCATAAAGTTATTATAAATATAAACTATGCTTGATAAACACTATTTGTAGATTTTCAAAGCTATTTAATTAAGGGAGCCTTGAACCAGCCTTGACGTGACCAAGAGCAAGTGTGTTTGTAGCTGAGCACCACTGCCTGTTCCGCTTCGACGAGCTGTTAACGATATATCGGTCATCAGTTTCTGTGGTAGCACACGACCGACCTTGCCCTGGACCACGTCTAACATTCCCTGTGTCTTCTAATCGATTCTACAGCCTTGCACTGATACTTCTTGCGACTCCAACAGCGTCCGCTACACTTTGTTGTGTTTGCCCGGATTCAATTGTCCCGATAATAAGGCAAGCCATGGATTCCGGTAAATCACGTTGTTGTGACATTTTCAATTCACATTTTCTCAAAACAAAAGCTGAACAATTGATTTTTACAACTGAGACAGTGAAACAGATGTTTCTGCAAAATCCCGATTTCTGCACTTATCTCCTTTTTCTAGTTTTTGACGTCATAAAATTTAATTTGCATGTGAAGTTTTCTTCATGTGTTTTCGACTACACTTTAAATCATGGATGCTTTATTTCTTGTTACTTATCAGTTTAAGTATTTAAATAATTTTGTTGAAACCATGTGCTCCCCTAATTGTTTTGAGCAGTGTACACGAAGAATTATCCTGAAACTCCAGGTGTGTAAACAGAATAGTACAGGTTATATATTTCCGTGAAGATTTTTCCCAAAACCCCATAGGGGATCGGCAACAAATTTAAAAATAACGAATATCTTTTGCATATTCCTGTAAAAACTAATATAGTAAAAGCGTTCAAACTGTAGATTATGATTAGGTGCCTTATTGTAATAAACTATGTTCATTTTTATGAGAATAGCATGTAAACTCGTAGAGAAATTAATGTTTTTATAAAAAGAGTCCCAAACTCGGCCGAGTTTTTTACTTATAATTTGTAGAGTTCTTAATATAAAAAAGTTCTCTTCAGAAAATATGACAAACAACATTGTACACAATACTGCAATCAGAATTTTTAAAAAATAATAAAAATTGTATCAAAAATGAGCAGGTATACTAAATAATAATTCACTGCGCATTCCCGAATGTAATCAAAATAAAATTTGCATAATGTGTTTGCTAAATGTGTAGAGCAACTTTTGTGAAAGTCTCAAAAACATAATTTGAAAAGTCTGAAAATTATCTTTGATAGAATAAGCTCAAAATCCGTTATTCACAAAAGGAAGCTAAAAGATTAGGGGCTATATCCAAATACAGTAGTACGTACAATATTGTGTATGTTATATTAGCACTAACCAATGGATATATGGATACAACCCCTAATCTTTTCGCTTCATTTTGGGAGCAACGTATTTTGAGCTTACTCGATCAACGATAATTTTCAGAATTATCCAGCTATGTTTTTGAAACTTTTACAAAAGTTGCTCTTTAAATTTAGCTAACACATTATGCACATTATATTCTGATAACATTCGGTAATGCGCAGTGAAATATTATTTAGTAAACCTGACATACAATTTTTAATACATTTTAATTTTGATTGCAGGGTATTGTGTACAATGTTGCTTATCGCATTTTCTGAAAAGAACTTTTTTTTTATATTAAGAACTCTACAAATTATAAGCAACAAACTTAGCAAAATTTGAGACTATTTTTATGAAAACCCAAATTTCTCTTGGAGTATACATGCTATCCTCATAAAAAGGAACACAAATTATTACAATAAGCCACTTAGTCTTAATCTACAGTTTAATCGCTTTTGCTTACATTAGTTTTGACAGGGTTGTTCAAAAGATATTCGTTCTTTTTTAATTTGTTGGCGGTTCCCTATGGAGTTTCGGGAAGAAATCTTCACGGAAATATATGACCTGTACTATTCTGTTTACTCACGTATAATTTCAGGATAATTCCTCAAGTATTTTTCTAGATATTTAAGGAAACGTCTAAAATCGCAAGTGACCGGTCATTATTGGCCATATAGTGTATATATACAAGGACGTAAAAATACGGTAAATACGCATTAGATACTTTTCTCTAAGTTCCACTAGACAGAAATTTTATTAATGGACACTGTCCGTTTATAGTGTGTTAAACAAAGCTTCCTTAAGGCATAGTGTTTTTAAGACTTATCTTTAAAAATAGATATTTGTGTATTATAAAATATAAAAACTTTTTTTTTTTTTTTTTTTTTTTTTTTTTTTTTTTTTTTTTACCATGAAAAAATAGCACATGTTTACTTTTTATTTTTTTAGTAATACAAAGTGTATCATAGGATATGGTTACTCAGCACAAAAAAAGACCGATTATGGTAGTTACATACACTTAAACTTTACTGCGTTACAATATAGCAGTGGTTTGTAAAGTGGCGAACACAGGTTACCTCTACTTCCAAATAATATTCTGTACCTCATTTAATTGCAGAAAATATGAATTGCTAAAATATATGATTTATAAGGCAGTCCCACTTGTAGGACAGAACTGAACTTGTTTGGAAATATTAATTATAAACGCCGGTTTTATTTTCGCTTTTTTTTTAAAAGATTAGTGGAAAGAAAAACTAAATATATTTTGCAAAGAACTAACTAGAATTTTTTTTTTTATATGCACATTATCAATTTTTTTATTTCATAAAATAGATCATTCTTGTATGAAAATTGGAATAATTTATTTTACAAATATCAAATTGTACATTTTAAAGATATTTAAAGGAATATAATCTAACTCAAGCATTTTTTTTCATTGAGCTTTCAGCAGCTCAATTTCATATCTGAGTTTATATTGTTATTCCCGGTTTCTTCCCACAAACATTTATGGATGGAATCAATAGATAAGATAAAGCATTAAAATATTATAGGGGAGACTTGGGAGACTTGATCCCTTTTTCAGTTTTTAATTTTTATTTTCGAAAAAACAAAGTTTAAAAAAAATGTTTCCTATTATTATTAAACGCTCATGTGTTTTTCTTGTTGTATTTTTTTTTATTTTTAAAAAACCATTTTTAAAATAAAAATAAATTGTTTTCCAAAAAATAAAAAAAGGATCAATTCTCCCCAGTCGCAGGGAGACTTGATCCCTTGCCAAGGGAGGCTTGATCCTTGAAACAGATGCATTGAAATGATTCAAATTAAGTAGTGGAAATCAAATTTATTTTTGACTAACATGTAAAAAGAGGGGAAAACACAATTAATGATCAAAGAGAATTTACAAATCTTGAAAAATCAAATGTAAATATTAAAATTATTGCAGATTGAAGAATTCCACAAAGTTGAGTAGTTTTTTGACAATGTCATCATTGTCCACAATACTATTGTCAACATTTTTTTGATAAATAAATTGGTCGAAATTAAGTCCTCGTTTTCTTAGAAAATTGATTTCATATTCAGATGATAAAAACTTCTTTTAAATTTTTCACACGAAATGACTAATTTTCTTCTTTTCCAGAAATCGCACAATGACAAATTCATTTTCATCAATCGACAAATTTTTTGGATCTTCAATGATTTCATCAGAATGTTCATCAAGCCGATCTGGGTCGGTTTAATCATAAACACTATAACTGCTTTTATAACTTTCTCAAGATTCGGGTGTTTCATTTTTAGGGTTTTTACTTTTTTTCTTGAGATGAAATGAGTTTTTCCCGATTTTTGTTTTTCATTCAGTTGACGATCATGGATCTCTTCTTCATTCTGTCTTTTAGTTGATGTGCTTGTCAAAATTTTTTAAAACACTTTTTTCATTTCTTTAGATTTTCCCATTTTTTGTAATGAAACTTTAGGGAAGGCTTGTATGTATTCTGCTGTCACTATGTTTGTTTTCACTGTATTTTTTTTACTGCTTGTTGGAGTTAGTTGTCGGTTTGAGAAGAAAGATGATAAAAAAAGTCATCTTCAGAAATTCCTAGTTAAGGGATATATTCCAGTGATTTTAAATCCATTTATTATGTTAGTTGTCACCATAGTTTTAAGATAGGCAATTCCAATTAGTTCAGCAATTTGATAAATTGTTTTCCTTTGGGCAGGAAGATTATTCATCAAGTCTTAAACATCCTTATTAAAATATCTTTTAAGTGGTCCATATATAGCACGATCCAGAGACTGCAATGTCTGAGAAGTGTGCGGTGATATTTTTAACAAAATCATTCCATTTTCTTTGGCATAATTCAAACTCTCAATGCTTATATGGTTATCATGATTATTCATTATGATTAACACTTTACTGTTTTGATTATAATATCTTACATTCTTTACGAAGTGCTATAAATTTTTTTCAAAGTTAGACGTATGTCTCACATGTGCAGTGCATTCATCTACCATGTGCTTGCTAACCATCATATGCAGCCACATATTAACTTTCTATCTTTGTCAACCATCTAAAATCAAGGCAACCATATTCTAACTAATACAGATAGTATCTAAATGTCACAATGAGAAGTAGGGGGTTAATAAAATGTAACATTAATTTAGCTTAACTTTGGTTTGGGGACACTTGATGAATAGGATCAAGTCTCCCCATACAACAGGGATCAAGTGTCCCTATAATGTGCATGTTTGGGGGAAATTTTTTCTAAATCAAAAATAAAGAAACTGTATTGAATTTAAATAACATCATTTAAGAAATAAGGAATGTTATTATATTGTATCAATGAAGTTAAGTAATTTAGTTATATTTAGCAAAAAATATGAAACACGAACTACCTATTCAAAAAGAAGTTTGATTGTAAGAAAACAGAGATTCCTTTCTTACAAGAAAAATAAAAATGGCTGAATGGAATTATGTTACTAGATCTGTTGATAAAGAATCACTTTATTAATATTTCCAGTTTCAGAGACTTAATTGTATTTTTTCTCTGGTTTTAGACCTAGGGATCAAGTCTCCCTAGGGATCAACTCTCCCAAATCTCCCCTATTATATATGAAATTCTAAAGCAGGAACACCGATATCGATCCTGTGTGCCAGAAAGTTTTAAGAAGAAAAAAATCCATAACCCCGTCAATTCAAAAGATATAAAATCCCCATGAATTTATTCTATATCTTCTTAATATTTTCTACAACATCTATATAGACAAGTTTTGGATAGGACCAATTCTTACAGCAAAAACAAATTAAAAATACATAGCGGTTGAAGAAAAAAATCATCTTTGTAAGGGTGTATTCAAATCCAAACTGCTTATTTTCTGACTCATTTTACAATTCATTTTTGCTCTCAAAGGCTTCCAATTGGTACGTTTTCTTACTCAGAAACTATATAATGCACCGTAATGGTCGATTTTTTGATAGAGGCAGAATATATTTTTTTAAATGCTGTTAAAAAGGGCATTTTGAACCGAATTTACCGAAGCGGATTGTGTTGGAAAAATCATTGTATTAAGGATGCACTCAAATCCAAACTGCTTATTTTCTGACTCATTTTTAAATTTATTTCTGCTCTCAAACACATGTAATTGGTATATTCGCTTATTCGGAAACTATATAATGTACCGTAATGATCGATTTTTTGATAGAGGCAGAATATATTTCAAAAAATGATGTCAAAGTGGGCATTTTCAACGGAATTTCCCGAAGTGATTGTGTTAGAAACGAAAGATATTGTCCTTCTGAGGAAAAAAATTGTTTATATATCAAGTTTTAATTCATTGAACAAAAAATAAAAACACAGGTCGCTTATAAATCTCTTCAAAAATCACGTCAGCAACTTTCATTTTTTTTTTCTTTTATAAATGAATCTGGAATTATGCCAGAAAATTTCGAGTTGTTGAGCATGGAAAAGTATTTTTTTTTTAATACCGCCCTAACATGATTCTGATAAAACCAGCTATTATATAAAAATGAATTAAAAACTCTTCAAAAGCGGCCAGATAAAATTGTTAAAGTGGATTTATCTCTAATCATGATTTAGTTTTTGTTTGTGAAATTAGTAAATTTGACTTCGAAATCTACCTCTGCCTGTAGGCCGGGCCGGCAGGGATTTTTTTATTTTTTTAAAGCTTTTCTTTTAGGCTAATTGATATCAGCACTGGATTGATTATTTATAGCCTTCAGAACACATCGTTAGCTCAGAATGAACCCTTTTATCCTGACTGGTTGTTTTCAGCTCCTAAAAATAAAATTTTTCATCATCATATTTTTCTTTATTGAGTAATTAAAGTTTATGTATAAATAAGATAAAACAACTTTTTTGAAAAGGTAAGACACTGGTCTTTATTTAATTTAAAAGTTTATATGCTCAAAAGAAAACTTTAAATAATATTTTTATGAGTATGTATTGAACTTCAACATGGGGCACAGTGGACCGCAATGAATACAGCTCCTGTAATGAAGAATTTTCAAAATATTTAATAATTGCTTATTATCTATAGAGAAATATTGTTTTAAAATAAGTTAAAATTCTTAATAACTTATTTGCAATCGCCCCTGTATCTTATTTTATTATTTTCAAAATATAATACATTTTTTGATAATTCTTTAGTTTTATGTTTTTTGTTTCAAAATGCTACTTGCAAATTTGTATTATTATATTATTTTGGAAGTAAAGGGGAAATAAAAAAGAATTAGACTAATAATAAATATATTTATATTGTATTTTAGACAATAACTAGTCGTGGACCACTGTGCCCCAGTGGGTAGGCCAGTGTACCCCGCTTCCGAGGCACACTAGCCCACTTTACGGGTGTATATACATTTTTTTAAATGTATTGCGAACTATGTTTTGCGAAAATTATGAGGCATGTAGAAAGGTTTAAAGAATATTCAAAAATATTTCCAGGTAGTTCTTCGTTAAAGAGAAAAAAAATGTAAACTGCAAAAGTGGTCCACTGTACCACGGTCTCCCCTAGTCCAATTTTACATTGCAAGAAGTAACAGAAATCTGTAATAATGTTTTTTTGTAAGTCTAAATCAGACTTAATTTTATAGATTTTACTTTTATTTGAATATATTATATACAAGTCAACATGAATACCATTACAAATTAAACAAAAAATGAGTTTAATCTGATTTTTAACAATATATCAAAAAGTATTTTAACTTCACTATTCAAGAGCTTCATTACTACTTAATTGTTCAAGAGAATTAAGTTTAAAAACGAGCGGAAGTTGAAAGAAGTATTCTAGGATATAATGAGCAGTGTTTTTATTTATGACAAGAGATTGACTGCGGACATAAAGATATAGATTTAGTTTTTTTTCACATAATCACCATGATTGCTGATGTATATTTTATATTGCTCAAAGTTAAAAGACAATTACAAAAAAATAATTTTTCTGTAAACGCAATAACTGTCTAGCGAATGTCTGCATTTTTTCATTTATGCCAAAGTGCTTATCTCTGACAATCTTTCTGAGGGCCGTAAAGAGTTGGAAGACGCTTCGCACCAAGGTGGGGCTAAAAAGGTGTGTCGTCAAGATTCTCCAACCCAATGATGGCAATGAGATCCGGAAAAGGCACTTCCAACACACTTTTAAGAACTTAAGCACCGTTAGTTACACTTATTTACAGCGTCTAATTATCGCTGATTTAAAGCAAATTAAAGTTATTACAGCGATAAGAAAAAATTCATATGGCCTAACATTTTCTCATCAACATTCACCTCTCGCTAACATTTCATCGGTTTCTCATTCGTTCACGATTTAAAAAAAAAGTTTTGAACTCCATACCTGCTGGGTACTTGTCCAAGATTTTTGATAGATCTTCTCCAGCACTGGGTGCACTAGGGTGGGTCGAAAAAAACGAAATATTTATAATTGAAACGCAATAGCGCAGGAAAGTTGTCTTTTGTAAAAAAGAATAAATACGTAAAATATTACACCGATCTTTTACCGCCGCAAGGGGGACAAATTTCAGAAAAATCGCAAAAACATACTTTTTGTAATTATTTTTAAAAATTATCCAAATATACCGATTCAATTTCTAATAGAACGCAATAGTCACAGCAAGAGATTAGTAATGTAATTGTAAAATTTCCTTTTGGTGACATTTCTTTTTCCGCCGCAACAGGGCAAAATTTTCTAAAAAATGTTAAATATTTAAATTTTCGTTTTTTTCAATTTTCATAATATTTTCAGATATTACAGAATTTTCTAATAGGCTAGTAAAGGCATTTTCTGTTTTTAATTTCGTGCCGATTATTAACCATGATCTCTGTAATTCTATCAAAAAAGTCTACTCAATGACACATGCAGCTGTTTGCACATAAAATTATTTTCTCGCTGCTAGAGAGCTATATTTCATTTTGTTCGTTTTTTGTATAATTTACTCCATTTGCTCTATACTTTGATGGACCTAAAGATAGAAATCTCTGCCAGGTTAAAGAGGGGCGGGGAGTTTCATCTTCGCGAAGTCAAGGAAGAATATATCTCGTTGATAATAGAACCAGGTCTCTATTACTTTGGTCATTTGATTCCATCATCTAGCAAGGTGACTTCTATATGCAATGCCATTATAGATTCTTTGAGGAAAAATGAAATGTAAACTGTAAAAATAATTGCAATCTGATGTGGTAGAACTGTCCTTAAAACAGGATGATGCAAAGTGGTGATGTATGATTACTTGAGAAGAAGTTTTAAAAAACCACTTTAGTGCTTCCTTGCCCTCACTTCAATGAGCTTCCGCTGAGATATCTTTTAGAAAATATTGATAAAAAAACAGGTAGGGGAGACTTGGGAGAGTTGATCCCTAAGTCTAAAACCAGAGAAAAAATGCAATTAAGTCTCTGAAACTGGAAACCTTAATAAAGTGATTCCTTATCAACAGATCTAGTAACATAATTTCATTCAGCCATTTTTATTTTTGTTATAAGAAAGGAATCTCTGTTTTCTTACAATCAAACTTCTTTTTGAGTAGGTAGTTTGTGTTTCATATTTTTGCTAAATATAAATAAATTACTTAATTTTATTGATATAATATACTAACATTCCTTACTGCTTAAATGTTGTTATTTAAATCCAATACAGCTTCTTTATTTTTGATTTAGCATTTTTTTCCCCAAACATACACATTAGGGATACTTGATCCCTGTTGTATGGGGAGACTTGATCCAGGGGATCGAGAGTCCCCAAACCAAAGTCAAGCTAAATTAATGTTAAATCTTATTGACCCCTACTTCTAATTGTGACATTTAGATATCTATATTAGTTAGAATATGGTTGCCTTGATTTTAGATGGTGACAAAGAAAGTTAATTTGTGGCTGCATATGATGGTTAGCAAGTACATAGTGGATGAATGCACATGTGGGACATACGTCTAACTTTGCAAAAATTTCATAGCACTTCGTAAAGAATGTAAGATATTATAATCAAAACAGTAAAGCGTTAATCCTAATGAATAATCATGATAAACATTTAAGCATTGAGAGTTTGAATTATGCCAAAGAAAATTGAATAATTTTGTTAAAAATATCACCGCACACTTCTCACAAATTACAGTCTCTGGATCGTACAGTATATAGACCACTTAAAATATATTCTAGTGTGGCTGATTAAGACTGGATAACTAATCATCCTGCTCAAAGGACAGCAATTTATCAAATTGCTGAACTGATCGGAATTGCCTATCCTAAAGCCATGGTGACAACATAATAGATTTAAAATCACTGGAATATATCCCTTAAATAGGAATTTCTGAAGATGATTTTTTATCATCTTTCGTCTCAAATCAACTATTAATTTCAACAATCAGTAAAGAAAATTACAGTTAAACCAAACATAGTGACACCAGAAGACATACAAGCATTCCCTAAAGTTGCATTATCAAAAATAGGAAAATCTAAAGAAATTAAAAAAGGGTCCTCAAAAATTTTGACAAGCACACCAACTAAAAGACAGAATGAAGAAGACATACAAGATCGTCAACTGAATAAAAACAAAAATCGGGAAAAACTCATTTCATCTCAAGAAAAAAAGCAAAAACACTAAATATGAAAGACCCGATTCTTCAGAAAATTATAAAAGCAGTTATAGTGTTTATGATGCAACCGACCCAGATCCACTTCATGAACATTCTGATAAAATCATTGAACATCCTAAAAATTTGTCGATTGATGAAAATGACTTTTTAATTGTGCAATTTCTAGGAAAGAAGAAAATTAGTCATTTCGTTGGAAAAATTTAAAAGAAGATTTTATCATCAGAATGTGAAATCAATTTTCTAAAAAAAAACGAGGACTTAATTTCGACCAATTTATTTATCCAGAACATGTTGACAATAGTGTTCTGGACAATGGGAAAAACTAAAAACTACCCAAACCAACCATGCGTGGAATTCTTCTAACTGCAATAATTTTAATATTTACATTTGATTTTTCAAGCTTTGAAAATATTTTTTGATCATTAATTGTGTTTTTCTCCCTTTCTACATGTTAGTCAACAATAAATTTGATTTCTACTACTTAATTTTAATCATTCCAATACATCTGTTTCAAGGATCAAGTCTCCCATGGCAAGGGATCAAGTTTCCCTGCAACTGGGGAGACTTGATCCTTTTTTTATATTTTGGAAAACAATTTATTTTTATTTAAAAAATGGTTTTTCAAAAATAAAAAAATACTACCACAAGAAAGACACACGAGCCTCTAATAATAACTGGAAACATTTTTTGAAATTTTTGTTTTTTCCAAAATAAAAATTAAAAACTGAAAAAGTGATCAAGTCTCCCAAGTCTCCCCTACTCTGTCATAGTTTAGCCCAACTGGTTGATCTCTTGCGATTTGCGAATCATTTTCAATTGCAAAGCTTAAGCGAATTTAATCTGATCACCTAGCCGTTGGTAAAGAGGATTTGTCAACTGATGAGAAGTATATGTCTGAAATATCCCAAGCTCTTTCAAAAGGCGTGTGTTCAATTGACCTTTTTTGCGAGTCCGTACACCAGTATTTAACGCAAGGTGGATCACTACTGATAATCGAATTTTGAGACTCAACTTTGGAATACAGTTGGTCAGTTGGTTCACAATTCAAATGAATCCATCATGTTTTTCAGATTCTGTGCACTATAGTTAGTAACCACCGTTACTTGCCATATAATCTACGAAATATTATAGGTTCCTGTAATTTCACGAAATCTCTGTTTCGCAAATCATAGAATGATAGCATTTGAGGGCGAGAACATCAGGACCCCAGCCATAAAAAAATTCCAAAGCACGAAGTTCTGTGGACACGAATAGTGCCTTCCGTTACTTCGTCATTCCAGACTTGAACTTTGAAGCTTAAAATTGTATGTATTTAGTCGAGCGGCAAAACAGTAAACTTACAAAACCACCTGTTACGGTTTATCTATCAGCTGACAATCTAACAACGCTGTTGAGTTTAGATTATTCCATTAAAGACACCAGCTATTACAATTTTCCGTGTCCCACTCAATCAGTAGAAAGATGCGTGAAATTAGTCACTGAAGGACTGGTAAAGTTTGTGGACCAAAACAAGTTGAAGATCACATATGATCAATTTCGGCTCGAGTCTTTCAACAACGGCTTTATTGAAAGCAAGGCATATTATAAAATTCATTTACTTTAGATAGTTCTTCATTTTAAGTTTATTTAATCCGTTTCTGTTAAACATCTCTGTACTTTAATTAATAAAATACTAAAATATTTTGTAATTTTATATCATTCTTCTGATTTTTGGTACATGAACTGCTGATATGCTGTAAAATAGCAGTAGATGAAGCAATCGTCAATAAAAATTAATGATTAACGTTTTTATTTTCCAGTTTATGACAAATAGTTAACATAGTTAACAAAATTTATGACATATTAATAGATATAATGTAAATTTATTTACTTCTAGACATATTATAGAAATTAGAAAAATTTAGAAAAATGAAAATTTGAAGAATTTTTTTTATATGGTCTCTTTGCTATGATTTTGTAAAAGATATGATTTTGTCTTAATCAACATTTACCGGGACATGTCTTGTATCTTCATGTAGCTATTGCGTCTTATAAGAAATTGTATTCGTACATTTGGATAATTTTCAAAAAAATTGAAAAAAAAAAGCATGTTTTTTGCAATTTTTTTTAAACTTTGGTCCCCTTGCGGCGGTAAAAGTTATTAATCGATCGGTGCAATATTTTATAAATTTATTCTTTATTAGAAAAGGCAACTTTTCCGCACTATTACATTTCGATTATAAATATTTCGTTTTTTTCGACCCACCCTAATGCACATCCCAAACAGTATTTTGTCACAAAATGAAGTTTAACACATGAATACGATGTATTTTTTACAATTTATTTACGATTCCTCTGAGGAAAATAAAGAAATGGTTTGTGAAAATTTTTAAACTGCATTAATTTTGTTACAAAAAATGTAAGTAAAATATCCTAACATCATATTGCTAATTAGAGATCGAAAAATACTTATTTTTTATTGCTAGCTTCTATCGTTTTACCAACACTTTGGCAACATGTTACGGTAAATATATTTTTTAAACTTAAAACCAGGAACTGTATTGTATAGTCAGCAAAATTTTTATTTTTTTCTTTTTAAAAGATTTTTGATGAGTATGTGTGTGTGTGTGTGTGGGGGGGGTATTATTAGAAATATTCGAGATTCTTTATACTTGAAGAACAATGTTTCGACTTTTGAGTAATACTTTGCATTATCTACCTTTTCTGATATGAGGCGTTCAGAAGACAATCCGACTAACTCCATTTTAAGTGGCGTTTTTCAAACAAAGGAACATTGAAAATTTTGTATATATTTATAGAGTGATAAAAATTTACCCTTGATTAAAAGAAAATTAATGAGTTCAGTCAAAATATCCTGAAAAAAAATATATAGGGGAGAGTGGAGAAGAATAGGATACTTTTTACAAAAATAAGAAAATCAACTTTGTTTGACGCAAAAACAAAAATTTTGATATATAGAATACAAAATGAAACACTTTCTAATGTCGTTGAATAATATAGAAACATAATTTGCAGAAACAATTTCATAAATAAAGAAATTGTAAATTTCAAAATGTGTCCCATACCTCCCCACTAACAGGGAGGTATGGGACAGCTGTAAAACAATGTATGATATGGCACAAATAGTCTAGTGTTCGCTATATATACAGTCAAAGTTTGCATCTAATGTGTGATTGATAAAATGATTAGAATGATACACAAAGAGAAAAACTTACTGTCCCATTCCTCCCACTGCCCAATTCCAACCCTCTCTCTCCTATAGATAGAATATTTTTATACTTACAATAACTTTGTTTATACTGAACATTTTCATTTGATGGAGTTAATCGATTTGTGCAGTGAACGGATCATTTATTAAAACTTTAAGACGGTTGTAGTCAATATCTTGAAATTAAAATTTCTGGTGAATGAAAAATAACTTTTCCTTTATATACTCCTTCTTAGAAGTATTTTTAATGACGGGAGGTAATAACGCAACGTTGTACTGTCTCTTTGCTGAAGCAGTTGAAATTCTCATATTTCAGATTCGATAATCTCCTAATTTTGTATCCTCCATATCCTGTCCTTTCCTCGCTCAAAACAAAATTAAGAAACATAGCAATAATTAACATCTGAAAACATATCTACATGAGTACAAACATTTCTTGTTCATTGCATTTTAAACTCGATGATTCAAAATATCACCAATGTAAGGCTGCGTGTCTTGAAGGCTAGAACTGATATTTTTAGCGTAAAAAATCATGCAAATAATTTTGCCTCACATAAATTGATATGACTGGTAATTTCATCGCTGTTTAGATATATGATTAACTGTAATTTTTTAACGAACAGTACATTAACAAAATGATTTCCATTACTTTGTAGAATCCAAAAATACAATTTATTAAGAATTACTTATCACTCAATAAAAAGATTGTTTTGGCGCTTTTAGTTTAAAGGGGATGTTGAACTTTTCTCTTTTGCAAATTCGTTGGTTTAACAGTTACAAACATCGCCGTTTTCACTTTTAAAACTTCTATTTGGTGTAAAAATTACAATTGAATGATGCTTTGTAATATGTCTTAAATAAATTACAACCGTATTAAAATTAACTGTCCAGAGAAATAATATATAATAATTGTTTTTCAATAAAAGATAATCCCCTCAAAAAATGTTTTTCAACTCTTATTTTTTTTTTAAAGCAGTAATAACAAATGTCACGAAGTCTAAGACCAATGTCAGACGGGCGTCTTTTTTGCTGCATTCACAATGCTATAGCATTGTGAATGGATAATACTTAAGCAAAAAAACAGCAAAATAGACGCCCGTCTGACATTGGTCTAAAGAAAATAAATAATACATGAAACGTGCATAGCGAAGAAAAAATTAGTTTATAGATATGTAAACAGCTCAAAATTAACTTACCGAAATATTCTATTTTAAATTAGAACTCATTAGAAACTCTTCAAAAGAAAGAACACTTCTAGAAATCCCAATGTACAGATCAAATCAAAAGTAATTCATGATAAACAAAGAACATGTCAACAGGAGCTAACCAATATCACCGGTTATAATGAGCGCAACCAGTGAGCTAACCAAAGAGCTTGTTCACAGACGCAGATTGGAGCACCCGGGCGCAAGGAAATATACCTCATGGAGTAGGTCTTGAAGAAGTAAGGAATTTCGAAATAATTTAATTATTTCGTAATTTTATGGTTCAAAATAGGTAAAACCAATAACTAAATCTTCTTACCTTTCCAAACAATGTCTCTTGTAATAGGAATATTTGTCTATATGTAGTCAGAGAAAATCCAAAACATTCATCAAAAGTATCACGTGATCTGATATATATCCGATCACCAGCAAATTTTACGCCCGGTCTTCGCTCACTTGACCCAAAAATAATCTGTGGTCGTTATGATCACTTGCTTGGGCTTTTTTTGTTTATGTTTTCACTTGTTTTTGTAGGTTGCCTAATTCGATTGAACAGCTCGACAAAAAAACAAAATACACCATAAAAAAAACCAGTGGTGGGATTCAAATAACTGAACAAGCAGTTCTCTCCCAAATGACTTTTTCTCAAATGTAAACAAGTTTTAAGAAAAATAATGTGCCACATATAGATTAAAAAAATAATTTCCAACGTTATAACATAAGGATTAAAAACGTTTTATCTGTAAATACAGTGAAAAAGAAAAAATATGTGCTTTAACATGCAGTTTACTGCGAAAAGGACGTAATTTATTTAGCAAATATTCAACAATTACAAAACACTCATCAAAATGTATATCAGAAAATGCATCAAAACGAAAGTTATAATTGTAAAAAAAACACTATTTTTCAAGCGAAGGAAGAGATTAGGTTATCACCTAGCTCTGTAATAGGCTGCCATAGATTGGACAAAAACTTTGGAACTGAACATTCGTTCTGTGTATATGTCGCTATTCTCTTTTAAAAACACTCTGCGAAACCTCGCCTTATTTATCTAATATCAGTGTTAGGTAATAACACAGATTTCTCATATAATCTCTTAATATCTTTACTCTGAGGGTAATACAAAGCTGCTGAGTATTTAGCTCCCAAGTTCACCGTAACTGTATGTTTAAAATGAATCCCACTCCATATGCCTCAGTCTCCTTCGCGCCCGGGCGAAGTGGTCGTGGTTGCTGAACAAGCTCATAGTGGCCGATCTCACACTGTGTAAAATCTGCAGCTTTTTCTGCATAGTCACTCCACCGTTTTTATAAAAAACGGTTTCTTGGCTACACCGTCTAGTATATATAGTGTGGAAGTTGGCTATCCCAGGCAATCTATTCTATAGCATTGTGAATAGATAATACGTAAGCAAAAATGCAGCAAATAAGACGCCCGTCTGACATTGGTCTTATACTTAAAAAGGTGCTAAAATATTGGATCCCTTAAATGTCAGACAATGCTGAAATCTGAGCCGATATCTGTAAGATATTTTCTAAAACTCCTAGACGATTTGGTCTAGACACTGTGATAATATTCCAGGCAATAGAGACCTATAGGGGCTCTACCTAGCAAAATTCATGGTACACTGTAAAACATATCGTGAAAAATTACCTCTGTTTTTAAAGGCTATCTATTTTCTGACCAATGAGAACTATTCATAGGCGTTTATGTAGCGTTCTCATTGGTCAGAAAATAGATAACCTTTATAAACAGAGGTAATTTTCACGATATTTTTAACAGTGTAGTTTTGGTAAAAGGCTTACTATATGTTTTTTGGGTCGCTGAATCCGAATTTTTAACCTCCCACCAAAATTTACTCTGGCAACCCCCCAAATTTTAATAAAATGCCCCCAAAAGAGGTTTTTATTAAAAAAATCAATTTTTTATTGTTTTAGGGAAAAAGTATCTAGAAATTCCGAAAGTAGATAAAATTTGCAACAAATTAGATACATGACATTATGATTTAGGATGAAGGGGAAGGGGGGATCTGCCTCGGAACATGAGCGCGGTACCGCGTGAAATAAGTTGCGAAATTCCACTTAACCACCCACATGTTTACATTCGCCCTCCCATCTCCCCTCCGAACTTTCTCTATAAGGTTTATTTTAAGTTTTTTGGGTCACTGAATCCGAATTTGCAACTTCCCACCAAAATTTCAACCGGCTACCCCCCAAAATAATTGATTTTTTGAAAAAAATATGTTTTTGAGAAAAGCGCGCTGGGAATGTTCCGAGGCAGCCCCTTCTCTCCCCGTTTATCCTACGTCATAATGTCATGTATCCTATTTGTTGCAAATTTTGTCTAGTTTCTGAATTTCGTTATGCTTTACCCCTAAAACAATAAGAAATTTAAGTTAATAACAACTATTTTGGGGGGGGGGTTCGGGGGGGGAAATTTTGGGGGTAAGTTAAAATTTCGGATTCAGCGTCCCAAAAAACTTAAAGTAAACCGTATAAGGAAAGGTCGGAGGGGAGATGGGAGGGCAAATGTAAACGTGTGAGTGGTTAAGTGGAATTGCACAACTTAGTCAACGCAGCACCGCGCGCATGTTCCGAGGCAGATTCCCCTTCCCCTTCATCCTAAGTCATAATGTCATATATCTAATTTGTTGCAAATTTTGTCTACTTTCTGCATTTCTAGATATTTTTCCCCTAAAACAATAAAAAATTGATTTTTTTAATAAAAACCTTTTTGGGGGGATTTTTACCAAAATTTGGGGGAGTTGCCGGGGGAAATTTTGGTGAGAAGATACAAATTCGGATTCAGCGACTCAAAAAACATAAAGTAAGCCGATTTCCAAAACTACCATTAATTTTGCTAGGTAAAATTCCCTATTGCCTGGACTATAATACGATGTTTGAAAATATAGAGCAGATTTTGCTTCAATCAGCTCCCTTGATTTCAGCATCATTGCACATTTAAGGGATACAACTTTTAAGTACTCTTTGGATAGCAAATTTCTACACTATATATTCTATACGCTATAGTCTGAGTATCGTATGTCACAGCTCGCATATTACAGCGCCTAGAATACATAGTGTGGAAATATGCCCTCCAAACAGTGCTAAAAATTTGTATCTCTTAAATGTGCGACGATACTGTTAAAATTTCAATTGCCGATCACAGCGACATCTGTGGGGTTTTCGTATTACTAGTATTACATTGTATAGATAAGCAATTTCTTGCAATTGTAGAAAATATCGTTCAGATGTCGCTGCGATCTGCATATTGCATCAGTACCATTGCACATTTAAGCTATACAATATTTTAGCGTTTTTTTATGTATTACAGGGATAGCCAATGACTTTTAAGTTATATAGACCGGCAATGGAGGATATTCCATTTTCGTTTTGATCACGTGGTCAAGGTAAAAACTTCTAGCGTAAAAAAGGGAAGGCTCCGTAGACGTGTAATGTAAATCCCCGCTAGCCAATGAAACATTGTTAAAAATATCGTGAAAAATTACCTCTGTTTTTAAAGGCTATCTATTTTCTGACCTATAAGAACGCTTCGTAGGTGTTTATGTAGCATCCTCATTGGTCAGAAAATAGATAGCCTCTAAAAACAGAGGTAATTTTTCACGATATTTTTAACAGTGAACAGTTCATGAGGCAAAGCAGTAGTACCTTCCCTTCTTATCAGTTAGAAGTTCTTTGGGTAAATTATCGGTATCACGTGACTTTTTCAGCCTCGAACCCATATTTGGAATATCCCCCATTCCCATTCAAAAGCATGCGAAATCATAGCAGCCATCTGAAGTAAATTGAAACACCTGAACCGCGAGGTTTGTACGTCAGCTGTGGTTATTTACCATTAAGTGCTATGGCTATAATGAGCTTAAAAATTAATTTTTATCAATATATATGAAGATTATAGCATATGTTTTTACCTGAAGCTATTTTTTTATCTAAATATGCGTTATAAATATTGAATTTTCAGTAATATAGTTAAATAAAGCAATTTATTAATAATTTTATGGATGGCATGTTTGAAAAAGAGTATCTAATTTTAACATGCCTTATAAACCTAAATAAAGGCGAAATTTATATGGAAACATATTGTTAAAGATCATAATTCCACTTTTCTTTAAGTTTGACTTACAAAAGTAACTGGTAGGGAAGTTTAGATTAAAGGTAGCAACTGTAACATAATATAGCAATTTACAAAATTTTAAATTACTTTTAATGAAATCTACGTTTTTAAAACTAATTTTTATACAAAAAGGTAATTAAAAAATGCGTATTAACCAAAGTAACACTATATTTTTATTCTTGGAGGATATTTATTGAAATACTTAGTTGCTATACGAAAAAAACAAAAAAAAAATGATGAATAATAAAGTATTTCCCTTTTTAAAAAGGCCTAAATTAAATGGGGTATACTAATACTTTGATCTGCGATGAAAAAATACGCTGATAAAAGCATTTTCTTAGATAAATTAAAATAAAAAACATATATACCGCCGTACAACAACTGTGATCAAAAATCCTCAGTTAAATTCACAGTTTGCAGGTCTATGTATCTTAAAAGTCTTTGGGGATAGCCGATTTACATACTATATATTCTACGCGCTATATCGCATATATAGGAAATCTAGATTCAACTAGTTACTTGCCAAATTTACCGGTGACTTCAGGAAACTTAAATTGAGACGTGGTTACTTTATTTAGCTTCACTGGACTCTCACAAAAAGCCTAGGAATTCTGACGTTAACGAAAACCTATCGAATCCTCAAAGTTGATTTTCGGTGACGTAACATTCCGCCATCTTTTTGTTTCATACCGTCCCATAATTGAGCTACAAGCAATAAGTGAGATTGGTCACTTTGGTTAGATCACTAGTAGCGCTCATGGTAACCGATGATCTCGCTGATATTGGTTAGCTTCACTGGACGTGTCCTTTGTTTTTCATGAATGGAGGATATTCCATCTACGTTTTGATCACGTGGTCAAGGTAAAAACTTCTAGCGTAAAGAAGGGAAGGCTCCGTAGACGTGTAATATAAATCCCCGCTAGCCAATGAAACAGTTCATGAGGCAAAGCGGTAGTATCTTCCGTTCTTATCAGTAAGAATTTTTTGGGGTAAATTACCGGTATCACGTGACTTTTTTAAGCCTCGAATCCGAATTTGGAATATCCTCCATTTCTTTGATTTGCCTGTGTGGTTGCTCGCATGTAACCTATCTGTGCCTTCTTGGCTATCACAATAGCTTCTCTCCAGCTCTCCTAGATTATTCGAGACACGGGCCGGGATCCAGATGGATTTTGCGCTGTTAGCAAGACGTGATTGACCAATCAGAAAATGGAGGATATTCCATCTACGTTTTGATCACGTGGTCAAGGTAAAAACTTCTAGCGTAAAGAAGGGAAGGCTCCGTCGGCGTGTAATGTAAATCCCCTCTAGCCAATGAAGCAGATCATGAGGCAAAGCAGTAGTATCTTCCCTTCTTATCAGTTAGAAGATCCTCTGGTAAATTACCGGTATCACGTGACCTTTTTCAGCCTCGAACCCATATTTGGTATATCCTCCATTTGCTTACTTAAAACATCGAGAAGTTAGCAAAAATTCTGATTGATCAATCTCTTTTCGCTAACAGCACAAAATCTATCTGGATCCCTGCCTATAATGACAGCGCCTAGAATAAATAGTGTGGAAATCTGATATCCAAACAGAGCTAAAAAATTGTATTTTAAATGTGCAATAATGCTAAAATCCAATGAGCCAATCGCAGCGATATCTGCGTTACAATTTCAAATTTCCATGTACACATTGTATTATAACTGCATCTACACCAAATCGTCTTGGTGTTTTGGAAAATATCCTGCATGTGTCGCTGCGATCATCTCCTTGGATTTCAGAATCTTTTGACATTTAAGGGATACAATATTTTAGCACTTTTGTAATGGACGATATTCCAAATATGGGTTCGAGGCTGAAAAAAGTCACGTGATACCGGTAATTTACCCAAAGAACCTCTAACTGATAAGAAGGGAAGATACTACTGCTTTGCCTCATGAACTGTTTCATTGGGAAGCGGGGATTTACATTACACGTCTACGGAGCTTCCCTTCTTTATGCTAGAAGTTTTTACCTTGACCACGTGATCAAAACAAAAATGGAATATCCTCCATTGCTACTGGAATAGGAGATTCCCACGCTATATATTCTAGACGCTATACTATAATGTCGCCTTCTTGGAGCAAAAGTCTCAAGCTGCTCGCCAACCAACCAACCAACTTTTGATTTTCTCTATACATTGCGATTTAAAAAGTGTTCGGTAAGTTAATTTGGAGATGTTTTCATATATTTAAAGTAATTTTTTCTTGAACTATATATATATATATTTTATTTTTTTTTATTAGACTTTGTGATATTTGTCATTATTGGTTTTTAAAAAATAAGAGTTGGAAAACATTTTAGCGGAGTTTATGATTTACTGAAAAGGTATGATCATATATTATTTCTCTAGACAGTTAATTTTTATACATTTGTCATTAGATTAAGACTTATTGCAAGGCATTATTGAATTGTAATTTTTATGGCATATATATAATTTATTGTAAAATCAGCTATCTCTGTAATACTTAAAAAAGTGCTAATATATTGTATCCCTTAAATGTGCAACGATGCTGCTGAAATATAAAGATCGCGCGACATCCGCAGGATATTTTCTAAAACTGCAAGAATATTGCTAGTCTATAAAATGTAATACGAAAATCCCGCAGATGTCGCTACGATCGACTCTTTTGAATTCAGCAGTGTCGTCGCACATTTAAGGGATACAAATTTTTAGCATTTTTTTGATAGCATATTTCCACACTATATATTCTAGGCGCTATACTCCAGGGGGCTTTCCCGAAAAGCCGGGGACGTCAGACTTCGCCGTCTTTCGTTTCGTATCGTCCCACAATTCAGCTACAAGCAACACGTGAGATCGGTCACTTTGGTTTGCTCACTGGTTGCGCTCATAGTAACCGGTGATATTGGTCAGCTCCTGTGGACAGTTCTTTTTTTTCATGAATTACTTTTGATTTCCTCTGTACATTGTAATTTTTAGAAGTGTTCTTTCTTTTGAAGTGTTTCTAATGTATTCTAATTTAAAATTGAGTATTTCGGTAAGTTAGTTTTCAGATGTTTTCATATCTATAAAGTAATTATTTTTCACTATGTATGGGGCCAGCCGTGGGGAGTGGATAAGACACCACGCCGCTAATCGCTTGAGAGCGTAAGTGGGGGCGGGTTCGAATCCCGCCGGTTCTGTTGAACACTCTTTGTGCAGCCCCCAGGATGTAATTATCTAGTGTTGTAAATTTCCTTGTGCTTTCTCGTCCCTGTATATCAACGATGACTTATAAGCGAGCCCTGGTGTCAAGCACACAAGTCTGATGTTGTGTTCAATAAAACAAACAAACCGGTCCACCGTGGCTGCGTGGTCAAGGCATCACACAGCTAATTGCTTGCGAGTATAGGTATGTGCGGGTTCGAATCCCACTGGCTCCGTTGCACACACTTTGTGGAGCTCCCGGCTGTCTTTCTCTGTGTTGTAAATTTCCTTGTGTGTGCTATCTCGTCCCTGTAGTTGCCCGGTGGCGTGGTCAATAAGCGGAGGCTACTGTCACACTGATGGTCTGGGTTCGAGTCTTGGGTAAGACATGGATGTAATTTTGTTTTCAAAAAGTAATATATATATGTAATGTAGAGAAGTAAAATTGTTATGTCTGGTTTGTGTTACAATTTCTGTGTATAAATAAGGATCATTCGAGGCGACAGCCATTGTTACTATAGGCCTCAAAACAATCTCCACTACGGTGGACTTTAAATCAAATCAAATCAAATCGTCCCTGCATATTGACGATGACTTATAAGCGGGCGCTTGACGCCAAGCACACAGGTCAGATGTATGTCAATAAAAATGTATGACAAATAAACACTATGTATGTTTCATGTATTTTTTGTTTTTATTAGACTTCGTGACATTATTTATTAACCATTTGGAAAAATGGTTATTGTCCTCTGTCAGGGTAGAAAATCAAAAACATATCTGAAGCGTTTTATTGGTTGAATCCGCATTTTATTCGTTTTCTGATTGGTCTATACAGTAATCTGTAGTTATTTATTTTTAGTTATTTAAGCTATGAGGTATTCGCTACGGCTTTTGCCGGCATGACCTCAAATGATCACAAAAATGGCGTTATTTCCTTGGGACAACCACAGATTCAAACTTCCTCCACGAGGAAAAAAGGCAGAACCCAGTAATCTGTATTTTCCCTTTACTTTCAACAAAGATGGATACTTCTGTTGCCACTATGACAATAAAAGTAATAAAAACTACAAAAAAAATTAATAACTCAGAAACAAATTGAGATACAGCTTTCAAACAAATTGCATTTAAAAGAACATTTTTTCTCTATACAACGGTGTAAAAAGTAATATTGTGGGATGTTTAGAAGTTTAAGAATGAAATTTCATTTAAAATTGGTCCAGGAATATTAATGTTTAATCCATGGCGTACGTAATGAATGACCAGCTCCGTAGAAGTTTAAATATTTACAGTACCGAAAAATGTAATCCATGACGTACGTAATGTATGATCAACTTCGTGCGATTTTTTTATGTCTTAAATTTTAGTCTTTGAAAAAATCATTTTCCAAATGGTCGTTGTAATTTGTTAAATTACATTTTCTTTACTGCTTTTGTTTTAAATAAATGTTGAAAAACTTTTTTTTTTTTTTTTTTTTTTTTTTTTTGCGGAGATTATGATTTACTGAAAATCTGTTATCATATATTATTTCTCTGGACAGTTAATGTTTATAAATTTGTCATTAATTTAAGACTTATTGCAAGGCAACATTCAATTGTAATTTTTATGGCAAATAAAAATTAAAAAAAAATGAAAACGGTGATATTTTCAGCTGTCTAATCAACCGATTTCCAAAAAAGAAGGATTTAACATCGCCTTTAAACTAAAAGTGTCAATTTTTTATAAAATGTTAAGTAATTTTTAATAAATTATATTTCTACTGTGTAATTCAAAGGATTTGTTCAATTGTCATTAGGCTGTTGGTTGAAAGATTACCGTTAATCATATATCTTGACTGCGATGAAATCACCAGGTAAGGTTGATGTGCCAGTAATGGGCACCCTTAAGAAATTTCTTTAAAAATTGTTTTTTAATTAATAGTTATAATTGTTATATTTCAGTTTTTTCAATATTACGGGAGAGTGGCTCACCTTGGGACACTTTTTTCTTCCTTTTTTCATTTTTTTTATTGATCAATTGTCATAATTTTACCTGTATATTTGTATTCATTCTTTTAACCTTTGCCTACGTTATTAATATTCCAGGCAATAGAGACCGCATAGAGACTCTACCTAGCAAAATTAATGGTAGTACTGGAAATGGGCTTTCTAGATGTTTTTTGGGTCGCTGAATCCGAATTTGTAACTTCCCACCAAAATTTTCCCCGGCAACCTCCCCAAATTTTGGTAAAAAGCCCCCCAAAAAGGTTTTTATTAAACAAAATCAATATTTTTATTGTTTTAGGGGAAGAGTAGCTAGAAATTTGGAAAGTAGACAGAATTTGCAACAAATTAGATATATGACATTATGACTTAGGATGAAGGGGAAGGGGGATCTGCCTCGGAACATGCGCCGCAGTGCTGCGTGGACTAAGTTGCGCAATTACACTTAACCACTCACACGTTTACATTAGAACTCCCATCTTCCCTCCAAATTTTCTCTATAAGGTTTACTTTAAGTTTTTTGGGTCGCTGAATCCGAATTTTTAACTTAAATTTCTTATTGTTTTAGGGGAAAAGCATTACGAAATTCAGAAACTAGACAAAATTTGCAACAAATAGGATACATGACATTATGACGTAGGATAAACGGGGAGAGAAGCGGCTGCCTCTGAACATTCCCCGCGCGCTTTTATCAAAAACCAAATATTTTCAAAAAATCAATTTTTTTGGGGGGGGGGAGGGGGGGTTGCCAGGTGAAATTTTGGTGGGAAGTTTCAAATTCGGATTCAGCTACCCAAAAAACATAAAGTGAGTCGAAATCCAGAACTAGTATTAATTTTGCCAGATAAAATCCCTTATTGCCTGGACCTCATAATTTAGTGCACGTAGCGCAGCAGTGCATGTTCAGAGGCAGCCCTCACCCTCCCCGTTCATCCTAATTTATAATGTCATATATCCTATTTGTTGCAAATTTTGTCTAGTTTCTGAATTTCGTATTGCTTTTCCCCTAAAACAATAAGAAATTTAGGTTAAAAACAACTATTTGGGGGGGGGGGGTCGGGGGGGAAATTTTTGTGGGTAAGTTAAAAATTCGGATTCAGCGACCCAAAAAACTTAAAGTAAACTTTATAGAGAAAGTTCGGAGGGGAGATGGGAGGGCAAATGTAAACGTGTGAGTGGTTAATTGGAATTGCGCAACTTAGTTTACGCAGCACCGCGCGCATGTTCCGAGGCAGATCCCTCCTTCCCCTTCATCCTAAGTCACAATGTCATATATCTAATTTGTTGCAAATTTTGTCTACTTTCTGCATTTCTAGATATTTTTCCCCTAAAACAATAAAAAATTGATTTTTTTAATAAAAACTTTTTTATGGGGGCTTTTTACTAAAATTTGGGGAGGTTGCCGGGGGAAATTTTGGTGGGAAGTTACAAATTCGGATTCAGCGACCCAAAAAACATCTAGAAAGCCGATTTCCAGTACTACCATTAATTTTGCTAGGCAAAATTCCCTATTGCCTGGACTATAACTAAATTACAATATACATGGAACTGTTTGTTCAGGAAAATAAATTTATCGAAACTGATAAAGAAAAGAAAACTATTATAAATTTTCTAAATTTTAGGGTTGCAACGAGTATTTGGTTTATAATCGGTATTCAGCCTTGGTATTCCTTCCTAGTTTCTTTCCATGCTCCGAATTTGAAGGCATTTCTCTTTATTGGCTGAAGCATATTCATAAGCAAAATGAAAAATGTTTTAAACACTATCTTTTTGTTAAAATATTTCGAATAAAAATTAGCTAGTCATATCTTGTGTTTCAAGATGCACCATATACCTGCTATGAAATTTCAGAATGTTATGCTGTTGGGTTTAGCACTACAACTATTATTATACACCAGTTCTATAGAGAAAGCTTCAAATTTCATTATGATCTTTTATTTCAAAATATTTTCAATAAAAATTTCATCTTGCAACTTATCAAACTTTTACATGAAAGTTATTAGACATGTTTGGAAATTAAAAA
Source organism: Maratus speciosus (assembly GCA_963932465.1). Lineage (NCBI taxonomy): Eukaryota > Metazoa > Arthropoda > Arachnida > Araneae > Salticidae > Maratus > Maratus speciosus. Next base: position 269,408,030 of record OZ010796.1, on the reverse strand, counting down.
TCTTAATAAATTCTTGCCTGCTTCTTCAATGGAATCAAAACATGTCTGAAAGTTAAATTGTACTTCTATCTATCTGCATTTGCAAGTACTAAGAGTTGATTTAAAATCTAGGGCAAAAAATAAAGCTATCCCAAGGTTTACCGTGTCCCAAGGTCAGCCACTCTCCCCTATATTAATCTATTTACAATATTTAATAATTCTCATAGTCCAATTACCCAATATGAATCAAAATTCAATTATAAATAACAGAAATATATCAAAACCTTTAAAATGACAGTAATGGACATCTTCTGTTTCAGCAATGGACACCCCATAAAAAATAAAATAATTGTTTTTATGGCTGTATTTAGAACCAGAATTTAATAAAAGCATACTAATAAAACAAAATAGTTATTTTCAAATACATTCAACAATTAGGATACCAGTAATTAATGAAATATTTGTGATAATCAATCCCTGTTTGCATCAATTATTGTAATTATCAGAAGATCGATATTTTATTTATTAAATATAGATAGTTTAAAATACTAAATATCAGGCAATTACAGCTATCAAATTCTTGTGATAATGGAGGGATTTAAAAGGTAATAATTAAAAAATATATATTTTGGTGTATTAGTGTAGAGTTTCGTCTCACTATTTTTGACAAATACATTTCCAGCGACTATTTGATATATTAATTGTAATTATTAATTTTACAAATATGAAAGAAATGATAATCTGTGATTTGAATATTTTAAATACTAAATAAAATAACTTCAAATTAAAACTGTAGGCCTGATGTTTGAGGCCACTGATCTGCAGATTTACTAGATGCATGATTATTTCAGACATTTTAGACAGCAAATAGATTTTTAACAACTTCTGTAACTTTATTGTTTTTATTTAAATGGGGAGGGGTTAAGCTCTGAGTCCCTCTTTGACTGTGCCCTTAAACAATATTTTCTGCTTCCTGGCTGGTTTGATTGCCAGATTATAAAATAAAAGGCAGTCATACACATTAAAAAGAAAAAAATATTAATTTTATTAACGACATAAAATAACTTAAGCAGCTATTTATAAAAGTTTTGGTGGTGTTACATTTTGGTAAGCGTAATTTAAAAATTAAATTTGATTATTTGGGTTTTCAGTTGAGACAAATTATTTTATGCGCTATAAACATTACTGAAATTACATTTTTAGCAATGTCTACATGGAATGTACATCACTGGAAAATGTCTAATTAAGCATTCCAGTAATGGGCACCCCTCTTAAAACGTTAAAAATAAAGACATTTTATAAATAGCTATTCGTATATAAAATTCAAAGTTTTCTATTACTACCAAAACAAAAAGCTGCAAATTTTGCAAAAAATAAAGAATATATAAATTTATTACATGAAGCCTCTTAGCATGTTCATGTGCTTCGAAACATTATTTTCTGCTTTTTGGTTGGTTTGATTAAGAGTGTTAATAATAATGCAAGATTATAACATATACAAGGGGGAGTTATGAAAAAAAAACAATAAAAGCTAAATTTTTATTCGTAATTTTTCTTATAAACCAGAAGGGTGTCCATTACTGGCACTTATACCCTATATGAATTTATATTAGAGGTAAGATTATGTATATGATCTTTTACTATAAAAAAGTTAGAACTAGCTTTCAAGACGCGCAGCACTTGCACTGGGGATAATTTGAATAATCGAGTTGTGTTATTTTGAGTCATCGAGTTAGAAATTCAATGAACAAGAAGAATTGTTTGTCCTCATTCCTGATATAAATATTTTTTTAGATATTAGTTATTGCTATGCTTTTTTATTTTGTTGGTGAGCAAGAAAAGGACAGGGTGCGGGGGATACAAAAATAAGAGAATGTCGAATCAGGAATATGAAATTTTCAACTACTAAAGCAAAGAGGCAGTAAAACGTTTCGTTGGTAAAAAAACACCGTTCAGTAAAAATAATTATAAGAAGAAATACCTAAAGTAAAAGTTATTTTCTCGTCACCAAAAATTTTAATTTTAAATTATTAACTAGAAACTTCTTGAAGTTTTAATGTATCAGAAAAGATAGAAATTGATAAATATTACTCAAAAGTCGGAGAATAGTCCTTCAAGTATAAATAATCCCAAAATTTAAAGAAAATCTCCCCACCCCCACACTCCTTAACTATCAAGACCCTGGTCATTTATTTGAAAAATATTATACTATTGTAACGTGTTACCAAGTTGTTGGTAGAATGATAGAACCTAGCAATAGAAAGAAAATATTTTACAATATCAAATTAGCAATATGATGTTGGGATATTTTACCTACATTTTTTTAAACGAAATCTGTACAGTTTAAAATTTTGTACAAATCATTCCTTCATTTTCCTCCGAGAAGTCGTAACTAAATGGGAAAAAGCACGTTGCGTTCGTGTGAGCACCGTTTATACCTTATTTGGTGACGAAATACTACACTGTCTGGGATCTACACACGGTTCTAATCGGTTCTGGATGAATTCTTGGTAAAAACTTGGATAAATACCCAGCAAGTATGGGGTACAGAACTTTTTAAATCGTGAACGAAGGAGTATATGAGAAGTGTTAAGCGATATGAATTTCTTCTATGTAACTAGCGGTGCTAAAGTCCTTAAAAGTGTGGTTGAAGTTGTTTTACCAGATTTCATTGCGGTTCTTGGTTGGGAGAATCTTTACCACACGCTTAATAACTCGGTGCCAAGCGTTTTCCCCTTTTTAAAACCCTCGGAAAAATAGCCAGAGGTGTAGGCACTTTGACACCTATGAAAATGTGTAGACAGTCGCTAAAACAGTTATTGCATTTGCAAGAAATTATTTTTCAGAATACTTTTTAAACTTTAAGCAATGTAATAAATACATCTGCGTTCATGATAACTAACATGGGCACCACTAAACATGGTGCTCAAAGATTTTGATGATTTTAAAGTATGATATTGGGATCATACCTCTAATTATTCTGCTGAAAGGCTTTATTCAAATGGACCCTAGTTTTCGAGAATTTGGAGGTCGAAGTTCAACATACGTATCAAATACTGATTAATAGGGTGCGTCGAAAAAAATATATTTTTTCGAAACGCTTTAGTGCGGAAAAGTTGCCTATTGCAATAAGAAGAAAAATGGCATATTTTTTTTTTTTTAAATCGGTTAACATCTTCTATTAGGGCATCGTACTTAAAGTTGATGAAAAATTGCAAAAATCGCGCCTTTTCTCTAATTTTTTAAGTTAATTAAAACTTTAAAAATAAACACGCTTTAGCTTTTTATGCTCTTTTATTGGTTTGCATAACCTAAATAAATTAAATTCTAATCAATAATCGATTTTTTCCGTTCGCGCAACGGCCCCACCAGCGGCCGAGAGGTTCTGTTCTCGAAGCTGGTAGACGGGAGGTGCTGGGTTCGAACCCAATCGCGCCTGTCGGCCTAATCGTTCGGAGTTTTCGTTTTTTCTTCGAGCCGTGGATTTTCCATGCGTAAATACGGATTAGGTTCCCTTAGAAAGACCCCCACGGAGGGCACACTTCCCGGGCCTATATCCCTCGTGTAGATAATTGGCCGTCAAAACTCAACCCAACCCGTTCGCGCAACATCTTAGAAAAAACTTAAATTTAGCAATTTTTCGCAATTTTCACCGTACAACTCTTCGCTAGTTTTGCTAGAACAAAACGAACCAAAATCACCACGTGGAGGTGGTTGCACGTAGAGTTCCACCTCCTCCCTACCCAACCAACCATCCAATTGTTGGGTGTGGCATTTACATTATATTTGCAACTATTTACAAAGGTTTTCTATAGAGTAGCATTCTTTGGCTTACTGTGTTTTTTACGTTTATATATATATATATATATATATATATATATATATATATATATATATGTATATGCTACAGATTTAAAGTCTGATTTTTTTGGATAAATGAGGCATAACCGATTTAAACTTCAGTGTTGTTCGGATATAGCCATCTATAGCTTCATATTCATATATTTTATTCGAGGACTCTGTCACAAGTTTGACACACTTCTTAACAGTATCGGTGTGACAGGGAAGCATTCCTATTTCTCTGATGCGAGTAGTGTCAGAAGTGATGAATGATTTAACATGATCTTCACTTAGGTCCCACGGCATTGGCGAATGATTCACCGCTCAAGAATTCCAATTAATAATTTCTATGTATTCGGAGGCTTGAAAGATTCCATTCCATGGCATAACATTTAAAACAGTCTTCTTCTTTCGGACGGGTTTGTCTTTCTTTTCGATCCTTCTGTAACCAATATCCCGAATATGTTTTTTTTATCAACAGTTATTGCCAGCAGAACATTGTCTGAGTGCGCAAAAAGCGCATTTCGTTCTATTACTGGATCGATAACTTGTAGTAATTCATCGGATAAATAGCGTGATGTTTGGATGGCTTGAAATACATGTTTTGGTCCGTCAGTAAAATATTTGCTTATTTACTGGCAAGTTACACAAGCATGTATGATTTTAGGATGAAGCTATTTCTTTTAAGTTTTCAGATGAACCTGATACAATCTAAGGACTCGGTTGGCCGCAGTTATTCATCTGGAATCGGACAAAGTACCAGGGTCGCAATTCGCCAAGTCTTTTCGAAAATGTCCCAAGCTGATTGCATTCAAAATATCCCAAAAAACTGTTGTTCTTCGCTCAAAAAAGTAATGTCTTTATCAGGAATTAAACAATCTGTGGGTTCACAATCGACCACAGGAGTTTTTTTACAGCAAGTGAGCTGCTACCCGATTGACATACTAAAAGATTTAGGCTCCCTAGTTTGACCGTGAATATGTTGGAAAATTTGGCGATAAGAAAATTCATTAAAATACCGGATGCATATGCTCCACATTTTATGATTTTCTAGTCGGTGGAAAGCGCCGTTATTCCATCCAGTGATTGTTACAGTACCATCACACCCTACTACTCTTAGTTTTTCTAGTGATATTGATAGTTCAGACAAACAAGAAATAATGCTTTGTCTTATATCATTTGATGAACTCGAGGAAGGAGATACATGTCTAATATAAGTTGATCCAGGTTCCTGGATAAGAAAATAGTTCTTATTTTACATTCCTGTGAAATTGCTTGGCATTAAATTTTTCAACGAACAAATAATTTCATTTTTGTCCGTCAAGAAAAGACCGAACTTTCCTCAGGGTGTGTGAATCGGTTTTTGAAATTTAAAACGTCTCTTGTCTCTTTTTATTTTACATTTATCAACCGCATCAGAAGAAACTGTGTCGGTTATACAGAACACTTGACGCTATGACAGCTTTTGGCCAATCCGAAAGACCGAAACGATCGCTTTTTAGCGCTGTTGCGTTAATTCTAGTTCTCATCTCCCATTTGAGCTTTTAGTCGATGTATTCGGTTTGTATTTATTTTCCTCAAACTCAGTCTTCAAAAAAAGTGTGTTTGAGTTCATCAATTTCCCAGTACACTGCCGCCCCACCAGTGGCTGAGAGGTTCTGCTCTCGAAGCTGGTAGACGGGAGGTGCTGGGTTCGAACCCAATCGCGCCCGTCGGCCTAATCGTTCGGAGTTTTCGTGGTTTTCTTCGAACCGGGGTTTTCCATGCATTAATACGGATTAGGTTCCCTTAGAAAGATCTCCACGGAAGGCACTCCCCCTAGGCCCTGTATCCCTCGTGTAGTTAATTGGCTTTCAAAAATCAAACCAACCCAACCCATTACACTGCCACTTTAGGAACTTTAGAACTATTTGAGGAATCGCTCAGCGCTTGATGAAGATCACGAGCTTTCCGCTCGGGCTTCACATTTAACTTTTTGTAACTGTTTCTTAAATACACCCGATTTACCGACAAACTGTAATTCCTTTGAAGAATCATGACCCTCAACTCAAACACACGAATTTTCTATGTTTTTTTACGTAAGCATTTAACTAGAATTGCACATTGACATGCATGTGGTATTTTTAATATAATATAAAAACCACACCCAACAATTGACAGTTTGTTTTGTAGGATGAGGGTGGAACTCATCGTGCAACCGCCACCACGTGGTGAGTTCTGTGTCGTTTTGTTTTGACAAAACAAAATGAGAGTTGCACGGTGAAAATTGCGAAAATGTGGTAAATTTATGTTTTTTCTAATTTCTTGCGCGAACAAAACAAATTGGATTATTGATCGGAATTTAATTTATTTAGATTATGTAAACCATGAAACAAGCATAAAAAGCTAAAGCGTGTTTATTTTTAAAGTTTTAATGAACTTAAAAAAATTACAAAAAAGGCGCAATTTTTGCAATTTTTCATCAACTTTAAGTACGATGCGCGAATGGAAGATGTTAACCGATTTTAAAAGTTTTAGGCCGTTTTACTTCTTATTACAATAGGCAACTTTTCCGCACTAAAGCGTTCCTAAAATAAAAAATTTCTTTTTTTCGACCCATCCTACTGATTAATTTGCATTTCAAAATGTGGGCTGGGTAGCGTCGAGTTAAAGTGCGAGTACGCTATACCGTAGCTGGCGGGTTTGAACCCAACTTGTACCATTTTTACTTTTTTATTTAATATAACATTTTTGACATGTTACAAGTAGAACAGATATCATAAGTTCCCGCTGCCGCCATCTTGGAATTTTTTCGATTTTTTAATTTTTTTATTTCGAAAATTTATATTTTCTCTGCAAAATTTTAAACTAACATTTCTGTTAACGAAAATTAAACTAATCTATATATAGTTATCTCATCCTTTTTTAAACTTACTATTATTGTTTACATTTATGTATATTTTTTTATTTATCACAGTTCTGAAATAACGCATAATATTTTTTTCTTACATTATATATAAATAATTGACATGGAAAATTTAACAAAATGATGTATTATTTTAATATTTCATTTGTTCTAAATATAATGAATGTAATATATTAACTAATGACATACAAAAATGTTTATCATTACCGACATCGCCATTATTAATTTAGTAAATATGCAATTAACTGAATGATACATATCATAATAACATTCAAAACATAAAATTCCATTAAAATATCACAATAAAAACAACTTATTTGCATGAATTTTTTTTAACAATATTGGAAGATACTTACTAACATAATATATATTCTTTAAATACTTCAATTTCTTAATGCCATTAAATAGCTGAGCGACATCAGTAAAAAGAAAATTTTACTTATTCTCATATTACCGCGAAAACACAGCAGACGATTTTATTAAAAATATTTTTTACATATATGACAAATTATATCTGGCATTTCCAGTTCATTTTTTAAGAATGAAATCAATAATATTCGATGTAGTCAGATGTATTTAGATGAAGTCAATAATGTTTATAATTGTTAGAACGAAAAAATGTTTTAAATTTTATCTGTCATTTTTTTATCTTTTCAAATAAAAAATGATGTTGAGTTCGAACTTTACACATAAATATATTTATAGGACATTAAAAATTTATACAACTGGTAGAAACTCTCATATAAATGTTACTACTTTTACATTTTATTACTCTTATTGTAAATATATTATTGAAATTATCTAATCGTGAATAAGTTTAAGAGATTCGACATGAAAAATATTTTGTATAAATTATGGGGGAAAATATATAAATTTCCATTTAAAATCCCATAATGTAAAAAAAATACGTATATTATTATTATAGATCTGTACTTAAAATATAAAAATGTAAATACAAATAAATTTAATAAAAATAATTTAACAAAAAAAATTCTAGCCATAAATTAGTTTAATTTTCGTTAGTAGAAATATTAGCTTAAAAATTGCAGAAAAAATATAATATTCATAACAATTTTAAAAATGTAAATGTAATTTGTTAGGAAAATATCAAAAATTTCAAAGCTGCGGATTTTTTAATTCAGTGTAAAACTTGTAAGGCTTAGATGTTTTATATTCCCTCAGCCGTAGTTTTGAATTGTTTGGCGATTTTTTTGTTGGCGTGTTGGCGGTGTTTATGGATATTGCAACCTCGATATGTGGAATCCCGTGTGACGTGTGTGTTGTGACGTGTCGTTCTGGCAACCCTTGAGAAGCTCATTTTAGCTTGGGATATTGTGAATGTATTTTGATATCGTGTTGTATAGTTCTGTCTTTTTATTTTTATGTGAAATTTATTGAATGTATTTGATTGACTATGGTTTCTGCAGTCCGTTTAAAAGCTTTTGTTTAAGTAATTGGGAAAGATGAGGAAATTTTGACAAGAAAAGGTTTGTTTATAGAGTGTGAATGCGTATTCATAAGCCTATTTTGTAAAATGACTGTGATGATATTTTGTGCTGGAGCTTTCAAGAAAGCAGATGTCTGTTAAGGTATGTTGATAATTTTATGTATATTTTGGTGCTTTAAGAGTTTTTTACATTTTGAGATTGCTGCAAAGCGAGAATTGCTGAATTTTGAGAATGCTAAACCGCGAGAAATGCTGAATGCAGTGATATTTTTTTCGGTTAATGTGCGCGAAGCGCACATCAACGACTACTGATTGCCATTTTAGCGAATTTTATTTTTTATGTGTATTTTGCTGCTTTAAGAGTTTTATACATTTTGAGATTGCTAGAAAGCGAGAACCGCTGAATTTTGAGAATGCTATACAGCGAGAACTGCTGAATGCGGTGATATTTTATTTCGGTTAATGTGCGCGAAGCGCACATACAACGATTACTGATTGCCATTTTAGCGAATTTTGGTTTTTATGTGTATTTTGCTGCTTTAAGAGTTTTATACATTTTGAGATTGCTAGAAAGCGAGAACCGCTGAATTTTGAGAATGCTATACAGCGAGAACTGCTGAATGCGGTGATATTTTATTTCGGTTAATGTGCGCGAAGCGCACATACAACGATTACTGATTGCCATTTTAGCGAATTTTAGTTTTTATGTGTATTTTGCTGCTTTAAGAGTTTTATACATTTTGAGATTGCTAGCGAGAACCGCTGAATTTTGAGAATGCTATACAGCGAGAACTGCTGAATACGGTGATATTTTATTTCGGTTAATGTGCGCGAAGCGCACATACAACGATTACTGATTGCCATTTTAGCGAATTTTGGTTTTTATGTGTATTTTGCTGCTTTAAGAGTTTTATACATTTTGAGATTGCTAGAAAGCGAGAACCGCTGAATTTTGAGAATGCTATACAGCGAGAACTGCTGAATGCGGTGATATTTTTTTTCGGTTAATGTGCGCGAAGCGCACATCAACGATTACTGATTGCCATTTTAGCGAATTTTGTTTATTATTTAGATTTTATTTTCGTTAAGCCAAATATGCGTATAAACCGGTGCTTGGGGACATTTACTACTTGGCGGAAAAGGGGTTTTCACGCCAAGAAAAATTCCAAGATGGCGGCAGCGGGAACTTATGATATCTGTTCTACTTGTAACATGTCAAAAATGTTATATTAAATAAAAAAGTAAAAATGGTGCAAGTTGGGTTTGAACCCGCCATCTACGGTATAGCGTACTCGCACTTTACCTCGACGCTACCCATTCCACATTAAAAAAGGCAAATTAATCAGTATTTGAAACGTATGTTGAACTTTGACCCCCAAATTTTCGAAAACTAGGACCCATTTGAATAAAACCTTTCAGCAGAATAATTAGCGGTATGATCCCTGTAACATACTTTAAAATCATCGAAATCTTTGAGCACCAGGTTTGGTGGTGTCCTTGTAAGTATAAAAATAATAGCAAATCTACATCTTTATGTCCGCAGTCAATTCCTCGTCATGAATAAAAACACTGCTCGTTGTAGCCTAAGATTATTTCTTTCAACTTCCGCTCGTTGTTAAACTTAATCCTCTTGATCAATTAAGTAGTAAATTACTCTAGAATAGTTTTCAAGTTCAATTACGCTTTGATATATTTTTTAAAAATTTGATTAAACTCATTTTCCTTTAATTCGTAATGGTATTCATGTTGACTCGAGTCTGATTCCATCTTACAAAAAAAATCTATTTCAGATTTCAGTTGCTGCTTACAATAATAAATTGAAAAACATTTTTGCTGTAAAATTTCCCCTTAAAAATGTAGCCTTGATTTACATATAAATTTTTAAACCCCTAATATCTTACTCGATACTCAGAATGAATACTAGCATATTAATGAGGTTTAACCCTTAAATCAGAGATGGTGAACCTGCTTGCCAAAAGGCCAAATGCAGTTACATTTTGAACATTTTCCCAATGTTTAATCTCTGATTTTTTTCCATTAAATAAGTAGAATATTTTTCCAAACTAGTTGGATATGTTAATCCCAAAACTTTCTTCTATCTCATGTCAATATTTCATTTTAATTAGTTTCATTAGTGTTTTTATTAGAGTTATGCATAACTTCATACACTTTTCGATGGTACAATATTGAAAATTGCACAAAAATCGCTATTACGGTGCCCCTTACCGCCGATTTTTTTTCCAAATTCAGGGCGGACATTGCCATGGCCAAAAACATACACAAAACATTTGGTCCTATTCTATGCATAACTTCATACACTTTTCGATGGTACAATATTCAAAATGCACAAAAATCGCTATTACAGCGCCCCCTACCAGCAGCATTTTTCCAAATTCTTGGAAGACCTTCTTGCCATGGCCAAAAACATACACAAAAAATTTGGTTCAATTCTATGCATAAATTCATACTTTTCGATGATACAATATTCAAAATACACAAAAATCGCTATTACAGCGCTCCCTACCGACATAATTTTTCCAAATTCATGGAGGACCTTCTTGCGATGGCCAAAAATACATAAAAAAATTTTGGTTCAATTCTATATATAACTTCATACACTTTTCGGTGGTACAATATTCAAAATCGCACAAAAATCGCTATTACACCACCCCCTCCCGGCGGATTTTTTCCAAATTCAGGGAGGACCTATTGGAGATAGAAGAAAGTAAAAAGTAATAGCAATTCTGGCACGGGGGTTCCACTGCCTTATAATTTTATCTATAATATTATATTAATTTAAGTTACCTAATGATTCCATCCATAAAATTTTATGGAAAGAAATCGAGATTAACTTAATAAATTTAAATATGATCTACCAATAGCTCAATGAAATAAAAAGAATGCTTGAGTTAGTAGATCATATGCCTTTATATACAGGGTGTTTATAATTAAAGTCCCAGTTTCAAAACGCTCTAAAAAACGAACCACTCGCTAGAATGGCGTCAAAATTTAACAGCGTATTATTGAAGAAAGGGGAAAGAACATGAACCAAAAAAAAAAGTTACAAATTTCAGAGACAGATGGCGCTGTAAGCGTCAGAATTTAAAAAATTTATATTCTTAATCCTATATTTAGTAAAATTAAATTATTCAAATTTCCATACAAGAATGATGTGTTTACGAAATTATCAAACATGGAAATTATGATTATAAACAATAACTTATAGTTTAGTTTCAGAAAGAGTTAGTTCTTCGTAAAAAATATTTTATCGTTTAACACTAGAACCGCCGGAAATTTTACTGAAGTGTTATAAAAATATTTTACACCAGAAATTTTAATTGAAACTACTTAACTTATTTATTTAACTTATTTCCCCGTGGTACATTTTAAACTTATTTTAGAAAGAAATTTCTGGTGATAATCGAAATATTTTTATTTGGTAGTGGTCAAAATGACCGCTATGGCGGTTCCAGTGTTAATCGCTTATTATTAAATCGTTTCCTCATTCCGAAAATAATTATAAGAATGGGTATTTTTTGAACTAAATTGATATTAAGGATTTTGCAGAACATATTATAAGGGATACAAATTTAAAACTTTTTCACTGATTCTACATCAATTATTTGTCGCCATTAAGATTTAAGACCTTCACTACTGTTTTATGTGTTTATAAAGTAGCAAATATTTCGCCTGTTATATGCTGTCAATTTATAATTATCTTGAAATATTATAAATATAATCTTAAATTCTTTTGCATGTTATAGAAGTATGTACAGTCGTGGAAAAAAAAGTAAACACTCCCTACTAACTCTTCAACAAATTATCGTAGAAGAAAATTACCGGTACCAAATGATTGGAAATAATGTCTACTTTTAAATTATGTATGTAAAAGTTGCTTAGGGGGCCATCTACATATTAAAACGAACCATAAATTTGTTTTTTTCAATAGAAGTACACAGTTTTGACAGCATAAATGAACTCTGCGCCCTTCAATTAGTCTAAAAACAAATTTTTATGCAATTCGTACCATACGTTTCCGAGAAATTAATTATTTCAAAACGAGCATATTTTAAGGGCTGTATCCAAATTGAAGTTCGGTACTCGATTGTTAACCGACAGAGCTGCCTTCTTGAACAAGCCACCTTAAGCAGTCAAATTAAGCCTGTTAGATTACAGGATAGCATAAGAAATTTCAAAATATTTAGTTACTTCTATCATAGACGGCCCCTTTAACCATCATTTTACCGTTTTTTAAGCATAATTTGAAAACTACTTGGGAAAAAAATGTCAAATTTTGGATTTCCATAAAGCAGGACTTAACAAATCTGAATCCATCAAAATAATTGTAGGTTGCAATTCATAATTTTTTTAATATTAATTTTATAATTCATAATTCATATCAGAAAATTATAAAAATTGCAAATTCAACGTATTTATGTTTGGGTGTATTAGTATTATTGCGACACAAAAAATTAGAACATTAGGATCATAATTTCAGAAGTTATAAAAATAAATATGAAAATGTAATTTAACATTAAAAGCACTAAATTTTGAACGTTTATAATTCAAAAACTTATCATTCAAATGACTTTAAATTTGGTGTCTAGGCATAGTTTAAACCAAAGATTTGAAATATCGCGTTAAAATTGGGCATTGCTATTGAAAAAAATGAAGTTTGGTTTCGTTTTAATATGTAGATTGCCTCTAAGCAAATTTTATATGCGTCATTTAAAAGTAGACTTTATCTGCAATCGTTCGGTACCAATAACTTTTGTCTACGATAATTTGTTGAGGAGTTAGTAGGGGGAGTTTACTTTTTTTCCACGACTGTACATTTTCGCATTTGAGTAAGAGTGATACTTCTTTTTGATCTTCAGCACCGTTAGAAATTAAGTTTGAACTAAACATGTTTACTTCTAAAAAATAACAAATTTTCATTTTAAAGAATCTCATGACTTTTGAAATACAATCTCCTTATTTTGTGACCTTCAGAACTTGGCAAGTTTGTGTATGGAGAATTCTCACAAATTTTTGACTTTCGGGAATAAATATCTGGTGAAATTAAACTTGCTAAAATAACATTTTAATCTGATGGACGAATGCCTCGTGATTCAAAATAAAGAAAAAATGGTCAGCAGCGAAATTTTTTTAATTTAACTGAGATTCAAGTTAAACTTGCGAGTTTAATTTTCCTTACCCATTTTACCACTATAACTTTTTATTTTCTTCTAAATTTTTACTTATTTGCATAGTACCCACAGGACATTTTAATAAGAAATAATAAAAATGTAATACTTTTAATACAGAATTTTTGTATAATATTGTCTTAAAGGAGTGTTAAAGAAAGGGACGGTAAGGTAAAAAAGGGGGACGGTATAGGAAAAAATTGACGAAATGGGGGAAAAATAGGGAGGGTAAGAATGGAACGGTAAGAAAAATTATCACCTATTTTTAGGCAAATCATGTTAAGACTAAGTGATAGCCACAATGTTCATTGATTTTTAGAAACAGTTGTTAACATTGGATTTTTTTTTTTTTTTTTTTTTTTACCTCGAAAAGTGCAGGAATAAACCTTGGGGACGGTAAGACTACCAATAAAGCCACGATCTTGAAATTGATATTTAAATTCTGCAGTAAATTTCCTGTCAAAATATTTTAGACATTATTTCTCTAGCATACATCTGCATCAGAAAAAACTTGAAAAAAATTCTGTGGCTGGATCTGAAGTAATTTTCTGTATAAGTTTAGCAAGAGGGACTGTAAGGATGAAAAACCCAGGGGCAGAGTTAAAAAATAATATCAACCGTAAAAATGTGTGCAGGTTAATTTTTTGCTACACATTTATATAAAACAATTGTCCCAGTTTCGGAGAAAAATTACATCGAATTACTTTTATTGAAACAATTTTATAGACAGCTCCAAACTTAAAAATCAGCATCAGGAACAGGGGACGGTATAGGAGTTTTTCTGGTATTTGGACCCACAACATCGTCCAAAACTTATTTATCTCGTTAATATTGTTATGCAATCATGCAATGGGACGTTCCCCAATATATGAAATAAAAAAACGCAAGAACATGTACTAAAATAAAAATTATTATTCAGGGACATAAAAGTTAAAAGATTGTGAGAATGCCCCATATGTCATTAATCTATAAATTTCTTTCTTATTTCACATCTCGAAAATGCTGTTTAGGGTCATTCCATGGTAACTTACGTTACATTTAGAAAAATTTACTTCAGTAATTTTAGTAATATAACTCCAAAAATAGAATTCAAAACATAAAGTTGACATAATTTGTTAATTAAAGCTATTCAAAGCTCAATTTAGATGAATTCAAAGCTCAATTTAGATGTTATCTAATTTTTGTGTTATTTATTGAACTCTGGTAGTTATATTTATTATGTAAGTGACATTACTGTAAAAGGAACCTAAGTTACCATAAAAATGTAATTTTCATTCTCATTTCCTACGTAATTTTCATTCAAATTGAGCTTTGGATAGGTTTAATTAACAAATCATGTCAAATTTACATTTGAATATTTTTTGGTGTTATAGTTCTAATATTACTGCAGTAAATTGCTCTAAATGTAACGTAAGTTACCATGAAAAGACCCTTTACTGGGAAAGGGAACTTCCTCCACTCTTCTGTTCAAGCTATTTTTCTGGAAAATTTACAATTGGGAAACATTTCAGTACTTATTTTATAAAAGCTTGTTATTTTAAACCATTTGCTGCACAATTCGCCCGTCTTATGAGATTTTACTTTTTCAGGTGAAAAAAGATTCCAGTGTACTACTGAATGCTGTAAGGTATTTACTCGCAGAGACCTTCTTTCAAAACATTTGAAAGCACATCTTACTAAAATAACTTAGCAACTGCCAACATAACAGACGAAATGGTGGATCGAGGCTAACGAGAAAGACAGGCTTCCGCGGTTCATTCAGACTTATCTTTTTTACAGACCGCGGGAGTCACGTGATGCTCGAATGCACATATGAAGGGGTGCGAAAAGAGCATCACGTCACTTTAGCGGTCTGTAAAAAAAGACACGTGGAATGCACCGCGGTAGCCTGTCTTTTTCGTTAGCCTCGATGGTGGATGATGTGAGCCATGATAATTCTCATGTATATATGTTGATTGATATGAGCAAGAAGTCAAGGTCAATTTGTTGATGTCTTAATGTTTGTTAATAACTGACGTCAAATATGAACTAAATTCCGTATGAACTAAAATTGAATTCTTATTCAGTTGACATTTCATACATTTTAAAAATTTAATTTTAATTTTTTTGAAGTATCTGTAAAACAACTTGTAACTGGTTTACTTTTTTAATTTGTTTTCTTCAGTTATTTAAAATAGCATCAAAATTAGTTGATTCACAAAATAAGCCAACCTTTGATGAAGGTGAAAAGATTATTATCCTTGACATCTTTCCTTTAAATGTTTGTTATGCTAGGTTGCCTTTTTAAAATTTTAACTGCAGTCAAACAGTTTATGAACATATAAATTGTATTTCTAAGTAAATAATACTTCTTTTAATATATGTATATATACAGATTAAATATCTATATTGAAATTGAAATTGTTTCGGAAATAAAAGTAATTTTAGTCTTAAATATCTTTGACTGTACCCCGGACTTATTTTTTGAAGTTTGTATGAAATGAGCTATGTAAGACATGATTTTTTTTCAATGATCACTAAAATAAAACTAGCTAAAGCTGCCTTTGTTCGTTCAGGCTCAAAATATGACCAAAATCTTTAATATGAGTTTTATGTAAAAATGATTTATAGAAAAATATTAAAAGTATGCCATTTATGTAGTTAACACAGTTTAATAAACTTTTTAAATTATATCTATGTTTCAAGTTTTTTTTTTTGTAACTCCCCTCAAATTCTATATATCCAGGTTTGACTTTATAAGAGTTATATCATATTTACAACTATAAGAGAAGTTTAAAAAATCATTGTAATAGTATTTTTTTTTATTATTTACTTTACGCAGTTCCTACTAAGTTTGATATAAATATTTATATTTTTCAAATAATTAGAATTTTTATACTAGCCTAATTTGCTTGTAATCATTATGGTTCATGTTTACTTAATGCAATGATATAATTTAAAATTAAATGGTCCTTCATTCAACATATTTTTTGCTCAGTTAAAGCCTACTCCAAATTCTGATGCATTATCTATAATCTGTTATTAAAATTGAAAATACTTTTAATATATAAGAGTTTATGAAAGTTCATTTTTCTTTATTTTCTTCTAAAGTTATCTATTAAACTGAATAGATGGTACTGCATTGAAATTTTTTCTATTGAAAAACTTGAACAGTAAGTACCTTTAAAATAAAAATCATTTAATTATTTTAACTTATGTAATTTTTTTAATCATGTAAAAAAGCATTTATAATTTGAGAAACATCATTTTTCCTTCGAGCAGAAGAAAATAAAATTCAGTTCCACACAGTTTAATAAAGACAGTATATAACTGGCATGAATGTCTTTCGTATCTAAGAAACTATCCATTTTTAATACTTTATTTAAAAGACCCCTTTTCCTCTTTTTTTGGAGTTTTTTTAAAATATTCACTAGTGAAATGGAATAGTAAAATTGCCAACACTAGCGATATTGTGATGTCACATATGCATTTTAAATGTAACTTGACTTTTTATTTTATGGAACCTAGCATCAGGCATTGTATTCTATTTCACTAGTTAAATGAAATGGTAAAATCAGATGCCAAATTTGCTGATTTTGATAGATGGAAAATATGTCTGTAACATATAAACTGTAACATAACTGGTTAATTTATGGAACATGGGATTAAGCAGTGCATTCCAGAAACATTTAATTTGGTCAGTGTAGGCTTTATATTAAATTTTGCTAAATTAAATATCTTGTTAAACTTTTATTTAATTTACATAGTAATGTTTTAGAAGACTCCCGATTTTGAACCTGATTCCTGTCTATTTTTTAAATATTTCTTCAGATTTCTTAACTGACTGATAATTCTTAACTGACATTAATCTTTGTTAGTGGTCTGTCATCTAGATCTGTTTCATAACTTGCTGTGTTTAATATTTCTGCATCCAAATATTATGGTCACCTCAGTAACATTTTAAAACTATGAATTATAAAACAATTCAATATTTCATATATATTCGTTTTGTTATGATTTTTTAATGATTTAAAATTTTTATTGCAATGTAAACTCTATAGTAGAATTCATTATTGAACCTCTTAAATTGGCTTTTAACAATCAGATCCAATGTAAAAAATGCAGAAGATACTTGAAATTATGGAGAAGATATTTATATTGTCATGCATGCTTTCATCTGAATAAAGTATTAGTAATTAACTCTTTGTGCATTTGGTAATATTTATCCATATTTGTTTAATGTCTCATAAAATGATAGTTACATAAATTATGATAATTTGATTGGTATTTGAGTACCTTATGTATTAATTTATCTTATGCAATAGAAAAAAAATCTTCATAAATATTTTAACTTTTCTGTGCTAGTTTTTCTGTTTGTCGATAACTTTATAACGAAGCAAACTGGGAAAACGCTTATACAGGTAAAAAATGATGTATTTTCTTTTCTTTTCATTTATACATTTTTTTATTCCATTTTTTAAAAAAATGATTTTTATTTATTCTCGCTGTTTTGAGCTCTGAAACATAGAACTTCTCTTTTAGTTTATCATATTGAAATAATTTCCTTTAGATATATAGTTCTCAGCTGCATTTCCTTTTTTTCAAAGTTCACAGCTAGTTTCATCAAATGAGTGTTGAAATTTTTTATTAAATGTTAAATTAAAATAGCATTTATACAAAGAACTACCTTATTAATTTGTCAACAAAGCAAGAAGTAAAGCAAGACTATACATATGCAGCAGCTGTAGAAAGATCTTGTCTAATAGTTTTACCTGCAAGTCCTTCATAATTTTAATACACATACGTAGACTTCATACTGTAAGTAGTCGTATAGTGATATCAGAAAATGAAAATGTTTTTAGAACAGATGTTTTTTCTCATATTCATTTAAATAAACTTTTTACGCCTGTGATACTTAATGTGGTTTTATTTTGTAAAGTTCTGTATTTTTCACACTGGTTAAGAAACACTTGTTGGTACTTTTACGCTAGCCGGACGTATGTGAAAAATAAACAAATATTTGATATCACCATCATTGATAATGTCGCCATATCCTGTTATTCTCTATGTGAAATTCTAACAATGAAATCTTGATTTTTATTTTACCTGGATTCCACGAAAATTTGGGTCTTTACTATGATGGAGAAACAACCTGTATTATTTTTTTAAGATTTTGGTCCCTAAATTGAAGTAAGAAAACAGTAGCTTTTATTTTTGTGTGTGTAAATCAGAAACTATGTTTTGATATATGATGTTTTTGGTTTTTAGTAATATTTTCTATCAAAACATATCTTTCTTTTTGTTATATTATTATTTAAATAAGTGAAAGTTATTTTTTTTATTTTTGTGTGTGTGTATTTACCATCTTAATGTATGTGTTTTAATTATTACTCCAAGGACGACATCATGTGCTGTTACGAACACGAAAATAATCTGCTGTTTGCAACATTTGCACCTGTCTAATAAAAATGTACCAACTTACTTCATTACCGTTCAATTTCTATTTAGTGAATGTTGAGGTTCCTCTAAAAAAATCTTAATATAGAAATTTTGCTGAATAGAAATTCAATCTATCATTTACAAAGTAGAAATTTTGCTCATCATTCTTGGGTTTAATTTAACTACTATACTTTAAATAGGTAATTTTTGTTGGTTTCTGTATTTTTTACAAGTGAAATTAAACCTCGCATCACGGTCACCCCTCTAAATCAGACCTTCACTTTTCAGAGTTTTTTCAGATTCCAATGGCTACAATAAACTATAATATATCCCCTCAGTAAAACAGTTACTCATTTCATTATAATTGTGGTATCTACACTGTCCGTTTTAATGTGGTTTTGCTGTACTACTCTATGTACGCATGTATAATGCATATTTTGTTTTTGACAGTGAAAAATATTTCAATGTGCACAACGTTATTAAAGCAGCAGAAAATCTCTGAATTTAAAAAGAAAACAATGTGTAGAAATGGTGATTAGTGAATACAAGATTATGAAAAAAATATTAATGTATGTTTTGTAACCTTATTAAATTATCATAAATTAAAGTTTCTGCAATGTGCACTTTTCTCTCATTGGAGGGTAACTTATTAGCCTATACCGTAAATCATTACTGTATATTTTCTAATAAAGAAAGCAATTCAGCTTTGTGTGTTCCCCATGTTGCCTGCTCGCAACCTTTCCTTTACTCATATTGTTTGATTGGCACCACTTTTTAAAAATAGTAACTTATTTTCCATTAATTTAATCTGTTATTGAATAAGGCGAATATTCCTACTTCAAAAATGCTGTCGCAATCAAGAAATTTGAATTAAAAACATGTAGCTAACTGGCAACACTGCGCGATAATCACTGAAAAGGGCTTTGCAGATTTCTGCCAAACAAATGGCATTTCGTAACAATATATGCTGTAAATGTGTTAATTGTTCTTATGTTTACAGGGGTGGCTGATGCAAACGTAACCGAAAAAGTAAAAAGGCATAGATTCATAAAGTACGGTACGATGCGGTTTTTGCAGAAATGCTTGGTAAGACATTGGATTTTTAATAATGAAAATCTTTAATGTATAATCTATACATTTGTCACATACAGTTAGTGCAGTCCAATGTTGCCAGTTTGAACTTTTTCAAATGAAAAAATTCAATTTCATACCAAAAATTTCGAAAAAAATATTTATGCAGCAACAAAATGCCTGTTAATAAATAAAACTAATTCTTTATTTGAAATTTTTGATAAGAATTTGGAATTTCTGTGTTATAAAAAGTCCAAACGGTCAACCCTAGGGCTGTCGTATTCTTGTCCTCAACACTTTCAGGGGCAAAACACTTCTACTCGGAAAATTCTAAAATCATTGACTGACACCAGAATTCACAAACAAATATATTTGAATATCAACTGAAAGCTTTTATTCACGAAGAAAATTTTCAGTCCAAAAATCTAGTGCCTATGTGGCGATTTAGGCATTAAAATTAAGTGGTCCGAAAATGAACCACCGCCCTTGAAAGGGTTAAGCTGCACTATGCCGCTATTTAACCCTTTAAGGAGCAACGTACTTATGTTGTTAACATGTTGAAATGATTGAATGACGCCAAAATTTACGAAAAAAAGACTATGGAAATAAGTTCTTCGTGTACATTATAAAAGCCAATTTTTTTTTCAAAAATTCTGGCAAAATTGTATTATTTGGGATTGAAATTAAATGGTATAAAAATATTTCTACCGCCTTCAACAGGGTAAGGGAGCAACATCAGTTACAAAGTCGCGTGTATAGCAGCTGACATCGATGTATCTTTAAACGGTCAATATTTTATAGAAAATATATAATGCTTTTACATGGATTTCTATAAAAGTAAAATAAGGTCACTGTGTGTATGATTTTCTAATTATGGAATCTTTACTTTTCCTGTTACTCGATAACCCTGTATTTCTGTTAATTCTTTAACAGTTGGATGCAAATCATTTGATACGGCTTCATCCATAGTTTGGTTAGACAAAATTGATGGATGTCTAAAGGGGTCTCGGGACTCTTAAAATTTTAAAATTTTCGAAATTTTAGAATTTTTTTTAGATTTAAACTCTTATTTTTTCTGAACATTTTGGTATAATTGTTTCCTTGAAATTCCCATTAGAACAGAAGTTATGGCTTTTAGAATTATATCAGCTCAATAGTAGAAGCGGCGTTTCCAAAAATATCATTTAAAAAATATAAAGTCATTTTTCTCCAAATGACGCCTTTGACCATACCGCGCAAGATATCTAAAAAAATTCTGAATATTTATTCATAAAATTTTCGAAACATTGTTTCATATTAGTCTGTATTTTATTTTTTTTTCCTCTTTTTCGTTCAAAAAATTATTTTTTTTTTTTTAGGATTATACTGGTGAAATTTTCAAAATTTTGTATCAGCTAAATATAACTTTCTTTTAAAAATATAAAAATGCTTTAAATACAAATTTATTTAAGTTCAGTTTAATTACTAGTGTCTGAAGTATAATTAATCACGCAAAGTTTCATTCTAGTTGCAAAATTTATTTTGTAATCCTGCGCGTAAGCTGTTATACCAATTTTCTGCTCGAGAAATATCTGACAGTTTGTAGCCCCTGTAAATACGAATTCTGCATCTTGCAAATTTTAAAATACCTGAAATGAAACAACATATTTATATCTTTCAATTCCAATAAAAATTATGTCTTAAAATCAAATACATTTTAAGATGTTAAATGTTGAAAATGGTCTTATTTTTTTTTTTGCATTATTTCCAATTTTAAGAGTCCTGAGATCCCTTAAATATGGTTTATACTTGCAGCTTTCTGTCTTTGATTTTTTTAAAATTGACGATATATGCTATTATTAAATGCATCTTCGTTGTACATTTCATGAATGATTCAGCATGCTAGAGTTGTGGTATTGCCTCTACCAAATTTATATAGCAAACAATGTCAGACATATGTATCACTTACTATTTTAAATCATTATTTTATTTTTAGAAATTATTCTTTTACAAGAAGATTTTTTTATATTCTCCCTACATGACCTATTGCTTAGAAATTCCAGTCCTCATAGTGTCAGATACATTGTCAAATCCCTTTTTAAATTGTATCTTCAAAAAAAGTGTAGAAATATTGCATTCTCTTAATATTTCTTAAGAACATTTCAAGAAAAAATATAGAATAACAAATTTAATATGTATTTGCTGTATTTTAAAATTTTTTTGCAACTTTTCTATAACCATTAGGGAAAGGACATACTTTAATAATTCTTTAATGGTAGCAAACACTTTTATACATTTTTTCTTTAATGTTTGAATTAATTCCAATAACATTATAGATGATCACAACATTGCTTCTGGTAGAAATGTCTGAAATTCAGCAGAGTTTCTGTCATTTCCAAAAATCGCTGCAGTCGTTTAGTTCTGGAATAAACACTACTATGGAAGGTATTTTCTGTTTATTACGTGTTAAAATTATGTAAAGTTTTAACTGAATACCGGATTATTTAATAATAGTTAGCCTGTTATGATAAACATACTTCCTATATGTAATATTTAAAATAAATAGAATGAGATTTAGTGAATGATCATATAAAACATTTATTTTTATTTTATTGGTCTTGAGCACCTAATTTTGCGATGTCTACCATAGGTACAGAGTTCACGTGGGCAAAATAAACAATCGGGCATTCTTCTACCACTAATTTTAGAATCCTTTTCAAATCTACTAAACTAAACTCTGTGGCCATACGATCCATGAAGGATATGGACCTAGTATGGCCCCAGGGTACTATATAGGTCAGGTTGTCAGCCTAACGAGGGACCCTCGGGGTTTAAGACCCAAGCAAGTTTGGTACTTATTTTATCGACTCTGAAGGGATGAAAGATTGAGTGCATCTTGCCCAGCCGGGAGTTGAACTCTCGAACTGCAGCGTGGCAGTGAGATGCTCTGACCACTACAACACTGGGCTTTCCTGTTTAAACACTGTGATTAATTGAGAAAAAAGTGGGATTTTAAAATTAGTGGTGGAAGCTTGATTGATTTGACAAGGGCAGTGCTTTACCTTTGTAAGCCAAGGATCCGGGTTCGTTTCCCAGCCTTGGCATTTTTTCGCTGAGTTGGAAACATTCAAAATGTATGATAACTTTACCAATCAGTTTGATGATTGTGTTAAAATAAGAGTTCATCTACGTATCCATCGTTTATATGGAGTTCCTTTACCTGCGCTTTATTTTGCTGAGCTGTCTGCATGACAGACCAGATGTCCAATAAGGTTATCTGAGCGAAATATGCTGGCTGGTTGTCGGATAAGTTAGCTTAAACGGTAAAGCATTGTCCTTGTAAGCGAAGGATCTAGGTTCAATTCCCAGCCTGGGCATTTTTTCGTTCAGTTGGAAATATTCAATTCGTCTGATAACTTTACCATTCAATTTGATTTTGTTAAAATAATAGTTTAACCCACTCTAGCCCAGCGTCCCATTTTGGGACGCTTAAAATTTTAATAATTTTCTATAACTTTCTTCTTCTTTACAACATGAAAATTGTGTGAAATAATTATCTATAAATGTCTTTATCTGTTACCGAAAGATGGCAGCATAAGATGGACATTTATTTGCTTAAAATGAAGGCTTTCTTCAGTGTTTATAGATGTTACATTTTGCCACCTTTGTATAATGAAAAAAGTAAGTTTGTGTTTTTTCGTCCAAGGATCCAAATAAATAAGTCACAATCTTAGCTTGTAGACTTCTTTGAAATACGTATTTTTTAAATTGTAAATTTATAGATTCAAGCCTATCTTTTATGCATTTTTGTAACGCACAAAATATAGAGGACGCTAGGCAAGAAAGGGTATATATTTTTATTAGCCATTTAGGGGGCAGCTATTTATGTAAAGTCCTTTTCAATATGATTATGAAACAAATTGTTTTTAAGCCTTAAGTACGATTATTCTTAGATTATTATTACTAATACTTATAATGTTATTAGTCTCTTCAAAGAAATAAATATATTTAGTTAGTGTTTTTCGACAGAAATCACTGCCTTATTTAATGCCCTTATTATACTTATATTTTCTTATACCAATATTTCAGGCATTATTATTATAGTAGCCATTAGTATAGACATATTTTTCATATCTGTTTAACATTAATATATAAAAACTCATGACACTTATTTTTCATTTAAAAAATCTTTTATCTTGCTTTTTGTACATATTAAAATCAAAATTCATAATTTACATTCTCTTTACTTTCCATAAAAAACTAAGACGCATTTCCTTATTTAAAAGAACATATATTCCGGTAGATCTTTAAAAATTATGCTATTTACCAATATATAATGCATCGTTTAATGTTTTTTCAGAAAAGTGCCAAAGGGTATTAGACGATGCATTATATATTGATAAATAGCATAATTTTTAAAGATCTACAGGAATATATGTTCTTTTAAATAAGGAAATGTGTCTTAGTTTTTTATGGAAAGTAAAGAGAATGTAAATTATGAATTTTGATTTTAATATGTACAAAAAGCAAGATAAAAGATATTTTAAATGAAAAATAAGTGTCATGAGTTTTTATATATTAATGTTAAACAGATATGAAAAATATGTCTATACTAAAGGCTACTATAATAATGCCTGAAATATTGGTATAAGAAAATATAAGAAATAAATATATATATTTTTAGTAATTCATAAAAATACTAATTATAGTGTATAATATACAATTTAAAAGCTTATTTTATATAAATATAGACAAGGCATATAATTATGTATATCATATTATTACAAATATTATGCATATTTCCATATTTTAGTATGTTTACATTTTATGAAAAAATTGCAAAAAACTTTTAGCGTAATTTTTTTTTAGTATTCTTCCAGTTCATTTCGTAACATTTTAAAGTGATTTTACCAACGAATTTGAGTAAACAAAAATTTAGGCATAAATGGGCTTTAAGTATTTTGAAATATAAATATTTTCGTATTATCTGCTTCTTTGACCAGAACCAGCACTTTTTGTGACCAATTACTTCTATCCGTAAAATACCGAAATGATTGAATGGTAATAGAATTTACAAATTTATTTAAAACTAAATAAAAGCTTTTCTTCATGTTCTTAATAAAAAAAAAATTCCTTCAAATTTCATGTACCAATGTGACAATTAGGTATCAACCTTTTTGCACTCCACTCAAGATTTCAATCACCTATCAGCAACTCAACGACTTTCTTACGTATTTGAATTAATGTGTGTGGAACTCCCTAAAAGTATGTTTATTTGTTGTATTTTCATTCATTTTTTACCGCATTGGTTGGTTGTATGTATGACGGTCAATTATCTGCACGAGGGATATAGGCCCGTTTACCGCATTGGTGTCAGTGGATTTGTAGTTGATTTTGGTATGTCAAGTATATGTGTCAGTGGATTTGTGGTTAAACTTAGTATGTCACCGTATAAATATCAGTGGACTGCAAAATTTAGTGGTCCAAAAAGGACCCAACGCCTTTCAAAAGATTAAAAACTAGAAAAAAGACAACATGCTACTCGAGCAACAAGCACTCAAACAAGACTATAGTCTTGTTTGAGTACTATAGCTTGGAACAAAATTTTAAACAAAAGCTTATGAAATCTTTCTTTACCCAACTGTAAAATAAATGGAATGATCCACTTAGTAAGGATAGAGCACAGTTGTAGTTGTTAAAATAGAATTGTGTTTGCATGTTGTTAATTAAAATAATAAAAAAATAGCATAATAGTTGGTAGATTATATCATAATATTAAAATATTTATTTGCTTAAAAGACGTTATAAAAACACATTAAAAGTAAATTAAAAACTCTTTATTTACATGTTTCAACTCATTTTATGAGTCGTCGTCAGAATGTATAATAGTACAAATGCATAATGAAAAATTGAAAAAATCATCGAAAATAAACAAGTAATCATGTAACGCGCCCTATATTTTCGCGATTGCTCGCGTTCCGTCTATGTCGCGATGCCGTAATTTATCCAACCATTCAACCCATAAATTCGGGATACGAAAAGATAATGTATCGTTCCAAACTCTTGAACCTCTTAAATAAATTTCAATGGACTCTCTTATGAATAATTGTAAATAAAAATTAGACCTGTAGATGATTTTACTCTCGTTGAAAAGTAATTATAATTTTCTATTATACATTCTGACGACGACTCAGAAAATGAGTTGAAACATGTAAATAAAGAGCTTTTAATTTACTTTTAATGTGTTTTTATAACGTCTTTTAAGCAAATAAATATTTTAATATGATATGATTAGAAATGGACGTAATTTTGACTTACTACTCGCACTTATTTACAGTTGGTAGATTTTCTAAGACTTTATTAAACACATTATTATGCAAATGTATAATTTCAAAATATATTCAAACATTAAGTACAGAATAAATAAATATAGAAAAACAGTATTTTAATTTGAACGACAGATTCACCTTAATAAAATAAATGAGAAAATGAATATTGAATTCACAGTATATATCTTTAATTTTTACTTAATAGGTGCTAAAATATAAAATGTTAAAACATTTTAAAATCTATCTAGGTGTTAAAACATTGGAGTCATTTCGATGTTAAAATCCGAGCGCTTTCGACTAAACCATTAGTCGTCATCAGGGAAAATCACAGGGAATAGTGATTTTCCCTGATGACGACTAATGGTTTAGTCGAAAACGCTCGGATTTTAACATCGAAATGACTCCAATGTTTTAACACCTAGATAGTTTTTAAAATGTTTTAACATTTTGTATTTTAGCATCTATTAAGTAAAAATTAAAGATATATATCGTGAATTTAATATTCATTTTCTCATTTATTAATTACAAAATATACAAACCTGCAAAATAGTATTTAATTATTTTATACAACGGTTTAGATATGTTTATATTTTTTTACTATTAACTCAGTTTAAAAGTGACGAGTTGACAAGAAATTCCGTCTATCACGTTAAGATTTTCCCACAAAGTGAAGATGAACATTACATATCGGGACTTAGAAGAGTCAAAATATTTGATTAAAAGCACATTTCTAAAATAAGCTGTAACACATGTTTCATTGAATTGTTTCGTTTTCATCGACAACCCAGTTTAAAAAAACCATTATAAATTTCTTTCCTAAATGAAAAATGTCTTCGAACAGCTTTATAACGTTTTCTTTCAGAGCACTTGCATGCGGTTGCAGCAATTAGAAAAAGTCTCATGTTTTATTGATTGGTGTCTGATGTATTTCTGATTAAATTTATAACTTAGTACGCTTATGTGCTTATGACTATTTTTTTTAAACCTGAAAATAAAACCTTTATAGTATGTACCAACTAGGCAGTAAATGCTAATTTGTGGCGAAAAGTTTGAGTACTTTTACCTGGATCATAAAAAGAAAGAAACAAGCTTTGAAAAAAAATCACAGAAGGCCTGTGTAATTAGATACATAAAACAATTACTTTTCAAGTAAAAAATAAAAATATATCCTTAAAATGTAACAATACATAATTAGATAGAATGTAAAGTCACCGAAAGAGTTCGTATTAAGAAAAAGACAAAAAAGGTTTTATATAATATGTTTCAATTTTGGTAAGTGAACAATTAAAAAACACTAATTGGAAAACTTGCATTTTTATGCGATTTATTTATTCTGTTTATTTGAAAGAACTCGTGGCAAATGCGATTTTTTATTTAACAGCATTCTTTGCGTCAAATAAAAAAGTGAACTTTCTTATTTGAAAAAACTGCTTTTTTTTCTTTGTTTCGTGAAAATTTCTGTACTTGAAAGATCCTAATTATTCTTTCAATTCATAAAACAAAAATAACAAATGTAAATGTTCATGAAATATAAATGTTTTTTTTTTTTAATGATTTTAATAGAGAAACATTTGAAGTCAAAACATGACATATGGCAATTAGCAAGATTTTCTGTTTAAGAGCGAAGAGCCACATGATGCTAATTAATTTTTGTTTTCATTTTTATATTTCTTTTCTCTATTTTATTGTTATTCTTGACATTTTTTTAAAGACAAAACTTCATTTGTGATATATTTGAACATAAATTAAACTTTTATTATTTCCTAGACGGACTGTTTCTTTCTTGTCCCCGATTGTAAAATCAAGCGAAACAGTTCCTTCAAAGTGCTTAGTAAAGTTTATGCAAATACTTTATTATAGCCAATTAAATGAAATAAGTCTTACTTTAATATGAGTAGTGCCACTGTTTTTTTCTTTTATAAGCAATTTTATAACGCCAGAAGTATCGCTGGACTGCATTACTGAAAATCAAGTTCTTTTTAAAAATTTACAGTAATTTATTAATAATCATAACAATTATTTTTATTGTAAAAACGAAGTGGTAGTTTGTGACACTGGAATGAAATTAAAGCTGTCTTCAAATTCGCAAAATTGAAATGTAAGAAAAAGCCAAACTGTTTTCGAATAAATTGCTGCTCCGCCCGTGACTGAGAGGTTATGCTCTCAAAGCTGCTAGACGGGTTGTGCTGCCAATGAACTCAGTCGCTCGGCCTAATCGTTCGGAATTATCCGTGGGTTTTTTTTCGAACCTTGCGTGAACCCGGGTTAGGTTCCCTTAGAATGACACCTACGAAAGGCATCCCCTTAAAGTCTATATCCCCAGTGTAGATAATCGGTCGTCATAAACAGGACCAACACCACAAATAACTCCCATAACTAATAAAAGTCAAAGTAATTGGCTATGCAAGTCCTACTCGCTTATATTTACTTCTGTAAAAACATTTACGGAATATTTGAAATTCTAATTTAATGGAAACCCCATACTTTATTGAAATAAATCGAAGGTTTAACCCTTTGATGGGCTGTGGGATATATTATTTCCGACGTAATTTTAATCATGATTCTCACAGAAACATTTAATTTAAATTTTACTTTTTTAACTTTGATGGATAAAAGTTTGAAAAATTGCTTTTCCTTATTTTGAACTGAATTCTTTCGTAAATTCCGGTGTGAATTGGACATTGCAGAAACACAATTGCTTGCCCCTGAAAGGGTTAAACACTTATCAAAAGAAATAATCCACTCGATCATTATGATATCGTTTCTCAGAGAAGCTAAATAGCTGATGCACTCTAAAGTAGATGATCCGCTATAACCCCAATTTGTCAGTGAACTGAATTCGGGAGAAAGTCCATGTTCAAAACATAAATTTATAGAAAACGTCCGCGTACAATGATTAATTATAATAAATTTGCAAATTATAAAGGAACACTCCAATTTTACCGAATCCATTCACACGAAGAAAAGGTAATGAGTCCAAAAGGAAAGATTCGCTTAATCGCACACATTTTGTTAAGTTACCAAAGGGTAGACTGTTAAATACGAAAGAAAAATTCGTAAGTGGGTACTTTACTTCTCTTAGTAGCGGATTTCTTCTCCGTTATACATTTTATCACTAGTTCTTAATGTTAAACTTCATTTTATTTAATAGCACAATATGCAAATTTTATAGGTTATTATTCGGATATATCATAGTAATTTGCCTAGAAATATAATGACCGTAGAAACCATATCCTAATTATCACAGGACATAAGTCCCACCGCTATTATTTAGTAATAGGAATTTTATTTAGACACAGAATTTCTCTTCTGAAAAAGCAAGAATTTCTATTAGATAATACGTGTTGGCATTTCCCACTGTCTTAACCAGGCTCCGTTAAAAACTCCGTTAATGAAATATTTTTGTTTCTTTTAATATATACGTGGGTGGTTCAATAATTAATGTCCCTAGTGTATGTAAAATATTTGTACTGCGATGGTTATTATGGAATATCAAAGCCTTATATCTTAGATGCCTATATGCTCAATTTCAGAACTGTAGCTGCTATATTCACATAGTTTTGGAGGGAGGAGTGAAAGGAGGGAGTGGGAGTGAAACGCTGATTTTTAGCTTATGGGGCTAGATTTGTGGCAGTGGATGATACGTAACTACTGTCGTTTTGACTCGATATCATAGTGATGTAGCCACATCTCATCCACTGTTACAAATGTAGCCTCATAAGCTCCAAACCAGCATTTCACCCTCATCTACCTCCTTAAAAACTCCTTCAAAAATAGGTCTTTAAAACTTCCCCCCTCCCTCCAAAACTGTTAATATAGCAGCTACGGTTCTGAAATTGAGCATATAGGCATTTAAGACATTAGACTTCGATATTCCATGTCAACCATAGTAGTAAAAATATTTTATATGGACAATAATTATTGAACCATCCACGTATATAATTTATATATGACTTTTAAAACATTTCATTTATCAGAAATTCTAACATAGAATTTGCAGCGGTCTCAATTTCGGACACAACTACTTTCAAACATTTCATTTAGTTTTAGAGTTTTTGAACATTCGTAAGGAAAATCTGCCACGAGAGTTCTGAAACAGAAATTATTGTTTAGAAAGAGTAATGTTCAAAAAGTGGCCGCTTAGAAGCCTGTTTTAATATACACTTTTTATATTTAACTATCTAACTGTGCACTTCAGTTTATACTACTTGATAGGAAGTCATACAAATAATTTTCTAAAAACATAGTTTTGTTTTCTATAATCTCTGTCATATTTAAAACATATGTACAAGGCCTGATTACCGACGGGGCAAATTTTCACCAGTAAAAATGAATAAAAATTGTTCCATTATTCTTGAAACAAATTATTCATGAATAAGATCTTTACGTAAGGAGGATATTTGTATTAAAATTTACTGGTGGAAGTTTACCACGTTGGTAATACGGCATTCCATATGCAGCATGTGCATTCTGTTATCATTATTTTAATATAATAATTTTCGCTTTAATCACAGAAATCTTCTATTAAAAAGGCAAAGATTTCTATTCTGAAATACTTGTAACGAAATACATATGGTGCACGTAATAAATACGACTCTGCCTATAATATCAATATTAACTTTAACACAATCAGTAATATTTGTCAGAATTTATATTTTATTCTTAGTGATTTTAAATACTGCTCTGAAATTAAATTACTTTTAAAAATATTGTTACAGAAAATAAATATTAGACATTCATTAGAACGTTACAAATACCATGTAATACACGTACACATTATAAGAGCTAATAATAAAATACTCTTCAAGAACGTAAAGTCATTTTTCGTATCTCATAAATTTTTATATAGAATTCAAAAGCAACCTTAATATTGAGAAAGGATGATTAATTAAAAGAACTGAGAAAAACATTTGTCTCTATAGCTATCAAATGGTACGATTTTATAATTGTCTCTATAGCTATCAAATGGTACGATTTTGTTTATATTATTTTGGAGTATTAATCTTCTCGTTATTTAATTGCAGATTCCTGCAGTTAAATAAAGCTTCGATTACTATACGGAAATACATGTGACAAAATATCGTAGCAATTTGCAATATAAAATTTTGCAAGAAGACTACCATTCTGAAATTAGTTCTGAAAAAAATTGCAGCTCTTTGCGGCTATACTATTACATGAAAAAAGGGATTTCGTTTAAGGGGGGGGGGGGTCCCTTTAGACGCCACAAAATCAGTCATTTTTCATGAATTTTTTTAAAGGTGATAAAATAATCGGATCATTTTGAGACTGTAACATAACTTTATAACATCTTTGAGTACATTTTTTTTTTTTTTTTACAAAATGGCGGCTTAGCAAAACTTTTCTTCGGGCGTGTCAGGCGCGAGACCCAAAAGTGCTGCACTCATCACTCTTTTTCTATAGATCTGAAAAAGAAAATCTTTTCTTTTTGTGACATATGCACGGGAAGGATAAACCTATACAGTGATAAAAAAGTATAAAGTAAAAAATTAAGTACGGTTATTAATAAAACGTTCGGATTTTGTACTATTTTTTCGACATTTTTCATTCCTAAAAAAATTATTTATTTACACAAAATCTTTTAGACTTTAGGTACATCCTTCCGATAATGATATAAAGTAAAGCCTGATCAAAAATCGACGGATAACTTTTTGAGATACAGCACGAGCAGTCTTTGAAGACATAGTTTTGAGATAATCACGTTTAAAGTTTCAGTACGATAGCATTTTAGTGACTTACAGATAAATTAGCGTTCCCAGGTGCATATAATAGACCTTCGGATTCCTCGAAAAGCTTGTTTTCTTCAAGTTGCTGCTGTTTTCGGGCTGTACGAGTTGCTTTTGTCTAAAAAAGACTTTTCCTGTTCTGCCTCGTTACTCGTGTCTCATCGGCGTTTCCGGCAAAACCTTTGGCGCCAACTACAGTATTTAAATTATCCATAAATCTAAGAACGAAAGTTTACCCTTCATTAAACATCCCAGCAGCAATTTATGCTGAAATTTCAACAACTTGAAGTCCAAAATGCAGGTGTTTTGGAGACAACTGCCAAACTGTTGCGTTAAAACTTTCGTTAGCGTTCTGGGTATGGCCAACCTAGCATCTTTGGAGTAAGTCATCTCTAGATAAATCATGGTAGATTGGTAGGAGATGCTCTTGAAGTTCTTATGGAAGTAAGGGAGAAAGATCTTCGTTTAATCTTTGCTAGCACAACATGCGAGCTCTGGCGAGGTCGAATAATAGTGAGATAACTCTGTTAATATTGAAAATTTTGATTTTTCCTCTTGCGAATATTCTCGAAATATTATATTTTCGAAATATGAACAAAAAAAAAGAAAATATATTTTTTGAAATTTCTAAAGGGAACCCCCCCCCCCCCCTTAATTTAAGAACGGAATTTTCTTTCCATAAGAGTCATACCTATCGCAATGTTTTTTCTTGTGTTGAATAAAACAAATTCCGAAACATTCAGGCATTCTCTCTAAAAATTGTCCACAAGTACTTCTCATTACCCATAAAGAATAACATTTTATGCAGGATAATGCCCAAATATGTTTCATCATCACCAAAATGACGGCTTAAAGTATAAAAGATTTCGTTTCTGGGCTACCTAACAAAGAACCGTGATTTGGAGGGCAATTATGAGAGATCTAAGAATCTAGTGGTTACAACAGTATAAATATGCTAAAATCTGCTATTAAAATATCCTGGGAAAAAATTTCCAAAGACATTCTTTAAAAAAAACTATCGGCCCTTGGCTCTGATGAAAATACTGTTTTTGGGGAATTTGAGTGTACGTAATTTTACACATTGGTTTTCTTTTAATAATCTGTGGCTTAAATAAATTTGCTTTTATGCTGCATTAATTGAA
This sequence comes from Maratus speciosus, assembly GCA_963932465.1. Taxonomy (NCBI): domain Eukaryota; kingdom Metazoa; phylum Arthropoda; class Arachnida; order Araneae; family Salticidae; genus Maratus; species Maratus speciosus. Next base: position 269,374,990 of record OZ010796.1, on the reverse strand, counting down.
CATATTATACTTTTTACCAATCGTTAATTCACAGATTCTAGATATTTAAACTGAAAAATTTTCTTTATGCTTTATAATCATGGTATTATGATTTCTTTAAATGATTTGATTTAAATATATCGTAACGCTACATTTTTCATTAAACTTTATTTTTTTCGTTCACAATGTTTTTATGATAAGAATATAAGATAACATTTTATATATAATTCTATGGTTTTGTTTTAACTATTTTGGTGCATTATGCCCCTAAAGCGATTTCGTGCCTTTAAACCCCCGATCAACCAACCAACAAATCAACCAATCTAAAATACTGCCAGATTCTGCAACTTCTAGTATAATACAATTCATTGAACTATATTATTTTTATATTACACGCTCAAATTTGGCTGAATTCTATGCTTTCTCTAGTTATTTTTTATTATTATTTGCTTACTTTATTAAATGTAATAATATATATATATCTACTAAAAAACAACTTTTCAGAAGTAAAAAAAAAAAAAAAAAAAAAAAAAAAAAACCAAGCAAAAAAAAGATAATTAAAAAGGGGAAAGTTGTGGCTAAAAAATAGTGTGATATCAAATTTCCAAGCTTATATTATCGTACTTATTTAACATTTTTTATTAAAAATTTACCATACGTAAGTCGAGTACCCAAGTATTCGTTGATAGAAAGCCTTTTCTCCTTTACTAAATACATCATAACGTGTTTCTGAAAATTATTTTTTTTTAAATTATGCATGATGGGCTTGGCGGCCATCTTTCCATATTTTACACAAATTTCTAAGCACACAAGTACATTGTTAAGATCGGAAATTCGATATTGTTGCTAAAGCAAACATTTTATGCTTTTAATTTATGGAAATGAGTGCCTAGAAATTTGTGTCTTAAAATAAAGTTGAAGTAACTTCAGGTTTCATCTTATGATTCTTTTTTTTTTCGGAGGGGATTAATTAATTAGTTAAAGCAGTAAAAATCATTTTTTTTTTTTTCAAAATAAAAGACTTTCTTAATTTATCTGTCTGTAGCCAAAACTAGAAGTTCAAAATTCTTAATAATGCAAACATATTACGAGCTTGTCTGCTTAGAAATTTGTGTAAAATATGGAAAGATGGCCGCCAAGCCCATCATGCATAATTTAAAAAAAATTAATTTTCAGAAACACGTTATGATGTATTTAGTAAAGGAGAAAAGGCTTTCTATCAACGCATACATAGGTACTCGACTTAAGTATGGTAAATTTTTAATAAAAAATGCTAAATAAATACCATAATATAAGCTTGGAAATTTGATATCACACTATTTTTTAGTCACAACTTTCCCCCCCCCCTTTTTTTTTTTTTTTTTTGCTTGGCTCTTTTTTTTTACTTTTGAAAAGTTGTTTATTAGTAGATATCACTTCTTTTTTCTAAACAGATTATATATAATTGAAATAATTCTACTCGCTAAAATTAGTCCTTGTATAACCTTTATAAGCAGGGAACAAACACAATAGTATACATTTTGTTTACCTATCATTCATTTTTTAGAGTGATTAATAATTTAAAAGTAAGGAAAGTCAATTTCTTCTTTCAAAGTATCAGTCTTTCTCAATTTATATCTCCTTAAAATTTTCTATGAAGGATGAAAATTTAGTAATATCATTGTTTCATTGTTTGTTTGTTTTATTGAACACATATATATCAGATCACGGCAGGATTCGAACCCGCCCCCACCTAGGCTTTCAAGCGATTAGCGGCGTGGTGTCTTATCCACTCAGCCACGGTGGGCCACTATTGCTTTCTCTAATACACAGATACTCAAATTTAACCAGCTGCGCTTAGAATCATGCTCATAACAGAGTGCATTTATATGTAAGAGTGGTGACATATGCACAAGTCGTGTACTCATATTCAAGTTTTTGTCCAAAGTACAGTAACTCGGTTTTTAGTAATAGACGTGGAAGATTTCTATTAAACTAACCAGAAAAGTTAAAAAACATTGGCTTTCTGATTTGATTTTATTCAAAATCGTCTTAACCAACCAAAGTTAATGTCCGGGATCCAGATAAATTTTTCTCTGTTAGTAAAATTAGATTGACCAATCAGTAGCCTTCATCCTTGCAGGCTTTTCGGTGTTTATTGCAAACATGAAAAAGTTTTCAAAAATGCAGGCTTCTGATTGATCAATCTCATCTCGCTAATAGCGTAAAATCTATCTTGATCCCGGCCTATTCAACGCCCTTTAAATATTTGAGAAAGCCTTGACTGGCGTCAGGAAAATATCACACAAAGCAGGTAAAACAAAGAAGAAAAATCATTCATTGGCTCGTCCATATCCACGAGCCAATGAATGATTTTGTTCCTTTGCTTTGTGTGATGTTTACGTGACGCGTGTCAAGGCTTTCTCAAATATCTAGAGGGCGTTGGTTTATTTCACCATCATGAAGCTATGAAAGGACAGGAGCAGACATGTCAATCTTCCCGTGTGAAAAACTACATTTAAAAAAACGAGTTCTTTCCCCCCTCTTCTGCCCTTTTCTCTCTTGATTTTGACCTATAGCAGCCCATTTAGCAGTCTCCAGTGTAGGATACCGCTATATATGGCGGACGCAAGGGGGAGGGTCTTAGCGTGACCAATGACATAATAGGCCAGTTCATTACGTTTAAAAGTCACACGGAGTTGGATCATCTTTACACGATGATTAGTACAAAGCGGTGCGCCGATTTTTTTTGTGTCCATTGCCGTGTAATGATAATCAACTCCGTGTGACGTGATGAGCTGGCCACACTTTAGGAACAGTTTCAAATGACGTCATCTATATCTGCTTCGAGGCAAATGAAAAAGACAGTCTACCGCGGTGCTACTGCGTCTGGAATATATGGTGTGGAAATCCAATCAGTCGATCACAGTGATATCTGCAGGATATTTGCCAAAACTCCAAGACAATTTGGTCCAGGCGCTGTAACTTTTTTACATTTTATTAACATACATCTGACCTGTGTGCTTGGCGTCAAATCCGCTGTAATAATGCGATGTTTACTTTGAAATTTGAAAATATATCGCAGATGTCGCTGCGATCATCTCCCTGGATTTCAGCGTCAGTGCACATTTAAGGGATACACTTTTTAGCGGTTCTTGGATAGCAAACTTCCACATTACGTATTCTAGACGCTGCAGCGGTGCATTACACATGTCTCTTTCTTCTTTAAAAAATATCCTGCAGATGTCGATGCAAATGACTGTTTGGAATTCGACATCGTTGTACATGGGATTCAATACTTCCGCGCTTTTTTAAGTATTGCTGGGATAGTCTATTTCTACAACATATAATCTAGACGCTAAAACGGAGCTATAGTTTCTAGAAGATATATTTTAAAAATCGGCTTATTAAAAAGGTGCTAAAAAATTGTATCCCATAAATGTTGAACGAGGCTGAACGACGAATGTCGATTACAGCGACATATGGTAATTCCAACGTAACTATTTCAAAAGAAAACGTTTCGCTCAGTGAAGATCTAGAAAATGTTGCTCCTATTGACATTTGTCATTCAGTATTTTTCAATATTTATGGGATTCAATTTTTAGCACTTTTTAAAGCATTACTGGAATAGCCAGTTTCCACACTATGACCGTGATCTAGGTAGATTTTTCTCTGTTATCGTAACGAGATTGACCAATCAGAAGCCAGAAATTTTGCTAACTTTTCACTGTTTGCAAAAATGTACCTGGATCCCGGCCTATATGTCTAGACGCTATAACTGAGCTCAGGAATAGTACAGAAAGCAAACTCCGTATTTTGATACATTAAGGCCATTATGTAATTAGGAACAGGTGTGTCTCTATAACGAAGTAGCGACGTACGGCCAATAAATGTTTATTGGTAAAAGTGATAAAAACAAATCGTTAAAGTTCTTTGCGAGCATGCCATTATCGTCAGGCTAATGCATGTTGAATTATTTCCCTAGTCTAATAGAGATCGTCCATGCGCGTATCTTCTAATGGAGGATATTCCAAATATGGGTTCGAGGCTGATAAAGTCACGTGGTACCGGTAATGGAGGATATTCCAAATATGGGTTTGAGGCTGAAAAAAGTCACGTGATACAGGTAATTTACCCAAGGAACTTCTAACTGATAAGAAGGGAAGATACTACTGCTTTGCCTCATGAACTGTTTCATTGGCTAGCGGGGATTTACATTACACGTCTACGGAGCCTTCCCTTCTTTGCGCTAGAAGTTTTTACCGTGATCACGTGATCAAAACGGAGATGGAATATCCTCCATTTACCCAACGAATTTCTAACTGATAAGATGGGAAACAGGAAACTACACTGTTAAAAATATCGTGAAAAATTACCTCTTTTCTTAAAGGTTCTCTATTTTCTGACCAATGAGAACGCTACATAAACGCCTATGAAGCGTTCTCATTGGTCAGAATACAGATAGCCTTTAAAAACAGGGGTAATTTTTCACGATATTTTTAACAGTGTACTACTGCTTTCTCCCATGAACTGTTTCATTGGCTAGCGGGGATTTACATTACGTAAACGGAGCCTTCCCTTCTTTACGTTTGACGTTCTTGCCTTGACCATGTGATCACAACGTAGATTGAATATCCTCTATTCAAGAAAGCGGATTGCCGTACTTTCGACAAAAACTTGAAATGAGCATCCCTCCTGTGCATATATCACCACTCTTATGTATAACGGCTCTCTGTTATGGTGTTGTTTCTGATACAGCGCCTAGAATACCCAGTGTGGAAATATGCTATCCAAACAGTTCTAAAAAGTTGTATTCCTTAAATGTGCGACGATACTGCTAAAATTTCAAGTGTCGATCGCAGCGACATCTGCGGGATTTTCGTATTACTATTGTTACATTGTATAGACTAGCAATTTCTTGCAGTTGTAGAAAATATCCTGCAGATGTCGCTGCGATCTGCATATTGTAGCATTATCATTGCACATTTAAGGGATAGAATATTTTAGCGTTTTTTTAAGTATTACCGGGTTAGCCGATTTCAACACTATATATTCTAGGCGCTATAGTTTCTGAGCGTTGTTGGTTAAATTTCGATATTTGTGTTTTAGAGTGAGCAATAGAGAAAAGTACTAAAACTATTGAAACAACAACTTCTTTAATATTGAAATGTACAGCAAAGGAGTTCAGAATCAATGCCTTAAATAGTTTCGAATATGCACTGTTGTTATGACATCAATATCCTTCCTGGATGTGGAAATGCAAAATTGTGTTATAGCGCCTAGAATATATAGTGTGGAAATTGGCTATCCCTGTAATACTTAAAAAAGTGCTAAAATATTGTATTCCTTAAATGTGCAACGATGCTGCTGAAATATACAGATTTCAGCGACATCTGCAGGATTTTTTCTGCAACTGTAAGATTTGCTTGTCTATACAATGTAATACGAAAATCCCGCGATGTCTCTGCGATCGACACTTGGGATTTTAGCAGTATCGTTGCACATTTAAGGGATACAAATTTTTAGCGTTTTTTGGAGAGCATATTTCCACACTAGTTGTTCTAGACGCTGTAATTGTGTTCAACATAATTGGCCGCAATCTAGATAGATTTTTCGCTGTTAGCGAAACGAGATTCATCAATCAGAAGCTTGCACTTTTGCGAACTTTTCGCTGTTTGCAGCAATGCAGGCTATTGATTGGTGAATCTCGTTTCGCTAACAGCGAAAAATCTATCTGGATCCCAGCCTAGATTTTTGAAAACATTGCACTTCATCCATGGCTCTAAGAAAATGACTCAAAACTTTTATGACATAGGCCGGGATCCTGAAAAAGCAAAAATTCTTAAACATTCTGACTTCTGATTGATCAAACTCATTTCGCTAACAGCGAAAAATCTATCTGGATCTCGGCCATAGTTTTCTTCGATGAAATCAATGCAAAAGGATAATATAAAAGAATAGTATAAGACTTCTAAAATGGTTTGGCGGGATTATCGCTGTTTGGCGTAATTTATAAACTTTAAAATTAATTAACAGTTTTTCGCTAATTAAGAATAGAAAATTTGGGTTTTTAAAGCTGAATTTTATAAAAGCACGTAGATTGAGTAAATATCTGTCCAAAAATGCAATCCTTACTTCTTTATGTCCATTATTTAAGTCTCTACCTCGATTGAAGCATAAGGTGTGACGAAGAAAATAAATCGGTCATTTTCAGTATCTCGACGTTATTTTAAAAAATCTATATCTCTGTTTATAATTAATTTATGAGGATGCATTTGGTCTCAAATTGAAGATCTTTTCCATTAGGTCATTCTGGTTTTGGTTTTATTTTTCTGCGATGATTGGTTCTTTTGATATGGGAAATTTTACGCTGGCATGTTTGATCGATTTAACATGGAGAAGTTGGCTTCATTATAATAAGCAGCTACGGTGTCTTGCGTTTTATGCTTGGCGTTTGGTTGTTTGGCGAGGTTAGCATTTTTTTTTCAGCTTGGCTTGGCAGAACGACCGTCCTGCTTGATATATATACAGGTTGACACATAAGTAGTGTGACGCAAATAAAAGACCATAACTTTTCACCGAGCCAACAAAACAATTAGTTTTATTCACCATTCGAAAGAGGAGAAAATTCTGTAGTAGAAACAATTAAGATAATTCAAAATGCTTTCCTTCAGCAGTGATGCAGGCGTCTAGACGCTTCTAAAAATTCTTCAAGATGGCCGCGACTGTTTCCGGAGTGATTTCGGCCCAGGCTTTTTCCAGAGCGTCTTTTAAGGAATCCAGAGACTTGTTCTTGATTGCGCATGTGTTTTGCTCCAGGATCCCTCAAACAGCGAAATCCATAGTGTTCATGTCAGTGGAGTTTGAGGCCCAAACACCCTTCGTCCAAAATCACGAGAGATTGGCCTCGCACCCTTTGAGCGTCTTTTTCACTCCGTGGGTATTCGGCCAGTCCTGCTGAAAAACCCAGTCGATATTCTTTGCTTTCTTTTCCACCCAGGGGGTCACGCCGCCTTCCGAAGTTAGCTCCTGATACGTCTCTGCGTTAATCATGACCCCTTTTGGGACGAAGACGCGATTTGTCTTTTACAATACGGAAATCACCGTCCATACCATCAGACTTCGGGAAAAGATTTTTTTCCCACTTTCACAATTCGCGGGGCCCCTTTGAGTAGCAACTCGCGTTGTATCTGCGAGTTGCGGAAAGGTTGGACCATAAAACTCTGTTCATCGGTGAAGAAAATCCGATTCAGGGCGGCACAGGGACTTCATCTTCTTGTACTTTTCGAGCCTTTGCGCCTTCATTTGGTCCATGAGATGGTTTCCTTTGCCAGTTTGTACGGGATGAGTTGCAGATCTTCCTTGGCATGTCTTCGCATGGAATCGCGGTCGACGTTGCGCTCCCTGGCCAATTTTCGGATGTTTCGTTCTGGATCTTCTTCTTGACGATGTAAAGGGCACTGAGGTTCTTTGTTGTTTGCGGTCTTCCACTTCGTTGACGGTCTTTTGATCCCTCTGGTGTATTTAAAACGTTTGATGGCGCGATGAACTTGTTTCCGGTGCAATTTGGCGATCGCAGGAATTGGCATTACCCTCTTGTGGTGGGGGACGATGGCTGGCCGGTCTTCTTTGCACAATAAGTTTCCTAAAAAACAATGAAATAATATCAGCTAAAATAGCAATTACACAACACAAAAGCACGATGAATACGAATAAAACAATAGTAAATCTCCAAAAATGGGAAAAACACTGAAATAAATTTACATTTTCCTCACGTCACAGTATTTATGTGTTACCCTATATATATATATATATACGTAATTGTTTGTCAAACATTTGATGGAAAAGTAATTCTTGAATACATTTCCATTCATTAAAGTTAGTAAAACTACATCAGATATTGTAGCACAATTTGTTTCAGTTAATTACTGTAATTTCCCGCGCATAAACCGCGAATCAAACAATTCTGTTTAGACCCAGAAATTTTATTTAGTAATTGAAGCCAAATATTTACGGTGATGTAAAAAGTTACACTTTATTTTTTAAAAAAATTTGGGTCAAAAAATGATTATTTGATCCGCGGATTATACGCGGGAAATTTCGGTACTCTGATTCTATTTTTCTCACCACCGTAAGTGGAAAGTCACTAAATTTAAAATTAATTTCGTAACTTTTTCACTCATTCATAGCTGTCAATTGTTACGTTTTTCTGAACCACAAAAATTTAATAGTAGTTTTTGCCTTATTTAATCGTCAGATTACGACGATGAAATAAGGTAAAACTTACTATTAAACTTTTGTGGTACAAAAAAAGCGTAAGGATTGGCAGCTATGCTCAGTGTGTTTAACCTCTTAACGCTCGCATTAAATTACATTTTCAAAATTCAAATTGCTTACTGCACCACTTTTTTGAAAAAGAAATATTCACCTTATTTAATGACAGGTAAAATGATATTATAATAAAGCCAATTACACTTTTATTAAAACTGGTGGAAATCAAATAATCTTAATAAAAGACAAAAAGCCCGTGAATTTCACGGGAGAGAGAATTAAGGGGTTAAGGAATTTCACACATATTTGCTGAAAAGGAATATTTTTTTTTCTGTTTATTTTTCTAAACATTTTCACGCAAAAAAACAATTTTGAATTAAATTATTGACACGTGAACAACTTGAAATATATATCTAAATTTCTTCCTTAAAAAAAACTTAATTAAATTATATATATTTTTTAATGTTTTATTTCTTTTTGCAAACCATAACATTTCAAAGACCAGAAGTACAACTTCCTATTACGAATTCCTTTATTTAAAAAATAATCCTTTAGTGTAAATACAAAAACTAATGCTTTTCAAATAGCAGTACAAGACAATTTATACAATTTTTTCGACACAGAAAACAAGCGTATTTCTAAAGCTTTTTTAAGAATCAGATACATTCGTTCAAAGCACTTGAAAGAAAAATAGAAAAAGAGTACGTTTCCTTTAAAAGCAAATTAGAAGTGGTAAGTAGTATTTGCGCTATAAAAAGATTTCTGTATATGTATTTTCAGCAACTGTATTTTAATGAGACAGTATACACAAGAGAAATTAGTTGGCATTAGCATATCAAAGATATAAAAGAAGTTCTTTTATTGTTTCTTTACATTTCTTTTGAAATTTTTATCATTTTTATAAAAAATAACATACATGTGAAGTGACATCATTAGTTTTTTTTTAGGATAATGTTTATTTTAGTTAATTTTTTTTCTCAATTTGAATTGTTTTTGATAATAAAAGATTAAAAAAAAAATTCAAATGAAATATTTCAGATAAGAAATTCTCTATTGCTTTTGCATTTTCATTTAACATTGTCTAGCTAAAAGAAAAAATCTTATCAAATTGATTAAAGTTTTATATCTTTTGATATCTTTTTAACCCTTGCTTATTTTAGCGAGGTATTTTTTCATATTCTTCTAAAAGATTGTTTAAATTAATAAAACATTTTTAAACGAAACATTCAAGTTTAAACTTTTAAATATTTTTGTATAGTAATAAAATTTTAAGAATCTAATATATGATCAGATATTAAATGGAATACACTGACAACGTGGCAAACTTTTAGATTTCAAATATAATTAGCTTAAAAAAATAAAATTATATTAGACAATTTTTCTATGAAAATATTTGAATTAAATTATAAATCGGATGTTACCAACAAAACAATTGCTTGGACAGTAATTTATTAGATTAATCTTCACAATATTTAATAGAGCAAAATTAATTAAAATGCTGCAATTCAATAAGGTTACGAATGTTCTATAAAATTACCCGTAGTTGTGCGGCCCGCGATTGTGTTGTCGAGAACCCCTGTTATAGACAAAAATGAAGCATGGTATAAAAGTTAAATTAAAATGAATTATAAATGAAATTTTTATATAATATAAATAAATGAAAAGTGCGAATATTAATCCTTCTCAAGTGATATAAAAGAAATAATAAAACCAAACTAGTGTACTTTACTAAAATAAAATGACTTAAAATTTTAATGTACCATAACTGCCAACATTCTGAGATTTTTTTAAATTCAATAAACACACCTCTCATTAATAAAAACAGCTAACAATATCCTTTCATTTTGAAGTAGCAAAATTTCATAAATAATCACTCATAATCAGAGAATCAGTGTCACCAACGGGGCAAACTTCCACCAGTTAAAACTGAAGGAAAATTTCTTTCATTCAAGGCAGACATTCTGCATTATCTATTCTTATTCTACAATATCTATTTACCAATATCTAAATATTATACACTTATGTAAGAGTATCACTAATTGTTTTTAATGCGACCTTCACCAGCTGCGCGAAAACCACCAAAGCCATAACTAAATGGACGAAATGCATTTATGACGTCACCGCCCTTTGAATTCTAGGCCCATAGCCTCCAACTTGTACGGATTTTTCATACCACTAAAATTTTATAGTAAATGTTAAGTAATTGAATCCCTGAAATTCAAGTAATTTTAACGTTTAAATAAATGAACGATTTCTATTCAATTTTACTGGTAAGAAATATCCGTACAAGTTAGCAGCTATGTAGGCCTCAGCGCTGACACAAAAATGGTGGCGGATTTTTTTAAACGTATATATGGTTCCTTAACCTTATATACCAGTATTTTATAAAAGATGTTTGTCTTGTTTAATTTCAGAAAATTAAAGTGGAAAAAACTTCTACAAATTATTGGTACCAAAATTCAAGGGTCCGTACCAAAGCGATATAAGTAAGCGTCCTATCTTAAATGGGAGAAGTAACCGCAAGATTAAAAGCGAGGTCACATCAATCAAGGTCATGCGCCACGTTGCGGATGGAGTGTGAACTACAGGTAGATACCTAACTGTTTTCTTACTCACACCATTAAAATTGTAAAGTTTTTTTTACCTTGATTAGTAACTGAAGTGTCTCTGATAAGGCAAAGAAAATTTCGTGGTGTCAAGTGCATCTGGATGCCCCTCTCGCTAGCTATTGTTTTGCAAAAAATGTAGCAAACAAAATGCATTTCCATGAGTGACCAAAGATTTAGAAAATACGCGCCACACTAAAAGCCCGCGTATGTGGATTATCACTCCGTCCACAAGATGGCGCAACTGTTTTAATTTACGCCCGATTCCAGTATTAAGTTTTTACGCTTACTTATATCGCTTTGGTCCATACACACACTAAAAAAAAATCCGCCTTCGGCAGCCACCATTTTTCTGTCAGCGCTGAAGCCTAGTATTCAGGGGTCGATGGTCCCGTGTGGACCATTCACCCTAATCTCAGGCTGACATAGCCAGCCTTCGGAACGGTAACTTTTTTAGCAAACACTAATTTTTTACAGAAGAAGAAAAATGTTAAATAATTAAGTTAAACTGTTTTGAATCAAAATTCTGGTGTGAAATAGTTTTATAAAACTTGACTCAAATTTCCGATAGTTCCAGTGTTAATCTCTGGTATGTGAATTTCTTCAAACTACCCAAATGTCACATTGGCACCAGTTTTTTGCAAACAAAAAAATTCGGTTTATCATATACTCTGAAAAATGCATTAATTTACTATCAAATAAATTTGGTCTAATATTCCGACGCCATTGTGACATTTCGAGATTAAAATTAAGTGGAAAGAAATTCGCCCACCAGAGATCAAATGGTTGACGGATTTTCCACAGTTTGTCAACCAGTTCACTGTATGTGTTTGAATTTTCACAATATTTGACTGGACTTTTTATATGAGTTGCTCTAAATAACTGACTATCAAAGAGACTCTACTCTATATTTCTCTTCCTGTTTATTCATAACTCAGTTGATTGAACATAAAAAAATCAACCAGTCCTGGTCCATAATCAGAGTGTTAATAATTGTTATAACAGATTACTACAAGACTTACAATAAAAAGCTCACCATGAAGCTTGTTCCTGCCACATTTCCAAGATAAATCTAAAACAAAAATTTTCGTAAGAAAATAATGATAGTAAAAGTTTTGATTTAGTCTCAATAAAAAGTGACCGCTCCAAGGCTTGTATACCCAACGTGACTACAACAGTTGTGATCCAATTTTTCAGTTATTTTTTGTCATGTAGCAATCATGGGTAAGCTACGAATTTACTGACCGCTATAACAGGGGTCTTCGACATGTGCCAAACGCACCACAAAGATAACTCTGTTTCAGAATATAAAAAATTGCGTTTTTTAACCACAGAAACTTTGTGATTGAATAAAACTAAGGTTATCTTTCGTAATTTGTGATGACAAATGTCTTTTAGGTAAAACTGTTGATGACCGCTACAACATGTTTGCCCTCTTGATGAATGACATATAGATCATCTAAGTTTAACTGCACGAACAGACACTCCTCCAAATATTACTTTCATCTATATAAAGGGTATCAAACTGTGGCCTAAACTGTGTTAACACTAGAACTACCGTGATCCGTCATTTTCACGGCTATGATATGAATATGTTTCGGTTCAAACCAGAAATTTTATTATGAAATAAGTTTAAAAGTTATAAAGAAGAAGAAGAAAAACGTTAAATAATTAAGTTAAACTGTTTTGAATCAAAATTCTGGTGTGAAATAGGTTTATAAAACTTGACTCAAATTCCCGATAGTTCCTGTGTTAATCTCTGGTATGTGCATTTCTTCAAACTACCCAAATGTCACATTGGCACCAGTTTTTTCCAAACAAAAAAATTCGGATTATTATATACTCGGAAAAATGCATTAATTTACTTTCAAATAAATTAGGTCTAATATTCCGATGCCATTGTGACATTTCGAGATAAAAATTAAGTGGAAAGAAATTCGCCCACCAGGGATCAAATGGCTGACGGATTTTCCACAGTTTGTCAACTAGCTCACTGTATCTGTTTGAATTTTCGCAATATTTGACAGGACTTTTTATATGAGTTGCTCTAAATAACTGACTATCAAACAGAATCTATACCATATTTCTCCTCCTATTTATTCATAACTCAGTTGATTGAACATAAAAAAGCAACCAGTCCTGGCCCATAGTCAGAGGGTTAATAATGGTATCTAAAAGTAGTCAGACAAATATTTTAAATCCATTCTCAGTTAATAAAATAGGGACTATATCCCTCGTGATGATAATTGGCCGTCATAAATACAAAACAAACCAAACTCAGTTAACAAATTATAGTGTATGTAAAAAGTAATAGTACAGTATTGAATTAGACAGGATTCGTAGTTGTGCTTATTTTTAAACAGAAGTAATTTAAAAAAGAAATTTCCACTTTTTCAATTGCAAGATTTTGGATATTGAATAATTCTTTATGGAAATTCTATTGTTCAAAAAATAAGCACCCTCACGAATCATGTAAGAAATATAAAAAAGTATTATATCAATCACTTTGAAACAATATTTTTTTTTAATATAAAAACAGTCTTTTTAGTGTTTCGTTCATCTCACGAAATCCTTATAGTCTCGCTTCTCTGTCTGTCCGTCACAGCGCTTGCACTCGGAAACTATTTAAGTTACAGATTTGAATTTTTTTTTTACATAGAGCTGAATTCCCCCTGTCATGCAGAAAATCATAAAATTTATCCTGAAAAAGCTATGTTATTGTAATTAAAATAATCAATATAATACTACATCATTTTTGCGATTTCACAACACAATCTTAATTTGAACCATCTTTTCGTGAACTCGGTAGTCCTGTGGTAGAGTGTATTATTTAAACCCGGAAGGTGCCGAGTTCGAAGCAAGTTTGAATTTTTTTACATTTTATTGTCCAATGTATTGAATTAAAAGAAATTTCGCATTTTTTTAGCCATTTTACGTGTTTGTTTATTTCGAACTTTAATAAATGTTTACTCCTTTTTTGCCCCATCTAGTGAGTGTTTGGAAAGTGAAAGAATTAATATGGATTTTTCTGAATTATTTAAGCATTTTAAATATGTTTTAAACAGTTTTTTGCTTTAAAAAAATTACATTTTATTTATACCTCCGCTAAATTTTAGAAATTGCTGAATTTAAAAATATTCGGATTTTTTAATTTTATTGAAATAATTTTACTTGGATGTTTTTAATTTTTTTTAAATATATTTTTTATTATCTGAAATTTAAAAATAATGATGATGCCATTTATGTAAGGATTTGATAATTAGAAATTAACAATTCTGATTTAGTAATTTAAGGATGAAGTGTTTTAAAAGACATGTTAAAAGAAACCTTCTGTGCGATCTGCGATCACACTTACCAACTTGTTTCTGTTTTGTCTTAATAACACCTGTATGCATTTTAAAACTTTTTGTCGGATGATTTCTTATGAACACGTTTACTTGAATTGATTTCTGATGCTGATTCCAGAAATCACTTCCATTTTTGTCTACCACGTCGGGATTTTACAAAAAGCAAGAAGTTGTGTTTTCACTATTTTAATTAACCTCATCACCGCCGCGAACTGATATATCCGTTCACTAAGCTGCATGTTTCACAGCAATATAAGCATTATTTAAATTAATATAATTCAACAAATATAATGTAATTTTAAAACGTTTTGTTGTGATTAAAACTCTCAAGGCTTATATTCCTATACGCAATTAGATTTTTTATGTCATGTTCGAAAAATCATCTTTTGTTTAGATTTTTTTCTAAATTAAGGAGAAAACAACACTACAATTTTGCCCTTTTGCTCGGCGGTCAGGGGGTTAAAGCAATCAAAGATTTATCACAATTTCATACAAAGTATTGGATTAAACACGTTAAAAATACTGTAAAAAATGTCCTTATAAGTTCATGATATTTCTTTAATAAAATGAAAAACACACATCGTCCAAATAAACAAACTTTCTTCTTTTTGTCTTTCTTGCAGACCCTCCTTCAACATTTATGTCCCTCTTCAACATCCAGCAGTAGTCTGCCATCATATTTACCTTCCATCTTCCTCGGAACCTATTCTCCATCTCTTTGATATCCTGGTGAAAGCGCTCACCGTGCTCTTCACTGTAATGTCCCTCATTTTCTGGAAAGTAGTCGATGTGGGAAAGCAGAAAGTGCATTTTTACACTTATAATACAGCCCAACCTCTTCGAATTTTCCAGCATTGTTTCAACAATATTCCTGTAATTTGGCTCTTTCTAATTCCCTAGAAAGTTTTCGGTAACACATTTGAAGGCAGTCCATGCGTCTTTTTTTTATCTCATTCATCGTTTTTTCAAAATCTTTCTTCTTCATCAGTTTTTTGATTTGAAGATCAACAAAAATTCCAGCTTTTAATTTTTTGTGTGTGATGAAGGGAAATTTCATAGTAAGGTACTTGAAGCAATACCTATCTTGTAATAGAGCCTGTAAAAATTTCTTCATTAATCCTAATTTGATGTGTAATGATGGAAGCAAGATTTTTGGGATGTTTACGAGAGGTTCATGCACGATGTTTTTAATCCCTGGAACAAAATTTTTCTGCTCTGGCCAAAATCTCAAAATCCAATGCTTTTCCTTTGCCCGACTGTCCCATTCACATAGAAAGCAAGGTTGATTTTGATTTTTGACGGCCGATTATCTGCACTAGGGATATAGGCATAGAAAGCAAGGCGTTTTTGTGTATTCAGTTTGTTGTCCTAATAGTATTCCGATAACTCTGAAGTCACCGCAGATAAGCCATTTGTGTACGCCATACTGAATATTTATTAAGAGTATCTTCTAAAAGTCGTTAGATAAGTTGGCAAATATCCAGATGTACATTTACGTTATGTGTGACTACCGCATAATGCTTGTTCTCAGGGATGAATCTTCGAATTCAATTCGGGTCGATTGCAAGCAAGCTATACGTAATAGAATAAAACTAAGAACAGTTCTGTAATCAGCATAAAAAATGCATTGAGGGCAGTCATTGGTTTTTAATCATGTGACATCATGCAGACTAGTGAAATTCTTTCTAAATGAAACTTTTTTTAAAGAGAATCTTCGAAACATACCAGTTTAATTATAAAAAAATAAATATGTACCAGCTATGTCCAATAATTATTCATTCATGTCTTCATTTAAATTTTTTTAAAGTAGCTGTCCCTTCTCATGACATCCGTGCCCATGTCAGAATTTTAAAATGTCAAAAACTTGAGAAAAATAAAATAAAGAATTTCGCAGCTAATATGTTGTTTATTATGCATAAATTAAAACATCCATACTTTTTTTAAGGTTTTTTACATCCTTTTTTTCTTTTTTTATTTAGTACCATTTCGTGTGAATGACCAATTTATTCATTTATTTTATTTCTTAACATAGTAATTGGGATATTTAACTGATATCTTCGTACTAAAAAAATAAAAAATAAGCATGTGTATTAGCAAAATGGATCTACATCTTTTTTTTTTTCATGAAAGTATATTACAGTTATTAAAATACAGTAAAAAAATAAATGGGATTACTTCAGAAAGATAGTTAAAAGTTAAAGGTTTAAGACAAATACGCTGAAGAAGAATTTCTTTCTAATATTGAATTTTTTACGTCTGTAAACAGATTTCAAAGTAACAGATACTTTTCTTCTTTCATAAAATTGTATTTTTTTTCTTGCATTATTAATCACTGTGTCTTAAAATACAGAATTTTAATGACTTTTTTATTCGTTTCTTAACGTTGGGAAAGTGCAGTTGGGTGAATCTATTTCGTGTTATCTGTAAATTAGTGTTTTAATGCTCCGGTCGTATTTACGAAATACTTTTTTTTATATGAACTGTAATGAAATATTTCAGTTGAAACCGAATGCAACAACACCTTTTAATAAATGATGTGTAGGATAAATTCAAACAAGGATGTTTTCACTTCGAAACAACTAATTTAGAATATAGTTACATAATTTATGTATATTTTATACATAAAACCTATGGAAAGTATACTGTAGAAATTTTCAAAATTTTGTAATAGCTAAACGTAACTTTGTATTAAAAATATAAAAATACAAATTAAATATACAAATTAAATACAAATTTATTTAGCTTCAGGGTAATTATTATAATCTGAAGTATAAGTATGTACCAAAATTTTTATTCTAGTTGCAATATTTATTTTGTAATTCTTAGCGTAAGCTGTTATACCAATTTTCTGCTCGTCCAATGCCTAACTGTTTGGAGCCCCATAAATGTTAATTCTGCATCTTGCAATTTTTTAAATATATAAAAAGAAAGAACATACTTACATTTTTCATCCCAATAAAAATTGTGCTTACCCCTTGAGGGGCACCGGTATATATTATATACCACCTGCGATTAATAAAGTTTTACACCAGAAAAATTTTATTAAATTTTACTTTTCTAACTTTGGTGGAAAAAAGCCGTAAAATTGCTTTTACTTATTTTGAAATAGAATTTTTCAAAGATTCCGGTGGGAATTCAGCATTACAGGAACACAATCACTTGCCCCTCAAGGGGTTAAATTCATATACATTTTAAGATATTAACCCCTTAACAGTGTGGCCCGAACTGGATTCGGGCAAGAACACTTCGCTTGCTTCGTTATTAAAAGCATTTTGATACCACTAATTTGTAACTGTAAATTTATCTTTATTGATTGTCAGATATTTTTCGATTGCGTAAGGTAAATATTTTAGTATGGAAAAAGTGGTATCCAGCCCCATTTTTTATTTTTTTGTAAGAAAACAAATGTCACTGTTAAGGGGTTAAATGTTGAAAATGTTCTTTTTGTTTCCTTTTTTTCCAATTGTAAGAGTCCTGAGACCCCTTAAATTTACTAATATTGGAATCAAATCTTTTATTTCCAGGAATAATTCTGTAAAAAAAACTTAGGAAATTTATTTAATAAAATATTCTTTTCCTGCAAGTCTGACTGTTATTTCTCCAATTGTAAGATATAAGACTGGATAGCTCACGGATCTATTCAAAGGCAAAACAGTTTATACGTATTATTTGAGGATGTCTTTCCTTTACAAATCGCTTATGAATACCACTTGACCCTTTTTATTTACATGTACAAGATGTCAAAAATGAAGGATTTTGAAAACTTAAATTAATATAATTCTGGAGAGTGGAGAGATAACAGCTAACCTATTTTTTGCTTTTGATATTTTTGAAAGTAATAGTACCACGCATAAAAAACCATATTGTTATATTTTTCCTTTCATTAGTTATATGTTTTGAAAAACTGGTCTTTTAACAATATTTATGTAGTTATTAACCTTAAGACTCTAATAACCTTGGTAGACTGAGTTTTAGAAATTCCGTAATTCAGAAAATCCGAAATCATACCAGAAAGTCTAAATAATAAATTTCGATTTATTTAAAGGTCGGAATGTCTGTTATTAAATAAAGCAAAGGTTTATATTTTAAATTTCTGGTATGAAGTATATGAATAAAATTATTCTCTAAATTATGAAAACTTATGGTAACATATAAGCTACCATGGGCAGTAGAGGGTTAAACCCGGACTGGCAACTAATTTAAATTCAATTGTACCGCAATTTAAAAAAAATATATTGTGGTAGATATCTCATAAAAATATCCTAATTTAAGTGTATGGCTGAACAGTGTTGCCAGATGGGCTACTTTTTTAAAAATCAGATTCTTGATTGGCACCACTCTTTTGAAATGAAAATAGTGCCTTATTTATTGACATAATAATTAAGGCAAAAACAAAGTGAATTTTACCGTTTCAAAAAAGTGGAGCCAATCAAGAAATCTGAATTTTTTAAAAGTTGCCCACTGGCAACACTGTGGCTGAGATGATTTTTTAAAAAAAGTAATTTTGGTATGAACGACGTCTTAAGTACGTAATCAAAATGTTAAAATACTCATTTTTTCAGGGCTCCCAAATGGTCCGCCAACTGAATACCATTAAATTTTAACAGAAATTTGTATGGTAGGTTTGCGCTATAACTAACTTTCAAAGGTGGTTTCGGGGCGGTTTGTAAGAAAAATCTAAAAGGAAAATTTTTCTAAAAAAATATTGGTATTCAATTGGCGGACCATTTGGGAGTCCTGTTTTAAAAAAAAACTTACAAAACCACCACATTTGCATGATCGGATAGAATAAAGTGTGTAAAATTCAGACATTTTTAATATTTTGTTTATTTCTGTCAGTTCACAAAATATGCAAAATTGCATAAACCTATAAATTTTATTTTAAAAAAATTCAAAATAACACTCTTAGACCTCCGCTAATGCAGATTGATGCACTTTTTGGAAGTACAAAAGAGTCTGTTACCACTATTTAAAGTTAGAAAATTTCTATTTTATATTTAAATATCAGAATTCAAATCACAGAATTTGAACATTTTCCTGCGATAAAATAAGGCGAAAAATACTAATAAAAAATGATAGTAGAACAGGTTTCGTATGGGTCCTTGAATTTCCAGACTAAGAAATTCTTCGGTACCAGTATTTTCTTATAGAAAATCTCTCCTTAAATAAGGCGAAATTTCGCGCGTTTAAACTAGGTTTATTTTCCCATTAAAAAAATACTGATATTTTGCCTTGAAAATAACTGTACCCGTACGAACCCTGTAGAAGTGTACGCAACCTTTCCAATTAAAAGATTTTTTCGAATAAATATTATTGCTTTTTTATATAGGTTTTCGAATACAAAATATTGGAAAAATCAAAAATGGTGTGGCAACCGAAAATGCAAATATCGAAATTCTGTGGAATGACCGTAGTCAAACGTTATATCAATTTATTAAGCTTTCTTGTTTATACGGATTAAGAATTATCAGGATGTTTATTGCATATTTCTTATTAACCTTTACACGGCGGTTGTGGCAGCATGTACCACGCTTCAACATATACTTTTAAAAGAGTCCTTTTTCAAAACGTTTACTTAAAGAAGGATATTTGTATTTTAGAAGTTTTTTGAAGTTCCATCTGAACTCTCATACGCCACCCCACCACAATTTTGCTGTTTTTTTTTAATACGACTATTATCGAATAAAAATATTCACTTTATAATATCTCGGAGTTCTGCGATTAAATACAACGAATATTTCTGTTGGAAATAGTAATACACAAACCCGAGTCTTGGATAGTATTCTTTAATGCAGTTATCTATGTAACTTTATTAAAAACTAATTTTCTGCTTCGCTGTTTAAAATAAAAATATGAATGAACACGCATTTTTGCTTCCCAATATTAGAAATATGCATCCGATACTGCTTACCTTAAAGATATTTGGACATAAAATCTTAATTTGATCCTAACTTAAAAATTTTAAGGTAATATGAAGTTAAAATATAATAGATAATTCTTAAACTTTAAATTTGCAAGTATGAAATTTCAAAAGATTTTTCATTTTATTTATTTCAGCTTCGGAAAAGTTAAACTAAGCATTCCTTTAATTAAGATAAATTGAGTTGTCTGCAAAGTTACTTTCTTTGCAGGACTAGGATATTTTCCGCTTCCTTTCTACAGTCTTTTCTTAATGAGCTCATAAATATTAAAATGGTGCTCTCTTAATTTTATTAACATATTTGCAGTGAATAAGTTAATAGGATACCGCTTAGTCATCTGAAATAAATTATTGTATTAATATATCTATCGTCCATTTAGATGATAAGTATTTCTGTCTTTATAAGTAATTTTCTACGCCTAGCTAAGTACGGAAATAGATTGTCATGTAAATGAACAATAATTAAGATTTAAAGTTTTTTGAGAAAGATACATTAAGTACAAAACATTGCTGTTTTTAAAACTATTTCTTTCTATCTATTGTAAATATATACTACATTCAAGAATTTCATATAGACACAAATTTCAGACACTAGATACAGGGTTATTGAAAAGTTGTTGCACAATGTCGTCGACTCAGGGCAACAGTAAGTCATCTAAAAAAAGCGAAAATGAAATTTTTGATTTATTGGTATGAGAAACTTTTCCTGCATCTAGTGGAATTCTAGGACATTTTTTTATGTCTTCACATTTTAAGCACAATTTTGTGTTTCAGACCTTCCAAAAGTCACCTACGTTCAGTGCAATACTAGGTTAAATTAGATATCTTATGCTCGTATTCACCAACTACTTAGACCCCGAGTTATACCGATAACCTCGGTCGAACATTTAAACGGTATGCACCTTTAATCTCTGATTGGACGTCTCCTTGATAATGTCCAATCAAAGGTTATTGTGAATTTCATTTGAGCGTTCGATCGAAGTTTTCTAGGTCGAGGTAGATGGTGAATACGAGCATAAGTGTTTCACCGGAGTACGTCCGTCAAAATATTGATTGTCCTACTGTTTCTATAACATATGCTGTATTACCTCCTCGCTTTTACTTATTTAGACTTGATCACTTCGTGTCTGTGTTAGGTATGATTGAAAAGTAGATGCAAATCTCCTGTTGCAAATATTCTATTACAAGTGTTTTTTTTTTTCTTTATAGATGTTTGTTATTTGTTAAAATATGAATGAAACAAATGCTCAGCGCGTGAAACCATTAACAAGAGGTGAATATTTAGTTCAATTGAAATTTAAAATTTTGGATCCGGATAAAAATAAAATGGTAAGAGGCAACATTTTATGTTATTCTACTAATCCAAAACACAAGAGGCTCTTTTGCAGCCACACATAAAAGGTCCAATTTGTCAAAACGTATTTTCTTTATTTATAGGCAAATTTTAATGCATTTTTTCTAAAATATGTTTCTATAAAGATTACTTATGATATAAAAGATGTTTAATTTTTTTTAGATATTGTTTAAAATAATTTTAACAAGTACTTGTTTGTTGTGTGTTGTTAATTTGTACTTGCTTCTGGTGTAACTGATGAGCCATTTGTCCGATTTCATTACTTTTTTCATTATTGTGTGCAGAAAAGGTTTCGTGTTATTCTGTCTTCAAAATATATAAAATTTTTACTTCCAAAATTTATAATAAATTTAAAAGTGAAAGAAACAGCAATTTTGAGTGATTTTTACTTTGATGAGTATATTTTAAAAATTTTCACATGAGTTGAAAAATTCTGAGAACAATTTATTAAAAACATAGCATAAAAACTCATACATGAATCTGGCAAGAAAGTTTAAATATATCATTTTAAACAAAACAAATAATGAAAAAAATCCATTCTGAGATAAATGGACTTAAAATGTCACAGGGTTCGTACGCTTCAAGGACTTGTGAGGACGTTATACCAGAATTTTGTAATGTAACATTTGCCTTACTCAATGTAAACAAATCCATCTTTAGATATAGTGACCGGTAATTTACGAAATTTCTACTACTAAATCAATTAAAATCTCCTTAATCCCTTGATGCGTACGAAACCTGTGTCCGTTAAAGACAGGGCAGAAATTTTAAAACACCAGAAAAATTGTAATATCAACCGATGTAATCATCGTAGAAAATGTGGTTTACTGTATTTGATTGAACTAGCTCTGTAGTATTTTATTTCCAAAAAGTATAAAATGCATATTTTTGTGAATTATTACACCCAGACCGCTACCATCGAAATGCTCAAGGCCAGAGGACACGAGTGGGACGTCATCCCTAATCTACCGACTTCTCACTAGTGTTGGAATTCACACTAGAAAATTTTGAATAGCAGTTTTCTTTTATTTTATTTGTGGAATATCTATCATCTTATAAAAATAATAATAACTATTTAAAGTTACTGGGGAGAATTTGAAATCCCCAATGAAAAAATCAGCCAGATGCGGCAACACTGTGCCAATCCGCATCTGGCTGAATTTTTATTTAGGGATTCCGAATTTTCACTAGTAAGTTTAAATAGTTACTATTGTTTTTTTAAGATGATATATATTCTACAAATAAAAGAAAATTACTATTCAAAATTTTCCGGTGTGAATTCCAAGACTAGCGAGAAGTCGGCCGATTAGTGATGACGTCACACTCGTGTCCTTTGTCCTTGAGTATTTCGATAGCAGCGCCCAGACCCTTTTAACAACTTAACGGTCGCATTAAATTGCGGTTTAAAAATTCAAAGTGCTTATTGGCACCACTTTTTTGAAAAAGAGATATTCACCTTATTTAATGACAGGTAAAATGATAACATAATAAAGCCAATTAAACTATTTTATAAAACTGGTGCGAAACAAACAATCTGAATAAAAGACACAGCCAGTGAAATCACGGTAGCGAGGATTAAGGGGTTAAGCTCACAGTGACACACTCCGAATTAACAATTACCTGTGTAAGCAATGTTTACGTTTTAGGATAAATCAAGCGGTCTCGTGTAGTGATGGGCGATAACGAAATGTTTTTCTCGATTTTCTCGATTGTATGGGCATCTCGATATTTTTCGATTGTGTAATTTTTTTCTCGATGACTCCAGTTTGCCAATTGCTTTTATACATCATATATTATATATTATATACGTCATACATTTTTCAAGAATCGTTTGCGGGTGAACTGGAATGAGTCAGTGTTAATAAAGACTAGGTGGTTTCGCCCGCTAGTGGGCCCCTCCTTTAATCGGGGCCTCTAATTTATACGTAATCTTGTAATATGAAATCACGAACAGGTTACCCGCTATATACGACACCGTACAGCAGGCGTGGTGGGCACGCACTACAAAATTGTCTCGGCTAAATTTAGAAAAGTGCCCCTCCCGTGGGGGAAAAGGGGGGGCGGTCACCAAAGGTGCATAACATCAATAAGTAGTCACATACCTTTCCAACGATACCTTACATGTCGGGTCTTGGCGAAATTTGAAAAAGTTTCCTCAGGGGGGGGGGGGCAAAGTGGAAGGGGGACTGTCACCGGAGGTGCATAACATCAATAAGTTGTCATAGACCTTTCCAACGATATCTCACATGAGAAGTCTTGGCTAAATTTCGAAAAGTGCCCCCCGGGGGCAAAGTGCGGGGTGACGGACACCGTAAGTGCATAACATCAATAAGTAGTCACAGACCTTTCCAACGATATCTCACATGAGGGATCTTGGCTAAATTTGACAAAGTGTCCCCCGGGGGGCAAAGCGGGGGGCTGTCACCGGAGGTGCATAACATCAATAAGTAGTCACAGAACTTTCCAACGCTATCTCACATGAGGGGCCTT
The DNA here is from genome assembly GCA_963932465.1 of Maratus speciosus. Taxonomy (NCBI): domain Eukaryota; kingdom Metazoa; phylum Arthropoda; class Arachnida; order Araneae; family Salticidae; genus Maratus; species Maratus speciosus. The sequence goes on along the minus strand of OZ010796.1, from coordinate 269,351,044 downwards.
GGCTAAATTGGGAAAAGTGCCCCCGGGGGGCAAAGTGTGGGGGGGGACACCGTAGGTGCATAACATCAATAAATAGTCACAGACCTTGCCAACGATATCTCACATGAAGGGTCTTGGCTAAATTTGGAAAAATGTCCCCCGGGGGGCAAAGTTGGGGAGGACTGTCACCGGAGGTGCATAACGTCAATAAGCAGTCACAGACCTTTCCAATGATATCTCACATGACGGGTCTTGGCTAAATTTGGAAAAGTGTCCCCCTGGGGAGGCAAACTGGGGGGACGGCCACCGGATGTTCATAACATCAATAAGTAGCCACAAACCTTTCTAACGATATGTCACATGAGTGGTCTTGATTAAATTTAGAAAAGTGTCCTGAAATTTCATATATTATAAATAATATTTATTGGAGGGCTCCATAAAAAAATCCGATCTAAAATGATAAAAACGGAAAAAACTACCCCCCACAGTGGGGCCAAATTGAGGAGGGGAGGAAGAAAGTCTCATAATATGAAAGAGTCGTCCGAGAGCTTTCCGATGACATATCACATGACGGGTCCAAAAAAAGTTTGAAAATTGCTCCCCCTCGCTCCCCCCGTAGGCCCACTCTTTCACCCAGGAATTCATGCAGCCCTCACTTTAAAATTTTTATGTTCAATAAATAATATTTGCCGGAAGTCTGCATAAAAAAATCCACATCTAAAATGATATTTAAATTTATTATAGAAATCGGCTACGATTCTAAAAATTTGCTCGCCCCATCTCCACCCGCGAATTTCACCTTCGGGGGAAGAAAGGTTCATAATATGAAAGAGTTGTCAAAGGGCTTTTCGATGATATGTCACAGGAAGAGTTTGGTAATTTTTTTTTAATTGCGCCCCGCATGTGCCCAATCTCACGTCCTCGGAATTCATCCGACCCACCTTCCTCTTCGAAATTTTTATGTTTAATAAATAATATTTATCGTAGGGCTCGAGGTATGTGATAGCTTGGTAGGGCTAAAATAAGAGAAACATTGAAAATTAAAGCTTCATTTCACAGCTCACTGCCATGCCTATTTCTCTCTCCAGCTCGCCTCTCGATATCTCTTCTCGGGCCTTCTTGACCGAGCGTGAAATGACAATCATCGAGAGCAGTGTTGCCAGATGGGCTACTTTTTTAAAATTCAGATTCTTGATTGGCACCACTTTTTTGAAATGGTAAAATGCGTCTTATTTAACGACATATTAATTAAGAGTCCTGTCCCTGCCGGCGAAGACACTCACGAGCTAATGCTAATCTTATGGAGAGGGATTTTTCTCGTTTGCATTTAGACATTTTTAAATATTTTTTTTTGCATTGGATAGCCGAGGTCCGTCTCTACAGCGCACCTTGGTTACTTTTTTGATTTTGGTCGCAGATATTTTTAATAAAGTTACTTTCATTTTCAAAACCGGTTCTGAAAATGAAAGTGTCATTCTAAAAAATATCTGCAACCAAAATCGAAAAAGTAACCTAGGTGCGCTGTAGAGACGGACCTCGGCTATCCAATGCAAAAAAAAAATAATTAAAAATGTCGAAATGCAAACGAGTTATTAGAAAAATCCCTCCCCATAGGATTAGCATTCGCTCGTGAGTGTCATCGCCGACTGGGACAGGACTCTTGAGGCGAAAACAAACGTAGTTTTACCGTTTCAAAAAAGTGGTGGCAATCAAGAAATCTGAATTTTAAAAAATAGCCCGCTGGCAACACTGATCGAGAGTAACATTTCGAAAAAGGACGAAAACTGATTTCTCATTCTCGACCAGTGTTGCCAGTACGCTACTTTTTTTTAATTCAGATTTCTTGCCTGGCACCACTTTTTTGAAACGTTAAAATTCCCTTTGTTTTGCCTAAATTAATCTGTCATTAAATAAGTGGCACTTTACCATTTCAAAAAAGTGGTGCCAGTCAAGAATCTGAATTAAAAAAAAGTAGCCCGTCTGCCAACACTGTTCTCGACAACGTCATATGAAACGTTGAAAAGAGACCGAGAGCGAGAAACGAAGTGACAATGGGAAGCGATGAGTTACAATCGATGAGGTATCTCGAGGTAAACGAGAATTTTCATCGAGCAGATGTCTCGAGGTAAACAAGCATTTTGCATCCAGAAAATATATCTCTAAGTCCAAGAGAGAAAGCGAAAGGAAGCTTTCAGAGGAAGTCAAACTTACCGCGCTTCTGGTGTAAGTCATAATTTCCCAAAGGAGTACATGTTCTTTTCCATTCGCTTTTGTTATTAACCGATATGGGTTAGGAGGCATAGTGGTTTAAGTTATCAGTTCTGGTTTCAATTGTTGATATAGAAGTTTTCTATTGAATTTGGCGCCAGTTTGTCCTTGATTTTCAATGTTTCTTATTTTAGCCCTCCTAAGCTGTCCCATATCTCTTAATATTAGAATGCTATTGTTAATAACGAAACTGCACTGCAAATTATGTGTTTTCAAGATTTTAAGTGTCGCCTCAGGAAAGAGGATTTTTCAAAATTATTTTACCCCACTCATGTAATACATTAATATAAGGGTAATCTCATAACCTTTCTAAATCTACCTTTCTTTTGTCAATCCACCGTTAATTTTTAGACCCCTGGGCTTAAAATGCTCTAAAGGAATACACTTAGCGGAGATTTTTTTTGGTACTCTGGTGCGGTATCTTCCACTTATAGGAAAATTATAAGACTAACATCAAATTGTGTCTAAAATCGAATAAAAAATATGGATATATGTTTCTTAATTTTAACTTCCTTCCTCGCCTAAAGAGGGCGCTTTAAAATTTTGTTTCTTTAAACCTTTAGTATACTGTTTGTCCAAAAATTATGAAATTCACAAAATAAAGTCTTTTCACTCTCCCCTATCTTCCGTATCAATTTTATTTTTACTACCACCAGGGGACGCCACCCAGGGAAACATTTTACTTTTAGCCTCAGGTTATTGGTATTTTTCATCTGTTTTTAATAATATTTTGTCGCATTGTTTTTCTCCATTGTAGATACTATTCTCGAAGTTCTTGACCCATTCTGACCATTTGGGCACTCATTCTGGACCAGCTGTGGCGCATCAGGCCCCTTCTCATTTGTCTGACTCTAATCACGCGCTTCACTTGTTCTTTTACCATTTCTTCTTTTTCTTCAATTTTTTTTCTTATTCAATGGTTTGGTTTTTCAACTTCCCCTAATCCTCTCTTACATCAAGTTAACTTTCATCCTTGGTCTGCCCTACTGTCAATTTGGGGCCTAACGCCACTTCGGGGTGGGGGGGGGGTGGGGCATTTCTTCTACCTTTTCCAGACCCGTCATCTAAATACCACGTTGGTAAGGATTGGAAGATTAAAATTATCCGAAATACCAAAAATAAAGTAAATTAAAATTTTATTTTAGTTATAGAATTCCCTATTAGCGGACATATTTGTCTGTTTACCTTTCTATTTTTCGATAACACTCCTCTGTTTTCGATAAACGGAGAAATTAATCAGCATTAGACACACTTAAACATTTAGGGAACTTTAACTTGCATCAAACCTTCTGCCTTTGTCGAAAAGAAGAAAATGCTAATCGATTCTAGCTAATGCGCCTAAAATAAACAAGTTGGAAATTGCTCGTCAAACGTGGCAAATAAGGTGCGTTCGTACTATAACTAGTTTTATAATTATTTTTTGCACCCCATATTGTACTGAATGCACAGCTGCCAATGTTTACTCTTTTTTGCTACCACTAAAATTTAACAGAGATTTTCGCCTTGTTTAATCGCGAGATTTCAACTATTAAATAAGGCAAGAATTACTATAAAATTTTAGTGGTAGGAAGAAAGCGTAAAAGTTGGCAGCTATGTGAATGTATATTTTTTTGCACTTCACAAGTGCATAGTCAGTAACATCATTAAAATGCACTTGCAATATTTTTTCCCCATTCCCCGTAATGTAACGGAACACTTTTGACAGTCCCTGTCATTAAAATATACATCCGATTTTCATAAAATTTGAAATGGCTCGACAAAATTTTGCAACAATTATATATTTAAAATTTGAGACCATTCGGAAGGCTTTAACTTCATTAAAATGCACTTGCAATAATTTTTCCCCATTCCCCGTAATGTAACGGAACACTTTTGACAGTCCCTATCATTAAAATATACATCCTATTTTCATAAAATTTGAAATGGCTCGACAAAATTTTGCAACAATTATAGATTTAAAATTTGAGACCATTCGGAAGGCTTTAACTTCATTAAAATGCACTTGCAATAATTTTTTCCCATTGGCCGTAATGTAACGGAAAAATTTTGACTGTCCCTGTAATTAAACTATACATCCGATTTTCATAAAATTTCAAATGGCTCGACAAAATATTGCAACAATTATGTATTTAAAATTTCAGACCATTCGGAAGGCTGTAACATCATTAAAATGCGCTTGCAATAATTTTTCCCATTGGCCGTAATGTAAAGAAAAATTTTGACTGTCCCTGTAATTAAACTATACATGCGATTTTCATAAAATTTGAAATGGCTCGACAAAATTTTGCAACAATCAGATATTTAAAATTTCATACCATTCGGTTGGGTAGTTTTTGCTCTGTTATATGCGGACAGACGGACAGACAGACAGATGGACAGATGGACTGAACGACGACTATAGGTGCTACGTATTTATATAATTACGAACGCACCTAAAAATGAGCTAGTAAATGTGTCAGAAACTAGCTACTTTGGATTTCGATACAGACTTGGAAAGTCATGTTGGAATCGCTAGGCACTGGAAAATAATTTCCGTGTTAGACAGGTTCCCTCTTAGCAGTTATATTTGTCTGGTTATCCTTATGTTTCTCGATAAACGAAGAAATTCCACAGCATTAGACACACTTTAGACATTTAGGGAACTTTAACTTGTATCAAACCTTCTGCCTTTATCGAAAAGAGGAAAATGCTAATCGATTCTAACTAATGCGCCTAAAATAAAAAATAAGTTTGTAAGTGTGTCAGAAAGTAGAGCCTTTGGATTTCGATAGAGACTTAAAGAGCCATGTTGGAATGGCTAATCACTAGAAAAAATTTTTCGTGTTAGACAGGTTGTCTCTTAGCAGGTATATTTGTCTGGTTGTCCTTACATTTTTCGATAAAGCTGTCTTGTTTTCGATAAACGGAGTAATTCCACAGCATTTGACACACTTTGGACATTTAGGTAACTTTAAGTTCTATAAAACCTTTTGCCTTTATCGAAAAGAGGGAAATGTTAATCGATTCTAGCTAATGCGTCTAAAATAAAAATTAGTTTATAAATGTGTCATAAAAAAGCTACTTTGGATTTCGATACAGAATTCTTAGAGTCATGTTGGAATCGCTAGGCACTGGAAAACTGTTTCCGTGTTAGACAGGTTCCCTCTTAGCAGGTATCTTTATCTTACTATCCTTACATTTTTCGAAAGAAAGTTTTGTTTTCGATCAATGGGGAAATTCCACAGCATTTGAAATTTAGGGGAACTTTAAATTGTCTCTAACTTTTTGGAATTATCGAAAAAGTAGAAAGGTTATTTGATTCGTCAAATGCGCCATAGTTACGCGATTTGGACATTGCAATTTCATAAAAAAGAAAGAGGAATTTATTCCAATGCAAAGAAAACCATTTTAAAATACAGAAATTTAAATGAGATATCTTAATAAATTTCTTCCATTAGATTAGCATTAGCGAGCGGGTCTTTTCACTTTACTGAAGTAACCCCTTAAGCCTAAATCAGGAGCAAATAATTGCGATAGCAGAATTATCGAGCAAGCCCTATCAGTATTATGAAATTTTCGGCCAGAATAATAGCTAAGTTTTCCAACAACTGTTTTTAGCTTCTCTCGTTATAATCGATTGTAAAATATCTCGATTGTAGATCTAGGAATTAATCGATGGCTGTATCGATTGTAATTTTTTACGATGACGATTTTTCTCGATTGTCGAATTCTCGGGAATCGCCCATCAATAGTCTCGTGTGTTTTGGCCCTTATGGTATTCTTACCCTGACATATTTTAATGTATCTGTTCCTCTCTCTATCACTTAGAAACCCATTTAAAATTATATGTATGTTACCGTATACCGATATGTACGATCCAAATGTTCTGAGCTAAGAGGCATTAATATTGTACAGGATTACAAAATATGTTAACAACTCAGAGTGCAATAAATCAGCTTAGTTAATTGGGGCTAATTTTTGCTTTGGAAGCTGGTAAATAGAGCGATGCAAACCTGGATTCAAGTACTGACGTAAAGGACAATATATTACAGCTTGACGTGAAAGCAAAAACTTCAGCGACAATAAAAGCTATGAATCGTCACATTTGAATGCTGCGCTCCCTATTGTTGAAGAGATCGTTCCTACATTAGAAAATGACGACATTAATGATCATTCTCAATAAGAAACGCTGATAAAACTAGTGCCTGAAGTAACACCGCCAGTTCCTGACTTTCATCAGATATTTTGTGATTATCAAAGTGGCTTATTGCTGGTTGTTGAAAGACATCAGATCCAAAGTAAAAACTTCAAATGGCAGAATTACTCAAAATAAACACTTAGTTGACACTCCTAAATAAACCGGAAACATAGAGAGGAAAGAACAATTGGAAGAAAATGAAAATATAGAGATGAAAGAATTATCGGAGGATGAACGTGTTAGAAGAAAAAAAATGATTGGGAAATGAAAATAAGTGAATACGAATCATGAAAAAAAAAAAAAAAAAAAAAAAAAACCTAAAAAATTAATTCTGGACAAGAATACATCTCCAGGTTAGGGAAGAAGCACAAAGCAAAAAAATTATGACCTGCTTGGGGAGAAAACTGTACAATTAAATGTCCCGTTATTTAAACGAGAATGAAATATAAGAACTGTTTCGAAAATATTATTATTTAGGCGATAAAACTCTTCAGATGGAATATTTAGCCGGGAACACAGAAAAAATCAAAATAAAAGCTATAAATTCTACAAAAAGAAGACGTTCACATGTGGATAGTTTTTAACATAAACGATAAGAAAATATGAGTGTGTATATTGTTTTTAACACGTTCACGCCGGCGTGCATGACCGGTGGGTGACGCTCGACTGTCGCATCAGGCGGCGTGTATCACCTGTGTTTCAAACTCGACTGTTCCATAGAAGGCGTGTACTACAGGTGGATTACACTCGACTATGCTACAGACGGCGAGAACTACAGGTGGGTCACACTTGAATATTCGAAAAAATTCAGTAGTAAAAACAAGTCATTATTATAAACTTAATACATTCACGACGGGAAACGAGAATTTTCGTTTTCATTCAAAAAGTATCATTGACTAAGGGCGTGGCTTCTACCTTACAGAAATGCATTTATATCATGTTGTCCATATTTCTTGAGATTGTAAGACATTTTATATTAAATTCGTACATATGTAGGCAATAAAATCATGTCCCTAAGTAATTTGCTTACTCCTTACGAACTTTCAGATATTCACAATCAACTCTGCTTGTTATATTCGAGTTAAATTCAATAAATGTGAGACGGGCGGGTCGTTACATACAGTGTCTGAATAAGCGACAGTACCGCGCCGCCAGATGATGCGAAATATGAATTCGAGCGCCGTCTCACAACGAAAAATATGAATATCGGCGCCGACGTGAACGTGTTAAAGCCGTAATGAACATCTCAAATTGCGCTATTGATACAGTATTAACCCATTAAAGACTGACGTTGCGTTCTCGCAACATTATATTTGTAATTTTTATATATTCTTTATTTTTTTTGTACCAGTAAAAGAGAAAAGTAAAATTTGTCTTATTTAATTAACACGTTTCAATGATTCATAAAGTAAGTCTTTAACAAACATTGGTGTGAACTGAATAAAATTCTTTTAAAACATGCTGATCCTTAATGGGTTAAAATTAAAAAAATTATATGATTTTCTATCTCCTGAAGGCAGGGCGAAACATTCCAATAGAGTCATTAAAATAAGTGATGCCTTACTCCAAGGGGTAATTGGCCACATAAACAGTTTCCCATAGAAACAGAATCGCACTACTGAAGAGCAACCACAAATAAAGGGATAATATATTATAATTATATAATAATAATATTATAATATAAGATAATATAAGGATCGCTTAATATAAGCATTATGTATATATTTTATGTAGAACAATGTTCTGAACGTGGCATACCCTATGTTAAAGAACATTATTACCGAGGGGTTTTCAACACCAAATATAACTTTGGTTTCTTTGGACATAAAAAAAAGATTTATGATCCATGTGTGAAATATTTAACAATCTAAGTGAAGAAGAGAAAGTTGCTAGGAAAGATGACTTCAAGAGACATCAGAAGAGATTAGATTATCCCGACTTGAGAAGAACAATGACAAGGTGCTGGTTCCAAATAGCAATAATATAATATTACTTTGCTGATTCGATTTTCAAGCTGTTACTCTCTGCACAGGGGGGTGTTTCTCAATATTATTACAAAAATAAGTTGAATGCATTTAATTTTAAAGCTTTCAATATCGTAGAAAAAAAACAGTATGACACTAAAGGGAGGCAAAAAAAGGCGCAGATGAAATCGCCACATGCATTTTCAACTACATAAAAATAGTCTCTTGGAAAACAGGAAATAATTTTCTACAGCGATAACTGTTCTGTTCAAAATAAAAATAATTTTTCGTCAGATATGTGTACCTTTATGCTATAAAAACATTGGTGTTGAACAGATAACTCATAAATATTTAATTGTTGATCACATTGAGAATGAAGGATACTCTATGCATTCATGTATAAAGAAAAAAAAGAAACAAATTTTGAAAAGCGGACCACTTTATGCACCTGGTGCATAGTTACCCTAGCAAAGTCGGCTAAAAAAAAGGTGCACCATACTCAGTAACTGAAATGTCAACAGAAGACTTTATAGAGTGAAAGAATGTAAGGTAATGATAGGTAAGAATTACTGTGTGAATGACAAAGGAGAAGAAGTTTCATGGAATGAATTTAAAGTTTAAACTGTTAAGAAAGAAAACCTGAATAAACTCGTTTACAAGACGTCTTATTCTGTATAAAAGTATAATGCCATAGACATAAGAAGGAAAACACGAAGAAAACGAGGAAATGTTCTGCTGAATCAAGCTTATAAAATGCCACCACCCAGGGGTGTAAAATTCTAGGTGACAGCGGGCCGTCTCTGACCACTAAATATAATTCGTTAATTTGCGTCTAATATTTCATCTAAATGTTTTGTAAGAATGCTAATAAAATTTAAGCGAACAAAAGTTCTATAATTTAGTGGTGAGAGACTGCCCGCTGGTGACTAGATATTTACACCCCTTCCATCACCCATTTCAGTCGAGAAGAAGAATGATCTCATTACTTTTTGCGAGCAAAATTTGATGGCAAAGAAGCACCACTGCTTCATGTTTCTAAAGCTTAGCTGCAAATTTTTACGCGTTTTCGCTACCACTAAAATTTAATACAGATTTTCGTCGTGCTTAATCGTCAGATTTCGACGGTTAAATAAGACAAAACTTATTATAAAATTTTAATGATGAGGAGAAAGCGTAGAACTTGGCAGCTATGCTAAAGGGAACTCTGATTAGTAATACTGATAACTGTGATTCGGAAAAAGTATCTAGCTATTGTGAGAATTTTGTAATAGTTTCTCTAAAATATTTGCTAATGTATTATTAATTTCCATTTAGAAATGTTACTCTAAAACTATTTTTACTATTTGTTTCATTCAATACCGGTGATGAGTTCGAAACGGGGCAAAACTGCATTACACTTCTTAATGATGTCCTATATAAATAGTTGATTTTTCCAGATATGCACTAGGATAATTTGCCGATCCGGTTCTATATCCTAGATATTATCAGAAATATGAAAAAAAAAACAACTCTAGGACATGTGAATTTAATTCTTCTGTGGTGTCAATTAATTTTTTATAAACGCTACCTGAAATATAACCAAAATTTAGGATAGTTACCAAACATTTGTTTAATCCATGAGCTACCGCCTAAAATAATTAGCATTGAAAAAACGACAAGTTTAAAACCGAATTTACTCGAAACACTGTTTTTAAAACTAGAACTACCGTGAGCCTTCATTTTGACGGCTACCATATGAATGTGTTTCGGTTCAAACTAGAAATTTCCAATTGTGAAATATTTTTATAAAACTTGACTCAAATTTCCGGTAGCTCTAGTGTTAACCCTCTCGCTACGCAACCCGAGATTTAATCGGGCAACATAAAAGTAGAAAATTTGCGCAACCCGAGATTTTCTGGGGCATGCATTTTTTTTCTGTCTAATTAACCCTCTTTGATTATTCCCACCAGTTATTTTTTATTGTAAATTTTGCCTTATTTAATCGGATTATTTTCCCGATTAAATTAGATAAAAAATTTTGTTTTGAAAAACCGGTTACAAAAGAATAAAAATTCTTAAACGACGTTAGTCGCGAAGGGGTTAAATACGCAATTTTTGAAGCTATTTTGATAAAACAATTACGCAGAGAGAGGGTTAATCATATTGTACAGTTGTTCTGGGGCGACGATGTGTAAGGATTGGTGTATTCAGAGATGGTTGACGGCATATGTGTGTATGTATGTGTGTGTGGGGGGGGGGGAGGCTTATGGATACCACTATTTTTGAAAACAAATTTTCGCCCTTAATCTGAATTCTGCGATTAAATAACACACACACATGACCGAAATTATAACTTTGGTATATAGCTACCAATTATTACGAGTTTATATTTACATTGACGTGATTACATGACATTGATTTTATTTACATAGTAATTTTTATTTTAATTTACAACTATTTCTGAACAGTAATTTTTGACTTACTTTAAAAAGGGATTATTCTTTGATTAAATGAGGTGAAGATTACTATTCGGAAATTACTAACAAAATTGGAATAGTTCGCAGATATGAATAAATATTTCAAGTACCTATTGTTTGTTACAACACGGTTACGGTCCTTTAATTTAAGTACCGCTGTTTTGGATTAGTAATATTCCGTTATTTTGCAGAATTTGTATATTTTTCTGCTAATCAATCAATTTCCTTAGCCATATATATTTTGCGTATTTCCATGATTTTTGTTTTGCCGCAGTATTTCTAAATAGAAATATTGGGGCAAAACAAAAATCATGGAAAATCATTTTTTAATCGCAGACTTTGTTTTAAATAAAAAGAGACGAATTCTGTCCGGATAACGTTGTGCGAAAAAAGTGTACTATTTTGCAGCTATGACATTAAATGTAAATTAATACATTAAATGAATAACATATTAATCAATGTACTAAAAGTATGTGCATTCACCGTTATAGTTAAGATTTTCAGAAATTCATGAAATATTACATATTTTAAATTTTTAGAAGAAAATTCATGTATTTTCTTCATTCAGTTTCTTCTGAAAGAGTCAAGATAATCGGTTTCTTCCACAAATTACTTTTATTTAGCTTTGTATTTCATAAAGAATGATAAATTCTTGCAATTATTTTCTCATTCTTCATGTCAGTTTATATTAAAGAAGATTTGTTATCTTCATGCAGTTCCTTTTTTTTTATACCTATAAATTTCTTTCTTGACAATCGTCGATTAAAATGTTAAGAGAAACTTTTAAACAAGAGAACGTGTGATTTAGGTTAATTAATAGATAATTTCAATCGCATATTCATGCATTACATTTTTTTTCAATATGCGAAGGCACCTTTTTCTACACAATTTAAAATAGGTACTTTATTTCTGTTATTTGATTTATTATTATTTCGCTTTTTTTTATCGGAAAAAAATTATAATTAATAATGTTGAATAATTGATGATGGTATACTTGAATACTTATATATAATACGAATTATGTGTTATTGAAAGGAAAAGATGTGTGTGATATATCTAAAGGATGATCGGTATATTTATTTACTTATTAACCCCTTCGAGGGCGGTGGCTCGTGTTTGGACCACTTACTTTTAATTCCTAAATGTCACAGTGACACAAGAGTATTGTTATGAAAATTTTCCTTTTATTAAGTAACTGAACTAAAGCTTTTGATTACTTTGAAATAAATTTGTTTGCAAATTCTGGTGTCATTCACTGATTTCAGCATTTTATAAATAGAAGTACTTTGCCCCTGACAGGGTTAAAGTAAATTGTGTTACAGTAAGCCAGTCCTGATGGGATAATAATTTTGTAACTAGTTATCTTTGGAAAAGGATAGAAATTAATGAGTTCAATGAAAATACTTGCTGGATATTTAGCTGGAAAACAGGTGTGCATTTTTTATTTAAAGAATCTAAAAATTGGCTGGAGATCCTAATAATACATAGTTAATTTATAATTTTATCTCCTTAACTTCCAAAGTTAAATCTTTGAGGAGTGTTCTTTGTTTTGCATAATTTTAATTATAAATTTAATTTTACAAAATGTAGCTTCTTCTTAGGAGGCGTCAATTTTATTTTATTTATTAAGAACCTTCACCACTCACGCGAAGACTTTCATTACCTAATGTTAAACTAATGAAAAGCGATATTTTAAAATTTCTCGTTTTCAATTCATTATATTTTAATGATTTTTGATAATTTAATGATAGTTGAGGTCGATTTCTAATAGGATGCATTTTTATTTCATCAATTCTTGTTGAAGTTTATTTTAATGACGTCACTTTCTGTTTTGGAAACAGTTCCGAAAGTGATTGCCGGTCTAAAGAAATCTATTTGAAACCTAAAATGGATACAAAAAAGTGTTCATTTAGGGTTTACAAAAATTGGAATAGTTTTAAAAATTATATTTTTACAGAATACAAACTAGAATTCTGAGTAGACCCAAACTCAATAAAAATTTAACCATTATGGGCGAACTCTGAACTTTTAATCAACCGAAAATGGATACATTTAATCCATTTTGGGTCACAATTATACTTTTTTCAAATTTTTAGCATTGCTTCACTCAGATTACTACGATCGTACAATACAAATTTTATCGTTTTTTAACTCAAAGGCTGTGAAAGCCTGACAGCAAATGTGCCCGCAGGTTCTGTGTGTACTACGAATGTATTTACTTAACGCCATAACTCTTGATAGAAATATCCGATTTCCTTAAAATTTTGTACATAGGTTCATTCTGATAAGGCAGGGCGCTTCCCTGAATACCTTTGGGGTTTCATTGGTTAAGTATAAAGAGGAGAACGGGGGCTAATCACTGCTAAATTTAGATAAATGTGTTTTTCATGCAGAATTATCTGCTTTGCTTCAAATTTGGTATACCGGTTTATTTTGATAAGCCGCTTCCCTGATTAGATTTGGAGGTTCATTGATTAAGTATAAAGGGTTAAACGGGGGCTAATCCCTCTTAATTTAGATAAATGGGCCTTTCATAAAGAATTATCCGATTTGTTTCAAATTTAGTATACCGGTTTATTCTGATAAGGCGTTTCCCTGATTAGATTTCGAAGTACATTAGTTATTATAAAGGAGGGGAACGGAGGGGGGCTGATCCTCCCTTAATTTATTTACCAATTGAGTAAGAGGGAGCCTAAGTTAAGAGCAGGCTTTGTAGAGGAAAGGTCTCGGTGACTCGCTAGTGACGACGGGGCTCGTGAGATAGCCATGCAGGATCTCCCGAAGCAACCGAAGGGCGGGTTCGGACAGCGCCTGAGGTACATTTTGTCTCCGGTGGCTCATCCCGCCGAGATCCGCAGCTGGAGCAGTTGTGAGCCGACCCTAAGGTGGGTAGGGTTTGATGGTGCCCTCGTTGACCAGGGAGCGGCTGCAGAGGGAGGCCTGTATGGCTCTGGTTTTCCGGTGTCGTGCGGTAAGCTCTGGGAGGGGATCGGCCGGCGGGTCCGCCATTGAACGCTATTCCCGCAGGGATCCGGGCCGGAGGCTCGCCGGTAACGCGGCGGCGCTTGGAACCTTGGGGGAACTCTTGGTCCAACCCAGATCCTGCGTGTCTTTGCGCTACTGGAGGTTGCCACGCCCAGTGGTGAGGATCTAGCGGTGCCTCAAAATAACATTCGATCACAACTAACAGGTAGCGGTCGGTCACTGCACGGGGTCAGTGCATTCGAGCCTGGGTACCCTCGACGACCGTGAGGCAAGGTAGCGGGGGCCAATCTCCCGCGGCTTCTCAACCCTCGGGTGGGGTCGAGTTGTGGGGGACCGGCGGGACTCCGGACCCTCCAACCCCCTAGCGAGGCAGGGTCTATCTCGTCAAGGTGGAGAATTCCGTGCTTGCCTGGGGTCTCTAACGGTACCTAGTCTGCTCTCTTTTGACTCCCAGCGTCGATCCGCAAGGGGTTCCGCAGGTAAGCGGGAAACTGGGCGAAAACCCCAAACGAGGCGATGTCTTTGTCGTCAGAGGAGGAGTTACTTCGTCTCCTCGGGGTCCGTTAGGAGCACCTTCATGATCCCCCTAGCGAGGTGTCGTCTTTGGCGTCAGGAGGGATTTTCTTTGACCCTCCGGGTCTTACTAGCTAGGAGCAGCTCTCTCTTCTATCGGTTGGCTCACATATATGTCTCTTCCGGAAAATGGTATCTGATCTTGTGAGCCCTCCGTAAAGTAACTCCGGCTCGGGAAACCTCGTGTAGGTTCGTGGCCCTGGCTCCTTTGTAGGTGTCCGGTTCCTGTGGGCTGTCGGGGCGTACCGGGTCGGGAACCAAGAGAAGGGACCATTTGGCTCTCCTAGCTGGGTGGTGAGGACTATCGTATTCGATCGTTTCATCTCTCTTGGGAATAACCGGCGTGACGTGCACTGAGCAGTGCGCCGGTCTGACCGAAGCTCTTGTGAGAGCTGCCTTGTTGGGGCTTGTCAGGTGGCGACCTTCGGGACGCGTCGCGGGGCTTGTATGGTGGCGACCTTCGAGACGCGTCGCGGGGCTCGTCTCGCGGGTACTTCCGAGCAGGGGCGAATGGGCATGAAAGAGCCTGGGACCGGAAGGCGGTCCCATTTATTTTGGGGCACCCACCGTCTTACCGTTTTGCTCAAAAAGAGTTACTTCTGTTTTATGAATAATAGATATAAATAAGAGTATAATATACAATTGGTGTGAATAGCCTGTGAACTCAATGCGATCAGTTTAACTGGGCACTTTCCTTTTCTTACTCTATTTTAAAGTTTGTTTTTATAGAGGAAGTATCAAGATATAGTTTAATGTAGAGTTCTTTTGTGGAAAAGTAATTCAAAACTGAAATACAGATTTGAAATGTCTTACAATAAATGCAGTAAATTGTAACTTTTTAAGTGTCGAAATCTGCTTTTAAATAAGGTAAAATTTTCGATTAAATGTTAGTGGTAACAAAAAGATTAAAAGTTGACAGCTATGTAATATGATAGCCATTACAAAAGAGTGCCAATTTATGGACCACCTGATACCACTAAAATTTTATAGTAAACATTGCCATTTTTAGTCATCGAATTTCTGCGATTCAAGAAGTCGACTATTAAACAATTCTGAAATTGTATGTTAAACATGACAAATGAGGTGTGTTCGTACTATAACCAGTTTTTTAAAATATTCAGATCTTGGTGTGATAGCTGTTGAGCTCCTATGCAAAAATGCATGAATACAAAATTTATTACGATCATATATATTAAATTCAGTAATACGGAAATAATGACTCCATCTTAAATTGGACGTCATCACCATGACAACCTGGAATAATTACCTATCATGGGATATCCTTGAATTAATTATGTATGGTAGGATTTAATAGAATAAAAACAAATTTTATTACTACATATTTTTAAGTTTTGAATCGATTTTCATAAAATTTTAAATGGCTCGACAGAATCATACAACAATTATGTAAATTAACTTTCAAACCATTCGGATGTGTAGTTTTTGCGCTGTTATATGCGGACAGACGGGCGGGCCAGACGACGACTATAGGAGATACAAATTTATATAATTACGAACGCATCTAACAAATCGAAAATTGTATGTCAAACGTGGCAAATGAAGTGCGTTCGTACTATAGCTTGTTTTATAAATATTGAGATCTTGGTGCAATAGCTGTTGCACACTTATGCTAAAATGCATGAATACAAAAATTTTTACGATTATATTAAATTCAGTAATACGGAAATAATATAACCCCATCTTAAATATGACATAATCACCATGGCAAACTAGAATCATGGGACATCATTGAATTAATTACGTATGACAGAATTTAATAGAATGCAAAAAAACCTTTATTACTATATATTATTAAGTTTTGATTCGATTTTCATAAAATTTTAAATGACTCGACAAAATTCTGCAACTAGTATATATATTATATTTCAAATCATTCGGTTGGGTAGTTTTTGCGTTGTTATATGTGGGCAGACAGATAGACAGACGGACGGAGAGATGACGACTATAGGTGCTACGTATTTCTAAAATCACGAACGCAATAAAAAATAAAAAAGCAATTTAACAAATTACAACGACCATTTGGAAAATGATTTTTTCGAAGACTAAAATTTAAGACATAAAAAATCGCACGGAGTTGATCTTGCATTACGTACGCCATGAATTAAACATTAATAGTGTCATTACACGTAAAAATTTCAAGCGACAAAAATCGCCTGCGACCCGTCAGATTTCTTAAAACTTACGTATTATCCACCTGAAACTTACGTATTATCCAAGCATTTCATTGGCTGTTCGGGAAAAGGCTTTTGCATCGTCAGATTTCCAAGAAATCTGACGACCAATTTTAAAGGAAATTTCATTCTTAAACTTCTAAACATCCCACAATATTACTTTTTACCCCGTCGTATAGAGAAAAAAGTGTACTTTTAAATGCAATTTGTTTGGAAGCTGTATCTTAATTTGTTTATGAGTTATTAATTTTTTTTTGTAGTTTTTATTACTGTTTTGTCGTAGTGGCAACAGAAGTATCCATCTCTGTTGAAAGTAAAGGGAAATACAGATTACTGTATAGACCAATCAGAAAACGAATAAAATGCGGATTAAACCAATAAAAAGCTTCAGATATGCTTTTGATTTCCTACCCTGACGAGGGCAATAACCATTTTTCCAAATGGTTAATAATTGTATCCTGTGGGCCATAGTTTGACACCCCTGCATTACAATTTAGGATTAATTTTTTAATTAGTTTTTATAACAAATTTCTCAACTAAATCATAGCGATGTGTTTTTTGAATGATTGAGCTACAAAGGCTAACCGTTCATGTTATTCATTATAAATTATTATACGGCATATTATTTTAAACATCATTTTATTGCCTGAATGCATTATAGAGTGACTAGCCTTTTTGCCTCAAATTCAGTTGTCACCAAAATTTTAGTAAGAAATCTTTGCATTTTTAATCGCAAATTTTCTGTCATTTAATACGGACAACTATTCTATTCTAATATAATGGTAGCTCGGTGCCCCGCGGTCCATAAATGTGACACCTCTAACCTATTACCTAAATATATACAACATATCCCATACGGATTCATACGCGATTTTATTTTTACTTAGAAATAAATATATCGAAAGTCTTATACATAAAAGTGGAAGTATTTTTCTTTCCATCGAAAACAATACAGTTTACTAGTTTCCATATAATACTACAGTTTACAACACAATACAGTTTATAAACAAAGAAAGATTTATAATGAGAACAAATTTATTAAAATATTCAATAAATTAGCACATTTAATTAATTCACTTTCGAAGTCTTTCTGTTCCTCATTTAAATATTCATGTTTAGATAATGCAGGCGAAGAATCCACCTACTCCAAGCATCTATTTTAATCAAATAATTATCTTATTAGAGCGTTATATGAAAGCTAGTATTCACTTAACAAGTGCTAAGCTTTACTTCAAGTAATAATGTCAGACGAGGAATGTTGATTCACGTGCTTGTAATTAATCTGGTACATGTTTATTAATCTCTTTTAAAATATATCTTCTAACATTCATTAGCTTTTTTATTTGATACACTGAAATTTAGTTTCAATACTGTTAATTTTGTGTCTGTACGTATCTAATAACTCAAAGCAATGGGTAACTATGCAGTTAGCCTCAAATATATTGCTGAGTTACTGTAATGGTGTTTCTATAAACCTTTTGGAGTTGCCTGCAAGCATTGATTATCTCTTCTTAAAGGCAAACTGCATTGGTTATCGTACGTGTTTCTTTTTTCTTATAATATTTAAGAAACTTACATACCTAATTTGATATGATTCCCATTCACAATGGTCAATTTTTGATAAAGCATAACTTCTTCAATTTTAATGATATAGAAATGTGGTTTTCTGTAATGATTTTGGATAAGCAAAAGAAAAAAATTGGGCGGCTCTTTAATTCACGACGGGAAACTAGAATTCTCGTTTTCATTCAAAAAACATCCTTGACTAAGGGCGTGGCTTCTCCTTACAGAAAATGTATTTATATCATGTTGTCCATATTTTTTTAGATTCTAAGACATTTTATATTAAATCCGTACATTGAAAGTTATTTACCTATGCATAAACTTGGAAAAGCTATCTAGAACACAAATTTACAAAAGACTTTCAGAACAGGGAGGAGCTTCTGCTTTAAAATTCAGATTTGATAAAAATTGCCCGTCAGCAATGTGTTAACACAACCTTATTTTATAACTTACTTTGAACACTTTTGCAAATTGCATCGCCAACTTGAAAAAAAATCAATGTATGTTTTAATTTTTTAGTGAATCCCTGTATATATCATACATAGTTTTCAACTTTTCAGTTTTTCAAAACCAAATAAACACAATTTGAACCGGATTATTATTATTATTATTATTATTATTTTATGAAATGAAACTAAATGTGCATTGGAACCAAAAGTGAAACGGAAATAAATCACTTTATTAACTCGTTAAGTGTCGCTCCCGATAAGTGTGGGCTACTTATTTTCAAAATTTATATTGTCTGATTGCCACCACTTTTTTGAAGTAAAAATATTCATCTTATTTAACCCATTAGCGCCCAATGTCCTCATTTGATGACGCTGTAAAAAAATTGCTATTTCATACATTAAATTTAGAAATGTTCGTATATTTACAAAATTGTCTGATAGATGACAGCACCACACAATGTTAGATATGCGATTTCTTTCGAGTTAAGTAAAAATGCGCGGGAAAGATACACTATAATTTCCCGTTTTCTTGGTAATCACGTTGCCTATTATTTTTACTACTGTATATAGTGCGCAGCAAAAGTTTAAACAATGACCAATTATGCTTTTGTACTGAGAAGTATGTAACGAATTGTTATAACTTAACTGTCATATATTACTGGGGACTTATCCTTTATTCACAAACAATAATTTTTAAATTATACATTTTACATAATATATAATGACAAAAAAACAAAATTAACATTGTGGCAAATGTATAGACAATCTGTTTATTTACAGAAAAATAACCATAAATTATAATCGAACTGCGCCTACATTGTCTGCAATTAGTGCAAAAATGTGACTTTCGATCGAAGAAACTAAATCCTGCATCACTTGGGCATCTATTTCGTATCAAACATGTTCAAGAGCAGCTCGAAGTTCATTAACAGAGGGGTATTGTCAAAAACTTCGTAAAACTATGAGATATGATGCCACAAAAGTTTTCGATTGTGTTCAGATTAGGCCAACATGCGAGCCAGTCGAGAAGAGTAATATTTTGAGAGTTAAACCAATTTTTTGTTTTCTATGCAACATGAATGTACGCATTATCTTGCTCAAATACGTAGGCTGTTCATTAAGTAATAAGACTATTTTTTCTGCCGCGAAACCACTCATCGGAATGTTAATTTCTGTGGCATAAAAAAGTTTGTTGTCTGTATTAACAAATGATACCGATAGACGGCGTGTACATGCTCATGTTAATGAGTATCAAGTGATTGAACTGAAGCGTGTTTGCGGGCGCCTACGAGAGCGGCCAGTTGTCAAAATGGAAGCGTCGATTGAACAACGTTATGCGATTAAATTTTGTGTTCGTCTGCAAAAATCAGCATCGGAGACCTTTGACATGATAAGTTAATCTTTCAACGATGAAGCAATGTCGAGGGCAAGTATTTTTCGCTAGCATAAAGCTTTTAAGAAAGGGAGGCAAAAATTGGAAGATACTGAACGTGAGGGACGACCTTCAACGTCCATCACAGAGACAATGATTAACACAGCTGCGGTTATCATCAAGGAGGACCGCAGAATTACAGTACGTCAGCTGCATATTCTCTTGAATATTTCTGTATTAAGTGTTCACTCAATCGTGGCAGAACATTTGCAACTGTAACGTGTTTGCGCGCGATGGATTCCGAAATTTTTGACACCTGAGCAAATGCAGCATCGAGTGGATGTGTGCACAGAATGGAAAGAAAGACTGGAACAAGAAGACGACAATTTCTTAAAACGCATCATCACAGCAGACGAATCTTGGTTGTATCACTATGACCCAATGATGAAGCAACAAAGCAGT
The DNA here is from genome assembly GCA_963932465.1 of Maratus speciosus. Classification (NCBI taxonomy): domain Eukaryota; kingdom Metazoa; phylum Arthropoda; class Arachnida; order Araneae; family Salticidae; genus Maratus; species Maratus speciosus. Next base: position 269,330,604 of record OZ010796.1, on the reverse strand, counting down.
GAATGGAAGCATTCCGTCTTCGCCTACTCCCAAGAAAGCAAACACTGTGAAATTGGCTGGTAAAGTTACGACCATAATCTTTTTGGATTATGAAGGAATTGCGTATCAACACGTAAACGGCTCGTACTATGCGAATGTCCTGCGAACAATGGCACAGCACATTCAAAGGAAACGTCCATTGCTCTGAAATGGCTTCCTATTGCACCATGACAATACCCGACCACATATTGCTCGTTGCGTACAAGATGTTTTGCAGCAGAATAAGGTAGAGATTTTACCACACTCTCCATACAGTCCTGATCTCGCTCCATGCGATTTCTGGCTGTTTCCTCAACTTAAGAAACCATTACGAGGCAAACATTTTGCAAGCAACAAAGCGTGTGTTAAGTCTGCGGAGGCGGTTTTGAAAAAGCTCTCAAAAAATAGACCTTTACATGTTTTTAAGAAGTGGACAGAACGTTGGGATAAATGCATTGCGTGCAGCGGTAGCTATTTTGAAAAAGACCATGTAAATGTTGACGATTAAAGGTATTCTGTATTTCTTATAATTTTAGTCTTATTACTTATTGAACAGCCCTCGTACATACTTTGGAACAGCTAAAAGCTCACCAAATGGCTGTAAATTGTTTTCCAATGAATGTATGTTGTCTTACGCTTCTTGGCGACCATTGAGAAATTCCAGAGATACTTGAGCATTAAAACAAAGTGAGGCCCAAATCATTAAAGAGTCACCTCCTTGTTGTCGACTAAAGAAAGTTCGAGGCTCTTTACGCAAGTCGGGCCAATAATATTTCTACTTATCTGGGTCGTCCAAATTCCACTCTTTTTTCGTCACTGAATATCACAGTTCACCACTTGGGTCCATATGACATATGTTTGCGAGCCCATTCCATTCTCGTCAATTTGTTGTGAGACTTCAAGGCTGGTTGTTTTGTCATTTTCATGTAAACTTATTTACATCTTTCTTAATTCATCTACGAATCGTATCCATTGACACACAAAGCTCAGACTCACTTTTAATGCGACCAGCAATTGTCATTTGTCTATATGCCAGTTTATGAATCCTTCTACCATCTCGTTTTCTGGCCACACGAGACCTTTCAGATCTATGTTTTGCTTTGAAAGAGTCACCCTTAGACAGTATTTGATAGACAGACTTCTTTGGACGATTCAAAGTAGCTGAAATTTCTTCAACAGTCTTCCCTTCGATTTTCGCTTCCATGCTTCCATTACTTCATCTGACTGAAAATTTCTAGCTCGCGGCATCTTCAATAACAGCGAGATGCACTTAAAATACTTCATGCATGTGACGTCATAAGTTTGAAATTTAAGATTCTCCGTGAACAGTTGCCAAAAATCAAGAAAGTGTCTAAACTTTTTCAATATGCAAACTTCACTTTTTCAGTTAAATTAAATAATATCCTTTATTAAAACCGTTGTTTCCGCCCTAAAAGGTTTAAAATATACATAAAAAAAAGTCCTTCCGGCCAGTGCCGGGAGGAAGAGGTAGCTTTCATATTCCTTATTTTAAAAAAAGCCAACTTATATTATTCAAATACACAAAGCTCAATTTAGTGGAAACCGAATATAGGAGATTCAATACTAATTTTTATCAATACTAAATCATTATGAATGAGAATTTCGCGAAATTAGGCAGCTTTATCCAAGCTGCTTTTATTTAAAATAACTTATATTTGTCTGCCAAATTCGGCGATTTCTTAAAGTGCCTGCCATTTTAAGACAACATGGTGGATGAGGCTAACCAGTGAACTTGGTCGAGACCTTAGTAATTGCTGTGCACAGGCTCACTCACATCGGAATCGGTTGATATATACGAGTGCTGTCGCACACTAATATAAAAAATAAGATTTATCAAAATGTCACCCACATTAGAAATTGAAACTGCTATATCTGAGCCATTTTTTAAGATAAAGACAAACAAAAAATGCTCTTGAATCCTTATATCAAGGTCAAATACTTAAGAAAGAAACCTTTTTCAATTTCTAATTTTTTTGCACCTCACTTTAAATATAATTTTTTTTAATTTAATGGCCGCCATTTTGAAACAAGATGGCTGATGAAGCTGGCCAACGAACTTGGTCGAGATATTGATGTATACTATCCACATGCCTTCTTCCATCGAAATAGGCGAATACGTGTGTTATCGCGTGACAAATGCAAGATCGTTTAAAGTGTTAGTCATGCTAGAAATTCAAAGTGCTATAATTAAACTATTTTTTAAGATATAAACAAAAGAACAAATTTTCAGAAACAAAAAGTGCTCCAGAATCTTTCTATTAAGGCCAACCAAATAAAAAAAATCTTTTTCATTTTCCAATTTTTTAATACTTCATTTTAAATTTTAAATTACTTTTTTTTAAATGGCAGCCATTTTGAAACAAGATGGTAAATGAATCTGGCCAACGAACTCGGTCGAGACATTGGTATGTACTATGTACAGACCAAGTTACATCCAAATCGGTTCATAAATACGCTTGTTATCGCGTGACAAAAATCAGGTCGTTTTAAAATGTCAGCCACAATAGAAATTCAAAATGCTATAACTCAGCCATTTTTTTAGATATAGACAAAACAAAACCTGTTCCGGAATCTTTGTATTAAGGTCAAACACATACGAAAAAAAATCTTTTTCATTTTCCAATTTTTTTGTATCTCATTTTAAATTTTAAATTTTTAAAAAATTTTTAAATGGCCGCCATTTTGAAACAACATGTCGGATGAAGCTGGCCAACGAACTCGTTCGAGATATTTGTATATACTATGTACACACCGAGGTACATCGAAATCGGTTCTTAAATACGTCTGTTATCACGTGACAAATATCAGGACGTTTAAAAATGTCAGCCACGCTAGAAATTCAAAATGCTATAACTCAGCCATTTTTTAAGATATAGACGAAACAAAAACTGCTCCCGAATCTTTTTATCAAGGTCAAACACATAAGAAAAAAATATTTTTACAATTTAAAATTTTTTGGTACCACATTTCAAATTTAAATGTTTCTTAAAAATTTAAATGGCCGCCATTTTAAAACAAGATGGCGGATGAAGCTGGCCAACGAACTCGGTGTAGACATTGGTACGTACTATGTATAAACGAAGTTACATCCAAATCGGTTCATAAATACGTCTTTTATCGCGTGACAAAATTCAGGACGTTTCAAAATGTCAGCCACGCTAGAAATTCAAAATGCTATAGCTCAGCCATTTTTTAAGATATAGACGAAACAAGAACTGCTCCGGAGTCTTTGTATAAAGTTCAAATACATAAGAAAAAAATATTTTTCCATTTTTAATTTTTTGGTACCACATTTCAAATTTTAAATTTTTAAAAAATTTTTAAATGGCCGCCATTTTGAAACAAAATGGCGGATGAAGCTGGCCAACGAACTCGGTTGAGATATTGGTGCGTACTATGTACACACCAAATTATATCGAAATCGGTTCATAAATACGAGAGTTACAGTGTGACATAGGTCATATATATATATATATATATATATATCCATATATATATATATATATCAATTTTGAACGGAGGGTGGTTTCGGGGTCTGGGGGTCATGATCGATGAAAATATATCAAAATTTTTTGAAATCGCTTTCCTCCGAACGGCTGCAATAGGTAGCTTTTTGTAATGAAAGCTACCTAAAATACAGCCATTTGTATAACCCAAGTATTCGTATTTTTTTATTTAAAGGTTAAATATCACCAGTGTCTAAACTTTTGCTGGGGACTGTGGAACTGGATTTATGAGACATTTTTTTTTTCAATGTGGTATGAATATAATCTAGTAGTCCGTATTAGGCCATTAGTATGTTTTTTTTAAAATATTTTATTGTTGTTAATATATCCGTAATAAACACAAAAATTTATCCGTCATTATTTGAGGGCGCTGGGCGTTTGGGTATAGCTTTTATTCATATTCAGATTTTTTTCTTAAGAGTTTCCTACATTTTTTTGCAGATAAACTGTGTATAAGGAATATTTAAGGAATTAAAGTAGGGATCGAGGTTTTTGGAAAACACAGTATATATACAGAGAGATAGATCGATCGATAGATAGATAATTATGGATATAGATAGATATTAGAAAATTTAACAAAAGTATATGTCTTTTTCTTTAAATTCTAGATTTGTTCAAGAAAACGTGTTTGTACTTTTTTCCCCTTAGGTATTGGGTGAGAGAAATTCATAATAACCACATCCGCCGCGATACGTCCGGGTTCGGTAGGCCGAAATCATCTTTAACCACTTAACTGTTTAATTTTTTTGTGAAACAGCAAACTAAAAATAGGTACATAAGACCACCTTTTCCGTACTAAAATATTTGCTTTATACAATATATTCGAAAAATGTCTGCCATTAAATATACCAAAAATTAAGGCTTACCTAAAAGCTAAAAATTAAAGCTTAAGCCAAAAATTAAGTTGTGTAGATAAGCCTTTAGTAACGAAGCAAGCAAACTCTTTTTGACGGGCAAGACTGTTAACCCTTTAGAGAGAGAGTGGCGCCGATGGGATTTGAACCAGAGATCTATGATCAGGAGGCGAGAACGTTAGCGTCGAGCAAAAGGCCAAGTCAGTTACTCGGTTTATAGTGATCATGTGAGATGACATTGCTGCACACTCCATCCCGAGTGAGAAAGACGTATTGCTGACGTCTGACGAGCGATATGCACTCGTTAATGTTGGTGTCGTACGTATATGTGATGCGTGTAAGGACAGGCTTTGTGCTGTGAGCGCTTCACAGGCTTTTGGTTGAATGGGATGATTTATTTAGTGCTGCCATCTGTTGGATATGAGAGGAGGTGATTGTTTCTGAAGGTTGTTTTTGCGTGTTTGTCCGGGTCATTACTTTAGAGAGAGAGAGAGGCGCCGATGGGATTTGAACCAGGGATCTCATGATCAGGAGGCGAGAACGTTAGTGTCGAGCAAAAGGCCAAGCCAGTTACTCTAAGCTAGTAACTCGCTTTATACTGATCATGTGAGATGAGATCGCTACAACCCTTATCGAATCCTAGCTTATTATACACGATTCTATTTTTATATTCTATTCGCACCAGTATATTTTAGAGATAAATTTTGTAGTACATTTCCCTTGCACATGTTGCAAAGTACAAGTAAAATTGTTTCGTAAAAGAATGTGGTGCCAACCGAATAAAATTCGTGTAAGAGATGCTAGAACCGATGAGGGCTAAGTGCAGTGGCGTAGCCAGGGGGGGTGTCCAGGGGGTCCGGAACACCCCCCCGAACCCGAACGAAGAACTAGTTTACTGAATCATGGATACAACAGTAAAAACGGCTAAGACAGAATCACAAAGAACCTATGAAAAATTCCGCTTTAAACAGGTGTTCGTCTTAGGAGGTATAATTTAAAGGTATGTCATCCGCCGGGACTACGAAAATTTCCGTTATAAATACTTTCCGTTTTCACATTATCCATTAAAACTGCTAAAACGCACTCACTCTATAGTACACATCTTAAGAGCATAAATGTATTGCAGTAAAATCTGCGAAGATGACCTATCTCAAAAGAAAACAATTCAAGATTCGACGAAAACAACACTATATATTTATGCTTGCTAACGTTTGAAAACCATCTGAAATGAAACTTGTTCCAATTGTGATTCTTTCTTGACAGGTTTTCTGTGAACACGAAATCGTCTCGTAAACGGAAACATTTTAATGTCTCGAGACGGAAGGATAACTATGCAAGTATACCTGCTATTCCGTTAACACAAATTTTGTGTAACTAGATTAAACGTAAAACTTCTTTATCTTGGACTTCGATGGGACCAACTGTTGCCGACACTTATGGGAAAAGACGAGTTTACACGAACGCATTAATGGCACATTGGTTGTGTTTAGCGACCCTTATCTTTGTTTACTTTATAACGGTCAATATTATCAATTATTTTAAATCTGCTGCAAGCAATTAATAAAAGTAACTTTATTTTTGGACTGGTTATTTGTTACCACTTTCAAAATACACTGGCAAGAAAAATTAAAGGAATGACTATAAAAAGGTGCTTTCTGTTAATTCTATTAAGAGAACTTCAGTGAAAGGTGATTGATTGGTAACTCAATGTCAACGTTATCACGCAGACTATTGGGATTAACCTTCGCTACAGAAAAATATGCAATTTTTTCAGCCCGTTCCTTTGGTTCACGTGTGAAAAGGATTGCACGTATCTGATTTGAAGTCTAATTTCAAAGATTGAATGTGGGTGATTTGAAGTCTAATTTCAAGGGTTGCATGTCGGTGATTTGAAGTCTAATTTCAAAGATTGAATGTGGGTGATTTGAAGTCTAATTTCAAGGATTGCATGTCGGTGATTTGAAGTCTAATTTCAAGGATTGTACGTGTAGTTGGGTAAAATTTCCGCTTATAGTAGGTGGAATATGTCGTCCAGAAGACATCTGATCGATTGCAAAAAATGGCGTGCGATAGGTAGAATGGAAGCAGGACAGACACTCCTAGGGGGCTGTAAATACCTAAAAATACCCAAAAGTGTCATGTCAAGAATGTGGAAACGGTTAACAGACACTGGTCATGTGCACAGGCAACCAGGTCAACGTATAAAACGTGCCACAATAGATTCTCAGGACCGTTATTTGGCAACGATTGCTAAAAGAAACAGGCAACTGGCGTCAGTTCAGATTCCAAGGGAGTTTGCTGCAGCAACAGGAACTCGACTATCTAGATTTACTGTGAGTAACAGGCTGTATAAAAAAGGGCTGCATACAAGGAAACCTATTATTTGTACTCCACTAACTCCGGCAGCGAAATGCGTCCGGTAAAGTGGTGAAGAGATCATCGTCATTGGAGTACCACGGGCTAGAGCCGATTTCTCTTTACCGATGAATCCTGATTTTGTTTGGAGAATTATTGCAGGTGTGTGATCATATGAAGGGAAAACATATGCAATAAAGCTGCAAACATCCGTGAAAGGCATCGATACAAAGGTCGTGGAATCATGGTATGGGTGGACATCATTTCGAATGGCCACACTTACCTACATATTTTTACCAGTGCAACTGTGAATGCTGAAATATATATAGAGATGAGGTTTTTAATCCTCGTGTCAAGTTGTTTAACCCCTCCGGGAATATGGGTGAAAATATGCATCTTCAAAAGGTGCTTACAAAACTTGTTTTTAATACCACTAAAAATTAAAAAGTAAAATTTTCCTTATTTAATTAAGACATTTTCTCGATTGATAACCTAAATTTAAATATTTGACAAAAAGTGGTGTCAAAGGAATAAAATTCATGTAAAAGATGCTGGTCCGAACGGGTTAAGAGTGCAAACGAAAGATTTCGGATTTTGTGCTTAATCGTCTAGAAGTGCTACCCCCTCCACGGAACTTCGAAGTGTCCTTTCCAGAGCTGCAGAAACCCACACAAAAAAATATCTGGATTCAATATTTCCTTTGACCCCAGTTACTAACTGTGAACGTCCAGTTTAACATTGCTTCAAGAAATTTCATGTTGGCAATAACAATTTTGTGTATGGAGAAGGTCTTGGGTGACACTCTGTCTTTAACAATAAGAAATCGAATTGAAGCTAATCCAAGTACAAAAGTCTGGAGCTTACTGCTGAACTTGTAAAAGGCTCTAAAACTGTTTCGAAATATCTAAAATAAATTGGTTGTGAAGTACAACAACAGAAACCACCATTATTTTTTAGACATCCTGATACTTCCAAAAGCGTGCTAATCCATCACAAATAAATTTGTTTCAAAAATTTAACTTCCAAAGACGACCAGATATCGAAAGCAACTTTTAGATCGAATATGGTTTTAAAAATGGCGAAACATAGAAACCAAAAAGAATTATGGCTGTTTTATATAATTGTAACAAAACTATTTTTCCAGCATGAACCAGGGTTCCCAGTTTGGCCTCTATTTTTATTAAGAAAATCCAGATTCGCACCAGAAAATAAAAATAGTATTTTTTTGCTTCATGACAGAAATTTTGTGATTACAAAAAGTAAAGATTCCTCTTTCAAAATTTCCGGTGTGAATTTGAAATTTCGAATTAAAAGTGGAGGCCAAACTGGTAACTCTGGCATGTACTATATTTGATGTGTGCGCTACTTACATTACAATTTTATGTAGCTGAAATTGCAAGATCTTTTTCTTTAAGATTAAAACCTTATCTCAAAAACTCGCAACTTACGACTCACTGACACTTATGTGAAATCACCATCCAATGTTTATTACAGTGCAAGTCCTTAATTCAATGGCAAAATATTAAACATGGAAATTGCTGTTTTAAACTTAACCACTTGATCCTAACTTTATTGTAGGCAGATGTTATGTATTATGAGACTTGATTTAAGTAAATTACTAATAATTGCTAAATAAATTAATACTCTTCATATGCGCTCAGTTTTTTACATCATAATGTTTGTAAAATCTTTTTCACTGATAAATATTAATATAACTCCAAAAAATTATTAGCTGCATTTATAGAGATTGATCTTACTTTTTTTTATCCATGCTTTTTTTTAAATTAAGAAATTAAATACAGTCAAGCAGGGTAACTTTGAACCACGGGGTGTAACTTTGTCCCACCTCCTATTTTTCAATATTTTTGACTCTAAAAGAATAAATAAACTCCAGAACTGTGCTCTGCTGGCAAGGTTCTAAACTCGGATTTCTACTCTTTATTTTAGAAAATAAATTAGCAACATTATGCGCAATTAATTGCATCATCTAACTATTTTTGTGAAGTACTGTTTTCAAGTTAATTTTGAATGCTGTTTTGAAGTTGTTGTAATCCAATTAAATTTTCATAGTAAGTAATAATATACTCATTTATCAGACATATTATTATCTAAATATTGTAAATGTGTTAATATTTTGTGATTATTTATTTATTAAAAGTTAATAAAATGTAAAATAAGAAGGCACTAGCATTTTACCGCATTTTCAGGGTAACTTTGAGCCGGATCAAAGTTACACTGATGCTTATAATTTACTGATTATAAGTGCTACTGACGAAAATTTCTCTTATTTGCACGTATATTTTATATAAATGCCGAAAGCGTGCGTTAGATATGACAGGTAAATTTTTTACAAATATGTGTAAAATACATAAAATTCATTTATAGGCGTGATTAGGGGCGGAGATACTCAAATTTGACATTTCATACGTTCGACGTTTTTTATTCTTGTTTGAATAATACTAGTACTTGTATATATTACTGTAACTATGGATATGTTATAGAGTTAAAACATTGAAAATTGTTTTTCACTGCATTTTTATGTTTTATATGAACAATAAACAGGTTTTTTTTCATTTCTAAATGGTCATGGTTCTCTTCTTTCACTTTTCTTATGCCTGATATTTTTTGTAATATCATAAATTATACAAATCTTGTGATCTTAGGAAATGTAAATTCGCAGTCTTTACATATCTGAAAACATTTTTTGGTGTTTAAAGTTGTCCTGACTACAATACTTTTTTTATAATTATTTTATAAAAAAATTTATCATATGGTGCAAAGTTACCCTAAATGGCTGGGTAACTTTGAACCAGGCTATAAATCCATTTTTTATTGTTTTTATCCTTATTATTCCTTAATTTTTTATAGTCAAACAATAATTTAGGATAATTTCTTCTCTTTTATGCCCCTAGTTGCGACAATATTCTTCAAATAAGAGTGTGGCATATGAAAATAGAGAAAATGCGGATCAAAGTTACCCTGATTGACTGTAATGATATACATAGCTGCCAACTTTTACGCTTTTTTCTTACCACTAAAATTTTATAGTAAATATTTTCTTATTTAATCGTCAAAATCTCATGATTAAACAAGGCGAAAATCTCTATTAAATTTTAGTGGTAGCAAAAAAGCGTAAAAGTTGGCAGCTATGGATATACCTAAATTCTTAAAGTTACTCGAAATACTTCTACTATACATACACAGTCAATCCTGTCAAGATGTGATCGTAAGGGACTGGAAAAAAGTTCCATTTTAGACAGGCTACCGTTTAAAGAAGTGTAATTAATTATACTTCTAAGATACACTACCGCAATGAGATATATTGCTCGTTTCGTCGGGAACCTGAAACTCTTCCGTTTTAGACAGGATTCCGTTACAGAAAGATTCCGCTTTCATAGGTTTTACTGTGTGTTTCCCTAAAGAGAGGTAAAAATCCCCTTTCAGAGAGGTTTTTAGCAAATTTAATTGTATGGCAATACGTATTAAGACCATATAACGCTTCCGTTTAAGGTGGGATTCCATTAGAGATAATTACTATTTTCACAGGTTTTACTATTCATATAATATAAATAAGTATATTTATATAAATGCACAAAACTTGAAAAAATGGAACCTTCCAATAACGGAAATCTGTTTTAAACGGAAATGTTCCACGGTGCTATCGAAAAGAGTGCTATACAATTACACCTGCAAACACAAAAACCTATGTAAAACGGAATTTTTCACCAATATTTTCCTTTTCAACCTGACAAGTTTTACTATATATAACCTGAAGGAAAAAATTTGGACCCCTCCCGAAACGAAATCCTGGCTACGCCACTGGCTAAGTGGTTAAACAGTGGTCTGAAGATTCGCGATAAAATAGGCAGGGCTGCCATTGGTGACTAAATTTATATTATATTTGTACGACTCTTTTTAAACGGTAAAGTTTGCAGTAAATGTCTCATACAGTAAATGCACATTTTGTCAAAATAAGATCTTCCTTAGAAATTAGAAGAAATCTAGCAGGGACAGTTTGTTTTAATATGGTATTAGTAGAGAAAATAAATATAATAGTAGCCAGTGAGAGCCCCGATACAATCTAAATATGCATTAGTAAATATTTCATCCAATATTTAGCCTCCTCTCAGGCAAAAAACTTGTGCAGCCTTGGATTAGATGGTTTATTGAGATAAATAAAAGTTGCCACTGTTATTTTCCTACCGGGTGTCCCAAAAATGACTGATGGATTTTAAAATTCAATAACTTGCAAACGGTGACGGATATTAAAAAAATTCTTCCAGGAGTGTTATGTGAGATATCAGGAGTTTTTATGCTGTGATTCTCAGTTTTAGTTAAAAATAGCATGGATAGATAGCGCTTTAAACAATAACTGCTAAATCCGGGCTCGATTTTTCGGCCTCTCTCTTCTTCCATTCAAAAAAGGAGATTAAAATATATTGAATGGATCCCGCAGTACCAAAAATCGGGTCTGGACTGAGCACCTATTGTTCTCAGCGCCATCTATTGTTTGAAATTCGAACTAAAATCAAGAATCACAGTAAAGAAACTCTTGACATCATACATAACCCTCAAAAAAGAATTTTTTTATATCTGTCACCGTTTGCAAGATATTGAATTTTAAAATCCATCAGTCATTTTTGGGACACCTGGTAGTTTACAAACCTTTTGATGTTTGAGTATTCCTATTGCCTAATCGAAGCATTCGTTTAATTTAACCCTCCGTCGCTTGCAATAGGCCTGACAGGCACAGCACAATTGTTTCCGTTCTCCTCTCCGCCACTAGAGCGCTGGGCTTCGCCTCTCCATATGCTCGCGCCTTTTTCAGCGGTGTTTGTGACGCACCTAGCCAGGCGCTCGGAGAAGAGGTCTAAACCTATTGGTCTCACATGCCAATTGCACCCAAACTCGTCCGTTTTTTGAAGGTTCTTATTTGTATTATTTATCATCACAATTGTTTATTTTTCTCATTCCATGAATGAAAATTACAAAAGTTGTGGTTATTTTGTGGAAATAAGTAGGTTTGAATTCATTTCCGCGTTCAATAATAGGGAAGTTCTGGTTTCCTACATCCCCTGCGAAAAGATAAACATCATTCTTATATCCTCTCTTCATGACGGAAACACAATTGATCCTGCTTCTGGAGAGCAAATAAAACCAGAAGTGATTACTTTCTATAACACAACCACAAGTGGGAATGATACTGCAGACTAAATCTGCACTAAACGTTGTAAAACGTAAGCTCAAACATCCAGCGTTGGCCAATTGTCACTTTCCTTGCAATGCTCAATGTGGGTGGCATCAACACTCAAATCATTTATCTCGGCAATCAACTCGAACGTCGAACTACTGCGCAGAAGAGTATACCTGAAATGGTTGGTCCATGAACTGATAATTGGAAAGCTACGTTGAAGAAGTTTGTCGTCCCTCTGATGATCGGGAGAAACACCCCCCTTCCCCACTTGTACTGCAGGAACGGACCACAGAAGGATGATGAACTATAAATGCTATAAATGTCCTCATGCGATCTGCCTGTCCCATGCAAGCATGATTTACCAAAAAAGCACTTCGACGGGCCAACGCTCCTCCACGGCTTAAGGCCCCGTGTGACGGCCTGTATTTTAAGCATTTTTTGTGCTAAAATTTTTTGACGACAAATGAAAAAATAGAGCTCTGATTTTTTTTATTATACATTTATTGCTATTTCGTGAATATGTAAAACAAATTTCAAGCAAAATCTTTATTAAAACGTACGTTACACCATTCTGAAGACACCTGCCTCCAAAAAAAGGACGCTCACTTCCTCCACGATGTCGGCTGATTGGCTTATCTGAAAGAGAAAAAGAAAACGGCGTTTTAATCTGTAAGCCTAAATACACCGAATGAACTAGAATTATTTGAAAATATTGAAAGTTGGGTTTTTGGTAGATTTCTGGAAAAAAATTCAAATTTCATGATATTTTTTTTTTCGTTACGAAAAAAAATAGAAATATTCGGAATATTCGGATTATCCTAGTTCACTCCGTGCGTCTACATGTGCTGAGTCTGCTCTATAACTTTCATGTGAACCGTTCTCGAGATATGATGGAGGAAAGTTTGAAAAACAACATTTCGATAAAAGCGCGTTTAAATTTCAAGTACGGTTAAAACGATGAAAATTCCAACTCACCATCAATCTGAGATGCCTATGGTCCATAGAACATTCCTTCCTCTCGGAGGTCTTTCAATGCGGATTGCTCTGCTCTTGCTTCCATTCTGGCCTTTTTACGCAACGACTCTAGAAATTTCGTTCTGTACACTTAACTCGGTGCTCCAAACATCTGCTTCTTCTAAATTCTATATCTTTATAACGAATTCGAATTTTATAAAATTATTTTACCATCGTATTCTAGACATGTCAATGAATAAATTTATGCAAAAGAAAAAAAAATCGATTTTTTTTACCCATGACACGGGGGAACCCCCTTAATATTCCGACAGTGAATCCAACTAAGGCTGACAATATTCTACCTGTATTATAAGTTTTGTTCATAATTGTATTTTTTAAGGAAAACTGAAGGCAATTCGGTGCTGGGTCTGAAATTTCAGTCTTTTTTTATTACTTACTTTGAGTGTAATAAACGACGTTTTTTCATTCAAATTTAAAATATCTTCTCTTTGTACATCCTAATGAAGGTCACTGATCACTTTAATCGTTTCAGGGGCAAGCAATTGTGTTCCTGCAATGTTGAATTCACACCGGAATTTTAGAAAAATTTTATTTAAAAAAAAAGCAATTTTACAACTTTTTTTCCCACCAAAGTTATAAAAGTAAAATTTAATTAAATTTTTCAGGTGCGAATCTTGATTAAAATTAGGTGGGATATAACATATCCTACTGACCCTCAAGGGGTTAAGAGTATTAGAATTGCATGAATTAATTGTTAATGATGATTTCCTAACAGGCCCCTGTCAGGCACATTGCGACCGAACTCGGAAGTCCCAGATTTGCGACAGACGGAGGGTTAATGACAGAAATTTGATATTAAATAACACGAACTTAACTATATAGGATATTGGTACTCAAAATTTGGAAAATTTGGTACTTATGTATTTAGAAAAGATTAACATAAACATTAAATATCTGATTCTACTACGAATTAAGTAATACAAGTACATTTTCAAAAGACCGCTTAATTCACAGATTTATTTTTAATTTCTCCGGTTAATTCCCATATTTATTTCCAATACACTCGATTAATTCCCAATTTTTAATTGACCTAGTTCATTCCAAATTAATGTCAGTTATTCAAAAATAAACCCGGGTTATTTCAAGACTGTGCAAAACTTACCCTGTAAACGTTTTCATCAAAACCTCACAGCCATCCTTCAGGAGCCTTTTTCGGGTTTTATTTTTCCTATGCAAAACTACATACATATTAAGCGTACAAACTTAATGCTGGAATCTGGCGTAAATTAAGACAGTTGCGTCATCTTGTGGACGGGGCTGATAATCCACATACGCGGGCTTTTAGTATAACGTCATTATGACAGAATATCTACCATCTACGCATATTTTCTAAATCATTAGTCTCTCATAAAATATGAATCTTGTGTACCAGATTTATTGCAAAATGCTGGCGTAGAGAAGAAGGGGGGTGGAGTTCAGATGCACTTGTCACAACGAAATTTTCTTCCCCTTATCTAATCAGAAATTTTTCAGTTATTAATCAAGGTGAAAAAAAAACTTTACAATTTTAGTGTTGTGAAGTAAGAAAACAGTTAGGCATCTTCCTGTAGTTCAACCCCATTCGCTACGTGCTGCGTGACCTTGATTGATGTGACCTCCTCTTTAATCTCGCAATTACCTCTCCCATTTAAGATAGGACGCTTTATATGTATGCAGTTTTGTTCCTATGAGTTATATTTACAAATTTGGGGGCTTCAGACTACATGTCGGTTATAAATTAAGACTTAGAAAAAGAGTTGTACATTAAAAGAAAATGAGTTGTTCATGCGTTTATCGGTTTGTTTTGCAGACAGATATATTTATTGATTATGAGTTAATTTTATTTAACCCTAGAACTACCGGAAATTTTACTCAAGTTTTTTAAAAACATTCTACACCAGAATTTTTACTTAAAACTATTTAATTTGTTTATTTAACTTATTATTGTCTGATTTATACATTTAGTTTGTTTTGAAGAAATTTCTGGTTTGAATAAATATTTTGAATGTACATGTCGGGTCCAATGGACCCGTCTGGTAGACGGAAGGTTAAAAGCTTTAACTAAGTAGATTATTTACGTTTCTTCAAATTCGTGTTGGTTATATGGATGCCTACAATTAAACCAAACATACCGCACAAATAAATAAAAAGGTGGCGAAATCGTCAGCTTTTCTTTCGAAATTGTATTCTTCGCTTTATTTAACAGAAGGATTTTGATTATGAAAAACTTCAAATGTAAAAAACGATTACAAAAACAATTGAGCAAATGCTTTAAATGACTATATTGTACTTCAAAATTGGAAGAAAAGAAAACACATACATACGTATATGGGTGAGCCTACGCAAATAGGCCATAATGATGAAACTGGAGGATATTTAATTTTTTTCAACAAACAAACCTAATATATTTTTTTAACATGTAGTTTAGACATGGTTTTATTATACTAGCTCATAAAATTGAAGCATTAATTAAAATTTATATTTAAAATAAATTTTTAAACATATAAAATATCCTTCTCACACCACCGAAATAAATTTTTAAACATATAAAATATGATTCTCACACCACCACTGCCACCGAAAAATATAAAAAATATCATTTCTTACTGAAATACTTATATTTATTTTGTCTAACTTCTGTCTTTCAATATGAACACATAAAGTATTATTTCTATGTATTTCATCATTTTTTTTGTCTGCACATGCATTTTTTATTTGGCAAAAATGTTTGCAACTCATATTTCAGATCATTCTCTGACGTATTAGTAATTCTGGATATTTGCAACAGGTGATATCACTATAGACTGAAACACTGTTCATTTGCTGAACACATGGAACTTGCCTGTCTGTAAAGAAATTTTCAGCCATCCTTGATAAATACTTCACTGTGTAAGGAATAATTTAATAGACAGATTGGGCAAATCTTGTTAGTTGATGTTAGTTGTTCTTGTTAGTTAGATGATGTTATCATTTCCTCACTTAAATTTATAAACCAGGATAAAAATATGTTTTTTCTTGTTTATATCATTATTATTCCTTAATTTCTGATAGTCATACAATAATTTAGGTACATTTCTTCTCTTTTATTCCACTAGTTGCAATAATATTCTTAAAATAAGGGTGGGGCATCTGAAAACAGAGAAAATGCGGATCGAAGTTACCCTGAATGACTGTATTGTTTTTTTTTTTATTATTCACTTTATGTGTACAAATTTTAAAAGTTAATATCGTACATTTTATCACTCTCTTACAAGGCATTCCCTCATGTGAGGGAATAATTTTTATGTGAGAGAATTGCTGTATTATTTTCTAAAACGTGTAGAAAAGATATTTTTGATGAAAATGTAATGTTTTTGATGAAAATAAAGGCGTATTTTTAAGCAAATTGGTGTATAAAATGTTACTTATCATGTAAAAGGTAAACAAAAATTAGGAAGGAAACCACAAAGAATTTAAATAAATATAATTCGAGCTGAACCAGAAGTTTATTTTAAAAAGAATTAATATATATATCGCACAAAAATAAGTTATATAGATAAGTTAAAAAGCTTAAATAAAGATTTCGGTACACATTTTTTTTTATAAAACTTTAGTGAAATTTCATCCACTTCTAGTGTTAAAAATCTAATAATTATAGAATTTCTTAATATTAAGCCTGACAGCTATTTTTTTTTTGCCAATAAGTATCTTTCCGTTCCTAGTGTCTTGTTACAAAAAATTAGAAACTTCTGACATGATATATTTTTTTTTTCATCACTATGATGAAAATGACCAATTTGGGTGGAATCACCTATAATTATTCTTCCCGTCACACAAACACACACACACATATATATATATATATATGTGTGTGTGTGTGTGTATCTGTGAGTAATAATTAACAAAAAAATCAATTTTTTCTGCAAGACACAAAAAAGATATATTCCAGTGATAATACACTGAAATCTTCAAACGCATTTTCTAGATATAAATTTTGTTCATCAGTTTCTATTTATGCTTTTATTCTAAAAGGTAATAATAATTCACAAGGCTTTTAATTGCACGAATCATCCTCTATTCCATCATTCCCAATTAGCGGTTTACATGCATTCCCCTTTAGATTAGACTTCATAATCGCATTTCTGCGATTCTAATTAGCAAAGGGATAATGATCGACGCATCTGATATCAAAAACGCACAATTTATTCATATATAATTAAAATATTGAAATTATCGCTTGAGCGATTGTTTGATACATGTTTGAATACATTTATTTCTTTGAATATGCTTATATTTACATAATTTTAAGGGAATAGTTTTTAACTCATTAAAGCCGGTTGGCAAGAATATTTGGCAGGTAAAGCGAACAAAATTTTATAATTTGAATGCCAGTATTTTAATTTGGAAATTTTCATATTATTTAATCTCATATTTTGAGTGATTAAATAAATCCATGTTAGAAAGTGGCAAAAACTGGTGTCGAAGAATTTAAAAAAGTGTAAAGGAAGCTCATCGTTATTCGGTTAAGTGATTCAAAATCTGAAATTCCAAAAAGTTTCTTGCCATGTTTTATTATTTTGTTTTAATGAATTTTCTATTCATTTGAAAGGAAATAAAAATAGAACACTGTTTTTTCTGCATAGTAGTAATACTGCATTTGTACCGTTAAAGTAAAAAATGGTATATACTATTAAACTTACTGTTTAATGGTACTATTCTGAAATTCTTCAAAATTGTATCTACAGAGTTTATTTATATAGCAATTTCTACGAGCGAAATAAAAATGCTGAAATATATCTGGAGAAATACAAAACTAAATTAAAAAAAAAAATTATATTTCCTATAATCCTTTTAGCATATATATTTCTATTTTAAAGACTGTTAAATTTTTGAGAATTTCATTATTTTTTAGGTTTTTTCGATGACATAAAAGCTTTGTATTTTAAACCTCTTATGTTATTAATGGACTATGCTCTTTTAACGAATAATGAAATTATAAGGGATGTTAATATAAATTTCAATCTTCGTTTAATAGTTTCAAAGAAAGAAATATATAATCAAGCTATATCGTCGGTATCATCTCAGCAAAATATCCAGCATAAAAACAGTGTTGCCATGGGTTATATTTTTTAAAAAAAAATCAGATTTCTTGATCGGCACCACTTTTTTGAAATAGTAAAATTCGCTGTATTAAATGACATACTAATTAAGGCGAAAACAAGGGTAATTTTATCATTTCAGAAAAGTGGTGCTATTCAAGAAATCTGAATTTTAAAAAAGTAGCCCACTGGCAACACTGTTTTCATATTGGATAGTTTGACATGGTACCGACGATATATAAATGACTGCCAACTTCTACGCTTGTTTGAAGTCAAATAAACATACCTGGACCAGACATTTCATTTAAGAAATGAAACAAAGTAAGTATGTAATAATTTATATCGTTCAATAAATTCAGAAGACATTTGGTTGAATAAATTTTCCTGTTCAAATCATGTTTACTTGATTTAAAAAAGCATAGAAGTTGCAACTCTGTATATATACAGTTTCATACTCTGAAGAAAGCCCCTTTTTTGATCGAAAAATAAATTTCTTTAATATCAAGATATGTTCAGAAATGTTTAATAAAGATTTTTCACTCAGAGAACATCTGCAAAAGAGGATACAGCTGTTTAAATGCTTAGCGTAACTCGATGAAATCTTTCACTGTGAAACACAAAATAAACATTAAAACATATTTTCTAAAAGATATTTATATTTTATTATTTCCCATTATGCACAGACTGTTAAAAAACCTGAAAATATTTACGTTTCAAATCTGTAATAAAAAGACGCAAGTAATTAAATTAAAATTTTTAACTTAAAACATAAACTCATTTTTCAAAAACTACCAATTATTTTTCTTTGTTTTCCTTATTCATAAATTAATTCCATTAACATTAAAGTATTCCTGTAAAACACACACAAAACAAGTAAAAATTAAATTTTAAAAATCAAAAAACCCGACTGCGTAAAAAGCGAATTAATTATTTCTCATCAATGTGAAACTATTTTTTACATTAATTACCAATTTTTTTTTATTTACTTGTATTGATGACTTTTAAGTTGTGTTTAAATGTTAGTTCCTATCTATATACACTGTTTTGATGAGGCCTGTAGATGTGTATGAAGGTTAGAGTTGAAGTAAATCTAGAGATCCTACCTACACAACTTCTAGGTTGTGTAATATTTAAAAAAAGCTTTTGACTGTAAAATAGTCAATGAAACATCGTCTTCATTTTGAAAGACCTATCCAATGATATGCCACTCAATAGGGTGCGTACAATTTTTTTTTCGTCTCTGCCGCCATTTTGTATTTTACGGCCGTCATTTTGAATTTATAAAAAATGAAATCTAGAATGTAACCATTGGACGGTTAAGACCTCATTCATTAAAATCCACTCAGCTGTTGGGATGTTCCGAGGGTATAAAGAAATCCACATACCCAGATACGCTTGAAACACATAACCGTTCTTGGCAGTCGGGTAACAAATAGCAGCTGCATAAACGTGTAATACATCCTTGACGGAGAAATAATATCACAGCTTCCAAATCTTCAAAAATTTTAGTACCGCTATTTTCGAATACTCTTCGTTTTATGTTATAGCAACTTTCTATTATTAACACATTGTACGCGGGCAATTTTTCGAAAATGAGCACTAAATTTACGTTCACAAATTCCATTGTGAATTAATACCTGCTCACAACCAGTAAGAAGCAAGCAATCTTGGATTACACCTTCTTTTTTTGACCGTACAAAATTTCCGGTACCAGTAATAATTTCTGTCCTCAACGCACAAAAACGTACTAGTACTTTTCCCGCATACAATGTGTTAACACAGCTGCCAACTCTTACGCTTTTTTGTACCAGAAAAATTTAATAGAAGTATTTGCCTTATTTCATAGGCAGATTACGACGATTAGAAAAAGGCACAATCTACTATTAAATTTTTGTGGTACAAAAAAGCATAAGATGTTGGAGCTATGTATTAAGCAAAGCATTTTCTATTCGAAATTACTGGTGTTCAAAAGTCGAAACGTTTCGGCATACATGTAATGTATGCTAAAATATCTCGCATATACAAAATGGTTAGTGAGTCCGTAAAAAAAATAAATAAATAAATAAATAAATAAAAATAAAAATAAAAATTCATCAAAAAACAACGAATTCATACCAAAGAGCGGTTTGCACAAAGCGCATTTTCAGAATTCGGGATGGTTATCAACAGAAAAAGTAGTTGCAGTTTAAAAAGGCACGGGTAGATGACTCTGAAATTATTGTATCTTATGAATGCACGCATTTGCGGATGACTTATGCTTAAAAAATCTATTCTCTAGGCCACGGATGTCAAACTGTGGCCCGCTTGATATCACTAATTTTAAAAAGAAACAGTCGTCTTCTTGAGCCGCAGAAATTCGATTATTAGATTACACTAGAACGTCCGACAATTTCTACATCTTAATGCAGCCGCCGATGTCATTTCGACACCACTAATTAAATTATGCAAAATGAATGTTACAAATTTTATTTTAACACTGTATTAGATCATTGTGCTTTAACACTAGAGCTACCGGAAATTTGAGTCAAGTTTATATTTCACTCAAGAATTTTGATTTAGAACAGTTTAACTTTGTTATTTAACGTTTTTCTTCTTTGTACCTTTTAAGCTTATTTCATAATCAAATTTCTGGTTTGAACCGAAACGTATTAACCCATTAACCGCCAAAACTATAAGGTTGAAATTTTCAACTTTTTAGCTGAATGTCGTTGGACACCACAAACTCCGAAAGAAAATTTTCGCTTTATATGATCTTAAATTTTTATACCTTTAAGAAAGGCCAATTTTTTAATTGAAAAATAGTGGTGGGAATGTAAATAACTTAAATATGTGCATTTATTTTGACCGTTGCATGAACGCAACACCAGCGGTTAATGGGTTAATATGGTAGCCGCATAAATGACGACTCACGGTAGTTCTAGTGTTAATTAATCTTATAAATGTAAATTAATATGTAACAATACAACAAATAACAATTAGGAAAATGTAACAATACATTTTCACAAAAGAAAGGTGATTTATTTTATAGAAAAATACGTTAAATTATGTTAAATTTCACACTTAAAGAACAGGAAACAAAGATATTTAAAAAAAGAGAAATAAATCTGTTAATTTTCTTCATGTTATAATATTTAAGCGTAAGTTGACATTATGTAAAACATTTTATATCCAATACATACCTTATTTTAAATAGGCGACTTTTTCGATACATTTTAAACATACCATCTTCCTGCACGAAAAGCATTTTTTGTCTGTGGCATTACCTTTACTCATTTTAATTTCGCATTTTATGCGTTTAAGAGAAATGCTTGGGTTTCATTCCGGTATATGGTTATGATTAGTGGCACATTTTTTATCCTTTGCATAATGTGAACGCAATTCACTTGCTAACTGTTGGATATAACATTTCCTTGGAATGTAATGGCCTGACATAGATTTGTAAATAAACCAACCATTTTCCGGGTGTCCCAAAAATGACTGATGGATTTTAAAATTCAATAACTTTCAAACGGGGACAGATATTGAAAAAATTCTTGCAGGAGGATTATGTATGATGTCAGGAGATTTTGCACAGTGATTCTTGATTTTAGTTCGAATTGCAAACAATAGATGGCGCTGAGAGGAATAGGCGCTCAGTCCAGACTCGGTTTCTGGTACTTCGGGATCCATTCAATACATTTTAATCTCCTTTTTTCGCATGGAAGAAGAGAGAACTCGAAAAATACAGCCTGGATTTAGCTGTTATTACTTGCAGCGCCATCTATCGATGTTATTTGTAACTAAAAGTGAGAATCGGTACATAAAAACTCCCGACATCTTACATAACACTCCTGCAAGAATATTTTTAATATCTGTCACCTTTTGCAAGTTATGGAATTTTAAAATCCATCAGTCATTTTTGGGACACCCAGTACATAGATTTAAGAGCAAAAATTTAATAGAAATTTTTGCCTTATTTAATCGGCAGATTACGGCAATTTAAAAAGGTAAACTTTATTCTAAAATTACTGTGGTACCAAAAAGCGAAAGATGTCGGCAGCTATATGCATTTATAACTGCAATGTCTAAAACGTTGTAAAGTGAATGTACTAGCCATATCCTTGATCTGGATTTCACAGAGTATTTTCTATCCATCTGATCGCAGCCCCCTGAATACTAGGCCTGAGCGCTGACTTTAAACTGGCGACTACCGAAGGCGGAATTTTTTTAACATATGTACATTCAATTAAAATAATAAAACTTTGTAAAAAATCACCATAAAATTAAAACAAAACACAGGACGCGTTTCGAGCTAAAAACATAACAGCTCGTCATCAGCTAAGCATACACGTGTCCGTAAACGAACAAGTTCAAAAATGAACTGAAGATAAAGAATGTTGCGAAGAATGCGACAGATGGCGCTATCTGATAGAGGGATATGCAAAAGGGAAATGTGTTGAAAAAAGATAGAAGAGAAAATGAAATGGAAAAAATGGAAATAAAAGAAAAAATGAAAATAAAAGAAGTAAATTAAAAATATAAATAAAAATAATAAATAAAGAACTATAAAAGAACAAGAAAAAAATCCAAATTATTATTATTATTATTTTTTTTTTTTTTTACAAAATAAAAAGAAAAGAAACAAGAGAAAAGGGAAAAGAATTATAAAATTAATTTCCACGCTGGAGATAGGAAAGGAGATGATGGGAGATCATTGACAAGATTAGCAGAATTTTTAGAAATAAAATATGTTTCATGAAAATCCAAGTGAGAGGGAGAGGCAGGGGAAGAAATAATTTTGGCCATGGAGAAATTGAAACAATGACTGGAAGACCAACAGTGAGAAGCAATCGAAGATTTAGAGATTTCTTGATTTGCAATATATCTCTGATGCTCGCCTAATCTGAATTTTAAAGCTCTCTTAGTTTGACCAATATAACCTAAATTGCAAGAGCAAGGAATGAAATAAACACCTCACCGGTTCTCAGTAGGAACAGGATCTTTTAGAGAAGGGAATTTAATTTTATTCATAGGTTTGAAGATAACTTTAAAGTTAAAACGAGAAAGTATTTTAGCAATTTTGAAACACAGAAGAGAATAAAAGGGCAGAACTATTATAGAATTAAAATTAGGAGGATTATTTGAATCAGAAAAAGGACGTTTAGGCTTATTAAATTTATACAAAGCTTTATCAATTAAAGAGGGATTATAGCCACGAGCAAGGGCAAGAGATTTCAGATAATTAATTTCATTATTCAGAGCAGAAGAGTCTCTTCTTCCCTTCCAAAATTCAAGGGACCGTATACACTCTGAAACCGCCTTCGGCAGCCACTATTTCTGTGTTAGCGCTAGGCCTAGTATTCAGGGGGCCGTTATCTGATCTAAAATCACCTCACCATATTTGGTTTCATTGTAGAATGTAACAGTTTCTGGTGTTTTCTTTTCGTTACTTGCAATTGTAACGTTTGAATGAAGTGTGCTCAGTACGATGATTTTCTTCCGCTTTTTCCCTTGATATATGTAGTAAGTTTGGTACCGGTAGTTTCGTGTTTTTATATATTCTTAGAATAAAGACTGTATTTTTTATTTTTAAGACAATCTAAAATTTCTCTTCAAGCTCGATTCACAGTTCCTACCATGACTGTTTTACATTTTATCAGATCTTTTACTAGTTCCAGTGAAGCAAAAAAAATATCAACTGCAACATAATGAACCTGTATTTTTATATGGTTCCTTTCGTTTTAGAACTACGAATTCCGCTATAGTTTACCGTCAGGTAGAAATACCTTTTTACCCAAATAAAAAAATAAGTCACTATGTTCGAAATAAGGAAATAAATCCGAAAAGTCACCACCATCCGAACCATTTTAGGATAATTCTCTCAATATATTTGCAATTTCTTCGGGACAGTCTTTTTTTTTGCGATACATAATTCTGAAAAAAAAAAAATAGTTTCTAAAAGTATAAGATATCTCTCAGGAATAAAAGGCTTTCAAATGCTTTGAAAGGATATAATAAACACAAAGAAAGTAACTGGGGACATTTAGTCGCCTGAATAGGACTAAACCATTTCCCACCTTTATGAGGGGTGGAAAGTATAGTAGACTTTCCGGAACTGAAAGAGAATGAAATCAAGGTCACATAAACTGGAAAGAAAGACATAAATAAACTATATATTTTTTAATATTATGCTTGGTGTCGAAGTAACACCTACGGACGTTCTAGGTGAATTTAGATGTAACTTTTAACAAAATAGAATCACACAAAAAAACTTTCGACAAGTTCCTTCTCACGTAAATTTATTAAAACTCGCTAAATTTCCAGAATATAGGTGAAAAAATGTGAAATCTGTCTAAATTCGATTTGGTGTCGAAATGTCACCAACGGACGTTTTAGTGATAAGCTAATGATTACAATAAAATTTTAGTGGTATCCCTCACTTCATGTAATTATCAAATTGGAGCTTAGAACATGTTACTAAGCACCAAAGAACATTTTCATCGTTTAGAAAAACCTCTCCACTGATGAAATTCTTAGAAAAGGTTTTCTAAGTAGTTTTTCTTATATTCCAAATTGATGACTCAATCCAAGTCTGTCCAACCTGGAAACCGAGAAAAACCAGTAATTTTCTACATTAAATTATTTTCCTTTTCAGTCCTAGAGTTTCTGCATTTGAATAAGACAAAATTTAATATAAAATTTTACAGGTATTACGTAGGCGTCAAATTGGACATCCCTGGTTAAATTGAATAAGTGTTAATTAAAATGAATATTTTTGTAATCTTCTAATATATGACTTGTGGAAGTTCAGCCTTTTCTGCTGCTAACACAAACCCTCACCCCATAATTATTCCCCATAACTATTTCCTGTCTTTTATGATTACTTAAAAATAATTCAGATTTGTTTTCCAATTTGTATGAAACTAAAAACAAAATTCCACAACGCTACGACCAGTGTAGGATCATGTCTTTTGATACCAGAGTTTTCTTTCGTACCATTTGTCCTGAGGTGTTAGGTAGCAAATGTTGCGATTCAATTATGGGCCTAACTCAGATCCACTAGATTTATATAGCATGCATACACCGCAGTTGTCAAACCTTCTGATTATGAAGTTTTATCTTTTTCGCAACAAATATTAATTTTATTTAATGACAGAAATTTCTGATTAAATAAGACAAAGATTTTGAAATATTGTATTTCCTCCGGAATAAGGTGCACAGTTTTGTCTAAAATTTTACGCCTAGGGAGGGGGGGGGGGAGATGCTCATTACACACGGAATATTTCCGACAGATCAATGAAACAGCACATGTTTCACTAAATTACTGAAAACAAAACGTATTATAATACAGGACTATTAATACACGGGTCTCACTTGTCCGTTTTTTAAAAACCAGAATTATTTTAAGAAATAAAATTAGTTGCAGATTTTTGCAACAACTTCAACGCCCTTAGAGGGAAGTTTCTACGAAATTTATAATGAAGAATTTTCTTTGAAAAAAGTGGTGTTTCAAAAACCGACCGAGTAAGAGCCCTGCTAATATATAGGGCGGTCATAATTAAAGTGTACGCGGTTGAAGGGATCTACCGATGCCATCATTATACTCAAGGCCAATGAGGTCTCTGAAAATTTCAGTGTGATGTCATTGCTAATCAACCGGAAAGGGCATCTGGCGGATTTTTTATTTAGAAATATTGAATTCACACCAGGAAATTTTAAAAAGCAAGTTTATTTTATATTATTTATGGAATATATGTCATGCTATGAAGCAACAATAACTATTAAAACTTACTAGTGAAAATTCAGAATGCCTAAATAAAAAATCAGCTTGATGCGGCATGTTGCCGCAACTGGCTGGTCTTTTATTTCGTGAACAAACTAAGCTAACACATTGCCCACATTTTTCTACGATGAAATAAATTAAATTAACATTAATTTAATAGTTATTTCAATTCACTTCTGAAATTTTTAAGAACAGTATAAAATACAGTCTATGTGAAACAAATAAAGTATGAGATTTTATTTTCAAAATGGTACATTTTTTCTATTGATATGTTTAACATAAAAATTCGCGGAAAAACTATTATTTCTAACTATCACAGTGCTAACTATTTTATTATTAAAATACGAAATCTTTCATTTTAGATTCTTCTTTTTTCTTTCCTTTGTGAAGTTCATTTCTAAAATGTTGTTAGAATAAAGAAAATTTAATTACGCTCGGGCATGCGAATGTTTCTTTTCTAAAACCTAATCACTCAGATTAGTTTATTTTTTTATCAACTCAATTAAATTTATTAAATTTATTAAAATAAGTTAAATCAATTAAAAAAATAAAACTTTCCTCATAAGATTTGTTGTTCGTATTAAATTTATCACTAATTAAATTCGTGCAATAAATAATTTTTAATCGCAGAAGTTTAATTTTTGAGATGTCTTTAGTTGAGTCAAATTAACGTCAAAGAATATATTTAACCATTTCAAAAGGTGATCAGTTCATTTTATCTCCAAATGCCAAAATTGCATCAGGATCTTTGAAACGAATTTTGATTTTTTTTTCTTTCTTTTTTTTTTCTTTTTTTATGTAAGCGAAAAAAAGCGTCTATTTATTTTCTGATCAATTCGTCAGTAAATTCTGGGGGCATCCGATCATTTCAACATATCACCAACATTATTACTTTACCCAGGAAAGAGTTAAATATAAATAAATTTCTCGCGACGATTTTTTAATTTGAATAGTTATAAAATAAAGTATTATTATTTTTATTTTATGCTCTTTACCAGTGGCTACCGTGTTTCATTACTTTGAATCTGGGTACACTGTGTCAGGGCTTCCAGTATTTCGAAAATTACTTTCCTGAATAATAGTAACCTCCTTAATTAATGGAAGAAATATGCCATTAAATAAGGGGAAGTGGAGGAAGGGGAGGAATTTGGATAAGCATCAGCAAGTTTGGGCCATATCTCTGTCCAGGGTTCCCAAATGGTCCGCCAACTGAATACCAATAAATTTTAACAGAAAATTTTATGTTAGGTTTGCGCTAGAATTAACTTTCAAAGGTGATTCCGGGGCGGTTTGTAAGAAAAATCTAAAAAGAAATTTTTTCTATAAAAATATTGTTATTCAGTTGGCGAACTTTTTGGGAGCCCTGTCTGTGGGATATATGCGTTCAGGGAGGATTTTTGAAGTGATATTAAACTGAATTATTGAACAAGAAAAACCTGAAAACGTTGAACAGTGACCATTCCCAGTACGTCCTAGTAATGAATCCGCGAACTTCGGCACAAGCTTTACATTTAGTGGCAAGCATGCAAACCTGCTTAAGTAAATGCTTTCTGTCATCGCACCTTTTTTGTTGTTGTTAAACACGGCAACAATTTGAAAAAAAAACAGTTGCTTGATTTAAGAACATACATTTTAGTTCTGTATACCTGTTCAGTCTCATACCCTGTTCAGTTTAGTATGTTTTTAAATTTATTAGATTCACCATAACTAATAACTTTTACAATTTTTGTTATTAATTTTTAAAAATATTATTGCCTCATTTCAACATCTGATTACGGTCCGGGGCTGAAACATTTCATTATTCCATTCTTTCCCAATTTACAAAAAAATCTCTTTGTGTTAACTTTCTCTTGAAAATATCCTAACATAAGTGTATGGCAGGGTTTTTTTTCCCCAAAAAGTGACACGAATAGAAAAAAAAATGTCTACTGTTACTTATGTATATTGACAGGTAGTCAAAAGATTAATTGCTGTAATCTCCGATTAAATGAGTCGATTTTTTTTTAAGAAAAAGTGTTGGAAGTTTGCACGTGGTAATGGCTATATAATCAGCTAATTCGCATCCTAAAAGGACGCTAGAAACGTACTCTTTTTACTGTACAAGTTTACAAGCAAGTCGAATGGCATTTTATCAGTAGCGACTCGTTCAGGGTATTCACGGTACCAATAATTTATTAAACTAAATTTATCCTTGTTTAATCGTAGGACATCCCACGATTAAATAAGGTCAAATTTAGTACACTAAAATTCTGGTAGTAAAGTCATTGTGTACTCCTAATGAACTGCCACTGTATCTAGTTAACCCAAAAGGGTTGCCACCCTTTTATATATACCCTTTGTATATTATTTGTTTCTACCCTTTTGTATATTATTTAGTATATCACTCAATTTTAACTCCAGATAGTATAACGCTTAATTTTAACTCCTCTGTGCTCTTTTTTTTAATGTGTAATTCAAATTTTAAATATTTAGGTCTCAATATTCATTGCTATTGAATTTAAATCTAATCTTGCAGAGTCCTATTCTTCTAAAATATTTTTAATTTTTCCACTTAAAAAAAATTGCTCATCAACTGACATGTTCTTTTAATAAGTTCTAGGCTTGATCTAAATATTAAGTATATGTGTAGGTTTTTTTATGTGTTGCGATTTGTCAATATTTTATTAATTATGAACATGGAGTCTAGAATTTTATATTCTACAGAATATGTAGATAATTTCCTTTAAACATATTCCTTAATTTAATCAAGATTTCGATTCGAATTTTCTTCCGCTATTTCTGAAAAAACGGATACTAATATAACGCTTACTTACGGAACGACAAGAAACGCCATATTTAATTTTAATTTTTTATTCCCTTATGTATTGTATTTTGTGAATATGAGATAAATAGATTTCGTATGTTTATAGGAAAAGATTGGTGTAGGAAATAGAAAAAAGAAGGAAATATAAAAATAAATGAAATGAGTACCTTTTATACTGTTCTTATTGTTTGAAAACATTTTTACTGTCAAAGTAGTTATTTAACTCTTTAAAATATATTCAATCTTATATAAGTGATACTATGAACTTTTTAAAAATATACTGCAGCAGTTTTATTTCTAAACATCAGGCGTAAAAAAAAATTATTTCAATGTTTAAATATCATTATTTTTTATTTTTTGCCAATAATTACGTGTATGATATACGTAGAACATGCGTTTACAATAGAAGGAATTTTAATAACGGATTCAGAATGTCTCTAATTAAATGTTTGATTAAAATCATAAACAGCAAAAAAAAATGCTTACATACAATTCTAAAAAAATAAATATACCAATTTGAAAACCACTAAAAATAATAATTAGTATTTTATAATTATTGTACTATTAAACAACAACAAACTACAATAGAGGAATGAATTGCATTACTAGATTTAACAACTTCTCAAAAAACTTACGATATGTTATAAGAAATTCCTATCATTTTATAAGTTTGGTAAATGTTAAATCTGAAATCATTGGTAGGATGATTTAGGATTTTAAGTAATAATTTAAAATATTATTAGTACTAAATAAAAACTTTCAAAAGTTTCTATACTGTAATATGTAAATAGACATTTTCCCAGTATAATGCTAATTTTAAATCAGAAACCGTTTCGTAATATCATAATAAACGTATATCATATTTAACTACAAAATAATAATGAAGATAAATACTGTAAGTGTTAGTAATCACATAACTGTAAAAACCGAAAAAAATCCAACAGCCCGAATTACTGTCTCAACACATTTTCAATCTCAAGTAATTGTAAGTTAATGTTTATATTCTAGTATGAATGGAGGCATGAATCAGGCTATGTGTCGCCATTTTGTTTTCGAGCGACTGCAAATTAAGATATTTTATATCACAGTCTCGAAAAGAAAAAAAAACCGCTTTTGAAATCAGGAACACAATTCCAGATCAATATTTTTGTATATACCCAGCAAAGAAAGAAACAGTGGGCCATCAGATGGAAAAAAGATGGCAGCAAGCAGTGCAATAAGCGGTAAAGTGCAAGCGTACCATTACTTAAATCTGTCGAAAAGTGTCCAAGCCGAATGCAGTTGGCCCATCAGTGATGGCCAACAGCAGGCCAGCAGTGGTATACCATCACATTACTTCAATCCGACACTTTTCCTGCGGTGCTAGCACCTATCCCACTGCTATTCCTTTGCTGGCCCAGCACTTTCCCTTACAAAAATTTCTTATAGAATTCTATAAAAAAAACAAAGTATTATATAATTATGGCTCCTTTTTCTATAAGCTAGTTTCAGTGGTGAAAAATTGGCGCAGAGGAGGAGCCTATTGACACCACTAATATTTTATGGTATTCTTCATCTTAATAAAAACTGTCATTAGATAAGACGAAAAATTCTACTAAAATTTAGTGGTGTCAATAGGCTCCTCCTCTGCGCCAATTTTCCACCACTGTAGTTTCACCAAGAGCTATAGAAACATCTGTAGAAGTGTCTATAATAGAAATGTCTATAGAAATATTTGAACTGCATGTGGTCACCTCCCAAGTACTGACCGCGCTCTATGCTGTTTGGTTTTCGTGATTGTACATGAATAAGTGCTTTCAGCGCACGCTACGATTGCTCGTAGTTTTCATGCTCTCATTACACTATTTCAAGTTTGTTTCTTTTGTGATTTATGTTCCCAATCATTAAACTAGTATAGAAATTATTCTATTGTATAGAAATCCTATGTATTTTGTACGCTTTTTTATTATTATTATTGATTCTGAACTGCGTAAATTATGAAAACCGGAATCCTTTGTAACCTAGTAAAACCAGATTTAAGGAGAGAAAAAAAGTGCGTTGAAATAAAGAATTTATTTATTTATTCATTTACTTATTTATTTTGTTGGTGGCAGTGGTGCTGTATTTTTTACAGTTTCAAAAAAAAAAATAGCTTCACAGCTTAAATTGTGTTAAAATATTCATTTCAGATTTGTGTTCAAATACTCAATGTCTTCGATATTCGCAGCGCCACCTAGCGTAAGGGTTCCCAGCAATAATACTGCAACAGTTCGTGCACTTTCATGTAGTGGTGGGCCAGCGCATGAGATAAAATGGATGCCCACCAGAATTTTATCTGATGATTTCCAACAGCAAAGTTGACTGAAGCTGTCCACCAGTGGTCATGCAGTGGTAGACCATCAACCAGCACTTCTCCATCATTGCTAGCACCTATCTTGTTGCTGGCCAGCAATTTCCTCTTTCCTGTGTAACATAAAACTATTTAACTCAGAATCATTACACGCAGAATCTACAGGAATAAAAGATTAAAATTAATTAAGACCTACCTTTACTTTTCATATATAGTATCAGTTTACAGGGTGTTTCTGAATAAAAATTGGGGTTTTAACGCTTTGTAGTATCCATTATATAAAACTTAAAATTATACTTAATACATAAAATGAGAGAGCAACTCAAATAGTTTGTTAGTAACTGTGCATGCGCATACGCACACTGTGTTTCTTCCGTCATCCGTTAGAAAGCGCTAGTAGCAATAATGGCGACCATTGAACTGAAAGCATTTTGTGTTCTGCAGTTCGCAAAGACCGAATCTGTAGTTACTGCGTAACGTGCGTTCCGGATTAAGTTCAGATGTGATCCCCCAATTGATGATAACATCCATAGATGGTATCATGAGTTGTAAAATGCCAGATGCCTTTGCAAAAATTACCCCACAAACACTAATCAACGTTTGGGAAGAACTGAGGTATCGAAATGACGAATCCATGTGACGAAAGGTGCTCACACTGAATACTTGTAAGCTTGTAGGTAAAACTCTTTGAGTTGCTCTTTCATTTTATGTATTAATTATAATTTTAAGTTTTATGTAATAAATGCTACCAAGCGTTCAAACCCTGATATTCATTTAGAAACACCCTTATTTTGATCCTAAAATGGCGGACGGCTTTTCTCTTATCTTAAAAAAAGCGTTTAGAGTTGCTGTTCTGATTGGCAGATGAGTGATACTAATACATACAATACTCGCTCCTTCTTAGCGTGAATATTCACTCTAAACAGGAGTGACTACTCATTACTGAAAAGGTTTG
The DNA here is from genome assembly GCA_963932465.1 of Maratus speciosus. Classification (NCBI taxonomy): domain Eukaryota; kingdom Metazoa; phylum Arthropoda; class Arachnida; order Araneae; family Salticidae; genus Maratus; species Maratus speciosus. The sequence goes on along the minus strand of OZ010796.1, from coordinate 269,298,715 downwards.
TGTTTTAGTACCAAATCAGCATAATTTCCAAGGTTACATTATGAAATTGAGTTTTTGAAAATTAAGAAGTGGCATACTTTGTTGCTTTTCATTATTTTACTACATATATTGGTTCAAAGTTGAACGAAAATTTCTTAAAGCGTATAATGCCAGGCTATCACTCTCGTCAGCGAAGTAAGATATTTCACACTCGGCAATGGAGTATAATATTGCACTCCTTTGTAGGCGGTCAAAATTTTCACTCTTTAAGGAGTGAATTTTTATAAAATTCACTGCAAGAAGTGTGCCCCCAAGAGGATAATATTCATTAACCCCTTGAGGGGCGCCGTTTGCAGTCTGCAAACGGTTAATTTTAATGCCTAAATATTCAAATGGCCCCAGTAATTTTTTAGTACAATTTCGACCTCATAATAAACGTGAAAAAAGGCTTTTGTTTATTTTCAAATAAATTTGTTTGTTAATTGCGGTGTGAATTAATTATTTGAACATTTTTTGAGCAGAAATTCCTTGCCCCTGAAAGGGTTAAGTATTCACGAGCTTCGCAACCACAGGTACCCGAGCTATCTTTCTCTTTTCCTTTTCCTCTTATTTCTCGTCCTTTTTTCCTATCTGTTTCACTCTCATTGTGAAAATATCTTTGGCGTTGAGGGCATTTCTACATAAGCCGATATCATCCTATATATATGGCCTTATGGAGAATCGCAAACTACCCAAGTGTTTGCCGTGCGTGACTACCCGTGTCCCTGGATAGGAGATCTTGGCAGTTGAGGGAAACCAACCCATTGCTTTGGTATCTGCTACAGGTAGACGGGAGATGCATATTGGTCCCGTATGCATACATCGGTGGTCAGCTGATTTGTCACTGGCTAGGGATTAACCCTCCGTCTACCAGACGGGTCCATTGGACCCGACAGGTACATACAAAATATTCATTCAAACCAGAAATTTCTTTAAAATAAACTAAGTATATAAACCAGACAAAAATAAGGTAAATAAATAAGTTAAATAGTTTTAAATAAAAATTCTGGTGTAGAACGTTTTATTAAAACTTGAATAAAATTCCCGGTAGATCTAGGGTTAAGCGAGCGGGAGCTTATTAGCCATCTCGTTAAGGATGGAGATTGGCATAGGAGTGTCTTGTGACCTTATGGGGCACGGCTATCACTCGTGTATGAATGTACATCACCGTGTTAGGCACCGTAGTGGTTAGTGTGGCCGGAGTCTGAACTGTAATTTTATTCTACAATGGATGGAAATGCTTCACTTTCCTCTATTTCTCTCCCATGTGGAGAGCAACAAACTGTACAGAAAAATTCATTCACTCGCTTCTTTATTGCCAAACGCACTGACTGTCTGTTAATTCTTTTAAGAGAATTTCAGCTTTCCTTATTGAAAAAACATTTCATTTTGTTACTAGCCATCTCGTTAAGGGTTGAGACTGACATAGGATTGTCTTGTGAGCGTATGGGCCCTGGTTAACACTGGTGCACGAATGTGCATCCCCTTTTTAGGCTCGGTAGAGTGTGGTGCGGCCGTGATTTGAATTCTATTAATTTTTACTATGGATGGAAGCACTGAACTTTCTTCTATTTCTCTCCCATGTGGAGAACAACAAACTGTACAGGGAATTTTATTTACTCGTTTTTTTTTTAATAAAACGCACCACCGACAGTCTATCTAACAGTTCTTTTAACACTAGAATGCCTGGAAGGAGTCGAATCGCCTCCGACCAAATGATTAAATGCCAATTGGAGCCAGAAATTTTTTCATAAAATAAGTTAGATTTAATCCACGCAGAAATACGTTAAATAAATCAGTTAAAAATTCTTGTGTGAAATGTTTTTGTAAAGTTTGTGAAAGTTTCAGGGAGTTCTAGTGTTAAGAGAACGTTACCATTCCTCATAGCTAAAACATTCCAGTCTGTCTTTGGTGATGGTCATTCGCTCAAAAGATTACAGTGGGGGGGGGGGGGGGGGGGTTGAAGTTTCTTCAGCCAGCCAATCACAGCTTCTCTCAACTTGAAATACAATATGTTCATTTTCTGTTTCTGTTAAAGCTCATCAAACTCTAAATACTTGCTGTGGTGTAATATCTGAACCAGATCTTTTATTGTCTATAAATGAAGAATTCCCACAAAATTTGAAAGATTAAAATATAATAGATGCGCGCCGTATTACTATCCGTCGAAATGGGAAAGTTCTTCCCACGAAGCACATCATACTGAACTGTAATAGTCCCACTCTACCTACTAAAATTAAAGCTGCCAACCTTAGCTGTCATGTCCGGCCTTATATTTCTAGCCCTCACCGATGATTTAAATCTCAGCATTATGGTCATACTACTATAACCTGTCGTTGTTCCGTTACCTGTGCCCGTTGCGCAGAAGTCGGTCATGATGGTAAATCTTACAATAACCCAGAACGCTGTACTAACTGCAAGGGTATACTAACTGCAAGAATACTGCATATTCTAGTTCTTGTCCAAATTGGATCCGTGAAAAAGAAATCCTTGCTATCAAAATTACCCCCAAACCCTGAAGCTCGCAAAATTGTTGAGTCCAGAACCCCATGTGTTGGGGCTTCTTATTCAAGTATACTCAAACTGCAATCAAAATCCGTAAGGCACATAAGCACCAAAACTGAACCCGCATTTAAATCAAATAATTCACCTGGAGCACAATCCATCACTATAAATAAAAGATCCCGTAGTGTGAAATTTACTGCTAATGCAATATCTATTCCAAAATTAAAACTTTAGCCACCATCATCAGAACCGCCGGCTATTATACTCAATCTTTATTAAAAAGTGTTTCACACCAGAATTTTTATTTAGAACCAACTAACTTATTTAATTAGCTTATTTTTGTCTTTCGTACATATAACATATCTTATGAAAAAATTTCTGGTTCGAATCGACTATTATCAATTTCGGCAGGGGTTAAAATGACCCCTAACGGCGGTTCTAGTGTTAAAACAGAACATTTTGATCCTGCTGTACATTATTACATACCTTTGGTTGGTGAATCACAAAAACATCTAAGTCACTATACAAAGCTAACTGAACGGAAAACAAACAAACGGAGAGAACGCTTGTTTCATCAGAAAGTAAAATGCAAAAACCTCATGTTTCCCGAACACAAAAAAGAAAAGAAAATTCAAGTGTACAGAATAAAGAATTAGGGAATTCCTCAACTCAAGCCCCTTCACAGTGGATAAATATGAAGAAAAAACAGAGAAAGTCATGTCATAGCCCATATGTTACTAATTTGAAAGATCCCAAACAGTTGTATAATTATGTGGAAGAAGCTATGGGGTCAGGATCTTATTACTCGGGTAAAGATGAGGATAATACTATTTTTGAAGAGTTTGTGCCTAATTAACTTTACTTTTTTTTAATTCTGTGATTTTTAAATTTGTTTTTATATAGTACTAGCAAACCCCGCGGCTTTGCTCGCGTAATAGTTGAAATATGCCAAGTGATATTTACATGACTATTTTTTATTAGAAGAACACTTTTTGAAATAATACAAAAATTACAAATTAAGGCACAGTTTGACTAAACTTCATTATAAAAGTGCAATAGACAAAATGAGATTTTAATTAATAAGAACTAAAACAAATTCCAATTAAATGATAATTTAGAAAGTATTTTGAGACTTTTATGCTCATTTCATACGCTGATTTTAGTATTCATTTGAAGATTTGAATTTTTTAGAAACCATCTTAACACATTTATATCTTAAAATTAACCATCATGTCAAATTTCAAGCTTTTTGCTAACAGTCTACCACCTCTCTGGTGTTAGTGGCACCAACATAAAATGCCGAAACAGAGTTGAAATAGAATGTCTCGAAAAATGTTGAAACAGAGACTGTCACCATTAATTTGCCAACATCAACCTTGAAATCGGTTGTATATTTCCTAATATTCTATAGAAAATGGAATTTAGATCTTTTTAAAGTCCTTCTTGTTGTTCCTGACAACCAGGTGGTAGTGACACCGGCATAAAATATAGCTTGTATAGGATCAGGGACTATCACTCTTGATTAGCAACCAATAACTTCTGCAATCGGTTTATTATTTCCTGAGAGTCCTTAGATATCCTAATTTAGGAGTCTTTTAGAATGTTTTTCGCTCCTTCCCTTCACTTCACCCCTTTTTAATTTCGAATTTATTTTCGACTGTTCTTAGAGAATATTTATATTTTATAAGTAACTACCGTGCTATATTTAAAGTTTCTAGCCTCTTCAATGCCGCAGAAATCGCAATTTAGAAAGTTTTTTTGCTCCTGCAACCCTTGACATAAAATATAGCTTATGTTTGAGCATGTTCTATCACCATCCATTTGCAACCATTATGTTTGAAATCGGTTTCGAATTTCATACGATAGCATAAAAATCGTAATTTAGAACGTTAATAGAATGTTTTTCGCTCACTTAATCCTTTTAAATTTGGAATTTTCTTTCGACAATTCTTAGAAAGCATTTGCATCTTTGAAGTTATTACCATTCCAAATTTAAAATGTTAGACCCCCTCAGTAACACAAAAAACGCAATTTAGAACATTTTTTGCTCCTGTAACCCCAGGTGGTAGTGACAACAACGTAAAATATAAGCTATGTTGGAGCGGAGACTGTCACCGTCAATTTGAAACCATTACTTCTGAAATCGGGTTATATTTCTTGAGATTGCGTTGAAATCGCTATTTAGAACGGTTTTAGAACGGTTTTCGTTCATTTTCACCCCTTTTAAATTTCAAATTTTTACGGAATTCTTCTCAGAGAGTATTTACATCTCATAAGTATTATCAGTTATCATGCCAAATTTCAAGTTGCTAGCCCCTTCAGTATCACAAAAATCACAATTTGGAATGTTTTTTAAAATGCAATCGCAAGGTGGTAGTGATGCCGACATGAAATAGATCCTATATTGAATCAAGGGCTGTCATCATCAATTTCCAACTTTTGAAATCGGTCGGGTACTTTCTGAGATTGCGTAGAAATCGCAATTTAGAACTTTTTTAGAACGTTTTTTATCCATTTTCACCCTTTTTAAATTTTGAATTATTTAGGAAATGTTCTTAGTAATGTTCTTTCCATTTATAACTTATAAGTAACTACAATTCCTAGTTTCAAGTTGCTAGCCGCTGCAGTAATACAAAAAACGCAATTTAGATCGTTTTTTGCTCCTTCACCCCCTTTTGGGTAGTGGCACCAACATGAAATGCAGCCTTTGTTGGAGAGAGGGCTGTCACCATCGTTTTCACACCATTATTTTTTTAATCGGTTCGGTAGTTCCTGAGATTGCGTAGAAATCGCAATTTAGAAAGTTTTTTAGAACGCTTTTTGCTCATTTTCACCTCTTTTAAATTTCGATTTTTTAGGAAATGTTCTTAGAGATCATTTGTATCTTATAAATAACTGTCCTGCCTAATTTCAGGATTCTAGGCACTTCAGTAACACAAAAATCGCAATTTAGAACGTTTTTTGCTTCTGCAACCCCTAGGTGGCAGTGACACCGACATGTAATAAAGCCTTTGTTGGAGCAAGGGCTGTCATCATCAATTTCCAACCATTATTTTTGAAATAGGTTGGGTACTTTCTGAGATGGCGTAGAAATCGCCAATTAGAACGATTTTTAGAACTCTTTTCGCGCATTTTCACCCCTTTTAAATTTCAAATTTTTTAAGAAATGTTCTTAGAGATCATTTATATCTTATAAGTAACTACCATTCCAAATTCCATGTATCTGGTCCCTTCAGTAACACAAAAATCGCAATTTCGGACGTTTTTTGCTCCTGCACCCCCTTTAGGGGTAGTGGCACAATGTACCTATATTGCAGCAACGGTTGTCACCATTATTTTGATGCCATTATTTTTTAAATCGGTTTGATACTTCTTGAGATTGCATAAAAATCGTCATTTAGAACGTTTTTTAGAACGCTTTTTGCGCATTTTCACCCCTTTTAAATTTCGAATTTTTTAATAATTGTTCTTAGAGATCATTTATATCTAATAAGTAACTACCATGCCAAATTCCATGCATCTGGATCCTTCAGTAACACAAAAATCGCAATTTCGAACGATTTTTGCTCCTGCACCCCCTTTAGTGGTAGTGGCACCGACATAAAACGTAGCTTATGTTGTAGCAAGGGTTGTCACCATCATTTTGACACCATTATTTTTTAAATCGTTTTGGTGCTTCCGGAAACTGCGTAAAAATCGCTATTTAGAACTTTTTTTAGAACGCTTTTCGCACATTTTCACCCCTTTTTAATTTCAATTTTCGTGTAAATTCAAGTGTCTTTAGAGATCATTGGTATCTTATAAGTAACTACCATTACAAATTTAATGTTTCTAGGCCCTTCAATAACACAAATATCGTATTTTTAGAACGTTTTTAGCTGCTGCACCCCCTTTTGGTCAGTGGTACGGACATAAGATATAGCCTATGTTCTAAGTTGGACTAGCACCATAATTTTGATACCATTACTTTTGGAATCGGTTCGGTAGTTCCAGAGCTTACCTCCTACAAATAAACAATTTTTACCTCTTTATAATATTAGTATAGATTTGTACATCATGTTATACTTTGTTTCTATTTTAACAATTATTACTTTATAACTTTTACAGTTTTTATTGTTAAAAATTTTGTGCCATTTAACTAAGATCTTTGGACTCTTTTAATTGATTTTTATTATATATTTCTTTACTGTTTTGATTTAATTACGTTGTTTTTCTCATCTTGTTCTTAGTCACTTTTTACTCATACTTTTTGTTCCCATTTTGACTTTGTTATGGCGCAGCATGTCCTTAACCCCTTGAGGGGCGCCGTTTGCAGTCTGCAAACGGTTAATTTTAATGCCTAAATATTCAAATGGCCCCAATAATTTTTTGGTACAATTTCGACCTCATGATATACGCGAAAAAAGGCTTTTGATTATTTTCAAATAAATCTGTTTGTTAATTACGGTGTGAATTAATTATTTGAACATTTTTTGAGCAGAAATACCTTGCCCCTAAAGGGTTAAAGGGACTTTGCACCATAAAACTCCAATCAATCAATCAGTCAGCAAAAAAAGAGTTAAAATGCTTGTCACTCTTTCAAAGAGTGAATTTTTCGCTCCTCCCAATTTTACATTACCTGCAAAAATGTTTTATTTACTACTAAATTTGTTATTATTAAATTTGTTCGTAACTCTTGTAACATTGAAGCATATCGAAATTTTAGGGTATAATAGGCTATGTTTTAGATTATAAATGTTAGTGCAAACTATTAAATTTTATTGCTGGAACACATTTATAAGTTGGCAGCTATGTAAACCTATAACTATATTGTGTTAATGAACATCTTTTGATTTGAAAAATTATATTCCCTGTGTCAATCTATTTGAAAGTGATAAACTATAAATATAAAATTGTATTTACTGAAGGCGAATAGGAATTGAATATTTAACAGAAGAGAAATGCTAAAAGGAATTTCCAAGTCATTCTTAACTTCTTCAAAACTTGAATCAATATTTGAAAATTTTGAATAACCGATTACATAAAATAGGTTTTCTGTCAAAACCATTCTTTCAAAATTTTCACCGAATGAAAATTTTGCATTCAAACTTCACTGAGTAAAAAATAAAATCATATTGGAAAGGAATTTTAACTCTAGTCTATAATTCTTGGGGAGGTATTTTCCATATTCACTGGAAAATTGTGCGTTAATTTCAACGGAATATGACTTTCTGTTTCAGACCATCGCATGTTGAATTTAATCGTAAATTTTGTTTTAGTCTGATAGGAGGAGATTATATTTCAATAGAATCTTTTGTAAAGCCCTTTTATATATGACATATAATTTCCATGGGTGAAATTGCTATATGATATTAAAAAGTCTACAAAAATTCTTACATGCAAACTATTTTAAATTTTATATTAGTCTAACACCAACATGAATTGGAATCAATAAGAGGCCATTCATGTATAACGTTATCAATTTAGGAGAGAAGGGGGGGGGGGGTCTGGCACATGATATCGTAAGATATCTATAGGGGAGTAGGGTTTGTCATTTAATATCGCTATCATTTTTTATCAATTTTTATTTTTAACTTGGTCTTTATATCAAAATAGTATATTATCTCTTTTTAGTAGTATATTTTTTTATGAAAGTACAAAGTTGTTACTAGGTTGAGCAAAAAGTTCTGGGAAATTTGTGAAAGTTGCGTTATTATGCACAAATTAACAACAAAAGCAACAAGAACTATCAAAATAGATCTTTAAAATAGATTCTTCAAAATAGAGACCATCTTAATCCACGACTTTCTGCCATCGTTCCGCCAGATTTCAGATTTGTTGGAAGTACCATGGCGGCTCCTTGGAATCGAAAAACTCTTGACATGCTTCTTCAACTTCATTAAAGGATTCAAATCGACGGCCCTTGAAAAAGTGTTGCATTGATCAAAAGAGGCTGTAATCGGATTCCTGAACTCCTATAAATATACCACTAGTACTCCTATAAACGATACAAATTCTGATAACTATTAGATTAAAAATTTCCCAAAACTTTTTGCTCCACCTAATATTAAAATCTTTAAATGATTATAAAATTATTCAATTCCAAAATATGGAACATCTCAACGTTTGATATTCCTATTCTTCTATCATACGTGTTTGTATATATAACCCACTGCTAGACAAATAATATGCGAAGTATGTTTGAAATATTAATTGTGTTTACTACTAAATAAAAGAGAAAGAGTATTGCCCACCTGTTTTGTTAATAAGAAGTTCTGTCTGCACCAAACCGTGCAGGAGAAAAGTGCAAAAAGACATTATTACTATTGAATGCATTATGTAACAAAAATCTGTTATTAAATACTTTTAAATAGTAACTACTTCTCTTAAGTGTTATTTGATATGTGAACTGATATTTCATTGACTTCTCTTCATTTGAATCAATAAAGTATGCGAAAAATAAACGTAACCATATTTCCCGCAAGGCATGGTGACGTCACGGCGACGTCGTTGTGAAGTCACACTGTGACTTTGTGACCGTCGATGTGACGTCACGTGACGTCGATGTGACGTCATAGTGACTAGAATGCGAGGTCGTTATGGCCGTTTTAGAGGTCGTTTGTGACGTCACATTGTGACCACTCTGTGAAGTCACGGTGTGACAAATTTGTGAAAAGTGTGTCCTTTGTGACTATTTTGGCATTAACTTTGTGACGAACCTGTGACGAAAGCGACAATGCTTTGAAGTCACACTGTGACCAATTTGTGAAATATGTGTCATTTGTGACGAACTTGTCATAAACACTGTGATTTCAAATGAAAATCAAATTTCAAATTAATTGCTTAAAAGACGCAAATAGTGAAAATGATTCCATGCTGGGACTCGAATCCGGGCCATCAGTACAGTGCACTGACATTCTACCGACTAAATCACATGGAACGATACCCAGGCTGAAAAATTTCTCACTATTACATGTTGGCAAGGCTACAAACCCAGCACAAGATGGAATATTTAGCGTGAGCCACCAACATGATGCAAACACGAAACTTAATTAAATCCAGCATCGATTGAAATTATATTAATACTTGGAAATTTTTCCAGCGAGAACCATTCGCTTTGCATACAATATTTCAAATGAAAATCAAATTTCAAATTAATTGCTTAAAAGTCAATTTTAATTTGAAATGTTGTATGCAAGGCGAATGTTTCTCCCTGGAAAAATTTCCAATTATTAATATAGTTTCAATCGATGCTGGATTTAATTAAGTTTCGTGTTTACCCCATGTCGGTGGCTCACGATAAATATTCCATCTTGTGCTGCGTTTGTAGCCTTGCCAACATGTAATAGTGAGAAATTTTACAGGCTGGGCGTCGTTCCATGTGGTTTAGTCGGTAGAATGTCAGTGTGCTATACTGATGGCCCGGGTTCGAGTCCCGGCATGGAATCTTTTTCACTCCTTTGCGCCTTTTAAGCAATTAATTTGATATTTGATTTTCATTTGAAATATTGTATATAAGGCGAATGATTCTCTCTGGAAAAATTTCTAAGTATTAATACAGCGATGAATTTTAAAATAAACTTTTGCTGTAAATATAAAATCTTATCTTTTTACCGTACTTTTTAGCAAAATATCGCTATTTTGGAGTCCTATTCTTCTAAAACATTTAAAATTTTTCCACTTAAAAAACAATGCTTATTAACTGCCATATTTTTTTATTAAGTTCTATGCTTGATATTGAGTTCAAGCTTGATATTTAGAATGTGTAAGTTTTTTTAATTTGTTGTTATTTGTCATTGCTTTATTAAATATGAACATGGAGACTAACGGATATTAATACAACTATTATTTATAGAGCGGCATGATAAGCGATATTTATTTAAATTTTTTATTCCCGTGTATATTGTATTTTGTGAATATGAGCTAAATAGATTTGGTATGTTTTATAGGAAAAGACTGATCTAGGAAATAGAAAAAAAAAACGATTAAGAAAAATCATGCGTTAAGCGTAGATTATAAAATACTTTCCAACACTTTCTGAATGCTTTAACAAGACATCGTAATTTAGGGAAATGACGTAAATAAGATAACTAAGTAAACATTTCAGAAAACGCATAAAACATTTGAAAAACTGATTTCAACAGTTACCGTCCATAGCCAAATATGTTTTCCAATTCTTTTGAACAGCCCTGTATTTGATCTGTAGGTTGATACACTGAAAAAAAAATGAAGTACTCAAAAATGAGTAATCCGACGTACTCATATCGAATTGAATATTTTTGGATCAAAAATGAACCTATGCTTTCTCTATTTTGAAACATCACATGTTATAAAACCCAAACAAACGAATAGTTTTGCACCCTGTAATGGTTCATTTCATTTATAGCGGCATAGCGGCATAAATGATGTTTATTAATGTAAATATTAAATTATGCACAGCATTTTAAAAATAATTTAAAAGTACTTGGCAATAATGCTCTTGTCATAAAAATATTCGATTTGAGTATCTTGCTAAGAATTTTGCTATTTTTCTTAATAAATAATCAATTAAACATTTCTTGTTAAGAACTTTGAACGGGAAATAAATGTCAGTACATTTTTACTTTAAATTTTAGGTTGTTTTTTTTTTTGGGGGGGGGGAGTGCATAACGATTCATATTTCATCACAACCATGGAATAAAAAATGAATACATGTGTTTCTCAACTTTGAGTACATTTGGATCGGAGCTATTTTGAGTATGTGACGCATTTAAAATTGGGTACTTCTTACTCAATTTTGAGTACCCATTTTTTAAGTGTATATATACTATATAATGGGAAAATTTAGTTTAGCAAGAAAACGCCTAACAGGTTGAAATTCTTTTTCAGCAATTTATACTAATGTAAGGAAAGATACTTGAATATTTTTGTACAACCCTGTAGTTTACCTAGAATCTTTATTACACGCTACTATTTAGTTAAAATTTAATTCAAACTAAGACACTCTTAAAACTGCTGAAATCACATTTCCAGAAATTATCATTTATAGACGGCCTTGTATCCATTTCCTTGCGTGACCCTGTGTATCATTTTATCCATATTCTACAAACATTTATTGGTAAATTAAATGCAGTTCAGCGAAAAAAAAACATAACTCATTTAAAAACCACCTTTAAGCAATTTGCGCCCATACCCAGTAATCCTTACGAATACTTTTGTGTAGCCTTGTATAGGAATTATAGCATTTATATACACGATACTATGCATAAATATAGTGAATCATAAAAGCGCATATCATAATTAAAAATACATTTCCAGCAAACATCGCTAATGAACAGTACTTCGGATACAATATAGTATCTGAAATATTTTGGGTGTCCCTGTAAATGCTATATACGTATTATTCGTATTATAAATGAAATAATTTATAGTACGTAAACCTAAGCGACATACATCAATTTCATTATATATGAAATAGATTAACATAATTAAAGTATGCTGCAAACAATTCCCTCCACCCCTATATCATTATGTATTTGAATTCCTTTTTTAGCCCTGTAAATGAACAATAGCTATTCTGTGCATCGCATAGTCAACAGAATGCATATTTTAGTGCCCTTCATAAATGCATATAAATTTTATTATGTTTGAAAGCGTGCGTAAAATCATTAAAAATCATTTGAAACGATTTTTTTCCATAGGCCGTAATGTAACGGAAAACTTTTGGCTGGCCCTGTAAATGAACAAAGCATGCTACAAACTTCATTACAAATAGGTACCGTGCTATACCTATAAACGTCAATAACATCCAAAAATTTCAGGGCAATCCGAGTATATTTTCGGGAGTTAGAGTGCGGACAGACTGCTAGACGCAGAGACAAACCTAAGTCATAAGCACTTTTCAACTTATGTCCTTATGTATCCTGTATTATATGAACTTTTAAAAAATATATACTAAAGCAGTTTAATCTATAACTTCCTATCAGGCATGAAAAACACTTTATTTCAATGCTTAAATATCATATTTTACTTTTTAGTGCCAATAATTACGTGTATCATAAACGTAGAAAATGAATTTACAATAGAAGAAAATTTAATAACCGATTCAGAATGTCTATAATTAAATGTTTGATTAAAATCACAAGCACAAAAATTCTTACATACAATTTAAAAAAATAAATATACCAATTTGAAAAACACTAAAAATAATAATTAGTATTTATAATTGTACTATTAAACAACAGCAAAATACAATAAATAAATTAAATGCACTATTAGATTTAACAATATCTCAAAAATATTTCCGTATGGTATAAGGAATTACTATTATTTCATAATTTTGGCAAATGTTAAATCTGAAAACATTGGTTTGAAGATTTAGGATTTAAAAAGATAATTTAAAATATTATTAGCACTAAAAGAAAATTCTTTCAAATGTTTCACTACTGTAATATGTAAAAATATATTTTCCCAGTATAATGTTAATTTCTAATCTGAAACAGTTTCGTAATCTCATGATAATCGAACATCATATTTAACCCCAAAATAATAATAACTATAAGTGTTAGTAATCAAAAAATAGTAAGAAGCCGATAAAATAATTCCAAATCATTGTCGTTCCATACATTTTCAATCTCAAGTAAGAGTAAATTAATGTTTATATTAATTCCAGTATGAACTTAAGCCTGAATCAGTCTCTGCACAGATTTTTTTTTTTTTTCAAGCGATGGCAGATTAAGATATTTTTCTTTACAGTTATCGAATTGAAAAATATCGCTTCTGACATAAAGATCAGTCTCTTACAAATATAACATAAAACTATTTAACTCATAATATACAAATCAGGAACAAAATATTTAAATTAAATAACACTTACATATACGTTCCATTAATATCCGTGTATCCTAAAATGGTCATTTCCTTATCTTAAAGTGTTGTAGACTTGGTGATGTTCTAAAAACAGTGAACAATTTCCCGCGTCTTCTCATATTTATTTTTCTGTGGGCAGACGATTTTCAAGCAGGTGTTCTGTTACAGATTATTTGTTTTTGTATACAAGAAATATTGAACTTGAATGCGCAGTAATTTTCTGAAAGTATCGTTAATTAAAATTTTGTATTTGAAGACATGTCCTATATATTTAACCTTTTCTTTTTATCCGTACCAAATAATTCAAGTTAAATGTATTGTAAAGTTCCTTTTTTCTAAATAATCATAATAATAATATTCTTAATTAGAGTTTATTAGATAAAACATTGTTTAAATTTTTAAAAGGTGTAAAAATAAATTTAATGGTATTAACGACCCCGCCCCCTTTTTCTTCTTCTTTTTTTTAAAGTAAAGTTTGTTTTGCACAAATTTTGTATATTTCTTTTATTTTCGGAAAATGCTAATTTTATTTAAAAAGTCTGAAAGAAGTAGAATTTATGACTTGAATACAAATTATAAAAATATTCTAAAGCAAGAAATGCATAGATGACTAAACTCTGAAGACTCTTTCTACGTGCTCATTAAAAGGTGCAGATTTAACTGTAATAGAAAATTTTTAGTTTGAAACCACAGAAGTGTTTCGAATAATCCTGGTCGGTAAAAAAAGAAAGAAAGAAAGAAATTTCCTCCCAGCAAACTAAATATGTAAAGTGTATAAATTTAATAATCCTAATTCTAAATATATTATCCAAATTCTAGATAAAATTGAAATCATGAAAAAGTATACATTCACTGTCTTAGATATCAAATGGATAAAATATAGCCTGAAAATTTAGTTTATTAATGCTTGTATCGTGCACTTTATTTATTATGCCCCCCCCCCCTCTCCCCTTTAGTGACAGAATTTACCATTTGCTATCCACTAATATATTTTCATTCCTTATGCCGCTATAACTCGTGACTGCTTAAAATATTTCTCTTCATTTTCAAAGATTTTTGAAGTTCATATTTTTGTCACACTGTGACTTACAATATAGTGGTTTTTTTTGTCACATATGTGACGTGACGTACGTTACATAGCAGTGACATAACAGTGACGTCACATTTTTTCTTAATTGCCAGAAAAATATAATTTTACAGTAAATAACATGTTTTAAAGAATTTTCGTAATTTTTTAAAGTTTTCTAAGAAGTTCACATCTCAGTCACAATGTGACATCACTGAGTGGTGGCATTTTGGTCACAGATGTGACGTGACCACAGTGACTTACAGTGACGTCACAATGACGTCACTGTGACCATGCATGCTATGAGGGTTGTATATCACTCCAAACAAAAGGAAAAAATTCCAAACACCTTGAATATTAAAGACGTGAATTATCACATTGCTAACAAGGTGTAAACCAACTTAGTGAAAAAAGTCCAAACCGGGAATTGAACCCGGGCCCGTGGAATTGATCTCCAGTGCTCTACCACTAAGCCACAAGGACGATGCCCAGCCTGGCATCTCTCACTTATATAAGTCGGTAAGGCTGCTACCGCAGCACTAGATGGAAAAGTCTTCATGAGCACACAATTTAGTGGCGTTACATGAGACGCAAAATGAACCCAGCATCGCTGAATATACAATTTTAATTAATTAAAATTCCAAACACCTAAAGAATTTTGATGTACGTTGATAACGGTATCATTACCGGGAGGGCAGGGGAGTTCGAGGAATGATTACGTATGATATCGTAAGGGAAGGGGAGGGGGTACAAAAGTTGCTGAAACTTTTTAAGTACAATCAGCATAAAAATGATTTTTGATCGGAGACAGTTTTTGTTAAAACCGCACAAAGTGTGTCATAGCTTTGTATTATTGTCTTCTCTCAAAATATAAATAATGGACAGCTACAAATTTCCTTAAATGCAAACTATTTTACACTTCGTAATCGTCAACATGAATTGGAATAAATAATAACCGCTTTAGAATTATTGGGGGTAAAAAAATTTTTAAATCTTTTTACATACAATCAGTAGAAAAAAAACTCACCTAAGTTTATTCTGAGACAGTTTTCCGTAAAATAGCACAAAAGGTGTCCTTGGATTTGAATTATTGTGCTCTTTCAAAATATAAATGCAATTTTCGATATAATGGACAACTACAAATTAAAATTGCACAAATTTCGATTTTTCAAATATTAATACTCACTTTTGGCACTTATTTCAGTTCCTTGGATCAAGATAACCCCCCAAAATGATATAGTTTATAAACGCTTCGTTAACTCTTTGCACTCGTGGTGTGACGAACACACAACACAGGTGTTGCAAGGTGTCGCGCGTAAATTGGGTCTAGAAATGCTCTGGACACCATTATTTTACAGTAATTTTTTTGCTTTATCTAATTGCAGAATTATTTGCATTTAAAAAGGGCGAAATAAAGTGTAAAAAATTAGTGGTGGACGGAACATTTGTAGCCCCGATGTACGCGGGGAACCTGGTAACATATGTGTTGTCTGTCTAGATTCGTAATGCAGGTACCGTTACAAAGCTATTTAAGGTTTTTCACTATGGAGATCACAGTTCAATAAGAAAAGTAAGTGTTGCCATTTGAAATTTTCAAAATTTTGCCAATGAAACAGTAATTGTTGGAGTTTAATTGTTGTTTTTCATATGATTCTTGAGCGCATACCTCAAAATACTGTAAACCACAATTTCCTTTAGATTCTGTGAACGCTATGATAGCTAGGGGCGCATATATCTTGATATTTGCTTTATAACCCCCCTGTACTAATAAATTTGTTAGTTCTATCTTCGCCTTATATATCTGCCTTTTATATCTGCCAGATTACCCTATAAACGGGATCACCCTTTTCTAAATCGGTGGTATTTTTTTTTTTCCTCCAGTAACAAAAGAAATTGTTCTCATTGATTTTTTTTTTAATTATGCCATAGCATAAGGCGGCCAAAGTGTAAACTATTTGGCTGTATATAAGTAAGTGAAATTGCGCAAAATCTCAAAAAATACTGATTGGAATGAACACCCATGTTGAAATCATTTTAAATAGTTGCAAAACAAACTGCAGTTAAACCCTTCCTGCATGAATTTTTTCCTGTAGAATTTTTTTTTTTTTTTTTGAAAGTTAGCTAAATAATAACACAAGCCAACAGCTGTTTTGGTGCCTAGGTTTTTGGAGCTGATTTTATATGAATTTGATGTCCTGAATTCAAATATGGCATTCAATTTTGCCTGGGAGCTCAAATATTTAAGATATAGAACTTTTTGTGAAACATATGTTACACTATTTTAAGTTAAATCCATAATTAAACTAAAATAAAAATAAAATAAATAAACACAGAATTTTTTTAATAATATACAAATGTTAATTTTCATTATTATAATATACATATATTCAAATAATATTTTTAAGAATTATATTATACAAATATATTTACTCACAAAGATAGAGAAATAAGTCATCGATGAGACCAATTCTCACTGAACATTTCGGAAGCTTCTTTTCCGTGACATTCTTGAATTTATTTTTGAACAATCCCCTTTTAAACTCCAACAGTAATCTGCCATAATGTGCGTATCCCATCTTCCGTGGTAGTGGTCCTACATAGTCTTAATATCCTGGTGAAATCTTTCGCCCTGTTCCTCACTGGTGTCTCCTACATTTTCAGGAAAATACTCTAAGTGGCTGTGTAAATAGTGCACCTTAATGCTCATATTACACCCAAGAGATTTAAAACTATTAAGCATTTCGTTTACCAGTTCTACATAGTTTTCTGCTCTGTGTTTGACCAGAAAGTTTTCGACAACTGCAACAAAAGAAGTCCAGGCTTTTCCCTCAGTCTCATTCATCGAATTTACGAAGGCAGGATCCCTAATCAGTTGTTTTATTTGTGGCCCGTCGAATATTCCTGATTTAATTTTTTCATAACTCAATTGGGGCATTTTCTCTTCTATATATGCAAAGCATGACCCGTTCTTATCAAGAGCCTTTACAAACTGCTTCATAAAACCGAGCCTGATACGCAGTGGAGGAAGTATGATTTTGTCTCACCCAACTAAGGGGTTATTAATGATATTCCTTTCCCCAACATCCATGTTTTCTCTCTTAGGCCACTCGTTTCTAACCCAGTGGTGTGTTTTATCCCTGCTATCCGAAAGACACAAGAAGCAAGGATATTTGGTGTAACCGCTTTACTGTCCAAGTAGAAAGTTTACCATTTTTAAATCAACACATATCACCCATTGATGTTCATGATACTTTAACTTGTCAAAGACCAAAGCTATTGTGTTATATTCTTCATTCATTTTCGTTGAGTGAGCAATTGGTATTGAACCATATTTATTCCCAATGTGTAGAAGGACACATTTTAAACTACGCTTTAAGCTGTCTACAAATAAGCGCCAATGATCTGGAAAATATTCAGAAAGACCCATTTTTCAAGAGTCCTTTAATTTTGTGACAAAATACAAGATTGTCTTCTTGGGAGAAGAAGGGTAGTAGACCCTTTTCTATTGTGCGGTAAAAGGTAATTTTGGTTCCTTGATCCAGTAAATTTTTGTCCTTCAATCTTGAAGCCAGTAATTCAGAAGCTTCTTTTGACAGGTTGAGATCTCTGGTGAGATCATTTAACTCATCCTGGTTGAAACGTTGAGGCATTGATGACATCTCCTCATAATCACTGTCACCTTCATAAGTATCGGAAGGATGATCAGAGGGACAGTATTCATCCTCTCAGAGCTCTGGTTGCTGGTAAAACGTTGGGATCGGCACTTACTTCCTCTGAGTGAGGAACCGGGCGTCTTGCAGAGACTAAATAAGGATAAGTCCACTTACTATGTTTCTTTCGATTAATTCCTTAATATTTACTAGGCAGAAATAAAAATCATCGAAGTGGTTTTGGGGTTCTCTCCAAACCATCGGTAAACCAAATTTGAGACAATTTTCTTTTCCCGTTAGTCCACTGTCGTAAGTGTTCTGTACAAGTTTTACAGACCTGATGCGGTGCCCAGGTTTTATCCTGATCACCAAGTTTAACACCAAAGTGTCCAAGATAAGCTCTCTTTACAAAGTCAGTAACATTTTTTCTGTTCTCTTTTAACACGTATTCTCCGCATATGTAGAAAAACACATCAGGATGATTTACACAACTTATTCTACTTGAACTCATTTAAATTATATTCAACAACACAAATACAACAATCTACAATACAGTACGTTTTAACTTAACTTTATAAGAATTCTATACTAAACACAAATATCGCAAAAGGTCAACAACGTCTACCCTCCACGGAGAAAACTCACAAACTAACCTTATCTCTTTGCGGCTTTTCCATTTGGCTTTATGATGGATGAGAGGCACGAAATCATAAGCATGCGCAGAACCTCAGTTTTACTTGCACATCTGTTTTTTTCAAGGTCTTGTGAAATTTCAGTGCCTCCCAAATCGCTTTGAGCGTTGCGACAGGCCCATGTGTCAAAGGCCAGTTTAAGCGTTGAAGGTCACTTCAGTTCTAAAAAATCTTTAGTTCTCTTCGCATAGCTAAAAAAGTGGAGCTGATAGAGAAAAACTGATTTCATATTTGGATTCAGTGTCCCAAAAATATCTAAAATCAGCTGAAAAATTATAGGCACCAAGAAAAAAATTTTTTTTGTAGGCCTGTGAATCTAACATGATCAAAAATCACTCAAAATTCGAAATTTTCAAATACACCTTAATTTAAGGTCAATTTAAGTTCGTGCCATATATGTCACACCATGCATTAGCGACTACTTTTCTAAACTGGTGAAATCAGCATTAGTACTTACATGCAACTCTCAAAATCTCAATATATATACACGTATATATATATATTGAAATAACTTATGAAATCTATTTGTGTGTGTGTTTCAGTGAACAGTATTTGATATATATATCGTTTATTGAAAAATGAATATACAGTAACTGATACATATGTCATTTATTGAAAAAGGAATTTACAGAAATTGATACATGTATCGTTTATTGAAAAGTTATCTGATACATATTTGATTTAAAACTACAGGCTTCAAAAATGTGTAACTGATACATATTTTTGACTGAGAACTACAGTCTGCAGTAACTGACACAATGTTCTTGAAAACTACAGTCACCCGATGACCCTTCACACAGTGTGAAACTTGGCAAAGCAATGTCGGTCTTTGTTCAGACAAGGTAACACTTCCCATTTTTGACAACATATAAACGATTTGTTGGTGCAGTTGAGGTATTTACAACGTTGTCTTTCATCTAGCCATTTGGGAACGTGACCAACGGAGTCCAGCCTTACATCAAAAGTAGGCACAACGGCTACTTTACCTTTCTTCTTCTTATCATTTATCTTTTTATCCAACTTATAACTCGGTTGTCCACGTTTACGCGTATCACGCTTGTTCACTTTGCACAACACATCAACTATAGCTACTTTAAAGTCTACTAGTGCATACTGTCTTTAGGGTTTCTTCTAACAAGAGCCAGCTATTCACAGAAACTAAATCAAATAAATGGAACACAATTTTGCGATACCAATTTCTTGATCTGGAATTTATTCGGTAGTATCCTAACATTCTGTCTAAAAGATCCACTCCGCCCATGCAGCTGTTATATTTATATACACTTACAGAATACGGACAAGGGATGTATTTGTAGGCCTACTCCTTCTTGAAGTAACTCTTTTTCTTAGTAGTTGGCTTACTTCCAGCATATGTAGACAATATGTGCACAACTTAGTTGTCATACCATGATATAAGGGAAATATCCACATTATCTATCACTGCCACATTTTCCTTCATTATCTCTCGTCCTACTTTCTTCATTGTTGACTCAGTTGGATTGTTGGTATTGGCGATACAACTCGGACGTACTGTTCAAATTCTTTCGGTCAAAATTCCGTCTCTCTGCGGGTACACTTCTGATGAACCAGTTATCAAATAAAACTTTGTAATTCATATTACGAGGCACTGCTTGAACCAGTCTGGTGACAACATTGCTGCTGATGCCTAAATCCGGAGCACCAGGAGGAAGAACGTTGTATCGTTACTCAGCATAAATATCAATATCACAGCTAAACAATGAATCTATTGCAAAAACTTCAAAATAATTTGTATCGTCCAGCGCCACATCATCATCAGATAGGTCTGACAATTCACTCTCATCTCCTGCAGAAAGATTCATGATGGCATTGGAGGAAGAACCATAAAATAGCCTGGGGTCCATTCCTAGACAGCGTCCATATCTAAAATAAAACTTTGGGGATATTCACTTTTCGATTATCGCACGAATGAACACATTCATGATGGTGAATAAACAAATACGCATTTCAACCACTATGAGAAAATGCAACGTGTCAATGCATGGTGTGACATATGTGGCACGTATCGATTTTTACGTACTACATACGCCAGAATTTGTACAATGTGTTACCATCATGATATGTTATTCACAAGACACTTACAAACACAGCTGTATTTTTTTCAGTGCAATCTTCGTCTTTTTTCCACACAAAAACAACAAAAATATTGACTATCGAGCAACACAAAGTAGCAACTATAAATTTCTCACCGTTCGCCTCTTTGTGGCGTCAAAATCCGCTCGCAAGGAGACAGCACCTGTTGGCATCACATGCGTCACCCACTGACGTATTAAATGAAGAAGAGTGGAACTTCTGCGATTAAAAAGAACTGCGGAACTACAGTAAATTCAGTATGTGCCATATATGTCACGGTATGCAGGAAGGGGTTAAGATAGTTTTTAAAAAATAATTAAATAACTCTTTGGCACATAGAGCTGTAATTCTGGATTCGCATACTTGAAGCTTGTAGAAAGCGATATGTGTTGAATATTTTATAAGTTATAATAAATATTATTTTAAAATAATACTTTCGTAATTTATTTACATTGAAATTAATATTCGAAAAAAAAATTATTACAACCTGTGCAATATTTAACAAAAATCTCTATTTTAACGCTTTAAATATAAGAATCCAAAATTACAGTCCATTCCGTCAAGTAGTTTTTGAGTTATGTTCAGAAAACTAACCCTCTTGCAGTTTTATGTTTAACAGTTAAAAGATAATTTCACATTCGGCGTTTGATCTTCTCCGAATAACTGCCCGTTTAGTATCGAAGATAAAATTTACCGAAAATCAAATATGTTGTAAATATTGATTTCCGTATTAAAGATGTTCGTAGATTGTTTTGATTTGAATACAGACACGCTTCTCCACGCTTATTTTTTAATATAAAGTAACAACAGACTTGGTTCCCAATCGAATGGATATTTTAAATATCGGGTTAAAATTTCTGGTGCGAATTTTTCTGTTCCGAATAAAAACTAAATGCTATAAATAACGCATAATTGAAAAACTTCTATTTTTTAAAGTGAAACAATTAGACTTTGAACGAGAAAGTTTAATCAATTAATTATATGAAATAAGTACTACTTTGAAAGATCACAAAATATCGTTAACTCCTATTTAAAAAATTTTGCTCTTTTCATATATGTTTTTATTCGCTTTAAAAACAGCAGACGTAGGAAATATGATGCCACAGCCATTTAAAACTTTAAATAAATTTTAGTTATGATGATAACATAAATGATGTACAGTCGGCTCTTGTTAATTCGAAGTCGTCGGGAACACAAGAAATGTTCGAATTATCCAGAGTTCGAATTAGGGAAAGTATGAGAGGAAAACATGTTTAAAGGGGTACTATTACAAAGGAATTAATATTATAGTATTTCTTAAATTTATTTCGGCTGTTACCGTTAGAATATGACTTAATATTAAATTAAAAGTTTCAAATATATAAAATATTAAAATAAAATATTAAAATATAAATATATATAAAATATATATAAAATATATATAAAATATATATAAAATATATATAAAATATTAAAATAATATTAAAATAATATGAATAAAACATTAAAATTAATAATACATTATAAAACAACTGCATTTAAAATTACATTTTTATTGAACTATAATTTTCTTACCTGAAATTAGATGACCATTTAAGGAATTACTTACACTTATTTATCATCTCTATGAAAAAAATTATCAATTGTTGTTTGCTTAGTCCTATTCATTTTTGACTTTATAGTCAGTTTTTCTATTTGTAACAAACAGTTAAGTTCTTTGTCCGATAACGGGTGCATCAGGATAAATGTACACAAACACTCAATTGATTGTGCAATTGACTTTTCTGTAGGCAAGGAAGACACTTGGGATATAGTAGCAGAATCGCAATTTCTTCCGCAGTTAAGGGTTCAGATACCTAACTATTGTTCTAAACTATTGTCGGCTGCTACGTACTCTGCGAACGTAATATCGCACTGGAACTTTTCAGAAAAGGTTGGAAATTCTATTTCTTTGAAAGCTCTGTCGTTTTCGTCATTTGCATTACAGCCACTCTTTTTGGATGGATGGATAAATACGGCATGTCGAAAGCATTTTTCTATTGCTTCAGGTTGTACGGCGTCCCACGCCGCATATAAATCGTTGATGGCTGTGAGTAATGTTATGTCGTAGCTTTCTTTAAGATCAATCGAAAGTAAAATTAGTTCTAGAATCCTTTTATGATAATGAGTTTTAAATTTTTGAATTATACCTTAGTTCATCTGTTGCAGTTGTGTTGTAGTATTAGGGGGTAAATATTCAATCTTTATAGAGCTCAGTGTTGGTAGTTTACAATGATTCTGCACATTATCTAGGAGCAATAGAATTTTTCTGTTTTCACGAGAAAAATTTTTAACCAGTTCTTTTAACCAACTCACCTGATGCAGATTTCACGCGTCATACAAGCATTGGCATTTGCCATATAATGAACAGGCAGTGCTTTAACTCCTTTGAAGCAACGCGGATTAGTTGATTTACCAATACCTAACAATTTTAACTTCTCACTTCCTTCCATATTGGCACTATGGAACTATTAATAAAGAGGAACAGACATATCCTTAAAATAGTGAAGCTTCAATTGTAACCGATATCGCAGACGTTGTTTATCGCCAACGGAAACTTCCACCAGTAGATTTATCTAGAAATCTTCAACTTATTCAAACGCCTTATTGTTACAAAATTTCAGTCATAAATAATGTTAGAAACTGATTTTCATTTTTACTGGTAGGAGTTTACTTTGGCGATAATTAGGTCTTGCGTTTCCGCCATATTGTGACAACCAGGGAAACAAATTGACAGTTTTACAAGGTATACAGACATCAGTAAAAACAAACAGAAATTTTTACGACATTTTTGAGAAAAATTTCAGTGAAAAAGACTTTTAAATAACAAGAAATTTTCTATTTAATTTTACTGGTGGGACGTTTGCCCTGGCGGTAATCAGAAAGTGAAGATCCAATTTAAAAAAAATAGCCGCCATCTTGTGACAACCTCGTCAGTTACTTCACTCGCAACTGGTAGACAGTACACTCCTCTTTATTCATAAGTCCATTATTAGCGCATACCATCACAGTTATCCTGTATTTTCTAAGTTTATCACTTGTGCACGTTTCACCTTTAAATGTTAAAGTATTATTAGGAAGAAGCCTATAAAACAATGATCGTCATAACATTTGCAAGAAAATTATACTTCAAAATTTATATTGGAAAAATACTAGTGCGAACAGAATATAAAAATAATCGCCTGTGGCAGGCCTGATGTGATGATATTATTTTTAACGTCTGTAAATAAAGTCCGGTGTATCTAATATTTTTCTGACATGGTCTGTACATAATTGCAAGTTGTAGACAATTTTACGAATTCATCACCACTTTCTCAATGCTAGGACTGTGCACTGACAGATAAAAGGCGGCTGTCATAAGCGGATTTCTTTAACCCCTTGAGGAGCAGTGGAATATTTATGAAACCGCTTGATTTTAATTCCCAAATGCCACATTGTCGCCAGAATTTTGGTAAAAAAAAATTCGTTTTATGGTGTATGTGAAATATACCTTTTTCTTATTTACAAATATTTTTTTTTTCAAATTCCGGTCATTAATTTCAGCACTTTAGCAATGGAATTGCTTTGCCCCTGAAAAGGATAAGCGTTTGTACATTACACTGCATTTAAACACCGGTATTTTATAAATATTTTCGTTGACATACTTAATTTCAGAAACATTTTTCTAACAAATGGATTTGGACGCTGTCATCGAAATACTCAAGGCCAGACACGAGTTGTGACGTCATCACTAATCGACCGATTCTCACTAGTGTTGAAATTCACACCGAAAAATTTTGAATAGCAATTTTCCTTTATTTTATTTGTGGAGTATCTGTCATCTTTTAAAACAATAATAACTATTTAAACTTACTGGTGACTATTCGGAATTCCTAAATAAGAATTCAGTCAGATGCGGAATGTTGGAGTGTAGCAGCATCTGGTTGATTTTTTATTGGGGGATTCCAAATTCTCACCAGTAATTTTAAATAGTTATTATTGTGTTATAAAATGATAGATATTCCACAAATAAAATAAAAGAAAATTGCTATTCAGAATTTTCCAGAGTGAATTCCAACACTAGTGAGAAGTCGGTGGATTAGTGATGACGTCACAGTTCGTGTCCTCTTGCCTTGAGTATTTCGATGGCAGCGGTTTACGCTGGCCGTAGGAAAACACTCCATCAGGTTTATAGCTTGGAACTACGGTTCCTTTTTCCCTTTCCCTTTGCCTTTTCCCCTTAATCTCAGATATATAAGGAGCCGAAAACTTTTTTTAAATACTGGTACGAAAATTGAAGGGATCGCATACACGCTGAAAAAAATCCGCCTTCGGCAGCCGCCATTTCTGTGTCAGCGTTCAATTCAGGGGTCGGTGGACTTTCGAAAGATTACGTCATCTCGTTTAAACCCACCGCCCCCTGAATACTAATGCTGAGCTCAGACACAAAAATGATCATAGGCCGACTTTTTTCAGTATTTTTATGGTCCCCTGATTTTGTATACCAGTAATTTTTAGAACTTTTTCCGCCTAGTTTTTCTAAGATTAACTGAGCTAAAGAAAATATTTTTAAAATAATGGTGTCAAAATTCATGGGACCGTATAAACTCTTTAAACAATCCGCCTGCGACAGCCGCCGTTTTTGTATCAACGCTCATACTTGTGTCAACACATTGAGGGGACGGTGTTTAGTCGGTCAGTTAAAACCTTGTCGTTCCAAGCCAAATTTTTCGAAAAATATTATGTAAAAAAATGTATTTTATAGGCTGAGAAAACATTTAGGAAGACTTGAACCTAAAAAGTATATAAACTATGCCTATTTTTGGTCTCCCTTTTTTTATTCAGAAATTCCGGAAGATGAATTTTTACTTATTAAATACAGCAAAAAACACTTATTCTGGTATGAAAACGTTATTTCTGAATAAAAAAGAGAGTCAAACAGTTAATCATACTGTCTTGATCTAAGGAACCCAAGTATGGTGACACAAGCTGTTATTACAATTAAAAAAAAAAAAAAAATGCAAATTTAAACATATAGGCGACCCTATTTCAATGACTGCAATTACAATCTAAACGAAGACAGTTTGTCGTTTCTAAAGGCAACTTTTGTGTGCTTTTATCGTAAATTGTCAGTGAATAAAAGCAGGTACATTGATATCGACTGTACAATGAATTAAATTTGAAATGAAATGTCATTTTGTACGTATGGAACTTGTATAGGGTATTTTTCTTAGTAAAAAAAAAATCATAAAATATATCGTTTTTTTTCGTTTTCTAATATATATCTTTCACTTCACACCAAAGAGCAAAAAACAATCACAGCTAGGAAAAAAAGTAAAGAACCTCAATTAGGAAAAACAGTAAGGGAAATTTCTGTAAAACATATAACAGTTTCTCAGTTTAAAACATGAAATGTTTTCTCATCTACATAATTTATTCGAGAATCAGCGAGTAAAATACAGATTTTAAAAATTAAAATGATATATTATTATGTAACTTTAGGCAGTTTTGATGCGTAAATAAAATTTGAAAACAAGTTTGAGGTAAGATTCCTTCTTTAAGCATTTTTTTTTAAGTCTTTGACACAAAACTTGGTACTGAATTTTAAGTGTTATCTTTAACAATAAAAGAAGAAAAATTTAATTGTATTTCTGAACGTTAAAGAAGATTAATGAATTTAAAAGATTAATTTTAGTCCTAAGGTATAGCATATACCCTTTATTTACATAATCCGTGAATATTAATCGAAAGTTAATGTCATGAATAAAGGTAATAAATGCATATTTTATATTTTCTACATCCTATTTAATCCCAATTAACGCTTTCGTTAAGAGATACAAATAATTTCATTTTCAATCAATATCAACATATATATCATCTCTTTAATTTATTGAATTTTATGCCTTTATTAATGCCACTTAAACACAATGCTGCCAGATTGGAGACTTTTTTAATTCAGATTATTTGACTGTCACCACATTTTTAAAATAAGTATAATTCGCTTCATTTTTCAGAATTTTTAATCTATTTTTATATATGCCGAATTTTTTCTATTTCAAAAAAGCACTGCTTAAACGGCTTCAGTGTTGCCAGATGGGCTAGTTTTTTAAAAATCAGATTCTTGATTGGCACCAATTTTTTGAAATGGTAACATGTGCCTTATTTAATTACATATTAATTAAGGAGAAAAGAAAGTGGATTTTACCATTTCAAAAAAGTGGTGCCAATCAAGAAATCTGAATTTTAAAAAAGTAGCCCACTGGCAACATTGAACGGCTTCTCTGTATTAATAAAATATATTTTACTTTCTAAATTTCTTTTAATAAAATATATTTTACTTACAAAACTTTGCTGCTATTTCTTAATTTTGATAAATTGGGACTCTCAAAATATAATTCCACAGCTTATATTGTTAAAAAAATTTACATTAGGTTGTCCCAAAAGTTTCTTTCGTTTTTAAAAATGAGCCATGCGAAATATAGGAAACGAAGAGATTTTATTGAAGTATATACGTGCCAAACTGTTCAAGAACCTTCTTCTATCTCTACGGAAGTCTCACAATGCCTTCTTTTCAAAACATTTGTGATTTACTGGAAAAATACTTATCCAGGTGAATTTTTATGTCATTCAAAGAGTCAATTTTGTTTGGCGAAAGGAATTTTCGAGAAAAAGAAACAAACAGTGGACGGACGGAGAAATGCACGGAGAGTAGGGAGAGTAATGTAGAACTTCTCAATCCAATGCATGGAGTTTGTTTCTCACAACCAAAGTTAATTGTGACTTGGCGCTGTCATGGTGGAAGACAGGCTCTTTGTCTGTTTGCTAATTTCGGATATTTCCTGGCTATTGCTGCCTTCAGTTCGTCGAGTTGCGAGCAGTATCTTTCAGAGTTAATGGCATGGTTTGGTGGAGGTATCTCGTAGTAGATAACACCCTTCCAATCCCACCAAACAGACAGCAAATTTGTTTTCGGGTGGAGACAGGCTTTAGCTACAGGAATGAGATCTTTATATCGGCTAGATCTGTATTGTTTGGATCCCATGTTGTCATTAAGTATCCAACTTTCGTCCTCGGTGACCTATCATTTTTAAAAAAGGATCGTTTTCGCAGATGCAAATTCTTATTAGAACACCGCCCCCTGAATACTAGGCCTGAGCGCTGACACAAAAATGGCGGATGCTGAAGGCAGATGTTTTTCTGTGTGTGCACGGTCCCATGAATTTTGGTACCAATAATTTTTAAAAGTTTTTTCGGCTTCATATTTCTGAGGTTAAACATGGTCAAAGACATCTTTTATAAAATACTGGTGTCCAAATTTAGGGGACCGTACATACGTTAAAAAAATCGGCTTTCGGCAGCCGCTATTTTTGTGTCAGATTTCAGGCTTAGTATTCAGGGGTGATTAAAAAGTTACGTTCGTCACGTTATGAGCAGAGCAGTCACCAGCGACTACTTTTATATACTATTCCTACCACTGTTATAAAATATATTCTTTGAAGCATATTTCTTTGGCAGACGTTGTTAAGATTTTTGATTTCATAAAGAGGTACGATAGGAATTAAAAAATATCACATGGATCGCGTAAGAAAGTTTTGGGACAACCTAATATATAGTACACAATTAATATACATTAGGAAATTAAAATGTATTAAACAGGCTGCGTACATATTTACTAAAAATATTTAATAGAATATTTCGGCTTCTTTAATCACAGAAAAATATTATAAAGTCGCCAATGAACCCATTAAAGAATGACGTTGCGTTTTCTCAACTTTATTTTGTGATTTTTTAATTTGATTTATACCCGTAAAAGAGAAAAGTAAAATTTGCCCTATTTAATTAACACAATTCAGTGATTCATAAAGTAAAAGTGTTTAACAAAATGTTGTCCGAAATGATAAAATTTCTGTAAAACATGCAGGTCCTTAGTAGGTCAACGAGAGATTTTACATACTCTGAGATTTAAATACTATAATAGACATTTTCTAATGAGTAATGACATTTTCTAATGAGTAATGAGCCACACTTCTTATAAATTCCAATGAGTGTACGTACATTGATAATTATTCGACATATACACTCTACCAACTAAGCAATTTTACATTTTTCGGAAAGAATATGTCATTGTTTTTCAAAGTCTGTATACTGATAAAGATATTTTCTTTTTGTTATGAAGCTTATTAAAACCCGTATGGTCTTTTGTTCCATGTTCCTAGTTGCCAATTCTCACAATTGCTCAATACCACTATTTCTTAACGCACTATTTCGCTTCTCACTATTTTTGAATTACATTAACTCAGAATTCTACGAATTTTTAAAACGATTTTTATATTAGGAAATATTGATTATTAAATATGGAGAGAGTGGGGAACTGTGCAAACTATAACATGCAAATATGTGTTATGAATCATGTATTTACAGGGAGTTTGGATACCACCACACACTCTGTGTAGAATAAGCCTCCTTGCTATGACTTAATTAAAGTTGTCCAAAGCAGTGTTGCCACTCCTTTTTATATTGAGAATATTTGGATTGCTAACACTTTCCTGAAAAACTAAAAATTGCCTTATTTTAGCCTTATTTAAATTTGAACATTAATGCGAATTCAATTCTGTTTGAAAAAAGTTGTGGGACATAAGCAAACTGAAAAAAAGGGAAATATCATCAACATTGAACCAAAATAAAATCAACGATGCATACTTTTCAAGAACATTGCAAAAGAAAAATTAAGACGTCACATAGTCCCTCGTAGTTGGAAATGCATTACCATTGCAATGAGTGTTAGTAAAGCACATATTGCAATAATTACGAATGGAATACATTACCACAATGCAAAGATGGTCTATAGTTCCAGTCCACCACCTTTTAAAGGGAGCTGAATGGCGGGCATTGCAAGTAACTCTTAGTTGTTTCAAGTAAACTGAACAGTATGTAACACGCAGTGTGACTATACATGAATTTCCTCTTTAACCCTTTATCTACTGCAATTTTTTTCATGTAATATTTTTTTTTTCAGTTACTACAATAAAAATTAAAGGATAAACATAAAAAAATACTCATCCATGAGAAATTTAATTATTTAGAGGTAATTAATTAAAGTGGTACTTTAAAGTACCGTCAATAACTATGACTAAAATATCGTATCAGAAAACACACACGTTTTTTCAAATTGCACCAGAAAATCTTTTCGATTTAATCAGGATGCGAAATATAAGCTTTTTCTTATTTACAAATAAATCGTTTGGCAAATTCCGGTGCCAATCATATATTTCAACACTTTAGAATTGAAAATGCTTTGCCTCTGAAAGGGTTAAAAAAAATATTATTATTATTATTATTATTATTATTATTATTATTTTAGGTTTCGATCTTGTTAACAGTCCTTTAGTTATGCGACGTCTATAGTCCAGGGACAACATGTTCTCTCGCAACTCCACATATGCAATATATGAATTTACTTATGCCGTTTCTAGCATAGCAAAAACGAGCCGGTGCAATAATTTTTTCGATTTTAAATTTAAAAAAAAATGAAACAGAAAAGAAATATCGGGGAAATCGTTACTACACCGCATTTTAGTAATTACATTCTAAAGCAGATGAAAACGATCGATAACTACACAGACGAAAAGTAAACAAGAAGTTTTTCTCCAACACCCAGCCTACCGACGGTATTTATAAGTACCACCGAGTAATTCAACTGTTAAATCAGATACATACACCGTTCGCCTAAAATAGCTAGAAACTGTATTCTAAGATCATTATGAACGCATAAAAAATCCAAAACTTATCTTATATCCTTTACTCTGTTTGCAGCAATAAAAAGACGAGCGTAACAATCTGTACAAATTGTCGGCACAAAACACATCGTCTGTGTCAAAGATAGCCTTCGTTAAAATAACAAACCTAGAACTACTGCTGGCATGCATCCTGATAAAGTGGAGTTAAAAGAGTGTTTTTGCATAGCACCAATAGAATATTAGTAATGTTTACTATGGGATGAAAGTTTAAACTGAGTGGTACTTATAAGTACCGTCAGTAGATCAGTGGTGGAAAATTGGCGCAGAGGAGGAGCCTATTGACACCACAAACATTTTATAGTATTCTGCAGCTTAATAAAAACGAAGAAATTATGTCATTAGATAAGTTGAAAAATATTTCTAAAATTTAGTGGTGTCAATAGGTTCCTCCTCTGCGCCAATTTTCCACCACTGGTAGATAAAGGGTTAACACTAAAACCGCACAAAATATCAATAGGAAACCCAGGACCCTGCTATGAAGAGGGGACAGCTTTTCATATGCAGGGCCAGATTACTAACGGAGCACAGTGTTGCCAGTGCACCACTTTTTTGAAATAGTAAAATTCGCCTTATTTAATGGCATTAATTAAGGTGAAATCAAGGGGAATTTTACTATTTCAGAAAAGTGGTGCCAATCAAGAAATCTGAATTTTTAAAAAAGTAGCCCACTGGCAACACTGATGGAGCAAACTTTCACCAGTTAACCCGTTGAAGGGCACCGGTATATTATATATACCACTTAATTTTAATTCCCAAATGCTACAGTGGCACCATAATTTAAAAATTAAATTTTTCTTTATATAATGTACGCGAAGAAACGCTTTAACTTACTTTCATATAAATTTGTTCATAAATACCGGTGTCACTCAATTATTTAAACGTTTTAGCAACAAAAGTACTTTGCCCATGAAAGGGTTAAAAAGAAAAGAAATTTTTGCCTTTTCATGACAGTAATTTTTCATGAATAAGTTTACGTGAATCATATATATCGTAAATCGTTTATAAGACGAAATTTTTAATAAAAATTACAGGTGGAAATTTGCCCCGTTGTTAATCTGGCCCTGTTCATATGTAGAGGTATTTAAATACGTATGTAATGCGTGTTGAAAAGGATGTTTGCTAAATAGAGGTTTCCATTAGTCGGGAATGTCCATGATAGAAGTTTTCTGTATTTACACATTCAAAATATTAACCCTTTCCGGCACAGTGTGCCGGGGTCGGGATAGCGAATTTTAATTCCAAACTTACGAATGGCACCAAGAATATTTAAAAAAAATTTTGCTTTTACAATGAACATTTAAAGTAACATGTTTTTAATTTCTAAAAAAATCGTTTTGAAATTCCGGTGTCAGTCAATCATTTCACCATTTTACAACAAAAATTGCCTGTGCCGGGAAGGGTTAAGTGATCGTGTGTGTTTAATTCTTTGTGGCAGTATATGGGATGAATGTCAGCGCCTGGCCCTTGAAGTACATTACTTATACTGACACATCAAATTAAACACTTTCAATGATTTAGAATGCATAATATAGGAAAATAGATACACATATTTATATGACTATATTTTTTGGTTTTATTCTTATCCAAAGTTTGGCTTTAGTCTTATTAAAAGTTCAAAATATTGATTGTAAGAAGTATAGTGTCGAGATATATATATAAAATATCTGTTTACTAAAATCGCTTACCAAATGTGGGAAGGGTTGTTATAAAATCAGTGGGCCACGACCCAGATTGGGACGAAACACCGGTTTACCGTCAAAAATTCTAAAATTCTTTCCATCTTCTATGACATTCGTTTCTAACCAGTGTGTCCAGTATGTTTTGTTTTGAGAGAAATCAGATGTCGATGCGACCCATAGTTAACGAGTTATATAACTATCTATCTGCCAATATTTGATAAATTAAATCCTTGATTATTTCAGGGCAGTAAAATATATTTCCTTATAAAATATTTCAATGACGATTCTTATGTAATTTTTCGTTGAATCCAATGGAACCATCCGTAGGTCCATACAAACCATAGCTACAGACTTATAATCATTTTTCTGCTGACATTTGACATATTCAGATAACTATGATAAGGTTGAAAGTGGTGAATGAAAAGCTGGAATTCAGGCTGTAAGCATATATTTATCCGACAAACCTAAATTTCGCCTCAAAACGTGTTTAATGCTTAATATTAGTCCCATTTTATCAGAAAAATTGAATAAAATCTATTAAAAAAGTACTTGACGCTAAATATAGCAACAACCGGTCATTTGACTTGCAAAAATTAAAATATTTAGAAGTGTACCAAAAACTTCTTCATAAAATAAATAAAATGTTCATTACACAGCAATAAGTTACGTAACAGAGTTAAATATTTTAAATAAAAAATCTGGTTGGAAATATATTTATTAAGGGGACCAGGAAAGCGAATTTTAACCCTTTCCGGCACAGGCAATTTTTGTTGTAAAATGATGAAATGATTGAATGACACCGGAATTTAAAAACGATTTTTTTAGAAATTAAAAACATGTTACTTTAAATGTTCATTGTAAAGGCAAAATTTTACTAAAATATTCTTGGTGCCGTTCGTAAGTTTGTAATTAAAATTAGGTATCCCGACCCGGGCACACTGTGCCGAAAAGGGTTAAGGAATAAAATGTTTTTTTACATTTTTATATCATTAAATAGTTTAAATTTTATCTTTCCAACGATGTGTCACACATGTTTCTATATATAAAAAAGAAGTGTTGGAATTATTCATTCTTTATAAGGGTACTTCACAGCTTAATGGCCATTGAAATCTTTAATTGACTTTTTCTCAAAACTTGAAATTTTCACGTTTGTGTTTCTTTTTTTCAATATCTATTAAACTTAAGAACTCAGATTTTGTTTAATACTTGTATACTTTAACACCGTGATTTAATAATTTTTAGAAAATTATTTATTTTAGGCAGTGAAATGTTATCAAAAATGCTAATTTAAAAATGATTTTCAATAAATAATTAATAATCAAGTTTCAGTTTCACTTAGAAAGAAAATGGTCTGCTAAAATACGTTAAGCATGTTATTCTAACTAATCTAAAAATTCTAGATTTTAATCTTTCACCATTTTTGAGAAAAAGGTACATAAAATTGGTGAATTTAACATGGCGGAGATAGGGCATTCCCGGTCCCCTAAAACTTGAGTAAAATTTTCGGTATGTTTAGGGTTAAAAATAAAAGAATATAGTGAATAAAGCAAATAAATAAATCGGAAATTAATAAAAAAGTTTAATAAAGAGAAAACATTACATGATTTAGTGTTGTTTGAAATGATTCTTATGTACAGTCGTGGAAAAAAAAGTAAACACCCCTACTAACTCCTCAACAAATTATCCTAGAAGAACGTTATTGGTACCGAACGATTGGAAATAAAGTCAACTTTTAAATTATGTATATAAAATTTGCTTAGGGGGCTATCTACATATTAAAAGGAACCATAACTTTGTTTTTTTTCAATACCAGTACACAATTCTGACAGCATAAATGAACTCTACATCCTTCAATTAGTCTAAAAACAAATTTTTATGCAATTCGTACAATAAATTTCCGAGAAATTAATTATTTTAAAACGAGCGTATTTTAAGGGCTGTATCCAAATTGAAGTTCGGTACTCGATTGTTAACCGAGAGAGCTCCGTTGTTGATCAAGGCACCTAAAGCAGGCAATTAAGCCTGTTAGATTACAGGATAGTATACAAAATTTCAAAATATTTAGTCACTTCTATCATAGACGGCCCCTTAAACCATCATTTTGCCGGGTTTTTTTTTTTGCATAATTTGAAAACTACTTGGAAGAAAAATGTGAAATTTTGGATTGCCATAAAGCAGGACTTAATAAATCTAAATGCATCAAAAAATTGTATGTTGCAATTCATAATTTTTTTTAATATTAATTTCATAATTCCTATCATAAAATTATAAAAATTGCAAATTCAACGTATTTATGTTTGGTTATATTAGTATTATTGCTACACAAAAAATTAGAACATTAGGATAATAATTTCAGAAGTTATAAAAATAAATATGAAAATGTAATTTAACATTAGAAGCACTCAATTTTGAATGTTTATAATTCAAAAACTTATCATTCAAATGACTTGAAATTTGGTGTCTAGGCATAGTTTGAACCAAAGATTAGAAATATCTCGTTAAAATTTTGTATTGCCATTGAAAAAAATGAATTTTGGATTCGTTTTAATATGTAGATGGCCCCCTAAGCAAATTTTATATACTTCATTTAAAAGTAGACTTTATTTCCAATCGTTCGGTACCAGTAACGTTTGTCTACGATAATTTGTTGAGGAGTTAGTAGGGGGTGTTTACTTTTTTTTTTCCAAGACTGTACCTTCGTCTGAGGAATAGAACGAGACCAGTCCTAAATTGATACGTCTAATCCAGGGGTGTAAAAATCTAGGCTCCAGCAGACAGTTTCTCACCACTAAATTTTAATAGATTTCTTCGCTTAAATTTAATTAGCATTTTTACAAAAAAATTAGACGAAATATTGGATGAAAAATAATGAATAAAATTTAGTGGTGAGAGATTGCCTGCTGGCGCCTAGATTTTTACACCCCTGGTCTAATCATTGTCCAGATAATTATGGGCCTTTAACACAAAAACGGCCATAGCTGTCATTTTGACCGGTGTTAATAAAAATATTTCGATTCAAACCAGAAATTTCTTTGTAAAATAAGTTTAAAATGCACCACGCAAAAAATAACTTGAATAAACAAGTTAAATAGTTTTAAATAAAAATTCTGGTGTGAATTTTTTTTTCAATACTTGAGTAAAATTTCCTACCGTTCTAGTGTTAATAACATGGGGGAATGGCAAAAGTGAGTACGTAGGCCAAAGTTGCAAATAAACGTTGCGGAAATAAATATAGCTGTTTCTTGAATGGATGTAGCTGCAAAATTGCCAAGACAAGTCTTAGGCTGGATGTGCTTTTTCGAAGCTTCCATATTCAATTTTACTCGCTATTTTAAAATGTGAATACGTACATCTTAACTCTCCATATAGTAATGCAATATTTATACGGGTTTTTGAATGGTTCGGATTTCTAGTCCTTTACAGTGTTGCCAGTAGTCTACTTTTTTTTTAAAAAAATTCAGATTTCTTGATTGGCACCACTTTTTTGAAACGTTGAAATTCCCTTTGTTATCGCCTTAATTAATATGTCATTAAATAAGTGGTATTTTGCCATTTCAAAAAAGTGGTGCCAATCAAGAATCTGAATTTTAACCACTTCACCGGCGACAGTTATGGGGAAACAGTGCTTTTACCCCCGAGTTATCTCGGGGCAAACGGTGAAGTGGTTAAAAAAGTAGCCCATCTGGCAGCACTGGTCTTTTATATATGATGTAAATACCCTCCAAAATTTCAAAATTTTATCTGTGAAAATAAAGGTAAACTAAGAGCGATAAAATTCTTCTAAAATTAACCCTTATCCAAAAGTATAAAAAAAACAGACTTTTGATACCTCTGTATAATCGCGAAAAGGATGAAAGATTATAATGAAGTGAAAGATTATTATTCTGAAATAGTGGTACTCAAAAGTAAGAACTCTGCGTGACCAGGCTGCCATAATAAAACTTTATTGAAATTTATCGGATGATGTCTTTTAACAATATAGCTGTAACACCCTCTTATATGAAATTTCAGAAATTAGTTTCGACTAAGAAAACATTATTTTTATAGCAGATATTTTATATAATTTATTATCAACATAATTTATCATTTTTCAGAACATTTATTTCCGTTCCCATAAAAGAAAACACGTATACATCAGATAAATCTGTATAATGTAAACTGAAATGAAAAAAAAAACGGAACATAAGCATTAATAAAACAACAAGAGAGTAATAAATCGTCAAAAGAAAATTATGAAAAAAGAATATCCGATTTTTTTAATGTTTGCCTTAAAACCAAAAATATATCTTGGTAAAATGACAGTTTCATTAATATGTATTTTCCTTACGATATTCTTAAAAACTTGGCACTATAGCAAGTATAGGGATGATAATTCAAATCCTTGATATTTGACTGTGCATTTTCAGTTATTATTTTGTTTTCCTGAGAAATACAATACCGTAAGTTGGGATTATTTGTGACACATTTTGAAGTTTTGATTACATCAGCCGGTCTGTTTTATGAGTAACGAAAAACTAATTATTGATAAATATTGACATATCCTTTTGCCATATAACGATGTATTGCACCAATCTTAATATTTAATATTAAGTGAGAAATGTAGGTTTAATGCTTTCGGGAGCAAGGTACTTCTATTCGCAAATTGCTGAAATGACTGATTGACACCAGAATTTACCAACAAATTTATTTCAAAATAAGCAAAAGTTTTTATTCACGTACTTAATAAAAGGAAATTTTTCATTCTAATATTCTTGTGCTAATGTTACATTTAGGGATTAAAATTAGGTGGTCCAAAAATGAACCACCACCCTAAAAGGAGTTAAAGATGCCACACAGTTGCCCCATAGGTGTGTTTTTCTCTTGAAATGCAAGAGAAAGAATTCGTGAATTATTTCTTGTCTTAAAATTATGTTATATACAAGTTTTGACTGCGAAAATTATATTTAAATGTCGCTGATTTGTCCCATTGATCTACTCTCGCTTCGCTGCAAAGAATCGAATAGCGTTTTGCACTTTCCTTAAATGCATTACATCTTTAATTATAATGACGCTTAATCTCTTAACACGTTAAACGCGACACTATTTTTACTTTAACTTCCGTTTAAGCGACAGCATACACAGAAATTGTTGATATTATATAATATATTATTCTTATAATTTTATTCCTCCGGTCCCTAGGGACCGGCGTCGCCTAAACGGAAAGATCAATGCCGGTCTCCAGGGACCGGCTTCGCGTTTAACATGTTAAAGTATAGCAGACCATCTTTAATCTGGTATTTCGAATTATGCTATTAAAAAAGAGCATGTTGAAATTTTTTTGGAAGTCATACAGAACAAAAGAACTGCACAATATAATGACTATTAACTGAAAAGCAGAAAATGTTACAAGGCAAACGGAGAAATTATGTAAAATGTAGAAACATTAAACAAGAAATACAATTCTGTTTCAAGTTTTAGGACGTAACAGTCTACAAAATATACGAAATAAGTAAAAAAAGGTTTCCTTTCGAGCCAAAAACAGATAATCTCTAAAATCGGTTTTAGCCCTTTGAGGGGCAAGCAATAACGTCTCTGTAATATTGAATTCTCACCGTAATAATCGAAAAATATTATTTTAAAATAAGGAAAAGCAATTTTTCAGCATTTGAACCCCAAAGCTAAAACATAAAATTTAGTTAAAAGTTTTTGGTGCAAATCTTGTTTCAATTAGGTGGGATATAATATATACCACCGCCCTTCAAGGGGTTAACAAAACCCCTAATTCCCTACCACTCACTGTTTTTTTCTAACATCCTTGCCCTAGAAGAGGAATGAATGGTTCCGGAATAAAACCCCTCTCTTCAGCTGATGAGGAAAAATTATGAGAATGTATCGTATCCCGTAAGAAACTTATTCAGAACTTTGCCTAATACAAAAAATTAAGAGAAGACATTGAGACCTTTCTGGAAGATTGCGTCTCCATCTTTGTTCTTTTCCTTCCTGGGACAAATGTCTTGTTTGTCGTCGCTATACTCAGTAGCCATGTCGCTTGACGTTGTAACCATGTCGCTTCCCGTGGTCTTTTAGACATCAGTAGCACTAATGCAGTGGTGGAAATAATGCTTAACATGGAGGCAATTGCCACAATTAAATTTCAATAGTATTCTTCGCCATATTTATTGGCAGAATTTAGATATAACTTAGATTTAATACGGCGAAGAATACTGTTAAAATTTAGTGGTGACAATCGGCCTACTGCTGCGCATCTTTTTCACCACTGACTGATGTTTCAGCCCGGCTGGACATTAAACTTTTTGCGTCTTTAGTGACCCGACTTTTTGATATTTCTTCCCTGTTCTTGTTCAACTTTTCCAAGAACACTTTTCCCACGTGTTCCGTCATCGATCCTAAAGTTTTCTTCGAGGACAGCTTTTGGAAGCCGTTCCA
Source organism: Maratus speciosus (assembly GCA_963932465.1). NCBI lineage: Eukaryota > Metazoa > Arthropoda > Arachnida > Araneae > Salticidae > Maratus > Maratus speciosus. The sequence goes on along the minus strand of OZ010796.1, from coordinate 269,259,946 downwards.
AAACTTTGTTTCTATTTAGCGGATAGATTCCGATGACCCGAAATACCGACTTCAGATTGTTCTTGATATGAGCTCTTTTAGAAGACGCGGAAATTCGCCCTTGGCTAAGTTCTATCATCTACTACCAGAGCTAATTTTTTCTAACTTGGCAAAACTTGTCTTCAGTGGGACTTTAAAGAAAGGAAAAAGGCCACATCTAGCGGCTGCAGGGAGTGAGTCGAATTTGGAGGAAATGCGAGCCGAACTTAATGTTATTTTTCTCAAAAGGGGGAAGTAATTCTAGACCTATATGACAGCTTGACTTGTCCCTAATGATTGACTTTGGACTATCTTGCGTTCTCACAATGTTACATGTTTATCTTCACACTAAAAACAAAAAATATATCTTTAATTTTAAAACGATAACTTTGTTGGACTGGACTAATTTACGAGAGAGTAGATGCGTCACAAAGTAGCTCCATCAAGTGTCTATATTTTGATTATGCTGCTATATCTCACAGAAATATCACTTGACATAGGTTATATTACTCCACATTCTATCTGACACAATAACAACAAAGTATATTTACATATGTTAGGTGATTCTCTTACGCTTTAGTCTTCAGCACACATAGTTTCCGGTTCTCGAGACAACAACGGAAGAGCAGGTTGCAACCTTACATCGGCGAGATAGAACAAGCGAGATGTTACAGCTTCGGGCAATAATGGTCGTTAGGGGATGGTGCACACCGTACTAGAAGGTGGTACTGCAGTTTGCTTTCCTGCCATCGCGGACGGAGCGAAAGTTTCGAAATACGAAAACTAGACTAGGTGTTACAAAGTACATCGTACGGTAATATTATGTTTTACTGATTTGATGCTAACAGTAACTTGTTGGGTCGTCCGGAAAGTCGTGGCAATCAATTCTCACCAGAAAAGTCTGCCCGGTAATTATTATACATTAGAATCAATGTCTAATAATGAAATAACAGAATTTTCCTGTACGAATTGATTTTCCCAAAAAAACACGACATTTCGAACAACCCAATATATATTTTCACCCCTTAATTCTCTCTCCCATGATATTTAGGTGTTGTGTCTTTTATTCACATTGTTTGATTCCCACAAGATTTATAAAATAGTGCAATCGGCTTTATTATGATACGTTTTAATGATGTTATGTTAACAGCAACTTATATTTTTTAACCCCTTAATTTTCGCTGCCGTCATATTCGCGGGCTGTATCTTTTATCCAAATTGTTTGATTCCCACAAGTTTTATAATACAGTGTAATTAGCTTTATTATGGTACCATTTTACTTGTCATTAAATAAAGTGAATATTTCTTTTTCAAAAAAGTGATGCCAATAAGCAATTCGAATTTTTAAACCGTAATTTAATGCGACCGTTAAGGCGTTACAGTAGTGGTACTCGCTATTATTTGAGAAAACTGTCCTCACTTCACTAATTTTTAAAAACAAAATTTTTCTTACAGGGCTCCCACTTAGTCCGTTTTTTTTTTGCACCACTTTTATTTGAAGAAAAATCTTTTTTATAAATTTCCTAGAGACATACCGAGAAGACCCCTTTTCTTGTAATAGTTGCAGAAACGTAGCACGAAATTATTTCAAAGAAATTACTGGTTTTCAAAAACGGAGCAGTGGCAGCCCCGTCCTTATTTAACGCTTTGCACTCGAGAGGTGATTCTCACAGACCACTAGTTTCCCGCATAAATGGGTGCTCCAAATGCTCTGGACACCAGTATTTTAAACTAAATTTCTTTGCCTTATCTAATGGCCGAATACTCTGTGATAAAAGATGTCGAAATAAACTGCAAGATATTAGTGGTGTCCAAAGCATTTGGCGTCCCGATTTACGAGGGACACCTGGCAACACCAGTGGTGAGTATGAATCACCTGTCCAGTACAAAGGGTTAATGACACAAATTTTACGTTTAGGTGATTGTGAAGATTTCAAATTGAAAAAATTAGTAGTTCTGCGGCTCGAAGGCCACTTAATAAATACAACTCATTTAATCCTTTCGTGGGCAAAGTACTTCTGTTTCTAAAATTTTAACCCTTTGCGCTTGGCGTCTCTTACACAAATTTTATTCGATCGGCACCACATTTGTAAAAGAAGTTTCGTTCAAGTACACAATTTCAAAAATGCTCTGATTAAGTAATGTACATTTTATTTTCCTTTATTACTGCTGCCAAAAACAAATTTTGCAAAGAAAGATTATGTCTCCGCAGCGGAGCCCTCGAGTGCAAAGAGTTAAAATAATTGACTGACAACAGGATTTACAAAAATGTTTTTTGAAAATAATTAAAAGCTTTTCGTCCCAATTTCGATAAAAAAAAAATTGTGGGAGCGACTTGCCACTTAGGAATTAAAATTAACTGTTTTATCCAAGGAAACATTGTCTTTGAATAAGTTAAATGAATCAGGTTTATTCCATTATAATAAAATAAAATGCTAATTCCATATGATCATATGAACCAGGGGAGTTCAACTTCGATCAGCAGACCGTAGAACTACAACTATTTTCGTATACACTGTGGACCAAAAGTAAAACGCTGCTTTAAAAAAAAAAAATGTTTTTTTTTTTTCAATTGTCATCGTTTTTTATTTTTAAATATGCTAAAATTTTTAATCGAGTTCTTGCCGCGAACTTAAGACAGGCATATGAAACATTATGTAATCTTCAATTAGGAAAAACAGATTTTTAAAAAGTTGAAATTTCCGGGTAATTTCAAAAAATGTTGATAAATTTCAAATCAATAGCTTGAAAAGTGAAATTATCGATATGTGAAAAAGCATTGTTGATTAAAAAAAGTTCAATACTGTTTAGAGCAATAGTAAAAAAGACAATGCAAATGTCTTTGGAGGTAAGATTTAAATATATATATATTATTGTAAAGAGAGCACGGCCCAAGACGGCCTCATTGCAGGTCAAAACCAGAAGGTCGAATTGCACTGAAGATTTTTTAAGATATCAAATTGATACAAATTATCAACTTAAAAAGGTCTGTCAAAGAACTTTGGATATAATATTTTCTGCTGTTCGATCAATTTTAATCCCTAAATTCCACATTGGCACAAGAATTTTGTAATGAAAACTTTCCTTTTATTAAGTAGGTGAAGAAAAGCTTTTACTTATTTTCAAATAAATTTGTTTGAAAATTCTGGCGTCTGTCAATCACTTCAGCATTTTACGAATAGAAGTACTTTGCCCCTGAAAGGGTAAAATCTGTCGTGCGCTTTCTCATCCATAGTTGGCAATTTTTACGCATTACCGCGACCACTATATGTAAACAAAAAAAAATATCTTACTTACTCGACGAAAATTTAGGATTAAATAAGGAAATTATTTTTTGTTTAAATATAGTGGTAGGAAAAAAGCGTAAAACTTGGCAGATATGTTTATGGAATGGTATGGGTTTACGTAATTTGTCATGTATATTTTTAAATATTAACACTGAGAGGATTATTAAATTCTCAAAAGTGTTTAACACTTTAGCGGACGGTGTCCACAATAAAGGAACCTAATTTTAACTCCAAAACTGGCAAATGGCATCAGGAATATTTAATTAAAAATTTCCTTTTATAAAGTACGGGAAAATAAACAAGTTTCTATTTTCTAATAAATTCGTTTGTAAATTCTGATTTCAGTCAATCATTTCAGCATTTTAGAAACAGAATTACTCCGCGCCGAAAAGGGTTAAACAATATAAAAGAGAGTGTGTATAATCAGAGCTGCCAAATCTCCGGCTTTTTGGATACCAGTATTTTAATACAGAAAATGTTGATTTATTTAATTTGAAAATTTAGCTGGTTTAAAAGAACCAGATTTTCTCTAATATAATAGTGGTGTGCAAAAAGCCGGCGACTTGGCAACACTGGTATAATCCATTATATTTGAAGTTTTCTGCAAACGAGGCAAGACACATTTTGATACGACAAAGGTTTTTGAGAAAGGGTGTCTGAGAGGTACAGTCGTGGAAAAAAAAGTAAACACCCCCTACTAAATCCTGAACAAATTATCGTAGACAAAAGTTACTGGTACCGAACGATTGGAAATAAAGTCTACTTTTAAATGATGTATATAAAATTTGCTTAGGGGGCCATCTACATATTAAAACGAATCCAAACTTCATTCTTTTCAATGGCAATACCAAATTTTAACGAGATATTTCAAATCTTCGGTTCAAACTATGCCTAGACACCAAATTTCAAGTCATTTGAATGATAAGTTTTTGAATTATAAACAATCAAAATTTAGTGCTTCTAATGTTAAATTAGGTTTTCATATTTTTATTTATATCTCCTGAAATTATGCTTTTAATGTGCTAATTTTTTGTATAGCAATAATTCTAATATACCCAACCATAAGCACGCTGAATTTGCAATTTTTATAATTTTATGATATGAATTATGAATTATGAATTATGAAATTAATATTCGAAAAAAAAGTATGAATTGCAACCAACAATTTTTTTTTATGGATTTAGATTTATTAAGTCCTGCTTTATGAAAATCCAAAATTTCACATTTTTCTTCCAAGTAGTTTTCAAATTATGCTTAAAAAACGGCAAAATGATGGTCTATGATAGAAGTGATTAGATATTTTGAAATTTCTTCTGCTGTCCTGTAATCTAACCGGCTTGATTGACTGCTTGGATGGTGACTTGATCAAGAAGGTTCTCTCTCGGTTAACCATCGAGTACCGAACTTCAATTTGGATACAACCCTTAAAATACGCCCGTTTTAAAATAATTAATTTCTCGGAAACTTATGGTACGAATAGCATAAAAATTTGTTTTTAGGCTAATTGAAGGGTGTAGAGTTAATTTATGCTGTCAGAATTGTCTACTGCTATTGAAAGAAACAAAGTTATGGTTCGTTTTAATATGTAGATGGCCATAAGAAAATTTTATATACAACATTTAACCCCTTGAGGGGCGCCGTTTGCAGTCTGCAAACGGTTAATTTTAATGCCTAAATATTCAAGTGGCCCCAGTAATTTTTTAGTACAATTTTGACCTCAAAATAAACGTGAAAAAAGGCGTTTGATTATTTTCAAATAAATTTGTTTGTTAATTGCGTTGTGAATTAATTATTTGAACATTTTTTGAGCAGAAATGCCATGCCCCTGAAAAGGTTAAAAGTAGACTTTATTTCCAATCATTCGGTACCCGTAACGTTCTTCTACGATAATTTGTTGAGGAGTTAGTAGGGGTGTTTACTTTTTTCCCACGACTGTACATTAATATTGGATTTCACGGTGCAATAAACCCCCTGAAGCGAATCAGCATACTTATCAGTCCTTTTTATAAATTTATGTGTATTGTTATGCGGTACGTTTTGTTATCTCATTCAGTGTTGCCTGTGGGCTGCTTTTTTAAAATTCAGATTTCTTGATTGACACCACTTTTTTGAAATGGTAAAATTCGGCTGAGTTAATGACATATTAATTATGTCGAAAGCAATCGGAATTTTATCTTTTCAAAAAAGTGGTACCAATCAAGTACCGTAATTTCCGGCGTATAATCTGCGGATCAAACATTCATTTTTCGACCCAGAAATTTTTTTAAATAAAATGTAACTTTTTAAATCCCGGTAATTATTTGGCGGCAATAACTAAATAAAATTTCTGGGTCCAAACAGAATTGTTTGATCCGCAGATTATACGCCGGAAATTACGGTAATCTGAATTTTAAAAAAGTAGCCCACTGGCAATACTGATTTTATTATTAAAATGACCTGGCAACAATTACCGGGGAAAGTAAAATGATCATTTTACATTCCGGAGGACGGCCACGCGTGTGCATCGAAGCTGTAAAATATTTTAATGTTTTAAATCTATATTAAATATTTGTTCACCAATATAGCAAAGAATTTGTGGTTTATTCACATCTCATTTATTGCCTAAACGTCAGTGAAGGCTTACTGTGGAGACACGAAAAATTTTGTTTCCGTTTGTCTGTTCCGCGATAACTGTCGCAAAAATCATCCGTTTAGCTTGAAATTAAATTCCGCCTCATTTCAGAAAATATGAATGAAAATTATTTTATTTTTAAAAGTAAATTACATTTTCGTTCATAAAATCTAAACTTTTAATATAATTGCCTCAATGTAAATCCTTTTCTGTCCACCGGTATTGAAAAATAAGGCTGGAACTGTAAAAAGAAATCTAATATTTACAGTAATCATTAGCGCAATCAATAAACAGTTAGGTATCTAAATTTAATAAGACCATAGGGGGTTCAGGGGGGTGGAGCGCCTCTGAAGAAATCTACTTTATTATCTAAAAATGTACCAGAATTAGTAGCTCATGAAATTTTCAAAATAACCTTACATAACAAGGTTTTCAATTTAACGCTTCTAATATCCGAAAACTTCGTATTTTTTATTCTTATAAATAATTAATTAATTTGAAAACTTTAAATTGCGGTTCGCAGGAAATTTAATATTTACCAAAGTGTGTTTAAAAACAATGACTTGCAGAGCTGACGTTGAGGCTCCTGATCTGCAGATTTACTAATGTAAATTTTGATTATCTATGGTCTAAATGTTCAAAATTGTTTATGGTTCGATTTATGCTTTATGTTTTTTTTTTCTTTATTAAAATGCAACATCTACAAAGAATAAATAATGATAAATATATGTATTGAGAATTCTATCCGAAATATTGTTTCTTTTTTGTAATTTATTTGGATCATATATGTAACAAAATAACTTGAAATGTAAGTTCCTGCAGTTCATCTTTTTTTACTTTCTTCGAGAATGCAAAAAAATTGCCTTATTTAAGGACAAAAAATTGGCGATTTAATAAAGCGAAGGTTTTAAATCGAAAATAGTGTTGCCCAAACGGTTTTCACCCTAAAAGATTGGACACCCTTGATATATACAATTGTATAATGTGAACCTGATGGATCGAAAAGTATAGGGTTTTTTTTTTTTCGAAATTACTTTTGGCGCGGGGTACAAAAGTTGCCTTTTATGTATATTAGTTTACATGTTTTGTTTTATTGAAATCCATTCATATCATCCTGTGCCAAAGCACACCAAAATAGTTAAAAATCGAAATATATGTATATATATATTAATTCATTTTGGCGAGGGGAGTGAAAGTTCTCTTTTATGTATATGAGCTTACGTTTTTAACACTTTCCAACAAAGTTGAAAAGTGTTTCTCTATTCGGTTTGTCTGTACATCTGTCAATCTGGCCGCTTGTCCATGCTCTAACTCCCGTAAATATACTCGAATTCTCTTGCAATTGATAAACATTATTAAGGGTCACCAAAGCTTGTTTGTTATTGTATATGAAGTATGTGGGATTAATAGTTCATTTACAAGGGCACTCAAAAGAGTTCCATTACATTATGGTATATAGGGAAAATTCGTTTACAGAGCGTTTTAATGAGATTACCCTATTATGTTAACGGAAATTGTACGATTACACAGGCATGTTAACGGAAATTATCATTAGAAAGGTTTGCACACGCCTTGGAATTTCCAAATGAGTCTCCCACCGTTCTGTAATATAAGACATTATCTATTTAACATTTAAATTTCAGAATTCGCAACCGTCAGGTTTATTCACAGAATTTTTAATATTCTGCTGTTAAATAAGGTAAAAATTTTTGTATAACTTTACGACCCAGCATTAGTATCAGAAATATTAAAGATTTAACTGTTTAAATTAAATTTTTAAGGCTAAATAAAATCTAGATAATACTAAATATAAATTTGTCACTGTTATTATGTTTTACATTAATTATTAATTGATAAGAAGTATGCAATAAAATATTTATTTAAAGCGATATTCATTTCCTATTTCCTTCCGAGATTCGACGATATTTTTATACTTCTTATGTTGTTTCGAACAAGAGAAAACTAATCAACTTAATTAAAAAGTAATCACGCTTTGATGTTACAAAAGTGGCTAAAATGTTGAAGTAATCTCAGAAAAGAAACAATTAGATGATTAAAAATTTTCATCAGAATTCCGGAAATGCCAATAAAAACTGACAAAACTTTACGTTGTGTTTTAGAATGAGGTTAATTTTTCATTAAGCTTTCGAAAGTGTGAAAATGCGTTGTCTATACATAAACTGCTATGATGCTTAGTACTTTGTATCGCAAAGAATTTTATTCTAAAGAAAGATATTTAATTAAAAATTTAGGAAATCAAAGGATTTGACACTATCTTTTAGAAGCTTCTTTCTTATCAAATACTTTCTAACAAAACATAAACGGTCTATTAATTGCTTTTAATAACTCAAATACATTGTGTTTGTTAAAAAGGAAAATGTAATTACTGTCCAAAGTTTGATAACTAACAGTTTCTGAACATACGCTGCTAAAAGCAGGATTAGGGTCCTAAAATGACATTTACAGGGTTTGTACGCATCAAGGGATTCGGGAGATTTTATCTGTTTTCGTACCAAACATTTCGTGAAGTTCAGGTCGGTACATCCGAAAAAAAGGTTTTTTTCCATTAAGGGGGCTGGTCACTCAGCTTCGGAATTCTCCTCCGTAATGTTAAGTCTACGGAGTTTTGGTGCATTCGTATATTTAAAATATCTTCTCGGGAACTTCATATTTTTAACATCTTTTTTTCTGTGTACTCTTCTTAAAGGATGTCTCTTTTTTTTTAGTTTTCAAAATATTTCTAAAATCTATGCTGAATTTAATATTTTACGTGTTAAAAGTGGGCGAACTACGAGTAAGATTTTAACACTTCATATAAAATTAAGTCTATACTTTAGAAATATTTTGAGAGCTAAGAAATAAAGAGACATCTTTTAGGATGTGTACACAAAACATAGATGTTAAAAATATTAATTTCCCGAAGAGATATTTTAAATATACTTATGCATGAAATGTCCATAGACTTTATATTAGTCAGGGGAAATCGGTTGGTTGGTTGTATTTATGTCGGCCAATTATCTGCACGTGGGATATAGGCCCTAAGGGGGAGTGCCTTCCGTGGAGGTCTTTCTAAGGGAACCTAACCCGTATTAACGCTTGGAGAACCAAGGTTCGAAGAAAACCACGAAAACTCCGAACGATTAGGCCGACGGGCGCGATTGGAATCGAACCCAGCACCTCCCGTCTACCAGCTTCGAGAGCAGAACCTCTCGGCCACTGGTGGGGCCAGGGGAAATCGGAAGCGGAGTGACCAGTCCCTTTAAGTATGGCAAACATTACTTTACAAAAATTCTGGTAAAAAGTCGTTGAAGCGTACGAATCCTGCAAGATAAAACTATGAAATGAAAATAGTAAAAATAAGTATGAAAAAACAATTCCTCGTGAAGAATACATTATGAAACAGCTTCCAAAAAATTCAGAATACTGTAACAAAACTTCATGGTTTAATAAGGTGACAGATGAAAGCAAAGTAAACAATCGAATCAATTCCATAACACATTTAAAACCCAAAACCATTTATTACCACCAATAGACAAAAAAGTATTCAAATTATTTTGTGAAGTTCTGTATATTATCAACAGATTTATATATATACTACATAGTATTCTAGAATTTAGTTCAATTAAGAAACCCATAACACAGTGGAAAATTCCCTTTCTGGAATTTTCTTTAATAAACAGAAATGAACCGTAATTTCCGTTGTATAATCCGTGGACAAAATAATCCGTTTTAGACCCAGAAATTTTATTTAATAAAATGTAACTTATTAAATCGCGGTAAATGTTTGACTTCAATTATTAAACAAACAAATTTCGGGGTCCAAACTTGATTCTTTAGCCAGCGGATTATACGTCAGAAAGTACGGTGTTTGATTTTTTGTGCAGACTTGTGTCCACAGAATTTATACACACCAAATAAAACGGTAAAAATTAGCGAAATTAAAAAAACGCATACCTCAATTGAAAACACATTGCCAGCAATTATCGCTCATATACAGTACTGTGATATCGTTTGATATCACATATATTATTCTTTAAAGGTAATTAATATGATCCATAGGTAGTTAAAATTTAATATTAACTATCAATATAAAAAATCGCCTTTCTATTTCTTTTGTATATCTAGGTTTTAAATTAGTCTACTTCCCTTTTCACATTTCTTTAACGTTCCCAGAAAACTATCTCTGCTCTTTTATCTAATAAAATAAAATCAAAAAAAGAATATTATTCACAGCCATTTCATTTTGAAAGATAGATTCTTTTCGCGTTGCATCTATTTCTAAAATTTCTCTTTTTTAGTTCGATGCTTTACTAAGAGGTAGTCAAAACTTTGGTTAAACCAGCGGTTAGATAATAGTATCCAGATGTACTTTTAAACTTATGTCGCCTTTCAATTTACCGCACTCATTCCAATGCTATTCACAGACTTCGAATTCTTTCTTACTTTCTCACGTACTAGCGTTTGTCTAATTATCGCTTATTACGCTTTTCATCTAAATTAAAACTGCCCCATGTATTCCAATGTAACGGTCACCCCATGGCATGATCTGTGTCTTACCCCAATATCTATCTATCGCCAAAACTTTACGAATGAAAATGTGAACTTTATGACTCTTTGCCTGCATTTCATGATGTAAAGATTACGTTTTTGATTTTGTGTGTCAGCGGGGTCACTCCCGAGACACCTATGTGTCTTTTCGATTCTTCATTAAAACTCTATTTACGCTACAAGTATTTGTTTTAATCTTCTGGACCTGTGTCGTTATTTGCTACACGCAATTGTACTTCATCACGGAAATGCTCAACTTTAATTAAATAATTCAAAAGACATTTCCATCTACTTATTTATCCGAAGTTTTCTTATGAAAGAAACAACTCCCGCAACAAGAAATATCTCTAGTACAAGAACTGAAACTGAATTTTTGGGATGCGTCCGTGATGCATAATATTTTCATATATTTCAAACAGCCTAACATCATTAAAATACAGTGAGTACGCTTTTTCCACTTAGACCATAGCATAACTGCCAACTTTTACGCTTTCCTCTTACCACTAAATTTTTATAGTAAATATTTTCTTATTTAATCGTCAAAATATCATGGTAAAACAAGGCGAAAATATTAAATTTGAGTGGTAGCAAAAAAGCGTAAAATGGGCAGCTATGCCATAGTGCAACGGAAATTTTTCAGTGTCACTGTTAAAAAAAAACTTTAAATGCTATATACTTCATTTTCAATCCTGAACATGCCATAACAACATATAACAGTTACTTAGAAATCCGATTATATTTACGCGTTTTCTATAGCGCGTACAGATACATGGCCTGATTGACAGAAAGATGGCCCGACAAACCGAAATCATAAACAATTTTAAACTACATTGGAAAGTTTAAAAAAACAATTCCGTGCATATAATGATGCAACGTATCTTTTAGACAAGTGTAATCCAACTAGTGTCCGCGAAAAAACACTATTTTCTAACAGAAAATTTAGCCATACAATCGCAGAATATTCGTTATGAAGCGATATTTTCTCGAAAGTTATAGAGGTTACATGCGAACCATAGTTGGATTATATTGTTTTGGCCAATCCGATTTTACATCACATTTTTGGTTCAATGATTCCCTTTCAGTCTTTTAGTTCAACTATTTCCGTTTAAGGTAATTTCGTGGTAACTGACAACTTATTTGCATTAAATCAGACGTTCCTAACATTTTCCACACGGGTCACAGTGTCACTAATATTTTTGTACAGAATAATTCGCCTTATTTAACACGTTCATGCCGGCGCGGTGGGTCACACTCCACTGTCTCAGAGTGGTCAACTCTCTGGCTTTTTGCACACCACTATTATTTTAGAGAAAATATTGTTCCTTTAAATCTCCCAATTGTTCTAATTAAATAAAACAACATTTTCTATATTAAAATACTGGTATCCAAAAAGCCGGAGTCTTGGCAGCTCCGAGACAGTGGAGTGTGACCCACCGCGCCGGCGTGAGCGTGTTAACTCATTCGTGACGAGCGTATGTTATACTTCTTGTAATTCAATGGCACCGATATTTCCATATTGAAATTTTTACTTTATTAAATTCCTGCAAATCGGAGATTAGATATGGCGAAAATTTCTGTATTAAGATACTGATGTAAAAGTAAAAGAATTTTGTGCACCTGAAATGTAACGTATAGGTTCAGAAGGTGTTAATAGCAAATATTTTGCGGCGCAATGAAGCAAAGAATTTATTTCAGAAATAAAAGTGACAAACAGTTTTAAAACAAAAAATGTGGACACTCCTGCATTAGATAAATATCACTTCAGTTCTCCTAAATTGTATGATTATTATTTCAACTTTTTTCATACGACAATCTTCTTCATTAATTGCTACAATATTTTAAACAAAAACTTAAAAAATAGCAAAAAATCTTTCAATAAACAGCTTACACAGGGTTACCACTGGTCCAGTTTTTGAAAACCAGTATTTTTTAAGGAAGAAAAACGTGCTAGGTCTCTGCAACAATTGCAAGAAAACCTCCTTCCCAAGTCAGTTTCTACGAAATATATAAAGAAGATTTATCTTTGAAAAAAAGTGGTGGTCAAAAAACGGAACGAGGGGGAACCCTGTTAACATTTTTGACTCCACCTATAACATTATCAAAGCAGGTAATATTATTTTCCATTTGCTCGATCTGTAGTGTAACTACTATTTAAAACGCCATCATTCAATTTTCCGTGTATTTTCTCACATTATGAACGTTATTTTATTATTTTCTTCCATTTTTACAAGGAGGAAGTACCGGATTCGTGAAAATTTTCGACTTCCGGTTTTAGACGAATATATACATACGAATTCAATTTTTCCAACTGAAAGTAAAAATGCCAAAGCCGGGACTCGAACCCAGAACCCTTGACTTACATTGTCAATACTCTACTGTTTGAACTACCTGGGTTGAGAACCGGCGATCATTTTTCTCTCAGATTACCTTATTGGCGAACGAACGACTTGAACCCAGAACCCTGAGGGACTCTGTCGAAAAGTATTTAACCCTTTGAAAGGCAAAAGTACATTTTTTTTACCAGTTCATTTTAATCCTCAAATGCCCCGGTGGCACCAGAGCCATATATATATTTTGTATAATCTAGGTGTAGAAAACCTTTTAAATTTTTTCATATAAATTTCTTAGAAAATACTGGTATCCATCAATTAGTTCAAAATTTTCGCAACAGATGTACTTCTCCCTTAAAAGGGTTAATATGTTTATATAATTAATAAAACAGAATAACTCCTCACATCTAATCCCTATGCATTAAGCGCAGACGTGTCATTAAACTTACTTTCCGAGTAACCTTCGTAAAATGTAACAGAAAGTGACTTTCGAATTTATTCATTTGTATTAATTAAATATATTGTTATTTTAAATTTCCATATTGAAGACAGGAGTATTTTTTAAGTTTTGACATCCAGTAATTACTCTAAAAGAGAAATATTGCGTTTAACTTCAGAGAAGCGGGAAGTATACTTCTAATTAGAATTTAATGAAAGCACAACTGACTAAATATTTTTAATATAGCCTTCCCCTAGTAAAATACTCATATAATGACAGAACTTTCATATTTCAAATAAATAAAAATTATGAATACAAATTTTGAACATACGGCTAAATTCTAGCATTTGACTAAGAATTATTAAAATAATTTATACTTCTGCAAATTACATTCATGAAATTCAGAACATCATTCCATTGATAACTCTTTACGATAAAGTTAACGAAAATATATTTTAATATATTCCTGCAATTTTAAAGTTCCTTTAAGGATAGATTTATTTTACTTAATTAAAACGATATGTTGAACATTCAGGAGTACCAAAGAGATATTTGAGACGATTTTGAAATTTCTATACACATTTATGTAAATACATGATAGAAATGTGTTGTTTCTGTAAAAATAAGGTGTTTCCGTACAAGTAGTAATTCAATGCCTGTTCTCTTCTACGCTTTTTAAAATCATATAAACAGGTTTTGAACCCACAATATTATTTGACAATATGTTTGCGGCATTTATTTAATGAAATGTAGTACATGTTTTATTTTATTTATTAAAATATTATCTGACTAAAATATGTTCATTTGACTTAACCCTTAAATGCGTGGTTTTTTATTTTGTTTCGAAAAAATTATATATGATTCTCTGAAAGGTTTATTGCACAGGAAAAATAATGAAAAAAATCAGAGATACATTTTTCATATAATACGTCGATCTTTCAGTTGTACATCTGCAATACAAGTAAAAAATACTGTCGTGTGTTTTACGCTAATTATTGCAAATTGTAAATTAGTAAAGTATTGCAAGTTAATAAATATTTTAATAAGTATGTCTTCAAATGCCTTGTTTTATATAATTATATATTTGATAAAACTTAAACCTTTTAATTCCCATGACATAATACGTTCTAGAAATTACGTAGTGCAGAGAATCTGACTTTACACCAGAAAATTTCAATGGCTAATTTCGCTTTATTTAAATATGGAATGTCTGTTATTAATTAAAGCAAATAGTGCTATTTTAATTTTTTGCTGTGAATTAGGTATATACGAATGAATAAATCTATTAAATTCAAAACATTGTTGTTTGCATATATGCAACGCTGCGCAATAAAGGGTTAAAAAGCATCAAATTTAGCACACATGTAATTCATTAAACTCAAAGCGCGTACACTACATGGGACTTTCAAGGAGTTTGGCAGAAAAATTTAAGGTTGGAAATCAGCGTATAGCGGAGAAAGTGTAAACTCGGGATAAGTTTGTACTCTATAGTTCGTGCACAGGGGTTTAGAAAAAATCAGACACTGTAACCGGAAATTTGGTTAGTAACGTTTAACACTATGAGGTGTAAGCCCGAGTGTCACCCGGGTTCCCGCTTTAGATGAAGCGAACTAAGGCCGAGAGTCGTTCGGGGTCAACTTTTAACTCTCTGAGCTATAAAAATACACATATCTCCAAGTGGTTACATAAACTCTTTGAAAGACATGCTGCTGAGTGCGCCCATTTATCATGATTTCCTCATACGCCATTAAACCGCGGCTGCGGAAACGGAATATTTCACCGACAAGGGAACGCAAGTTGCGTGTTCCTTCCATTCTCCAGTTCAAAACACATCTAAAATCAGTGTTCAGAGTATATCTGGACCAGGGGTCGTACCTGTCCTGAAATTTTACAACAAGAAAATTCGTCGGTACCAGTATTTTCTTATGGAAAAATCTCTTTTCAAATAAGGCGAAATTTTGCGCGCTTAACATAGATTTATTTTTCTATAAACAAATAGTGATATGTTTCCTGAAAAAAAATCTCCTAACCCTTTCAGGGGCAAGGTACTTGTATTCATAAAATGTTGAAATAATGTAATGACACCAGTATTTACCAGAGAACTTATTTGTAAACAAGCAAAAGCATATTTTTGCGTATTTAACAAAGGTGAAATTTTCATTATAAAAATACGGTGCCTATGTGGCAATTAGGGATTAAAATTATGTGATGCCGTGACGGCATCACCGCCCTTCAAGGGGTTAAGAGTATGGCCCCTGATTTGGACTCGTCAGTAAGCAATACTCTGGCCCAGTCTTCTTGGCTGCATTGAATATGACGACGGCATTAGAACTTCCAGCTGGTGTCAATTCGACAACGATCAAATGACATTAATGTCGAATCGAACCAGACTTTTTTCCCTAAAATTAATTAAATTGCAACTGGAGCTAACTCGATTGAATAAATAAGTGAAATTGTTTTAAATAAAAATCCTGGTGTTAAAATGTTTTTATTAAGATTGGATAAAATTCCTGGATGTTCTAGTGTTAAATGGACCCCTTTGGAAGCTGGAGTGAGTGGGACACAAACTATTGATTTTCTCGCTTACAGTCTACGTTCGTTAAGTTTTTGTTCAGCAGTAGAACGTCTAATTCGAGTTTCTATGGCAGTCTGAAGGTTTGAAAACAAATCTCTTGCACGCTTCGCGGTTTCTTCGAGCGGACAATGACATAAAACGGTTTTCGGATGCAGTTGTTGCTCTTGGTCGCCTTGACCAGGCTGTCTATCAACGGATCCAGCGCTTAATAAGCGGCTCCAAGTTCTTCATATGGCATTCAGGGGAATATTCAAATCTTGCGCAACCTCCATTTGTGTTGAACCTCGCTCTTCTAATAATTATTCACAACTTTTGACCTTTACTTAAATGATTCTTTTGAGCCATAACTAATGAATACTGATCGCTCTCAGACACCTCATTCACTTTAAAAAACACTACAGACCAGAATTCTTACATGCGTCCATTGCACATCACATTGGCAAATTTGGTTGCAAATTCAGGTGTCATTCAATCATTTCAGCATTTTACGAATAGAAGTACTTTGCAGCTGAAAGGGTTATTGCTTCTCTAATCATGTAAAGTAGTACGCTAACCAGCATCTTTTGCCAAAAATTTGAACTAAAATGATCGTTACTCAGATCTTTCTGCACCGCCCCCCTGAATACTAGGCCTGAGCGCTGACACAAAAATGGCGACTATAGTAGGCGGGATTTTTTTTAACGTATGTGCCATCTCCTAAATTTTCACACCAGTATTTTATAAAATAATTCTTAAACTCATTTAAGTTCAGAAAAATAAAGCGGAAAAACTTTTAAAATTTATTGGCATCTAAATTCAAAGTACCGTACACACGTCGAAAAAAATACGCCTTCGGCTACCGCCACTTTTGTGTTAGCGCTTAGGCCTGGTATTCAAGTGTCGGTGGCTTTTTGTAGTAAGATTTGTGGTATATTTCGATTGTTCATGTTAAAGGAATCTGCCACAAAGGTGTTTTGTTTTAAAATAGTGATGGAAAAGGTAGAAAAATGTAGGAAAGCTGAGACTCATGGTCGCTGTATCATTTCACGCTGACTGTTGAAAATAAATTTAAGGAATAAGAAGACAGATCGTCTGTTATCTATAGAGTTCAGTACCCTGGACAGATTGACACATAGATGATGTGTGGTCTAAGCAATTAACACATTGCCGACGTGCAATATTTATCAAATCTGAATTTTAAAAGAGTAGAAGTTCCTCCCTGTTTTTAAAGTCTTTTGTAAATTGGTATTCTAGATAGGTTTCCCAAGTTTATGCATCGGTAAATATCTTTCAATGCACGAATTTAATATAAAATGTCTTACAATATAAAAAAATATGGAGAACATGATATAAACGCATTTTCTGTAAGATAGAAGCCACGCCCTTAGTCAATGATGTTTTTTGAATGAAAACGAAAATTCTAGTTTCCTGTCGTGAATGTGTTAACACGTTCGCTGCCAAGCTACGAGTATACTCGTAGCTTTAATGTTCGTGGCTTTAATTTATTAATTAACCTGCCACAATTATTTTATAATTAAAAAATTGCCTTATTTATTTTTAGAAATTTCGATCTATTAGTAAAGCGAAATTTACCTTTCTGAATTTGTGGTGGCAAACGACTTTCAAGAAGAAATTTCAAAATTCTTACTTTATAGGATTGGCAGTGAACATATTAATAAACTGCCCCAAAACAATTAGAAATAATAGAACTTAAAAAAATTATGTTACTAACATATGTTAAATATTAAATATTTAGATTAAAATTAAAAATTCATTAAATAGATTCCTTATTTTATTGTGATACTTTAATAAATAAATAGTTTGGAAAAGTAATTAATTAATAAAAATAATTAATTTTTAAAAGGATAGTGTTTGAACCCTTGCAACAGTTTGTGTGCGTGTAAAATTTTTTAAGTTATACAAATAAAAGAAATGTACAACATTTTGTATTTATATGTCTGTTTTAAAACTTGAATACTTTATGTTTGTGAATTCTTTCTAAAAAAATTATTATACAGACATCAAAGTTAAATTTTTCGTTTGGAAATTTAATATATGGAATATCCTTTTTATAATCATAGTGAGGAAATAGGAAAATATTCTCTAAGGAATTGATATGCACGGATCTGAGATTAACTTATTTTTGCTCAATCGAAAATAATTTATTTCAGAGAAAACAGTTTCTTTCGATTTAAAGACGTTAGAAACTTTCTTGTATTTTCTCCAAGCTGGAAAAATATTTGCCGATACCACGTGTGCATTGTTGAAAAAAAAATAAAACTAAATTTAATTTTCTTAAAATATTATCTTTCAAAAATTTTGTAGCAAATATTTTCATCTTTATGTCACCATACATAGTGCTTTAGAAGAGAATATTGTACAGTTCTGGAAAAAAGAATGCACCCTCCTCCCCATGTAAAAGAGTACTAGCTACAATTTTATAAGATTAGTCTAGTGGTCCAGTGAGTTCTACGATTTTGCGTGCGATTCTGACGTCCTGAATTTAAGCATTTGACCCTGAATGAGATCTATTAAGTCATTTCTTTGAGTTTCGAAACGTACACAGGCGTGCATAGTTGTCGCGGCTATTTTTGCAATGATATTGCACCCTTGCTTCAAAAGTGGCACAACACAAAAAGTGGATTTTTTTAGTTATGGCTGCCATTCTACTTGTTTTTTACGACTCTACCAATCGCCTAATGTACCAGATAGTGCACTGAAAATCCAACCACCTGGTAGCAGTTGCGTTTTCAAGATTGCCACTCTCCCTCCCACAGCTCGGAAACAGCTTTTCGCATTTCATGAGAAACGGAGTTTTTTGAGTTATGTCACTTTTGAAGCAAGGGTGCGATATATTAATTAGTAACTCTGCTTTTGTAGTGACTATTTTTAGTGCAGTAGAAGGTAGAATCAGTGGATTTTCCACGCATCCTACTCTCGGGTTGCCTTACGGATTTTCTCTCGTGGAATTTGAGTCACGTGTCGATTTCAAGTGAAGTTCCCGATTAGCAGTTTGGATAGAGTCTTAGATTGTTAATTTTTGCCAATTTAACACTAGTACGCCCGGAAGGAGTCGAATCGACTCCGACCAAATGATTAAATGCCAATAGGAGTGGATAGGAAAGTTTTGATTTTTTGAACCGCGCAGAAATACGTTAAATAAATCAGTTAAATAATTTCAAATAAAAATTCTGGTTTGAATATTTTTGTAAAGCTTGGATTAAATTTCCGGTCGTTCTAGTGTTAATAAGAAGTTGTGTGTTTTTCACTTGAATAAAGAGCCGTCAGGATCCTCGGAATTCCATTTATAATGAAATTATCTACTAAAGTGATTTCCATACGTTATTATGGAACAAAAGGTAAAGCCACTTGAAGCCACGCTAAGTTGGATTTAGTTAGTTTTTGGTATGGATTTTTCTCCTCTCAGTCTTTCAGAAGATTAAGTTGATTTCTTATCGTTTATATTTTTTTACCCACTCCACTGTAAACTCCGTGTTTTTAGTTATAAATACATAATGTGCTTGGTTAATAAATTGTGTGCTTATAAATATATTGTTTGTTGTGTTTCTGTCATCTGTCCTTCAATTGAACAGACTTGGGGGGTATGTCAAAACCTTACTATTTCTGTTGCAAATCATCCTATAAATTTGTTATTGGTACCAAGCGATCAGCAATAACATATACTAATTAATGCTACACTTATACTTTGCATTGGTTGTCGTCTACATATAGAAAATAGGCAAACTTGAAAATTTTTAGCATTTCAGTCATTCCAAATGAGGAATTTTTTAAGAAGTATTTTACTTTTGAAGAAATTAGGAAACGAAACACCTGAAAGGAAAATGCAGAAGAACACAGCAAACACACGTTAAATGTCTGTAACAAAAATTAACTGTAATAACAAGTAATATAAAAATTATGTTTTTAAAGTCAATTCCTACTTAGGTCACCAAAGAAAAATTTAATATAATCCTTTAAGCTAATATTAGTTTTTGTTGCATTAAAATATCTCAATTTGTTGATTTTCTATAAGCAAGTAGGTTTACAATGGAATTCTATGGGAATTTGGCGAAATATTAAAAATATCGCCAAGTTCGCGTCACTTTTGGCGACTTATTTTGGATGCCAAATTTGGCGCTATATCGCCAAATTGGCGCAGAACTTGGCGGTATTTGGCGACAGAACAGGGTCCCCCCTATGGTAACCCCTTATTGAAAATACTTTCAATGACCTTCGATAACCAATGGCCGCCATTTTGTTTCCAATGCTGTTCCAATGAAAAAATTGTATTAACATCAATTGTCATCCAGTACAAGTTCAAAAAAAAAATTATTTCAACTTGATAGGATGAATAATGAGTATTTTATTAACGATTGAAAATTTGAACAAGATAAATATATAAATAAATAAATACATAAATAAACAAATATAGTGAGAGTGTGAACTAATAGTAGGAATTGAAAAAGCTAATTTATACGTCAACGTATTTTTCGATATATACTCTTTCTACACATTAAGATGGACGCATAGGTGGCTAGAAATACGGATTTGAGTACCACTATTTTTCCACAGTAATATTTTCTTTATATAAATAAATAAATACATAAATAAACAAATATAGTGAGAGTGTGAACTAATAGTAGGAATTGAAAAAGCTAATTTATATGTCAACGTATTTTTCGATATATACTCTTTCTACACATTAAGATAGACGCATAGGTGGCTAGAAATACGGATTTGAGTACCACTATTTTTCCACAGTAATATTTTCTTTATTTAATCACATAGTCTACGGTTAAATGTGTCGAAGATAACTATTCGAAAATTGTGTTATTTAAAATTCGTAAATTTTGACATCTTTGCGTAAAACAAATGTAATTTAGAATTTTCAACTGCTGTAATATTACAGCATGCAAATGCATTTTAATTTTACAGAGTAATCGTAGCATAGAAATTATTAATCGTTCATTATAAAGCAGAAAAAATGCACAAATAATAATATGAAAAGCAGCAAACAGCTGTTTCGAATCTACTAGCGAGATTCTTCTTCAGTGCAAGCTAGAGCAAGACACAGCGTGCTAGAAAAAGCAAGGCTGAGCCAAAGTAGATTCAAAACAGCTGTTTGCTGCTTTTCATATTATTATTTGTGCATTTTTAAACGTTGGTTTGCTGCTTTTTAATATTCCTGCGCAAAGGCTTTAATTGCTATTTTAATATTAATCGTTTAATAAGTTTTTTAAATTGAAATTACCTTTAAAATGCACTTTTTCATTTACGAAAATGAAAGTGCATTCTGAAAGTCAGTGAAAAGGTTTAACCCTTTCAAGGGTGGTGGTTCCTTTTTGGACCAGATAATTTCAATACCAAAATACTACATTGGCCCCAGAATATTAAAATGAAAAATTCCCTTTTATTAAGTATGTGAACAAAAGCTTTTGCTTATTTTGAAATAAATTTGCTTGTAAATTCTGGTGTTATTCACTCATTTCGGCATTGCGAATAGAAGTACATTGCCCCTGAAAGGGTTAAAGTACTACATTTTTTGCATGGAGTATCATTGACATCCAGACACTTCCGGTCATTCCAAAGTAAGAGTTCCATAATTATGCGTCAATATTTGACATCATTCCCGTTTTTCTGAATACCTCTTTTTTCGAAATGAGATATTCGCTCTATTTAATGAAAGGAATTTGCGATACTATGGAAAATATTTCAAAATAACTTATAGGGCCCTGTGTATAAGGAATGAAATAAACTTAGATCTACTAAAATATTGGGTCATCCTGAAAGTTCTGCGGCATACTTCTGTTGAGATAATATTAAAATGATCGAATGACACCGGAAAACTATTAAAAAATTTATTTCAACATATGTAAAAGCTTTTCTTCATATACATTATAAAATCAAAGTTTTATTCTAAAACTCCAGGTAGGAATGTGACATTTATGGTTTTAACACTAGAACGTCCGGAAATTTTACCCAATCGTAATAAAAACATTTGAACATCAGAAATTTTATTTAAAGTAATTTCACTTAATTATTCAACCGTGATTTTTCTCTAGTTACAATTTAATTAATTTTACAAAAAATATTCGGGTTCGAATCGACATTTTGTCATTTGATCGGTGTCGAACTGATACCAGCTGGACGTTCTAGTGTTAAAATATATAAAATAACGGAATAAAGAATTTTCCAGATGACCCGATACAAACACATAAATAGACATTTTTGAACCGTAGTTTAACTGAAGCAACTGAAACAATTTTCTTTTTATGTTATTTATATGTATTGTTTTATTATTATTCAGAAATATTCGAATTTTTCTGTTTTGCTTTGTCTTGTTTTCTGTAAACATTGTAATATTTTAATCTAAACTAAAACAAACCTGTCGCTATACGATCCTTGAAGGATTAGGGCCTACAATGCTCGACCCTGTTTCACAGCTGCCAACTTTTACTCTTTTTTTCCAACCGTTGTATTTGATCACAAAAATTTGCCTTATTTTATCCTATGTTTTTGATGATTAAATGGGACAAATTCCTCTGTTAAAAAACAGTGATAGGAAAAATACCTAAAACTTGTCAGTTATGCTGTTTACTTAACACTGGGCCTCTAGGTGCTACACAGCTAGTGTTGTCAGGAATACCGCGTAAATTAGGGTTTCAAATGCTCTGGGCACCACTAATTTCTTACAGTTTATTTTTCCATCTTTAATTGCAGATTATTCTGCTGTTAGATAAGACGAAGAAAATTACTTTAAAATATTGGTGTTCAGACCATTTGAAGCTCCGATTCACGCGGGACACCTGGCAGCACTGTACACGGCAGCATATATCTCGGTGTGGTGGTCAGCCTAACGCGGGACCTCAGTGTTTAGTTACCAATATAGCTTGGTACTCATTTTATCGACCCCGAAGGGATGAAAGGTTGAGTGAACCTTTCCCAGACTGGAGTCGAACTCTTGACCTGCAGCCTGGCAGTCAGACATGCTGATCATTGCAACACTGGGCTTCAAATCTTTTAATCTACCCAACAAACACAGAACTTCTGGGCCGCTCACGGTTAAGTTAGCCTTGGCCCCAAGTGTTTGATTGGGGCCCGCTATCATTGGACGTTACGGCTCCGTCAAAAAAGTGTCACGCTGGACATAATATGGCCAAAAGAGAATTGGCCGTAAATACAAGAAGATGCCCACAATCACGCCGCAAACTTTTTATCAAAAGTGCTATATGGCCTCAAACTGTCCACATTTACTTTTTAACCCCTTGAGGGGCAAGCAATTACGTTTGTGAAATGCTGAATTCCCACCGGAATCTTTGAAAAATGCTATTTCAAAATAAGTAAAAGCAATTTTACGGCTTTTTTTCCATCAAAGTTAGAAAAGTAAAATTTGATAAAATTTTTCTGGTGTGAAACTTCATTAATCGTAGGTGGTATATTATATATACCGGTGCCCCTCAAGGGGTTAAAGGCCATAAAAGGTCGAAGCTAGCCAGAAGCTCGCCGTCTCCCTGCCATTCGTGTTTGTCAAGAATTAAATTTAACCCAAAGCTGCCCATAAAAATTCCTTTTAAGGTTATTAAATAATGTAAACTAGCCTAAAGCCAGCCGCTGACATGCCACAAAGATTATTTAGGCATAAACCAATATTTATTCTATAAAAGAAAATACTTTTTCGAAGGTTAATTAAATGATAAAATGTTTTTGTATGGAAAGAAAACTAATGTTCACTTAAGGTACACTTAAAAAAAATTATAAATCCACTCGCGATGAATTTTTTAAAAATGTCCAAAACATAATATTTGACATAGTGAACTAATTATTTTTTCTTTCAATTATAAATTTTTAAAATTCATATGCAATGTCCTTTTAAATATTTGCATTTCAAGCAAATTTTAAAAGTATATTATTGAAAAAATAAACTAATTTATTAATTCACTATATCATGAAAATTTTTAAAAGTTTAAGATAAATGAACTTAAAAATTTTCTTGAAAAATGTATGTAAGTGAACATTTTTTTTTCATACAAAAACACTTTATCATTTTAATAACCTTCCAACAAGTACCTTTATTTATAGAATAAATTTTGAATTTTTGCCCAAATAATGAAAATCGTCATAACATGATCTAATATATAAAATATTTTATAAATGTGTATGGAATAATGTGTTTGTGATAGATTTTTATTCTCTTTTTTTATACATTTATTTGCAAGTCTTTTACCAATATTTTATGCTTAATCATTAAAGAATTATTCCGTTATTTTATTATAATTCATTTTTTTATATATTTTGATTTTATTTTGTAAGGAATGCTAAAATGCTTTCATTTCGGCCAATGTAAGATAATGTTTACTTTGCATTGCGTGATTCACCGATATTCTAATAGATTAAAATTTTCTTTAACTTACAAAATAGTTAAAGCTTTTTTAATAGAATTTTATGCCGCAGCTCATCAGTCGAAGATACTATATATATATATATATATATATATATACTTTACATTTTTGTCACCCATGTACATTTTGGGGACAATTTTTGATTTTTATAAAATATTTTCAAACTAAATAAAAATATGTAATCTATTTTACTGCTTTAAATATAAATCTCAAGACATATTTATATTTTTACTAAAACCCAGATTTAAAATAATTAAACTTACTTTGAAAGAAGTGAAGAGAAAAATACATTTCCTCTCTTTAATTAAATATTCGGGTTACGTGATATTAGCCCTCTACTTTCTAGACAATGCTGTACCATTACATTTTTGCCGGAATCCACCCCTTAAGAGTTGCCGGGCAAAATAAATGCAACAGTTCTCTCAACGCCGAAACATTAGCGGTTCGGAATAGCTGTCGCAACTAACGGCGGATCATTTACGGTACGACATTGTTTGGTTACAATTGGCCTTAACTCCTTTTGGCCGCGACATATACGTCATTCGGCCATAAGTCGTGTGTTGTTGGGTATCAGTCTAAAATATTTTTATTCCGGGAGAACGTGCGCATAACCAAGTTATGAATGGCTTTTACTTTGTCACCAATAAATACAAGTAAAAATCGTCACCTTATTTAGTCGGAGACAATTGTTAAAAATTTCTCAATAAAATAAGTTGAGGATTACTTAAATTTACACCATGTGTAAGATTACTTAAAAGATGACAACATTTAAAAGATGCTAAATTACTTTAATACCTTAGTACTTTCAACTATAAAAAACATAGTCTTCGTCAGAGGAAAATAAGAAATAATACTGTTATTAACGTCTAGTTTTCAAAATCTACGTAGATGATGACGAAAGGAGTGAAAGTGGAAGCCAATTTTTAGATCCGGGAAACAATGGGAAAATAAAACATGGATATAGGGAAGTGAAATATTACTCGTTTTATGATACTTTAAGCAAACTGAGCCAAATTCCGGGTATATTGTAGGATAAAACATCATTACAAACGATATTTTCTTTAGTAATAATTTCTATTGATTCGCGGATAATTAAATCATGATAATTCTTTGAGGGATATATAATTTTTGAGTCTTCGAAATTAACTTGTATATTCTGCTTCTGGTTAAGTCTTGACAGTGCTGTTGTAGGTCGGTTGTACTTTAAATCTCTCAAATGTTCTTTAATACGAACTTTAAGTTTACGCGAAGTCATTCCTATGTATTCAAGATAAATATTTTCTGTTTTCAGTGGAATTATATATACTCCAGAAGCTTCATCCTTCGCGATCGGGTCTATTTTGGCACTAATTTTATTTTTCAGTTTTGCTGGAGGAGTGGCAATTAAGTTTACGCCGAAGCGAAAAAGTGCATGTCTGAGTTTTTCGAAAAGTCCTGGTATGTACTTCATTTTGCAATATCTCATATTACTCCGTGGAGTTTTTTCTATTTCCGTATGGTTCTTCTGTGAGTTTATTAGCTTATCAATAATGCGTATTGGGAAACCATTCTCAACTGCAATGTTTCTAATGGTATTTAATTCATTTTCAAGGTGATTAATAGAGCCGACACGAAAGGCTCGTCTTATATAAAAGTTGAATGGAGCAAGTTTGTAATTATAAGGTGATGTACTTTCAAAAGGAATGGTGCGTTTGACTTATTTACTTTCCTGTAGATTGTGCGCTCAATTGTTAAGTTTGATAAATTTTTAATTAGCATTATGTCAAGAAATGACAGCTGGTTATTATTTTCTATTTCTGTGGCAAATTTTATGTTAGGGTCTATATTATTTATTCTATTAAGAAATCTGTACAATTCAGATAAACCATGATCCCATACTATGAAAATGTCGTCCACATAACCATACCATACTGACGGAGTAATGATGTTTTATCCTACAATATACCCAGAATTTGGCTCAGTTTGCTTAAAGTATCATAAAACGAGTAATATTTCACTTCCCTATATCCATGTTTTATTTTCCCATTGTTTCCCGGATCTAAAAATTGACTTCCACTTTCACTCTTTTCGTCATCAACTACGTGGATTTTGAAAACTAGACGTTAATAACAATATTATTTCTTATTTTCCTCTGACGAAGATTTTTTTTTTTTTAGTTGAAAGTACAAAGGTTTTAAAGTAATTTAGAATCTTTTAAGTAGTCTTACACATAGTGCAAATTTAAGTTTAACTTTAAAAGATGAATTATGCATTTCTATTTATTTATTTACTTATGTTGAGGATTACTTTTAAAAAGATAATGGTGACAACTGTAAAAACCATACGCACTCTGGGTCTATCAGGCCTGGCGCGCGTCCACCCGGGTTAAATAATAATAGTATTTTTCTTATGTGACCTGAAAAATTAAAAGGAATTTCATAGAAAAATAATTTAAAGCATATAAAAGGTAGTCTAGCTTTCATACACCTACCCACACACACACACACACGCACATATATATATATATATATATACATATACTGAAAGAAGTACAACGAGTAACTTTTAAAACAATATTAATTCAATAAATTTATTCAAATATTCAGTATCTTGATCAGTAAAATTTGAAAGGATGTTTGTTCTCATTAAAACATTCACGTTTGAATAATGCTGACAAAGAATCCACCTATAGCTAACAGTTGCTTTAATCAAGTAACTTCCTGATTAGAGAGTTATATCAAGACCGGTATTTATTACCGTCAGGTCCTTGCGTTAAGCTTTATTTCCGGTAATAATATCAGGAAAGGAATGCTGTCTCGCCTGAATATAATTAAATTGGAACTTGTTTATTATCTTCTTTTACCATTCAGCATAAAACATTTATTTTCATTACAGATTATTGTTATTGTTTGTGTTACATTTACTCAGCTGAGTCTGAATATTTCATTAATGATATACATAATTGAATATTTTCATAGAATAACTTTCAAAAGAAATTAGAATTATTTTGTTATCATATTTTGTTCGTTTTACTAAATATTTAATTAAAAAAGTGTTAGAATAAAATTTAGCTAGACTCGATAATTACTAGAAATAATTATTAAGCATAACCGAACAAATGTGACGTTCTATTTAAGAAATTTGTTTAGTGTTCAGTGTTCTGCAAATTATAGCTGTTGCAGGGTTCGTACGCATCAAAGGATTCGGGAGATTTTAGGTGTTTCAGTACCAAAAATTTCGTTAAGTACTGGTCGCTATATCTGAAGATAGAATTTTTTTTTTCATTAAATAAAACAAATATTACTTATAATTCTGATAAAATGTCGTAGAAAGTCCTTGATGCGTACGAATCCTGTGCTATTGCAGTATTTATTTTATTTTTTTACTTTTTGAAGGTACTAAAAATTTGACAAACAAAATTAATTTTTAACTGGCCGAAAGTGATTTACTTTTTAACTGACCAAACGTAATATTAACTTTCCAAAAGTAATTTAATCTCCATTCGCCGCCCTCTAAATACTAAATTAAGAGCTGACATAAAAATGTCGGCTGTCGTAGATGGATTTTTTTA
Organism: Maratus speciosus; assembly: GCA_963932465.1. NCBI lineage: Eukaryota > Metazoa > Arthropoda > Arachnida > Araneae > Salticidae > Maratus > Maratus speciosus. The sequence goes on along the minus strand of OZ010796.1, from coordinate 269,232,210 downwards.
ACCCCTTGGGGACGAGCGACACGTATACGTGCCGCATGAAGCACTCAGAATCCTTGTTTTTCGTCACCAGTAAAATTTTACTGTAAAATTTGCCTTATTTAATCAGCGCATTTTCTTGATTCAAGAAGACACAAATTTCTGCTTTTAAAAAACGGTGACAAAAGATTAAAAATTTCGTAAAAGGATCCCATCCCGAAAAGCGTTATTACGGTCCCTTCAGTTATAATACCAGTAAATTTTAAGTTTTCCTAATTATAATTTAAAAAATAAAATGAAGACGAAAAAATATTTAACCCTCTGTCTACCAGAAGGGTCCAATGGACCCGACATGTACATTCAAAATATTTATTCAAACCAGAAATTTCTTCAAAACAAACTAAATGTATAAATCAGACAATAATAAGTTAAATAAACAAATTAAATAGTTTTAAGTAAAAATTCTGGTGTAGAATGTTTTTATAAAACTTGAGTAAAATTTCCGGTAGTTCTAGGGTTAAGAAAATACCAGTGTCCAAATTATAGGGACGATTGAAACTATGAAAAATAAATTTGCCTACGACAGCCGTCATTTTTGTGTCAGGGCGCTGCCTTATATTAAGAGGGTGGTGCTCCATTCTATCTAAAACTCTCATAACATAAGAAGAAAACTCTACAGTTCTGAGAAAAAAATAGGATAACCCCACATTAATTTTACAAAAAAGTCATCTTTAAACCCATTAACCCTTTGAAGGGCGGTGATGCCATCACATAAGTTTAATCCCTAATTGCCACATGGGCACCGGAATTTTATAATTAGAATTTCCGTTTTATAAACTAAGCAAACATATACTTTTACTTGTTTACAAATAAATTCTCTTGTGAATACTGGTGTAAATCAATTATTTCAATATTTTACGAATACAAGTACCTTGCCCCTAAAAGGGTTAAAATAACCTGTTATAAAATTCATTTAATACACAGATTAGTTGTAATACAGTTTAGAATGAGTGATAAATACATTACTTTATCTTGTTCCAAAAGCATTATTGGTTACACAAACGAAAAATATTTTTTAAAGGATGATTTTTTTGCCTTTGCATCTTTTCAGCTTTCTATATTTCTATCCTAAGAATATTATATATCAAATAAAAGATTTCAGTGGAGTTATAAATATAGCAGAAAATCGCTATAAATTCAAATTTAATTAATCCTTCTAAATCCTTCAATCCTTCTCAAATCTTTCAAAAGTTTATTAAATGATTAGGTAACTCTTCTAATGTAGTTTAAACAATTCACGAAATATGCTTTAGAAAATAAAATTTTCATGAATTCATAATTCAGTAGATAAAGGGTTAAGGACAATTCTCTTTTACACTTCTTTCAATTCTTCGACACCAGTTTTTTCCACATTGTAATTTTGAATTATTTAATCGCTCAAAATCTGAGATTATATAATGTGAAAATTTCCAAACTAAAATACTGGTTTTCAAATTAAAAAGTTTTGTTCGCCTTACATGGCAAGTTTTCTTGCCAATCGGCTTTAATGAGTTAAAAAACTAATATTACCAAATTATTTATAATAACTGTCTTACTTGCTGTGCGATAGTTAGGTTTTGGGGATCCATATAAACAAAGCTGTCAGTGGGCTACTTTTTTTTAATTCCCTTTTGTTGATAGGCACCAGTTTTTTTTTAAGTAGAAAAATTCGCTTTATTTAATGACATATTAATTAAGGCGAAAACAAGGGAAATTTTACCATTTCAGAAAAGTGGTGCCAAACAAGAAATCTGAAATTTAAAAAGTAGCCCACTGGCAACACTGCATATAAATATGGTGTGTTTTTAAAATTAAGATCCTACTTCGGAAAAACTTTTTACATTACTTAAAATTTACATAGAGAGCGATAAAATATCGATTTAAAAAAAAACTATTATTTCTGTAAGAATATAGTGGTTTCAAATGAGGCGCAGTTTGACGACACCGATGTATAGCTATAACTATCAAAGGTACAGTCTTGGGGGAAAAAACCTGTTCGTCTAGAGACTATTTTTTTATTGTATTATCAACACTTTTAAAAACTAATCTGTGCCATACACTATACCAGAGTAATTTCACGAGAAATGCACCACAAAGAAATTTTTTTGCGGTAATAATTGTGGTAAGAATGTATATAGTAATAGTCGTCAGTGCTAACCCGTAATCAAAAGGTTAAACTCCAAATTGTGCGTATGAATACAATTATTGAAATAGGGTTCCATATGAACCGTTTACCAATTTTGGTTTTTAAATAGCAACATTCACATTTCACACAATATTTCAGTTCCTTGGACCAAGGAATCCCCGAAAAGAGTATTGTTTATACATTGTCCTTAAATGTTCATAGTTATATAAGAAAATGTTTAAAGGCGGCGAACTCTTACGCTTTTTTGTACCACAAAAATTTAATAGTATATTTTAGATTTTTTAACCGCCGTAATCTGCTGATTAAATCAGGCAAAAATTTCTATTAAATTTTTCTCTTACAAAAAAGCGTAAAAGTTAGCAGCTACGCTTTATCCATAAATGAAAAATAAAATTATCGTCCAATGAGAAGTACTGGAACATTAAGGGGGACAGGGCCCTTGAGTTTGTCGACACAGTCAAAAGCAACGCCTTTTTCAAAGTACCAAAACACAAACAGTATGCAATTAAGATCTTTTTTCTCCCTTTCTGCCTAAAGTACATATCTTTAACTACATTATCTAGGAAATAAATGTTTTATATACAAAATTATTTTTAAATTTTAAATTTAAAAATTCATCTCACTAAGGCGTGATTAAGTGTTGCGCGCATGATAAAACTCTAAATTACGCATATAGAAACGAATTTTTGCACGGAATAGAATCATAACACACCTACTTATAACTTAAAACCAAAATATATGCAAAAAGTTTTGTTTAAATTTTAAGTTTAGCACAAAATAAAAAAAGTTAAAAAATTTCAAGTTTTTTTCCAAGTTTTTCAAGTGCAAAAAAATAAATAACTAAAATATGTGAATTTTTTTTGTTTTAGCATGTAGACTATAAAGAAACGCATATTTGGTTAATTTTTTTTAGCTGTAGCTTACATAGTTTAAAAGTAACAGTGCGCGCAATCTCCAAATTTACTAATCTGAGAAAACGCTTTTAAAGTTTCAATATCTACAGACACTCACCGCCTATAAATGATTATAACTCAAGAAATAACGCAGATTTTTAATTGGGGTTTTTTGCATATTGTTGAGAAATTTTTAAACTTTCAGAATAAATTAAAAACCGAAAATCCTTTTTTTGAAAGTTTAAAGGTCCTGTGCCCTCTTAAGTTGTTTACCAGAAAAAGCTATTTAGAAATTTAATATTAAATTAAACCCACTTGGAAACGGTTCCACAATATCAAGGACGGCTAATCCGCGTGATAGGAAGCGAATTGCTACGAAATTTCATTAATGATTTTCTTCGCCTTTTTTAATTTCAGATTTTGTTTCATTAAATATGGGGAAGAATGTTTTTCGAAGTAGTGGTGACTGCCCTCTGGCAGGCAGGTTCGCCGTAAATGTGTTACACGTTCAAAAATTAGAATTTATCTATATCTTAGAATGAGTTGTAAATTTATCAACAAGTATTTTTGAAAATTGCGGATCGATTTATGCAAAAATTATTTCAGTCATAATTCGTAATTTTTTTTATCGAATTTGTTAATGATATTCATAACTTACAAGATGTTTTCTGTGTCAAAAAGATACCAACATTATGCTTGAAACAATTTGTTATATCTCACTATAAAATACAAATTCCAATTGAATGATTTTAAATTAAAGTATAGATTAAAATTTGTCACATACATATAACTATCAATCTAACTTTGAACTCTTCTAACTCATTCAAGATCTACAAATCGGTGTATTTATCACACCGTTATACACTTCGTGAAGATTAGATAGGAGATTTTTTCTTAATTATTATTATTTTTTATTTAGAGCACAAATTATAGGTAATATACATTATAAATTTAGTAGTTGTTTTTATATTATAACTTAAACAATAAAAAATATTGTACATAAGAATTTTAATTCAAAGTGGTGTGTGTTTTTTCATTTTCCTGTAAAACATCGAAGCCTTTTTTATTTTTCTTATATGTTTCAAAGAAGAGACAGCTAACCATTTTAATTGAAAATCAATTTCCCGTTAAATTCACAAAAGTCGCAAAAATTTTGAAGCATTCTTATAAAAGAAACAATCGGATGATTCAAAATTTAGTCAGATTTTCTGAAATGCAATATAAACTGACGAAATTAAAGATATGTTTTTAAGTAAGGTTTATTTTTGTTACAGTTTCAAAAATCCGAAAATGCCTTTACGAAACTATCGTCTGACGCTCATAATTTTGTCTCAATAACATTTCGCTGATAAGAAACATGTTTAACCCTAGATCTACCGGGAATTTTATTCAAGTTTTAATAAAACGTTCTACACCAGAATTTTTATTTAAAACTATTTAACTTATTTATTTACCTTATTTTTGTCTGGTTTATATACTTAGTTTATTTTAAAGAAATTTCTGGTTTGAATGAATATTTTGTATGTACCTGTCGGGTCCAATGGACCCGTCTGGTAGACGGAGGGTTAAGTACTATAACTTTGGAAAATGAAATAGTTTAGACTGTATTTTCATAAACTTCGACCATATCAATCATATTACATAACAAATAAAATGGCTGAAAATCATGATTTAATTTTTTTTTACTTATAGCCCTCAGGGGGATACCTTCTTTATATATTCACGGGCTTCGAAGCCCCGAGCACCTGAGCAATCTTTCTTTATTTTTCCTTTATCTTCTCCTATCTATTCTTTTCTCTTTACTTCACTCTCACTGTGGTTTCCCCTTTGAAGGTGAGAGTAATTCTGCATAAGGCGATATCTTCCTGTCTATATATACTTATGGATAATCGTAAACCACCCACGTGTTTGCTGTGCGTGGTGACCCGTGTCCCTGGAAAGGGTGATCCTGGTAGTTCAGGGAAACCAACACACACATTGGTCTCGTGTACATCAATCGGCTGGTTAGTTGGCTTGTCATTGGCTGGGTATCAAGTGAGCGGGAACTTATTAGCTATCTCGTTAAGAGTGGATATTGGCATTGGAGTGTCATGTGAACGAATGGGCCCTGGTTAGCATTGTTGCACGTATAGCATTCCCTTGTTGGGATCGCTAGTGTGAGGTGCAGCCGGCAAGTGAATTGTTGTTTTTCTACTGTGGATGGAAGTGCTTCACTTTCCTCTATTTCTCTTCCATGTGCAGGGCAAAAAACTGTACAGAACAATTCATTCACTCGCATGTTTGTCGCACTGATCAAACGCATTGATAGTCTGTCTGATAGTTATTTTAATAGAACTTATCCGTTCCTTATTGAAAACACATTCCAGTCTGATGTTAGAGTCAACCATTCGCTCACAAAAATGCAGACTCCGAATTTTCTCGTTGAGGTTCCTTCAGCCAGGCAGTCACAATTTCTGTCAAACTGCATTACAATACTTTATTTTTCTGTTTCTTTCCAGGTACATCAAATCCTGTATACCAGCCGTGGTGTACTATTTGTACCAGAACTTTTACTCTATACAAAGGAAGAACTCCTACAAAATTTGAAAGATTAAAATGTCATAGATATTTGTCGTAATGCTATCCGTCGGAATAGGTAATTGCTTCCTACGAAGCACATTATTCTCACTTTCATTAGCCCTACTCTTCCAACTAGAATTAAAGCTACCCACCTGACTTTTCCTGTCCGACCTTATATTCGTAACGCTCTCCGTTGTTTAAAATTCCAGCATTATGATCACATTTCAACTGCCTGCTGTGGTTCAGTTACATATGCACGTTGTTCAGAAGTCGGCCACGATGGTAAATCTTGCAAAAACTCTGAACTTTATGAAAACTGTCAGGGGGAGCATACGGTATACTCTCGCTCTTTTCCAAACTGGATCCGTGAAAAAGAAATTCTTGCAGTCAACTTTTCTCAGGAAATTACTTACCCTAAAGCTCGTAAGCTTCCCGAGTCCAGAACCCCATTTGTCTGTGCTTCTTACTTCAGTTTACTCAAGCAACAATTAAAACCCGTAAGGCACACAGGTACTAGTGTGACCAGGTTTCCCTGGTAAATCAGGGCCCCAAAATGATCTGGACACCCCTAAATTCCTACAGTTTATTTCGCCATCTTTAATCGCAGATAATTTTGCCATTAGATAAGGCGAGGAAAAATACTTCATTATACTGGTGTTGAGAACATTTCGAGCTGCGATTTACGCGGGGCACTTGGCAACACTAATAGGCACCCAAACTGAATTGCCTTTTCCACCAAGTAATTCACCTATGACATTACCATCCATCACTTTAACATTATAACCGCTGTTAGGGGTCATTTTGACCCCTACCGAAATTGCTAATAGCCGATTCGAACCAGAAATTTTTTCATAAGATATATTATATGTATGAAGCGCAAAAATAGGCTAATTAAATAAGCTAAATGGTTTTAAATAAAATTTGTGGTGTAAAACATTTTTTTATAAAAATTGAGTAAAATAGCCGACGGTACTAGTGTTAAAGAGAAAACCCGTGATGTCTACTCTACGACTTAACCCCAAATTAGAACTTTGGTAACCGTCATGAGAGCCTGTTAAAATAGAATACCTTCTTAGTCGGTCACAAAGACCTTAAGCTCAATCCAAAAAGTCGTCCCAACATCAGACTGAGCAAACGCCTGTTTCATCTGAAAACAAATTGCAGAAACCTGATATTTTTTCAAGTCAGAAAACAAACCAAAAATCTCGTGCACAGAAAGAGAGAAAGGAATCATCAACTCAAGCCTCTTCACTGCTGTTGGGAAAAGGAACAAGCAATTATTTCCTGAATCAGCACTTGTAATATAAAAGATTCCAAACAGCTGATCTCCTATACAGAGGAAGCTATGGAATCTGATTCATACAGTTATGACTCGAGTCCAGATGAAGAAAATACTGTGTTTGAAGAATTTGACCCTACGTGATTTTACGTAGTTTTTTAATAAATTGTAGTTTTCAAGCTTGTTTTTTCTGCAGTATCATTACGATAATTTATACTTTCTTTTCTTGTTACTCTTTTTTTTTACCTATTTTACAGATTTTTAACTGTAAGTATTTTCTTTGTGTGCTTTAGCTTTGATATTTTGACTCTATTAAATGGTTTAAATTATACGCTGTTTTTTTTTCATTAAACTGCATTATTCATTCATCTTCATTCATATTCATTCACTCATTTCAAGTTTTTGATCTAACTTTTTAAAATATTGCTATTTTTATTTTAACTTTTTGTTGGCGCAGCATGTCCCTGAATTGACTTTTTGCCATTAAGCCCCAGTCAACCGTTTTTTTAATATAATGTGTTTGTTTAAAATAAAAATATGAAGGACGATTTTAAATAAAAATGAAAAGTGCCCAGTTAAACTGATGGCATTGGGCTCACAGGCTATTCACACTAATTGTATATTATACTACTCTTATTTCGAAAAATAATACCCCTGGTAAAATAAATTAAGGGTGGGGCTTTCCCCCGTTTCCTTCCGTTATACTTAACCAATGAACGTCCAAATCTAATCAGGGAATCGGGGAAGCGACTTATCAGAATAAAACTATATACCAAATTTGAAGCAAATCCGATAATTCTGCATGAAAAAACCATTTATCTAAATTAAGGGGTTAACTCCCCTATTTACTCCCTTTACATTTAACCTATAAACCTACAAATCAAGACCCGGAAGACTCAGAACACAAATCAAGACTCTCATCAGTTTCTCAAGAGAAACATTAGACTTCGATGGTCTGTGAGCTAAAAACTCTCCTCCAAATCTTTATTAAGTTAAAATTTCTGAACATGCATTGCTAAAAAGAGGAATAACAAGAGCGTAAAATGTCTTTCGCAAAGAAAATAAAATAATAAAATAAAATTAATAAAAGTAAATAAAACTTATCATTAATACCTCAGAAAATTAATAACATTGAACCCAGAGATCTGCACTGGCCGGGCTCGGGCCTATTTTCATTCACGGCGCTCGGGCCGGGCCGAGCTCGGGGCCATACTTTTTCCTGAAGGCTCGGGCCTTACTTTTTCCTGAAGGTTCGGGCCGAGCCTAACTTATTTTTTTCTGTACAGAGCCGGGACTGGTTGCATTCCTAGTACTCACGGCCCAAACATTCAGCCCTAGTTTTGACCCAGCCCGTAAGAAAATCATTGTCTTGGCGTGGCCTGGTCCGTTTAAATATCAGTAAAATTAGTTTTGGCCCAAATATTTATTCAAAAAATACATACATTTTTAAATCCCCATTATTCTACAATTGGGCAATTCCATGTGACTCACGTTACCATTTGACATATTTTTCCAAAAGTAAATTCTATATACGAGTACATCGAAGAAATATCACATTTGCTTTTAAAAAAGTTCTTCATAGATATCTGGGGCACAATAAGAAACTAAGAATAACAATGTAATAAATTTTTAAATGAACAGGTGGTATGCAGACCCTAATTTGGTACTGTGACTCACATTACAAAAAAAAGGAAGTCAAGTTTTATGGGTTAATGAAGACCTAGAATTTCTCCTCATTTATCACAACACAGTAAAAAAGAAGTATTTCATAGAGTATATAGTAACACACTTTCAACTTATGATATACACAAAAATAATATTGTTTTAATAGTAATTAATTATATCAATCAATATTTGGAGTGTGACTCACGTTACATGGTATTGTGACTCACATTACATTTCCCTCTTTTGCCATTAATCCTTTTAAACTCACACCGGAATATTCGAAAATTTTGTTTCAAAATATGGAAAAACAATTTTCTTATTTTTTTCCACCAAAGTTAGAAAGATAAATTTTAATTAAATGTTTCTGAATCTTGATTACAATTATGTGGCCCCTCAAGGGTCTACACTATAGTTCCCATGATATGTAGAATTGCCCAATTAAACATTAAAATTCATTCTTTTTAACACTAGAACGCCCGGAAGGAGTCGATTCGACTCCGACCACATGATTAAGTGTCAGTAGCGGATGGGGACAGCTTAATGCAACAATGTTAAAGAAGCGCCTGCGTTATAGAAGAAGGGAAAAGAAAATCTCGTAGGGATTTTCTAAACCTGGTTTGAAGAAAAGGAAAAAAATAAGCTTTTGCATTACTACTGGCACCACCTATCCAAAATATTTGATAATAATATTAAAAAGAAATCTTTAGATAATAATCTTTCCAACATTGTAGAAAGAAGTTTATAAATAAGTAAACAAATATCTACAACTTTTACTGTTAAAATTTAAAAGCAATTCATCTTTTAAGTCATAATAATGTTATTTAATATTTAACTCATTACATATAAATGAATTGATAAGAATATGTATGTGGCGTTTTAACAGCTTTAAGGCTATAGCAAATTAGTCACCAAGGGATGTAATAAAATTATTATTTCTTATCTTAAGTTAAATCTTTTAACTTCGCTGTCAGTCAAGGCTTTAGAAAACAATAAATATGATTTTAACTAACATATACGTCTATAATTAAAATATACTTAATTTTAAACTTGTTCCTTAAGTATAATTATGTATATGTAACGTATTATTATCTATAGTACATCAGTGTGGCTTTTTTTTATATACATAAGATTTAAAAGCTATAGCAATTTGCTTTCTCTATATTCTTAATTTAAAATGTTTCTTTATTTTATAATTAAAAAGAAAAAATAAATAAATCCCAATTGAGAGGGCACAGGTTTTTTTTTGTTTTTTTTTAATTATTATTACATTGAACAAAACATTTTTTAATTTTATGATTATTTCAGTTCCTATTTTATAAAAAATGTATAATGTGCAAAAAATCTCATAATATTTTTAACATTAGAATATTCAGAATTATAATGTATTCTCTTCAAGTATTAACATCTTAATTTATAATAATAACAGTAAAAGTAAGAGAAAAATAAAATATAAACGCACAATAAAATATAAAACACATGGATAAGTACCAAGTACAAATGAACATCAACACCAACAAAACAACGTGCCGAAGCCGGCTAGGGACTTTTTTATTTTCCCCCCATAGCTTTACGCAGTGGAAGTTTTAACATTGTTGCATTAAGCTGTCCCTATCCGTTACTTTAAACGTCCATTGGAGACAGAATTTTTTTCATAAAATAAGTTAAATTTAAGCGACGCAGAAATACGTTAAATAAAACAGTTAAATAATTTTAAATAAAAATTCTGGGATGAAATATTTTTATGGAACTTGAGTAAAATTTCCGGGCGTTCTAGTGTTAAAGAATAGTAGATTTCTATGCTTATTAAAATATAGTCAGACGTTTGAAAAAGAACCTGTCTATGACGAAATCTTGTTTTAAACTAAAAAACGTGTTGATCCATGCAAAATTAATATACTAATACGTAAGAAAAGAATATACATTTACACTTGCTAAGAAGGGAACTTGTCTATAATGCATTTTTTTTAACGCAATTCCGTCTTAGATTTTACTGTATAGTATTTTTCAGATTTTTAACACTTCAAAACATAGAATATGGATTAACAATATTGATGATAACTGAACCATTTACATACAAGAAATAGAGATTCAGTAAAAAAATAAATATCGCACTCTGCGGCACTTCTATAAAAATGAATATTATATAAACATGAAAAAAAAAGTTAAGATAAACATTTTTGGCCTGAACTCCTCGTACGAGATAAATTTTTAACGAAATCGACGTAAAAATCAATGTTTTGTAGAAATTCACTCGGGCTGAGATTTTAATTTTTTTTGGGGTCGGGCCAATAAACTTTTTTCTACGGGCCAGGCCGGGGCAATATTTCTTTTGTACGGACCGGGCCGGGACAAATTTTTTTTCGAATAGTCGAGCCGGGCCCGGGCCAGGAAATGTAGGCCCGTACAGACCTCTAATTGAACCACTTGTGGGGCGGTGCTCTATTTTTTTTTACTACTGAATTTTAATTCCGAAATACCACACTGACTCAAGAATTTTGTAATAAAAAATGTTATTTATCTAGCACGGGAAGAAAAACTTTTACCTATTTTCAAATAAATTTGTTTTTAAATTCAGATGTCACGCAATCATTTCAGCATTTCACGAATAGAAGTGAATGTGTGGCACGAATCTCGTGAAAGAATTAGATTTAAAGTCAGAAACTTGAGATCGCATTGTGTAAAAGAAAGGGAATTGATTTTTGAAAAATATTTCGCTACTAAACGAATATTAATACGCATCATATTTTGGTCAAATTTCAAGAACTATCTTCTTAAAATCTCATTTTGAATACCGTAATTTCCGGCGTATAATCTGCGGATCAAACAATTCAGTTTGGACCCAAAAATTTTATTTAGTTATTGAAGCCAAATATTTACTGCGATTTAGGAAGTTACATTTTATTCTAAAAAAATTCTGGGTCGACAAATGATTGTTTGATCCGCTGACTATACGCCGGAAATTACGGTAATTCTATTCGCGAATGTGCTTATTTAAAAAAGTCTCCTGCTAGAGATATTCTGTCTAGCTACTGCAAAGTCTCCATTACCACGTATTTTGATCAGGGTTGACAGTTTGGCTTTTTTTTTTATTCAAAAGTTTTTATTTATACCGGAAGTTCTGAAAGAACGATTTTTACTTTCAGCAATCACAAACATCTATAATTAAATAAAGAAAAGAATACTTAAAGAATTTCTGGTATGAATTCGAAATTTCGGATTTTAAAGAAAGCCAAACTGGCAACCCTGATTTTGATGTACAGTAGTGGAAAAAAAAGTAAACACCCCCTACTAACTCCTCAACAAATCATCATAGAAGAAAGTTACTGGTACCGAACGATTGTAAATAAGGTCTACTTTTAAATGATGCAGATAAAATTTGCTTAGGGGGTCATCTACATATTAAAACGAATCCTAACTTCATTTTTTCAATGTCAATACCCAATTTTAACGAGATATTTCAAGTATTCGGTTCAAACTATGCCTAGACACCGAATTTCAAGTCATTTGAATGATAAGTTTTTGAATTATAAACATTCAAAATTGAGTGCTTCTAATGTTAAATTACATTTTCATATTTTTATTTATATCTCCCGAAATTATGCTCCTAATGTGCTAATTTTTTTGTGGTAATAATACTAATATACCCAAACATAAATAAGCTGAATTAGCAATTTTTATAATTTTATGATATGAATTATGAATTATGAAATTAATATTCGAAAAAAATATGAATTGCAACCTACAAGTTTTTTGATGGATTTAGATTTATTAAGTCCTGCTTTATGGAAATTCAAAAATTTCACATTTTTCTTCCAAGTAGTTTTCAAATTATGGCTAAAAAACGGCAAAATGATGGTTTAAGGGGCCGTCTATGATGGAAGTGAGTAGACATTTTGAAATTTATTCTGCAGTACTGTAATATAACACGCTTCATTTACCCCTTGAGTGGCGCTTAACACTAGAACGGCGGGAAATTTTACTCAAGTTTTATACAAATATTTCACATCAGAATTTTTGTTTAAAAGTATTTAACTTATTTACTTAAGTTATGTTTGGACAGCATATATTAATCTTATATTAGAAAAAAATTTCTGGTTCTAATCGACATGTATTCATTTGGCAAGGGTCAAAATGACCCCTCGCCGCCGTTCTAGTGTTAAGGTGCCTTGATCAAGGAAGCGGCTCTCTCGGTTAACAATCCAGTACGGAACTTCAATTTGGATACAGCCCTTAAAATACGCTCGTTTTAAAATAATTAATTTCTCGGAAACTTATGGTACGAATTGCATAAAAATTCGTTTTTAGGCTAATTGAAGGGTGTAGAGTTCATTTATGCTGTCAGAATTGGGTACTGCTTTTGAAACAAACAAAGTTATGGTTCGTTTTAATATGTAGGTCGCCCCCTAAGCAAATTTTATATACGTCATTTAAAAGTAGACTTTATTTCCAATCGTTCGGTACCAGTCACTTTCTTCTACGATAATTTGTTGAGGAGTTAGTAGGGGGTGTTTACTTTTTTTTCCACGACTGTACACTGCTGTCCAAAATTAAGGACCAGTCACAAAACGCTAATATTTAACACTAGAACGCCCGGAAATTTTACTGAAGTTTCATAGAAATATTTGACACCAGAATTTTTATTTAAAATTATTTGATTGATTTATTTAACGTAAATCTGCGTGTTTTAAATTTATCTTACTTTACGAAAGAATTTCTGGTTCCAGTTGAAATTTAATCATATGGTCGGAGTCGGATCGACTCCTTCCGGGCGTTCTAATGTTAAGTAAGTGAATACTCAAAAGGAAATAATATAATTCAAATAATTATTATCACTACAGCACAGCTAGTCCATATAGCAGCTCATTCATGTCACACATGGTCACAAGTGTCACAGTCACTACGGTGAAATAAAAAATAGGAAATTCCACACGTCTCATTATGAGTCTCAAATTATCACTATATGTGACTTTACTGAGACGTCAATGTGGCTGCTGCTTTGTGACAAGTAACCAGGTGACATTACAGTGTAGTTGCATTCTGACTCTCATGTGACTGTCATTATTAGACTCAATTTCAAAGTCATCATGAAGGTTGCATTATGATAAGTCACCAAATATTGTCACATTTTAGTCACATGGTGACTTTTCACAAAAGAGCGCAATGGTGACTTCACAGTAGTCTCTCTGTCACTTGAAAGTCACCATGTGACTTTAATGTGACATTATTTGGTAACTTATCACAATGCAGCGCTCACAATGACTTTGAAATTGAGTCTACAGATGAGAGTCACATGAGAGTCACAATGTAACTACATTGTAAAGTCACATGGTGACTCGTCACAAAGCAGCAGTCACAATGACGTCTCAGTGGAGTCACATATAGTGATCATTTGAGACTCATAATGAGATGTATGGAATTTCCTATTTTTTTGCGTCACAGTAGTGACTGTGACACTTGTGATCATGTGTGACATGAATGAGATGATATATGGACTAGCTGTGCTGTAGAAATAGTAATTATTCGAATTATATTATTTCCTTTTGAGTATTCACGTACTTGAAAATTAGCATTTTGTGATTGGTCCTTAATTTTGGACACCAGTGTATTTCCCTGTATTCCTGTATTCTATAACCCTGATTTTGATTTGTAATGTAATGTTAAATTACGGTTTAAAAATTCAAATTACTCATTGGCTCTACTTTTTTAAAAAAGAAATATTCACCTTATTTAATGACAGGTAAAATGATACCATAATAAAGTCAATTACACTATTTTATAAATCTGGTTGGAATCAAACAATTTTAATAAAAGACACAGCCCGTGAATATCACGAGAGCGAAAATTAAGGGAGTAAGGGGTTAAAAAGCGACGAAAACAACGTTATATCGACTTTTCATCGATTATAAATTTCTGTTAAAAATCTCGAACAGCATTTTATAATGGAGTTCTGAATAAAGAGGAGGGGGCATATAGTGTACTGTCTACCAGTTGCGTGTGGAGTAACTGAGGAGGTTGTCAGAAGATGGCATAGATTAGGGACCAAGATGGGACATTTCCAGGCAAAATGTGTAATGACAACAGTACTAGCGTCACTATCGGCAAGGTGGAAGAACTGAAAAAACCTCCGAAATTTACCTATGTTGAAGAAATATGTTTATCCTCTATGGTTTGAATATCTATTCGTTCCTAAAACGTAGCAGGTGTCAAACGATATTCTATTCATGCTTGCTTTATTTATTTAGCTGCTTTTTTTTACCGTACTTGTATTGTTCATTTTTAACTTACAAAATGACAATTAGACTAATAATATAAAAGAAAGCCGCCAGAAAATTCTGTTAAGAATGGAAATATGTAAGTTTATAAGATTAAATTGTAAAAAATCAAATTCAGGTATTGTGTCAATTTATTCATATCGAATAAAATTTTTTTGAGTGTAATGTTAGTACCTCTATTTATTTTTTACTTTTAGATTTATACAATTCTAAAAATTTGTCGAAAGGAATTTTTCCCTATCTGTAATAATATTATTATTATTTCTTATATGTTAATATTATAAACATATTTGAATTGATTGTACGTTATTTACATTAAAAACAATATTTTTATTTTATCTGTAAGGAAGTGAAAATGCATAAACTTTAAAAGATTATTGTAACGATTGTTTAATACGTTAAACTTCATAAATTTATAAAACACGGGCTATAAAAATTTTCCTGCCAAAGGGGAATAATTATGAAATTTTCTGGGACTTGTAGAGTTCAACATTTCGTATATTTTTATATTACACCATTGCTTTTGATATATAGCATTCAAGACGAAATTTTTACCTATTATTCGTTGCACTTAAAACCATTCACTAATCATGTAAAAAAAAAAAAAAAAAAAAAAAAAAAAAAAAAAAAAAAAAAAAAAAACATATATCCGTGCATGAAAATAGAATACATATTAGATATACAGAGTTGCCAAGTCTCCGGCTTTTTGCGCACCAGTATTATCTTAGAGAATGGGTTGTTCTTTTAAATCCGCAGAATGTTCCAAATAAATAAAACAACATTTTCTGTTTTAAAATACCGGTATCCAAAAAGCCGGAGACTTGGCACATCTGGATATATAAAATAGAATGTCTATTCTATGTTCATGTATCGGTGTAAGATTCTATCGAAAACGTAAACATGCAACATTAAAAAAAGAAAGATCACAATAAGGTAGATACTCAGTAATAAGCATACTACAAGGATGGGGAGTTTCTTGCCCATTGTCACTAAGGGCGCTACGATCGCGATCGTATTACCATTACGCTCTATGGGAATGTCCGATCTTGGATGTTAATCTATGGAAGATGGCGGCTGTTTTTTTTAAATCAAATCTACAGTTTCAAAATATCGCCGGGGCAAACTTCCCATCAGTATAATTGAATAGAAAATTTTCTCTTATTTAAGCGTTTTATTCATGGAAATATTTTCTGGTGCAGTTTGACAGTCAGATTGCATCACCGTTTGTCACAATATGGCAGAAAGGAAGGAACTGGCTACCGCGAAAGTAAACTTCCACCTGTTAAAATTAAAATCTTTTTCTGCCATTATTTATGAGTGAAATTTTGAATTAATAACGCCTTTAAATACGGAGAAAATTTGTATATAAATTTACTGGTGGAAGCTTCGACCAGAGGTAATCAGCCCTTGCGAAAGCGGTTACAGTTCAAGCTTCACAATTTTAGTATATGTCAGTTCCTTTTTATTAATAGTTCCATGCTTTTTGTTTATAACATAGTAAAGCACGCACTTTGTATTTAAATAAAAATGTTGGCATAGTTGTTGCACAACCCCAGAAAAGAAAATTGTTTTATTTAAGACATTTAATATCAAAGATAGAGTATTAATTCTCTATTATTAGAGAATTAGATTCTCTAATCAACATTTTTTAATATATTCCAATAAACTTTAACTATTAACACTTTTTCATAGTATTTCTACATTATATTTATTAAAAACTACGAAATTTTTTAATGAATCGAGCAATTCCCAAAGTATGTGCCTTTCATTTAGATATAAATGTTGGCAATAGTGTTGAGCAACCAAACAGATGAAACTTAATTGGTTTTTTAAAGACATGTAATATAAAAATAGGGTATTTTTCAAATTACACTGGCCATAATAATTAAGGATAATGAGAAAAAATATGCTCACTAAGTTAATGTTGTAACCAATGCCCAATGCTGCAATTATTTATGTTGCTGAAACACTATTGAACAAAAAACTGCTTCCGCGCATACACTAGCTTTGTAAATATGCAAATTAGGTGATTGACAATGTGGTCACTCTGGACGTATGTTGCAATTCTTGTCTGTAGTGTTGTTTAAAGTGAATGTGGTGTCTGAAAGTGATCAGTATTCATTAGTTATAGCTCATAGGCTTCATTTAAGTGAAGGCCAAAAGTGGCGAATAATTGGTAGAATCGAGGGAGGTCAAACACAAATAGAGATCACCCAAGATTTGAATATCCCTAAAAGTGTCATATCAA
The DNA here is from genome assembly GCA_963932465.1 of Maratus speciosus. Taxonomy (NCBI): domain Eukaryota; kingdom Metazoa; phylum Arthropoda; class Arachnida; order Araneae; family Salticidae; genus Maratus; species Maratus speciosus. Next base: position 269,215,133 of record OZ010796.1, on the reverse strand, counting down.
GAGTTTCGAGCCGCTTTTTAAGCATTGTATCCGTTGATAAACAGCGTGCTTGAGGGAGACCAAAAGCAACAACTACATCCAAAGACCATTTTCTGTCATTGTCAGCTCGAAGAATCTGCAAAACGATTACAAGAGATTTGGTTTCAGACCTTAAGGCTGCCACAGGAACTCGAATTGCATGTTCTACTGCAGCATGAAAGCTTAACAAGGTTGGACTGTGTGCGAGAAGACCAATAGTTTGTGTCCAACTCATTCCAGCTTCCAAAGGGTCCCGTTTAAACTATTGATGTCGTCATGGTCAATGGAGCCAAGAAGACTGGTCTCGAGAATTGTGTACTGACGAGTCCGGGTATAGTCTGAACACTGATTCTAGTCGTGTTTTGATCTAGAGAGAGGAAGGAACACGCAACTGGACTTCCCTTGTCCTTGAAATACCCTGTTCGAGCCCAGTCTTCTTTACGCCATTGAACATGACGACCGCAACAGTTTGAACGGGCCCCTTTGGACGCTGGGGTGAGTGGGACACAAACTATTGGTTTTCTCGCATACAATCCACCCTCGTTAAGCCTTCGTGCTGCAGTAGAACGGCTCATTCGAGTTACTGCGGCAGCCTGCAGGTCTGAAACCAAATTTCTTGTAGTCGCTTCGCTGTTCCTTTGAACCGACAATGACAGAAAACGGTCTTCGGATGGAGTTGTTCCTCTTCTTCTCCCTTTACCAGGCTGTCTTTTTACTGATCCAGTGTTTAAAAAGCGGCTCGAAGCTCTTGATATGACACTTTGAGGGATATTCAAATCTTGGGCGACCTCCATTTGTGTTTCACCCCCCTCGATTCTACCAATTATTCGCCATTTTTTAACTTCACTTAAATGACGACTTTGGGACTAACTAATTAATACTGATCCCTCTCACAAGGAGAGGGCCAACCTTGTTAATCACAGATTTTGATTATTTTAATATATGTTGTAGGGTAGAGACATTATCCAACGCTCTTTTGTTCTTGAGAAACCGGGGGGTCTAATAATAGTACACAACTTAAATACTTACATTGCAACCGCAATGATATGTTGGTTGTAGCTCAGTTGGTACGGCGCTCGCTGGCTAATCTGCGGGCCCTGGTTCGGTACCCGAACGCGCTACATTTGTTTTTTCTCATTTTTTGTTTTATAAATATACTTGTAATTATAATTTAATAATTTCAATTACGGATTTTAATACTATACATTAATTATAATGTTAACAAACTTAAATTTATCTTTTTTTATTTTTAAACTATTGTTTCTCATCCTTTAAAGAGGTATAAAAAGAAATTGGGTCTATTATTGAATGATAAAAATTCCAAAATCGTGACAAAATCCGTTGTAGTGCCATCTAGTTATGATAAAATAAAAGAATATTCAAATAAAATAAAAATAAAAGCAGAAAGAAGATAAAGGTGAAAGCAAAATAATTGAAAGCGCAAGCATACGTATTACAAATTTAAAAGTCTTTAATATGCAAAAAATCGGTTATAATTTAATTGTGATGCTAATTTTTAATATAATTATGCTTGATACTTTAAAAACAGAATAATAGTATTATCGCATTGACTTCCTTTGTTAAAGCAACGCGTAAATGATTTTTCTTTAAAATCACGAATTGGTACAATTTCTCAATATCATTGCATAGATAAAGAATATATGAAATACATTTTAAAAGTGATTTTTAAAAAATCAACAGTTTTATGATGTTTTATACAACTATTAGTGAAATGTAAAAGATTAAATAGGTGAAAATTATAATTGATCAGGGTTCGTACGGGTACCGTTATTTTCAAGGCCCAATATCAGAATTTCTTTATAGAAAAATATATCTAGTTTAAACGGACGAAATTTCGCCTTATTTCAGGAGAGATTTTCCATAAGAAAACACTGGTACCGAAGAATTTCTTAGTAATGAAATTAAAGCACCCGTACGAACCCTGTTGATATACAATATTATAAATTTTAATTGACAATGAGATTATTAATTATACTTACAAGTATATTTATAAAACAAAAAATGAGAAACACAAATTTAGCGCATTCAGATATCAAACCCGGGCCCGCGGATCAGTCGCAAACGCCATACCAACTGAGTTACAACTAACCTATCATTGCGGTAGCAAAGTAAGTATTTAAGTTGTGTACTATTATTAGATCCCCGGTTTCTGAAGAATTAAGGAGCGTTGGATAAAATCAGTTGAACCTGGCACTAAGGGGTCTCTACCCTACAACATATATTAAAATAATCAAAATCTGTGATTAACAAGGTTGGCCCTCTCTTTGTCAGACTCCGCATTCACTTTAAACAACAGTACCGATCATAGTTCCAACATACGCCCATTGCACAGCACATTGACAATCACCTAGTTTGCATAATTTCGACGCTAACGTATGCGCGGATGTGCAATTTTGTATTCAATAATATTTAATTAACATAAATAATTGCAGCATTGGACATTAGTTGCAACATTGACTTAGTGAGCATAATTTTACTCATTATTCTTTAATTTTGATGACCAGTGTAAATAATTACGATATTCTCAAAACCTAGTTTTGATACTAATTTAAGTTTAGTATTTCCTAGATATTCATTCTTCTAAAGTACGAATTGTTTTATTGGTGTATTTTTGTATGGTTGAAAACGCTTAAAAATTCATAAAGAGAAACAAGGCTAAATATAAACTAACAGCAGTCAAGTTATAATAATAATATATTTTACATTCTCTAATTAACATTTTTCAATATAATGCAATAAAATTTAACTTTTAATATTTTTTCACAATGTTTTCTACATTTATCTTAAAAATAATAAATTGAAGACGGCAAAATTTTTCAATAAATCACATTCAACATAAAATTTTCCGGCGTAATAAATTATATTTAAATAAAAAAAATACGCTATTCTGAAAGTGAAGTATTTGACACTAAAATTGGGAAAGACGAAATTAAATTTCCTTCTAAAAAGCTGAACTTGACAATAAATTAATTATAAAAGAATCTTTATTGAGTTTTAATCTGTTAACTATTTCAGTGGCAAAGCAATTCTGTTGATAAAATGCTTAAATGGTTGAATGCCGCAAGAATTTTAGAACAAACTGATTAAAAAAAAAAAAAAAAAAAAAAAAAAAAAAAAAAAAAAAACTTTCTTCGCGGAACATTATAACACAAAAAAATATCTAAAAATTCTCGCGTCTATTTTGAAATTTAGAATTAAAATTAAATGTTATATATACTAATGGAGCTATGAAAAAAGAGGAGACAGGTAGCGTAGTATCTACCTTTCGCGAGTGAAATAATTGAGGATATAGTCATCAGATGGCGGCTATTTTTTGCTTACATTCGATCAGGCCTGATCAAAGCCAGGGCAAACTTACACCAGTAAAAACAAACGAAATATTTGCTTTGTGGCAGAAATTCTGCATGAATAAGTGACCATTTCTATTCAAACTTACTGGTGGAAGTTTGCCTCGGCGGTAATCAGGTTCTGCGGCACCATTTCAGTTTTGCCAGATGGGCTACTTTTTTAAAAATCAGATTCTTGATTGGCACCACTTTTTTGAAATGGTAAAATGTGCCTTAGTTAATGGCATATTAATTAAGGCAAAAACAAAATCAATTTTTGCGTTTCGAAAAAGTGGTGGCAATCAAGAAATCTGAATTAAAAAAATGTAGCCGACTGGCAACACTGCACCATTTTAAGAATATGGCAGTTCCTCTTTAAACTATGTTCCACGTATATACTATGCCACCGTCCTTCAAATGATTAGAAAGCAATAAGGTTAATTTCTGCATTAACCCTTTATGTACTGAAATATGAATTCATGAAAATTTTAACTTCTAAAGCATTTTTCGTGAATTGTTTAAACTACATTAGAAGATTTACATTATCATTCAATAAATTTTGGAAGGATTTTAGAAGGATTGAAGGATTTAGAAGGATTAATTAAATTTGAATTTATAGGGATTTTGTGTAATATTTATAACCCTACTCAAAATTTTAAATATTTTTTTAGTATTTTGTAAAATTAGGAAATGTACAAATATAATGTTCTTACAATAGAAATATTTCCGAATTGAAAAATACCCCCCCCCAAACACACACACCACCGCCAAGAAAGGTGAAAAGATGAAAATGGAAAAGAAATAATCCTTTTAAATATATTTTTGTTTTGTGTAAACAATAATGCTTTTGGAACAAGATAAAGTAATCTATCCAAAACTCATTCTAAACTGTATTACAACTAATCGATGTATTAAATGAATTTTATAACAAGTTACTTTAATAGTACTTATAAGAACTGTCAGTAAATAAAGGGTTAGTTTTCACACAATTATTCTAATTTGTAAATAAATCACATGAGTTGTAAATTTCCAACTAGGTGATAAATGTCCAGGCCAGGATTTGAACCAGGTATCACTTGGCTGAAGCAGCCATGGCTTTACCAACTGAGCCATTCTGGACGAATCTGGAGGAATCCTGTCCTGGACATTTTTCGCCCAGTTGGAAATTTATAACTCAAATGATTTATTTACCAATTTCAATAATTGTGTTAAAATTAATCTAGTGTAATTACGTATCCAGTGTTTTCTGGCGCTCCAATACCGGCGATTTCTTCTGTTGAGCTTATTCATTTATCAGACGAGATGCCATAATCAATAAGGTTAGCTGGGTGATTTATGTCCTCCAAATGCGCCCGGTGGCTCAGATGGTAGAGCATTGGCTGTTTCTGTCAATTGATCCCCGATTCGTATCCTGGCCTGGACATTTTTCGCACAATTGGAAATTTACTACTCATATGATTTATTTACCAATTTGAATAATTGTGTTTAAATTAATCTAGTATAATTACGTATCCAGTGTTTTCTGGAGTTCCAATAACTAAGATTTCTTCTATTGAGCTTATTCATATATCAGACCAGATGCCATGACCAATAAGGTTAGCTGGGTTATTTATGCCCTCCAAATGTGCCCGGAATGGTTCAGATGGTAGAGCATTGGCGGCTTCAGTCAAGTGATCCCTGATTCGAATCCTGGCTTGGACATTTTTCGCCCAGTTGGAAATTTAAAACTCATATGATTTATTTACCAGTTTGAATAATTGTGTTAAAATTAATCTAATGTAATTACGTATCCAATGTTTTCTAGAGTTTCAATACCTGAGATTTCTCCTGTTGAGCTTATTCGTATATCAGACCAGATGCCGTGACCAATAAGGTCAGCTGGGTGAAATAGGTCCTCCAAAAACTCCTGGGGCGGCTCAGTTGGTAGAGCATTGGCGGCTTCAGCCAAGTGATCACTGGTTCGAATCTTGGCCTGGACATTTTTCGCCCAGTTGGAAATTAAAAATTCACAAGCTTAATTTCTATTTAACTTTCTGTAATTTATTTCTTTTAAATGCCTTAATATTGCTTTGTAAGTTTTCTAAAACTTAAGAAATGTTAATGAAATAAATTTGTTTGTGTTTGCAATAGGGAGTACTCACTAAATGGTCCGCGACCTGCAGAGACACCACTTTATTTCAAATAGAAACCTTAATTTTTCTCAGAATTTCTAGAAAATATCATTGTTTGAAAATAGCGGTATGACTTATTTCTCAGAAAATTTAATGAGTATCACTGGTTTAAAGATCCTTATAAAACATGTGCATTTTTACAAATTATTCTAATAGCAATCATTTCTAATAACAATATTATCTTTATTTAATGACAGAAATTCTGCTGAGAAGAGAAAAATTACTGTTAGAGAAAGGGGTAAACGTTTTGGTTTATTTATCTTTGATTAACCCTGTCCGGTACAGGAAAATTCTGTTCGCAAAATGATAAAATAATTGACTGACATCAGAATTTAGAAACGAACTTCTTAAAAATTAAAAATCTGTTGTTTCAAAGTTGTATTACAAAAGCAAAAATTTTTTTAAATATTCTTGGTGTCGTCTGTAAATTTGGAATTAGAATTAGGTGGTCTCGCAGTGGGGCCACGGTGCCAGTGAAGAGAAACTTTTTCTCTGCTCCCCATGGCAACGCAGGACGCGCGATGCGCGCGCATCCTACCTTAGAATGCGACTTCGTTTTCAATGGCTGGAACGATAGGAAGAGATGTTTTGATTTAAAAAGCATGATCGCTGTAATTTTTTTACAGTTTGTTGATGAGGCCAAATTTCCCTTCTTCAAAAAACAAGATTAAGTATTTGATAATACTTATTGTAAATATGTATAGAATCATGTATCTGTAAATATTCATTAAATATTTCAAGAAAAGAATTCAGAACACACCTCCTTCATTGATTCTATGTTCGAATGATTTGAAAATTTCCATATGGTGCATCGGCCGGGAAAGAAAGAAAAGAAAGTATTTGTTACCTTTTTAATGTTAGGGGATAGTAAGTAATAAGAAGACGGCAAAGGTAAGATAAGTCTTTCATATTTTATTTTGAAATGTCTGATTTAGAAAAGTTGAAAAAGAACCGAACAGTTTTGAGAACAGCAGTAACAAAGCTGATTAATAATATAGAAAATGTTATGAAGGATAGTTTAATAGATTTTGATAATTTAGAAGAATTATTTATTCAGTTAGATACTAAAGCAGAATTATTGAAGCCAGTTGACGAGAAAATTGAGCCCCCTTTAGGGTTAGACGACTGTGAAACTGAAATCAATTCTGTTTATGATTACGCGGATAAAATATCAGTTGCAAAATTCCGGGTGAAGAAAAAATTAACCGACAACAAAAAAATTGTTAATATTGATTTAAATAACAGTCAAGATTTAAAATCGAATGTGATTAATGATGAAAACTCAGTTGTTAAATTGCAAAAACTCAATATACAAAAATCCTATGGCGACTGTACGCAATTTATGTCATTTTTTAATACCTTTAAAAATACAATTGACGAAAATAAATCGCTTTCGAAAATTGAAAAATTTCATTATTTGAAGAATTATTTATCTGGAGGTTTTGGAATATCAGAAGCTAATTATGACGCAGCATTGGAAGTTTTAGAAACGCGTTATGGTCAAAAAGACGTGATAATTAATCATCACCTGAACAAACTTCTTAATTTATCCCCTGTTTATAAGGCTAACGAAATTCAAAAATTGAAAAAATTGCACAGTGATATAGAAATAAATGTTCGATGTTTGTCCACATTAGGACTCGAACCAGCAAATTATGGCTCCATGCTTATCGCCGTAATTTTAAAATTAAAACCGGCAGAATTAGCTTTGGAATATAATACACAAAATGCAGATAATTTAACACATTCAGATATACATAAATTATTAGATTTTCTGCACACTGAAATAAAAAGCAGAGAACACACATTTTTTTCGAGAATGAAAGCATTTGAAAATAATAAAACAAAAATGAAGAGTCAAACAACAAAATCTGATTTAAATCTACTTGTGAATTTATGAACATTTCGAATGATAAATCGACTTCAGATAGGCAGCTGGCTCATTGCATTTTTTGCAACGATAGTAAACATTCATCTGATTTATGTGAGGCTGTTGATGTAAACACTAAAAGAAATTTGTTGAAATCTCAAGGAAGATGTTTCCTTTGTTCAGGCAGGAAACACGTTATCAAAAATTGTAACTCTAAAACTAGTTGCAAGAAGTGTTCGGGCAGACATAATCAAACGATACGCCTAAAATCTAAATTAATAAAAGAAGTGCTATTTCCTCTACAGAAAATAATAAAATTCTTCTACAAACTTGTTGTGTAAAAATAAAATCAAACGGAAAACAATCTCTAATTAGGTTACTTTTAGATTGTGGGAGCATGCGAACCTTTATATCTGAAGAAATAGCAAATAAATTGAATTTACAGGCAATAAGAAAAGAAAAATTGTCGGTTTTTACATTTGGAAATAAGAACCCCATTGAAAAAACCTTTGAAGTAGTTAAACTAACTATTGAAAATAAAAATGTACCTAATTCAAAATTAGATATAGAAGCGCTAGTCACCAATCAAATATCAGCTACTGAAATCCCCCCACCTGAAATCAATAATTTGATGAAAAGTAAACAATTTGAAAATTTAACCCTTGCGGACACACCCACATCCAAATAACCCATTACATTACTTATAGGTGCTGGCTATTATTATGATATAGTTACTGGAAATATAAAACATTTGAATAAAAAATTAGTAGCTGTCGACACCATTTTTGGTTGGTGTCTACAGGGAAAAACAACTGACAGTTATACGCCCTTAGCATTTAATGTAATAGTAGAAATTTTTTTTATTTCTGAACAGATTGAAAAATTCTGGAATAATCGAATCATCTGGCCTATTTAATACTAAACAGGATTCAGATTTTTCAGAAAACAACGTTATGAAGCAGTTTGAGTCAGAAATTAAATACAATGATAAGCGGTATACAGTTCGATTTCCTTGGAAGCTTGAAAGGAAATGTTTAAATGACAATCGGAAAATTGCAGAATATAGATTTTTTAAACTCAAACAAAGATTGATTAAAACCCTGAATTATTTTTTGAGTATAAGGAGGTGTTAGCAGATTATTTGAAACAAGGTATTATTGAGTTAGTTACAGATCCTGAAGAAAAACAAAATGTAACTTTTTATTTACCTCATCGAGAAATAATTAGAACTGATAGGACAACGCGCAGATTACGCATAGTTTTCGATGCCTCTGCTCACGACACAGGCTCACTGTCTTTGAATAATTGCCTGTATGTAGGTCCAAATTTGTATCTTGAAATATTTGATGTTTTGTTACGGTTTAGATTTCATCCCATAGCTTTTACAACTGATATAAAACAAGCATTTCTACAAATAATTATAGATGAAAACGATCGTGATGTAACAAGATTTTTATTTTCACAAGATTTGTTTGATAATTCTAAACCCTTTGAAATTTATAGATTCACCAGTGTGTTATTTGGAATTAGTAGCAGTCCCTTTTTATTGGCTGCAACAATTAAACACCACTTGAAAAAATACTCCGAGAAATATCCAAACACAGTAAAATTTTTAAATGAAAATATCTATGTTGATGACGTTATAGGAAGTCATGAAAATATTGATCAAGCCCTATCCACGAGTTTACAATGTATTGATATATTTGAAAATGCAAGTATGCATTTACACAAATGGCATACGAACTCTTTACCACTTAGTGAACTATAGAAAGACAATGGCATAACTTCAGAAGCCAATTCTGTAGCTTTTGGAAAACAAAATCACCCTTATAAAGTTTCACGAATCGCTTGGAATAATTCCAAAGATTTACTTTATTTTGATGTTCGAGGTTTAGTTGATTTCGTTTCAAAAAAATAGACACCAAAAGATTTATTCTACAAGTTTTAGGCAGGATTTTTTATCCACTTGGATTCCTAGGACCATTTACATTAAGACTAAAATGTATAATTCAACAAATTTGGAATTTGGGTCTAGATTGGGATGACACCTTACCCGAAGATTTACGTATACTTTGGAGTAGCTGGTGTAACGAACTCCCTCATTTGAAAAACTTTTCAGTACCCATATTCTATTTTTCTGACATCACCAATTGGCATGATTATAACCTACAATTGCATATTTTTGCCGATTCGAGCATGAAGGCTTATGGTACGGTTGCTTATTTACGTGTAGCAACAACCACCAAAAATGTTCGAACAGTTTTTGTTGCTTCGAAAAACAGGGTTGCTCCACTGAAAGCGCTTACCTTACCAAGGCTAGAATTGATGGCCGCATTGTTGTCGGCCAAGCTAAGTAGTAACATTTTGAAAGCTCTAAAATTGAGTGTACCGACTTATTACTGGACGGATTCAAAAATATCCTATTTTTGGATAAAAGGATCCCCTAAAAAGTTTAAGCCCTTTGTCAGAAACAGAATTGAAGAGATCCATAAATTGACCTCACCTGATAACTGGTATCATTGTCCTGGTACTGCCAATCCAGTTGATATAGTTTCTCGAGGATCAAAAATCTCTAGGATAATCAATGATACAACTTGGTTACAGGGACCAGAATGGCTAAGTTTACCTCCTGAGTGTTGGCCAATATCAGAAAACAAAGAAATCGCTTACTCTGATGAATTAGAATACAAAACAAATCCTAACGATGTTTTTCAGAGCGAGTGCTTAGTCAAAAAACTCGAAAATCCCATAAACACTTCAAAATACAGTAATTTAGAGAAACTTTTGAGAATTACCGTTTGGGTAAAGAAATTCATTATGAAGCTGAAAAAATCAACTGAAGTGCAAGTCGTAGTAACAACCGAAGAATTACTCGAAGCTGAAAATTTTTTGATACAATCTGAGCAAAACAATTTTATAAGGAAGAAATAGAATCTCAAAAAAATAGTAAATTAGTGGATAAGACGTCATCCTTATCAAATTTCATGCCCTTTATTGACAAAAACGGGTTTATGAGGTTGGGCGGAAGGCTCGAATTTTCTAACATGTCCGCATAAGAGAAAAACCCGATAATTCTCCCCAAACATTCTTGGTTAACTACTCTAATAGTTCGTCAAGAACACGAGAAAATTATGCATGGAGGGACAGCCAGTACTTTGGCAAAAATTAGATCTCGTTTTTGGATACCGAAAGGTTGTCAGTTGGACAAGAGTGTTATCAAGAATTGTACAATATGTAAAGAATATTACTCCAAACCAGCAGACCAGATCACCGCACCATTACCAAAAGACAGAGCTAGTGAAGCACCGCCATTCACAATCTGCGGTTTAGACTTCGCCGGTCCGATCTATATCAGAAATTTTAAAGAAACGCAAAAATCTTGCATTGTCCTGTTTACTTGCGGTGTGACTAGAGCCATTCACCTGGAACTCGAGTCTGATATGACAACAAATACTTTTTTATGGCATTCAGAAGATTCACAGCTAGACGAGAAAATCCCAAAATTATTTATTCTGACAACGCAAAAACCTTCAAAAAGGCCAAAGGTGAACTCGAAATTTTATACAACATACTGAAAGACAAAGTATTTTTAAATTTTATTACAAAAGAGAGAATTATATGGAAGAATATTATAGAAAGAGCTGCATGGTGGGGAGGCTTCTATGAGCGACTAGTAAAGTCAGTCAAAGACTGTTTGAGAAAAGTAATTGGTAGAGCACTCATAAGTTATGATGAATTAGCGACTCTGTTGGCAGAAGTGGAAGCAGTTTTGAATACGCGACCACTGACGTATGTATATAGCGACAGCGATGAACCAGAATCTCTTACTCCAATGCACTTTTTAAATTTTGGAAAAGAACTTTCATTTCCTATTAATTTTTTTGAAATAATTGAAGATTGTTCAAAGAGATCAACACTCTTGAAAAGGAAAAATATCAATCGTTACTATTGAAACAATTGTGTACCAAATAGAAAAAACAATATTTGATGGATTTGAAAACAGCCCATTCCTTGAAAAATCCTAATGCCCATACACCACTGAAAGTGGGCGATGTTGTTATGATTCAATATGATGCAAAAAATAAGTTTCTTTGGAAACTTGGTAAGATTCAGACTGCCATTCCTGGAAGAGATGGCAATATTCGTTCATACGAAATAAAAACAGCGAGTGGAATCTTAAAAAGATCCATTCAGCACTTGTATCCCTTTGAAATACAAAATGACTAACAAATGACTTTTTGCAAACTTTTTATAAACATTCATAAACTTTTATAGACATTTATTTAGCTTGTTTTTTCTGCATTTAGGACTCTAAATATTTTCTTTCTCTTTTTTAATTTTTAGTCTTATTTATATATAGAATCTTTTTGAATTTTGGTATAAGTAAGTATATGATTTAACTGCAAAAAAAAAAAAAAAAAAAAAAAAAAAAAAAAAAAAAAACTGTTTCTGTTATTTAACTGTCATTATTTATACTTTGTTTGAATTTAAAGTGTTTTATTTAGAATTTTTTGATATTTTGAATTTGACTAATTAAGTGATTAATTAGATATTGTTGGAATTCTTATTTTTAGTATTTTGTATTCGAATTTTAAAAATTGTATTAGATTACTGAACCACTGATACGAAAAATTGAATTTTTATGATTTTATGATGGAATTTTGATTTGTGAACTCTTTAAGAGTTCAGGTGAGGAATGTGAAAGAAACTTTTTCTCTGCTCCCCATGGCAACGAAGGACGCGCGATGCGCGCGCATCCTACCTTAGAATGCGACTTCGTTTTCAATGGCTGGAACGATAGGAAGAGATGTTTTGATTTCAAAAGCATGACCGCTGTAATTTTTTTACAGTTTGTTGATGAGGCTAAGCCTCCCTTCTTCAAAAAACCAGATTAAGTATTTGATAATACTTATTGTAAATATGTATAGAATCATGTATCTGTAAATATTCATTAAATATTTCAAGAAAAGAATTCAGAACGCACCTCCTTCATTGATTCTATGTTCGAATGATTTGAAAATTTCCATACCAGAAAGGGTTAATGAAATATGCTTTAAAAAAATGTCCTTTCAAAGATAAGTAATTTTTTTAATATAATTCGAAGTCTTCAGGAAAACAATATACGTGAATTGAACATAATATAGGGACAATGTAACAATGACACGGCTGTCACTGGTGACTATTTTTAAATTCTATTCGCAACACTATTTTTAAAAAATTAATTTTGTAGCATGTTTCTGTTGCACATGTCGTTAACCCTTTATTTATTGACGGTACTTATAAGTACCATTAAAATAACTTGTTATAAAATTCATTTAATACATCGATTAGTTGTAATACTGTTTAGAATGAGTTACAGATGCATAACTTTATCTTGTTTCAAAAAGCATTATTAGCATTGTTGCCAGTGGGCTACTTTTTTTAATTCAGAGTTCTCGATTGGCACCGCTTTTTTTTAACTGTAAAATTCGCCTTATTTAACGACATGTTAATTAAGTCGAAAAGAAGGGGAACTTTACCATTTCAAAAGAGTGGTGCCAGTCCAGAAATCTGAATTTATAAAAAGTAGCTCACTGGCAACACTTATTATTGGTTACACAAAAAAAAAATATTTTTAAAAGGCTGATTTCTTTTGCCTTTGCATCTTTTCAGCTTTCTTGGCGTTGGGGGAGGGAGGGGGGAATTTTTCAGTTCGAAAATATTTCTATATTTCTTTTGCCAGAACATTATATTTGTACATTTCCTAATTCTACAAAATACTAAGAAAAAGATTTGAGAGGGATTATAAATACTGCAAAAATCGCTATAAATTCAAATTTAATTAATCCTTCTAAATCCTTCAATCCTTCTAAAATCCTTATAACATTTATTAAATGATTATGTAAATCTTCTAATGTCGTTTAAACAATTCACGTAAAATGCTTTAGAAGATAAAATTTTCATGACTACATAATTATGTAGATAAAGGGTTAAAGTGTATATAAAAGAATTTTTTTTTAAAAAGTGGAGCGAGATACAATTAAAAAATACTCTCCAGTGGCAGCCCTGCAGTGATGCAAATGATGCGTACCAGGTGGAATTCATTTATCGTAATTTCCGGCATATAATCTGCGGATCAAATAAGCATGTTTAGACCCAGAATTTTTTAGAATAAAATGTAACTTATTAAATCGCGATAAATATTTGACTTCAATTATTAAATAAAATTTCTGGGTCCAAAAATGATTGCTTGATCCGCGGATTATACGCCGGAAATGACGGTAATCGGAATCTTACACTGCATAATAGGGCGAAATCGCAAAAAAGGCATTAAATATGAAAAACATTTGAACGGGTGGAGCTGGAGACTTCAAATTTGGATCAGATAACCAAACAGATGAATGGCTTTATTTATCAGCTTAATCAGGCATCCTAATGTAGTCCAAAATTCAAAAGAAAGTAGTTAAAAAATAAAGACTAAAACTAAAAAATGTCAACAACAGTCGTCTGAGGTATCAAAATCTATGTATTTTTCGATAATGATTCGAAGAAGATCAACAGGTCCGTATAACTAACTGTTCATGAAATATGGCTGCAGTTGATTGTTAGATAGGAAACGGGAACAACCTTTAACAAAACGTTTAATTTTTTTAACGTTATTTATTGCGATTTAGATTTTTATGTTGTCCAATAAGAGTATTACTAGAAAGAAAAGCATATTATCAAAAATTTAGAACCAAAATTGAATACTGAGTATAAAAAAATACACAGGAAGTTAAAAAAAAATAAAATATACATTTAACTTTTTATCGCAAACAGTTGCGTCAAGTAGCACCCAATTTTTACCCGTATGTTACTTTGAAGAAAATGGGTTGAGTTGGGTTGATTTTGACGGCCGATTATCTACTCGAGGGATATAGACCCAAGGGGGGGGTGCCCTCCGTTGGGGTCTTTCTAAGGGAACCTAACCAGTATTTACGCATGGAAAATCCAAGGTTTCGAAGAAAACCACAAAAACTCCGAAACGGTTAGGCCGATGGGCGCGATTGGGTTCGAACCCAGCACCTCCCGTCTACCAGCTTCGAGAGCAGAACCTCTCAACCACTGGTGGGGCCGGAAGAAAATGGAATAGGCCCATAAAAAACAATGCCGTACCAGGACCGAAAGCATATTAAAAATGTATTTAAAAATATTTTTTCACCAAAAAAACGTAATTTAACTACTATAATCTAATTTAGAGTGCAATTACAAATATACGAGGTCTGTCTTTTAAGTATCCGACCTTGATTTTTCCATCTCGCAGTAGTGATTCTAAGACGGTGCCACTGTGCACATTGAAAGGAGACAGCTTAATGCGACTTCTTGAATTTTTCCACCGATTCCAGCGAACCAGTCGTTTCCTGCATACTGCCAAGTGAGGTGCTGTAATACGTGTTTCTCAGATTTTAATTTCTCTAAAGATGACTAAACGAGTTGAACAAAGATACTGCATCAAATTTTGTCAAAGCTTGGTGATTCTCAAAGCGAAACAATTTGTAAGGTTCATCAGCAAGATTCATCAATGATCCAACTCATTCATCGCACCTGATTCAGACTTTCTTGGAAAAACATGCAATTACAGTCGTTTACCAATCTCCTTTATTCTCCATGCATGGCTCCTTGCGATTTCTGTTTTTTTTTTCTTTTATTGAAGTCGCCATTGAAAGTGCCCCATTTTGAGAGTAGAGATAAGATCTACGGATCGCGACGGTGAATGCCATTAAAAAACAGCCTTCCAAAACTGTTTTCGGCCGTGGAAGGAACGGTGAGTTAAGAGTGTGGTGGCGCAAGGGACCTACTTTGAAAGGGATTAGGGTCTCATTCCCGTCAGATAACTTACATATTTTTTTCGACCACAGATCAGACAGTTTTTAGACAGGCCACGTACATACCACTGAACTCATTATCCATCTCAAAGTGCACATAAATAACAGGCATGACAATCAAAGCTATGAGTTGGTTACAAAGCTCTGCATTATGAAAAGCAAATCTGGATTTTTGAATTTTTTTATGCTGTCTGAGCCAACAAAATTGTGCCCTACCTATCACTCTATAAGTATAAATAAAAAATATTTTTTAAGAACTAACTTGAAATGTTTATTTATTAGCACGTTTTTTCTTAAAAGTGCCTACCGTGCACCGGTTGATTGACAAAACGGGAACCGTGCGCGGCAGCATGTGTTTTTCATTCCTTTTAATGTGCGCTACCTTGAATTGTACCAAAATACTGCATTAAACTTAACATCATGTTTATAAAAGAGGAAATTTAGAAAACATAAAAATACAAAATTTAACCCTTCACTGCACGACGCGCCTCATCTGGCACATACATAAATCCACAGTCATTCTTATTATGTACCATGAATTTTACCAATATGATCACTATTCCTTATTAAGAACGGTCCAAAGAATGGAATAACACTTATTTTTTCCATGTCAGATTGCTGCATTTAGCAAAAAATTAGAATTTATTCTTCGGAAACAAAAAAAATTTCGATCAAGCTATTAAGGTAAAATTTACTTTCATTATTTTTACTGAATACTTAAAAATATTAATATTAACAGAGTTGCCGAGTGTATGACAGATAAAATTAATTAATTTAAGTTCATTTAGTTATAAAATATAGCAATACAATATTTTAAAATCCTAATTGTGTGCATAGGGTACACGCCTTAAAATATCAAATTTTAGCTCAAAATTTGAAATTTAATTTTTTTTTTACTATTTTTCCCGTTATTAAACCGATATATGGAATTCAAATATTTTTTTTTTCATACAAATAAAAAAAATCGTGCAGTGAAGGGTTAAAAATAAAACAGGCTAGAAAAGTATAATATCATTAAGTTTAAAGTGCACGAAACTGTTTTCTTAAATGTTATATGTACCGTAGAATCATGTATTAATATAGTACATGAGGTAGAAAACGTGCTGGAATTGTAAGATATCCGTAAAGAATGTTCAGCACTGTTTTTGCAGTATGTCAAACAAAATCTTCCGCAGCCCAATAGTGATCAATAGTACAGCTGCCAAACCTTCCAATTTTTGAGTACCACTATTTCCTAATAGTAATCATATTTTTAGTTAAACAAAACTTGCAGTCATTAAATCACGGGGGGGGGGGGGGGCAATTGTGGCACGCCAGACACCACTAAAATTTTATAGTAATCGTTGTGTTATCCAATCTTCGAATCTCTGCGATTCAAGAAATCGACTTTTTCTGTAAAAATTTCAGTGGTATCGGGCGTGCCACAGTTGGCCACCCCTGCATTAAATAAAGCGAATATTTCGTTTGAAAAGTAGTCATACTAGTCATTTGGAGCCATGATGTACGCGTGAAACCTGGCAACACTAGCAGTAATGCTTTAACATTTCAATCAGGGGTGGAATGGTGGATTCTCACAGCAGCATTTGTTTTTTAAATATTTATAGCAGGTCTGCCACAGGCGACTATTTTTATATTCTATTCGCACCACTATTTTAAGAAAATAAATTTTATAGTATATGTTTCTTGCAAATTTTGCCAATGTGTATGTTATTTTTTTTTTTTTTTTTTTTTTTTTTTGTTTAAAAGGGAAAAATTGTGAGGTAGAATTAAAAAATAGTCACATGTGGAAACCCTGTTACAGTGATATCAGAAAATCCAAATTAAAAAATAATTTTGAGAATTTGAACAAAATTAAATAGTTTGTGTTTTCATACTCAAGTTCAAGAAATCGGGCCATTTTGTAAGGCAGATGTGATGATAGACCGTAAACTATATAACCATAATCTAAGAAGAAACTCTCAAAAATTGGATATGAATTGCAATATTTATTTATATTTCAGGTAAAAATAATAGAACGAAAAGTAAAATGCTAAACAGTTACCGATTTTTGTTACAATACTATTTATCACTAATATTCACTTCGATAAAATGTTAGATATATATATTTTTTAACAGAACGAACATTTTTTATATAAAATTTTTTGGATGATTTATTGTAAGCACAATCTATTAACACTTGACAACATTTATTATCCCTCCCACAAAACATAACACGCTTACTTCGGGAAAAAGATCACATAATGTTTAGCAAAAGTGAAAGAAATAAAAACAGTAACATTAATAAAAGAACATGCGAGTTATAAATCGTTGAAAGAAAAGGATCAGTGAAAAAGAATGTCCTTTTTTCCATCTTAACATAGAACCAGAAACATCTTTGGGAAAAAAAATAACTCATTTCATTAATATGTATTTCCTGTGGTATAATCAAGAAAAACTGTGCGCTAAAAAAATGATTTATTTAACTATCTTCATGTTTTATACTGTATTTTCACCGAACATTTTGCTTTCTTGGATGTTTCCAATGGCCTAATTAATAATACATTTGATGATAATCAGATTATTTGAATATTTTTTAAATAATAGAATTTTATTTCAGCGCTACATTTTAAACATGTTTTAAACATGTTAAACAGTAGAATATAATACGTATTCAGAAATGCCTTAAAATCACAATTTTACTATATTGCCGTGATTATTAATTACTAATATTACATGGTACAACGATATTAATTAATTAATTATGGTTTTATTACAGTATTTATTAATTATCGATGATATTAGTTGAAGTTTTACAGCAAAACTTGAGAAAATCTGTAGATAAAGGAATCTTGCTTCAATCGGAAATTTTTCATGGACGTGTTAAAAACGTCGAGTACAATTTCAAATAAAACCTATATCTAATGAAATCCTCCTTTAACTAGAATAACTTCATGGTCCGGATGAAAGTACAAGTCCCCAAAAAATTTAATAGCTACTATACCTGCTAAGACGGAAACTTATCTTAAAATAAGTTTTTCTCTATCACCTTGCGATTTCGTCTTAAAAGGTTTTACTGCATAGGTGACGGTATATCTGCTAAGACGAAAACCTCTCTAAAACAATATTTTTTCGTGACCTTTAGAAGGTTTTATTATATTTATCATGAAATCAATATCATGAAAATTTTCCATATAAGTAAGATTTCCGTTATATGCAGTTTCTATATTTGTTATTTATAATACAGAAATATCTAGTAAGATAGAATCGCAAAAGACAAGAAAACTTGGCTTCCGTCTCAGCAGCTTTACTTTTATGCATTCATTTTGCCAGAATCGTGATTTTTTCCCGTAAGATTCCGTTTTAGAAAGAAATCTGAATATAACTGAAACTTGCTTTAAACGGAAAATATTTATGGTCCTGACGAAAATAACTGCAAGTAACGACAAAAATACTCCATTTTAAACAGGTATCCGATTTAGCGGATATACGGCCTTTATAGCTACACTATCTATATATATATATACGTTTGTCACGATTACAGGTCAGCCACAGGCGACTATTTTTTAATTCTACTTCACATTCTACTTCACAGAACTTTCTCAAAACAAAAATTATTGACATACTGTTCGAGAATATTTGCAAGAGAAATATACTGTAAAATCTGTTTTTTTTTTTTAATAGTGGTGCGAATAGACTAGAAAAATAGTCGCCTGTGGCAGCCCTGCGATTAGGAAATTTTTGCATTAAAAACAGATTTCCTTTGTTGAAAGGCTCTGTGTTTTCGTATTTTACTGTAAGAAGAAACAAACCATTCTGTCTTAGCAGGTTTGACAATCGCACGATACAATGTTCTAAGATGGAATGGCATGGACCGAAAGAAAATAATTGTAAAAATTTCGTAGAGATCATGATTTTTTTCTATTTAGTCACGATTCCGTTGTATGCCGATTCCGTAATCAGGGACTTTAAGTGCTGTTTTAAGTATCGCATTTAAAAACACTTTATTGTTCACATGTCAGCCGATGCACAGCCACATATAAAAAAAATAAATATAACGAAATGTCCTTGTCGAACTGGCTGGACAGAAATGGCAAGGGACTGAAATGGCAAAGAGAGAGAAATGTCATCGGGGCCTAAATGTCCTGCTTCGATTTAGTGGCTGCATATAGACCACAATTTGGCATCTATATGCCATGTCATTGCGACAAACCGATATTATCTCACCCACAAAACGTAACATGCTTATTTAAGAGGAAAAAAGACACAACCTTAAGGGGGCTGGTCACTCAGCTTTGGAATTTTCCTCTGTAATGTTAAGTCTATGAACTTTTGATGCGTTTGTATATTTAAAATATCCTCTCGGAAAATTCATATTTCTAACATCTTTTTTCTGTGTACTCTTCTTAAAGGATGTTTTTTTTTTCTTAGTTTTCAAAATGTTTCTAAAATCTCTGCTGAATTTAACACTTTTCACTCGAGGGCTCCGCTGCGGAGACATAACCATTCTTTGCAAAATGGTTTTTGGCACCAGTAATAAAGGAAAAGAAAATGTACCTTATTTAATCACAGCATTTTTGAAATTCTGTACTTGAACGAAACATCTTTTAAAAAAGTGGTGCCGATCGAATAAAATTTGTGTAAGAGACGCCGAGCGCAAAGGGTTAATATTTTCTGTGTTAAAAGCAGGCGAACTGTGAGTAAGATTTTAACGCTTCATATAAAATTAAGTCTATACTTGAGAAATGTTTTGAGATCTAAGAAAAAAGAAACATCTTTTAGGAAGTGTACACAAAAAATAGAAGATAAAAATATTAATTTCCCGAGGAGATATTTTAAATCTACGAATGCATCAAATGCCCATAGACTTTACATTAGTAAAAAGAAATCGGAAGTTGAGTGACCAGCCCCCTTAAGTAAAATCGAATGAAATAGAAACAGAAACATTAAACAAAAACAAAATCAAGGTTATTGTCGAAATGAAAGGATCAGTGAGAAAGAATTTCATTTTTTTTTACATCTTGACATAAAACTAGAAGCATTTTTGGAAAAAAAACTCGTTTAAATAATGTTTATTTTCCCTGCCATAATTTTAAAAGCATGGTGTTAATTTATCGGTAAACACTATACTTTTTAACTGTTGTGATATTTTATGCCATATTTTCAATAATATTTTGTTAACCTGAGCGTTTTGAAGAGTCTCATTAATGATGCATTTAATGGGGATCAAATTAACGATATATGTAAAATAATTATTTTTATTTGAGCACAGCATTTTAAAAATTTTCTGAAGGTGGAATATAATACCTATTTATAAATGGCTTAACCCCTTGAAGGGCACTGGTATATGTTATATACCACTTAATTTTAATTCCCAAATGCCACATTCACGCCATAATTTAGGAATGAAACTTTCTTTCTTATCATGTACGCTAAGAAAAGCTTTTACTTAGTTTCATATAAAGTTGTTAATAAATACAATGTCAATCAATTATTTTAACATTTTAGCAACAGAAGTGCTTTGCCCCTGAAGGGGTTAAAACAGGGCTGCCACTGGGAACTATTTTTTAATTCTCTCTCGTATCTCTTTCTCAAAACAAAAATCTTTCACAACATGTGCAAGAGAATATTATAAAATTATTTTTTTTTTAAATAGTGCTGCAGATAGAATATAAAAATAGCTTCCAATGGCAGCCCTTTTAAAAATCACATTACTTCTAAGATCCTTAACACCTTCAAGAGCGGTGGCTCATTTTTGGTCCACTTAATTTTAGTTGATAAAGGCCACATTCTGACCAGATTAATGGAATGAAAAATTTCCTTTTATTAAGTGCGTGAACAAAAGCTTTTGCTTATTTTGAAATAGATTTGTTTGTAAATTAACGTGTCAGTCGCTCATTTCAGCATTTCACGAGTAGAAGTACCTTGCGTCCTTGTCCCTGAAACGGTTAACCCTCTAATGCCCATGGTAGGAACTATGCTAACATCAGAGTTTCAAATTTTGTGGATTTTTTAATTTGGATATTCCAAATTCATGCCAGAAATTTAAAATAGCAATACTTTCTTTATTTAATGAAAAACATTTCGTATTTAAATAAAGCAAAATTTATTATAGAAATTTTTTTGTGTGAATTCATATTCTTTGAACTACGGAATTTCTAGAACGTGTTCCACCATTGGAATTAGACGGTTAAATGCAGTCCTGTATAAAGTAGCTATATATAAATTATATGTAAGTTTTACCACTATTTTATAGTAATCATTATTTTTTATCGCATAATTTCTATTAATAAATAGGCAGCAGACTTCTGTTATAAAATGAAATGATTTCCTCATAGTTTATAGGGCCTTAATTTTGTCTAAAAATAATTCAACGAAAGGTAACGAGTTAAACTTTTATTGGTATGTTTTTAGAAGGCTCTCTCAACGTCAAAAGTTAAAATTCTCATATATGTATGAAATTTTTGTAGAAAATTCCACACGCCTTTAATTTTGTAATTTGAAATTTTGAATTTAATTTACTTGCTTGGCTGTATGTATTTTAAGCAAGTTGAGTAAATTCAAAATTTCAAACTAAGTTAATACTCTGTTCAATTATTTTTTCATGCATTTTTTCAAATATGATGCGCATTTAAAAAATATGTATATATATATGCACTATATGGCCAAAGGTGACCGATCACTTGCTATTTTAGACGTTTTGTTAATTATCTAGAAAAATGCATGAGGAATTAATCTGAAACTGCAGATGTGTAAACAGTATAGTATAGGTCATATATTTCGGCGAAGAATTTTTCCCGAAACCCCATGGGGACCGTCAACAAATGGAAAAAGAACGAATATCTTTTGGATAACCCTGTAAAAACTAATGTAGCAAAAGCGTTCGAACTCGAGAATATTAATAAGTGGCTTATTGTAATATACTGTGTCCATTGTTATGAAGATAGCATGCATACTCGCAGAGAAATTGGGGGTTTTAAAAAAACAGTCCCAAATTTCGCCAAGTTTTTTGCTTATAATTTGCAGAGTTCTGAATATAAAAAAAAGTTCTTTCATAAAATATGACAAACAACACTGTACATAATACTCTGCAATCAGAATTAAAAAATAATAAAAATGGATGAAAAATGATCAGGTTTACTAAAATATGTTTCACTGCGCATGCGCGAATGCAATCAAAACATAATATGCATAATATATTAGCTAAGTATACAGAGCAACTTTTTTGAATGTCTCAAAATCATAGTTTGAAAATTCTGAAAATGATCGTTGATAGAATAAGCTCGAAATCCGTTGTTCCCCAAAAGAAGGAAAAAGATGAGGAGTTGTATCAAATATCTGTTGATTAAAGCCAAGATAGCATACACAGTATTGCACCTACAACTATATTTGGATATAACCCCTAATCTTTATGCTTCCTTTTGGGAACAACGGATTTCAATCTTATTCTATTGACGATAATTTTTAGAATTTTCAAGCTATGATTTTGAAACTTTAACAAAAGTTGCTCTATATACTTAGCTAATACATTATGCGTATTATATTTTGATTGCATTCGCGCACGCGCAGTGAAACATATTTTTGTAAACCTGCTCATTTTTCATCCATTTTTTATTATTTTTTAATTTTGATTGCAGGGTATTATGTACAATGTTGTTTGCCATATTTTTTGAAAAGAACTTTCTTTTTATATTAAGAACTCACCAAATTATAAGCAAAAAACTTGGCAAAATTTGGGACTATTTTTATAAAAACCTTAATTTCTATACGAGAATACATGGTATCCTCATAAAAATGAACACAGTATATTACAATAAGCCACTTATTATTAATCTCGAGTTTGAACGCTTTTGATACATTAGTTTTTACAGGGTTATCCAAAATATATTCGTTATTTTTCGATTTGTAGACGGTTCTCTATGGGGTTTCGGGAAAAAATCTTCGCCGAAATATATGAGATATATTATACTGTTTACACACCTGCCTTTTCAGGTTAATTCCTCATGTATTTTTCTAGATATTTAACAAAACGTCTAAAATCGCAAGTGACCGATCACCTTTGGCCATATAGTGTATACTGAACATGATTAATTATGACAATAAATATCTTAACCACTTGAATAATAATGGGTCATTTCTAGACCACTTCACTTTAATACCTACACGGCATATTGACACCAGAATTTTCAAATGAATTTTTTTCTGCTATTAAGTACTTGAAGATAGTGATGGGCGATAACGAGATGTTTTTCTCGATTTTCTCGATTGTATGGACATCTCGATATTTTTCGATTGTGTAAATTTTTTCTCGATGACTGCAGTTTGCAAATTTCTTTTATAAATCATATATTATGTATTATATACGTCATACATTTATCAAGAATCGTCTGCGGGTGAACTGGAATGAGTCGATGTTAATAAAGACTAGGTGACTTCGACCGCTAGCGGGCCCCTCCTTTAATCGTAGCCCCTAATTTATACGTAATCTTGTAATATGAAATCACGAACAGGTTACCCGCTATATACGGCACTGATATATGATAGCAGGCGGGTGTGGTGTGCACGCAGTACAATATCTTGTAAAAAATATAATATCGAAACGAATGAACGTCGGACCAGATCTCTTGGGGGAGGGGTCAAAGCGAGCGGAAGGGCACAGCAGCTGCATAGTATGATTAAGTCGTCACAGGTCTTTAGGCCTTTCCAACCATATGTCACATGAGAAGTCTGCATCTGAATTTATAAAAATGCCCTCCCCGTGGGGGCAAGGAGGGGAGGGGTGCGGGAGGTGGATAACATGAGTAAGTGGTCATAAGCCTTTCCAAGAATATGTCACATGAGGGGTCTCGGCTATATTTAGAAAAACACCCCCTTGGGGGAAAAGTGGGGGCGGTCACCGGAGGTGCATTACATCAATAAGTAGTCACAGACCTTTCCAACGATATCTCACATGTGTGATCTTGGCTAAATTTGGAAAAGTGTCCCCCGGTGGGGTGCAAAATGGAAGGATGGACACCGGAGGAGCATAACATCAATCAGTAGTCACAGACCTTTCCAACGATATCTCACATGAGGGGTCTTGGCTAAATTTGAAAGAATATCCCCCGGGA
This sequence comes from Maratus speciosus, assembly GCA_963932465.1. Classification (NCBI taxonomy): domain Eukaryota; kingdom Metazoa; phylum Arthropoda; class Arachnida; order Araneae; family Salticidae; genus Maratus; species Maratus speciosus. The sequence goes on along the minus strand of OZ010796.1, from coordinate 269,190,797 downwards.
GGGGCAAATTCGGGGAGACTGTCACTGGAGGTGCAAAACATCAATATATATTCACAGACCTTTCCAACGATATCTCACATGAGGGGTCTTGGCTAAATTTGGAAAAGTGCTCCGGGGGGGGGGGGGTAAAGTGGTGGTGGGGATAACGTAGATACATAACATCAATAAGTAGTCACAGACCTTTCCAACGATATCTCACACGAGGGGTCTTGACTAAATTTGAAAATTGTCCCCGGGGGGGTCAAAGAGTGGGGGGACTGTCACCGGAAGTGCGTAACATCAATAAGTAGTCGCAGACCTTTTCAACGATATCTCACAAGAGGGGTATTGACTAAATTTGGAAAAGTGCCTCCGGGGGGGGCAAAGTGGGAGGGCCGGCCACCGGAAGTGCATAGCATCAATAAATAGTCACAAACCTTTCCAACGATATGTCACATGAGGGTTCTTGGCTAAATTTGGAAAAGTGTCCTGAAATTTCATATATTATAAATAATATTTAGCGGAGGGCTCCATAAAAAAAATGCGATCTAAAATGATAAAAGCGGAAAAAACTACCCTCGCAGTGGGGGCCAAACTGGGGAGGGGAGGAAGAAAGTCTCATAATATGAAAGAGTCATCCGAGAGCTTACCGATGACATATCACATGACTGCTCCAAAAAAAGTTTGAAAATTGCTCCCCCTCTCTTCCCCCGTGGGCCCACTCTTTCGCCCCGGAATTCACACAGCCGCCACTTTGAAAATTTTATGTTCAATAAATAATATTTACCAGAAGACTGCATAAAAAACCCACATCTAAAGTGATATTTAAATTTATTATAGAAATTGGCTACGGTTTTAAAAATTTGTTCGCCCCTTCCCCACCCTCCCTTTGGGCGAAGAAAGGTTCATAGTATGAAAGAGTGGTCAAAGGGATTTTCGATTATATGCCACAGGAAGGGTTCGGTAAAATTTTTAATATTGCACCCCGCAAGAGTCCACTCTCACGTCCTCCTCCCTCGAAATCACCCGACCCACCTTCCTCTTTGAAAATTTTATATTTAATAAATAATTTTTATCGGAGGGTTCCAGGTATGTGGCATCTTGGTAGGACTAAAATAAGAGAAACTTTGAAAATTAGGGCTTCATTTCACAGCTCATAGTCATGCCTTTTTCTCTATCTCGGCCCTTCTCGATAAATTTTCTTACTTTTCTTCTCTGCCGAGGACGAGAGAAATCCTCGAAAAGCATCTCATAGCGAAATGTTGAAAAGCGCGAGAGAAATCCTCGAAAGGCTTTTCATTGGGAGATTTCGAAAAGGACGACAGAAACCAGCGAGAGGCTTCCCATCCGGAAAGGTTGAAAAGGGCGAGAGAAACTCTCGAGAGACTTCCCATCCCAAAAGGTTTAAAACCACGAGAGAACTAACCATCGAGCAGCTTCCCATCTGGAAGCGTCGAAATGCTGGAAAAATCATCGAGATGAGATTTGCCGAAATGTGAGATGGAAATGAAGCTTTCAGAGTCAAACTTACCGCTTTTCTGGTTTAAGTCATAATTTCTCAAAGGAGTCTATCTGCTTATCCAATCTCTTTTTAGCTCACAGGCTATCTAAGCCTGAGAGCTAATGTACCCGTCGGTTCTGTGTGTATGCATGTATGTACGTACGTACGTATGTACAGTCGTGGAGAAAAAAAGTAAACACCCCCTACTAACTCCTCAACAAATTATCGTAGAAGAAAGTTACTGGTACAGAACGATTGGAAATAAAGTCTACTTTTAAATGATTTATAAAAAATGTGCTTAGGGGGCCATCTACATATTAAAACGAACCATAACTTTGTTTTTTTCAATAGCAGTACCCAATTCTGACAGCATAAATGAACTCTACACCCTTCAATTAGCCTAAAAACGAATTTTTATGCAATTCGTACAATAAGTTTTCCGAGAAATTAATTATTTTAAAACGAGCTTATTTTAAGGGCTGTATCCAAATTGAAGTTCCGTACTGGATTGTTCACCAAGAGAGCCCCTTCCTTGATCAAGGCACCTTAAGCGCCACACAAGGAGTCAATGAAGCGTGTTAGATTACAGTACAGCAGAATAAATTTCAAAATGTCTACTCACTTCCATCATAGACGACCCCTTAAACCATCTTTTTTCAGCATAATTTGAAAACTACTTGGAATAAAAATGTGAAATTTTTGAATTTCCATAAAGTAGGACTTAATAAATCTAAATCCATCAAAGAAATTGTAGGTTGCAATTCATAATTTTTTCTAATATTAATTTCATAATTCATAATTCATATCATAAAATTATAAAAATTGCAAATTCAGCTTATTTATGTTTGGGTATATTAGTATTATTACTACAAAAAAAATTAGCACATTAGGAGCATAATTTCGGGAGATATAAATAAAAATATGAAAATGTAATTTAACATTAGAAGCACTAAATTTTGAATGTTTATAATTCAAAAACTTATCATTCAAATGACTTGAAATTTGGTGTCTAGGCATAGTTTGAACGGTAGATTTGAAATATCTCGTTAAAATTGGGCATTGCCATTGAAAAAAATGAAGTTCGGATTCGTTTTAATATGTAGATGACCCCCTAAGAAAATTTTATATACAACATTTAAAAGTAGACTTTATTTCCAAACGTTCGGTACCAGTAACTTTCTTCTACGTTGATTTGCTGGGGAGTTAGTAGGGGTTGTTTACTTTTTTTTTTCCACGACTGTACGTAACGCGATAACTCTTGATTAAAATGTACGATTTGCTTCAATTTTTTTATGTTCATTCTGATAAGGCGTTCCGCTGATTAGTTTTGACGGTTCATTGGTTAAGGATAAAGGGAGAGAAAGGGGGCTGGTCCCCCCCCCTCCTTAATTTAGATAAATAGGTTTTTCATGCAGAATTATTCGATTTGCTCCAAATTTCGTATACCGGTTTATTATGTTAAGGAGCTTCCCTGATTAATCTTGGAGGTTCATTAATTAAGTATGAAGGGGGGAAAGGGGGGGGGGGGTAGACCCCCTTCTTAATTTAGATAAATGGGTTTTTCATGCAGAATTATTCGATTTGCTCCAAATTTGGTATACCGGTTCATTATGTTAAGAAGTTGCCTTGATTAGATTTGGAGGTTTACGGGTTAAGTATAAAGGGGGAGAAGGGGGCTGGACCCCCCCCCCTTAATTTAGATAAATGGGCTTTTCATGCAGAATTATTCGATTTGCTCCAAATTAGGTATACCGGTTTATTATGTTAAGGAGCTTCCCTGATTAAACTTCGAAGTTCATTGGTTAAGGAAAAAGAGGGAGAAGGGGGGGGGGTGGTCCGCCCCTCCCCCTTAATTTAGATAAATGGGTTTTTCATGCAGAATTATTCGATTTGTTCCAAATTTGGTGTACCGGTTTATTATGTTAAGGAGCTTCCCTGATTAAACTTGGAAGTTCCTTAGTTAAGTATAAAGGGGGGGAAGGGGTGGTAGACCCCCTCCTTAATTTAGATAAATGGGTTTTTCATGCAGAATTATTCGATTTGCTCCAAATTTGGTATACCGGTTTATTATGTTAAGAAGAAGTTATGTTAAGAAGTATTTTCAAACTTTCACCAAACCTCTCCTTGACATATCATCGAAAAGTCCTTTCACCACTCTTTCATATTATGAACCTTTCTCCTCCCAGAGTTGAATTCCGGAAGGGGGCGGGGGGGGGTGAATTTTTTTTTAATTGTAGAGATTTCTACAATAAATATCATTAAATGAGGTTTTTTAATGGAGCTCTCCGATAAATATTATTTATTAAATATAAATTTTAAAAGTGGGGGTGCGTGATTTCCGGGTATATTCTGGGATAAAAGAGGGAACCCACGTGGGAGGAGTAGATTTCAAACTTTTTTTGGACCAGTCATTTGACATATTATCGGAAAGTTTTCGGTTATCATCGGAAAGTTACTCTTTCATATTATGAACCTTTCTTCTTCCCTCCCTAGTTTGGCGCCCCGAGAGAGGCACTTTTCGAAATTTTTTGAAATCGTAGCGTTTTTAAACATTTTAGATCGGATTTTTTTTACGGATTTTCTATCTTTTGCTGACACCCCTCATGTGATGTATCATTGGAAAGCTCTGTGACTACTGTTTCATTTTATATATCGCCCGCGCCCCTCCCCTTACTTTGCCCCGCGCGGGGGCACTTTTCTAAATTTAGCCGACACCCCTCATGTGCCATATCGTTGGAAAGTTCTGTGACCACTTATTCATATTATGCACTTTCCTTGCCCCTCCCCCCTACTTTGCTCCCCGTGGGGGTTCGTTTAATGTATTCCAGTCGAAGACTTTCTAAAAATGGGGAAATTAAAGATCCAATCTCAAATGACGTAGAAAAATCAATAAAAAATTTTGATCCCTTTTATCATCCTTTAGTTCATATTTTTGCCACTAGGGGGTGCTTTTGATTCTTATTACTTTGTCCATTTTGGTGCTAATTGCCGAAAAATTCTAATTTTTGATACTTAAACTCCCCTTAATGCTTCATAGCTACTCGCGTTTTTTCAGTTTTTTTCAACCAGGGGGCACCCTTACAAGACTTTTCCAGTCTTATGGCTCCTTTATAGCTTCCCTTTGGTTTGTTGTTCTTTTATTCCATCTGTTTTCAGTTACCCTATATTTAATAAAATCTGCCTTATATATATGTAAAAACAATGATCTCAATAATCGATTCTAGAGTTGAGAGAGTCGATTCCTTTGTAGATTCTCGAAAGTAATCGATGACTGTATCGATTGTGTATTTTACGATAACGATTTTTTTCGATTGGTAAATTTTCGAGAATCGCCCATCACTAAGCCCTATCATTACTATGAAATTGCATATGCCAGAATAATAGCTGGGACAATCCATTTCAAGTGGTCCAGCACTGGTTGCTCGACCATTTTTAAAAAATCTGAAATTTTTTGTACAACAACCGTAACATGATGGAAGTTCAAAATGACTATTATTTTAATTTTATTAATTTTTGTTTGTGCATGGCGGCCATCTTTATTTCATCGTCTGCAGCAATTTTCTCGCAGGAAGGGTTTACGGAATTGTAAGTTATTTATCGTTTATTTCTCCAATTCAAGTGCGGTTTACAGCAATTTGTACAGAATACATTGGGCTAAAAATTTGGTAATGGGGTAGTTTCCGAAACTAAATGCTTATTGGTGAAATTTAGGCATAAATTTTCAGTTTTTTCCCAAAATTTGCCCGTTTACAAGAGGAAATTTTTCTAGCAAGGAAAACTGTCAACATGACATACTTTTTTTTACAAATAGGCTGAAAGTACTTGTACTCACACGCCAAGTTCCAGATCTGGGACATTCTTTCTCTTCGCTAAAAAAATTCCCAAATTTTTCAAAAATGTCAAAAATCGCACTTTTGAGGCTTTGATATCTCTGGTGGGGCACGAGATAAAAATCTGAAATTCGGGTTGCTGAGAGTATTGTATGGTGGTGTTATGCACAAGAAATTTCAGGATGAAGATTAGACTACAAGCCGAGATATGGCAAGGGCAACATGTCAAAACAATACTGCCAAACTATTTTTTTGTTGTAGTCACAGCTAAGTATTTATCTCAGAGTGTCATTTAAATTTATTTTTTTTTAATTATCTTTAAATATTAGTAACAGAAAATAAAGCCTTTTGCAAAGCTTAGAAATTAATTTTAAAAATCCCTGCCGGCCCGGCCTACAGGCAGAGGTAGATTTCAAAGTTAAGTATACTAATTTCACCAACAAAAACTAAATCATTATTAGATATAAATCCACTTTAACAGTTTTATCTGTCTGCTTTTGACGAGTTTTTATTTCCTTTTTATAAAATAGCTGGTTTTATCAGAATCATGTTAAGGCGATATTAACCTTCCGTCTACCAGACGGGTCCATTGGACCCGACATGTACATTCAAAATATTTATTCAAACCAGAAATTTCTTCAAAACAAACTAAATGTATAAATCAGACAATAATAAGTTAAATAAACAAATTAAATAGTTTTAAGTAAAAATTCTGGTGTAGAATGTTTTTATAAAACTTGAGTAAAATTTCCGGTAGTTCTAAGGTTAAAAAAATATTTTTCCATACTCAACAACTCGAAATTTTCTGGCACATTTTCAGATAAATTTTTAATTAAAAAAAATATGAAACATGCCTGACGTGATTTTTGAAAAGATTTATAAGCGACCTGTGTTTTTATTTTTCTTTCAATTAATTAAAACTTGATTAATAAACAATTATTTTCTCACTAGGGCAATATTTTTCGTTTCTAACACAATTGCTTCAGGAAATTCTGTTCAAAATGCCCACTTTGACATCATTTCTTGAAATATATACTGCCTGTATGAAAAAATCTATCTTTACTGTACATTATATAGTTTCTGAATAAGAAAATCTAGCAATTGGATGCGTTTGAGAGCAAAAATGAACTTAAAAATGAGTGAGAAAATAGACAGTTTGGATTTGAATGCACCCATAATAAGATGATTTTTTTCTTGAACCGCTATGTATTTTTAATTTGTTTTTGCTTTAAGAATTGGCCCTATCAAAAACTTGTCTATAGAAATGTTGAAGACAATATTAAGAAGATATATGATAAATTTATGGAGATTTTATATCTTGTGAATTGACGGAGTTACGAAAATTTTTCTTCTTCAACCCCCTTTTTTGTTTTCTTTTTTAATTTTTTTGCGGTACGAATTGTTCCTATCAAAAACTTGTGAATATAAAAGTTGTAGATAATATTAAGGAGATGTATAATAAAATTATTGGATTTGATATCTTGAGAATTGACGAAGTAAGGAATTTTTTTCTCCCCAAAACCCTATTTTTGCGCTCCTTGAGCCTATTTTAAATTTTATAAAAAATCTGTGATGCATGAATTTTTGGCGCTATTTTTAGAAGTAATAAAAACTTTAAACTGATTTGATATGTACAAAAATTAAGAAGTTATGGGTTTTTTTCGGTTTTCACAAAACCCCTCCCTATTTCCATCCCCTTTGTCTGCTTTTGCCCATTAACGAACTTGACCGAGATTTTATGTCCCTTGATTTTATGTATCAGTCTGGAATAGATTTGTGCAGAATTGCGGAAGTTATCGTATCCAGAAGAAAGTGATAACAAAATTGCTTCGGGAAATTCCGTTCAAAATGCCCACTTTGACATAATTTTTTGAAATATATTCTGCCTCTATCAAAAAATCGATCATTGCGGTACATTATATTGTTTCTGAATAAGCGAACCTACCAATTAAATGCGTTTGAGAGCAAAAATGAATTTAAAAATGAGTCAGAAAATAAGCAGTTTGGATTTGAGTGCATCCTTAATGCAATGATTTTTCCAACACTATCCGCTTCGGGAAACTTGGTTCAAAATGCCCACTTTAACAGCATTTTTTTAAATATATTCTGTCTCTATCAAAAAATCGACCATTACGGTACGTTATATAGTTTCAGAGTAAGAAAATGTACCAATTGGAAGTCTTTGAGAGCAAAAATGAATTGTAAAATGAGTAAGAAAATACGCAGGTTTTGGATTTGAATACACCCTTACTTACATGATTTTTTTCTTTAACCACTATGTATTTTTAATTTGTTTTTGCTGTAAGAATTGGTCCTATCCAAAACTTGTCTATACAGATGTTATAGAATATATTAAGAAGATATATGATAAATTCATGGGGATTTTATATCTTTTGAATTCAAGGATTTATGGATTTTTTACTTCTTCAAACCCCCTTTTTGTTTTCGTTTTTAATTTTTTTTTTGCGGTACGAATTGGTCATATCAAAACCTTGTGAGTATAAAAGTTGTAGATAATATTAAGGAAATTTATAATAAAATTAATTGGAATTGATATCTTGAGAATTGACGAAGTTATGAATTTTTTTCTCCCAAAAACCCAATTTTTTGCGCCCCTTGAGCCCATTTTTAACTTTATCAAAAATCTGTGATACATAAAATTTTGGCCCTATTTTTAGAAGTAATAAAAACTTTAAACTGATTTGATATGTACAAAAAATAAGATGTTATGGGGGGTTTTCGCTTTTCACAAAACCCCTCCCTATTTCCATCCCCTCGATCCGATTTTGCCCATTAACGAACTTGACGAGATTTTATGCCCCTTGATTTTATGTATCAGTTTGGAAGAGATTTGTGCAGAATTGCGGAAGTTATCGTGTCCAGAAGAAAGTGATAACACAATTGCTTCGGGAAATTCCGTTCAAAATGCCCACTTTGACATAATTTTTTTAAATATATTCTGCCTCTATCAAAAAATCGATCATTGCGGTACATTATATAGTTTCTGAATAAGCGAATCTACCAATTAAATGCGTTTGAGAGCAAAAATGAATTTAAAAATGAGTCAGAAAATAAGCAGTTTGGATTTGAGTGCATCCTTAATGCAATGATTTTTCCAACACAATCCGCTTCGGGAAATTCGGTTCAAAATGACCACTTTAACAGCATTTTTTAAAATATATTCTGCCTCTATCAAAAAATCGACCATTACGGTACATTATATAGTTTCTGAGTAAGAAAACGTACCAATTGGAAGTCTTTGAGAGCAAAAATGAATTGTAAAATGAGTCAGAAAATACGCAGTTTGGATTTGAATACACCCTTACTTAGATTTTTTTTCTTCAACCGCTATGTACTTTTAATTTGTTTTTGCTGTAAGAATTGGTCCTATCCAAAACTTGTCTATATAGATGTTGTAGACAATATTAAGAAGATATATGATAAATTCATGGGGATTTTATACTTTTGAATTGAAGGAGTTATGGATTTTTTACTTCTTCAAACCCCCTTTTTGTTTTCGTTTTTATTTTTATTTTTTTTTTGCAATACGAATTGGTCCTATCAAAAACTTGTGAATATAAAAGTTGTAGATAATATTAAGGAGATTTATAATAAAATTAATTGGAATTGATATCTTGAGAATTGAGGAAGTTATGAATTTTTTTCTCCCAAAAACCCTATTTTTGCGCCCCTTGAGCCCATTTTTAACTTTATCAAAAATCTGTGATACATAAATTTTTGGCCCTATTTTTAGAAGTAATAAAAACTTTAAACTGATTTTATATGTACGAAAATTAAGAAGTTATGGGGGGTTTTCGGTTTTCACAAAACCCCTCCCTATTTCCATCCCCTTGGTCCGATTTTGCCCATTAACGAACTTGACCGAGATTTTATGCCCTTTGATTTTATGTATCAGTTTGGAAGAGATTGGTGCAGAATTACGAAAGTTATCGTGTCCAGAAGAAAGTGATATATATATATATATATAGATAGATAGATAGATAGATAGATAAAGTTTTTTACTGAGGGTGGTTTTGGGTTCTAGGAGTCATGATCGGTGTAGATCTGCAAACATTTTTCAGAATTTCCAACATAGGAACGATCCCAATAGGTAGTATTTCATACGAAATCTACCTAAAATAATTATGCCTAAGGCTTTGTATGGTTTCAGTAATTTTTCTTGTAATTTTAGCAACTAAAAGGCATCTCGACACTTTTACGTAAAGAAAAAAAAAATTTTTATACAAGACCTAAGACAAAAACAGAATGGGGAAAGAGAAAAGCTGTTAATTTTGTCATACTTATTGAGACATGATCAAACGTGTCAAAACACGTTCTTGCTTGTTGGTTTAAAAAACCACAATTTTGATCTTTCTCAAAATTTTATTTGTAAGAACTAAGTCTTGTCATCTCTTAATAACTTGATTGAAGTTCTTCGCCCTTCTGGCTCATAGAAATAAACTTTGAAATCACTATGTGCGAATCTCACTTCATTAATAATTCCTAGCTTACTTCTTATGCAAAAATGTCATTTTTCTACAGTATGAATTATGAAAGGGCTCTGAAAATTACTTGAGGCTGATGCATGGTAATATCGTATAATGTTTCATTTACAGGAACATACTTATGGTAGGACCATGTTTCAGGGACTGTCAAGCAGCATTAAAATTGTGGCTTTTAAACCAACAAGCAGGAATGTGTTTTGACACGTTTGATCATGTCTCAACAAGTAGGTCAACATTAACAGATTTTCTTTTTCCCTATTCAGTTTTTGTCTCAGGTCTTCTATAAAAATATGATTTTTCTTTATGTAAAAGTGCTGAGGTTTCTTTTAGTTACTAAAACTACAACAAAAATTACAGAAACCATAAAAATGTATTACTTAGGAATAATTATTTTTTAAATTAATTGCTAAGCTTTGCAAAAGGGTTTATTTTCTGTTACTATTATTTAAAGATAATAAAAAAATTAATTTAAATGACACTCTGAGATAAATACTTAGCTGTGACTACAACAAAACAATAGTTTAGCAGTATTATTTTGACATGTTGCCCTTGCCATATCTCAGCTTGTAGTCAAATCTCCATCCTAAAATTTCTTGTGCATAACACTACCATACAATACTCTCAGGAAACCGAATTTCAGATTTTTATCTCGTGCCCCACCAGAGATATCAAAGCCTCAAAAGTGCGATTTTTGACATTTTTGAAAAATTTGGGAATTTTTTTAGCGAAGAGAAAGAATGTCCCAGATCTGGAACTTGGCGTGTGAGTACAAGTACTTTCAGCCTATTTGTAAAAAAAAAGTATGTCATGTTGACAGTTTTCCTTGCTAGAAAAATTTCCTCTTGTAAACGGGCAAATTTTGGGAAAAAACTGAAACTTTATGCCTAAATTTCACCAATAAGCATTTAGTTTCGGAAACTACTCTATTACCAAATTTTTAGCCCAATGTATTCTGTACAAATTGCTGTAAACCGCACTTGAATTGGAGAAATAAACGATGAATAACTTACAATTCCGTAAACCCTTCCTGCGAGAAAATTGCTGCAGACGATGAAATAAAGATGGCCGCCATGCACAAACAAAAATTAATAAAATTAAAATAATAGTCATTTTGAACTTCCGTCATGTTACGGTTGTTGTACAAAAAATTTCAGATTTTTTAAAAATAGTCGAGCAACGAATTAATGATTTTCTGGACCACTTGAAATGGATTGACCCAGCTAAGTTTTCCAATAACTGTTTTTAGCTTTTCTCGTTATAATCGATTCTAAAACATCTGGATTGTAGATTCTAGGAATTAATCGATGGCTGTATCGATTTTGATTTTTTACGATCACGATTTTTCTCGATTGTCGAATTCTCGAGAATCGCCCATCACAAGCGGCAAAAGCAGTCGATTTAACTGCTACCAAATATGTGTAATTTAATTTGATCCACACGTTTCTTAAAAAAAGAGTTAAATATATACAGGGTTGTTATACTATAAATATCCCTATTTGGATCTATCTGTTGCTTGAAGGAATAACCCGAATGAAACCAAAATCGGTGCACTTACTATTCGAGGAGGGGGAAAAAGAATGGAACAATAAAAATAGTTACAAAAATGGCCGACATATGGTGTCTTTGAATGTGAAATGTAATGTGTAATACACTTATAAAGAATTAAGGCGTAAAACCGGACGGCATACCTAATATATTGGAAAATGTTACAGTGAATGTGGTTCTAGTTTCGCATGACAGTGCTAATCAAGTTCAAGTGCCATATGGTCACTGTGCTGGAGAACTTAATCCAGACGGTACACGACTACACGACGTTCTCAACTGCGGAATGTAACGCATCAGGAGTGATTTTTCGCACATGTTGTGATATCCGATCTTTTATGTCATTGAAATCTGCGACACCTCCACGATGCACATAGATTATAAGTACCCTCAAAACCAAAAATCACATGGGGTTGCTGATGACAACTAATTTTACTCGGATAAAATTGGATTAAATTTCTCAGTATTTTTCGAACAGTGGCATATGGAATATCCTAATTTCGAGCAACTCCACGTGTAATAGGACCGTCTACCATAGTCACTGATGACTCCACAATTGCAGTGACGATTTCTTCTTTTATGCGGAGAAGTACTGGCTTCCTCCACATTTCCCATTTTACAGTAAAAGATCCAATCTCTATTTTTTTTTCCATTCTTCTCACTGAGAAGGGTGTCAAAGGACCTTTTCCCTTACGCAGTCCTTTCACATGCCTAAATTCACGTAAAACAGCTGCACAGTTTGAGCTGTTAACGTAATAGGTTTAAAATTAAAGCATGATCTGGCAAAATGAGAGTTATCTCGTGCTGACAGAAATTGCTGACAATTACAACGGCGTTCGCACCGACAAACAACGTAGTGCCACCTATTGGCAGTTATTGGAACTATTTTTTTTCTTCCATTCTTCTTTCTCCTTCTCGAATAGTAAGGGCACCGATTTTGGTTTCATTCGGATTATTCCTTCAAGCTACATATAGCTCCTAATAGAGATACTTATAACCACCCGGTATGTAACACAAAAATAAATAGATAAGTTACAAAACTTTAAAAATTCTGGTGTACATTTTTTTATAAAACTTGAGTGAAATTTCCTGCTCTTCTGGTGTTAAGTTCAATTGCAAAATATGGTGTTATTGAATCATTTCAGCATTTTACGGATAGAAGCGCTTTGCCCCTGAAAGAGTTAATAGATTGTCGTTTAACCAATTCCGCTCTTTAAAATTTATTTTTTCGAAATAGCGATGAACATATAGCTACCACTATTTCTTTAATATGATTTTAGTGATATATTTCTATTATGAATGTTGTAGAGATATACTTCGAAAATTACTGTTTTGAATAAGTGCTAGCACAAGCTTAATTCTGAAGTAGCGGTAGCAACAATCGTTGTCGACTCAGACTCGCCAAAGCAGTGCAAATGGTTAACAATAACATTTATGGGATTGTCGGAAAATTTACGACGAATGATTGACAAATTGTTTACTATTTGCTACAACTACATAGTTTCCAAGTGTCCGACTTTCTGTTTACCTTTAATTTCTTATGGAAAATGTTGTTCTTTTAAATCGCAGAAATCTCCGATTAAATAAAACAAAATTTTCTGTACTAAAATACTGGTATCCAAAAAGCTGAGGACTTGGCAAGTCTTACTAAATCCTTTTATAATACATTACCTTGTTTAATCGCAGAAATTTTACGATTAAAAAAGGCGAAGAAGGATTTAGGGTAGTATTTAGAGGATAGGGATAAGGATTAGAGGTAGAAAACATCGCCCAATTTGGCGCCTATGCGTCACCTACAACACAGTATTATCTCTCCCACAAAATATAACAAGCTTATTTCACAACAAAAAATTGGATAACCTTAAGGAAATAGGAAAGAAATAAAAGCAGAAACATTAAACAAAAACAACATACATGCAATAAATCGTCGAAAGAAAAGAATCGGTGAAAGAGGATTTCCTTTTTTGCTTCTTTACGTAGAACTTGAAGCATCTTTTAGAAAAAAAGAACTCATTTTATTAATACATATTTCCCAAGACATAATTATGAAAGACAGTCGCTAAAAAGTAGTACTTTACAACTGTCATCATATTTTATGCCGTATTTTCAGAAAAAACATTTTGTTTTACTGGGAATTTTGTATAGTCTCATAAATGATATATTGGTGATAAAATTACTTATCTATTTTTAAATAATTCCTCTTATTTTAGCACTGCCTGTTAAAGATGTTCTGACGGTACAATGTAATACATATAAAGAAGTGCCTAAAAATCTATTGTTACAATAATTTGTAAAAAAAAAGACTTTAACCCTTAAATGCATGAATTGTTCTTTTAGAATGTGTTTTTTATTCTTAAATAAAGGATTAAACACCAGAAATTTTAAAACAGACTTTTAACTTTATTTAGTAGCATATTTTTGTAACGTTTAGCAGATTAATATTTCTATATAAATATAGGGGTTGCTAAGAACTTAATTTATTTATTAAAAGTTAAATAAAAAGTGATGCAAAGGGCATAGCCGGATAAGCATTGGAAACATGCCTTTCGATAAATTTTCCTGATTTTCTTCCCAGATGTCGCTACATATCTGACAATATATTTCCAATATTATCACCCTATAAATATTGATATTTACTGAGATAAAAAAAAATTTCGATTTTTTAAAAAACGCATTTTCTCAAAAACTGCTGCAAGGAATTTCATGCCATTAATTGAGGATATATAGATACCAAAGATGCATAACTGATATTTTTTGTATAATTTTCTGTTTATAAAAACTGTGTGAAATAGCGAAATAAATATAAAAAAAAATCATATCTTATGGTTATCCGAAAATTACCATTTTCTTGTAAAAAATTCTCCATATGTGCCCGTATATCTTATACTATAATGCGAGCAAAAATTGTGTGTGTATGTGTGTGTGTGTATGTAAAATTTATCTTAAAAACGGCTATAATGATTTTGACGAAATTTTGTATTTTACCATTTGCGGACACAATAAGACTATTGGGCCAGGTCATGTGTTTGAGAAAATCCGATTAGTGGGTCATTTTGGGTCATAATGATCAGGGTCAAGCTAATTATATCTGAAAAACGGCTCAATCGATTTTGAATAAATTTTATGTCCAACCGTTTTTGGGCACGAGAAAACTATTGGGCTAGGTCACATGTTCGAGAAATTTCGATAAGTGGGCCATTTTGGGGTAACTTCGGGTCAAGCTAAATTTATCTAAAAAACGGCTCTAACGATTTTGACCAAATTTTGTAATCTGCTGTTTTGGATTACGATAAGACCAATGGGCTAAGTCGCATGTTAGAGAAAATTCGATTAGTGGGTCATTTTTGGGTCACTGTGGGTCAAGCTAAGTTTATCTAGAAAACGGCTCTAACGATTTTGACGAAATTTTGTGTTCTATCATTTTCGGGCACGAGAATACTATTGGGATAGGTTACGTGATAAGAAAATTCGAATTAGTGAGTCATTTTGGGTCAAAATGGGTCAGGTGTCAATCTAATTGTATCTAAAAACGAATCAAGCAATTTTGACTAAATTTTATATCCAACCGTTTTGGGGCATGAGAAAATTATTGGGCTAGGTCACATGTTCGAGAAATTTCGATAAGTGGGTCATTTTGGGGTCACTTCGGGTCAAGCTAAATTTATCTAAAAAACGACTCTAACGATTTTGACTAAATTTTGTAATCTACTGTTTTGGATTACGAGAAAACCAATGGGCTAAGTCACATGTTAGAGAAAATTCGATTAGTGGGTCATTTTGGGTCACTGTGGGTCAAGCTAAGTTTATCTAGAAAACGGTTCTAACGATTTTGACGAAATATTGTGTTCTATCATTTTCGGGCACGAGAATACCATTGGGATAGGTTACATGTTAAGAAAATTGAATTAGTGTGTCATTTTTGGGTCACAATGGGTCAGGTGTCAATCTAATTGTATCTAAAAAACGAAACTTGCAATTTTGACAAAATTTTGTACTATACCGTTACTGGTCATGAGAAGAACATTGGGTTAAGTCACATGATCGAGAACAGTTGATTTGTGGATGGGTCATTTTTGGATCACTGTGGGTCAAGCAAATTGTATCTAAAAAATTACTTAAACAATTTTGACAAAATTTTGTATTATACCGTTTTTGAGCATGAGAACACGATTGGGCTAAGTCACATGTTCAGGATAATTCGAGTATTGTGTCATTTTTGGGTCACTGTGGGTCAACTAATTGTATCTAAGAAAACTCTCAAAACATTTTGACAAAATATTGTATTATATCGTTTCTGAGCATGAGAAGACCATTGGGCTAAGTCACATGTTCAAGAAAATTCGATTAGTGTGTCATTTTTGGGTCACTGTGGGTCAAGATAATTGTATCTAAATAAACTACTGAAACGATTTGACAAAATTTTGTATTATACCGTTTCTGGACATGAGAAGACAGTTGGGCTAAGTCGCATGTTCGAGAAAATTCAATTAGTGGGTCATTTTTGGGTCACTGTGGGTCAAGCTAATTGTATCTCAAAAAAGTCTCAAAACATTTTGACAAAATTTTGTATTATATCATTTCTGAGCATAAGACCGTTGGACTAAGTCACATGTTCGAGAAAATTCGATTAGTGGGCCATTTTTGGGTCACTGTGGGTCAAGCTAAATTTATCTAGAAAACAGCTCTAACGATTTTGACGAAATTTTGTTTTCTATCGTTTTCGGGTACGAGAATACCATCGGGATAGGCTGCATGTTCAAGAAATTTCGATTAATGGGTCATTTTGGGTCACGTTGGGTCAGGTGTCAAGCTAATTTAATCTGAAAAAAGGCTCAAAAATGTTGACAAAATTTTGTAATATACCGCTTCTGAGCATGAGATCACCATTGAGCTAAGTCATATGTTCGAGAAAAATGGATTACTGGGTCATTTTGGGTATCGGTGGGTTGTGTCTAAAAAACGAATCAAACGATTTTTACAAAATTTTGTATTATACCGTTTCTAGGCATGAGAAGACCATTCGTCTAAGTCACATGTTCGAGAAAAGTCGATTTGTGGGTGGGTCATTTTTGGGTCACTGTGGGTCAAGCTAATTGTATCTAAAAACGACTCAAACAATTTTGACAAAATTTTGTTTTATATCGTTTCTGAGCATGAGAAGACGATTGGATTAAGTCAAATGTTCAAGAAAATTCTATTACTGGGTCATTTTTGGGTCACTGTGGGTCAACTTATTGTATCTAAGAAAAGGCTCAAAACATTTTGACAAAATTTTGTATTATATCGTTCTGAGCATGAGAAGACCATTGGGCTAAGTCACATGTTCGAGAAAATTCAATTAGTGGGTTATGTTTGAGTCACTGAGGGTCAAGATAATTGTATCTAAAAAACGACTCAAGCGATTTTGACAAAATTTTGTATTATACCGCTTATGAACATGAGAAAACCATGGGCTACCTTGGGTCAAGCTAATTTTATCTATAAAACGACTTTAAAGATTGTGACTAAATTTATATTCTATCGTTTTCGGGTTCGAGAAGAGCATTGGTTAGGTCATATACCTTTTGGGTTACCGTGGGTCAAGCTAATGTTATTCATAAAGCGACTTTAAAGATTTTGACTAAATTTATATTCCATCGTTTTCGGGTTAGAGAAGAGCATTGGTTAGGTCGCATGTTCGGAAAAATTCAGTTAGTGGGTCATTTTGGATCACTATGCCTCAGAATCATGCCAATTGATCTAAACAGCAAGAATGATACAGTGAGAATAAAATATCGAATTGAACACAAGGGTAATTTTGACCGAGCTTAGCTCGGTCATTCCTGCTAGTTCTATATAAATGCCGAAAGTTTGCATTGGGTACTACATGTAATTATTTACAAAAAGGTATACTAAAATTATTTAAATTCATTTTAAGGCGTTATTTGGGGCGGAGCTACTTAATTTCGACATCCGAAGAATTTTTGGAACAAAGTCAGCATACAATATATCAACTGATGTGTTTTAGATTCTATTAAGCATATAAGCCATGTTTTTCAACTTCATGCTCATTTTGATATCGACAGCGTTGAGAATGTTGCTCATGTGTTCATTAAAATTTAAAATACAGCAATTCTGTAACTGTTTAATCCAAAAATTCTTCGGGTGTAGACGTTGAGTAGCTCCGCCCCAATTAACACCTTAAAATGAATTTCAATAATTTTAATATACATTTTTGTAAATATTTATTTGTAGTACTCAACGTAAACTTTCTCCATTTATATAGAATGTACGGGCACATATGGGGAATTTTTTACAAGAAAATGGTAATTTTCGGATAACCATAAGATATAATTTTTATTTTTTTTTTATTTTTTGGTTATTTCACACATTTTTAATACACAGAAAATTATACAAAAATTACCAGTTATGCATCTTTGGTATCTATATATCCTCAAATAGTGGCATGAAATTCCGCTCAGTAGTTTTTGAGAAAATCCGTTTTTTAAAAAATCGAGAAAACATTTTTATCTCATTAAATATCATTATTTACAGGGTGATAATAGGGGAAATATATTGTCAGATATGTAGCCACATCTGAGGAAAAAATCAAGAAATTTGATTGAAAGGCATGTTTCCAATGCTTATCCGGCTATGCCCTTTGCGTAACTATGCATTCAAGGGTTTAAAATGACAAATACACTACATGGCCAAAAGACACTGGACTCTTCGATTTTAGAACTTTTTTTCGAATATTTAGGAAACTACCAAACCGAATTTTTCTGGAGCTGGAGGTATATAAAGACCATGTTTGACCTCATATATGCCCCCGACAGTGCTGAATTTGGGCTACTTTTTTTTAATTCAAATTTCTTGATTGGCACCATTTTTGGGAATGGTAAAATTCCCTTTGTTTTCGCTTTAGTTAATCTGTCATTAAGTAAGGCGAATTTTACCATTTCAAAACAGTGGTAAAAACAAGAAATCTGAATTTTAAAAAAGTAGCCCACTGGCAACACTGGTTCCCGAAGATTTGAGAACAAGGACAATTAGGTGACCAACTACAAATTGAATAAAAATAATAATAGGGTAAGCTGGGGTAACTGGATCCACGAGGTAACTGGGTCATAGGATGTTTTATAAAAAATCTTTGATGTCTTTTATGTTCAGCCTTTGTTAACATTGAACCCCCATCTCTACTTCTTAAAACAACGTGTGTCAACTTAATCATAACTCTGTCTTCGCTGTGACAGATGGTCGAAAATTTAGGTTTCTTTTTTTAAAAACAACGTCGATTTGGTTAAATTTCCTCGGACTTTTATTAAAATACGCTAAGTACTTTTATTAAGCAATCTTTTTTATTTTAAGATTAGACACATAAATACATTAATATTATTAGATATTTATACATATTTACTTCATGTTTCAAACGTCAGTCCGGTGTTCCAGTTACCACATATTTTTTTCGAGAATGGGGTAACTGGGACATGTGAGATCCAGTTACCCCAACAGTTATAAATATTTTTTTGAGTTTCTCTTACTACGAGAAATTAATTTCTCCATTGTTTTTTTTTTTTTTTTTGCAATTAAGAAAATTACATAATACTTTATTAAAATTACATAATATAATTTTTAAAAAGCATGTTGGAGGTATCAAACCAAATTCCTTAAGTGTGGTAGCTATAGCTCGACATTTTACGATACAGTTGTAGAGGCGTACATAAAGCAATGTGAGATTATTATAAAATTATCGAAACGAATAAAAAAATAACTCTGTTCGATAAAACAATATGGTTACATTCTCCACATGTTTATTGCACATATGGAATACATTGTGATAAATAAAAAAGAGAATGATATTCTTAAGTACTTACGTAGCCGTTTGTTCATAGATTTACCTTGTTCTTTTTCCCTTAAAATAGCCATGTAACTTCTATACTTACTACCTAACTAAAGTACATAAGTACTTGCTTAAATTTTATGTTCTTTGTAAAAAAAAAACAAAAAATCTAATATTTTCACTTTTACAGGGGTCGCATTACGTAGGGAAAATTTTATTGTTCCTACCAGAACCCTTAATGTGTTACCTTCATCATAATTTTATTTAACATATTCTAAAGAAAGGATGCGACGAAGATATTATTTTCAAAATAGTGGTAGGAACAATAAAAAATTTCCCTATGGAATGCGACCCCTGTTTTAAGTGCTTTATATTAGACACATTGACATCAAAGGTTTCCCTTACAACGCTCTTTATTTGATATATAATTTGCATGATCTGCCTGGTTTACATTTTTTTAAGTTGTTTATACTTTTTCAAACAGGACCTGATAATCCATATTAAAAAACTTAACGCGTGTGGAAGATAGACCGTCCTAGTCCAATTGCCCCATTTTTATGCGGCAACAAGACTCATGAGGAAACAAAGATTAAATATATGTATTTTTTTTTTAGATACTAAAATGTAATTTTGAACATTTATGTCTGAAAGAGGGAACCTAACTGAGCACATTTACAAAAGTTCAGACTTTAATTCAAATGAAAATTAGATTTTTGAAGCTGAATTGCCAGAATCTCCAGAGTCACATTGTAAAATCATGGCCCAGTTGTCCCACGTAACCCTAATAATTGCATTTGCTCTCTAAAATACATTGCTTGACATAATCTACATCTGTATCACACGACTCTTCAGATGTTGCACAATATCTGTGTTCATTTGGATAAGAATAGCAAGTATATTCCTGAATATATAAAGATTTCTTTAAAAAAAAAATTTAAAATTTTCCGGATGTTCTTTGTTTATAGCATTCCAATTTTATGCCGCTTTGCGAAAACTTGACAAAGTAAAATAGAAACACTAATCTAAAATAAACTTATAAATATATTAAATATTTGTCGAAATATGGTCATTTCTATTAAACTATTTTTAAATGCGAATGCGGGAACGATAACAAACGTATTTTTGCATAATTTTGTATTGTTCTATATACGGTAACCTATATAAAAATGCTAATAGAATATCGTGAAAATTCAGAAAGATATCCGCCATATAGTAATAAGAAATGCAGTTGTTTTCTAAAACTAGCTAAAATATAGGGGATTTCCACAAATTTTAAATATTATTAATTGACTTCCAAGAAAGAAGTTTGTATTTAACCCATAGAAAGAGGATGGTTCATTTTTAGGGTTTCGTTCATCTGACGAAACCCTATTCGTCTCGCTCCTCTGTCTGTCTGTCTGTCCGTCTGTCCGTCACAGAGCCCGTTCTCAGAAACTATACATGTTAGAGACATGAAATTTTGGGTACTTATAGCTGAACACATCACATCATACGACAAATCATAAAATTTTGATAAAGTCGTACATTTAACCCTTTGGGCTCCCGCATGTGTATTTTAAACAATTCTTTCCAAGTGAGCTCCTAATTAATTTGGAGGCGTGAAATTTTGCATACTTATAGCTGAACACCTCACATCAAACGACAAATCATAAAATTTCGAAAATGTCGTAAGTTTAACCCTTTGGGGTCGCACATGTGCATTTTAAAAAATTCTTTCTAAGTGAGCCCCTAATTATGTTGGAGACATGAAATTTTGGGTACTTATAGCTGAACACCTCACATCATACGACAAATGATAAAATTTTGAAAAGGTCGTACATTTAACCCTTTGGGCTCCCGCATATGTATTTTAAACAATAATTTCTAAGTGATTTCGTAATTAGTTTGGAGACGTGAAATTTTGCCTACTTATAGCTGAACACCTCACATCAAACGACTAATCATAAAATTTTGAAAAAGTCGTACATTTAACCCTTTGGGCTTCCGCATGTGTATTTTAAACAATTCTTTCTAAGTGAGCTCCTAATTAGTTTGGAGGCGTGAAATTTTGCATACTTATAGCCGAACACCTCACATCAAACGACAAATCATAAAATTTTGAAAAAGTCCTACATTTAATCCTTTGGGCTCTCACATGTGTATTTTAAAAAATTCTTTCTAAGTGAGCCCCTAATCAGGTTGGAGACGTGAAATTTTTCATACATATAGCTGAACACCTCACATCAAACGACTAATCATAAAATTTTGAAAAAGTCCTACATTTAACCCTTTGGGCTTCCGCATGTGTATTTTAAACAATTCTTTCTAAGTGAGCTCCTAATTAGTTTGGAGGCGTGAAATTTTGCATACCTATAGCTGAACACCTCACATCAAACGACAAATCATAAAAATTTGAAAAAGTCGTACATTTAACCCTTTGGGCTCCCACATGTGTATTTAAAAAAATTCTTTCTAAGTGAGCCCCTAATTAGGTTGGAGGGGTGAAATTTTGCATACTTATGGCTGAACACCCCACATCCAACGACAAATCATAAAATTTTGAAAAATTCGTGAATTTAACCCTTTGGAGTCCCACATGTGCATTTTAAACAATTCTTTCTAAGTGAGCCCCTAATTATGTTGGAGACATGAAATTTTGGTTACTTACAGCTGAAGACCTCATATCATACGACAAATGATAAAATTCTGAAAAAGTCGTACATTTAACCCTTTGGGCTCCCGCATGTGTATTTTAAACAATTATTTCTAAGTGGGCCCCTAATTAGTTACGAGGTGTGAAATTTTGCATACTTATAGCTGAACACCTCACATCCAACGACAAATCATCAAAGTTTGGAAAAGGTCGTGCATTTAACCCTTTGGGGTCCCACATGTGCATTTTAAACAATTCTTTCTAAGTGAGCCCCTAATTATGTTGGAGACATGAAATTTTTGGTACATATAGCTGAACACCTCACATCATACGACAAATGATAAAATTTTGAAAAAGTCGTATATTTAACCCTTTGGGCTCCAGCATGTGTATTTTAAACAATTATTTCTAAGTGAGCTCCTAATTAGTTTCGAGACGTGAAATTTTGCATACTTATAGCTGAACACCTCACATCAAACGACTAATCATAAAATTTTGAAAAAGTCGTACATTTAACCCTTTGGGCTTCCGCATGTGTATTTTAAACAATTCTTTCTAAATGATCTCCTAATTAGTTTGGAGGCATGAAATTTTGAATACTTATAGCCGAACATCTCACATCAAACGACAAATCGTAAAATTTTGAAAAAGTCCTACATTTAATCCTTTGGGCTCCCACATGTGTATTTTTAAAAATTCTTTATAAGTGAGCCCCTAATTAGGTTGGAGAGGTGAAATTTTGCATACTTATAGCTGAACACCTCACATCAAACGACTAATCATAAAATTTTGAAAAAGTCGTACATTTAACCCTTTGGGCTTCCGCATGTGTATTTTAAACAATTCTTTCTAAGTGAGCTCCTAATTAGTTTGGAGGCGTGAAATTTTGCATACTTATAGCTGAACACCTCACATCAAACGACTAATCATAAAAATTTGAAAAAGTCGTACATTTAACCCTTTGGGCTCCCACATATGTATTTTAAAAAATTCTTTCTAAGTGAGCCCCTAATTAGGTTGGAGGCGTGAAATTTTTGCATACTTATGGCTGAACACCCCACATCCAACGGCAAATCATAAAATTTTGAAAAATTCGTGCATTTAACCCTTTGGAGTCCCACATGTGCATTTTAAACAATTCTTTCTAAGTGAGCCCCTAATTATGTTGGAGACATGAAATTTTGGTTACTTACAGCTGAACACCTCACATCATACGAAAAATGATAAAATTCTGAAAAAGTCGTACATTTAACCCTTTGGGCTCCCACATGTGTATTTTAAACAATTATTTCTAAGTGGGCCCCTAATTAGGTTGGAGGCGTGAAATTTTGCATACTTATAGCTGAACACCTCACATCCAACGACAAATCATCAAATTTTGGAAAAGGTCGTGCATTTAACCCTTTGGGGTCCCACATGTGCATTTTAAACAATTCTTTCTAAGTGAGGCCCTAATTATGTTGGAGACATGAAATTTTGGGTACATATAGCTGAACACCTCACATCATACGACAAATGATAAAATTTTGAAAAAGTCGTACATTTAACCCTTTGGGCTCCCGCATGTGTATTTTAAACAATTATTTCTAAGTGAGCTCCTAATTAGTTTCGAGACGTGAAATTTTGCATACTTATAGCTGAACACCTCACATCAAGTGACAAATCATAAAATTTTGAAATTACAGCTGAACACCTCAGATCTCACGTCAAATAATAAATTTTGAAAAAGTTTTATGTTTAACCCTTTCA
Source organism: Maratus speciosus (assembly GCA_963932465.1). Taxonomy (NCBI): domain Eukaryota; kingdom Metazoa; phylum Arthropoda; class Arachnida; order Araneae; family Salticidae; genus Maratus; species Maratus speciosus. Next base: position 269,167,240 of record OZ010796.1, on the reverse strand, counting down.
ACTCCAGCTTGTGTATTTTAAGCCATTCTTTCTTACTGAGCCCCTAATTAAATTGGAGATTTGAAATTTTGCATACTTATTGCAGAACACCTGAGGCCTGGCGACATATCATAAAATCTTACGTTTAATCCTTTGAGCTACCACATATGTATTTGAACAATTCTTTCTAAGAGAGCCCCTAATTAAGTTGGTGACATGAAATTTTGCATACGTATAGCTGAATGCCTCAGACCACACGACAAATCATAAAATTTTCAAAAAGTCTTTTATTATTTACCCCTCTGGGCTCTAACTTGTGTATTTTAAGCAATTTTTCTAACCTCCGCTCTTTTAAGCCGGGGAGAAATTTTCCAACTTTTGCCGACATCCCTTTGACCATTCTTTCATATTATGCACCATAACCTTAAATATTTTAGATCCATTTTTTTCCGCCAGGTGCGCCTACCTATCTCGGGTGCTATGGGCCCAATCCCCTCGACTAATATATCTACGGATAGTATGTAAAACGGATTTTCGTTCGGATGCAGGTTTGTTTAGAATCAAGTTGTCCCTGGTTGTGAAATGTGGAACTAACAGATTTTTCAAGAGGATAAAGTGTTTTGAAAGGAATATTAAACGAAACCCTCTGTGCGATCTGTGATCACACTTACCCACTTGTTTAATCTTAATTTTAATCCCTAAATGCCACATTGACACCAGAATTATGGAATTAAATTTTTCCTTTTATTAAGTGCATGAAGAAAAGCTTTTACTTATTTTCTAATAAATTTGGTTGCAAATTTCGGTGTCAATCAATCATTTCAGCATTTTACGAGTAGACGTAATTTACCACTGAAAGGGTTGAAAAACATGTCCATGCCTAGCTTTGGAACGGATGCTTCCAGTTTGATAATTACTTTTTGTTGAAATGATGATTTTCTTACGAATCACTAAATCATGAATAAGAAATGAAAATCATAAAAATATAAAAGAAAAAATAACAGTTTGTGGAAAATATCTTCTTAACCACCTACTTTTAGAAAGCAACTGAAATTCAGATCGCTATATCGCATAGTATTGCTAGTGGGCTACTTTTTAAAAATTTAGATTGCTTGATTGCCACCACTTTTTTAAAAGCGTATATTGCGTCTTATTCCGGCATTATTTAATCTATCATTAACACTAGAACGCCTTGAAATTTTAAGTTAGTTTTATAAAAATATCTCGCACCAGAAAATTTATTTAAAATAACTTAACGTAATTGTTTATCTGATTTTTTAGTCAATCATATGTAAGTTGTTTTATGAAAAAATTTCTGGTTCGAACAGACTATTAGGCTATCGGCGGGTGCTGAATTGACACCTGCTCGGCGTTCTAGCGTTAAATATGGTGTAAGGTGAGTATTTCTACTTTAAAAAAGTGGTGCTAATCAAGCAATCGTAATTTTAAAAAAGTAGCCCAATCTCAACACTGATATCGCAGATATATTTCTTAAACTTTAAAATATTTGAGTAGATTATTTACAAAAGTTGCCCTACATAGTAGACTGGAAGCCGGCAGCACAGACAACCACCTGATCGAGTTGGAGACTGAAATTCCAGAATTAGCTAAAACTCGATTCCGATATTAAAGCGCAATCGGTCTGCCAACTCATATCTTGGTGGAAAACACTTAAAAACCCGATTTTAGCCGTCGACTCGTAGGTTTACCATTGCGTTTTCCTGCACCCAAATGTATGAAAACATAGCGAACTGGGAGCCGGATAACACAATGGTCAACCTACGAGTCAACCGGTAAAATTGGGTTTTTAGGTGTTTTCCACCAAGATATAACTTGGCTGACCGATTGCGTTTTAATATGGGAATCGAGTTTTAGCTAATTCTGGAATTTCAGTCTCCAACTCGATGAGGTGGTTGTCTGTGCTGCTGTCTCCCGTCCCAGTGTTGCCAGATGGGCTACTTTTTTAAAAATCAGATTCTTGATTGGCCCCACTCTTTTGAAATGGTAAAATGTGCCTTATTTAATGACATATTAATTAAGGCAAAAACAAAGTTAATTTTACCGTTTCAAAAAAGTGGTGCCAATCAAGAAATCTGAATTAAAAAAAGGAGACCACTGGCAACACTGTCTCGGTCTATAGTTGACTACAAAATCATACAAAAAATATTTCTTGTCATTCGCGCATGTGCAGTTAAAGTTTATTTCTTAGAAATGTTCATGTTGATTAAAAGGTTTATTATATTTATATTCTAAATGCTGTATAATGTTTTTACTGTACTTTCTGAATTTTCCTGAAAGTGACGTTAAATTTGCTTGAAATCCCCGCGTGCAAACAAAAAACTGGCGGAAATTTGTGAATTTTTTATAGAAATATTTTATATCGCATGAATATAGATGATATTTTTAAACAAATGACTAGAATTAATGGTGAAGATCCGCATAGGCAACTGCTATGGCTATAAATTATTTTGAGCATTTTATTCTACAAAGTGACAGCAAAAATTTATTTTTTTATTTTCAATTTGTTCTTGATTCCCTATTTGTCATCGTAACAGAAAACATATAAGTTCGAACATGTTCTTTATATTCCTGAAGTTCTCGAAAAATTTGTCAAGCCTTTTTCTAGATGTTAGACAAAACGTCTAAAATCGAATTTGTCTCTTGAATTTTGGTCATGTAGTGTATTTATCATTTTTAGGGTTTCGTTCATCTGACGAGGTTTCGTTCATCTGACGAAACCCTATTCGTCTCGCTACTCTGTCTGTCCGTTTGTCTGTCCGTCTGTCTGTCCGTCACAGAGCTCGTTCTCAGAAACTATCCATGTTGGAGACTTGAAATTTTGCATACTTATAGCTGAACACCTCAGATCGAACGACAAATCATAAAATTTTGAAAAAGTCGTTCATTTAACCCTTTGGGCTCCCACATGTGTATTTTAAACAATTCTTTCAACCTGAGCCTCTAATTAGGTACAAGTCATGAAATTTTTCATACTTATAGCTGAACACTTCACATCAAATGACAAACCATAAAATTTTGAAAAAGTACATTTAACCCTTTGTGCTCCCACATGTGTATTTTAAACAATTATTTCTAAGTGAGCCTCTAATTAGGTTGGAGGAGTGAAATTTTGCATACTTATAGCTGAACACCTCGCATCAAACGACAAATCATAAAAATTTTGAAAAAGTCGTACATTTAACCCTTTGGGCTCCCCCATGTGTATTTTAAACAATTCTTTCAAAGTGAGCCCTTAATTAGGTTGGAGGCGTGAAATTTTGCATACTTATAGCTGAACACCTCACATCAAATGACAAATCATAAATTTTTGAAAAGGTCGCGTACATTTAACCCTTTGGCCTCCCACATGTGTATTTTAAACTATTCTTTCTAAATGAGCCCCTAATTAGGTTGGAGGCGTGAAATTTTGCATATTTATAGCTGAACACCTCGCATCAAATGACAAACCATAAAATTTTGAAAAAGTCGTACATTTAACACTTGGGCTCCCACTTGTGTATTTTAAACAATTATTTCTAAGTGATTCCCTAATTAGGTTGAAGGCGTGAAATTTTGCATACTTATAGCTGAACACCATCATGCAAAAAATCATAAAATTTTGAAAAAGTCGTACATTTAACCCTTTGGGCTCCCACATGCGTATTTTAAGCAATTGTTTCTAACTGAGCCCCTTATCAAATTGGAGATTTGAAAATTTGCATACTTATAGCAGAACACCTGAGGCCAGGCGACAAGTCATAAAATCTTGAAAAAGTCTCACGTTTAACCCTTTGAGCTACCACACATGTATTCCAAGCAATTATTTCTAAGAGAGCCCCTAATTAAGTTGGAGACATAAATTTTTGCATACGTATAGCTGAATATCTCAGACCGCACGACAAATCATAAACTTTTCAAAAAGTCTTATATTATTTACTCCTCCGGGCTCTAACTTGTGTATTTTAAGCAATTTTTCTAATCTCCCCACTTTTCACCCGGGAAGAACTTTTCCAACTTTTACCGACGCTCCTTTGACCATTCTTTCACATTATGCACCATAGCCTTACATATTTTAGTTCCACTTCTTACCGCCAGGGGCGCCTACTTGCCTTGCGTGCTATGGGCCCAATCCCCTCGACTAATATATCTACGGATAGTATGTAAAACGGAGTTTCGTTCGGATACAGGTTTGTTTAGAATAGAGTGCGTCCCTGGTTGCGAAATGTGGAACTAACAGATTTTTCAAAAGGATAAAGTGTTTTGAAAGGAATATTAAACGAAACCCTCTGTGCGATCTGCGATCACACTTACCCACTTGTTTTAAATAATTGTTGAAACAATTGATATTTACTCCATATAGTACATGCACCGATTGCTATAATTGTTTTCGTATGAACTATAAAAGATGGCAAAGAAGACTACAACAAACAATATTTGTTTAGAAAAGTAGGATCACAATTCTTTTATTATAGGGGTCGTCAACCTCTGTCCCGTTGACCATAGAACAGAGATGTCAAAGTGTGGCCCGCCGGATACCACTAAAATTTTATAGTAATCATTACCTTATCTAATCACGAATCTCTGCGATTTAAGAAGTCGACTATTTCTTTAAAAAATTAGTAATGTCCGGCGGGCCACAGTTTGTCTTCCTGCCATAGAAAGCCTACTATTTTATTAGGTCCTTAAGTATAAAACTTGCGATTACCTTAATTTTCCGCGTATAATCCGCGGATCAAACAATCATGTTTGAACCAAGAAATATTATTTGATAAAATGTAACTTTACTGATCGCGGTAAGTATTTGATTTCAATTATTAAATAAAATTTCTGGGTACAAAAACCATTCCTTGATCCACGGATTATACACCGGAAATTACGGTACAACACGGCCAGATTACCAATGGAGCAAACTTCAACCATAAAAAAAAAGAATAGAAATTTTTATGCTATTCATGACAGCTATTTTTCCTAAATAGGGCGTTTATGTAAGACGAAAATGTCTATTAAAATTTACTGTTGGAAGATTGCCCCGCTGGTAATATGGCCCTTTTGTAATCACAAGTTTCATATTTGATGACCTGATAGAATAGAAAATTTTACCTTTTTTAATGACAGAAAGTTTACGATTGGTAAGTCAAAGATAACCGTTTGGTATTTTTGGTGAGAAACGACTTACAGGTAAAACTATTGAAAACCCCAATTTATTCAATCAAAATTACACTGTTTCAGTGCTCCCAACACAACGGATATTTAAGTACCCGTATTACCGTCTAATAATTATCTTTGTCTTACTTAACCCCTTAATTCTCGATCCCGTGATATTCACGGTTGTGTCTTTTATTCAGATTGTTTGATTCCCACCAGTTATTCAAAATAGTGTAATTGGTTTTGGTATGGTCTCATTTTACCTGTCATTAAATAAGGTGAATATTTCTTTTTCAAAAGAGGGGTGCCAATAAGCAATTTGAATTTTTAAACCGCAATTTAATACGACCGTTAAGGGGTTAATAGCGGAAATTCTTTCATTAATAATACGAGTATCTTTACTCGAATATAGTGGTATTAAAAAATTGGAGGTTTGGTAGCTCTGAATGTATCACTCCAATCCGAACTCAGATTTTTACTCATAAGTTTGACAATAATATTAGCGATTTCTTCGGGATTTGATTGATATCACAAGAAGTTGCAGACGTTCACACCATCCTCATCAAGTAGCGCTAAACCAGGCGGCCATATTTGCGAAGGCCATTGACTGTACAAACGGTTTCACCGACCGAATTACTGCACGCTTATGTTTGGACTGGGATGAGGCAACCTGTAATTGTGAGTGAATGCATGGATTATGACCCTCCTTTCCTATACATAGAGTGTTTATTGTAGTATTCTCTACAAGCTCTTAAAATTTAGACGTGGAATTTTTAATTGGCTATGCCTGCCCATACTTGCCAACTTCCGACTTAACTTCCGTAAAGTGTGAGTTAATTTAGAATATCTTAAACAGGTTTCTATCCGGAAAATATTTTAGATCTATCATAAGCTATTTAATTTCCGCTTTTCAACGCGGAACTTGCTTGATACAATTTCTTTTTTAAAAATTCTGGTTCGAAACATGTTTAATCTGGTTTAAATTAACTCACATTTTACGGAAGTTTAGTCGGAAGTTGGCAAGTATGCCTGCCTGTTTCACAGAAATTAACTTACTTTCTTTTACTGAATCCATACCTATTATCGGTTCACCGTTACATTTTTAAGGTGGCTAAAAACATTGCTAACACCGTGACCCATCACCAGTCCTGTCAAGTTCGGGCTAATACAGGTAGAGCTGACGTCAGTAGGCTACTAAAACATCTTGAGTGATTACTATATGATTATAGCTTAACCTTCCGTCTACCAGACGGGTCCATTGGACCCGACATGTACATTCAAAATATTTATTCAAACCAGAAATTTCTTCAAAACAAACTAAATGTATAAATCAGACAATAATAAGTTAAATAAACAAATTAAATAGTTTTAAGTAAAAATTCTGGTGTAGAATGTTTTTATAAAACTTGAGTAAAATTTCCGGTAGTTCTAGGGTTAAACCAAAGATGCATACATTCCTTATAATTTTCCAAGAGGTATAGCACCAATATTCCAGATTAGAAATTTTCCACTTAATATTGATATCGTACAAGTTTTAATCGCTTAATTAAATTAAGTAATTTGCAATATTTTTCTGTTTTTAAATAAGACGCAAATTTCCATTTAAAAAATGCGATAGAAATTTACGCACGCCGCATACACTGGACCTTCTAGCAGAAAACATACCCAAATATGTAACATATAGGGTTGCCCTATATCCCCGGTAAATCAGAGATTCAAATGATATGGGCGCCACTAATTTCTTAAAGTTTATTTCGCCATCTGTAATCGCAGATAATTATACCATTAGATAAGATAAAGAAAATTATTTTAAATTATTAAATTAAATTATTTAGCATTTGGAGTCCCGATTTACGCGGGACACCGGGCAGCACTAGTATATACACATACTTGTTACGCTTCTTTCGTTGTATCGGAATTAATTCATTATTTGTAGTATATTTTGCTTGACAATTTTTACGATGCTGTAAAGTACTGGCAAACAGAATATTCGCGCAATCACTTTTGAAATCATCACCTCCAATTTATTTATTCTTTTCAAAACCTCTACTGTAATGAAATTTTATTCAAACGTTCTGGCACAAAATTTGATTAAAACTTAGTGGTGTAAATTATAGAGGATTCATTAACCTCCAGACGTCAACGCCTATGTGTTGATCCAAGAAGATATTAGATCCATGTTATCTGTGGCTTAATGCACTGGTGATTGTTCATTCAGTTGTCGAAATTTTTAACCGCAGTAAAAATTGTATGGCAATATAAATTTAAAAAATAAGCGTTAAATAAATTAACCTATGAATAAAGAGAGGGAGATTTTTTCATTCAGTTTCATTAGAAATAATGCGTTAAAGTCCTTATTTAATAAATTTTTGTATAAATTATACTATTAATCACTGAAATTAATTAATAATAATTAATTTTTATAAAGTAAATTATAATTATTAAAATGTGTTCAATGACGCTTTATGAAAAACGTAAGACTTTACCCGTGTCAAACATCCCGTAACTGCATTTTGAAAAAAAATACTATAACTCTTCATATGAATTACATGCTAGGGCATAACTAAAATAGGAAACTTTTTTTTACAAAGTTTCTGGTAAAAATCATTAAAAAAAATACTAAGGTTGGCAGCTGTGCTTTTTCGCATCACTGTCCTCTCAATACAAGACCTATGCGTTGACACAAAAATAGCAGCTGCCGTAGGCAGTGTCGCCAGTGGGCTACTTTTTTAAAATTCTGAATTCTTGATTGGCACCATTTTTTATCTTAAAATTCTTCTTCTTTTCGCCTTAATTAATATGTAATTAAATAAGGAGAATTTTCACCATTTTTAAAGAGTGGTGTTAATTAAGAAATCTGAATTTTTTAAAAAAAGGTAGTCCAATGTCAACACTGGTCGTAGGCGGGTTTTTTTTCAGCTTTTGTATGGTCCCTAGAATTTTGAAGCAGCTGTTTTCTTGAAGATTGTTTTGATATTTTTTAAATTTTAACAATAAGGTGAGGAAAAGTTTTAGAATTTACTGGAATGAAAACGGAAGGGACCGTATAAATGCTGAATAAGAAATCCGCCTACGTCAGCCGCCTTTTTTATGTCAGCGTGTAGTCAGGCCTAGTATTCAGGAGCGATGTTTGCATGACCAAATGATTCTTTCGAATGTCAAAATCATCGGTTCTGTCCATTACAACTTACTTTGGTTTGATCTTAACCCATTAAGGACTAGCGTTACCATATGGTCACAGCATAATTGTCAACACTTTTGCTGTTTGAATACCAATAATTTAACACAGAATTTTTCATTTCCTTTAATGACAGAAATTCTGCTATAAAAGAATATAAATTTTTCTTTTCCAAAAAAGTGGTGCGAAATGCAGTTTTTGTATTTTAAAAAGAAAAAATAACTCCGTCTTTAATGGGTTAAAAGGATTTATTATTCGGAAATAATGATAACAAGTGGCTTGATAGCATGTAGGTACACCCCTGCAGTAGGAGATAACTCTGTTAATTTAAAATTTCTTTTAGATCATTTTACTATTCAGAATGGGACGCATTACTTTTCATCTACATCTGTTTAAATTCAATTATTTTTTCCCAAAGACATAAATCCAAGCAGATTACAAGGTGCGTGCATTTTTTCGAATTTCGAAGGAGTATGTCACCATTACTTGACATTCGAAATCTGTCTTAACCCCTTGAGGGTCAAGTAATTGCGTTCCCGTAATGTTGAACTCACACCGGAATCTTTGAAAAATTCTATTTCAAAATAAGTAAAAGCAATTTTACGACTTTTTTCCCCCAAAGTTAGAAAAGTAAAATTTAATAAAATTTTTCTGGTGTAAAACTTCATTAACCCCTTACGTGGCGGGAAAAACTTACGAGATTCACTCCCCAGTGCCACAGTTAGAACTTAGTGGCCTTACAAAATGGGGCGTGGCTTAAGAGCGTGCGAACTCTGTAAATAATCATTGAGAGATAGAAAATATTCCATTCAGTTTGTAATTTTTGCGGATTCACTAATAACTGAAAGCTGTGCCCTTAACCCTATATCTACCGGGAATTTTATTCAAGTTTTAATAAAACGTTCTACACCAGAATTTTTATGTAAAACTATTTAACTTATTTATTTACCTTATTTTTGTCTGGTTTATATACTTAGTTTATTTTAAAGAAATTTCTGGTTTGAATGAATATTTTGTATGTACCTGTCGGGTCCAATGGACCCGTCTGGTAGACGGAGGGTTAAGCTACCGATAGGAAACTAGTGTATATATCTCGAACAATAGAAAAGTGAACGGCAAACCAAACAATATTTTCTCTAAAAGAATAGTGGTGTACAAAAAGGGCGGAGCCTTGTCAAATATGGAAAAAAATTCGCTTGTATTTTCACGTCACTAGCTCAGTGCGATAGCCTTTATGAAGGTAGTTCCTTCTACCCCTTCTCCTCTGAAATAGGTCAGTCTTTCAAAAACTCCTTCAAAGTATTTTTTCTTTTTCTTTTTTTTTTAATTCCAAAGCCGTGGGCGTGGTTTTACTGGTACAGCGCAGTATAAAGGACAATATTTTGGACTGACATATATATACGTCAGTGGCACTTAACGCATCGACTATGCGCGACGAATATATAAGTCTGTGGCACTTAAGGGGTTAATCGTAGGTGGTATATAATATATACCGCCGCCTCTCAAGCGGTTAAATCTGTAGAAGTAGAAAATGAAACCTTTGTGCAAGAATATAAAAAGCAGAAAACCAACGTTCAAAAATTCACAAATAATACACAAAAAGCAGCAAACAGCTGTTTCAAATATACAAGCGAGATTCTTCGTCAGTGCAATAAAAAGCAAGGCACAGCGTGCTAGAAAAAATAAGGCTGGACTGGTCAAACTTGGCCAAGACTTGCTTTTACTAGCACGCTGTGCCTTGCTTTGTCTTGCAATGAAGAAGAATCTCGCTTGTAGATTTAAAACAGCTATTTGCTGCTTTTTGTGTATTATTTGTGCATTTTTTAACATTGGTTTTCTGCCTTTTAATATCTTAAATATGATCCTAAAACCCCGTTACGGAAGATTACCCGGATTGCACTAAAAAAAATATTACTAATTCATAATTTGTTTTCGGCTAATAGACCATAACGAATTTAAAATTTCATCAATAAATAAAATAAATAAATGAAATTGGAAACATGACGTCAGCATTACTTACAAACATGTCTTTGCTTAAGATATGGGTGTCGGTGAAGAAAAACGTTTATTTATTTCCAGCAGCGTAACGCCAGGGAATGCTGGATCACTTTGCTACCAGAATTACAGTCCTCGTAGCGGTCACCTTTTAGCCACCAATAATTTTATGTTATGCACCAATAATTTTATGTTAAGTTATGTTTATGACTCATTACTACAAAAATTACAACAAAAAACCCACCACGAAGAAGCTACTTGAGACATTTTCAAGATAAGTATAAAAAGGAAATTTTCGTAAGGAAATAGTGGCGGTCAATGTTTTAATTTAGTCTCTATAAAAATAGACCACTCCAAGTGCTTCCATCGCAATACTCAAGGCTAGAGGAGACGAGTTATGACGTCATCACTAATCGACCGACTTCTCAGTAGTTCACACCGGAAAATTTTGAATAGCAATTTTCTTTTATTTTATTTGTGCAACATGTACTATCTTATAAAACAATAGTATCTGTTTAAACTTACTGGTGAGAATTTGGAATCACCCAATAAAAAATCAGCCAGATGCAGCAACACTGTGGCATTCCGCATCTGGCTGAATTTTTATTTAATAATTACGACTTCTCACCAGTAAGTTTAAATAGTTTTTATTGTTTTATAAGATGATCGATATTCCACAATTAAAATAAAAGAAAATTACTATTGAAAATTTTCCGGTCTGAATTCCAACACTTGTGAGCAGTCGGTCGATTAGTGATGACGTCACAACTCGTGTCCTCTGGCCTAGAGTATTTCTATGGTAGCTCTCTAAGGCCTGGTATTATTATATGCTGGCCTCTTTCGATTGTATAATATTCAAAGATTAAGTAAAGCCAAATTTAGCATATAGTAATACCGGTACAGAGTGATCTAGCAATCCCTGACACCAAGCCGCTGCTTATTTCTTAATCAGTTCGTTGTAAATTTCTACTGACAGTCAATAATTTAACCCTTTCAGAGGCAAGCAATTATGTTTGCGTAATGCTGAATTCACACCGAAATTTAAAAATAAAATTACTTCAAAATGAAAGACAGCAATTTTCAATCTTTTTCCACCAAAGTTGAAAAAAGTAAAATTTAATTAATAGTTTCTAGCGCGAATCTTCCTTAAAATTAGGTGGGCTATAATATATCCCACCGCCCTTCAAGGGGTTAAACATTTTATCAGCGGTATTGCTTTGCTCCTAAAAGGATTAATTTATATACATTCTTTCAAAAAATAAAACTATTCAATTTTGTTATTACGCTTTAAGAAAATCTCTCTTTATATCAGCTGAAGTAAAGAAAGTTTAATGTAATGTTAAAAATTATTTTATCAAGAAACACTGAATGATTGGCGAAGTTTAATTAACTAATTATCTCTCAAAAGATTGTTATTTATGAATACAAAAGTTTAAGTCGGTGAAAGCAGATATTCTACTACATAAATTTTGAAAGAATGAGGAAAATCAAGGTGAGAAGGAATATTAATTATGCATCTCTTAGGTTACTTAAAATAATTACTTGTTATCCTCAAGGAAGATAGCTTTTTTAGCAATAATGTATCAACCATGGTAGTCATTTATGTTTTTGAAAATTCAATATCGGAATTTCGTGAAAAATTCAGAGAAACATTTCACTAATGAAATTTTCTTATTTTTGTAACCTGTATTTTTGACTGATCATGATGTATATTATCATGAATGTTTATTAATAGACGATGTCTATCCTAAAAAAAACGCGTTATTGCTGTCGTTGTATATGTGAGATCACATGACGTAGTTTCTATATTTATCACCGCCCCTGAATATTAGACCTGAGCGGAGATAAAAAAAAAAAAAAAAAAAAAAAAAAAAAAAAAAAAAAAAAAAAAATGGCGGCTGTCGAAGGAGTGAGATTGTACGCTCCCCTGAATTTAGACATCAATATTTTTCACATGTCTTCTTTGACTTAATTAATCTCAGAATAATAAAGATAAAAAACTTTAAAATTTTATTGGTACTCATAATCAAGGAACCGTACAATCGCAGCAAAAATTCCGCCGACGACAGCCGCCATTTTTTTTGTCAGCGCTCAGGCCTAGTATTCAGGGGGCGTGTATTTATACTTTTTATATACAATATTTCGGGAATAAGTAGTAATTAACTACAAATGAATGTTTAGTCTTTACTTTAAACATAAAAACGAAAAAATATATACCGACATTGCATCTCCATAGCGCCTTTACAGTCAGAAAAACAGTCACTTTATACTCCAGACACAATGATAGCATCGAATGTTAAATACAGGGTGAATTTAAACTCTTGATAAACTTTAAGGTACACATCAATACAAACAATACTAAATAGGAAACTAAGGGTCAAAAACGTCTTCCAAAGGATATAGGCGCCATTAATGTTTCGGGTCCAAAATTCCAAATGATTATAAAAAACGGAAAAATTGGTCGATTCGTTTGCGATTTTCGCTAAAACTATTCTTTATGGCAGTATTTTCTTGAAAATAAATGTTAATGACAAAGTTTTAAAAAATGCCGATAGAGGGCGCTTTAGACTTTGGTGTAACGAATAACTATTTTTTACCGTTATTTTTTGTATATCATTAAATGCTTTCAAAAGCTTAGACTTAAACTTAAATTTTTAGCTCAAAATCTGAATCGTTGGGAGTGGTTAAGTAGCGCAAACTGAACTGTGTTCAGGAGGGTCGGGGGGGGACAAATTTCAAATTCTGAGCACAGTTCAATTTACGCTTCTTAACCACTCCCAACGATTCTGATTTTGAGATCAAAAGTTAAGTTTAAGTCTAAGCTTTCAAAAGCATTTAATGAGATACAAAAAATAACGGTAAAAAATAGTTGTTCGTTACTCCAAAGTCTAAAGCGCCCTTTATCGGCATTTTTTTAACTTTATCTTTAAAATTTATTTTCAAGAAAATACTTGCATTAAAAATAGTTTTAGGGAAAACCGCAAACGATTCGACCAAATTTTCCGTTTTTTATAATCATTTGAAATTTTGGACCCTAAACTTTAATGTCGCCTATCGCCTTCGGAAGATGTTTGGGACCTTTAGTTTCCTATTTAATATTGTTTGTGTTGATGTGCAGTGTTGAAAGATGGGCTACTTTTTTTAAATTCAGATTCTTGATTGGCACCACTTTTTTGAAACGGTAAAGTGCGCTTTATTTAAAGACATATTACTGAAGGCGAAAACAAAGGTAATTTTACCATTTAAAAAAAAAAAGTAGCCCACTGGCAACCCTGTTGATGGGTACTATCACCTCTCAAAGTTTTGCCAAAGAATTCAGATTTATCCTGTATATGTTAATATTTTGGTGACAAGAAATAATATCAGTGCAGGATTCTTAATTAGCCGGATAAGCATTGGAAACATGCCTTTCAATCAAGTTTCCTGATTTTTTTTCCCAGATGTGGCTACATATCTGATATTATATTTCCCCTATTATCACCCTATAAATATTGATATTTAATGAGATAAAAATGTTTTTTCAATTTTTTAAAAAACGGATTTTCTCAAAAACTGCTGCACGGAATTTCATGCCGTTATCTGAGAATATATAGATACCAAAGATGCATAATTGGTAATTTTTGTATAATTTTCTGTTTATAAAAACTGTGTGAAATAGCGAAAAAAAAATTCAAAAAAATAAAAATCATATCTTATGGTTTTCCGAAAATTACCATTTTCTTTAACCCCTTAACGGCCGCATTAAATTACGGGTTAAAAATTCAAATTGCTTATTGACACTACTTTTTTGTAAAAGAAATTTTCACCTTATTCAATGACAGGTAAAATGACACCATAATAAAGCTAATTACACTATTTTATAAAACTGATGGGAATCAAACAAATCTGAATAAATCTAAAAAAAGACACAGCCCGTGAATATGACGGGGGCGAGAAATAAGGGGTTAAAAAAATTCCCCATATGTGCCCGCATATTCTGTATAAATGCCGAAAGTTTCCGTTTGGTACTACATATAAATATTTACTAGTAAATCTGCAGATCAGGAGCCTCAACGTCAGCTGTGCAAATCATTGTTTTTAAACTCACTTTGGCAATATTCAATTTCCTGCAAAACGCAATTTAAATTTTTCAAATTACTTAATTATTTATAAGAATAAAAAAAATACGAAGTTTTCATGTATTAGAAGAGTTAAATTAAAAACGTTGTTATGTAAGGATATTTTGAAATTTTCATGAGCTACTAATTCTGGTATTTTTTTAGATAACAAAGAAGATTTCTTCAGCGGGGCGCCGCCCCCCTGAACCCCCCATGGTCTCATTAAATTTAGATACATAACTTTTTATTGGCTGCGCTAATGGTACTGTAAATCTTAGATTTCTTTCTAGACTTCAGAGCTTTATTTTTCAATACCGGTGGACAGAAAATGATTTACATTGAGGCAATTCTATTAAAAGCTTAGGTTTTATGAACGAAAATGTAATTTACTTTTAAAAATAAAATAATTTTCATTCATATTTTCTGAAATGAGGCGGCATTAAGAAGTAACATTCGTCAAAAAATATTTTTTTAGAAAATCTAGTTGTTGCTAGATTTTTAAGAAAGAAAGTATTTATTTCCCGGTACAATGACGTCATTTTCGACAGAAATAATTTTGCGGTGCATAATTTTGACATTTACTATCTATTTGCTTTTCAAAAGTTTTTTTTTTTTTCTCATTAAAATTTTCAATTAAAAATGAAACATTTCTGTTAGCCGTGTGCAGACGATAAACCGTGATATATTTGTAATTTTTTTTTAATAATAAGAATTAATATAACACAAGGCCCTTTTATTTCAACCTCAAAGCGTATTCGTTTTATTTTTGATATATGTGGTCAAATTCACCTTCAATTCGTATTTTTGTTTTATTTCAAATATGAAGACGTATTCATATCTATTTTTTATTTCATTTTCATCTTGCACATGAAAATCTTTCAAATCAAAATTAACTGTTTAGGATAAATTATTATTCCGCGATCTGATTTTCTTGGCAACGGTCAAAAAAAGATTTCTAAATTTTATAGCAAAATATCAATTTATTCCTTAAGAAAAATAATGAACTTTTTAATTTAACCCCATGAGGGGCGAGCAATTACGCTTGTAAAATGCTGAATTCCCACCGGAATCTTTGAAAAATTCTTTTTGAAAATAAGTAAAAGCATTTTTACGGCATTTTTCCACCAAAGTTAGAAAAGTAAAATTTAATAAAATTTTTCTGGTGTAAAACTTCATTAATCGTAGGTGGTATATAATATATACCGGTGCCCCTCAAGGAGTTAAAAGAAAAATATTTGAACAAAATAAATCGAACACAGCCTTTCTTTATTTCTGGGGTAAATTTCATCTATATGTAAAGACGCAAAAGGCATTATTGCATCCTTTTGACGTTGATTTGACTCCAAGCAATTACACATACTTTCACATTTACTATATTTTTGGGTTGCTATGTAACAATTAAAAGAACATTAAAACAATGAAGTATTCGCATTTAAAAAAGAAAATTTGTAAAAAAAATTATTTGATATTATTGGAACACATATATAAAATACCTCCATAAGTTATACACCGAATTTAAAAACTCTGACAATTTTATACACAAAATTTCAAACTAATATGAATAATGCGTGGTTCTAATTAGGAAATTTCATTATCCATAATATACCATTTAAATCCTTCAATCATATGAGCCATTTTCTTTCAACAAATAAAAATGGAAAAATCGTCTCAATCGCTATAGAAAAGCATTACTGCGCAAAATAAAATATTCTATATTTTCCGAACGAATGAACCAAACATAACAAAAAACTATACAGCTACATCCGGTTACTTCACCAACATACCCACTTAATTTCAAGCTAATCGGATGCTTTTTGCGGCAGTTATCGCGGAACAGACAGACAGACTAACGGAAACCAAAACTTTTCGTGTCTCCAAACTAAGCCTTCACTGACGTTTCGGCAACAAAAAAGTATAGTACAATTATTGAAATTCATTTTAAAGTGTTATTTGGGGCGGAGTTACTCAACTTCGACATCCGAAGAATTTTTGGAACAAAGTCAGCAGACAATATGTCAAATTATGTAATTTAGATTCCATTAAGAATATGTTTTTCAACTTCATGTTCATTTTCATATCGACAGTGTTGAGAATGTTGCTCATATGTTCATTAAAATTTGACCCTTAATTGCATGAATTTTTCTTTTAGAATTGTGTCTTTTATTTTTATATTAAGGATTAGACACCAGAAATCTTAAGATAGATTTTTAACTTTATTTAGTAGCATATTTTTGTAATTTTTAGAGGATTAATATTTCTATATAAATATAGTGGTTGTAAGAACTTAATTTATGTATTAAAAATTAAATAAAAAGGTGATGGAAATTGACATCACTCTGCAATTAACCCTCCGTCTACCAGACGGGTCCAATGGGCCCGATGGGTACATTCGAAATATTTATTCTAACCAGAAATTTCTTTAAAATAAACTAAATGTCTAAACCAGACAATAATGAGTTAAGTAAATAAGTTCCATAGTTTTAAATAAGAATTCTGATGTGCAATATTTTTTATAAAACTTGAGTAAAATTTTCGGTAGTTCTAGGGTTAAGAGTTAAAATACAGCAATTCTGTAACTGTTTATTACAAAAATTCTTCGGGTCTCAAAGTTGAGTAGCTCCGCCCCAAATAACGCCTTAAAATGAATTTCAATAATTTTAATATACATTTTTGTAAATATTTATATATAGTACCCAATACATACTTTTGGCATTTATATAGAATATACGGGCACATATGGAGAATTTTTTATTTGGGGGTTATATTTGGACTCATCTGGTGAGAATTACAATTACATGCACATTAATAATTAGTACAGACATTCAAGGTAACATTGTAACACTCCCTAATTTTCAATGAGTTTGACTTCAAAAGGCTAGATAATCTCTAATGCTACATTCTGTTGGCAAGGTTATAAACTGGGTTTTCTACTCTTTATTTTTGAAAATAAATTGTCAACATCATGCACAATTAATTGAGTCATCCAACCATTATTTTGAAGTATGTTTAAAAGGTTTTTTTAGCTTAGATGCGTTATATTCCCGGATGACCGCCATCTTAGATGTTTTGAGATTTTATGTTGGCGATGTTTATCGGTATGTGGAACCCCGTGTGACGTGTGTGTTTGGCGTTTCGTATTCTGGCATCCCCTGAGAAGGTCATTTTCGGCCAGGATATTGTGGATGTGGTTTGATTTCGTGTTGTATTGTTCTGTCTTTTTTTTATTTTAAATTTATTGGATTTATTAGATTGACTATAGTTTCTGTAGTCCGTTTAAATGCTCTTGCTGAAGTAATTAAGAAATTTGAGGAAATTTTGACGAAAAAAGGAGGTTTATTTACAGTGTGTCAATGCGTATTCATAAACATATTTTTGAAAATGACGGTGATGCTATAACAGTATTTCGTTCTTGAGCTTTGAAGAAAGCAGATGTCTGTTAAGGTATGTTGATAATTCTATGTACATTTGTTTGCCTTTTGAGTTTTTTTACATTTTGAGATGGCTACACAGCGAGAACTGCTGAATTTTGAGAATGGTACACAGCGAGAACTGCTGAATTTTGAGAATGGTACACAGCGAGAACTGCTGAATCCAGTGATGTTTTTTTTCAGTTAATGAGCGCGTAGCGCTCATACAACGATTACTGATTGCCACTTTAGCGAGTTTTGTTTAGTATTTACGTTTTTATTTCGTTAAGCCTAACATGCGTATAAACCTGTGCTTGGCGACATTTACTACTTGGCGGAAAAGGGGTTTTCACGACAAGAAAAATTCCAAGATGGTGACCCCGGGAATTTATGACATCTGTTCCGTTTTTTTAATGCTGTTTTGAAGTTTTTGTAATCCAATTAAATTTTTATAGTAAGTAACAATATACTCATTTATCAGACTTATTATCTAAATGGTGTAAATTTGTTAATATTTTGTGATTATTTATTTACTTATATTTAGTAAAATGTAAAACAAGAAGGCACTACCATCTTACCTCATTTCCAGTATAACTTTGAGCCGCCCTCAATGTTAGGCTTTGGTTTATTGTTTACTGATTAAAGATACTACTAACAAATTATATGCAGACTAAAAATGTAAGTAAATGTATGTATTTAACGGAAGTATATGCAGATGATAAAGGGCATATCCGGATCGTGGAACTATTAATAAAGAGGAACTGATATATCCTTAAAATAGTGAAGCTTCAACTGTAATCGCTATCGCAGGAGTTGTTTAACGCCGTTGGAAACTTCCACCAGTAGATTTATATAGAAATTTTCAGCTTATTTAAACGCCTTATTATTACAAAATTTCAGCCATAAATAATGGTAGAAACGTATTTTCATTTTTACTGGTAGGAGTTTACTTTGGCTGTAGTCAGACCCTGCGTTTCCACCATATTTTGACAACCAGGGAAACAAACTGACAGTTTTACAAGGCATACTGACACAAAACAAATAGAAATTTTTACAACCTTTTTGAGAAAAATTTACGTCAATAGGACGCTTAATTAAGACGAAATTTTCTATTCAATTTTACTGGTGGGATGTTTGCCCTGGCGATAATCAGAAACTGAAGATCCGATTTAACCCCTTAATTCTCGCTCCCGTCATATTCTCGGGCTGTGTCTTTTACTCAGATTGTTTCATTCCCGGCAGTTTTATAAAATAGTGTAATTGGCTTTATTGTGGTATCATTTTACCTGTCATTAAATAAGGTGAATATTTCTTTTTGAAAAAAGTGGTGCCAATAAGCAATTTGAAATTTTAAACCGCGATTTAATTCGAGCGTTAAGTGGTTAAAAAAAAGCAGCCGCCATCTTTTGACAACCTCCTGAGTTACTTCACTCGCAACTGGTAGACAGTACACTATATCGTCGGTACCATGTCAAACTATCCAATAATGTGAAAATAATGGGCTACTTTTTTTTAAATTCATATTTCTTGATTGGCCCCACTTTTCTGAAATGGTAAAATTATCCTTGTTTTCGCCTTAATTAATATGTCCTTAGATAAGGTTAGATAAGGGGAATTTCACTATTTCAATACAGTGGTGCCAATCAAGAAATCTTAATTTTAAAAAAGTAGCCCACTATTTTCACATTGGATAGTTTGACATGGTACCGACGATATGTCTCCTCCTCTTTATTTATAACTCCATTATCTGGATAAGCATTGGAAACATGCCTTTCAATCAAATTTCCCGATTTCTTCTCCAGATCTGGCAACCTATCTGACAATATATCGTCGGTAATATGTCAAACTATCCAATGTGAAAATAGTGGACTACTTTTTTTAAATACAGATTTCTTGATTGGCATCACTTTTCTGAAAAGGTAAAATTCCCCTTGTTTTAGCCTTAGTTAATATGGCACAAAATAAGGTATAAATAAGGCGAATTTTGCTATTTCAAAAAAGTGGTGCTAAACAAGAAATCTGAATTTTAAAAAACTAGCGCACCGTTTTCACATTGGATAGTTTGGCATGGTACCGACGATATTTCCCCTATTATGATCTTATAAATATTGATATTTTATGAGATAAAAATGTTTTTTTCTTCTTTTATAAAGTCTTATTTTCTTAACAATTACTCCAACGAATGACTGCACCAAAGACGCATAACTGGGAATTTTTGTATAATTTTCTGTTCATAAAATCTATGTGGATTAATGATTAAAAAAATTACTAAAGTAAAAATCATATGTTATGGTTATCCGAAAATTACCAATTTCTTGTCAAAAATTCCTCATATTATCATGTACATTATATATAAATGCCGAAAGTGTGCCCTGGGTATAACATATAAATATTTTCAAAAATATGTGTAAAATACATGAAATTCATTTAACTCCTTTAGGGCAGTGGGATATATTATATCTCACCTAATTTGAATGCAGATTCTCACCAGAAACTTTTAATTAAATTTTACTTTTTAAAATTTGGTGGGGAAAAAAAAGGGGTAAAAAAAACTGCTTTGCTTCTTTTTGAAGTATTCTTTTTAAATTCCGGTGGTGTGAATTCAACATTACACAAACACAAATACTTGTCACTCCAAGTGTTAAAGGCGTTATTTGAGGCGGAGCTACTGAAATTTGACATCCCATACATTCGACATTGTTTATCATTGTTTGATTAATACTAGTAGTAGTATGTACTACTGTAATTATGGATATATTATTACGCTAAAACATTGAAAATTGTTTTCAACTACATTTTTATGTTTTAGATGAGCAATAAATAGTTCCTTTTTTGCTAAATATTCATGGTTTTCTTCTTCCACTCTTCCCGTGCATAATATTCATTATAATATCATAAATTATATAAATCTTGTGATGTTCGGAAATGTAAATGAGGAGTCTTTAAATATCTGAAAGAAAATTTTTGGGTTTAAAGTTGCCCTGAATAGATTACTATTTTTTTTTATAATGGCTTATTTTATATGATATTTATAATATGGTGCAAAGTTACCCTACGTGGCTGGATAACTTCGAACCAGATAAAAAATTCATTTTTTATTGTTTATATCATTATTATTCCTTGATTTCTGATAGTTATACAATATTTCAAATGAAAATCAAATTTCGAAGTAATTGCTTAAAAAGCGCAAAGGCCAACATAGTGAAAAAGATTCCAAGCCGGGACTCGAACCCGGGCCATCAGTATAGCGCACTGACGCTCTACCGACTAAACCACTTGGAACGATACACAGCTCGGAAAATTTCTCACTATTATATGTTGGCAAGGCTACAAACGCAGCACAAGATGGAATATTTATCGTGAGCCACCGACCTGGGGCTAACACGAAACATAATTAAATCCAGCATCGATAGAAAGTATATTAATACATGGAAATTATTCCAGAGAGAAACATTCGCCTTAGATACAATATTTCATATAGAAACTATATTGAAACTATATAGTTTCTATCGATGCTGGATTTGTTATGTTTCGTGTTAGCCCCAGGTCGGTGGCTCACGATAAATATTCCATCTTGTGCTGCGTTTGTAACTATATAGTTTCTATCGATGCTGGATTTATTATGTTTCGTGTTAGCCCCAGTTCGGTGGCTCACGATAAATATTCCATCTTGTGCTGCGTTTGTAGCCTTGCCAACATATAATAGTGATATAGTTTCTATCGATGCTGGATTTATTATGTTTCGTCATAGCCCCAGGTCGGTGGCTCACGATAAATATTCCATCTTGTGCTGCGTTTGTAGCCTTGCCAACATTTAATAGTGAGAAATTTTCCGAGCTGTGTATCGTTCCAAGTGGTTTAGTCGGTAGAACGTCAGTGCGCTATACTGATGGCCCGGGTTCGAGTCCCACTTGGAATCTTTTTCACTATGTTGGCCTTTGCGCCTTTTAAGCAATTACTTCGAAATTTGATTTTCATTTGAAATATTGTATCCAAGGCGAATGTTTTTCTCTGGAATAATTTCCATATATTAATATAGTTATACAATAATTTGGGAGCATTTCTGTTCTTTTACTCCCCTAGTTGCAACAATATTATTAAAATAAAAGTGGGACATCTCAATACAGAGAAAATGAGGATCAAAGTTACCCTGAATGACTGTACTATTATTACAATGAGGGCTTCAAATGCGTAGAAAATTTAACACACTTCAAAAACATACATAAGTACACAAATTCAGCAAAGAATTATCCCAAGGATTAACCCGTCAGCACTCGCACCCCTTTCTATTGCTCTACTACACGCGTGGGATAAATCTTACCACATTTTGTCTCCCATTATATTTTTGGCTAAATTCGTTTTAAAAACAAATCTGCTCCTCTATATTGTAAAATGCATCGGTACTACTTCTTTTAGGGATTAATCATGCTTTTCATATTTATTTTCATACTTTTCAGCAGTTTCTGTAAAAATCAAGTTTCTTCTTAGAAAATATCCAAACGATTTGTTTTACACCTTAAAAGATGAATTATTTCACAAAATTGATAATACTTATATTTAATGCCCTTTCATCAATATATACAAGTAGCTTTTATGTTAGTCTTTCATTAAAATTATTTTAGTGTGTGTTATCCCGCAAGAAATGAACGTATCGAAATGAAACGTTTTTACACGCGCGGGATTTTTAGTCTTATATTTCCCCCCTCTTACAGAACAAAGAAACGACATTGCTTCGCCCACTCCTTCTCGACCTTGCCCTTGAAAGGTACAAGGCCGGTCAAAAGTTTCTTCAAACATATTATCCCTTTTATTGAAGAAAAAATGTGATTGTGTTTGATTTTATCCTAGCGCGTGTGCTGACGGAATAAGAAATTCTGTTGCAAATTATCGCATAAAAATATGGATATCAATCGACTTGGAATAGTGCCGGATACTCAATGTTGTCCATAAATTTTGCTCCGTGGTTCATCAACATATAAATTTGTTCAAACTCTGATTTTTCAAATGGTAACGCACAGTTTTTATGCATTATTTGAGTTCTTTATATCAAATCAGCACGAAATAATATATACTTTTCATTTTTTGTTAAATATTCATAGGATTAGAAGAGGCCAAAGTTCTACGGTGCTTCTGTAGAAACAGGTATTTTAAATTTAAATTTCACTCCAAAAAAAAAAATTACAGTGGAATAGAAAGAACATTTGTCGCCGTTAGCGTTCTAGGTCGGGCTTTTCTTATTCATATCATCTGTCATGAAAATGCTGTTCATGGAACAGTATTGTGTAAGTTAAAGAAAGCATGATTGTGTCGCACTTTTTCTTCAAAAGTGGCAAAACACAAAAATTGGGATTATTATAGTAAGTAAATTTTTATAGTAAGTAACAATATGCTCCAGTGTTGCCAGATGGGCTACTTTTTTTTAATCAGATTCTTGATTCGCACCACTTTTTTGAAATGGTAAAATGTGCCTTATTTAATGACGTATTATTTAAGGCAAAAACGAAGTAAATTTTACCGTTTCAAAAAAGTGGTGCCAATCAAGAAATCTGAATTTAAAAAAAGTAGCCCACTGGCAACACTGATATACTCATATATCAGACATGTTTTTATCTAAATGTTGTAAATGTGTTAATATTTTGTGATTATTTATTTACTAATAGTTAGTAAAATGTAAAATAAGAAGTCACTACCATTTTACCTCATCTTCAGTATAACTTTGAGCCGGATCAAAGTTAGGCTTTCGTTTATTGTTTACTGATTAAAGATACTACTAATTAATTATATGCAGCTTAAAAATGTAAGTAAATGTATGTATTTAACAGAAGTATATGCTGATGATAAAAGGCATATCCGGATAAACGTCGGAAACATGCCTTTCAATCAAATTTCCTGATTTCTTCTCCAGATTTGTCTAACTATCTGACAATGTATTTCCCCTATTATCATCTTATAAATATTGATATTTTATGACATAAAAATGTTTTTCCCTATTTTCTAAAATCTTATTTTCTTAAAAACTACTGCACCGAATGACTGCACCAAAGATGCATAACTGGGATTTTTTGTATAATTTTCTGTTCATAAAAACTATGTGGATTAATGATTTAAAAAAAATTCTAAAATAAAAATCATATGTTATGGTTATCCGAAAATTGCCATTTACTTGTCAAAAATTCCTCATATGTGCACGTATATTATATATAAATGACGAAAGTGTGCATTGGGTATAACATATAGATATTTTCAAAAATGTTTGTAAAATACATGAAATTCATTTAAAAGCGTTATTTGGGGTGGAGCTACTGAAATTCTACATTCGGCATTTTTTATCCTTGTTTGATTAATACTAGTAGTAGTATGTACTACTGTAGTTATGGATATATTATTAAGTTAAAATATTGAAAATTGTTTTTCACTACATTTTTATGTTTTATATTAACAATAAATAGCTTTTTTTTTTTTTTCAAAATATTCGTGGTTTTCTTCTTCCACTCTTCCTGTGCATAATATTCATTGTAATATAATAAATTGTACAAATCTTTTGATGTTGGGAAATGTAAATCTTTAAACATATAAAAGTTGTTCTAACTCGGATTTTTCAAACGGTAACGCGCAGTTTTTATGCATTATTTGCGTTCTTTATATCAAACCAGCACGAAATAATATATACTTTCCATTTTTTGTTAAATATTCGTAGGAGTAGAAGAGGACAAAGTTCTATGGTGCCAGTGTTGCCGGTGGGCTACTTTTTTAAAATTCAGATTTCTTGATTGGCACTATTTTCCAGAAATGGTAAAATTCCCCTAATTTTCCCTTAATTAATACTGTCGAAAGGCGAATAAGGCGAATTTTACTATTTCAAAAAAGTAGTGTCACTCATGAAATCTGAATTTTAAAAAGTAGCTCACTGGCAACAGTGTATGGTTCTTCTGTAGAAACATGTATTTTAAAATTAAATTTCACTCCAGGAAAAATTTACAGTAGAGTAGAAAAACATTCATCTTCGTTAACCTATTCGTGAAATAAGGCGTCGTTTTTCCTTTCTGTCCAGAAAGTACTGTTTGTGGAACGGTACTGCGTGGCTTAACACTAGAACCGCCCAGGACCGTTGCGACCGTTTGACCGTTTTGACCGTTTTGACCCGTTTTGACCGTTGCGAAACTTTCGTTTTGTTCCAATTTGTTTTTATTTAGAGTATATAGCTTTCTGTTTCCGTGACTTATTCTATAATTCGAAAAGCTATGATGTGCCAGTGATGAATTTTCCAGCCAGCCAAAATTTAAGAAGTATTGCAAGTAGTATACCTAGAACCGCCAAAACGGTCAAAATGATCGCCGCACAGTGGAGTATTTGACCCAAAAACCTGGACAAAAATGAAAAAATTAAAATTTCGTCAACAATTGTAAAAATCATATTTTTTAATAGCTAACTAATTGGTGCATCGATCTATGTCTATTTTAGGAACCTGAGTTATATCCGGTGGCTCCTGGCCTTAGCTGAAGAGGAAGATTCTTTCTGAGAAGACGTGGTTTTTTGTTGTTTTTTGGCATTGTTGTTATGTTTAAATATAATTTTTTTGTGGCTCAATGAATTGTTGAATTGAAACTAAACAAGTCTTACGTATTTAACAAACGTCAGAGTGTTAAACTATGTGTTAATTTAAATAGTTTCGTTTTTAATGTAATAAAAAAAACATTAAATGTGAAAAAGGGTTATTTTTAAAGGGTTTTTTGCTCTAATTTATACATATCGAAAGCTTTTTAAATATGTGCCGCGCTTTGCCCCACCATATTTGAATTATAATCGTATTAGTTATAGTCTTGAGTGTCAATTTCTGAAAAAAATCTTCCGCATATTGTTGCCATTCTTTTATAAAAAAAATTTTTCGGGATGACTATTTAAATGCTCTGTTTTGCTGCCACCGATTTGAAGCGATAAGAACTGTATATTTACTGTCGTACTGCACGTTTTTAGCTCACAGGATATTACCGGAGAGCTTTTGCACCTACATATTCTGTCTCTATGTATGTATGTATGTAGGTACGTATATACGCACGCAACTTGATATCTTTTGATAGAAATATCCGATCGCCTTAAAATTGTATATACTTATTTATTGAAAAAGGGTTCTCTAATTAGTTCTTGGGGCTCATGTATGTAACATAAGTAGTGAAAGGAGGGAATTAACCCTTTCGAGGGCGGTGTCCTTAAAAGGGGACACCTAATTTTAATTCCAAAACTGACAAACGGCACCAAGAAAATTTAATTAAAATTTTCCTTTTATAATCTACGTGAAAATAAGCAACTTCATATTTTCGAGTAACTCCATTTATCAACTAAAAAGAGCAAGCCATACAGTAGCGAGACCCTACAACTTCTTCTTCCAGCAAGGTCTGATGGTAGTCCCGATAAAAGCCAAGAAGTAAGTGATGAAGAAGATGAAGAAGAGTCCTAAAGAATCATTTTGAAACTCCTAATATTAAATGCATTCAAAAACTAGCAATCTATACTATATAGACTCCACTTTACTGAACCTACTATTAAATATAACACTATTAAACATAAATTAAATGCAATAATTATTATTAAATGTAATTTAAATGTAATAAGCATTATTAAATGTAAATAATAAGTTTTATATATAGTAAAATTAAATACATCTAATTAAACATTAATAGTGAATAAGACAAACCTATCAACAATTACTTTCCTCTTAAAAACAGTAAATAGTTAAGGTTACAAGTTGCTCAACTTCCGAACTCCCTTCTGTAATGTTAAGTCAATGGGCATGTGATTTATGCGTATTTTTAAAATATCTACTTAGTAAATTAATATTTTAACTTCTTTTTTCCTTGTACTCTTCTTAAACGATGACTCTTTATTTTCTTAATTGTCAAAATATTTATAAAATGTATATTCATTATTAGGTGAAGTGTTAAAATCTTACTTACACTTAGTCAGCTTTTAAGATATAAAATATTAATCTAAACTATGGATTTGTATGTATACTTCATAGTACGCTAAAAGTTAGTTCAGTGAAACGCATAGCACAGTTAAAAATATCCATTAAGCCATTTCCGTGAATAAATGGAAATGTACTTGAGAGCTTTTGTGCAGCCCTGTATATGATCTATAGAATGTATCAACATCAAGTAATATTTTTAAAAAATGTTCTATTTTAAAACCCCTATCACAACTACAAATGCACTTCCAGCAGTTATTGGTCATAGACTTCAATAGTTAAATTTATTCTTCAGCCATACTCTTTTGTGTGTCCCTGTAAATGAACGATATATTCTATACACACCATATTCTACAATATATGCCTTAGTACACCTTAGTGATGTATACAAATTTCAGTAAGTTTAAAAGTATGATATGATTAAAATACCGAGCAAACGATTTTTCCCCATAGACCATAATGTAAGGGAATTCTTTTGGATGTCTCTGTAAATGAACCGTAAAGACTACAGGCTTCATTTACAATACCAAACATGCCATAGTGATACCCAATAATATTGAAGAATTTCAAGCCAACCGGACTATATTTACAACGAAAAATATTTTTGATCGGGATTTCGAGTCAAATACTCCACTGTGCGCCGTCAATTTTAATGCACATTTTATCTAGTAGACGTCGCAACATTCCATACTTCATCCAACCATACTTCAACAAAGGTTACAACATTACCACAGATAACTTCTTTACTTCACTGCCCCTTGCAGAAAAGCTGAAGTCACTAAAAACAAGCATTGTTGGCACAGTCAATCGCGGACGAAAAACAAAATTCCACAGGCCATAAAATCTGAAAAAACGTCTTTGCACAGTAGCCAAATTCTTGCGAAAGATGATATTACGTTGCGTTTATCAAGGGAAGAAAAATAAATATTTTTTAATTCTAAGTTCCGTACATCCATCAGTTACATATGAAACTGGTGATAAACACTTACCAGAAACTGTAAAGTTCCATAAATCTACAAAATTGGGCATCGACGTGCTCGACCAAATGGCACGGAAGTATTCTACAAGAGTTAGTTCTAGACGATGACCTCTATAAGTGTTTTATAACTTTGTTGATCTAGCGGGCATCAATTCTGAAAAACACAGTCAAAAAAGGTGTGATGTACCAGTATTTTGTTAAAGAGAAATTCACTTTCTCTAATCCCTTTATATTATTCGTAGTATTTTATAGCAGAAAATACTGGTAGTTTCCTCTTTTTCTGAATGTGCTTTTCCTTGACCACTCGCCAGCCTGAATATTGTATTGCTCCGTGGATAAATATAAGGCTAATTCCATGAAAACTCTTCATGTCTGTCACGCAGCTGAAAATCGCTATGCTTGTTGGTCACCATTATTTTCAAAAAGTTTGCTTCGCCTTATTTAATTGATGAGAAATCTCCGATGAAATAAGTCACGTTTTTCCGTTCTAAAATACTGGTAGGCAATAAGAATAGCGATTTTCAGCTCTGTGACACGCATGACATGTTTTCATGGAATTAGCCATAAATGTTTTTTTCACCAAGTTTGTTTTTGTTTTAGCAATTTCGATTTCTCATGAAAAATATTTTTTTTTCATAAAAATATTCTTAAAATAAAAAATATAAATAATATATATATCTATCTCAATATAATATAATTATTACATAATAAAATAAAAAATATATATAATAAAAATTCTGAAATATATATTATTATATGGGCAATGATGGTGATAATAATAATAAACGATAGTAAGATAAAAAATGGCAATTAAACAATAGTTGAGCAGGGTAATCCACATCGATCAAAATGACCACTTTGGCGGTTATAGGTATACGTTTTCGCCGGCGGTTCTAGTGTTAAAGAACGCATGATTAAATCGCACCCTTGCTTCAAAAGTGGCATCAAAAATTGGGGTTTTTTTATTTAAGGCTGCCATTCTACTTGGTTTTTAAGCCTCTACCAATCACCTAAAGTACCAGATAGTGCACCGAAAATCCAACCAACAGGTAGCAGTTTTAATTTCAAGGTGGCCATTGACTATTACACAGCTCGGAAACAGTTTTTCACATTTCCTGAAAAACGAAGTTTTTCGAGTTATGGCTACTTTTGAAGCAAGGGTGCGATATGTTTCCGCTTTGATAGATGGTTGGGTTTTTAAACAGTCAGTTTTATTAAAAGTGATGCCCCTACCCTTGATACCACGAGGGTTGCCAGATGTCTACTTTTTTTATTCAGATTTCTTGATTTGCACCACTTTTTTGAAATGGTAAAATTCCTCTTATTTCCGAATTAATTAATATGGCATTAAATAAGGCGAATTTTATTATTTCCAAAAATTGATGCCAATGAAGAAATCTGAATTAAAAAAAGTATTCCACTGGGAACACTGGATCGCACCAGGGTTGACAGTTTGGCCTCCATTTATATTCAGAAATTCCCAATTCATACCAGAAATTAAAAATATATTTTTTCATTATTTAATGCCTGGCATTTATTGATTACAGAAGGTAGAAGTTTATCTTTCAGAAGTTCCAGTATGAATTCAGATTCTCTGAAAAAAAGGGAGGCCAAACTGGCAAGCATAGCCTTTACAAAGAAATCAGGGTTGCCAGTTGGTCCTTTTTATTCAGAAATTCCAAATTAATACCAGAAATTCTGAATAGTTATTTATTCTTTATTTAATGAGAGAAAATAATTTATTACCTAAAGTAGAAAGTCTTTTTTTTTTCGGACATTCCAGGTGTAATTGGGAATTTCTGAATAAAAAAATGGCCAAACTGATAACCTTGAAGGAAATCACTACAAATTTGTTATTTGGCTCGGAGTGAAAACGACTTTCCATTAGCTCTTTGAGGGGCAGTGGGATATATTATGGCCTACCTAATTTTAATCAAGATTTGCACCAGAAACTTTTATTTTTTTTTTCTTTTAGGGGGGTGGAGGTTATAAAATTACTTTTCCTTATTTTGAACTAGATTTTTCGAAAATTCCACTGTAAATTCAACATTACAGAAACACAATTACTTGCCCCTGGAAGGGTTAATCCTCTATATCTGTACAAAGAGCTGGTCATTTTCTAATTACTGTCATTCCTGGCGTATAATCCGCGGATCAAAGAGTCATGTTTGGACCCAACAATTTTATTTAATTGTTGAAGTTAAATATTTACCATGATTTAAAAAGTTACATTTTATTAAATAAAATTTCTGGGTCCAAAACTGATTCTTTTGTCCGCGGATTATACGCCGGAAATTACGGAAGTTTAAAATTTCATAGGCTAATTGCAATAAATCTGAAAAAATTTTAGACTGATTGAAAAACAAATAGCCATCTTTTTCAATTAGAATAACGCTTTGTAGGCTCTTTGCAATAAGCCTGAAAAACATCAGGCAGACTGAGAAATAAATGATCACATTCTTGAGACTCTATTCTGTCCCACTCTTCCAGAAGAGATCTTTCCAGATCTTGGAGATTGTTTGGGGCGGGCCACAGTTTGACACTCCTGATATCGTCGGTACCATGTCAATCTATCCAATGTGAAAAGAGTGGGCTACTCTTTTGAAATTCAGATTTCTTGATTGGCACCACTTTTATGAAATGATAAAATTCCACTTCTTTTCACATTAATTAATATGTCATCAACCAAGGCAAATTTTACTATTTCAAAAAAGTGATGCCAATCAAGAAATCTGAATCTAAAATAGGGAGCCCATTGGCCACACTGGGTGGTAAGCGGGCAGCAATTCGTCTGCCTAGAATGTCCCATGCATGCTCTATTGGGTTAATTTCTGGAGAACACGCTCGCCATTCCTGTCGTATAATTTCATACTCGAAAAGGAAATCATCCACCAAGTGAGCACGATGTGGCCTGCAATTGTCGTCCATTAACATGAAGTCATATCCAATTGCTGCAAAGTAAGAGACTATAGTAGGTCTGATGATATTATCCCTATTCGCTGACCGGCCAGAGCTCTATTTCAAATGATGTGGAGTAAGGTAGATTGAAAAGTATACGAAAAAAAATGTTTTTCGAAATTACTTTCGGCGCGATGTGCAAAAGTTGCCTTTTATGGAGTCTAGTTTACACCTATATTTTTATTGAAATCCATTCATATCTACCGGTGCCCCAAGCAGCCCAAAAATAGTTAAAAATTGAAATTTTCATGAAAATTTATGTATTTTTTATTTTTTTAAATTTTGTTAATTCGTTTTGGCACGGGATGCGAAAGTTGTCTTTTATGTACCCAACGAACACACGATTTCTGACCGCATGGCGGTTTCGTCGCAGTCAACGTGAATTAAGGCCATTTGTAGCCAAACTATACTGTACCGTAAGTGACGCGCCGCTAATTACGGCAGCTTTCGCGGAAAAGATTACGGATCTTCGGCGAGAAAACTGTTGCGTTTAATCTGCCCGCAAATCAATGAGGGCCGTTTTCTGGCAAACACGTAATGGTCCATCATCGTTTAGAAAGTAGAGGGCTAATATTGCCTAACTCGCATATTTATTTAAAGACAGGAAATCTTCTTTTCTTCATTTTTTTTCTTTTTTACGAAGCTGAATTATTTTAAATGTGGCTTTTATTAAAAAATGTAGATACGTTATGAGATTTATATTTAAAGCAGTAAAACAGATTTTTGCTTAGTTTAAAGCAGTAAAATAGTTATTTTTGCTTAGTTTTAAAATATTTCAGGAATGAATATATATCGATAAAAATGTAACAAACATTTGCTTTTACAAAATGTAAAATTATATTTCCAAACTATGCTTCGATATCTTTGCATGGATATATTTTTTTATTGTCACACTCGAAACAATGAATGTATCATTTTTTCTATTTTATTATTTTTTTTATTGATTTTAATAGCCAAAATAAATAGACTACAAATTCATAGGAATTACATCTGAATCGGAACAATACAAAATAATTAATTGTAGTAAAATGTATTTATTTGGAATGCATATTAAACAAAACATCTACTAGCGGTTTCATAATGAATGTGATTTTTTTTTTTTAAGTTCCCTGAAAAAATATTTTTCATAAAAAAAAGTCAATTTTGGTTATTCCAACAAACACTTATTGTTGAAATGTGTTGAACATGACATAGAAAAAAGGAAAGAGAAAATAAAGGGGGGGGGGGATTAAGCTGATTCTAAAGCATAAATTTTTAATACTATTTGAAAAATATTTTCACGTACAATTAAATACTATAAGATTTAAAGTTCTGAATTCAGTCTAAAGGAAAAAATAAATAAACATGCTTTTATTAAACTCCTAGCAATTTGTGTATATTTATTTGTTTTACTATTATTATTTTACTAATAAAAAATACAGATAAAGTCATATACCCGGCGTTAGCAAAGCAAAAACCTGGATTTGTTTGAAAATATTAGTATGTTGCACGATTTATATTTTATGGAGTAATATATATATATATATTCCCTATTTTAAATGAAAGATTTTATATGGAAGAAACCAAACTTAATGTTCTTGCTTTTAAAATATGCATTCATATTTTAAATAAATATATTTTTGTGAGCACATCGGAATAAAAATGAATATATTTAATGGTTATTTTATTTAATTTTTAATTTTCATCATATTAATTTATCAAATAGAAAGAAAAGGCAAACATAATTCATTTGATACATTGGTTATAAGTTATAAATATGATGAATCATAGTTTATAAAAAAATGAAAGAAAAGAAAAGAAAAAGAAAGAAAAACTAAAACAAATGACAGATTCAATTCCAACAAATTTCTGGAGAAAATGAACTTGAAAAACCTTCTGCCCCTTTCCCCTTGTTGAAATTTTATCGATTCCCCCCCCCCCCTCTTGCAGAAAACAAAAAACAAAATCTTATAAATAAATAAACATTAAAAGAAAAAATATATGATTGAGGAAAAAAGAGCGTTTTTTATTTATTAGAATTATGAATTTCTTCATGAAACCAAAGAATTATAAATTATAAGTTCTTTGTATATCTGTTATAAGTGATTTGATAAAAATATCCCGCGAACGCGATACCTTTCCTAGAGGAAGTTATTCGTCAAAGTCAGACGGGTGCAGAAAAAACTCTCAGAATTCGGCTTTCTGTCCATTCTGCCCCCTTCTAATTTTGCGTAGTCATCGTCTCCCACTTTCATTCATTTCACATCGTACTAAGCGAATGGATACGGTTGTTTATAGATTATAAGGATTGTACCAGTAATACGTACATATTGACATGTATGTGCACATAAAAATTCTCAGTAAGTCTTTTTGTTTATTCATTAAAGAATTATTAATTTAAATTAATTGTGTTCTTTTGTACATTTTGATTTTATTTTGTGTAATATAGGATATTTATATATTAGATTTAAGAATTTTTTTAACATTTTCATTTCGGCAAATGTAGGGTAATGTTTACTTTAAATTACGTGATTTACCGATGTTCTGTTACAATAAAATTTTGTTTAAATTAGGAAATAATTTGGCCTTTTTTTATATAAAGTTTTCTCTCAACGTTTGGAACTTCATCAACTTTCAAAGTTTTGATTACATCGCGAAAGCTTGGGTAGTTTAATTTAAATAAAGTTTATTCTTATTGGTCAAAAGTACTTTGTGTTCCCATTCTATTTCTTTAAATAGTGTGAAATTTCATATCGTGTAAAATATTGCAAATTTAATTCAATAGATAATTGTTTTATGATTTGTTTTCTTTTTGTTGAGGACTGACTACATTATGTTTAAATGTTATATTTATCGGTATCATTTGAGATTCTTTAAAATAGTTTGTTTCAGTGGAATTATAAAAAAATGCGACTTTGAGAAGAAAAAAAAAATCTTTCTTTTTTTGAGTGAAGAATTTTAATCATATAGTTTGTATAGTAAAATAATTGAATAAATTTAATAAAATTTAGAAAATCAGATTAAAATTGAATTTAATAAAATTTTGAAAATTCATTAAAATATTGGAGACATTTCAAATTAAAATAATATATATATAACCATTAAATAAACATTACCAACCACCAACAAAAATTGTGATATTATGATATATATATATATTATATACGACTGATAAGATGTGGCATAAAATTTTATTAAAAAAAGCTTTAACTATTTTTTAAATTAACCCCTTAACGCTCGAATTAAATTACGGTTGAAAAATTCAAATTGCTTATTGGCACCACTTTTATGAAAAAGAAATATTCACCTTATTTAATGACAGGAAAAACTATACTAAAATATAGCCAATTTCACAATTTTATAAAACTGGTGGGAATCAAACAATTTGAGTAAAAGACACAACCGAGAATATGACGGGAGCGAGAATTAAGGGGTTAAAGAAAATTTTAATATAGTAGAATATCGGTGATTCACGCAATGCAAAGTAAAAATTATCTTACATTTGCCAAAATGAAAGCCTTTTAACATTTCTTACAAAATAAAATCAAAATATATATAAAAAATGAATTATAATAAAATAATTAAATAATTCTTTAATGAATAAACATAAATACTTGGTAAAAGACTTGGAAATAAATGTATAAAAAACAGTGAACAAAAATCTATCACGAACACATTTTAATTTATAAAATATTTTATATGTTAAATCATGCAAAGACGATTTTCATTATTTTGGCAAAAATTCAAAATTTATTCTATAAATAAAGGTACATGTTGGAAGGTTATTAAAATGATAAAGTGTTTTTGCATGAAAAAAAATATTAATGTTCACTTACATACACTTTTCAAGAAAATTTGAGTTCATTTATCTTAAACTTTTTAAATTTTTTTCAAAAACACAATGCATGATATAGTAAATTAATAAATTATTTTATTTTTTTCAATAACATACTTTTAAAATTTGCTTAACATGCAAATATTTAAAAGAACATTGCATATGAATTTTAAAAATATATAATTGAAAAAAATATTTAGTTCACTATGTCAAATATTATGTTTTGGGCATTTTAAAAAAGTTCATCGAGAGTGGATTTAGAGTTTTTTTTTTTTTAAGTGTATTTTAAGAGAACATTAGTTTTTGTTTTTTCCATATAAAAACATTTTATCATTTAATTAACCTTCTAAAGAGTATTTTCTTTTATAGAATAAATTTTGGTTTATGCCTAAATAATCTTTGTGGCATGTCAGTGGCTAGTTTTAGGCTAGTTTACATCATTAAATAACCTTAAAAGGAATTTTTATGGGCAGCTTTGGTTTAAATTTAATTCTTGACAAACGCGAATGGCAGGGAAACGGCGAGCTTCTGGCTAGCTTTGACTTTTTATGGCCTTTAAAAGAGTGAATGTGGCCAGTTTGTGGTTATATAGTACTTTTGATAAAAAGTTTGTGGCGTGATTGTGGGCATCTTCTTGTATTTATGGCCAATTCTCTTTTGGCCACATTATGTCCGGCTTGACACTTTTTTGACGGAGCCGTAACGGCCAGTGATAGCGGGCCCCAATCAAGCACTTGGGGCCAAGGCTAACGTTACCGTGAGCGGGCCAGAAGTTCTGTGTTTGTTGGGTACATTAGTTTACATGATTTTTTTAATTGAAATCCATTCATATCTTCTGGTGCCCCAAGCGCCCCCAAAATAGTTAAAAAATGAAAATTTTATGAAAATTTATAATTGTTTATATTTTATTTTATTTATTTATTTATTAGGTTGAGAAAAAAGTTCTGGGAATTTTTTTATCTAACCCTATCTAATAGTTTTTTATCTAATATTTTTTTATCCTATAGTTACCAGAATTTGTATCGTAATAGGAGTATTAGTACTGCTATCTATAGGAGTTCAGGGATTTCGGCTGCAAAATTCCTATTGAACAGTATGATTTGCATGTGTTGATCCGGCATTATTAGAGAAAAGGTCTAACGATTCCGAAAGCCTTCGATGAGTTTGCACATTTGGACGGCGTCGAAATCCCGCCTACAGTCCAGACGTGGCTCCATCCGATTATGACCTCTTTCGATCAATGCAACATTTTTTAAAGGCCGTCGATTTGAATCCTTTAACATTAGAACCGCCACAGCGGTCATTTTGACCGGTAAAAAGTGAAAATATTTCGATCCGAATCAGATTTTTTTTTTTAAATAAGTTAAATATGTACCACGGAGAAATAAGTTAAATAAATTAGTTAAATAATTTTAAATAAAAATTCTGGTGTAAAATAATTTTATAACACTTGAGTAAAATTTCCGGCGGCTCTAGTGTTAAGGAAGTTGAAGTAGCATGACAAGAATTTTTCGATTCCAAGGAGCCGGCATGGTACTTCCAGCAAATCCGGAATCTGCAGAACGATAACAGAAAGTCGGGGACTATGATGGTCCCTACTTTGAAGAATAGTCCTTGTTGCTTTTGTTGTTAATTTAAGAATAACAACGAAACTTTTATTTATTTCCCAGCACTTTTTGCTCAACCTAGTATTTATTTCAAATCACATTTAGCGGCTTGTGAGAAAGTTGTGTATTGGGTGTTACTACATAAATGGGTAATTTAGATAATTCTTTATCTAAATCCATTCATATCTTTTGGTGGCCCAAGTATAGTTAAATATTGTAATTTTTAAGAAAATGTATTAAATTTTTTTAATTTACGAAAATTGTTTACAAATCTGGCAAAGTGTTTAATTAATAAAGAATAAACTTATAAATAATAATAATTTTATAATACTACATGAAGTAAGGGAGGTAGGGGAGGTTTGATACATAGGGAGGGTTGATACATTGACAATTTTTCTTAACAAATGGCATTAAAAGCCATTCTAACACATGTGAAGGCTTCTTTTATTTGCTGAAGCCATCATTGACTTTTGATTCATGACTTTTGATTCATGACTTTTGATTCATTGACTTTTGGACTTTTGATCATTGATTTTTTCATTGACTGATTTTCTTTCATAACTCTTATTATTGTGAAGATAATATCTTGTAATTGTTTTTATTTATAAAGCACATTGTTAGAATTAGTTTTACTAGAAAGTAAATTACCATTTTGCAACTGCATTTGTACAAAATGATTGAAAATCCAGTAAGGCATAATAGGGAGAAATGATACACTTGTATATTTGAAATTTAATAGTTTTTTTAAGTTTGCAAACTAATATAGGACTGTAATAGACATTATTGTCTATTACAGTCATTTTTTATCAGCAAGAGCTACTGAAATTGGTAAGGAAGAACAAAGAGACTATTCATAGACATTATGTAGGTTACATAGAAAAGCAGTGCGATGATAAATGGTTAGTTCGCTTTGCTTGTCATGTAGAAGGGAAAAAGTTTGAATGGCCTGAAAGGGAAAATGTTTCTATAATTTACGAAAGGCAAATTGAAAAAACGTTAAATCTACCCAATTTTATTTATGAAAATGATAGAGTTATTAGTTTTTCGTTTAACCATTTCAGGGGTGGTGGTATGTTTATGAAACCACTTAATTTTAATTCCCAAAGTCACATTGGCACCAGCATTTTGGTAAAATATTTTCCATTTAGTATGAAAGTGAAATATATCCCTTTTCTTATTTCTAATTAAATTTGTTGGCAGATTCCTGTGCCACTCATTCATTCAACACTTTAGCATTGAAAATGCTTTGCCCCTGAAAGGGTTAAAGGAATCTTAAATGTGCTAAATTTATTGCAAATTTAAAAAAAAACAATTAATTAATTGTTTAATTAAAAAATTAATAATTAATAATTAATAATTAATAATTAAAGAAATAATTAATAATTAATAATTAATAATTAATTTAATTAATTCATAATTAAATAATTATTAATTAATTGTTTAATTAGATAATTAAAAATTCAATTAATTAAACAATTTATTAACTGTTTGCAAATCAGCAATGTTCACTTCATTTTTCTTTGCAGCTAGATCTCTAGGGTTTTTTTTCCATTATTTATTTTCTAAAAAGTGTGTTAATAGAAATGTTTAAATAATAGAAAAAGTTTAAATATTTTTGTAAAAACATTTCTGAAACAAAAATGTGTCAATGTCATTTCGTTTCAAATTTTACTTAAATATTTCAAGATTTATCATAAAAAATTGCTTGACGCATAAATTGAATTGTCTGCATTTTTTTTTTCAATTTACGTAACAATGTATCTAACCTCCGCTAGTGTATCAATCCTCTCCAGTAATGGGGAGATTTGATACAGTAGTAACCATTCAAAATAATTGGGATACATTATTTGAATGACTATTTTTTAAATTCACAATATATTTAATAAATGAATAAAAGGTCACTTTATAAGAAAACACGAAAAATTTGTTTAACCCCTTGAGGGGCAAGCGAAAATGACTCTACATATTGAATTCTCAATGGAATAATCGAAAAATTTTATTTTTAAATAAAGAAAAGCAATTTTTCAACGATTTTCCTCCAAAGTTAAAAATATAAAATTTAGTAAAATTTTTCTTGTGAGAACCTTGTTTAAATTAGGTGGGATATATAATATCCCATCGCCCCTCAAGGGGTTAAAAATAGCTTTCTAAGGGTTGTAAAAAATTAGTAAAAAAAAAGTATATCATACCTCCCCTACATCCCCTATAAATTTAAAAATAAAGGCATTAGATCATCATACAAATTATAAAAATTGAACTTACGTCGAAAATGTTTTACTTCTTTGATTTTGATGATTTACATACTTCTGAAGATTGTAATAATTTTGGGTGTTCAAATGTTTGATATGATTTCTTGATGTTATTCTATTCAATATGAAATCTTGTCTCTTTTCTTGTCCAGATACGCTTTCTGATGCCGCAGACACTAAGGAGTTGTATCTTTCAACCGCGTGTGTACGGTATGAATACTTTGACCATTCCTCCGTTTTACCTACTTTCGCCTCAATTTATTCGCAAGGCACATTCATCAAAAGATATGGTTTAAAACGTCCAACTCGTTGCTAGTTAATAACTCCATAATAATCCTTTGCTTTGAGGTGTATTTTTTTGTTCTTGAAAAATCCTTATTTCTGGTGTTACTCTATTTTCATTTCTAGCACAAATTAACTTTTGTATTGCTGAAGACCTGATATCCTCTCTGTTATCTGAGAGCATTGAGAATAAAAAAATTTCAGGACGGTAAAAGAAGCTACATCGTTCAATAACAGCGTCTACTATCTTTCTTAGATTGGGTGCAAAATATCTAGCAAACAGAATAAGTTTCCAAATATGCCGCGCTTCTTTTATTATGAAGGGCTTTGTTTTGATATGGAACCATACAGGGGTATATGCCTAAATAATATGCACTATATTGCCATTAATGACCGGCAACTTTCAATTTTAGACATTTTGTCGAATATTTAGAAATATACTTGACAGATTCTTCTGGAATTTCAGGAGTGAAAAGAACAGGTATGACCTCATATTTAGCAATGTCGATTTGACAATTGGAGCAATTAAGGAACCAACAAAAAAATCAAAGAAAAAAATAATACTTGGGATCATCCTGTAAAACAAAATACACGAAATGATCTATCGCTACCGCATATAAATAAACAGACATTATGCAACATGTGTATTCTTTAGTGTAAGAATAGCATGTATATCAATAGAGATATAGCGATTTATTAAAAAAAATTAAAAAATTCTTGCATGTAACATGCTTATAACATGCAGGGTTTTCAACCAAATTTAATTCCGGTTCCATAAAAATTGTCAAAATATAGTAGAAACAATATGGTGCAACTGGAATATAAATATATTAAATATTTTAGGAAATATGAGCAGTTGTATGAAATAATTTTTATCTGCGCATGCGTGAACGATAACAAGGATCATTTTACATAATTTAATAGTCAACTCTATGGAGCAACTAATTAAAAAAATCTAGTCAAATATCGTAAAAATTCAGAAAGATATCGGCGTTAGAGTCAGCAAATTTTTAGTTGTTCTCTAAAAGCAGCTGAATGATAATGGATTTTCCACAGACTGTCATTTTTATCTTTTATTTATTTTTTTTTTTTCATTTTTTATTGATGCTTTAGTTGTTCTTGGATAACCACCAGAACGAGCCTATACCATGATCAAAAGAAGTATCAAGATCGAAGCATTTTTCCAAATCTACTCGTTGATACTCACTAAATACTAACTTTTTTCTGAAAGTCAGATAATAAAATATGACAATTTGTGTAAAATCCCTTATCATTCAGATTCTTTTAGAGAACAACTAAAAATTTGCTCACTTTAACGCCGATATCTTTCTGAATTATTATGATATTTGACTAGATTTTTTTAAATAAATTGCTCCATAGAGTTGGCTATTAAATTATGCAAAATGATCCTTGTTATCGTTCGCGCATGCGCAGATAAAAATTATTTCATACAACTGGTCATATTTCTTAAAATATTTAATATACTTATATTCCAATTGCACTATATGGTTTCTACAATATTTTGTCAATTTGTCTGAAACAGGCGTTATATTTGGTTGCAAATGCTGCATGTTATAAGCAAAAAACATGCAAGAATTTTTTAATTTTTTTTAAGTAAATCGCTATATCTCTATTAATATACGTGCTATTCTTACACAAAAGAATACACATATTACACAATGTCTGTTTATTTATATTCGGTAGCGGTAGATCATTTCGTGCATTTTATTTTACAGGGTGATCCCAAGTATTATTTATTTTATTTGAATTTTTGTTGGCCATCTAATTGCCCCCCTTAAGAAATCGACATTCCTAAATATGAGGTCATACCTGTTCTTTTTATTCCTGAAATTCCAGAAGAATCTGTCAAGTATATTTCAAAATATTCGACAAAATGAAAAAAAACCAGGTAGATCCTCGCAGCTTTCGATTGCTCTCCCAATTGGCCCACAAAAAGCTGTAGAACCCAATTGTAGCACCATGTAAAGAATTTAGTAAATGTCATAAAGGCTCACTTATATCCAGTGGTGGAAAATTGGCGCAGAGGAGGAGCCTATTGGCACCACTAAATTTTAGAAATATTTTTCGGCTTATCTAATGACATAATTTCTTCGTTTTTATTAAGCTGAAGAATACTATAAAATGTTTGTGGTGTCAATAGGCTCCTCCTCTGCGCCAATTTTCCACCACTGCTTATATCATTTATATAAAGCAAACAAATGACTACTGTAAGAGTCCATTGATTTCAGATCCATCAGGGTAATAACTCATCCTTTGTGCCCAATACTTGCATTTGTTCTGTCGCATCCAATTACTGTAAACCCATATAATTGTATATTAATTGATAAAAAAATATATTGCTTTTTATGGCTTTAGCTTCTCCTGTTGCAACTGAAACGTGTCCAATATACTGAGAGTAAGGTTCCTTTACAAGAGTATAATGTTCCTCCTTTGTGGTTTTTGTGTAAAATTTCCACCATTCATCATTTGCACTTTTGTGTAATCTTTTCTATATTGTATAAAAAATAGTTTTATTCATTTAATAATAAATGATAAACAATTTTCCATCTTTTAGGGTGAGTACTTTTTGTACGCTATACAAATGATTTTTAACTCTTATTTGTACATATATTTTTGTGTTCAAAATTTGCATAAAAATCGACTTTCGGCAAATACTTAAGTGCCTTGGGCACCGGAAGAAATTTATCGAATTCGAAAATTTTTGCATGTATGCTAGTATGCTTAAAACCCAATTTCGTACACCGCGCCAAAAGTAATTTAATAAAAAAAATAAAAAACAAAAAATATATCATTTTTCATAAAATTTTCAATTTTTAACTACATTTGGGGCGCTTGGGGCATCGGAAGATATTAATGGATTACAATAGAAAGCAATATGTAAACTAATGTACATAAAAGGCAAATTTTGCACCCCGCGTCAAAAGCAATAAAAAATTAAAAACAAACAAAGA
This sequence comes from Maratus speciosus, assembly GCA_963932465.1. Classification (NCBI taxonomy): domain Eukaryota; kingdom Metazoa; phylum Arthropoda; class Arachnida; order Araneae; family Salticidae; genus Maratus; species Maratus speciosus. The sequence continues at coordinate 269,125,616 of OZ010796.1, read as the reverse complement.
AAATTGTAATTTTTCATAAAAAAATCATTTTTTATCTATTTTGGGGGCGCTTGGGGCACCGGAAGATATAAATGGATTTTAAATAAAAAAAATACACATGTAAACAAGTATACATAAAAGACAACTTTTGCACCCCGCGCTGATTAGATTATCCACATTTCGATTTTTCGATCCACCCTAATGTGGAGGTCGCCGCGCCCGTCAATCGAGATGCCAGCATGGAACATCACTCCCCCACTGCCAAATCTGATTCTTCCCTGCATGAAGGCAGGATTGTTTCTAGTGACACGTTCCCTCCAGATTAAAATAGGCCTATTATCAAGATGAACAGACAAACGGGACTTGTCAGAGAAAAAAATATTGGGCCATTAATTTCTCCTCCAGTTCACGTGGTCTGTCGCCCACTCCATGCGGACACCACGGTGCCTTGTTCTTAACGTAACACATACCGTCCATTAGTCTGCGAGCCGGTTTCGACAGTTTGGGTCGAAACTGTGTGTCAGTAGCCTGAGAAGGTTTTGTTGAAGAACAGTGTCGTTCACATTTCGATGTCTCCGAGACTTTAGCGATAAATATCGATCTTTATTGGGCGTTGTTGTATGTCTACGACCTTGCCCTGGTCTTCGGCTGCATTTTCAGTCTCCAAAAACGGTTCCAGATCCTGAAAATCACTCTTTGTGAAACTACAGTAGCTTCTGCTACTTCAGCTTATGTTTAGCCCCCCTCTGACTTGCAAACAACTCTCCAGGCTTCTAATTCGGATAAATGACTTCGTTGAGACCTCGCACTCATCGAAATAAAGCACTTCTGAACGTCGATCAATGTTTTTCGAAGCCGAATTCCATTTGCTGCCGCTAAAGCGTCGTTTTTGACATCAAACTCAAAATTTGCATACTCCAAAGTTTGAAAGTGCGAAAATTTTGCATTTGTGATTCGCTTCTTCAGTTTTCTGCAAAAAAAATTTCGTTTATACCGTTATTTCATATAGCACGTACAATATCATTTAATTGTTTTGGGCAGTTTATAATGAATTAACCGTTTATATCCTGAATTTTGAATAAAAATATTACTTCACAGGATCAGTTATTTACGTTAATGTCTAAGCTATTCAGAACAACATATATAATAATAATTTGATTTTTAGATAATTTTTTAATTAAAACTGGTTTAGTAAGTCGGTAGTTCGAGCAATATTTGCAAAATATTTACAATAATAACACAGGCCTGCAATGAAAAAATACACGGGAATTGATAGCTGAACGTTATGTATTTTTTGGTGCTAATTTAAAAAAAAATAATGAAAAAATTCTATCACGCCACGTTTTCTTGAAAAATTCAATTTTAGTTGGATTTTTATCAACATTCCATCGTTCATACGCCACGTTCCTCATGGGTCTGATGTTCCAGTGCCTTTGCCTCTAATTGAATTGCAAAGTCATCTCTTCAGGGTCTTCAGACATGGAACGTCTAGAAGTTTAAGGCTCTGATAATGAATATAAGCCCCCTGGAAGCGATTCATCTCAGTCCATCTCTCAGGTTGAACTTAATGATCTAACTAGAGATCTGGGTCTTTAGAAAGAGGCAGCAAAATTGTTGGGCTCGAGATTGAAATGAAAAAACGTATTGGCCAAAGAAACCGCTTTTTATTGGTACAGGAATCAAGAAAAGGAATTTGTTAAGTAGTACTTTGAGGAAGAGGAGAACCTGGTCTATTGTTCTCATGTTCCGCGATTGATGAACAATTTTAATGTCACCTACAATAAAGATGAATGGGGGCTGTTTATAGATTCATCGAAAAGGAGCCTTAAAGCTGTCCTGCTTCATCACGGAAGCCAATATGCATCTGTACGAGTTGGACACTCGGTGCATTTAAAAGAACGCTATGAAAACCTGGCTCTCGTCCTCAACAAAGTTAAATATGCCGAACTCGGTTGGACTGTTTGCGGAGATTTGAAAGTTATCTCCATGCTTCTTGGTCAACAAAGCGGATACACAATGCACCTATGTTTGATTTGTGAGTGGGACAGCCGTGATAAGACTCAACATTGGATCAAAAAAGAATGGCCGAAAAGACAAAATCTTAAACCAGGCACCAAGAATGGGATTCGGAACAGCTCATTTGAGCCAAAAATTGTATTGTTTCAAATGATTGCGATTGTTTCAAACAAATATGCAAAAAGTTTTCAGGTTTATCTGAAGCCAATTTGAAAGAGGAAATCATTGATGGTCCAGATATCCGCAAGCTTGTGAAGGATAAATAATTTGAGATCAGCATGCCAACAAAGGAAAAAGAAGCTTGGGTTGCCTTCAAAGATGTCGTTAAATTCCTGTGTAATTACAAGAATCCTGACTATAAACCAATAGTAATGAATATGCTAGGCAAATTTCAAGCGTTGGGTTGCTCCATGAGTGTCAAAATACATTTAATTCACTCAAATGTGAACTTTTTCACCCGAAAATTTAGGATCAGTCAGCGTCGGAAAAGGTGAAAGGCTCCATCAAGACATCAAAGATATGGAGCGCAAATATCAAAGAAGATGGGATAAGAATATGCTCGCTGACTACTGTTGGTTATTAACACAAGATAAGCCGGAGATTGAACATAAAAGAAGAACATCAAAATGAAGTTTCATAGGAAAAAGAGTATATACTTAAATTATAGAAAATTTTCTGGTTTTGTTTTTTGCTCAATTTAAAATTTATTTGAATCTTTCATGTACACATACATAATATTTGCTCAGCTTGGTCAGTCGTCTATTTTATGTGCGTTGCCTTAATAAAAACAAATTAAAATATTATGTAGATAATTTTTTCTAGAAACTGCACCATAATTTGATGTAAAAAGTTTAAACTCATGGGAACTTTTGGTTTTTCTCTCGACCAGAGGCAACTCGTGCGATATGGCTACAGTTGTTTTCATCCATTTAAACCTATAAAAAAATAACCGATTACTGAAAAATCAATTTGCCTCACCTAAAATCGATTATACTACATAGATTTACATGGATAAAATCCACTGTTGCCAGATAGTGCATGCCAAATTTTTCGATTAATTCCTTTTCGAATAGGATTTTAGCAAAAATGTCGATATCGATTTTACAAAAAATCCTGATGCGATGGGGGGAAATGGAGGTCATTTTCGAAATCAGCTCCCCAAATAACATAAAAATCCGCGAAAACTTCCCTTGTATGTTTCAAAACTTCAAATTCGCAGGCCTGTATAATTAGGTTAATTAATAAAAATTACTATTATGGAAATCCAGGGCTTCCACTGGTCCTTTTTTTTGAAAACCAGTAATTTTTTAGAAAGAAATTCGTGGTAGGTCTCTGCAAAAATTGCAAATAAAACAATTTTCACGGTAGGCATTTACGAAATTTATAAAGAAGATTTTTCTTTAAATAAAAGAGGTGTTCAAAAAGTAGACCCAGTGGGAGCCCTGGAAAATCTCGCAATTCTTAAAAGAACAGAGTAAATGTATTCTGATCCTGTCTGTAACAGAGAAGTGTTTTGTAGTTGCAAATTTTTCGTATAACATTTTTTAACCCTTTCAGGGGCAAGGCATTTTTGCTCCAAAAATGTTCAAATTATTAATTCGCACCGCAATTTACGAACAAATTTATTTGGAAATTATCAAAAGCTTTTCTTCACGTATGAAATCGAAATTGTGCTAAAAATTTACTGGTGCCATTTAGCAGTTTAGGCATTAAAATTAAGCGTTTTCTGGCTACAAACGGTGACCCTTAATGTGTTCATAGGAGAAAAGCTACAACTAGGTAAATGGTTGAGAAGATAACCAAATTAAAAAATATTTAGCTTCCACTATTTCACTGTGCTTTCTAAATATGATTGAGCAAATTAATTTGTATGAAAAGTGAAATCTAATTTTCTTAGTAGACGAATTAAATAAATTTTACATTGAATTTTCTTTAACCCTTTCAGGCGCAGAGAAATTATTTTCGTAAAATGATGAAATAATTGACTGACACCAGAATTTACAAACGAATTTCTTAGAAAATAAAAACCTGCTTTCATTTATAAAGTCAAAATTTTGTTAAAATATTCTTGGCGCTGTTCATCAGTTTTAGAATTAGCCTAGGAATGCTCGCGCATATCCAGGATATGAACGCTTAACACTTTGCCACGAATAAATTCAAACAAAAATCGTCATTTTATTTAATCGTTGACGTTGCTCACAAAAGTAAATTGACGTTTACTTTTCGAAAATTAGTGGTGAGAAATGTAATAACCGTGCCCAGCCTATGTATGACATACCCTGCGCGAGCAATCTCGGGTTAAAATTAGGTGGTCACGCTACAGCCATTGAAAGGATTAATGGTACTTAATCCTTTCAGGGGCAAGGTGTTTCTACTCCAAATATGTTCAAATAATTAATTCACACCGCAATTTACGGACAAATTTATTTGAAAATAATCAAAAGCTTTCCTCCACGTATATTATGAGGTCGAAATTGTACTAAAAAATTACTGGGGCCATTCGGCAGTTTCGGCCTTAAAATTAACCGTTTGTAGTCTGCAAACCAAAATTGCATACATATTAAGCGAACACACTTAACCCTTTAGTGCGCAGCTTTGCATATATGCAAACAACGGTGTTTAGAATGTAACAGATTTTTTTCATTCGTATATACCTAATTCACACCAGAAAATTAAAATAGCAATATCTGCTTTAATTAATAACAGACATTCCGCATTTAAATAAAGCGAAATTAACCATAGAAACTTTCTGGCGTATTGTCAGATTCTATGAACTACGTAATTTCTAGAACGTATTCTATCATGGGAAATAAAAGGTTAAATATTAAATTTAATAAAATAAAGAATTATGTAAAATAGGGTATTTGGAGGCATACTTCTTAAAATATTTACTAATTTGTAATATTTTAGCTTAAAAAAGCCACATGACATTAGTTTTTACTTGTATTGTTTACGTGCAACATAAGAAAAGAATGACGTATTATATGAAAAATGTATCTCTGACTTCTTTCATTATTTATCCTGTGTAATAAACCTTTCAGAGAATCATATATAATTATTTTCGAAACAAAATAAAAAATCGCGCATTTAAGGGTTAATGCTGGAATCGGGCGTAAATTAACACAGCTGCATCATCTTGCGGACGAGGTTGATAATCCACATACGCCGGGTTTTAGTGTGGCGTCATACATGACAGAATATCTACCATCTGCGCATATTTCCTAAACCTTTAGCCACTCATGAATATGATTAATGTTTACCAGATTTATTAGAAAATAATTGCCAGCGAGGAATAGGTGGGGTCCAGATGCACTTGACACCACGAAGTTTTCTTCGCCTTATCTAAACAGAGACTTCTCAGCTATTAATCAAGGGGGAAAAAACTTTACAATTTTAGTGGTGTGAAGTAAGAAAACAGTTAGGCATCTTCTTGTAGTTCAACCCCATCAGCTACGTGGCGCGTGACCTTGATTGATGTGACCTCCTCTTTAACCCCTTACGTGCCGAGAAAAACTTACGAGATTCACTCCCCAGTGCCACAGTTAGAACTTAGTGGCCTTACAAAACGGGGCGTGGCTTAAGAGCGTGCGAACTCTGTAAATCATTGAGAGATAGAAGATGTTGCATTCAATTTTTAATTTTTGAGGATTCACTAATAACTGAAAGCTGCGCCCTTAAGCTACCGATAGGAAACTATTGTATATATCTCGAACAAAATAAAAGTGAACGGCACACCAAACAATATTTTCTCTAAAATAATAGTGGTGTACAAAAAAGGCGGAGCCTTGTCAAATATGGAAAAAAATTCGCTTGTATTTTCACGTCACTAGCTCAGTGCGATAGCCTTTATGAAGGTAGTTCCTTCTACCCCTTCTCCTCTGAAATAGGCCAGTCTTTCAAAAACACCTTCAAACTCTTTCTTCTTTTTCTTTTTTTTTTTAATTCCAAAGCCGTGGGCGTGGTTTTACTGGTACAGCGCAGTATAAAGGACAATATTTTGGACTGACGAATATATACGTCAGTGGCACTTAACGCATCGACTATGCGCGACGGATAAATACGTCTGTGGCACTTAAAGGGTTAATCTTTTGGTTACCTCTCCCACTTAAGGTATGACACTTAACCCTTTCAAGGGTGGTGTCTTGACGGTCTAGCCACTTAATTTTAATTCCAAAACTGACAAATGGCACCAAGAATATTTTAATAAAATTTTGTTTTTGTAATGAAAATGCAAATTAGCAGGGTTTTAATTTTAAAGAAATTCGTGTGAATTTTCTGGTGTCAGTCAATTATTTGATCAGTTTACGAACGAAATTCTTCTGTCCCTGATAGGGTTAATATGTACGCAGTTTTGCTGCAAACAGCACCCCTGAAAGTGCTAAAAGTACCTTCAGACGTAAAAGGTTAACCGTCTCGCTGCGCAAGTAAGTCTTCGCTATGAGCGTCTTTTACAGAATTTTTAATCTTTTATCACCGTTTCTTTAAAGCAGAAATTTTTGACTATCGTAGTCGGGGAAAATGTCATGATTAAACCAGACAAAGTTTTCGCTAAAAAATAATCGGTGGGAATAACCAAATAGTATTAATTAGAGGGGAAAATGCATGTCCGAGAGTATATCGGGCTGCGCAGCGAGAGGGTTAACACATTGAGGCAGTGTTGCCAGTGGGCTACTTTTTTTTAAATTCAGATTTCTTGATTGGCACCACTTTTTTGAAACGGTTAAATTCACTTTGTTTTCTCCTTAATTAATATGTCATTAAATATGGCACATTTTACCATTTCAAAAAAGTGGTGCCAATCATGAATATGATTTTTAAAAAAGTAGCCCATCTGGCAACACTGCATTGAGGACGGGTCATTTTTCTAAAACAAGCACGAAATTTACTTTTACAAATGCCGTTAGAAATTAAGACCGGCTCACAACCAACGGGAAGGGAGCACGCCTGGATTATACCTTCTTTACTCACCTTACACAATTTCCGGTACCAATAATATTTATTCCATCAATCCCCGAAAACGTCCATTCACGTGACCCGTTCGTTAAGTGTTAAGCATGGCGATAGCTGTAATCTAAATATTCTCTGCCGGATAAGTAGTCGATCCGGATATGAATTTTTGGTGTATTAAGATTAAAACAGGAGTACATTTTATGATTTTTATATTAATGTACAAACAAAATTCAGATTCAAATACTCATAAATGTAATAGCTACCAAAGTGTCAGTTACTGGGTCTATACAAATTTATGTAAAACGTAAAACGTAAAATCAGATATAAAAAATGCACAGGTTAATTTAACCTTTAGCTGATAAGTTCTGCTATATTCCCTACAACAAAATTTTATTGTCTAAATATGTTGTTTCCAATTATTATTGCTTCGGCACTACTTTTTCTGACAAACATTATTTGCATTATTAACCCTCTCGCTGCGTAATTTTGTTATCAAAATAGGTTCAAAAATTGCGAATTTGTAATTGCAAATTACACATTTCAAATCTATATATATTTTAGAGTTTAAATGTGTGAACATTTTTTGCAAAAGAGTTTTTTTTTAACCCAAACCTGAATCAATAATTTAAATCACACAAAATCAGGGTTGTCACTGGAGTTTATTTTTATATTCTCGCACCACTATTTTAAGAAAATCAATTTTGCAGAGTATTTCTCTTGTAGATGTTGTTAAAGTCTATATAGAATTTTTTGCATTTAAAAAGTGGTCCGAGTTGAATTAAAAAATAGTCGCCAATGGAAAAAATGAATCCCCGACGAAATCTCGGGTTGCGCAAATTTTGCTACTTTTATTTTGACCGAGAAAATCTTGGGTTGCGCAGCGAGAGGGTTAATATCGCTCAAATTTTGAGAACAGATAAGGTGAAATTATCTGTGCAAAAATTCTGGTGTCCAATTGCAAACAATAAATTAGAACATTAAAATATTTCGATAGAAATTCGTTAGCTAAGAATTAATAAAAAGTCTACTATGGTAAGAAATACAATATTGAAAGTCTAAGGAATAAAAGGAAACTCACTTTACTGTTTTGGATAGAAAAGAAGTCTTTACAATTCATTGGAAAATTTTACTTAGAACAAACAGTTTCCTTCTTCGGAAAACTGAATACTTTATAACGAGTGCTATCATTTCCTTTATAATTAGGCACGGGAAACGTTTGCGTCAGCCTTTTTCAATGGAAAAATCACATTAAACAAGCATAGATTTTAATATGAAATGTAAAATTCCAAAATTCATATTATCCTTCACAATGGAGGCTACAAGCAAACACGGTATAAAACTAAATAGTTCCCCGAACGAGGTCTATGAGGTCCTTCCAAGGAGATCGCTCAGTTATCTCCCGTCCCAAAGGGTACCAATTGACGCCTAGTCGTCACGACAACAGTCCGCCAGTCGAACCATCTCAGCAAGGGAGACATGAGGTCAAACCGAAACAAAGAACTTCGCAAAGATTGTTCTGCAAAATGATGCTTTACCTCCCGTGGAATGTTTTGACTACACTGAGATTCCAGGAAACATCTGCACCAGGAGGTGATGCCGCAATAACTTACGACGTAGCCAGAAAAGCCGAAGCGATTAGCCTCACACCGCTGAACAACTGATACCATCAAACCGACAAATTCTCCATGTTTCAAATTTTCCCATCTTGAGTCACTTGCATTACACCTCACGGGAAAGCGACTAACTCCGCAGGTACCTAAGTGCCATGCACAAGAGGTACTTTGCTTAGAGAACAGATTCAAGAAATTTCTAAATCTTCCATTGCCAGGCATTCTTTGGATTCCGGCCATAGTTTTAATTTTAAAAATGCTAAAATTATCTTTAATGCCTGTAGTATCTCTGAATTGAACTTTCTTGAAAATTTAGCTATTTATCTTAATCGTGAAGTTATTGTTAGAGGAAAAGGTATTAATATGGTCATTATGGTATGGTATAAATATTAATATGGACATATGGGCATTCGCGATTAAGATTCGCGAGCTACTGCAGTTAGCTCGCGAACACGAGAAAAATTCGGGTGTAAATATGGGCCCTCTCCAAAAAAGATCACACAAAAATTTGTTTAAAATGTTTTAAAACAGGATAAAACAATACAAAATGGTAGATAATTTATTTAATACAAAAAAAAAAAAAATTCAGAAATCGAAAACATAACTGTCTCTTTCAGCCCGGCACAATCTAAGTGTGCCTATATTTGACACATAACACATTTAACCCACACTTCTCTGCGAGTGTCTTCACAGAACTTTCCATCACAAAAGGTGTAAATTGCATAGCGCGAGGCTGTTTTAGTCCGACCCTTGATATCCAGGTTCATAGGATCATCACTGTCCAATAGGAGAGGGTCAGTGAGGAGTCCGATAATAAATCGCATCGCTTCGTGGGTCGATATTTTTTAAGGCCTTTGGTCTTTCCACCCCTGCCCCCGGACAGGTTTCTTACTCCGTAAAAACTCAAGGATGTCTTCCTTGGAGCACTTTTGTCAAGCGACTTAGTCAACTGATCCTTGCATGGTGATCCAGTGATGGATGCTGAACCTTACCGCTTTGCGTTCACGAGTAGTGGTTCTCTTCTTCATGTTGGGGACAGGATTAATGTCGACAGAAGTAACTACATTTAATGTTCCTGGGGAACATTACGGCATTTCAGCAGCCTCACCAATTAGTATATCTAGAGATTTTTGTGCTTGTATATCAAGATAATGCGCAAAAGAGGGGGCCCATATTTACACCAAGAAATGGTGCCCATATTTACACCAACCCCAACTAAGATAGATGGCTATTTTCGCATGTAACCTAAAGACGTGCATAACTAAATGTGTGCTTCTAAAAGTAGCTTAGGATCTTCGTTTTCCCAATATCATTCTGAAATTATTTAAAACTATAAGGACGTGAAAAGAAAACGATTTCAGATGCCTGTCAAAAGTTCGAAGTATCGAACAAACACCAGTTCGCACAATAATTTAAGCTGCATTCACACTATTTGAAAAAAACGGTTCCAACTTCTCTCTATTATCTTTTATCAACAAATGGCATCATGTACAATCCTGGCTGCCAGTCTTCAGCACCTCCAATGGCCACTTCGGGAGGGTTGCCCATATTTACACCTGAGCCAGTTTTTGCACCTGAGCCCGTTTTTACACCTTTTCTTCTAATGATAAGTCTAATTCCACAGTGCTCTCTGCAGCATGGAAAAACCTTTTCAGTCCTACCATATAATTTATTTTTTTATTAATTAATATTAGTTTGATATTTATTTTTTATAATATTTAATTTTCTTTTTTATAACTTATTTATCATTTCCACTTTACTTCATATGTTCCCATATTTTTTATATATGTGTGTGTTTCCCTTTTATTATAATTTGTTTTATTTTATTAAAATGTATTTATTTATTTTCCAATTTTCTTCCTTATTCACCTTCTACTCTGTGTTCTTTTGTTTTGATTACACTCTTCTGTGATTGGCTGTTGTCTTCTGCTTTCCTATTGGCTGTTGATTTCTACTTTCCTGTTGGCTGTTTCTTCAGTTTTTTTCCTTTCCCTTTTCTTTCATTTCAATCTTGCTGCTGCTTTCATAGTAGAAGCACGTCTTCTTTGCGATTGACAAAGAAAGACCAAGATCTTTCGAAAGGCTTAGCGCATTTAAATTTTTTGAGGTGTTTTAAGATCTTTTATTTCTTACATACAAGTATATTTATATCAAAACCAATAGCAGGGTACAACGCCCAAACTATTAAGCTATATCAGGCAAAACATAATTTACGGTTGTATAAACTTTTAAAAATCGACTTTTGGCCAGCTAAAATCGATAAATCTCCCAGCGTGGGGTGGTGATAGAGGAACCGCCCCCTGATTATTAAGCCTACGCGCTGACATAAAAATGGCGGCTGTCGTGAGCGGGGTTTTTTCAGCGTTTGTACGGTACCTTGAATTTGATTACCGGTAAATTTTAAAACCTTTTTCTGCCTTATTTTTCATAGATTAAAGAAGTCAAAGAATACTTTTTGAAAATACTGGTGTGAAAAATCAGAGGACCGTACAAACGCTTAAAATAATCTCCCTGCGACAGCCGCCATTGTTGTGTCAGCACGTAGGCCTTAAATTCAGGGGACGGTGATTGTGGGAATGCATGAATTAACCTTAACTCTATATACAGTGTGATCCTAAATTTATGGTACAAACTTTAAAGGTTGGTACCGGACACTGTAACAATCATTTAATGTATAGGAATGTATGGGCGCAAGTGACGCGTTGAGGTACAAACACAAGGGGGCGGGGGGGTAATTTGACCCTTTTATTATTTCAAAATTTCTCATTCATATCAGAAAATTCCTATACTATTCTTTTCTTTATTTAAGACAGACATTTTATGATTACGTAAAGAAAAAAATTTTCTTTGAAAATTTCCGGTATGAAATCGAAATTTTTTCAGTAAAAGGAAAAAACGCAAATCTGTCCAACACAGGAAATACATGGGTAGAAAGACAAAGCGTTTATTCACCATGGTTTGTACGCCTCCTTGAATTTTGTAGACCAGAAAAGTTTTCGGCCCCAGTATTTTCTTATAGAAAATCTCTTCTTAAAAGAAGGCGAAACTTTGAGCGTTTAACGTCGATTTCTTTATCTAAAAAAAGATACTGGTAGTTATCCTGGAGAAATAACGGCATCCGTACGAACCATGTTTATAGTGTAGTTTACAGGTAACAAATAATACTTACAATAACATATCCGTAGCTGCTGCACGTGTGCGGTAAATGCCCGATATCGTTAAAAATGTATGCCAATTGTTCAACCGACGCGACGCTGCGAAGCATGCATCGCAGTTGGTGGGCGCACTTATGAACATTTATTGTAATATTATTATTATTTATTATCTGTTTTACTCTTATTTATTACCTGTATTATCCATTATTCATTACCTGTAAACTACTCTGTAAATAAACATTTTGTCTTTCTATTCATGTATTTCCTGCGTTCGAAAGATTTGCCGGTTTTGCGTTTTTTTTATTACAAAATTTCGATTTCATAACGGAAATTTTCAAAGAATTTTTTCTTTATGTAATCATGAAATGCGTGTCTTAAATTAAGAAAAGAATAGTATCGAAATTTTCAAGTATGAGTGAGAAATTTTGAAATAAAAAAGGGCCCCCCTGGTGTTTGTACAGCAACGCGTCACTTGCGCCCATACATTCTTATACACAATAAATGATTTTTAAAGTGCCCTGTACCAACCCTGAAAGTTTGTACCATGAAATTAGAATTACCCTGTATATTAAATTTCAGGTTAGTCTACTGGCAATAGAATAATGCAAATAATCTTTTAAGCTCTGAAAAATGCTGTTCATGAAACAGTTTTGTGTAGCTTACCGAAAGAGCGATTGTAAAATTCCATTATTCTTTAAAAATTGTGACAGGAGATTTATACAGAACGTCTAAAAAAAGTCATACGCCTATCTTTATTCACAGATCTTTGAAGTGAAATCAGAATTGAATTTTTTTTTTATTATTATTATTCAGGAATGCCGAATTCATACTAGAAATTCAAAAAGGCATGTATTCTTTATTAAATGGGTGGTATTTCTTGATTATCTAAAGTAAATAGTACCTATTCTATCGGAATGTATTGTTTGAATTCAGAATTTCTCAATACAAAAATAGCCAAAAACTGGAACCCATGAACGAAATAAAGGTTATTACCGTAATTTCTGGCGTATAATCCGCGGATCAAACAATCATTTTTCGACCCAGAAATTTTTAAAAATAAAATGCAAATTTTTAAATCTTAAAGTTGTTAATAGACTCGGAACCAGGGTGGTCAGTTTGGCATCCGTTTTAATTCAAAAATTTTGAGTTCATACCAGAAATAAAGAATAGTATTTTATGCTTCATTTAATGAGAGAAATATAACGATCAAATAAAGTGAATATTCTTCTTTGAAAATTTCCGGTGTGAATTTGAAATTTCGGATTAAAATTCGCAGGACAAAATGGCACCCCTGCTCGGAGCAATGACGTTTTCTCGAACGTGAGCGATATTGCTTTAAAAGGAGTCGTCTGCATATGAGGACGTGAGTTTCAAAACTCGCCTTATCCATCAAAAAAAGAAGAGTTTTTATATCAAACTATTCTACTGGTGAACCTGCATCAAAAAAACACTACAATCCGCAAAAAACTAGTTTTATCTTGTATTTCTGTCATTGTAAAATCTTGGTTTACAATGAAAACCAATGGACGGAGTCAGAGGTTTTTCACGATTTCCCAAAATTTGATTATCTGGATAAGGCGAGTTTTGAAACTCCCGTCCTCAATTTCAAAACTAAACCAATTTCCTCTTTTCAAATGGTAACGTCCAAGCGTTATTTGATTTCTCTCTCATGGCAGTCCGAAAAATTACATATTGTATTGTTTTTATACATATATATACAGGGTGTTTCATAAAAGATGGCTTTCAGAAGTCATTGTACACATCAAATTGAAGAATTTTCACCAAAGAATGTATGATCGGAAATAAACCGCAAAGATGCTAGATGAAGACAAAGGAGATATTCAGTGTTGCCAGTGGGCTACTTTTTTTTATTCTGATTGACACCACTATTTTGAAATGGTTAAATTTCCCTTGTTTTAGCCTTAATTAATCTGTCATTAATTAAGGCGAATTTTACAATTTCAAAAAAGTGGTGCTGATAAAAAAAAAATCTGAATTTTAAAATAGTAACCCACTGGTAACATTGGATACGTTGTTATGCAAGGTAAAACAAGCAAAGAACGAAGAGGTGACAAAAACAAGATGGAAACCCCTCTCCGTACAATCGTTGAGTCTCCAAGTCATTTCCATTTGCAATTCCGTAGATAAAATGCATATCAGCATTTTCCCTATTAGCAAAGGGCAACATCTTCCATTACGTTCCTTCTGCGATTGACAGTTGCACACTCGGGTCAGCAGCTTTTATGTATTAATCGAGAGGAAATTTTGCATACGCGTTCTTCTTCTTCCCTATGTCACATTTGCATGCTATCAGTGTCATTCTTCTCCCGATAACTTTTAATAGGAATGGAGCTATAACGTTTGCATCGACCTAGTGTTGCCAGTGGGCTACTTTTTCTAAATTCAATTTTTTTTATTTTTCACCAGTTTTTTAAAATTGATAATCCATCTTGTTTTTACTTTATTTAATCCGTCACTAAATAAGGCAAATTTCGCTATTTCAAAAAAAATGGTGGCAATCAATAAATCTGAATTTAACCCATTAACCGCCAAAACTATAAGGATGAAAATTTCAACTTTTTAGCTGAACGTTTTTCGCCACGACAAACTCTGGAAGATAATTTTCGCTTTATATGATCTTAAAATTTTATGTCTTTAAGTAAACCCAATTTTTAAATTCAAAAATGGAGGTGGGTATGTAAATAACTAAAATATGTGCATTTATTTTGACCGTTGCGTGAACGCAACACCAGCTGGTAATGGGTTAAAAAAGTATCCAACTAGCAACACTGGACCAAGTATCCAAATGCGCCAGCACCTTTGGGTTTTATTTCCGACCATGCATTCTTTGATGAAAGTTGTTTGTTTGGATGTGTACTATCACCTCTTAAAGTTTTGCCCTTCTTTTATGAAACATCCTGTATATATAGAGTTGGTAGTGTTCAAAATTTGGAGATGTTACTGCTAAATCGACGTGACAAACTTTAATTTGTGTCATTTCAAAAACACATGATTGACGTGGTTCTTTAAAAATGAGATACAAACAATAAACACAGGTACAATTTAAGCGTAGCTGCCAACTTGTACGGGGTTTTTTCCTACCAGTAAAATTTAATAGACATTTTTGTCTTGTTTCATCGTTAGAAATCGTGAGATTTCGCCGATTGTTTTAGATAAAATTTACTTTTTAATTTTAGTGGTGAGAAACATCGGTACTAGTTGGCAGCTATGATTAATACTAGAACGCCTGGAACTTTTATCCAACTTTAATAAAAACATTTTAACACCAGAATTTTTACTTTAAACTATTTCATTTATGTATTTAACTCAGTTTTCTCTACTTACAATTTAACTAATTTTACGTAAAGAATTCTGGTCCGAATCGACATTTTATCATTTAGCTGGTGTAGAATTGACACCAGTTGGATGTTCTAGTGTTAAGCTAATCCAGTGTAGTGCAGCGCCGTTCTAGTGTTAAGCCTGTTTGTTTAAAAAGCTACTTTTAATTAGGAAAATTATTGATAAATTCATTTTCTAAAAAAGATTCTGTTTCCTTTTTACCTTTCATGTCCACCATGGAACTATTAATAAAAGAAAAATGACATATCCTTAAAATAGTGAAGCTTCAACTGTAACCGCTTTCGCAGGGGTTGGGTATCGCCGGGGAAAACTTCCACCAGAAAATTTAAATAGACATTTTCTCCTTGATTAAAAATCTTATTATTGCAAAATTTCAGTCATAAACAATGACAGAATCAGATATTACTTTCCACTGGTGGAAGAGCATTTTGGCGGTAATCAGGCTCTGAGTTTCCGCCATATTGTGACAACGTAGATAATCTCCTGTCAGCGTTCAGTGATAAATATTATAATACCTGGGCAAACTGGCACCAGTAAAAATAAACAGAAATATTCACCATGTTTGTGACAAAATATTTCCATGAATAAAGTGCTTAAGTAAGATGAAATGTTCTATTCGAATTTAGTGGTGGAAAGTTTGCGAGAAACTGCTGATCCGATTTATAAAAAACAGCCGCCATCTTGTGACAACATCCTCAGTTACTTCACTTGCAACTGGTAAGTTGTACACTATATGAATACTTGCCAACTTCCCCTTAAACTTCCGTAAAATGTGAGTTCAATAAACCCAGGTTAAACACGATTGGAACCAGAAATTTTTTTAAGAAATTAATTTAAATAGATTTCATAGAGAAACATGATATTAAATCTATGATGATACATCAAATAAATTTTCTGGTTACTAAAACTTGTTTAACCTGGGTAAATTTAACCTACATTTTACTGAAGTTTAGTTGAAAGTTGGCAAGTATGCTATATGTCTTCTCCTCTTATTCCTAACTCCATTGTGTCCACATGAAAGAAAAATCTAAAACAATGAATTCACATAACTCTGTTAAGATTTTTGAAAAACTAGAGAAACTTAAATTTTTTCTGAGTTTTCTTAACCCAACTTACTGAAATGTAGTGTTTAATATGGACGTTATCATTTTTAAATTTAAAGTTGGTGCAATCTTTAGTATGTGAACTACTTTTGTTTAAAAAAACCATATTAACAGTAACCATTGTATCCACAATTCCACTTCTAACTTTACATATTGCGCATTCTACCACAGTTTGATTCCCTTTTTGTTGAACGACTGGACAGTGGACAAGCTGCAATATTTCTTTTTTTTTCCCTGCCAAATATACATAATTTTAGCAGTAAAATTTATTTAACACTAGAACGCCCGGATATTTTACTCAACTTTCGTAAAAGTATTTCACACCAGAATTTTGATTTAAAATTATTTAACAAATTTATTTAACGTAATTTTGCCCTTTTTTTTAAATTTAACTTATTTTATGAAGAAAATTCAGGCTTCAATTGACATTTAATAATATGGTCGTAGTCGCATCGACTCCTTCCGGGCGTTCTAGTGTTAACAAAGTTTATATTTAGAGTTTATAGTTCTGCTCATGGATTCTTTATTTAACCCATAAATGCCTAGCGGTACGATATGCACCGGAAAATTTTCAACCATTTTTTTGCTTGTGCACCAGTATTTTTTAACAGAAACATTATCTTTATTTGTTGTCTTAATATTCGTGATAAAATCAAACAGAAATTGCTATTTTTTAAAAACTGGTGTGAAATGCAAGTTTTGCATTTTAAAGTGGAAAATAATTTCGGCTTTAATGGGTTAATAAAATTTCTCATTTTATTTGAATTGAAAAAAAAATGAAGTTTCTCAGCTCTGCATGTAATTCGTATAAACTTGAAATTTGGTTTCACTTATATTATAATTTATACTTTTATAGCTTAATACTTTGAAATACCATTAAAGTCACAATAGCGGAACAGTACACGTGCAGAAATTAGAATATTATATTCTATAGAAAAAATAAATATCACAAATTTCATCTTAAATAACATAAAATGGTAAATTTATTAAAATATTCATTAAATACATTGATTAATACACTTTGGATGCCTGTCTATTCATCATTTAAATATTCATATTCGAATAATGCTGACAAAGAATTCACCTACCGCTAACATTTGCATTAATCAGACAATTTCCTGATTACAGAGTTATATCAGGGCTGGTATTCATTAAAGTCACTTATCTTGTGTTAAGCTTTATTTCTAGTAATAATGCTAGGAACGTAATGTTTACTCTCGAGCTTGTAATTAATCTTGAACTTGTTTATTAGACTCTTTTAACGTATAGGATAGAACAGTTGTTTGAATTATTGATTACTGTGTGATTAACTTAGCTTACAATTTGCATTTATGTCTGCATATTTCAGAAATGTTATAGCTACATCGCAATACAGTAACTTGTAAAATAACATGTTTATTTTCTTAACAACGCTTTGTACGTTTTCCTAATTGAATGTTATACCCAGTTTCAAAGCTTTGACTATCGTATGGAAGGATTTTTATATGTTTAGGAAAATGATAGCATTCTTATTATATTCAACATGTTACAGAAAAAGAAAACACTCAAGTTATCTGTAGACGAGATAAGAAAATCTGACGTCACGCATAGATTATTCCAACAATTCCAGAATATTTTTACGAAACTTCACTATTATATAAGGTAAAAGAAAATGCCTAAATAAACTATTTATAACACTCATTTGAATAGTCAGTTTCAGCAATTAACTCCCATAGACGGTAAGATATTAAAATTATTTTAAACAGCTCTTTATTTGATCTACAGATTTTTAAACAAACCACATGTTTTGTTAAAATTTAATTCAGTCATAAAACGCATAACACATTAAAAAAAAAAATTCTCATTATTTTCTGCCCATAGATGGTAACTTGAAATTTATCGTGCAGTCCTGTATATGATCTACAGATTTTTATACTCGCCACATATTTAAAATAAATTACTTCAAAGTAAAACCGTATAACACAACTAAAAATATGCATCCAGCAAATATCACCCATAGATTGCAATGTATTGAGTTTTTTGAGTAACCCTGTATATGACTTTTTTCCCCCTCCAAATATCTCTTAGTAAGCTAAACATATCTGAGCGAGAAAATACATAGCACAATTAAAAAGCACCCTTAATCAATTGAAGCCCGTAGACAGTAATACTTATGGATATTTTGTAAAGCTGTATATATGATCTATAAAATTTATACACACTAAGTAATATGAAAAATCATTAAAAATACATACCACACCAGAAAACGTACGTCAAACAATTTTCACTCATAGACAATAAAATAATTGACACGTTTTATGTATCCCTATAACTGATTGATAAATGCTATGCACACCATATTTTACATTAATCTTCTTGTAAAGAAACACAAAAATGTATATAAGTTGCATTCTTTTAACCTCTTAACCTTTTGAGGGGCAAGTGATTGTGTTCCTGAAATACTGGATTCACACCGGAATCTTTGAAAAATTTTATTTCAAAATAAGACAAAGCAATTTTGCAATTTTTTTTTCATTAAAGTTATAAAAATAAAATTTAATTAAATGTTCCTGGTGGGAATCTTGATTAAACTTAGGTATGATATAATATATTCCACCGCACGCATAGCTGCCAACAACCACAAAAATTTAATAGAAATTTTGGCCTTTTTTAATCGGCAGATTACGACGATCTCAAAAGGTAAAATTTAACATTAAATTTTTGCGATACAAAAAGCGTAAGAGTTAGCAGCTACGCAAACGTCATATTCGTTAAATATTATTGTCATGAATAAAACAGAAGTTTCTATTATTTTTTACTGGTGAAAGTTTTCCCCGTTGCTAATCTGGCCCTTTTGCAGTCACAAGTTTCATACCTGATGACCTGATATATCATAACGTAATAAAATTCTGTTGTCTCTATAAACGAACTAAAAATCCTACACTACTGCTATCCAATAGTGATCGTGCCATTGTAAACTTCAATCAAATATATCAAACTAACGGTAATCCAAGTATTTTTAAGCGAGTTACAGCACAGACAGGCATTCAAATAGCAAGACAAACAGACAGATAGCCAGACAAATCGAAGTGATAAACACTTTCAAACTGTGTAGAAAGTGTTAACCCTTTCAGGGGCAAAGTACTTATATTCGCCAAATGCTGAAATGACTGAATGGCACCAGAATTTAAAATCAAGTTTATTTGAAAATATGTAACAGCACTTCTTCCCTTACTTAATTAAAAAAAATTTCATTACAAAATGCTGATGTCAGTGTGACAATTAGAATTAAAATTAAGTGATGCAAAAGTGCATCACCACCCTTCTGTCGTTTAAAAACTAATTTGGCAGATATCTATATTTTGCTGCATTATAAAACATCAAGGCACCTTCTAAAATCTTCGTTTTTAAGTTTTCAGCTGTTGATTTGATTTACATATTCTGTCAACTGAATAAATCGCACTTTTTTTTATTTATATAGTTAGTTTCATGATCAATTAACCTTGTTTTTGAAGACAAAATATTTTAAGAAAAGAGAAATTATTGAAGTACATAAAAAAAAAAAAAAAAAAAAAAAAAAAAAAAAAAAAAAAAAAAAAAATCACGTCTGAAAGAAAACTTATGAAAATCTGAAAGATCGAACTTGTAGTTCAGAACATTTTTAGAAGGAGTGGGACATGCAGAACAACAACAACAAAAAAAGGAAAAATAAGCTCCATGTGTATAATATCTGTCTTGTCCAAAACATCAGACAATCTGCTACAGATCCTAAATTATCTGTTTTTCAAGTACAATAGACAGCCAAAAGTCACCAGAATCTTTCAATTTTAGAAGTTCGGCGAATGCCTAGAGAAATATTTGGCGAATTCTTCCGGAACTCCAGAGATGTAAAGAACATATTAACCCCTTAACGGTCGCTTAATATTTGGAAAAAACATCAAAAAAGTACCTATTTTTTATTACAGAAATTGAATAATTATAATGTTTCTATATAAAATATGCAATTAGGTTTTTTAAGGCGAAAAAAAAGATGTTATAGAACAAATTCACATTTGTGGAAAAGCCATTATTCGAGAATTCTGTGTTTTAATGTTTGTTTTACACCATACAAATTAATGCGAATAAGAGCTTTTTTTTCCACATCTTAGATCTTTATTCATCACCATCAAACAAATTTTTATAAATAATATTTGAAATAATATAATACACATTAAATTTTGATTATTAATAATTTTTTGAGTGTGATATATTTCGAAACATGCTATAGAAAGTCCAACATCACAATCAGCGCCAGAAACCGAACCTTGACGGGAATATTCAAAGACTTCACAAGGAAATGAAAGTTAAATTTTTCTGGTTTCAGAAGTTTTCACCAGCAATAAATGTCCAGTCCGTATACAGGGTGTTCCGTTAAAGGGGTCCAATATTAATAGGGGTAATGAAGGAGATCACATGGAGCATAAATCAGTATATAAAGCCTGGTCGGATCTCAATAGTTTTCAAGTTACAGCAAATAGAATGAAAATTCGGAAAATTGTAAAAGAACCCTCATTGCTAAACTATCGATAACGCTACATAAAAACGAAGCACATATTTAGAAAGAGCAGAAAAAAACCTACAAAATGACATCAATTGTATTAAAATAGCAATATTTATTGACGAGTTACAAGCACTGAAACAGTGAAAAAAGTACGATATCCAATATACATCAAAATAGTTAATCGTTAATTCCAAAAAGACAACTCTAGCTACAACAAGGAAAATGTAGTAAAATTTGGTCCATTCCGAAAACTTTCGAAAAAGCTTACAATGAACCATATCGGTTTAATTGTGTGAGAGAAATTAATCAGTTTCTTAGTTACAACTCCGCTTTCTTTGACACTAGCAAAGGTTAAACTCCGCCCATCACGATTGGAAACACCGCCTTTTTAATTACTCTCAACTATACATTTTCGATCATGCTTCTTCTGAGATGCAACATTTTTAATTATTCCAGAGTTGAATGAACCAAAATAACTTTACAATAATAGTCTACATTTTAAAGTGGTCTTTTATTGATATAAAGCTTAAGTTAAATTCTTTAAAATTAAACTGGTGGTGAAAATTCGGAAATAATTAAAAATATTGCGATTTGTAACTATGCAAGAAGTTTCAGTACATGTTTTACATGGACAATTATTGTATGTTATATGTGCATCATAATTTATGATAGGAAATAATAATAACAAATAGCATAATAATTTTATTAATTATAAATTTAAAAAAGACACTAAATTTTAAATTAATTCATACAAACTTTGTAATTTACAATTTGAGTACACCACAGTCTGTGACTTACAAAATACTGTGCCAAAAAGTGTTGAAAATAAAAGAAAAATGACAAATAAAGAATTACATTCCACGTACTTTATGACATATGTGAAGCATAGTCTTCTGGCCTGCGCTGCACAGTTCAGTGTCGGAAGGCAGACGAACATTATTATAATAGGTGTTCGAGGTTGCGCCCATTAACAGAATCGCACAGCCGACAGCGACGTCGTAAAGATTGGCGAACACGCCGAAAAACTCCGACGGAGTTGGGAATGTCTCCTGCAGCGACAACGATTCGCGCTAGTAAATCCTCCGGTGTATCCACAGGCGTTTCATACACCAGCGATTTAAGGTGTCCCCAAACAAAAAAGTCTAACGGATTGAGGTCTGGAGAGCGTGCAGGCCAAGCAACAGGTCCACTGCGTCCAATCCATTTCCCAGGATATGTTGAATTGAGGTGATTGCGAACACCTATGAAAAAATATGCCGGTGCGCCATCGTGCATAAACCACATATTGTGGCGCAATGTTGCTGGCACATTTTGCAGTAACTGCGGTAAGATATCCCGTAGGAAAACCAAGTACGTACTGCCATTGAGTACATCTGGGAGTAAATATGGTCCTATGAGATAATCGCCGAGGACACCTGCCCATGTGTTCACACTGAACTTTTGTTGTGCGTTCGACGGGAAAACAGTGTGCGGATTTGTATATGACCATGTGTGCATATTGTGCGTGTTTACCACGCCCTCTCGCGTAAATGTTGCTTCATCAGTAAATAAAATATTTTCCAGAAATTGTGGATTATTTTCTGTTACATTAAGCAACCAGCGTACGAATTCTGTCCGCTGAGCACAATCTGTTACTGATAACAGTTGTACCCGCTGCACATGAAAGGGGTGCATGTTTTCTGCACGCAGAACACGCCACACACTTTGGTGAGAAACACCGACTTCAGACGCAGCAGCTCGTGTACTCGTGGAGGGGTTATCTTTAAAAATATTCAGTACATCTTCTTCCATTGCAGGTGTTCGTACATGTCGGGGTTTCCCTGCATCAATGCTTGCTGTATTAAACGATCCAGTCTCCCGTAATCGTCTATCGATTTTTATGAAGAGTTTCGAACTTGGGCAACGTCTCCTTGGAAATTGCTCACGGTACATGCGCTGTGCTAGACATGCATTTCCATGAGCTTGCCCGTACATCAGATGCATGTCCGCATATTCTTCGTTAGAGTATTCCGGCATAATTATTATAAATCAACTTACTACAATCCCACTTACAACAGCCTCCCTTTAACATAACGCCCACTGATGACTGCTGTTTTATTACACTTTTCTTCCTATACACATAGAAAATTTGCATAAAAAGTACTTCTTCTTCATCATACTGAAAGTTCATAGAGGAAACGCAGCAGTCACGGAGTTTGCTTTAAGACAAGGCGAGAGCTGCACAATATGTCATTCACTTGACCAGACTGAATAATGAAAGGGTATTGATAGAGGTTGATCAGAAATGTATAATTGAAAGATATTAAAACGGGGTGTTTACAATCGTCATGGGCGGAGTTTCGCCCTTTCCGAGCGTGCAACAGTACAGAGTTGTAACTAGGGAACTGCTTGATTTCTCCCATACAATTAAACTGATATGGTTTATTGTCAGCTTCTTCGAAAGCTTTCGGAATGGACCAGATTTTATAACATTTTCCTTGATGTAGGTAGAGTTGCATTTTTGGAATTAACGATTAACTATTTTGCTAAATATTTGATTTTGTATTTTTTCACTGTTTCAGAGCTTGTAACTCGCCATTAATTCTCAATATTCTAAAATAACTTATGTCATTTCGTTGGATTTTTTCTGCTCTTTCTAAATATGTGCTTCGTTTTTATGTAGCATTATCGATAGTTTAGCAATAAGGGTTTTTTTACAAATTTCCGATTTTTCATTCTATTTGCTGTAACTTGAAAATTATTGAGATCCGGCCAGGCATTATATACTGATTTATGCTCCGTGTGATCTCCTCTATTACCCCTATTAATATTGGACCCCTTTAATGGAACACCCTGTATATGACGGGCACGAGAAATAACGAACGACACCTCAGCCCGTGATATTGATGGGAGCGAGAATTAAGGGGTTAAACCACATTCTGTGAAGGTTTGATCAAGCCACCAAATTGTTGGACAAAATCGAATACAGAGGTGTAAAAATCTAAGCGCCAGTGGGCAGTCTCTCACCACTAAATTTTATTAGTTTTCTTAGCTTAAATTGTATTGGCATTCTTACAAAAGATTAAGACGAAATATTTGACGAAAAATAAAGAATAAAATTTAGTGGTGAGAGACTACCCACTGGTTGCTAGATTTTTACACCCCTGATCACGCTGAATAAGAAAATATTTGCGATCACACTGAAAAATAAAAATTCAGGGAGAGCAGTGATTGTGTTGAGCATCGGATAGTTTTTGTTATACAGGAAAGGTTGGATTCCCTTAGGGAGGGCTTTTTTGGTAAAGTGACGCGAATTCAACTTCCCGTGCGCAAGGAAAACATTGAAAACCTTTTTGATTACCATAATCTTTCTAATAGTTTTCGATTAACCCATTACCTCCTAGTGTTGCGTTTTCGCAACGTTAAAACTAAATTTAAATTAACTATCAAGATATCACTATTGTTGAATTACAAAAATTGCCTTCATTAATTACACAAAGTTTGAACCTTAAATGAAGCGAAGATTACATTTCAATATTTGTAACGTAAAAACGTTCAACTGCAAACGTAAAAAGGTTCAATAGTTCAGTTTCGAAAGTTTCAGTTTCGGGCAGTTAATGGGTTAATTTAATTCTCTCCAAATGACAGTTATAAAATACAAAAATTTATTCTTACATATACTCATTTTTCATAATCAATAGAATTATATATGAAAGAATCAAAGCATTTAATGAAAATTGATCAAGTTAAAAGGGTAGCGAATTTTTATTGCAGAATAGAAAATATATCGTGTTCATATCGATTGAACCATGATCCGATATGAATAAAAGCATAAAATTTGCTATTTAATAAATTAATGAGAAGATTTACGAGAAAATTTTGCTTAATGGTGTAATTATATTCATCTCATATCTAATGCATTAGATTCGATTAAGTAGAACGAGGAAAATATGAAATATGCATTTATCAGTTTCATTCATAAACCTAACTTTCCATTAATAGCTTTAAATTATACTTCGAAAATTGTTTCTGCATTATTTAGATATAAAATTATTCATTTATAGTCTATTCACATTAAAATATATCGTTAAATTATCTTAGAATGGTTTTAAAAGTTTTTTAATCTTGTTGAAATCATGGCTTAAGAACAGTTTTCAAGAAATGTGATACATAAGATGTCTAAATTAGCTTGAACTTTTAGGTTCGTTCGTAATTATATAAACGCGTAGTACGTATAGTCCTCGTTTG
The DNA here is from genome assembly GCA_963932465.1 of Maratus speciosus. NCBI lineage: Eukaryota > Metazoa > Arthropoda > Arachnida > Araneae > Salticidae > Maratus > Maratus speciosus. The sequence goes on along the minus strand of OZ010796.1, from coordinate 269,100,697 downwards.
GTCTGTCCGCCTGTCTGTCCGATAGTCCGCATGTCACAACACAAGGCCCAATTTGTTATCTGGCTTATAAAAACTGGATCTGTTACCATTGTACAGTGGAACTTTCTGTGAAAGTATGGCGGTAATACGCCTATGGATAAAACAATTCGTCAGTGGCTGCGTGCGTTTAAAGAAACGGGAAATAGATCTGACTCCATTAGACTTTTTTTTCTGTGAACATGTCAAGAATCTTGTTTACACTGAGAAAAATTCAAGATGTAAACCATCTCAGGCAAAAGATAATCAACTGTGTGGCAATCATCACTCCAAACATGTTAGCCACAACATGGGAAGAGGTTGAATACTGTTTGTATGTGTTCCGTGCCACGAACGGGGCGCACATTGAAATCTACCAAATTGAAAAAATCTTGATAAATTTACCTTTAAGTACATATATGTAATGTTAACCTAATTTTATGATTGAATTTAAAAAATTTGCTTCAAAACCCCAGAATTCTTTCATGGATACCTGTATACAGGAATGGGATTTCTGACTTTTTGCATACCAGTATAATCTCAGAGAAAATGTTATTTGATTTAATCGGAACATTTTTTCGATTTAACAGAACAATATTTTTTCTAAGATTATACCGGTATGCAAAAAGTCGGAAATCTGATCCCTGCATATGTAATCGTAATAAATTTTGTATTTATGCATTTTTGCATAAGAGTGCAACATCTATTGCACTAAGGTTTGAATATTTATAAAACAAGTTATAGTACGAACGCACCTAATTGTCACGTTTGACGTACAATTTCGACTTGTTGGAATAAAACAAAGATTGCAAAATGTTTTAACCAACTATGCAGAGAATAAAACATCGTCAAAGCTCCAAGACTTGACTACCAACTCCGACATATACATACCACTAACCGATAAAAGGTTTACAGGCCTCGAACCGGTCACTTTTTTAACCACAACTAATGTTATAAAATTATTTTTATGGCACATTAATTCAAGAAATGCAATAAAAAAATTACCATGGAGCGGATTCCTGCGACAATTTCAGGATAAATCTTAAACGAAAATTTTCGTAAGGAAATAGTGGCGGTAAAAGTTTTGATTTATACTTTATAAAAAGAGACCGCTCCAAGGCCTGAGTCTATCACTAGTGAATATTTATATATTTCATTCCTACCTCTATTTACAAGAAATTTTCTACGTCGTACATTTTTCTTGAAAATTTCCTCGAAAAATCTTTACACATAAAATAAGTAATATAGTCGCGAGTGGCGGTATTATTGGTCAGTAGGATGTATTTATACTCCTGGTTTGTAATCAAGGTATTGAAAACATAGATGCCAAATTTTCCACTCTTGCCCAAACACTATTTATCAACAGAAAAAATTTCCTCATGTAATCCGAAGTTTTTGGATGATTAATTAAGGCAATTTAATCTGTATAAAAACAGTGGTAGGAAAAAAACATAAAATTTGGCAGCTATGATTAAAGCGTATGTTAGGCGATCAAGTATGGTGTAACGGCAGAATAGCATGAGTAACAGTTACTTAGATGCTAACTTTGATCACAGATTGCTGTGATTAACCCCTTGAAAGGCTCCGGTATTTTATCTATACCACTTAATTTTAATCACAAAATGACACCATAATTTTGGAATTAAATTTTGCATTTATAATCTTCATCAAGGGTGGTAAACTGTGACCCGCCGGATACCACTAATTTTTTAAAGAAATAGTTGACTTATTGAATCGCAAAGATTACATGATTAGATCAGGTAGTGATTATTATCAAATTTTAATTTAAAATATAGGAATAAACATAGCAAAGAATAAAATTCGGAAATGATGATCACAAAATATCTTTGCAGTTTGTGGCTACGCAGCTGGTAAAATCAATCTCTCTGCGATATCATCAAAAGTGAGAAAATAGTGCTCTGGAAGATTTGTAATACAGTTTTAACCCTTTCAGGGGCAAGGTACTTCTATTCGAAAAATACTGAAATGAGTAAATGACACCAGAATTTACAAGCAAATTTATTTCAAAATAAGCAAAAGCTTTTGTTCACGTGCTTAATAAAAGGAATTTTTTCATTTCATTATTCTGGTGCCAATGTGGCATTTAGGGATTAAAATTAGGTGGTCCAAAAATTAACCACCGTCCTTGAAGTGGTTAAAAAAAAAAACGGTGGCATTTTGTCAATTAACTATGGATTTGATGAATTTTAACCCTTAACGGACCGTAAAAATATTTTTATATTCTATTCGCACCACTATATTTTAAAAGTAATTTTTAGTAAATTTCTCTTGCATATGTTATCAAAATACAGGTAAAAGTTTTTCTGAAGAAAAATTGGTGTCAAGCAAGTAAATTCGGGTAAGGTGCGAATGACGCTTATATAGCGGCATTCGTCCGTTAAGGGTTAATATGAGGATAATTCAAAAATTCTACCTGTTTTTGGAAACGCAAACTACGAATAGCTTTGATGTCGCACAAGACGTTGTAATGATAAAAAAATTAACCCTTAACCCTAGATCTACCGGGAATTTTATTCAAGTTTTAATAAAACGTTCTATACCAGAATTTTTATTTAAAACTATTTAACTTATTTATTTACCTTATTTTTGTCTGGTTTATATACTTAGTTTATTTTAAAGAAATTTCTGGTTTGAATGAATATTTTGTATGTACCTGTCGGGTCCAATGGACCCGTCTGGTAGACGGAGGGTTAAATGCCTGATTTTTCAAAAATCCCTGTAATAATGTTTTTCAGCTTTGATTTTTTAAATAAATCATGGGAAAAATAATTTTAAAAAATCATATTTTGTTTTAAGTATGGTTTACGGCTAAAAAACTATTGTTACTATTCGGCAATACTGGTCTTTAATTGAAAAAATAATTTTCCTACATAAAATTCTATAATATTAAATACACAAGAATTTTAGGAACTATGATAAGAAATAAATTTTACTTGCTCACTGTAGACCAAACTAGGGTATTTCGCAAGCTTCCAAACAAAACAAAAATAATAAGTAGCAACAATTGAAAAAATAAATCTATCTTTATTCTTAAACAGAACAAGTGTTGCCATCTATATGTTGAAAATCGATTTAATAATATTTTCAGAATGTATTTTATTGGCAACACTAGGCATTATAGCTTCAATATTATTCTAATAGTATTTTAGAAGCCTAAATTGGGTATGTTGCCAAAAGGCAACACTCGGCATTTAAGCGTTAAGTTAATAAAACATGTTGGCATACAGCATATAATAGCAACATTCTTGTAAGCGTAAATGATTCGTAAAATGTTTAGTCATTGAAAACGGAAAATAATAATGAGCATATTTGACATTTTAGATAAAGTATTGCATCTCTACCATGCCGATACATTATTTAAATGTACAAAGATGTAGCGGATGATGGTGGCAGATGATGGTAACTAATCCAATTTTTGCCCTCTGATTTCTAGTTGAAGACAACTATCTTTAATTTATCTTTACAGAATTCTGTGTGCTTTTGAATCTTTCACTATGAACAAGATTTGAAAAAATACGAACAGAATTATTATTTTTTTTTCAACACTCATGAGTAGTGTTGTCAGGTGTCCGCGTAAATCGGGGTTCCAAATGCTTTGGACACCAGTATTTTAAAGTAATTTCCTTCGCCTTATCTAATGACAAAATTATCTGCTATTAAAGATGGCGAAAGAAACTATAAGAAATTAGTGGTGTCTAGAGCATTTGGAGCCCCGATTTACGCGGGACACCTGGCAGCACTAGTCGTGAGGTAATATCTAAACTAAATAAACCTGCGGCGCTACAATCCATTAAGGATGATGGTTTAATGTACCTAGCCTTGTTGTCTTGACCTTGAGCCCTGGGGTGCTATAGAGCAACTTGTCAGCTTAACGCTTGATCTGCAGTTCCATGTACCCAAGTAAGCTTGGTATTCATTTCATCGCCACAAATGGTTGAAAATTTGAGCGAAGCTTGCCCAGTCCACTACCAAGGATGGAAGTTTGGACCCGTAGCGTGGTAGGGAGACGCCCTGACCACAAGGCTAGGGGGATTCCATGAGGTAATACCAGGCCAGAGGAAATGCTAAGCAATTAAAAAGTAACGATTGATCAATCATCCATGTGTCTCTTTAATGATATCTTAATAACTGTAGAACTGAACGAGAAGTATGGAAAGATACGTCATCTAACATAAAAGTTTCCTGTTACTGGATGCTTGTGTTACATTTCTGGGGTCACCAAATCTCTCGGCATATTTTGATATCTTTGCCTAATAACAGAACGCGCTTTCATTATTGTTGTTGTGACCTCTTCAAGATAATCAATCCGAATCAGAAATGTTGGCAGTAAATCCATACCATACAATTACATTTCAAAGACTGAAAGATTCTTTGTAGATCGTATTAGGATTCTCTGTTGTTCAGACACGACAATTAAGGAGGTTAACTCCAATATTAAGGACAAAGTCAGATCATAGACAACATATTGACCAAATGACGAGCAAGAAACAAAAGTTCAAAAGTTACACTAACCCATTGACATACCCAGAAAAGAAGACACGCGGATACCACTCTTTTAGAATACAAATATTCACATTATTTAATAACAAAAGTCTACTATGTTAAAAATGTGAGCATGGATTTTTTAGGCGCCTGTGCCGTCCAGTGATTTGTATATTAGTATTTTTTAACCCTTAAATGCGCGATTTTGCTTTTGTTTCGAAACAATTATGTATGATACTTTAAAAGGTTTATTACACAGTAAAAATAATGAAATAAATCAGAGATACATTTTTCCTATAATACGTCAATCTTTTCTTCTGTTTCACATCTGCAATATAAGTAAAACCTACTGTTGTTTGGCTGTTTTACACTAAAATATTGCAAATTAGTAAATATTTTAATAAGTATGACTCCAAATACCTCATTTTATACAATTATTTATTTCATAATATTTACACTTTAACCCTTTAATTCCCAAGATAGAATACGTTTTAAAAATTACGTAGTTCAGAGAATATGGCTTTGCACCAGAAAGTTTCAGCGGTTAATTTCACTTTATTTAAATACGGAATGTCTGTTATTAATTACAGCAAATATTGCTATTTTAATTTTCTGGTGTGAATTAGGTATATACGAATAAAAAAATCTATTAAATTCGAAACACTGTTGTTTGCATATGGGAACGTCCACTGTTACACTTGAGATCATCAGAGTAAATTTCCATATATATTTCCAGTTCTTGTATTACAAAATATAGTTAAGATAAATTTGATGCAACTACTTAAAAATACATGTACTCTACTTTAAAAAAACATAGACAATTTGCAACAAAAAGCATTTTACTTGCCTAGATAATAAATGAATATTTTGTTACTCTTGTGACCACAAAAAAATGCAATTTTCAAAAATTGTGTTTGACGCAAAAATTCTGTGAATTATATGAGACTATAGAAATAAAATTTACAGAATATAGCAGAGTAATTATATCTTTTTAAAAAGCATTAATCATTGAACTAATCTCATAACATATGAATTAGTCACATTGGATTTTGAAAAATGCTAAGTGTTACTCTTGTGATGTTACTCTTGTGACATTTTGTCCATAATGTAATTTTAGCAAAAATTCAGTTTAAATACTAAACAAAATAATTAAAATAAGTTTAAAAAAATTATTTTCCATACAGAACAACTTTTAATGATGGTTTAATTTTAAAATAACATAAAACAATGTAAAAGGTTCTAAAATTAATTATCACTATAACCACATAAGAACCTTTCAGTTTCTGCTACTTAACAGAATACTTAATTATCAGTAATATCACTTGCAACTTCTCTTGTATCATGATTTACTTAATGAAACACAAATTCTTAGTACGAATAATGTTAGTGAAAGATTTGTAGTAGTTAGTGTCATTTTTCATGGTTTTAAAAATTGTAATTGTTAAATGCCCTTCGTTGTTGGTACTTTCTCTCAAAGTAATGGAATGTTATTGTTTTATTTCCTTTGATAAAATAAACAGTATATCTTAGAATTTCTTTTTTTTAGCACGAACTTCATTCCACATATATCATTATACAACAACACAAAATATCTACAGCATCTAAACCAGGAGTATTTGAGAAAAACATATGCCCAATTAAGTTAATTGAGAAAGGAGTCTGATTCATTGCAGGCATATTTGCATAGTTATATTTTTGTTTAAATTGGAAAGCACAACTATCATATAAAAAAGTAAAACACGTAGAATTTAGGAAAATACAAATTCCCTTAAAGATGCTATGTTGAAATTTTACATACGAAACATTTACAAAAAATTTATTATGAGTTGTCTAAAATAATAGCATAAGATTTTACTTTATTCAGATCATACTAACTAATGGCTGAAAATACAGTCGCTTGTGGATTTGACTAGTAATGCAGTATTTCGTACCAAAATTTAGTCTTCGCATGAAAATGCACAGTTTTTAGAAAATCTACTGGCATAACTATTCTTTGATAAATGGTTATTTTTTTGGTATTATGAAAATAATCCTGTGTATTTGTTTCAATGATGCATGCCACAGAAATGGATTTAGTTGCTTTCGAAAATATTGTAAACAATCAGAAATGGTTTCTTTAACTGTTACTTTTTCAAAACGTTCATCAACATTTTGAAAAAGTAACAGTATTGACAAGATGTTGATAAACGTTTCGTCAATTTACAATAACTTATAAGAAGTTCTATATTATGGACTTCCGTTTCAAATAATTCTTCGATGTTATCTTCGCAAATTAGACATTCTGAATTCCTACATTCTAATTATGATGTATCTCGGCAGATAAAGTCATTAAATCCTTCACAGGAATGTTTAATACAGGAAATACACCACTTACTATATTATGAATTACTTGAAAGTTTCCGTGACAACAACAAATACAGATATTCTGTTGAGTAATTTTCTATTGTTTTATGGAACTAGGCTTTAAAGCCGCAAAGGAATTTCCAATTTTTCAATTTAGGAAAGCTTCTTTAAAGAAAAAACGTATTCTCTTAGTAAATGTCCCTTAGAATTGATGAAATTATGTGACCTTCTTCACGCCTAACTAATGTAGATTTAGCTGAAGAATAACCTCTACTTAAATCTTCATCGGCATAAAATTCTCCATAGCTGTGGGGTTACATTTTTTTCGTTACAGTATCTGAGGTTAGCTAGTTCTCTACTTTTCCTTTTCTTAATATTTCCCTTCTCTTGCTGAAGCTTTTGCTGGCTCTAAGACTTTTCTTCACCTTATCGAAATATGTTTTGTTTTGTTTCTTTCCCACATCAAAATATTCAATTTCATTCTTATTTTTTCTGTACAATATTTGGCGCTTAGCAGAATTTTTTCTGCTCTTTAAAACAATGTCGTGTATAAGAAGCAATATTAAAATTTTTCCTTTAAAATACATCGAAGAGCCAAAACATTATGACCATCCCCACATTCTGCAATGAACTCGCTTGGTTGACATGGAGGGCACGTAATCAGGTGGGAATGATATTTAAATACTACTAATGAATATGAGAAATCACTTTTGCGCTTACTTCTGATGGGATTACTGTCCTCTGATGGGAAAGGTTGCTGATCTAAGCGACTTTGATAGAGAGTAGAATTCAATGGCCCGATGGCTCAGTTCTGTTTGACTCGCGGGATGTTCGTGCCATATTGTTGTTAGTACATATGGAAAGTTCATGAATGACGACGAAGCCATCATCAGACGCGATGGCGTTGAACGACGACGCTTTATCAAAGGAAAATGACGTCGGAGACTCCCCATTTGGTAATACAAAATCGTTGACAGACACTGACTCAGATGACAGCACAATACCATACAGGTCCAAATATCATTATTTCAGAACACATAGATCATCTGACGCTGTGGGATATAAGGCTATGCAGCAAATTCCCCACTCATGTGCTTCTGTTGACCAAGCATCCTCGCCAGCTACTCCTACACTAGGCCCAGGAACATCGTGACTGGACCATCGATCGCTGGGAGAGAACTGCCTGGTCAGATGAACGCGGTTAATTCTTCAACCCACGATGGCCGTGCGTCTAAGTACACCTTCTTACGGGCGAACTCTCGCTCCCCCTTATTCAGCAGGCCGTACAAAGGCCGGTGGTGACGATATTAATCTGTGAGAAACGTTCTCATGGGCGTCTTTGGGACCTGTGGTAGTGGTTGAACAAATCATGAAGGCCGCAGACTATCGGAACATTAGCGCGGAACTGTTGCACCCCTGCAAATGGAGTCTTGGAGCAAGGCAACGCTCCATGATACAAGGCTCGAATTGTACTGGGGTGTTTCCAGGAGGACAATACTGAATTCCAGTTAAGGTCCTAGCAGCCTAACTGAACGTATCTCAATACGATAGAGCAGATTTGGGGTGTCATGGAACTGCAGCTCAGAGCTAAAAATCTACTATGCTGTAATATCCCGGATTTGCGTGATCGCTCCTTGAACATCTGGTATAATCTATCTTTGGCCATATACCAAGGACTACAAGGCGGATGTAGCGTTCTAGCAGGCCGAAACTGGGACAATGCGTTATTAGGTAGGTGTTCATAATGTTTTGCTCTTCAGTGTATACTATCAGAATCCTTTCCTTAACAGTTACTATAAGAACCTGTGTAGGTTATACAGAAGAATTTAGTAAAGGAAGCTTTACAAACGCTATAAAATATCTAATCACAGACCATGTGCTTCAAACCAAAAGAAAGCACACAAAAATGACACGAGTTGAGTTGTTTTATTATATCTTTAATTACTTGTCATGATTATTTTATAATCTTAAGTAATATAAAAAATGAATAAAAATAAATCCATCCATTAAAAAAACACTAATAAAGATAATTTATCTTCCTTAAAATTTACAAATAACCTTAGTTATGGCTAACACTACTTCAAGAACTGCTCTAATAACAGAGAAAAAACAACAAAACTTTAAGCATTCTGTTTGTTTTGGTTGTAACGCAATTTTATGTCAAACTATCGACAAAAGTGTTATGTGTTACTCTTGTGATACAGACGTTTGTTACTCTTGTGACAACTCGCTAGAACCTATTCCATGCATAGCATAAACAAAATATTTAATGTAAAATCGGTCTTATACCTCGAAATCAGAGAATTAGAAGTTTTGTGTAAAAAGTTTAAGTAGTTTTTATGAAATTAAAAATTTAATATGTTTTCTGTTACTCTTGTGACATTTAATTATCAACTAATAAATAAAGCTAAAATTGCATTTAATACCTTAGATAAAACCTTTTAAATATCTATATCTGACGGAAGTAATAATAGTTTGTTATCTTCAATGCATAATAATTTTATTTAAAGAACAGAAGTAAAAAAAAACATATAACTCAATAAGTGGATTTTTATGCTCAACTTTAAATGAATTTTAATACTACTAGTTTCCAGATGGTCTTTATGTAGACTTATTCTTAGGAAATTAAAATTTACAAATTCCTATACAGCAATTCTTTAGCTTTGAATTGATGTATCACACTTATATTTCCGTTTTAAAAAAATTCTGCCGTGGACGTTCCCATATATCCCAAGCTGCGCACACATTTATACGCTGCCATCGAAATACTCAAGGCCAGAGGACACAAGTGTGACGTCATCACTAATCGACCGAGGCTAACGAAAAAGACAGGCTACCGCGGTGCATTCCTCATATCTTTTTTTACAGATCCCTAGAGTGACGCCATGCTCTTTTCATACAACTGCATTGGTGCATTCAAGCATCACGTGACTCCAGCGGTCTGTAAAAAAAGGTACACGTAAAGCACCGCGGTAACCTTTATTTTTCGTTAGCCTCCTCGTAATCGACCGACTTCTCACTAGTGTTGGAATTCACACCGGAAAATTCTCAATAGCAATTTTCTTTTCTTTTATTTGTGGAATATCTATCATCTTATAAAACAATGACTATTTAAACTTACTGGTGAGAATTCGGAATCCCTAAATAAAAATTCAGTCAGATGCGGAATTCCACAGTGTTGAAACATCTGGCTGATTTTTTATTGGGGGATTCCAAATTCTCACCAGCAGTGGTGGAAAATTGGCGCAGAGGAGGAGCCTATTGACACCACTAATTGTTTATTGTCTTCTTCACCTTAATAAAAACTCGGGAATTCTGTCATTAGATAAGCCGAAAAATACTACAAAAATTTAGTGGTGTCAATAGGCTCCACCTCTGTGCCAATTTTCCACCACTGCACCAGTAAGTTTAAATAGTTATTATAGTTTTAAAAGATGATAGACATTCCATAAATGAAAGAAAATTGCTATTCAAAAATTTCCGGTGTCAATTCTAACACTAGTGAGAAGTTGGTCGATTAGTGATAACGCCACACTCGTGTCCTCTGGCCTTGAGTATTTCGATGACAGCGATTCATCCCTTGCTTTTACAACGATTATATAAGAGGGAGAATACTTTTAGAAAATACTGGTATAAAAAATCATGTGACCGCAAAAACACTGAAATAGATTCGCCTACGACAGTCGGCATTTTTGTGTCAACGCATAGACATTGTATTCAGGGGTCTGAGTTCTTACCTGTACGAATATTGTAACCACATGCTCTTCGCAAGCGGACTTTCTCGATTTCTACCTATACCTCTCACTACGCAAAATCTCCTTAGAAATTCATTTTATGTACCATTTTGCGTAGAACGGTTAATGACATCTGACCTTTCTGTTTCTGTTTCAGATGACAATGTTCTTTACGAACTCTAACAGATTTCTGTAGGTCCTGGTTAAATAGTTTCACTAAAAAAGTTTTTGTTGCAATGTAGCGATGATGTGCAGATAAATGTCTAACTTTTGCGTACAACTGCAATCTGTTGTTAAAGTAAACAAAAACCAGACCTTGTGGCGCACTTATTCTTGAAACATTTAGGGTTGCTTCACATCCTGTGGGTGCACTGAAAGAGGGGGTAAAACCGATATGTTGCAGATAAAATCTGACACACTTGCTTTTATTTATTCAACAAACAATTCCTTTAATATGAAATTTGCTCCATTTGCTCAATTTATAGAAAGAAACAGATTTTGTATAATAAGGCCTATATGGTTGATTTTTGAAATACTTCGTTTTATTAACCCTAGAACTACCGGAAATTTTACTCAAGTTTTATAAAAACATTCTACACGAGAATTTTTACTTAAAACTATTTAATTTGTTTATTTAACTTATTATTGTCTGATTTATACATTTAGTTTGTTTTGAAGAAATTTCTGGTTTGAATAAATATTTTGAATGTACATGTCGGGTCCAATGGACCCGTCTGGTAGACGGAAGGTTAAAGATGATTTGTGCATTATTTCAATTATTTGTAGCTCAAATTTTCTCCTATTTTGAGCTGTTGTACGCACACCAGAACATTCTAAAGTGTGTAGCGTAGCATATTTCTAATTTTGGAGCTGGTAGAACTCTACAAATTTGTGAAAAGAAATTCATTTTAACACAGTTATAAATATACACGGTATTTTTAACCAGTACACACTTTAAGGGTAGGTAGAGCACACAGTAAAAATCATTTATTTTATAGGAATGTATGGGACCAAGTGACGCATTGCACCGGGAGGGCAATTACGCCCCTCTTTTAATTGTCAAAATTTCTCATTCATACCAGAAAATTTTTATGCTATCCTTTTGCTGAGATTTCACAATTACTTTAAAAAAAAATTCTTCTTTGAAAATTTTGGTACACTGAGAAAAAAATATGGTTCTGGCATCTGGAGTCTAAATTGTGGCTCTAGAAAAAATAGTTCCATGTCGTCCTTATAAATTCTAGTTCTCTTTGCAAAAGAGTTCTAGAGTCTCCTACTAGAATTCAAGAGCTTTTTCCTATATTCTCGTTGTCAAATCTATTTAAAAATCTCTGCAAATAGATGTGAAAACAAGAGGTTAGTTTTAGTAACTATAATTCTAGTGTATGAAACAATTCCAGAAATCAAGCGATAATTTCTTGCTACTGAAAGGATGCATTATCGTTTCGTCACCTAGAAAACAAGCGATTAAAAATTCTAGGTCATTTCGTCTTTTCAGCTTAGTTATTTACTCTATTCGCATAGCTCGGAAATCTATATTTCTAGTTAAGGGATTCAGAAAATTACTACCTATTCATTCTAGTTCAAGGCGGTGTATTTTTTTTCTCAGTGTATGAAATCGAAATTATTGAATAAAAAAAAGTGCAAAACTGTCAAACTTTTCAAACGAAATAATGAATAAAAAAGATAAAATGTTTATTTACAATGTAGTTTACAAGTAAATAATAATGCATAGTCTAATGAATGCTATTTTGTCATTTCCACCAGTTATATTTTAGCGAAAACTTTGTCTGATTTAATCGGGACATTGCTTATTGGCACCACTTTTTTCAAAAAGAAATATTCACCTTATTTAATCATTGGTAAAATGATACCATAATAAAGCAAATTGCACTATTTTATAAAACTGGTGGGAATCAAATAATCTGAATAAAAAACACAGCCCGTGAATATCACGGAAGCAAGAATTAAGGGGTTCAAGAACCGGTGATAAAAGATTCAAAATTCTGTAAAAGACGCTCATCGCGAAGAATTACGCAGCGAGAGGGTTAAGGGGACCAGGAAAGCTTTATCTCGGTCATGTTAAAATACACCAACTTCAAGTACCTTTTTCTCAGAAGTGGTGAAAGATAGAGGTATAGATTTTTTAGGGTAGTTTGAATAACATGCTTTACGTATTTTAACAGACTATTTTCATTCTAAGTGAAACTGAAAATTAATTATTAATTATTTATTGAAACACGTTTTTAAATTAGCATTTTTGGAAACAGGGTTCGCACGGGTACCGTTATTTTCAAGGCCTAATATCAGAATTTTTTAATAGAAAATTAATGTAGTTTAAACGCACGAAATTTCGCCTTATTTCAAGAGAGATTTTGCATAAGAAAATACTGGTATCGAAGAATTTTTTAGTCATGAAATTCAAGCACCCGTACGAACCCTGGGAAAGATTTTACTGCCTAATATAAATAATTTTCAACAAATCATTCCCTGTGTTAAAGTATGCACTATACATAGCTGCCAACTTTTACGCTTTCCTCTTACCATAAAAAAATTTATAGTAAATTTGATCTTATTTAATCGTCGAAATCTCATAATTAAACAAGATGAAAAACTCTATTAAATTTTAGTGGTACCCAAAAAGCGTAAAAGTTGGCAACTATGACTATAACATAATATAAGTATTTAGAAAAATCGGAGTTCTTAAGTTTAATAGATAATGAAAAAAATGAACACAAACCTGGAAAATAGAAGTTTTGAGAAAAAAATCAATTAAAGCTGTGAAGCAGAGTTGCAGTCAACTACTATTTTTAAATTCTGATTTCTTGATTGGCACCATTTTTTTGAAATAGTAAAATTCGCCTTATTTAATAACATATTAATTAAGGCGAAAACAATGGGAATTTTACTACTTTAGAAAAGTTGTGCCACTCAAAAAATCTGAATTTTAAATAAGTAGTCCACTGCTGTGAAGTGCTCTTAGAAAGAATGAAAAAATCCAACACATTTTTTTATATATAAACGTGTGTAATACATCGTTGAAAAGATAAATGTTTAATCTATTTAATGATATAAAAAAGTAAAAATCGATTTTTTGGTTGAATTTCGCTTACCTGGTCCCCTTAAGATATACAGGGCTTCCACCATGGAACGATTAATAAAGAGGAACTGACATATCATGGCTCGTACGGATACTGTTATTTATCTAGGATAACTACCAGTATCGTCTTAGAGAAAAAGAAATCTAGGTTAAACGCGTAAAATTTCGCCTTCTTTTAAGAAGAGATTTTCTATAAGATAATACTGATGCAGAAAAATTTTCTGGTCTGCAAAATTCAAGGAGGCGTACGAACCATGCACATGCTTAACCCTTTTAGGGACAAAGTACTTGCATTCGTAAAATGCTCAAATAATTTATTGACACCAGTATTTACAAGAGAGTTTATGTGTAAAAAGGTAAAAGTAAATTTTCGCGTACTTAATAAAGATGAAATTTTCATTATAAAATTCCGGTGCCAATGTGGCAATTAGGGATTAAAATTATGTGATGCCGTGACGGCATCACTGCCCTTCAAAGGATTAAAAATAGTGAAGCTTCAACTGTAACCGCTTTCGAATGGGTTGATTACTGCGGGATGACACTTCCACCAGTAAATTTAAATAGAAATTTTCTTCTGATTTAAACGCATTATTAAATGCAAAAATTTCAGTCATAAATAATGCTAGAAACAGATATTCATTTTTACTGGTGGACACTTACTTTGGCGTTACTCAGGCCCTTCGTTTCCGCCATGTTGTGACAACCTAGGCAACCTCCTGTCAGTTTCAGTAAAAAAGATTATAATTCAGGGGCAAACTGAAACCAGTAAAAACAAACAGAATTTTCTCAAATTTGTAAAAAATATTTCCATGGATAAAGCGCTTAAATAAGACGAATTTTTTTATTCAAATTTATTGGTGGGAAGTTTGCCTCGGCGGTAATCAGAAACTGTCAATATGATTTAAAAAAAAAACAGACGCCATCTTGTCACAACCTCCTCAGTTACTTCATTCCCAACTGCTAGTCAGTACAATATATGTCTGCGTCTCCTCCTCTTTATTCATAACTCCATTGCTCCCAATAGTCCATTTTTTGAAAACCAGTAATTTTCCAGAAAGAAATTCGTTGCAGGTTTCGGCAACAATTGCAAAAAAAAAGCTCCTTCTGGTATGTTTCCACGAAAATCATAAAGAAAATTTTTCTTTAAATAAAAGTGGTGTTCAAAAAACGGACCGTGTGGGAGCCCTGGATAGAAAATGCTGACGTTTGGACAATTCTCCTTCATGTGTGGTTAAATCTTGTAGGTCACATATTCTAGTAATTGTGCGGGTCTTGACCACATGTTAATCAAGAGCTAATTAAGCAATTAAACTACATGTTCCTCCCAGATTGACACTTTCACCCCCTGTTGGAAAATGTTACAAGCCCCAACATATTAGCAAGAACTCACAAGTAAAAGTTTAGATGTCGCAAATTTGAGATGCTTGCCTAACATACGATTATGTGGGTCCCGAAAAAAATGACACAAATGTCTCGCGGGACCTCCGATCGGACTCGCGGAAATAATTGAAGATGTACAGGCGAAATAAACGAGGTCAATCCAACAAGAAGTTCCTGAGTCAAATTATTATCTTCAACCAATCTCAACCCAATACCTTAGACATATGAATTTTATAAATTAAAATCACTCAAAAATATAGATAGATTTTAATAAATAAATTATTAATATTAAATTGTTCAACTTGAATAAAATTAAATTTATCTGCATGTAAAAATTTACCTACTGTGTCTTTTGAAGTAAAAATTATTATAAGATTTTATTTTCTGGGAAATATGGTAGTTGAAAAAAAGCATTTTTGTGTTTTTAATCAAACATTCATCTGTTTCTGTAATCTAAAACATAAAAATATTATATTTCGTCTTAAAATCTTCTCAGCTTTATATCACACGAAACAATATTAATTTAAAACTATGCGTACGTTCCTTATCCTTTAGTACGTTTTACACATTTTTATGCTCTTTATGTATTTTCAAACAACAGCAAACTAATTAGCTTAATTAAAGAAAAGTCACGTTTTGATGTTAGAAAAGAGTCTGAAATATTGAATAATTCTCAGAGAAGAACCAATTAAGAGAATGGAAATTCAAAATTTTTGAAACGCCAACAAGTGCTGACAAATTTTAAATTATGTTTGAAACTGCGGTTAAGTTTTCGCAGTTTCAAAAATGAGCAAATGTAATCGCTTTACATATTTTTTTCAAATGTTCGATATTTTATTTCGAATATATTTTCGCCAGAAAGAAAACTTTTAAATTAAAATTTATGAGAAGGAAATTCGGTAACAAGCTTTTTTTTTATATTTTCTTTATTTCAGGTACCTTAAAATACTACTAAAATGGGTCAACAAATTGTCGTCCACAGCTGTTGTATATCTTATTTGGTTAACCCCTTGAAGGCCGACGGTTTATTATATATACCACTCAATTTTAATTCCCAAATGCAACATTTGCACGAAAATTTTTAAATTACGTTTTTCTTTTTATAATGCACGCGAAGAAAAGCTTTTACATGCTTACATATAGTAAATTTGTTTTTAAATCAAGGTATCATGCAATCATTTTAACGTATTGGCAACAGAAGTACTTTGCTCCTGAAAGGGTTAACTCTTTGTGGTCGAGTGTCGGCGAATAGCCGCCCAAGCTTTATATACATGATTATATTTTCATATTATATCCGCTTTACTATATTTAAATGCACATTTTTTAGTAAATTTCTCTTGTCGATGTTGGCAAGGTGCAAGCAAAAATGTTAACTAAAAAAAGAGCTGCCAACCGAATACATTCGTGTAAGAAATATTTTTGCCTGGGAGGAGTAGGGGGGGGGGTAGAGGAGGTTTGATACATAGGGAGGGTTGATACATTGACAATTTTTCTAAACAAATGGCATTAACAGCCATTCTAACACACGTGAAGGATTCTTTTATTTGCTGAAGCCATCATTAGCTGGACTATTCAGTGAACAGGGTTCGCACCGTTCCTAAAATTTTCGCACTTTCGTACCACAATTTTAAAACGATAATATTTATTGCAGAATTCTATTATGGATGTTAAAGGAATCTGCCAAGAAGATTTCTGATTTAAAATACTGGTAGAAAAGTGCGAAAATTTTAGGAACGCTGCGAACTCTGAGTGAGGAAGTGACAACTTTTCTTTTGTTTTAATTTTGAAGGTTTCTGGAATGTCAGTGTAAATTTTTCATTGACTGATTTTCTTTCATAACTCTTATTATTGTGGAGATAATATCTTGTAATTATTTTTTTATTTACAAAGCACATTGTTTGGATTAGTTTTACTAGAAATTAGATTACCATTTTGGAACTGCATTGGTACAAAGTGATTGAAAATCCAATAAGGCATAATAGGGAGAAATGATACATTAGAACTCGGGAGAAATGATACACTTGTATATTTGAAATTTAATAGTTTTTTTAAGTTTGAAAACTAATATAGGACTGTAACATTCATTATTGTTTTACAGCAAGAGCTACTGAAATTGGTAAGGAAGAACAAAGAGACTATTCATAGACATTTTGTAAGTTACATCGAAAAGCAGTGGGATGATAGATGGTTAGTTCGCTTTGTTCGTCATGTAGAAGGGAAAAATTTTAAATGGCCTGAAAGGGAAAATGTTTCTATAATTTACGAAGGGCAAATTGAAAAAAACGTTAAAACTACTGGATTTTATTTATCAAAATGATAGAGTTATTAGTTTTTCTTTTAACCTTTTCAGGGTAACCGTTTGGTGGTACGTTTATGAAACCACTTAATTTTAATTCCCAAACGTCACATTGGAACTAGCGTTTTGGCGAAATATTTTCCTTTTAGTATGAAAGTGAAGTATATCCCTTTTCTTATTTCTAATTAAATTTGTTGGTAAATTCCGGTGCCATTCATTTATTCAACACTTTAGCATTGAAAATGCTTTGCCCCTGAAAGGGTTAAAGGAATCTTAAATATCCTAAATTCACGTTAAATTGTTTGCAAATCAGCAATGTTCACTTCATTTTTCCTTGCAACTAGATCTCTAGGGGTTTTTTTCATTATTTATTTTCTAAAAAGTGTGTTAATAGGATTGTTTATATAACAGCAATAGTTTAAATATTTTTGTAAAAAACATTTCTGAAACAAAAGTATGTCAATGTCACTTCATTTCAAATTTTAATTAAATATTTCAAGAATTATCATAAAAAATTGTATGACGCATAAATTGAATTGTCTGCTTTTCTTTTTTCAATTTACATAACAATGTATCAAACCTCCCTTGCTAGTGTATCAATCCTCCCCAGTAATGGGGAGATTTGATACAGTAGTAGCCATTCAAAATAATTGGGATATATTTTTTGAATGACTATTTTTTAAACTCACAATATTTTTAATAAATGAATAAAAGGTCACTTTATAGGAAAACATGAAAAATTTGTTTAAAAATAGCTTTCTAAGGGTTGTAAAAAATTAGTAAAAAAAAGTGTATCATACCTCCCTACCTCCCCTACTTCGACCTCAAAAATTTCATAGAACTCAGTTAAGTACATTTCTATTCAAGGAGACTAACAATTAACGATTTTTAACAAAATATTGCAATACACAGAATTGATAATTATGATATTAAAATAAAAATGCATACATTGAGACATAAAAGTAACATAAATTCAGAAAACATTGCATATTTTTAGCTATTCGCAACTGTTGAAGTGTTTATTTAACACTCCAGCCGCGGGAAACGCTATTTTCGCGTTCCAGAGGGCTACCTTTTTAAAATTCAGATTGATTGATTCCCACCACTTTTTTAAAAGCGTATAATTCGGCTTCTTCTAGTCTTATTTTATCTGTAATTAAATGAAGTGACTATTTCTACATCAAAAAAGTGGTGGGAATCAAACAATCTTAATTTAAAAAAAGTAATCCACTGAAAAAGTCGCCCGCGGCTGGCGGTTTAACGTAAACAAATATTTAAATTGCATAAATTTACATTTAAACATGTATTTTTATTGACTGCCGAATGCAAAACACAGAATTAATAATTATGGCATTAAAATTGAAACACATACATTTGGACATAAAAGTTACATAAATTCATTTTTTTTCACAGTATTCGCACAATACGTGATTAGGATTTCAGCATAAGATAGGGAGTTGAATGTTCTAAACGTGAAATTTTCCGTTGTAAAAGCACAGGTGCCAAGGATTGCGATTTTGAGTAAAACTGTTTTTTTAATACTATTTCTTTAACTTATATAATCGTCGAAACCAAAGAATCGGCAGTTGGAGGGTTAATCCTCGCTCCCGTGATATTCACGGGCTGTGTCTTTTATTCATATTGTTTAATTCCCACCAGTTTTATAAAATAGTGTAATTCGCTTTATTATGGTATCATTTTACCTGTCATTAAATAAGATAAATATTTCTTTAAAAAAATGGTGCCAATAAGCAATTTCAATTTTTTAAACCAAAATTTAATGCGACCGTTAATGTATTAAACGGAAAATAATTTAGTTTCAAAGAAGGCGAACATTGACATAAAAAATTCCAATAAAATGTTTATAGAGAATCGATATCTGCACATTAACATTGTACGATTAACCTTCTGGCCCAAGCACCCTGTAACCCCTTAATCCTTAAATACATGACTTTTTATTTTGTTTCGAAAAAATTATATATGATTCTCAAAAAGGTTTATTACATAGGAAAAATAATGAAAAAAAAAATCAGAGATACATTTTTCGTATAATGAGTCAACCTTTTCTTATGTTGCACATCTGCAATACAAGTAAAAACTAAAATATTGCAATTTAGTAAATATTTTAACACGTGTGAATCTAAATACCTTATTTTATATGATTTTTTATTTTGTAAAACTTAACCCTTAAATTCATGAATTATTCTTTTAGAATTGTGTTTTATATTCTTATATTAAACATTAGACACCAGAAATTTTAAGATAGATTTTTAAGTTTATTTAGTAGCATATTTTTGTAATTTTTACAGGATTAATATTTCTATATAAATATAGTTGTGTAGGTATGCATCACAATGCATTTAAGGGTTAATTCTTTCTCTCGTGATATTCGCGGGCTGTGTTTCTTATTCAGATTGTTTGATTCCCGCCAAATTTTATAAAATAGTGTAACTGGGTTTATTCTGGTATCATCTTACCTGTCATTAAATAAGGTGAACATTTCTTTTTCAAAAAAGTGGTGGCAATAAGCAATCTGAATTTTTAAAACGTAATTTAATGCTAAAAATAAAACAAGAACAACCTAAATCACATGTTTTGGAGAACTTTGATGAAGACAACGACAAACAAAGAACAACTTAACCCTTTAGTGCGCAGCATTGCATATATGCAAACAACAGTGTTTTGAATTTAATAGATTTTTTTTATTCGTATATACCTATTTCACACCAGAAAATTAAAATAGCAATATCTGCTTTAATTAATAACAGACATTCAGTATTTAAATAAAGCGAAATTAACCATTGAAACTTTCTGGTATAAAGTCAGATTCTCTGAACTGCGTAATTTCTAGAACGTGTTCAATCATGTGAATTAAAGGGTTAAATGCTAAGCTTTATAACATAAATAATTATATAAAATAAGGTATTTGAAAACATACTTATTAAAGTATTTACTAATTTTTAATATTTTAGCGCAAAAAGCCACACGACAGTAGTTTTTACTTATATTGCAGATGTGCAACAGAAGAAAAGATTGACGTATTATATGAAAAAAGTATCTCTGATTTTTTTCATTATTTTTCCTTTGTAATAAACCTTTCGTAGAATCATATATAATTTTTTTTAGAAACAAAACAAAAAATCGCGCATTTAAGGGTTAAATCACAAGTTTTAGTGAAAGATAATGAAGACAACGATAAACATTTTTTCTTTTTATCTTTAAGAATACTTCTTATTCCATATGTTGACTATTACAGTTCCCTTTTAAATCACTTATCAAAGAAAATATTTAAAATATTAATCGCTCAAAAATTTTAATACCGAATCAGTCTGAGCCACATGTTATAGCACCACAACATACATGCAGACTTTCGAACTCATTACTGTTCTAGAATAACTAATTACTTTCACTATTACAATTCAAAGTTCTGTCAGCATCTAAAACTCAAGAATTTTTTAAGCAAATATAAAAATATATTTCACTCCCTTGAATTATATTTATCAAATTTTCCTGTTCGCGGATGATAAATTATCGCAGTACTTTTCATTTTCTTCGTGTCATGACATATTATTAAGAATTCGTTATAAATTATTTGAGTCATTCATGTTTATTTTAATTTCCGTCAGCAACTTATCACGGCAGAATCTTCGTTATGAAATAATATTAAGAGTATGAAGATAATAATTTAAATACTATTAGTATTTTTTTTTTAATATATTAATTCATTTAAAACTATTACTCTTGAAATTTACAACAATGCTATTAGACCTATTCTCTTTAGTGTATTGTATTAAATTTAATTAACATTACATAGGTGCCAACCTCAAACTAATCTTCCGTAATACTTGCGTTAGTTTGAACCTGGTTTAATACGTTTCGAACCAGAATTTTTTTCTAGAAATGAAATTAAGTATGTTCCTTGAAGAAACGCGGAATTAAATAAATAAGCATTCATGAAGTAAATTTTCTGGTTCAAAACGTGGTTAACCTGTGTCAAATTAATCCAGACATTGCGGAAGGTAAGTGGATGGTTGGCAGCTATGACATTAGAACTCCCGGAAATTTTACCCAAGTTTCATAAAAATATTTGACATCAGAATTTTTATTTAAAATTATTTGATTGATTTATTTAACGTAAATCTGCATGGTTTAAATGTAACTTATTTTATGAAAGAATTTCTGGTTCTTGTTGACATTTAATTATATGGTCGGAGTCGGATTGACTCCTTCCGGGCGTTCTAGTTTTAACCCGGGAGAACGCGCGCATACCCAGGGTATAAATGGTTTTTACTTTGCCACCAATAAATACAAATAATAATGTCTTCTTATTTAATCGGAGACGATTTTGCCAATAAAGAAGTTGAAGATTACTTTTTAAAAGATTGTGGTGAATATTCTAAAAACGGTACGCACTGCGGGTCTCCTATGCCCGTCGCGCGTCCTCCCTGGTATTAATATACAATTTTCAATTATATAACAAAACATGTCGGAAATTGTACGTCAAACGTGGCAAATGAGGTGCGTCCTCACTATAGGCTAGTTCAGTTTTGCCAGTGGGCTACTTTTTTTAAATTCAGATTTCTTGATTGCCACCACTTTTTTGAAAAGGTAAAATTACAACCTTTGTTTTCACCTTAATTAATATGGCATTAAATAACGCGCATTTTACCATTTCAAAAAAGTGGTGCTAATCAAGAAACTGAATTTTTAAAAAGTTGCCCATCTGGCAACACTGGGCTAGTTCCATGGGTTTTTGTAGCGTAAGTCACATAGCTGATAACTGCAATGCTTGTTGGCCACCGTTGTTTTCGAAAAGTTTTCTTGGCCTTATTCAATTAATGATATATCTCCTATAAAATAAGTCAAATTTTTCCGTTCTAAAATACTGGTAGGCAAAATCGTAGCATGTGACTTACACTACAAGTACTCATGGAAATAGCCTACAACTAGTTTTATAAATATTCAGATCTTGGTGCAATAGCTATTGCACTCTTATATAAAAATGCATGATTACAAAATATTTTACAATTATATATATTAAATTCAGTACTACGGAAATAATATGACGCCATCTTAAATATGACATTATCATTATGGAAACCTAGAATCATTACCTATCATGGGATATTGTTCAATGAATTATATATGATAGTAATTAATAGAATAATGAAAACTTTTATTAATAGTTTTTTAAGTTTTGATTCGATTTTCACAAAATTCTGCAACGATTATATACATTAAATTTCAAACCATTCGATTGCGTATTTTTGAGTTGTTGTAGGCGGACAGACAGTCAAACGGAAGGACAAGACGACGCCTATAGGTGATACGTATTTATATAATTACGAATGCACCTAAAAAGTAACTTATTTAAAATAAATGTATTCTGAAATCGAGCATTCAAAAGTAAAAGCTTACTTATTGGCATAATTCCCACATATTAATACCCATTAAATACAAAACTTCCGGAATCGACACTGTCTTTCATCAGAGCATGTAGCGCAATTTATTTAGTTTTTGTTTATCTAAACAACATTTGAATTAAATGCAGCTAGCAACATTTATTTGTTTAAAACAGCTATTTCCGAAAACTTATCTTCGTCTAATTTAAACGCAGAAATTCTGTCATTAACTAAAGAGAATATTTCTAATCGAAAATAGCGGTAATCAAGAAAGGGACAATTGTCAGCTATGTGTATAAATAATGATATTTTCATCTGTTATTAAGAAAAAAATATTGAAGTAATAATTAACATGGCAGATATAACTTGCCATTTAAACCAGTGATCGGAGTAGTATCTTTTTTGGCTACTACTATTTCCAAGCAGTAATCTTCGTGATAGATTTGTACGACATTTTCAAGAAAAGAATACTACGCAGTGGTTTATAACAACATTTCAAAAAGAAATCTAAAACGTAATTTATTATTTTAAAATAGTGATAGAAAAAAAAATAAAACCACTCCAACCCCTGTTTAAATTACTATTTATTCTTTTCTAACATGGGGTTTGAAAGTAAATTTTGAAAATGTTTTATCACATTGTCAACGGAGGTACTATAATTTTATGAGGATAATCCGTTAAATATTTAAAACAAAATACAAGCAGAAATAATTGTATAATTTTAATTAAAATAATTGTTTAATGTTTAGTTTAAAAGTTTAATTTTCGTGGAAAATATTTTCCATAATTTTCTTATTAACCCCTTGAGGGGCGGTGGGATAAAATGTATCCCACCTAATTTAAACAAGATTCTCACCAGAAAATTTTAACTAAATTTTATATTTTTAACTTTGGAGGAAAAATCGTTTAAAAAATTGCTTTTCCTTTTTTAAAAATAAAATTTTTCGATTATTCCGGTGAGAATTCAATATTTAGAGACATTTTAGATTGCCCCTCAAGGGGTTAAAAGCCTATATACCATAGGGACATAAGTATTTTTCATAAAAAAAACTCTGTGTTTACTAGTAATTTTTAAAAACTAAAACAATATTAAAACTCACTTTTTTTATTGTTACGTTGTGTCGATAGCATTTAAAATGGAACCAAAGATTCGTCTCAACCACTTGCTCTTGCAACAACAGCAGGGTTGCCAGCTTGGCCTCCAATTTTAATCCAAAAATTCAAATTGTCAAAAAAATTTCGAAAGAAGAATTTTCACTTCCAGTGATCGCTAAATGCCTTTCATTAAATAAAGAAAAAAATACTATTCTTTATTTCTGGTATGAACTCGAAATTTCTTAATAAAAATGGAGACCAATCTGGCAACCCTGAACTACAGTCGATCTCCAGCCAAAGCTTTCAGTTTGGCCTCCATTTTTGTTCAGAAAATTCGAATTCGTAGCAGAAATTAAAAATAGTATCGTTTGCTTTATTTAATGACCGAAATCTTGTGACTATACAAAGATTCTTCTTTCAAAATTTTCGGTGTGAATTTGAAATTTCGAAATAAAAGTGAAGTCCAAACTGGCAACTCTGAATTCAGCTTTTAGTCGTTTCAAGGGAGGTAACCAAAAAAGTTCACATTACAGAAAATTATAATAGAACCCTACTTGTACCCACTTCAAGGGAGGTAACAAAAAACGTATGAATTGCAGGAAATTACAGTAGAACCAAGCTTTCACGTCACAGGAGCAAACTTTCACAATAGAAATTTCACCAACAAATCTGCGTTTAAATGAAGCGAAAATACCTACACTAAAATACTGGTTAAAGATAGTCTCTGCAATAATCGGGGCCTGATTATATTGGGTTGTCTGGAAAGTTCGTTCACATTCATACCCACTGGTAAATATTTTTATATTCTATTCGTACCGCTATTTAAAAAAATACATTTTGTAGTATGTTTCTTTTGCAGATGTTGTCAGAGTATAGGTGAAATATTTTTATTTTTAAAATGTGGTACGAGATGAATTTAAAACTTTTCATCAAATTATCACGTGAGTTGAGAAACAAACTTTTGGGACAAACTTTGACTGTCAGAAACAAACTCCTTGCATCGATTTGAGACATTCTGACCCTCCCTCCAAACTCTCCGGACGTTGTTCCGCCCGACGACTCTTTGTTTCTTTTTCTCAAAAATTTCCTTCGCCAAAAAAAAAAATGGCTCTTTGGATGACATAAAACAGCATCTCGATATTTATTTTGCCATCAAATCACAAATGTTTTGGAAAGAAGGCATTATGAGAGCTCTGGACAGACGGAAGAACGTAGTAGAACAGAATGGCACCTATACAGTGGTGGCCAATATTGCGGGCACTTTTAGGTAGCTTTCATTACAAAAAGTAAAAAACTAGCTAATGCAGTCGTACGAAGGAAAACACTTCGGGAAATTTTGCTATATTTTCGCCAATCATGACCCCCAGATCCCAAAACCACCCTCTGTTGAAATGTTGTCTTATATATATATATGAATTTTGTCATGCTGTAACTCTCAAAATTTTAAGCCGATTTGGATGAAATTTCCCATGTGCATACACTGCAAATAAAAGCGTCTTAAATTTAGACACATATGTGACTGAAAAAGAATTTTAGATACTTAAGTGTCTTAATCTGAAAATTAAGACACTATAGATGTCTTAATTTAAGATACATAAGCGTCTTACTATGACCATGGTGTAAACGAACTGAGAATAATGTCTAAAATATCCTCAAACGTCTTATTTTAAGACACTTCATTGCTTTAAACGTGTCTTAATTTAAGACGTTTTGATTCTTCCGACGTAATAACCACCAGGGGGCACTGGGGCACTGCCAGTCGCGCATGCGTTTTAGATGTCTTCGTTCAAAGTTGGTATACGTTGTAATTCAAACTAAGTTTGTTTTTATGTACGCGTGTATTTTAATTCGTTTTTCGCGGAATGTGAAGTTCTGTGATTTAAATTCGTATTCACTTGGATTATTTATTTATTGAATACATACATCTGACGTGTGTGGTTGACATCAAATGTCTCTTAGAAGCTGTCGTCCATATAAGGGCGGGATAGACACAGAACAGAAGTAGACGACGCTTGAAGATTACACCCGGAAATTCTACAAAGCGTGTGCAATGGACTTAGTGTTAATTCGTATTAATTTATATCAATAATATTGTGTTATTCATCTTCGTCCTGTCGAAGCTAGCAAAAAAAATGAAAATTTTGTCTGGCGGGTCCTATTTTGAGGATGAAACATTTCATTCTTTAAATATGACTAGTAGGATATATTATGGAATTTCGTACTAAAATGATGCAAGCCCTTCTCCTTCACTGGGGTAGTTTTTGAAATTTCAAATGGAGGAATTTTTCTTACCTCTTGCAGCAACTGAAGTAAGTTTCTTTATAGTACTAAAATTAGTGTATTTTATGATTTTATTTATTGTACTAAACAAAATCCTGCATGAAATTTAATTAGTTTTGAATCTATTCGCAAAAAACCCCACTAATTCTAGAAGTATATATTTTTAAACTCATGACGTTGTTTTTTATTACGAATTATATATTCAATGTCATTCTTAGTTTCAATGGATAATTCTTATCTCACAGTAAACGACGGCCACAAGGAAGTAAAGAAAAAAAAATTTGAAAGATGACCTAATGCTTTCTTACTTCCTGGCATAAAACCGCAGATTAAAAAAAGATAAATAAAGTAAATGAGACTCGTCTATTATATGAAGCTGCCTGTAAAAATATACATATGTATTTGATTTGCAATCAACTCTAATACTGATTTTTTTATTATTTTTAATAAAAAAGTAATTTGAAATTTATAATGGGAAAAAGTAAAAACCTATAACTAGATTTCGTATTTAAAATTGTGGTAACTTTATTTATATGCACTTATACGAAAAATACAAAAATGACAGATGTTACTGTATATATTTAAGACGAAAGAAGTTTGGAAACCATAAGTTATTTTTTCCTCATGTTTTTAATATAGAATATGTACTTATTTGTTTTTATTGATAGTTGAATAGCTTTTGTGATTACCCTCTGATCTACATAAAAACTTGCCCATGTGGAAATATAAATTTTTTTTAAACATAATTTTTAAATAAGTATTTTCATTTTTTTGGGGGGGAGGGGAGGATTTTGCATGAAATTTTCGTAAAGCTGATATCTTAAATCTTGCACTGATTATAATGAAAGTTTTGAACTTTTAGAGTAGGACAAGTTTAAAAACGTAAATATATTTAACAAAATACCAAAGTCATTTTTTCCCCAATGTTATTAAAGTAGAATATTTATTTATTTATTTTCATTATTCATAGTTAAATGGCTGTTGTGATTATCAAGTGATGTATATGTAAAATTGCCTATGTGGCAATATATTTTTTAAAATATCTAATTTTTAAATTATGAGTTTTCATTTTTTTTGGAGGGGGGGGGGGGAATTTTTGCAATTTTCGTACATCTGATATTTTAAATCTTTTTCCACATTCAACCGAGCATAATAAATATTTTGAACTTTTAGAGTAGGACAAGATTATAATATATATATATATATATATATATATATATATATTTATTTATCTATGTACCTTAAAAGCCCTTAATAGCGAACACTTCGGGACCGCGGAATTTGTCCGATAATTGGAGATGTCTACTTTTGTGAGGTAAAAATATACAAATATGTATGTCTGCTGATTAAAAAAGTATTCGTTAAATAGAGGTGTTCGCTATTCGAGAATGTCCATTAACCTCCACACCGGATACTCCCGAATACTGGACATCTCAATTTAGACAATTATAATGCAGGGTTGCATTTTTTGCAAAAGTACTTCTTGATTAAAGGATGGGCAAACTGGGAAGTGCCCCGTCCCCCTACGACTGTAGTGCCCCCAAATTTGATGTGCAATATTTGTAAAGCTTATATTTTAAATCTGTTTCGAAATTGTACTGATTATAATCAATATTTTGAACTTTTAAAGTAAAATAAGGTTAAAAACAAAATAAATAAAAAAAATCTAATATTTAGATAAATATTTTTTGTTTTTTAATCTTGTTCTACTCCTGAAGTTCAAGCTACTGATTATAATCAGTACAATGTCGTAAAAGATTTAAATTATCAGCGTAACGAAAATTGTATACCAAAACTGAGAGCACCAAAAAAATCAGGCTGTATTGGGGGGGGGGGGAGGGGCAGGACCACAGCCAAATATTTTTCCAGGATTCAACGTGGTCAAACATGGCTACGTATGATGCTTACAAAAAAAATGGAAGCGATTCAGACGTTTGAAGTGTCTGAAATTCAGACGCAAAAAGTGTCTGAAAAAATTCAGACATTTTAAAATGTCTGAAAATTGAACACTCCATTTCAGACACTTAAGTGTCTGAATTTCAGACATTTTAATTTACGGTGTAGTACATACTAATGTCTCGACCGGTTCGCTGGCCAGCTTCATTCGCCATTTTGTTTCAAAATGGCGGCCATTTGAATTTTTCAAGTTTTTTATGCTTTCTAACATTGTATACTTATAGAAAATGTTACATTTCCCCAAATGCAAACTCTTATGTATCATTTTAAACAGAATGTTAGAAACATTAAAAGATATTTTAAAGAGTCACACAGTGTAAGTTAACAACATAGATCATTTTAAAGAGAAAGTTAGGAAACCTAAAAATTTCCAAAAGTGCCCACAAAATTCAAATTTCCTGATTAAATCAGACAAAGTTTTCGCGAAAAAATAACTAGTGGGAATAACCAAATAGTATTAATTAGACAATAAAATGCATGCCCTAATATTTCTCGGATTGCGCAGGGAGAGGATAAAGGCGAAAACAAGGGGGAATTTTACTGTTTCAGAAAAGTGGTGCCAATCACGAAATCTGAATTTTAAAAAAGTAGCCCACTGGCAACACTGCCAGTATTTGCAAACAAATGTTTTTGGGATTAAATAAAAGCTGTTTTTCACGTTCTTTATAATATTAAAATTTCCATTCAAAAATTCTGGTGCCAACCTGCCATTTAAAATTAAAATTATGTGGTCCGAAAATGAACCACCGCTATTCACAGGGTTAAAAGCATAGCTGCCAACCTTCGTATTCTTTTTAACCAATTACAACCAGAAATTTTGTAACTAAAGAATTAAATTAAGAGCCATATAAAAATAATTTATGGCTGCATATTATCCAGGAATACACTGTAATTCCCTGATGTAACTAACATATCTGTCGTTTCCAATTTTTAGAAACACTTTTTTCCGAATAGAAATGTTAGTTTTTGATAATGTAAGAAATTCTGCGATTAAATAAGACGAAGAATTCTATTCATAAATAGTGTTAGGAAACTTGGCAGTTGTGCAACTAATTAATGAAGACATCCCAACGTGATATCTCTCTGCTATTTACGAAAAACAGTCTCAAACCACTATTTGCGAAATAAAAATTCGTCTTATTTAATGACAGAAATATTCCACGAGAAATTTCGGTTTAAAAAAATCTCACAATTTATATTAAAAAGGGCGCAACTTTGTGGCTTTCAGGCAGCATAACACTTTCAGTAAAACGCCTAGAACATATAGTGTGGAAATTGGCTATCCCTGTAATACTTGAAAAAGGTGCTTAAATATTGTATCCCTTAAATGTGCAACAATGCTGCTGAAATATACAGATCGCAGCGACATCTGCAGGATATTTTCTACAACTGCAAGATATTGCTAGTCTATACAATGTAATATGGAAACGTAATATGGATGTCGCTGCGATCGACATTTGGGATTTTAGCACTATCGTCGCACATTTAAGGGATACAAATTTTTAGTGTTGTTTGGATAGCATAATTCCACACTAGGTATTCTAGACTCTGTACTTTCAGGGATAAAGTACTTCGTTGCTAAAATTTTGAAATGGAAGGTTCACACCAAGAAAGAAATTTAGAATGAAATTTATTTGAAAACAAGTAAACTGTTTTCTTCACGTACAGAATAAATGGGAAATGTTATTTCAAAATTATGGTGTCAATGTGTCATTTAGGAATTCAAATTAGTTGGGATATATTATATCGAATCGCCCTTCAAGGGGTTAATAAGTACCACTAGAACAGGGGGTCAAGATCCCTGTGGTTCCAGGTGTCCCGTTAGATACCACTAATTTTTTAAGAAATAATTGACTTCTTGAATCGGAGAGATTCGATGATTTGGTAAAGCAAAGTTTACTGTAAAATTTTAGTGGTAACCGGCGAGCCACAGTTTGACACCCCTGAGCTAGGCTAAGTAGTTTTCGCAAAATAAAAATCTTAATTTAAATTATTATAAACGAAATTCAATACTATTTTTAGAAGAAATCCTCACCTTATTTAATCGTAGAATAAGCCGAATATTACGCTTCGCAAATAGTGGTCCGAGAAACCTTTTCGCAAAAATGTAGTCAATTCCACAGTTACAAACTTTTCAAAGTTTAGTTAACCCTTTGCACTCGGCGTCGCTTACACAAACTTTATTCGATCGGCACCACTTTTTTAAAAGAAGTTTCATTCAAGTACACAATTTCAAAAATGCTCTAATTAAATAAGGTACATTTTATTTTCCTTTATTACTGATGCCAAAAACAAATTTTGCAAAGAAAGATTATGTCTCTACTCCGGAGCCCTAGACTAAGGGTTAACAAATATATTGCATAATATATTTTACTACTAAATCATAATGTTTTTTGCCAACACACTTTTATTACCGTAACATATCTGACAACTCTTCAGCTTTTTTGTACCACAAAAATTTGATAGAAATTTTTGCCTTATTTAATCAGTATATTATGGTGATTTAAAAACGTAAAACTTACTATAACATTTTTGTTGTACAAAAAAGCGTAAGATGTTGGCAGCTATGCCGTAATAAACAGATAATTAGTTTTTTCTTAATAAGAAGAAAGCGAATATCTGAAAATCAAAATTGGTATTTATATTTTCATTAAAGTGAGTGGATGAATTTTGGGAGATTGAGAAGTGCATTTATAATTATTCAGTTTTCCGAAAAGTTATGATTACGTTTGAACCGTAGCCACGGAAAGAAAAGCTGGGGCCCGTTTAACATCCAGTTTCTAAACATTAATCATGTATGTAGATTTCTTGAACATTTGCAGTAAAAATATGGCAAAAAAATTGTTTGAAAATAGTAGTGTGACATGGACATCCGGAACAGGAAAAAAAGTACTTTTTAAGCATGAGAATGATTATTTAGAAAATCAATACTTCTATATTGCAATTAGTGTTGCCCGGTGTCCCACGTAAATCAGGGCTCGAACACCGCCCCCTGAATACTAGGCCTGAGCGCTGGACCAAAAATGGCGGCTGCCGAAGGCGAATTTTTTTCAGCATGTGTACGGTCCCTTAAATATTCCTACCAATAATTTTTTGAAGTTTTTTCCCCTTCATTTTTCTGAGAATAAACAAGGTACAGAAATCTTTTATAAAATACTGGTGTCTACATTTAAGGGACCGTACCTACGCTAAAAAAAATCCGCCTTCGGCAGCCGCCATTTTTGTGTCATTTTTGTGTGAGCGCTCAGGCCTAGTATTCAGGGGGCGGTGGCTCGAAGTGCTGGGGACACCACTGATTTTTAACAGTTTATTTTGCCATCTTTAATCGCATATAATTCCGCCATTAAATATGGCGAAAAAAATTACTTTAAAGTACTGGTGTCCAGAGCATTTGGAGCCCCGATTTACGTGGTACACCTAGCAACACTAATTACGATAGCTAAACGTGAGATAAACATTAAAGTTATAAAATTTAAAGTTTAGACTCTCAGACATTGAAGTAAAAATGCAATTTATGTGCATAAATGGAAAACACGCCCACATTTGTGTGTATTAATTGGGTGTAATAATTAATATTTGTTTAAATTGTTCTTTAGAAAAACTGACTATATACAAAATATGTAAAAGTTCATTTTTATTCTTCTAAATACAACACCTTCTTTCTATAAATAAAATGAAAATTTTAATATTAAGAAATCGTTTGCTATGTTTAATTTTCAAAATATTTATTTTCATGGAAAACAACTGCGAGAGCGCCTTAAGCTGCTCCAATTCGTAAGATAAGGTAATGAAAGATTTAACAGCAGAAACAAAGAAACATACTAAAAGAATTTTTGAAAATACATAGAAGATATTCCCTTTCGAATATTTCTCATTAGATACTGACAGTTTAATAGTACGAAAAATTTTTATGCATTTAAAATATCACAAATAGTTAAAAAGGAAAATGTATATGTTTTAATACTGTTCTTTATCTTAAAAAATATTTAAAGATAAAAAATGAATAAACATAAACATATTTATGTTTAAAATTTATATATTTCTTTAAAGATATAATAAAAATATACTTCCTATCTTATGATTTCAAAGAAATGTAGATATTTTTAATTTAAAGCACGTTCATCACATTGGAGAGATTTTTTCTCAATTTCTACAAAATGCCTTCTATATGCATATCTGCATTACTTTTTTATTTAACGCCTAGCAACCACTGTATTTATATAGAAATATTAATCCTGTAAAAATTACAAAAAATTATGCTACTAAATAAAGTTAAAAATCTATCTTAAAATTTCTGGTGTCTAATCCTTAATATAAGAATAAAAAAAACAATTCTAAAAGAATAATTCATACTTTTAAGGGTTACGTTTTATAAAATAAAATATTATATAAAATAAGGTATTTAGATTCATACTGTTATCTAGTCAGACCGGCTTTACTTGTCACTTATGGCTAATATGGGTTTAAAACTTTACGTAAACTTATATTGATTTAAAAGCTTTTCTTTCTACATTTTAATGCTTATAGAACTTCTTTACTTTAAAAGCAATATCTTCATTACCTGGAATATAATGTTAATTGTTTCCTATAATGTAAATTAATTTAAAAGAACCGACATTAAACTTAAGTGTTTCATAGATGGCGTTAGCTGTTCCGTAATCGACTATTCTCAGGCCTACCCTTTTATATAGTAGAATCGTCCAGTTCAATTTTTTTTTCTTCAAAGGTATAAATTTCCTTTCGATAATCAAACGCCGCGCTCTCACTTTTCTGTTCGTTTCCTTACAGTTATCGTTATGATTTTAATATGTTTGTGTTTAAGTTACAGAAAGATATTTAGTTTGAGTTTCACGATGTTTTTAGAAGACTGTTTTAGTTATGATTTAAATTTAAGCTGTTTTGAAAAGCTCCAGGTGTATTGAAGTTTAATCCTCTTTTAACCAAAGTTGTTTTTAATGATTTACTTAGCTATTTGAAACAAAGTTGGCTCTGAACACTTTTCAACTTAAAGCTGTTTTTTAAGTATTTTTATGAAGTATACATTGAATGAAATGGAATTTAAATAAAGAACTCTCGTCAACAATATTTCACTTTTCTATGGTTTATAAAGATTCAACACATAGTTTTATTACAGGTATCTTCCACAGCACGTTTAAAGTTTCTCTGCTGATAGCAGTATCAGTGTATATCAGACCAGTGTTGCCAGTGGGCTACTTTTTTTCAATTCAGATTTCTTGATTACCACCACTTTTTTGAAATGGTAAAATTACCTTTGTTTTCTCCTTAATTAATATGGCATTAAATAAGGCGCATTTTACCATTTCAAAAAAGTGGTGCCAATCAAGAATCTGAATTAAAAAAAGTAGCCCATCTGGCAAAACTGTATCAGACCTATATTGATACAGGTTAAGACATACTTATTAAAATATTTACTAATTTGCAACATTTTAGTTATGACAGTAGTTTTTACTTGTATTGCAGATGTACAACATAAGAAAAGGTTGACGTATTATACAACAAATATAGCTCTGATGGTTTTCATTATTTTTCCTATGTAATAAACCTTTCTGCGAATCATATATAGTTTTTTTCGAAATAAAACAAAAAATCATACATTTAAGGGTTAAAGAACCAAATATTTCACATGTATTCCATCAATTTCTGTAATAAACACAATTTAAGAGGATAAAAAAGCGCACGAATGTAAAGTACGTAATTTCTGGTTGAATGGATATCATTGTACTACAACGTTAATACGAGCCCTTGAATTTGAGGACCATTATTTTTTAATAATAACTTTCGTTTGTTCAAACCATAATTTCTGTCATTAAATAAGAAGAATTTTATTTAGTCAGAAAGAGGGATACGCGAATTTAAAGGTGCTCTGGGAACCTGCAGTATATGCAGGGCTCCCACTCGGTCCATTTTTTGAACACCACTTTTATATAAAGAAAAATCTTCTTTATAAATTTGGAATAAACATAGCGTAAACTGCGTTTTTATTGCAATTGTTGCAGAAACCTACCACAAATTTCTTTCTAAAAAATTACTGGTTTTCAAAAAACGGACCAGTGGGAGCCCTGTATATGTAGCATCTTTCGATTCTACCAATATTGAAGAGCAGGATCGTAAGGCTCTTAAGGATTTTAAGGCATCGTAAGGATTTTAAGGATACACATCGTTAAAAATTCACAGACATTAAACTCTAGGAAAATGATATACCACATTCTCTTGATTTTCTTGTTAAGTCTTTTGTCTTCACGAAAGATTTTTATAAAACATTCTTTTAGTGAATAATAAATGCAAAATGTGTCGCAAAGACGATAACGTATGTTGAATAGTCGAGTAAACTTCAGAGTTCACTGTACTACAGCGTTTAGTATACCTAGTGTGGAATACCTAGTGTGCTATCCAAACAATGCTAAAAATTTGTATCCCTTAAATGTGCGACGATACTGCTAAAATCCCAAGTGTCGATCGCAGCGACATCTGCAGGATTTTCGTATTACATTGTATAGACTAGCAATATCTTGCAGTTGTAGAAAATATCCTGTAGATGTCGCTGCGATCTTTATATTTCAGCAGCATTGTTGCACATTTAAGGGATACAATAATTTAGCGCTTTTTTAAGTATTACAAGGATAGCCGATTTTTACACTATATATTCTAGGCACTATAACTGTACGGAAAAAGTCTTTAATGTGTGGTCTGCGGGCCACCAAACTACCGCTATTTTAGATAAGGAAAATTGATTTGTTTAATGGCAGAATATTTGCAATTAATAAAGTCAAAATATCCCTTTCAAAATTTGTGATGGTAAATGAATTTCAGGCAGAAAGGTTGACAATCCCTATATATATGTGTGTACTGTAATGAAAAATAGCTTAACTGTGATATTACGAGAATAAAATCTCTCCCATATTTGATTTGCTTGGATTAATATTCCTCAACCTGAATAGAAAATCAGAAAAGTAGCACAAACCTTTTCTATTTTGCAAGTACAGCGTGCATTGCGCGCAAGACAAAGTGTCTGTGTGTGACAGTTTTCCATATTAACTCTTTCAGGGGCAAAGTACTTCTATTCGTAAAATACTGAAATGATTGAGTAATATCAGAACTTACAAACAAATATATTAAAAAATAACTAAATGCTTTTCTTCACGTACTTAAAAAAGGGAAAATTTTCATTCCCTTTTGTTGTGTGTGCCAGTTTGTGGTGCCAGTGTGCCATTTCGCTATTAAAACTAGGTAGTACAAAAAATTAACCACCACTCTTCAAGTGATTAACGTCTTTATTACAATGTAAAAATGCAATTCACCTGTGTTCAACTAAATCCATGAAACTATTAATAAAGAGGAAATGACATATCCCTAAAATTGTGAAACTTCAACTGTAACCGCTTCCGCAGGGCTTGATTACCGTCGATGGAAACTTCCACCAGTAAATTTATATAGATTTTTTTCTGATTTAAACGCCTTATTAATTTAAAATTTCAGTCACAAATAATGGCAGACTCAGGTTTTAATTTTTACTGGTGGAGGTTTACTTTCACTGTAGTCAGGCCCTGCGTTTCCGCCATATTGTGACAACCAGTAAAACAAACGACTGTTTTACCAGACAAACTGACACCAGCAAAAACAAATACAAATTTTTACCATAATTGTGAGAAAATATTTCCACGAATAAGATTCTTAAATAAAACGAAATTTTCTATTCACTTTTGCTGGTGGAAAATTTGTCTTAGCGGTAATCGGAACTGCAGATCTCATTTTAAAGAAAGCAGCCACCATCTTGTGACAACCTCCTCAGTTACTTCATTCGGAAATAGTAGACAATACACCATGTGTCTCCTCCTCTTTATTCATAACTCCATTACTAAAGCTGCTTTTAAGTAAGCATTCTCTCGTCAATATATGGAGAAACAGCCGAATTTCAATAGCGATGTCACCTCACTCACAGTCGTACGCTGCGCCTTCTGGTGGACAAGGTTTAACTGTACGATGAATTAGCGCAAGAATCAGTGTTTCCGTGGTTTGATTTTGGAAACTTTGAAAGGATATATTTTTTTTTACTTTACAAAGATAATCACGAAAAGTTAGTCACTAACCTTTTTCGGGACAGGTGATGCATATATGCATCGTCAAAAGGTGCACGTAAAATTTGTTTTTCGCACCATTAATAAATTAATATAATATTTGACTTTTTTAATTGAAGTATTTATTGTTTTTCCACAAATAAAGGGAACTGTTTAAAAAAATCGGTGCCACACAAATTAAATTTATGTAAGGGATGCCGTCTAGAAAGGGTTAAATAGAGAAAAAAATATTTTTTAATATCAAGTATGAATTTGGCATTACTGAAAAAAAGGAAGTAATATTTCCCCCTTTTCTAGTGTTACATTATCACTTGAAAGACTTAGAGTTATTTATTGCTAATAAATTTAGCTAAAGAACAAAGGTGGAACTACTGCCGTCCAGTGTTGCCAGTGGGCTACTTTTTTCTAATTCAGACTTCTTGATTGCCACCACTTTTTAAAACGGCAAAATTACCTTTGTTTTCGCCTTAATTAATATGTCATTAAATAAGGTGCATTTTACCATTTCAAAAAAGTGGTGCCAATCAAGAATCTGAATTTAAGAAAAGTAGCCTATCTGGCAACACGGCTGCCGTCACAGGGCCATTGAAATCCCTGTCCTCAAAATGGCGTTGATATGATTTTTTGACATGTTCCAGTTTATTGAATAACAGCGCGTACACTTTAAGCAGCTTTTTGAGAAAAACTGATTTTTTTTTTTTTTTTTTCACGAATGTGTGTTTTTGAAAGTCCAACATGCATAGATAAACATGCGTGCTCTCAGCGTAGCACGTGTTAAGTAACAGCTTGTAAAATATCAAAAACTGTCAATTGCTACGATTTTTTGGCACCAGTGTGTCCGCAGATAAATTATCTCCTTATTTAATCAAAGAATTCTTCATTAAGATGAGGTAAAAAATATTTTACGAAAAATTTGGTGGCTAACAATCGTAGCAGTTTACAGCATATGCATACCTGAAACTTCTACATATATAAGGTATGATTTACATTAACTCTATGACTTTGCTCTGGCGAAAATATTGTCAAACGTATTCAATTTTAATCAGCGCTAATTTAAACTTCAATTCTTCTCTTTCACT
The DNA here is from genome assembly GCA_963932465.1 of Maratus speciosus. Lineage (NCBI taxonomy): Eukaryota > Metazoa > Arthropoda > Arachnida > Araneae > Salticidae > Maratus > Maratus speciosus. The sequence goes on along the minus strand of OZ010796.1, from coordinate 269,063,418 downwards.
TAGGGTAACAAAATTTTATAACGCTAATTTTTATGGCTTTCATAACTTTAAAATTTGTAACTGTCTAAGTTTATATATATATAGTTTGTCGCACGAATTTATCACCTCCCTAAAATATAATAAGTGTTTTCAATCAGAAACGGCGGTATTTTGGTGAACAGCATTCCGCGAATTTCAGGATGCCCTCAAAATATGAAACCATTTGGTCGCCTTATTTTCGGATATCCTAGAAAACGTCCATGATTTCATTAAAAATGAAGAAAATACTAAAACGCGAACCGAAAACTAAAGATTTTTGTTTAATAATTAGTTTAAATTCTAAAAAATACTATTGAAAAATAAACCCATAGTCCAGTAGTATATACTAGGCGGGCCGCATAGTTGCTACTTTTTTATGAAAGAAATCTCCGCATTTATTTATCTCAGAATTTCTGTCATCCAATAAGGCGGGTGTCAATTTTTAGAAATTGTGGTGAGAGGAAATTTTATATAAAAACTAGTGAGTATGTACCACTGCCATAGTAGCGCAAGACTTCCCCAAAACAATTTTAACACTAGAGGTACCGTGAGCCGTGATTTTGAAGGCTACCATATGAATATGTTTTGGTTCAAACCAGGAATTTCATTAAGAAATAAGTTTCAAAGATACAAAGAATAAATATCTTAAATAATAAAGTTAAACTGTTTTAAATCAAAATGCCGGTGTGAAATATTTTTATAAAACGTGACTCGGATTTCCGGTAGTTCTAGTGTTAAAATTAACCTAATGAAAATCAAGCTGTAAAATATTAAGTTTATCCTCTTTCCATTGGCTTTATGAAGGTAGATAGAAGTCCTTATTTTTTAATACCTCTGTCTCCAAATAGTAGAACTAAACGTGGAGAAAAAAAACCTTAAAACTTAAAACTATAATTTGTCTTATTTATTTACGGAATTCTGCTATTAAGGGGGGAGATCATATATAGCAGTTCGATATCGCTTGATTTTAACACAATATTAAAAAATTCTTTGGAGCTGTAAATATTTCTTCAAATTAAACTTTTTTTAGAATAAATTGTACAAATCTTTATTTGCGCATTCCTTTAAATAATTTTAATGATACATAATTAGAATTTAGTTTAATTAAGACATGCTAATTAAGGATTTTTAATGACATACATGTGTTTCGCGCAGGGTTATAAAAAATATATTCGATATATCCACTTAATGTTACATATATATATTCTTAAAATATTATACTTTAACTTCAATCTAAAAAAATAATCAAGTTTAGAGATGAAAATATTTTTTCCTGGCAACTAAACCATAAAACGCAAAATCTATAACAAAATTTCAATAAAAATTAAAAAATAAATAAATAAATTTCAGATACTTACTTAAAAATAGGTATAGGTTATAAAGATATGTAAAATACAATATAATACACAATTTTAAGTTTCTATGTTGCTTAGTTTTGGATATAGGATGCGCATAATGTCAAAAATATCTGAGTTGAAAAAAATGACTTTTAAATTAAAATTTACCTTGATTTGGATAGGAATCGCTCCACGTGTTTTTATCATAAAACCAGTTTTAATTGGAGTATCGCCATAGCTCGGTAACACGTTATTCTTCCATAATCAGGGTTGCCACGCTTCAGGGAATTTCCAGACCAGGTAATTCTTTGGCACCAGTACTTTTTCACTGAGAATCTCTCTAGGCGAAATTTCATACATGCAATTCGGATGTAATTTTCTATTAAAAAATATTGATATTTTGACTGGAAAATTCCCTGGAGCGTGGCAACCCTGATAATAGACAAAACAAAAAATTGACTTTTTAAAAAGTTTTTATCCCCCTTAAATAAGGTGAAGATTTCTATTCGGAAATAGTGCTACACTATAATAAGTACGTCTACGCATCTTCTGTATGTAAAAATAAAATTAATTTAAAACATCTTTTCTCCACATCAGAATTTTAGTTGCGAATTTCTTTACTTTCCTAAAACGCTCTATGTTGGCAACTGCATAGCTGCCAATATCGTACGATTTTTTGTACCACAAAAATTTTATAGTAAATTTTTCTTTTTAAATTGCCGTTATCTGCCGATCAAAGAAGGCAAAAAAATTCTATTAAATTTTCGTGGTTCAAAAAAGCGGAACAGTTAGCAGCTATGCAACTGCTCATTGGTTTGGTAAGTTTTCTCCACTAATGTTGCAAAAAAGTTCCCATATCTTGTTATCAATTGATGAATACTTTTGAGCAATTATTCACAGTATTTAATTTCCCTATTTATATATTAATCTTTACATGTCACAATGCTATGCTGCACCATTACAAAAGCTATACGCTTATATATATATATATATATATATATATATATATATACCGAGTGTCCCAAAAATGACTGATGGATTTTAAAATTCAATAACTTACAAACAGTCACAGATATTAAAAAAATTCTTGCAGGAGTGTTATGTAAAATGTCAGGAGACTTTATTCTCAGTTTTAGTTGCAAATATCATCGACAGATGGCTCTGCAAGCAATAACTGCTAAATCCAGGTTCAATTTTTCGGCCTCTCCTTTCTTCCATGCGAAAAAAGGAGATGCATTGAATGGAACCCGAAGTTCCAAAAATCGGGTCTGGACTGAGCGCCTATTGCTCACAGCGCAATCTATTGTTTGAAATTCGAACTAAAATCAAGAATCATTGTAAAAAAAAACGCCTGACATCATGTACAACAATCCTGCAAGAATTTTTTAATATCTGTCACTGTTTGCAAGTTATTGAATTTTAAAATCCATCAGTCATTTTTGGGACACCTGGTATAAAATACATTAAACAAATTACTCACAGATGAAACTGAATATTTGTCCCGGAAAAATGGCGCAAAAACATTTCAAAACAGTATTTCCAAACAAAAACCTTTGTGGTACAGGGTTCGTACGCTTCAAGGACTTTCAAGGATGTGTTACCAGAATTTTCGTAGAGTAATATTTGCCTTATTTAATGAAAAAAAATTCTATCTTTAGATATAGCGACCAGTACGTAACAAAATTTCTGGTACTGAAACTGAAACAGCTAAAATCACCTGGTGCGGACGAACCATGCGGTAGATTCCCGCAATACTTGCAAAAGATTATTGTTTGGAAAAACTAATGTTTGATTTTTTTATATCATTTCTTCCACAGCAAATGACCAATCCTGCCTATATAGAAGGACTGTCCAACCTGACGCGTGAAGTACCAGAAATTCCTAATGGAAAAATTCGCTTTATCTAATCTCAGAATTTCAGTTAAGGCGAAAAATTCTGTAAGAATTACCTTCGCGGACCCCCGGTTAGACAGCTCTGCTATTGTGAATGTAATTCATATTGAACATTAAAAGTTTCTACGATAATATCTATAACTTTGTGATTTTTTTATTTTTTATTTATTTATTTATTTGGAAAAAATACATATACATTTATATTTCTGCATTCTGTGACATTAGTCCAAAACAATCAAAAAGTTTTATTTGTCTTCTACACATATTTATTTTCTGCAATACATTTTCAACAGATATATTTTAAAATGTTTAAAGAATGGGGCAATTCGATACTCCCCTATAACGAAATATACTTCATTAAAGTTCTGAAAAATATTCTTAAGTTTAAGCCATTTTCGGGTAATATTTTTACACTATTTTAGAAATTAATTAACGTGGCAAGCTCTTTTGAAATGTGATCCAATTACAGACACTTGTTTCTTGGAAGCAGAATTTATACATTCACAAACACTTTTATTTCAGCTATAAATATTTGAAGTAATGGTTTTTCGCATTTTACTGTTTTTGTTAGTACCAAAATTTGTTTCGTTTCTCTTCCATTTTTCTTTTCTTCCTGAGTCACAAACAGTGTTGCCAGATGGGCTACATTTTTTAATTCATATTCTTGATTGGCACCACTTTTTTGAAATGGTAAAATGCGCCTTATTTAATGACATATTAATTAAGGCGAAAACAAAGGTAATTTTACCGTTTCAAAACACTGGTGGAAATCAAGAAATCTGAAATGAAAAAAAGTAGCCCACTGGCAACACTGGTCACAAGTCTAGAGCTATTATACCCTGTATCTCAACCTTGAAATTCATTTTAAAATGAAAGTTGTTATCCTTGATAAATATTTGTGCTGCCAGGTGATTAACCCATTTACCCATTTGCATCGAAAGTGCATATATACGTCTATTTCGGAATTGTTTTTAATTCAGAAATTTCAAAAAAAGGATTTTTAATTATTGCAATTACGAAACGGCTGTCATTACATAAGTAAAAACTACTATTCACCATTTCTGTTACGAATTCGGACTTTCTCATTAATGAAGAAATTTTTTAAATGCACGTGCGAATAATGGAGTTATGAACAAAGAAGGGGAGACATATATTGTACTGAATAGCAGTTGCGAGTGAAGTAACTGAGGAGGTTGTACCAAGATGGAGGCTGTTTTATATATATATATATATATATATAATTATATCAGCAGTTTCTGATTACCGCCGGTGAAAACATCCCACTAGTAAGTTTGAATAGAAAATTTCGTCTTATTTAAGAATTTTATTACAAAATTGTAAGATCAAATAAAGCGAAATTTATCTTTCAGAGTTTGTGGTGGCAAACGACGTTCAGCTAATAAATTGAAAAACTTAACGTTATAGTTTTGCCGGTTAATGGGTTAACTCTTTAGTGCGCAACTTTGCATATATGCAAACAATGGAGTTATGAATAAAGAGGAGTGTGGCGGTGTTTTCGTATACCCAGGTTCACAATATGAGTAAGAGAAAAAAAACTCCAACACAAAGTTTAGAGGACTTGCATCTTTATTATGAAATACCTTTTAACGGAGGGCCGTGAACAGTATCAAGTGGAACGGGGAGTTTCAATAACTGCCCGACGGCGGACGCCCCACAGCGCGGCCTAATTTGCAGACTACATGGCTCGAGGTCAGGAGCAAAAGTGAGAAGATTTTGTTACCAATACTTACAGATTGGCGAACATTATTTAGCCATATGTAAGATATTTGGCGAAAAACAAATTGGATAGACAAAACAATCATGAAGTTTTACATTGAGTTAAAAACTATGCCATGGCGGGCTCTTTAAGGTTACACTAAAAAACATTCCAGCGGTAAGCAGGGAGTCTTAAAGAAATAGGAACACGTGATTTTATATGCACGTTACAGATATAACGCCAGCTGAAAATTAGTCAGCAATGGGCATATGGTTTGTGTCCGACAAAGTACAAGGGTGAGAATTGAATACAAATGCAAGCCCAGAGGCTGGGAAAATATGCATTACATATCGTCGGCTGCGAAGCGAAAAGACATTAACTTGTATTTTATTCTTTTATTTTTTTTCAACGAAAAATTGCTGTGGTTAACATCTTTTCCTATCGTGTGAACTTGAAAGACAGAGAAAGGAACCGAGATAAATGATGTCTGCATTTAAAAAGAACTTTAAAACGTAAAAGTGAAACTTACAGTGGCGATAGGGGGGGGGGGGGAGAGAATGACTAAAGACATAAGAAATTAAGTATAAAATGTCAAATTTAAAATAAATATTTTATTTGAAGGGGCGGAGGGAGAATAATGACAATTTATAATGAACCAGTACGGTTAAAAGTTGATTTTTGAGGGGAGAGGAGGAATAATGCATATATAACGGGAAAGCCGTTATAAGGAGGAGACATATAGTGTACTGTCTACCAGTTGCGAGTGAAGTAACTGAGGATATTGTCACAAGATGGCGGCTGCTTATTTTAAATCAGATCTTCAGTTTCTGATTACCGCCGGTGCAAACATCCCACCAGTAAAATTGGATAGAAAATTTCGCCTTATTTAAGCGTCTTGTTCATGGAAAAGTTTCTCAAAAATGTCGTATCTGTTTGTTTTTACTGGTGTCAGTATGCCTTGTAAAATTTGTTTCCTTGGTTGTCACAATATGGCGGAAACGCAGGGCCTAATTACCCCCAAAGTAAACTCCTACCAGTAAAAATGAAAATCTGTTTCTACTATTATTTATAACTGAAATTTTGCAATAAGAAGGCGTTTAAACACCTTGAAATTTTCTATATAAATCTATCGGTGTAAGTTTCCACTGGCAGTAAACAACTCCTGTGATAGCGGTTACAGTTGAAGCTTCACTATTTTAACCCTCTGTCTACCAGAAGGGTCCAATGGACCCGACATGTACATTCAAAATATTTATTCAAACCAGAAATTTCTTCAAAACAAACGAAATGTATAAATCAGACAATAATAAGTTAAATAAACAAATTAAATAGTTTTAAGTAAAAATTCTGGTGTAGAATGTTTTTATAAAACTTGAGTAAAATTTCCGGTAGTTCTAGGGTTAAGAATATGTCAGTTCCTCTTTATTAATAGTTCCATGATGCAAACAGCAGTGTTTTGAATTTAATAGATTTTTTTTATTCGTATATGCCTAATTCACATCAGAAAATTAAAATAACAATATTTGCTTTAATTAATAACAGACATTCTGTTTTTAAATAAAGCGAAATTAACCATCTAAACTTTCTGGTATAAAGTCAGATTCTCTGAACTTCGTAATTTCTAGAACCCATTCTATCATGGGTATTAAAGGGTTAAAAGTTAAGCTTTATAAGATAAATGATTATTATAAAAAATAAGGTATTTAGAGACATACTTATTAAAATGATTACTAATTTGCATTATTTTAGCGTAAAACAGCCACACGACAGTAGTTTTTACTTATATTGCAGATGTACAACAGAAGAAAAGATTGATATATTATATGAAAAATATATCACTGATTTTTATCTTTATTTTTCCTGTGTAATAAACCTTTCAGAGAATCACATTTAATTTTTTTCGAAACAAAATATAAAATCGCGCATTTAAGGGTTAAGGATAAATCAGTTCCTTTTTATTAATAGTTTCATGGTGCGAATGAGTTAACCGACTGAAGGGCAAAATAATTGTGTTACATAAATCTTTAAATGATTGAATGTCATCGGAATATACAACAAAAATTGATTTGAAAATAAATGCATTTATTCACGTACTTTAGGAATTCAAAATTTTATTAAGAATAGTGCTTTTAATAAGTGATTTGTGATTATTTATACCGCAATTGAAATCAATGGAAAAATTTAAATGCGAAACAAAATCACAAAGCTTTCTAGCAACAAACTTTTAACATGATTTATTTAAATTCAACGAATTAATAAGCATTTTTTCTTAAAGTTAAATTTAATTGCGTAAAAAATGGATATTATATTAAATAAAAAATAATTTGAAATTATTTAACTCTTGTAAGTTAAGGGAAATATATTATACAACACCTGGTACAGTGAAAGACAAAGGTTTATGGCGACTATACGTTTTATACATATTAACAGGCCTTGGAGCCGCCACTGTTTTGGCCACCACAAATTTTTATAATTACTTTTATGGCAGCTTACAACAAGAATTGCAATAAAGCTCACCACGAAGCGGGTTACTTTGGAAAAATTCCAAGATAAATCTAAAAGGAAATTTTTCGTAAGGAAATAGTTGTGGCAAAGGTTTTGATTTAAACACTATAAAAAAGACCGCTCCGAGGCCGGTATTAAAGGTATGATGTTAAACGCAATTATTTTACTGTGTCACACGTTAAAATAAAATATACTATTGGGATCAAAATTTTAAGAGACTGCTTTCCAATTTGACGCGTTTTTATATAAAAATCAACCAGAACATTCTACTATCTTTTTGTTTTACCTAACTGCACAAACTGTGTCAACAAATAAAGCAAAAGGTACTATTTGAAATATCCGGGAGGTATTTTAAATAAAACACAACTAATTTGGCAGTACTGATCAGCACGATCACCCAAATTTTTTATCCTATTAACTCCGTAATTCCAGGTGTACGTGACTGTCACGGGTAGTGTAGGCTACTTTTTTTATTCAGATTGTTTGATTCCCACTAGTTTTTAAAAATAGTTTAACTGATTTTAATCTCGCACAATTTTATCTGCCATTAAATAAGGTGAATGTTTCTACTTGAAAAAAGCGGTGGCCATCAAACAATCTGATTTTTTTTCAAAAATAGCCTATACTTATAGGGCGCGACGCATAATCCCTTGAAGGGCGGTTGTTCATTTTTGGACCACTTAATTTTAATCCCTAAATGCCACATTGGCACCTGAATTTCAGAAGGAAACTTTTCCCTTTATTATTTGCCTTACAGTATGTCGCCATTTCTGTGTACTTCTTTGTGCTCTTCTTTTTATGCAGTTCTTCATAAGTTGAATTTTACCTATAAACATTTCAGGCCGTGTTGGCATTCCTGTTTTAATGTTATTTAGTTTATATTTTAGTTGGTGAGTTACCTTTAAACCATCATTTTTGTTATTTAGTTGCATGGTTACCTTAAACATGCGTATTTTGTATTTTTTGTAACATAGCGAGTTGCTATGTATTAGCATATTTGAATTTGCCATTGCTTCGCTTTAGTAAGTTTTTATGATGCCGTTGATCAGATCCGTTTTCAGGCTGTGGTAGAGCTGGATAGTGGTGGGCTCTTTTTTCTCGCCAGGAAATTTGCTCTATTAACCTCGCAGTTGGCGTCCTGGTTGGGTGTCCCAAGTACGTGAAGAATTCACGTACAGAATTCACGTAGTCTATTGGATCCAATAGATTAGGATTCTGTTTCTTAAAATATACATTTATAGTTTGTAGACCTGACATACGGTGGTAGATGTTTATAAAGGATAACTCTTTTCTGCCTCCGGTGGTGCACATTTGTTGTTTTGCCATGCATGTGTTAGTTCACAGTTAAAGTAACTGTCTTTTTTATTTCGTTATTACTTTTTATGAACTAGTGGACTTTACTAGAATCAAGAACTTTTTTATTTGTTATATATAGAATGTCGTCAAGCCAAAACTTTGTTTGTGAAGTTTGTCTGTTAACTTGTCTTGTAATTTTTTTTTTCATTTTTTATTTTCTGTATCTATCTCAAGTGACTTCACTTCGGTATGTTGATTTTTTCTTTGAATAACTGCCGTTTTTCTGGTTTTTCTGGGCATGTTGGCTTGGCGGTGGTTTCGTTTGGTGGTGGAGGGGATTCTCCTCCGGAGCATATAGCCTATGCCAAATTTGGTAGGCGCTCCGGTTGGGTGATCAAGTTCCTGATCAAGTACGTGAAGAAAAGTTTTAACTTATTTTCAAATAAATTTGTTTAAAAATCCTGGTGTCAAGCAACCATTTAAGCATTTTATAAATAGAAGTTCTTTGCCCCTGAAATGGTTAAGAGGTTAATAGTATGTGCTATAAAAGCGTAGCCAAAATTAAAGTCAGGAAAAATTTACCAAAGCAGTTGAGAGCCCCCTGAATATTAGGCTTACGCGCTGACGCAAAAATGGCGGCAGTCGTAGGTGGACTTTTTTCAACATGTGCACTTGTTCACAGTCCCTTTAATATATGTACCAGTATTTTCTGAATGATTTCTTCGCCTTATTTTTATGATATTAAAGAAGGCAAAAAAACTTTTTAAATTCTGGTGTTAAAATTAAAGTCATTCAATTATCTCAATATTTCACAGTGCAACGTTTCTTCTACTCAGATTTGTGTGGATAATTTGTATTAAATACGTAGATTCTCCATGAGAATCACAATGTGACATTCATTCTATTGATTTTTAACAACTGCCAGTGCATAATCTTTTGATTATGGGTTGGGACATATTTGTCGTGTAACAAATTGTTATTATATTCGTACCACTTTTTGAAACATAATCGCTGCCCTACACTTATACTAGGATTTGTTCAAGATAAATATGGTAGAAATATAAACGTTTAGTAATCCGTGGTACAATCGAATATAAAAAAATTGCAAGTCCTGGCTTGTGTTGGCAGGTGTCCCGCGTAATTCAGGTCTTCAAATGCTTTAGACACCACTAATTTCTTACAGTTTATTTCGTCATCTTTAATCTCAGATTATTCTGCCATTAGGTAAGGCGAAGAAAAATACTCGAAAATACAGGTGTGCAGGGCATTTGGAGACCAAATTTAAGTGGAACACTTTGCAATACTAGTCCTGGTCTGCAATCAATGAGTTAACGTACGAAAAAACTATAGATGCTGTAATATTGTATGAAATTAATCTCTAATATAACAGATAAAATATCTTGATAGTTCACTTTTAATGGTGTTTGCAAATTAATATTTTAATATGTTTTAATGCAATTATATTTTAATATATTATATGTTTTAATGTATGTGAGTGTTTCAGAGTTTTTGTTACTTTATAAAGTGCGTCTTCAACGTGTAACTCGTGGGTAGTGTTTCCAGTTGTCCTGCGTAACACATAGGCGGGGCTCCAAATTCTCTGAACACCAGTATTTTACAGTAATTTCCTTCGCCATATTTAATGACATAATTATCTGCAATTAAAGATGTCGAAATAAACTGTAAGAAATTAGTGGTGTCCAGAGCATTTGGAGCTCCGCTTTACGCGGGACAACTGGCAACACTGGGCATCAGCCAAGTCATTGGTAGGTAGGATTGCTACCCACCAACTACCCGTGGCCCACTGCCCGTGGGCCATCAAGCCAACGCTTTTTTATTATAGAAAAAAGTGTCTTACTCAGTTACAGAAACTTTCGGATTAAATAAGGCGGATATTACAATTTAGAATTCGTAAAGCAAACAATTTATACAAAGGTTGAAGACCCCCAACTTTATAATCATTTGTGTTGCAATATTTCTTCCTATAAATCTCATAATATTCGAAGAATAACTGTAGTGTGACCGAAATTGACATGTTTAGACTGTTTAGATCGTTTAGGTTACTTACTTGCGAGTTTTTATGTAAATGTAAAATCCATTCCCTCTTGCGTAAATGTTTTCAGAGGTCAGTGAAGAAAAGCTATTGATTCAATCCCTAATGTTAGTGTTCAATGTTTATATGTCAGATGTAATACTGTGTTTTCAAACCTATGTCTTTGAGTAAAAGATAAGGTCGATGAAACCTTCAATGTAGAGTTTGGCTACAGCAAGAACAAACTTCAAACATTTTTTTTCAAAATTGTAATTTTCGTGTTACTTATGGCAGAACTTCTGTGTTTAACTAAAGCAAAGATTAATTTTGGGAAATACTGGTGAATATTTGCCTCTTTGATACTCAGATTCAGTTTAAATTTGGAACTCGCTTATCTATAAGTGGAGCTCCTATACTGCTGTTCAGTGAGTATGTACGGCTTGTTTGTAAGATGTTATAGAATTAATCGTCTATATGCCACTGACTCACCATGAAGAGATTAATAAACAGGACTATTATTTACTTATTGTATTAATTTTTCAAATACAATTTAGCTAAATCCTTACGTCTAAACTTGAAAAAAATTAAATTCAGAATGCGGCCAAATTCCCATTGATTAAACATGTACTATAATATCAGCGACAATAATATATTTGCATAGCTGCCAACTTTTACGCTTTCTTCTTACCCCTAAAATTTTGTAGTTTTCGTTTGTAGTTTTCGTTTTATTTAATCGTCGAAAGATCATGATTAAATAAGGGGAAATCTCTATTACATTTTAGTGCTAACAAAAAAGCGTAAAAGTTGGCAGCCATGTCTTAGTCGTGATTAATTGCTAAAAATATCATTGATTTAGTTTTTCCGACCTTTCCTCGACTTTTTATGTTTATAATTGTATATTTCCTTTGCTTCGTGCAATATGTGGGTTCTAGCTTCAGCAACACCATCTGTTCATCAATGCGTCTACAACCATTTTACCAACCGCGCGATCATTGAAATAGTAGGTTGTTTAGGTATGAAAGTTTCTTTCGCAATTCACGTGATATTTTTTAATTCATCTCGCACCACATTCGGAAAATAAAAATCTTTCACATGTACTTTGACAACATCTGCAAAAGAAATACACTACAAAACAACAAGGAGGGCAACATTTTAGACCCCATTTCCATCTGCGAAAAACGTAATTTTTTAAAACAATTGTCACGGGGACGAAAGTTGGATACTTTATGATAACATGGGATGCAAACCATCGGGGTACGGGGTCCAGTAAAGACAAAAAGTTCCATTCCTGTCTCTGAATCCGGCCTCCACCCGTTGCTGTGTATTTGGTGAGATTGGAATCAGGGTTGTCAGTGTGGCTTCTGATATTAATCCGAAATTTCAAATTCCTATCGGAAATTTCGGAAGAACTTTTACTTTAAACCCTTAACGTTCGCTTAACCCATTAAGAACCATCATGTTTCACTGGAATTTTATTCAGTTCGCGCCACTTTTTGTTAAGCACTTACTTGTACTTTATGAATCACTGAAATATGTAAATTAAATAAGGTAAATTTTGCTTTTCTCTTTTACTGGTATCAAAAGAAGTGCAAAAGTCACAAATATAATGTTGCGAAAACGCAACGTCAGTCTTTAATGGGTTAATATTTGGAAAAACCATGAAAAAAGTACCTATTTTTTTATTACAGAAATTGAATAATTATAAGGATTCTATGTGAAATATGCAATTCGTTTTTTTTTAAGGCGAAAAAAATTGATGTTACAGAACAAATTCACATTTGTGGAAAAGCCATCATGCGAGAATTCTGTGTTTTAATGTTTGTTCTACACCATACAAATTAATGCAAATAACACCTTTCTTTTTCACATCTTAGATCTTTATCATCATCAAACAAATTTTTACAAACAATATTTGAAATAATAGAATATACATTAAATTTTGATGAATAATAATTTTTTTTTGAGTGTGATATATTTCTAAACATGCAATACAAAGTCTAACATCACAATCAGCGCCAAAAACCAAACACAAACGGTATTATTCAAATACACCACACCGAAATGCCAGTTAAATTTTCCTGGTTTCAGAATTTTTTTCCAGCAGTAAACCTCCAGCCCGGAAATATGACGGGCACGAGAAATAACGAACGACACCTCAGCCCGTGATATTGACGGGAGCGAGAATTAAGGGGTTAAGCATTAGGTTTAGTGCCCCTTATTAAATAAAACATAAAATGCCATTCTTTATTTCTGGTATGAACACTAAATTTCGGAATAAAAATGGAGGCCAAACTGGCAACCCTGATTGGAATAATGTTATCTACTACGAGTTTCTTCTACCAAACCAGACCAGGGTTACAAAGTGTAAACAAAGCGAAGGCCAGTCTAGCCTACATTTTTATTTCGTAATTTCAAATTCATACCAGAATTTAAAAAGAAAAGTAACTTTTACTTTTTTAAGTAATAGCAAAATGCCTACATTTAAATAAAATAAAAAATACTAAATTATAATTTATGGTGTGGATTCATGTTTCTGTAAAAAATGGATGTCTGACTGGCACCCATGAACCATACCATCAAGTCTGAAAATACAGTTGTCAACTCCACGAACTAAAGGCAGCAATAGCTAGGAAACTCCCCGAATTAGTAAACAGACGAGGTGTTGTCTTCCACTATGACAACACCAGACCACACGTATCTTTGGTTGTCAAAAACAAATTCCTAGCATTAGATTGGGACGTTCTGGGCCACCCTTCCTACTCTCTGGACATTGCTCCATCCGACTACTGTTTTGTTCTTTAAAAAATTCCCTTTTAAAATGACTCTTTGAATGACAAAAAATCACCTTGATAAGCATTTTGCCAGGAAATCACAAATGTTTTAGAACGAAGACGTTATGAGATTTCTGGAGAGATGGAAGAAGGTTGTTGCAAAAAATAAACACTTAAATACTTCAAAAAAATCTCGACGTTTTCGAAAGGGCATAGCCGGATAAGCATTGGAAACATGCCTTTCAACCAAATTTGCTGATTTCTTTCCCAGATGTGGATACATATCTGACTATATATTTCCCCTATTATCACCCTATAAATATTGATATTTAATGAGATAAAAATGATTTTTCGATTTAAAAAAAAAACGGATTTTTCTCAAAAACAGCTGCACGGAATTTCATGCCATTAATTGAAGGTATATAGATACCAAAGATGCATAACTGGTAATTTTTGTATAATTTTCTATTTATGAAAACTGTGTGAAACAGTGAAATAAAAATTAAAAAAAATAAAAATCATATCTTATGGTTATCCGAAAATTACCATTTTCTTGTAAAAAAATTCCCCATATGTGCCCGTATATTCTATATAAATGCCGAAAGTTTGCGTTGGGTACTACACATTCTTCGAATGTCGAAGTTGAGTAGCTCCGCCCCAAATAACGCCTTAAAATTAATTTTAGTAATTTTACATTACATTTTTGTAAATATTTATATGTAGTACCAAATGCAAACTTTCGGCATTTATACAGAACATACGGGCACATATGGAGAATCTTTTACAAAAAAAATGGGGAACAGATGTCATAAGTTCCCCCCGGCCGCCATCTTGGAATTTTCTTGGCGTGAAAACCCTTTTTCCGCCAAGTAGTAAATGTTGCCAAGCACCGGTTTATACGCATGTTTGGCTTAACGAAAATAAAATGTAAATAATAAACAAAATTCGCTAAAATGGCAACCAGTAATCCTTGTATGTGCGCTTCGCGCACATTTTCCGAAAAAAAAACATCACTGCATTCAACACTTCTCGAGGTGTAGCATTCTCAAAATTCAGCAGTTTTCGCTTTCTAGCAATCTCATAATATAAAAACTTTTAAAGCAAAAATACACATAAAAGAAAATTCGCTAAAATGGCAACCAGTAATCGTTGTATGTGCGCGAAGCGCACATTTTCCGAAAAAAAACATCGCCGAATTCAGCATTTCTCGCGATATAGAATTCTCAAAATTCAGCAATTCTCGCTTTTTAGCAATCACAAAATGTAAAAACTCAAAAGCAGTAAAATACATAAAATTATCAACATACCTTAACAAACATCTGCTTTCTTGAAAGATCCAGCTCGAAATATTATCGCCGACATTTTCCTAAATAGGCTTATCAATACGTATTCACAAACTATAAACAAACCTTCTTTTCTTGTCAAAATTTCCTCATATTTCCTAATTATTTCAACAACAGCGTTTAAACGGACTACAGAAAACATAGTTAATCAAATACATTCAATAAATTTCACATAAAAATAAAAAGGCAGAACTATACAATACGATATCAAAATACATTCACAATATTCCAACATTAACTTCTCGGTTGCCAGAACGACACGTCACAAAAACACGTCACACGACATTCAACATATCGAGGTTGCCATATCCATAACCACCGTCAACACGCCAACACGCCAACAAAAAATCGCCAAACATTTCAAAACAACAACGGCGGAGGGAACATACGGCATCTAAGCCAAAAATGGTAATTTTCGGATAACCATAAGATATGATTTTTATTATTTTTTTTATTTCGCTATTTCACACAGTTTTTATAAACAGAAAATTATACAAAAATTACCAGTTTTGCATCTTCGGTATCTATGTATCCTCAGTTAATGGCATGAAATTCCGTGCCGCAGTTTCTGAGAAAATGAGTTTTTTAAAAAATCGAACAATCATTTTTATCTCATTAAATACCAATATTTATATGGTGATAATAGGGGAAATATATATTCAGATATGTAGCCACATCTGGGAAAAAAATCAGTAAATTTGATTGAAAGGCATGTTTCCAATGCTTATCCGGCTCTGCCCTTTCGCATGGTTAATTTTTTGTAAGAAAATGAAAAAACCTTTTGAGACAATCTATTAAAAAGAAAACATCTCATATTAAAATAACGAAAACAATTTCTATATTACCGAATATAAGTTTTAAATACAAATTCAAAGATTGTTGTTCACTGAGCAATTGTGAAATATCAATAAATCATAACCCATCATCATCGATAAAATATTTTAATTTTCATATTTTACTAGGCACATTATAATAAAAAATAATTAATCGACAATCATCGAAAAATGATGTTTAAAGCACTATTCTTAAAAATTAAATTTCACTAATTTAATTTCCGTCATAATTACATCCATCATTCTCATATATCTTCAACAGAAAATACAAATTAAAAAATTTCTAAATTAGACTAATGACACAGTATAGCTGATACGTATGAAAGACATAACGCATTTTTAATTGAAAACCCATCATACTTCAAATGCATAAAATACATAATTTAGTTTATCAGTAATTATGTTTAAAAAACTTGTTATATAATAGATGAAAAAAGACGCATCGCAATTCGTCCTTTAGCTATAATAAGCCAATTTATTAAGAAAATCTTTTAATTACGTACAAGCCAACAATGAATGAAGTGTTTGCGCATAAACAGTAATCAAAATATCAAAAACATTATGTTTTACAAACTAATAACTAAAAATTACGTTTTGTATGGTAAATTACTAAAATTACATATGTCGCTAATTAGCAAATGACACTGCAAAGAAGAGATGTACTTTTAAAAACAGGCATTACAAAGCCATTAGAAAATGTCGTTTGTGAAATACTGCTAAAAAGAAATAATTAATATATTTTCTATGATAAAGCAGTGTGAAACCCCCAGTGACTGACACGTTAAAGATTATTTGTTGTTCAAATCACTATTAAAAAATATTAAATCAATTTTAAATTTATCTTTCGTTTTGAAAGGATAGTTCAGATACATTAAAAAATTATTTTTGACAAAATTTTGAAAAGTTATGCATTCTATTATTAATTTTTTTTTCATAATATGATCAATAACTGCAGTAATTGACACACACCTTATTTTGAAAAACAATAGCTTACACAAAGTGAAACAGTGTCATGTACAAAGATTTAAAAGAAAAAGTTATTTCAAGAAATTTATGCTTTAAAAATACTTTAATCTTTATTATAAAATGACGTAGCTGCCAACATCTTACGCTTTTTTGTACCACAAAAATTTAATAGAATTTTTTCCCTTATTTAATCGGCAAATTACGACGATATAAGAAAGTAAAATTTACTATTCAATTTTTTTTATACAAAAAAGCGTAAGAGTTGGCAACTATGAAATGATACTTAAACATTATTTATATACGATATCATACTACAGATGCATGTGTCTTTTCTTTCATTTTTTAACCCTTTATCTACTGACGGTACTTATAAGTACCATGAAAATAACTTGATATAAAATACATTTAATACATTAATTTGTAGTAATACAGTTTAGAATCAGTTATAGATACATTACTTTATCTTGTTCCAAAAGCATTATTGGTTACACAAAACAAAAATATTTTTAAAAGGATAATGTCTTTTGCCTTTGCATCTTTTCAGCTTTCTTGGAATTCGGGGAGGGGCGGGGGGTTCAATTCGGAAATATTTCTATATTTCTATTGAAGAACATTATATTTGTACATTTTTTAATTCTACAAAATACTACGAAAAATATTGAAATTAAAGATTTGAGTGGGGTTATAAATGTTACACACAAAATCCCTATAAATTCATATTTAATTAATCCTTCTAAATCCTTCTATCCTTCAAAAATTTATTAAATGAACTTGTAAATCTTCTAATGTAGTTTCAAAAATTCACGAAAAATGCTTTAGAAGATAAAATTTTCATGAATTCAAAATTCAGTACATAAAGGGTTAGTTTATTATCAAGGCCAATATCCGATAACTGACACTTATAAATCAGTAACTGACAATTGGTGTCAGACACTGGTAGAACAATTTAAGCTTTAAGGGGTCTCAGGACTCTTAAAATTGGAAAAAAAATAAAATAAAGGACCGTTTTCAACATTTAATATCTTAAAATGTATTTGATATTAAGACACAATTTTAAATGGGAATGAAAGATACAAGTATGTTCTTTCATTTCAAATATTTGAAAAATTGAAAGATGCAGAATTAGCATTTACAGGGGGCTCTAAACTGTCAGACATTTGACGAGCAGAAATTCGGCATAACAGCTTATGCGCACGATTACAAAATAAATTTTGCAACTAGAATGGAAATTTTGGTGCCCACCTATACTTGAGATTGTAATAATTACCCTGAACCTAAATAAATTTGTATTTAAAGCATTTTTATATTTTTAATACAAAGTTGTATTTAGCTAATGCAAAATTTAGAAAATTTCAACAATATAAACTCCTAAATAAATATTTTCTTTTTACAATAAAAAGGAAATTTTAGGTTCAGTTTATACAGACTAACATGAAACATTTGTTTTGAAAATTTCATGAAAAAATATTCAGAAGTTTGCGAGATATCGTGCGCGTTATGCCCAAAAACGCCATTTCGAGAAAAATGACTTCAAAGTTTTGGAAACACCGCTTCAACAATTGAACTAGTATAATTCTAAATGCCTTAACTTCTGTTCTAATGAGAATTTCAAGATAACAATTATATCAAAATGTTCAGAAAACATGGAAGTTTAACATCTAAAAAAATTAAAATTTCGAAAATTTTTGAGCTGTAAGAGTCCTGAGACCCCTTAAGCCTTTCAGGGGCGCCGTTTGCAGTTTGCAAACACTTAATTTTAATGCGCAAACTGCCAAATGGTACCAGCAATTTTTTTAGTACAATTTCGATCTGATAATATACTTTAAGAAAAGCTTTTGATTATTTTCAAATAAACTTGTTCGTAAATTGTTGTGTGAATTAATTATTTTAACATTTTTGGAGCAGAAATGCCTTGCCCATGAAAAGGCTAATAGCATTTAGTACAAGATAAATAAAATTTATTATAATATATTTTTTAAACAGATCAAATAACAGAATTCAATTTTCTTTAATATAACGAATATCTGACTCCTCTGTCAGAGACTGGATAAATAAAATTCTTGGAATGAATAACTGGCATCCCCCATTAAGCTAAATTAAATAACTATAAACGTGAAATCATAAATCATGACCCTAATGTATCATAGGTTACATCAGGGGTGTCAAACTGTGGCCCGCCGGATACCACTAAAATTTTAAAGAAATTGTCGACAAGTTGAATCGCAGAAATTCGACGATTTGATAAGGCAATGTTAACTATAAAATTTTAGTGGTATCCGGCGGGCCACAGTTTGACATCCCTGGGTTACATCATAATGTATCATAGGCTATCAGTTAACTAATTTCTACAAGTATAAAATTAAGAAAAAGTCTAGAACGTTTGCATTACAAATAGATTTTTAAAAAACACACTACCATAATTTTAGAAATAAGATGGTTGCCTCAAAATGGCATTTTTTCTGTTCTCAAAAGTTCCTTCCTCTCTGAATATCTTCTTGGCCTACTATTAGTGAATATGTTGAATCTAAAATAAAAATAAGTGTCTAAGATAGCATTAGTTCAGAATTTTACTAAAAAATGCTTATTTCACTTATATTTTTAATGAAGTGTCAGTTGCTGGTTAGATGTCAATAACTGGGGGTTTCACCCTAATTTAATTTAAAATAATAATTCAATTTCTTACTAAAAGAGGTTATTTTTAACTTTGATATACTTTGAAATTCATTAATAGTATAATCTCATAAAAATATTTTTTTTTTCATCCGAAAAACTGGAATTGTGGATTGATGAAATCAAATCCACATTAAAAGCTAAACACTCCATTGACAGCTAAGAACTTAGATTACAAGCGAGGAATGACAACTATTTTTATATACAGTCGCACCATAGTATACAAAATAATTCCTTTACCCCAAAATTCTTCAGAGAACATGTTAGTACACTATGACGCAAAAGTTTAGACAATGAAGAAATTCTTACATACTTTGAAAAATATTTATTCAATTTTCAAATCACTGCTTGAAATTAATGTGCTGTACATATAAACAATATTTATAACAAAGACAAGTGGAATTGTGCATATTGCAATAAATTAAATGGTAACAAAAATAAACTGCTGTCTCAAAAGTTTAGACACAAATTAAATAAAATCGAAATAAACAATTTTTAAAACCTGGTTGCGCATCCATGCTTATGTATTACGTCATATACACGAGATTGCATGGAAGAAACTAAATCTTGCGTAGTTTGTGGATCGATATCGTACCATGCATTCTCAATAGATGTCTTAAGTTCCTTTTCAGAAGAGTATTGTCTAGCGTTGCTATAAACTTTGCGACACATGATGCTCCAAAGGTTTTCTATAGGGTTAAGATCTGGGCTACATGCTGGCCAGTCGAGAACTCTTATATTATGGGAATTAAACCAAGATTTTGAATGTTTTGCAGTGTGAATTGAAGCATTGTCTTGCTGAAATTCCCACTGAGGACCCCCTAGAAGCTCAGCAAATGGCAGTAGGTTTTCTTCTAATGTCTGTGTATAATGCTGTGAAGTTTGCCGACCACTGGTGAAGGTCAGATATACTTGTCCATTATAGCAAAAGGCTGCCCAAACCATCACCGAGCCCCCTCCTTGTCTGCGACTAAAAAAACGTCGAGGTTCCTTCCGCAAGTCATGCCAATACGATAAACAACCATCTGGACCATCCAGATTCCACCTTTTTTCATCGCTAAATATGACTGACTGCCATTTCTCTCCATATGACATATGCTTTCGAGCCCACATAAGTCTTTGTAACTTATGATGTGGTTTCAGAGGTGGTTTCTTCTGCATTTTGCTATAAACGATTGTTCCTTTTTCCAAAATTCGTCTACGAATCGTATCTTTTGATACAGAGAGTCCCGATGAGCTTTGAACTCCACGTACGCTCATTTGTTGAGTACTCGCTAGTCTTTGTATCAGGCGATCCTCTCGTACATTTGTCACACGTGGCCTCCCAGACCGACATTTTGCTTTATATTCGGAACCACTCGATAAAACTCGATAAATAGATTTTTTTGACCTATTAATAATAGCAGAAATTTCAAAAACGCTCTTCCCTTCACCTTTCAACTGCCAAATCCTTGAAACCTCATTCACTTGAATTTCTTTAGCTCTCGGCATGTCGACTATGAAGCGCAATCGTTTGCAGAACTTAAGTACTCCAAATTTGTGACATCATCGATTCTAAATTTGCATATGCCAGCGAATATTCAAAGAAATTTAGAATAGTGTCTAAACTTTTGCGACAAGCACATTTGAATTTTTATGAAAAAAATTAGTATTATAGCAAATAAAACGACTGTCTTTTGTACATAGCATTTTAAATCAGTTTTTGAATATATTTACAGGTTTTTGTAATTCTGACGTCATAATTCTACATTTTAAAGCTGAATGACGTCATTGTCTAAACTTTTGCGTCATAGTGTATAAGGGTACAGCAGAAATTGTTTTTCAGAAAGTGGTACAAATAGAATTAACCCTTAAATGCATAGTGATGTAAATTTCCATCACCTTTTTATTTAATTTTTAATACTTAAATTAAGTTCTTACAACCACTATATTTATATAGAAATATTAATCCTCTAAAAATTACAAAAATATGCTACTAAATAAAGTTAAAAATCTATCTTAAGATTTCTGGTGTCGAATCCTTAATATAAAAATAAAAAACATAATTCTAAAAGAATAATTCATGCAGTTAAGGGTTAAAAAAAGTCCACTGAATGTATATGTCCCTACCTCAAAAAAGGCCTATTAGTGAAGGCAATAGAGACCGTATAGAGACTCTACCTAGAAAAATTAATGGTAGTACAGGAAATCGGCTTTCTAGATGTCTTTTGGGTCGCTGAATCCGAATTTGTAACTTCCCACCAAAATTTCCCTCGGCAACCACCCCAAATTTTGGTAAAAAGCCCACAAAAAAGGTTTTTATTAAAAAATTCCATTTTTTTATTGTTTTAGGGGAAAAGTAGCTAGAAATTCAGAAAGTAGAAAAAATTTGCAACAAATTAGATATATGACATTAAGACTTACGATGAAGGGGAAGGGGGGATCTGCCTCGGAACATGCGCCGCAGTACTGCGTGGACTAAGTTGCGCAATTCCACTTAACCACTCACACGTATACATTAGCCCTCCCATCTTCCCTCCGTACTTTTTCTATAAGGTTTACTTTAAGTTTTTTGGGTCGCTGAATCCGAATTTTTAACTTACCCCCAAAATTCCCCCCCCCCCCTCAAATAGTTGTTTTTGACTTAATAATAATAACAACAAATAGGATATAAGACATTATGACGTAGGATAAACGGGGAGAGAGGGGGCTGCCTCGGAACATTCCCCGCGCGCTTTTCTCAAAAACCAAATTTTTTCAAAAAATCAATTTTGGGGGGGTTGCCGGGTGAAATTTTGGTGGGAAGTTACAAATTCGGATTCAGAGACCCAAAAAACATCTATAAAGCCGATTTCCACTACTACCATTAATTTTGCCAGATCAAACCCCCTATTGCCTGGACTTCATCATTTAGTGCACGTAGCGCCGCAGTGCATCTTCCGAGGCAGCCCTCACCCTCCCCGTTCATCCTAATTCATAATGTCATATATCCTATTTGTTGCAAATTTTGTCTAGTTTCTGAATTTTGTAATGCTTTTCCCCTAAAATAATAAGAAATTTAAGTTAAAAACAACTACTTGTGGGGGTTTTCGGGGGGGAAAATTTTAGGGGTAAGTTAAAAATTCGGATTCAGCGACCCAAAAATCTTAAATTAAACCTTATAGAGAAAGTTCGGAGGGGAGATGGGAGGGCGAATGTAAACGTGTGAGTGGTTAAGTGGAATTGCGCAACTTAGTTTACGCAGCACCGCGCGCATGTTCCGAGGCAGATCCCCCCTTCCCCTTCATCCTAAGTCATAATGTCATGTATCTAATTTTTTGGAAATTTTATCTACTTTCTGAATTTCTAGATACTTTTTCTCTAAAACAATAAAAAAATGGAATTTTTTAATAAAAACCTTTTTGGGGGGGCTTTTTACCAAACTTTGGGGAGGTTGCCGGGGGAAATTTTGGTGGGAAGTTACAAATTCGGATTCAGCGACCCAAAAAACATCTAGAAAGCTGATTTCCAGTATTACGATTAATTTTGCTAGGTAAAATTCCCTATTGCCTGGACTATATTGTTATGACGATTTATAGTCCAGGCAATAGAGACCGTATAGGGGCTCTACCTAGCAAAATTCATGGTAGTTCTGGAAAAAGGCTTACTTTATGTTTTTTGGGTTGCTGAATCCGAATTTGTAACTTCCCACCAAAATTCCCCCGGCAACCCCCCCCCCCAAATTTTGGTAAAAAGCCCCCCCCCCCAATAAAGGTTTTTATTAAAAAAATCAATTTTTTTACTGTTTTAGGGAAAAAGTGTCTAGAAATTCAGAAAGTAGACAAAATTCGCAACAAATTAGATATATTACATTATGACTTAGAATGAAGGGGAAGGGGGGATCTGCCTCGGAACATGCGCGCGGTGCTGCGTGAACTAAGTAATTCCACTTAACCACTCAAACGTTTACATTCTCATTCCCATCTCCCCTCCGAACTTTCTCTATAAGGTTTACTTTAAGTTTTTTGGGTTGCTGAATCCGAAATTTTAACTTCCCCCCAAAATTTCCCCCCTCCGAAAACCCCCCAAATAGTTGTTTTTAACTTAAATTTCTCATTGCTTTAGGGGAAAAGCATTACGAAATTCAAAAACTAGACAAAATTTGCAACAAATAGGATATATGTCATTATGACGTAGGATGAACGGGGTGGGAGAGGGCTGCCTCTGAACATGCACTGCGGCGCTACGTGCACTAAGTTATGAAGTCCAGTCAATAGGGGATTTTACCTGGAAAAATTAATACTAGTTCTGGATTTCGACTCACTTTATGTTTTTTGGGTCGCTGAATCCGAATTTGTAACTTCCCACCAAAATTTTACCCGGCAACCCCCCAAAAAATTCCTTTTTTGAAAAAATTTGGTTTTTGAGAAAAGCACGCGGGGAATGTTCCGAGGCAGCCCCCTCTCTCCCTGTTTATCCTACGTCAAAATGTCATATATCCTATTTGTTGCAAATTTTGTCTAGTTTCTGAATTTCGTAATGCTTTTCCCCTAAAATATTAAGAAATTTAAGTTAATAATAAGTATTTGGGGGGGTTGGGGGCGAAATATTGGGGGCAAGTTAAAAATTCGGATTCAGCGACACCAAAAACTTAAAGTAAACCTTAAAAGGAAAGTTCGGAGGTGAGATGGGAGGGCTAATGTAAACGTGTGAGTGGTTAAGTGGAATTGCGCAACTTAGTCCACGCAGCACCGCGCGCGTGTTCCGAGGCAGATGCCCCCCTTCCCCTTCATCCTAAGTCATAATGTCATATATCTAATTTGTTGGAAATTTTATCTACTTTCTGAATTTCTAGATACTTTTTCTCTAAAGCAATAAAAAATGGAATTTTTTAATAAAAACCTTTTTTGGGGAGCTTTTTACAAAAATTTGGGGGGGGGTTGCCGGGGGAAATTTTGGTGGGAAGTTACAAATTCGGATTCGGAGACCCAAAAAACATAATGTAAGCCGATTTCCAGAACTACCACTAATTTTGCTAGGTAAAATTCCCTATTGCTTGGACTATTAATTAAAATACTTTTTGACTTATTTAACCCCTTAACGGTCGCATTAAATTACTGTTTAAAAATTCAAATTGTTTATTTACACCACTTTTTCGATAACCAAATATTCACTTTATTTTATGACAGGTAATATGATACCATGATAAAGCCAGTTACACTATTTTATAAAACTGGTGGGAATCAAACAATCTGAATAAAAGACACAGCCCGTAAATATCACGGGGGCGAGAATTGGGGGGTTAAGGAAATAAATTCTGATGTACAGTCGTGGAAGAAAAGTAAACGCCCCCTACTAACTCCTCAACAAATGATCGTAGAAGAAAGTTACTGGTACCGAACGATTGGAAATAAAGTCTACTTTTAAATTGTGTATATAAAATTTGGTTAGGGGTCCATCTACTTATTAAAAAGAACCATAACTTTGTTTTTTTCAATAGCAGTACACAATTCAGACAGCATAAATGAACTCTACACCCTACAATTAGCCTAAAAACAAATTTTTATGCAATTCGTATCATAAGTTTCCGAGAAATTAATTATTTTAAAACGAGCTTATTTTAAGGTCGGTATCCAAATTGAAGTTCGGTACTCGATTGTTCACCGAGAGAACCCCCTTCTTGATCAAGGTATCTTAGCGCCACTCAAGCAGTCCTGCTAGACTACAGGGTAGCATAAGAAATTTCAAAATATCTAGTCACTTCTATCATAGACGGTCCCTTAAACCATCATTTTGCCGTTTCTTAAGGATAATTTGAAACCTACTCGGACGAAAATTGTGACATTTTGGATTTGCATAAAGCAGGACTTAATAAAACTAAATCCATCAAAAAAACTGTAGGTTGCAATTCACAATTTTTTCGAATATTAATTTCATAATTCAAAATTCATATCATAAAATTATGAAAATTGCAAATTCAACGTATTTATGTTTGGGTATATTAGTATTATTGCTACACAAAAAATTAGCCCATTAGGAGCATAATTTCAGGAGATATAAATAAAAATATGAAAATGTAATTTAACATTAGAAGCACTAAATTTTGAATGTTTATAATTCAAAAGATTATCATTCATATGACTTCAAATTTGGTGTCTAGGCATAATTTTAACCGAAGATTTGAAATATCTGGTTAAAATTGGGTATTGCCATTGATAAAAATGACATTTGTATTCGGTTTGATATGCAGATGGCCCCCTAAGAAATTTTATATACATCATTTAAAAGTAGTCTTTATTTCCAATCGTTCGGTACCAGTAACTTTCGTCTACGATAACTTGCTGAGGAGTTAGTAGGTGGTGTTTACTTTTTTTTTTAAACGACTGTAACAAGGCTATTCATTAGAAATCACTAGTGTTGGAATTTGTGCTCCTGGCAAGGGGATGGCTGTTCCATATCTCATAGCTGCCAACATCGTACGCTTTTCTGTACCACAAAACTTTTTCAGTAAATTTTACCTTTTGAAATTGCCGTTATCTGCGATTAAATAAGGCAAAATTTTCTAGTAAATTTTTGCGGTGCAAAAAGCGGAAGAGTTGGCACCTGTGATATCTAGTTAGTTTTCAATTATGTTTTTCTCTCGGTTTTATTTGCTGAAATAAGAATTTTTAAGCTATCCAGGAGGTGGAAGCTGCATTAAATCCGATTGATATAAATAAGTTATTAAAATAAAAATACCTTAAGAAATAAATTTGACTCATATAAATTTCACCGAAAAACTAAAGCAAGGAAGATAATAATTCAAAGTCACTAATAATTCAGCAAAATATTCTTTAGCTTACTTAATGAAAGAAATTCAGAGATTAAATAATTCAGAAAAAACTATTCACGAAATGTGTTTGAAATTTTCCTTCTGAGTAAGTGAGGTCGCAGTCCCTGATCTTGTTAGTTTTCAAATATAGTTTTCTATACAGGGTGCAAAGGAAAGTGCCTTTAACCTGAAAATACTTTCGAACGGAGAGAGGTACAGCTATCCAAGTGAGGTAACGGTAGAGTAAAGAGACTACGCCCGTCCTAATGCAAACGACAGCAGCGCCCCCTAGTGGCGAAATTTGGAATATAGCAATTTTAAATCGAAAAAGAAAAGAGATAGAGTAAAGTTTCCAATTAGGAAGCTTTAGAGCATCAATTAATTAGTATGAAACCACATTTGGTTCACACGAATAAGATAAATCTTCGCCTGTATACTCAAAAATGTCGAAATCTATGAGTGAGGATTCTACTTTGCATATTCACATTCCGGAAATGTAGCAGTGCACATTTTCAGATTGTTACGTTGTACTGTGCTGTAAGATCTGTAAAAAAATTATTTCCAATGCATATCAAATTTTAGATTAACCCTTTTACGGGCAGAATAATTCTGTTCGTAAACAGATGAAATAATTAACTCACACCAGAATATTCAAACGAATTTCTTAGAAAATAAAAACCCGCTAATTTGCACTTTCATTACAAAAGCAAAATTTTATTAAAATACTCTTGGTGCCATTTTTCAGTTTTGGAATTGGTATTAGGTGGTATACCGTCTAGCCACTGCCCTTGAAAGGGTTAAATCTATGTCGTCGTATTGAAGAGGCTTGCAATACACGTTCCATGCTGAGAAATGCGCATGCAGAATTACTCTCACGAATACAAACGTGTATCGTGAGCAATGGCGAACTTTTCGAACATACTGAATATTAACTTTTTATCACTGTGAGACAGTTTGTCTTCTTTTTTTTCTGTGATGTTATCAAAATGTATTGAGATAAGTATGTATTTATACCATAAATTGTGTGTATTTCTTCATAATTCTGGCTATTCCATTCAAACGTTTACACAAAATGGATTGCATCGGTTTCGAATATTTTTGGGTATACAGGCGAAGATTTATCTTATCCATGTAAACCAAATGTCGTTCGTACTAATTAATTGATGCTCTAAAACTTTCTAACTGGAAATTTTGCACTATCTCTTTTCGTTTTCGATTTGTAATGGCTATCTTCCATATTTCGCCACTAGGGGCGCTGCTATCGTTTGCATTAAATCGGGCGTAGTCGCTTTACTATACCGTTACCTCCCATATATAGCTGTAGCTCTCTCCGTTCGCAATTATTTTCCGGTTAAAGGGACTTTCCTTTGCACCCTGAATATACTAAAATAACAACTATTTTTGAAATAGTCAGGAGATGGAAACTGCTTAAATACGATTGATATAAATAATTTATTAAAATAAAAATAACTTAAGCAACTATTTTGATAGAGATATATTTCGCAAAAGAACTATACAAGGAAGAAAAATCAAGCATCGCGCACAGATTATATAACATTTTCCAACTTTACTGCAATACTGTTACTGAATTCCTTTTTTTCATTGCAGACTTTGCAATATTTTCCTATTGAACAAGGCAAAATATTCCATTAAGGGGACCGGGTAAGCGAAATTCAATCAAAAAATCAATTTTTACTTTTTTATATCATTGAATAGTTTAAACTTTTATCTTTTCAACGATGCATTACACATGTTTATATATATAAGGAAATGTTGGATTTGTTCATTCTTTCTAAGAGCATTTCACAGCAGTGGGCTACTTTTTTAAAATTCAGATTTATTGATTGGCACCACTTTTCTGAATTAGTAAAATTGCCATTGTTTTCGCCTTAATTAATTTGTTATTAAATAAGGCGAATTTTACTATTTCAAAAAAGTGGTCCACGGCAACACTGCTTCACAGCTTTAATTGACATTTTCACAGAACTTCGATTTTTCAGGTTTGTGTCGATTTTTTTTTTCAATATATTTTAAACTTAAGAACTCAGATTTTTCTAAATACTTATGTTATAGTGCATACTTTAACACAGGGATTTAATGATTTGTTGAGAATCATTTATTTTAGACAGTGAAATCTTACCAAAAATGCTAATTTAAAAATGTCTTTCAATAAATAATTAATAATTAATTTTCAGTTTCCTTTAGAAAGAAAATGGTCTGTTAACCCTTAATTGCATAGTGATGTAAATTTCCATCAACTTTTTATTTAATTTTTAATACATAAATTAAGTTCTTACAACCACTATATTTATATAGAAATATTAATCCTCTAAAAATTACAAAAATATGCTACTAAATAAAGTTAAAAATCTATTTTAAGATTTCTGGTGTCTAATCCTTAATATAAAAATAAAAAACACAATTCTAAAAGAATAATTCATGCAATTAAGGGTTAAAATACGTAAAACATGTTATTCAAACTACCGTAATTTGCGGTGTATAGCCCGCAGATCAAACAATTCAGTCTGGACACAGAAATTTTATTCAGTATTTGAAGACCAACTACTACTTCTGACGGTTTACCGAGGAGCCTGGGGCCACAGCCCCACATCCCCGACAGTAACGCTATGGAAGACTAACAGGAACTGAATCTTGGCAGTACTGGGAAAAAATGCTTAAAAATGGGGGGGGGGGGCACAAACAAGTAATTCCTGAGCTCAAAATGAAAAGTAAAAATAGAATTAATTTAAAAATTTACTAACTGTTAATAAAATAAAGTACTGAAGTTAATTAACAGACTCAATGGATAGTAAATCCGCGCCTAGCCCACGCTTCATCGCGGGTCCAGGCTACCATGGCTGCACAGATGTTCGCAGTTATATGGCCTTGAAAAAGGCCCTTTGAGACATCGATTCACCACGGATTGGGAGCACCGTCCACAGCTGAGTCTGGGGGAATAATGGCGATCCGCTCGAAAAGCGGGTCTATTTATTGATGCAGGGGAAAAGAGGAGGCGGAAGGAATTTAACTGGCTGAGAGTGAAGACCAATATTTACCGTGATCTAAATAGTTACATTTTATTTTTAAAAAATTCTGGGTCGAAACACAATTTTTCGATCCGCAGGCTATACACCGGAAATTACGGTACTCTAAAAAATCTAGACCTATATCTTTCACCATTTCTGAGAAAAAGTTACATAAAGTTGGTGTATTTTAACATGGCCGAGATAGAGCTTATCCGTTGCCACCGAAACACTCAAGGCCTGAGGACACGAGTTGTGACGTCATCACTAATCGACCAACTTCTTACTTGTGTTGGAATTCACACCGGAAATTTTTGAATAGCAATTTTCTTTATTTTATTTGTGAAATAGCTATCATCTTATAAACCAATAATAACTATTTTGCACTTACTGGTGCGAAATCTGAATTCCTAAATAAAAATTCAGCCAGATGCGGAATGCCTCAGTGTTACCGCATCTGGTTGATTTTCAATTGGGGGACTCCACATTCTCACCAGTAAGTTTAACTAGTTATTATTGTTTTATCAGATGATAGTTATTCCACAAATAAAATAAAATAAAATTGCTATTCAAAATTTTCCGGTCTGAATTCCAACACTAGTGAGAAGTCGGTCTACTAGTGATGACGTCACAACTCGTGTCCTCAGGCCTTGAGTGTTTCGGTGGCAACGGCTTATCCGGTCCCCTTAAATGTTTGTGGTGAATTTATATTCACCAGTAGCGTAGCGTCAGGTGACGCTGGATCATACTATTTTTTATATTATTATTTGATAAATTTGGCCTTGTGATATCCTTGAACGTTATATGATTAAATAAGGACAAATATAGCATATAGTAATACTGGTAGTAAAGATATCCAGCATCTCCTCACGCTATGCCACTGCTACGCACCATCAAGGGCTTTGAATTTATTGAAAAAAATTAACTGAGAAGCTTACATGAACCGTGTATAAAACAGACATTGATTTTTTAGTGTGAAAGCTGCTGAACAAGAATTCAGACTAAATATTATAACAGCCTGTGAATTGTCTATAATTTTCACAGAAAAATCTTCATTTCTCAATAGATCGTAGTTTGACCAATTTGAAATTTTCCAATTCTTGACATTCTTGCTAGATTGCGCGAAATGGGAGATCAAATTGTAGACAATACTAAGGACTCTCAGAAAATGGTGTTATCTTATTTTATATGAATTCATATTAATCATAATATTGCTTTTCGATGTCATGGCTCTATAAGCTAATACCACAAAATTGTGCCCGGCATTAACAACTCGTTTTATCTGAAGATCACCATGTCTACCTCCAAGTATAAATAATAAATTAAATAAAAATAATAAAATATAAAAATATTTATGCATCTGAAGATGTTTTATATAAAAATATTAATATTACTTTGTTTCGAAAACTGTTTGGTATTATGTAGCTAAAATTTGTTTTAGCAAAGATTTTAGTAATTCAAAATCGTTTAAAAAAATAACTATAACGCATACAGTCGAAAGAGCAAAATGTAGTAGATAAGTAGAGTGAGAGTTTTTTTTTAAATCTCGAACGTCTGTTTTAGCATAACTCAGACTTTTTGTTGAAATAATTCCCTAATTATTCTGCTTTTAATTATTTTTTCACAATGTCTAAGTGAAGAAGAATCATGCATAATTTTAAAAATGAAATAATTAAAATAATTATAAATTTATAGGGTTTTTGTTGTGTCACGCTTAGGATTTTAAAGTTAGCTAATTTAATTTACTAACCTATTTGCATTGTTAGAGTGCATTTCTGAAATTTCTTTACAGAAATTCCGTAAGGAAAATTCTGTTTTAATAAATCACGAAACGTCTGTCATTCCATAAAGCAAGAATTACTATTCAGAAGCTCTGATATGAAATTGCGATTTCTGAATAAAATATAAATTCCAGAATTGAGGCATATATGCCTAATAATGCAAATGGATTAACATGTGTTCAGAATTACAAACATTGGAATCTTATTTTAGGTAGGGAAGACAGGTGTTGGTTGTGACAAATTCATTTTAGCCGTCATATAAGCTGTGTCAGCACAAAAATTTGTCTGTACCTGAGTTTTGATGATATGGTTTAACACCTTAATTCTCGGGCTGCGTCTTTTATTCAGATTGTTTGATTCCCACCAGTTTTATAAAATAGTGTAATTGGGTTTATTATGGTATCATTTGACCTGCTATTAAATAATGTGAATATTTCTTTTTCAAAAAAGTGGTGCCAATATGTAATTTGAATTTTTAAATCGTAATTTTATGCGACCGTTAAGGGGTTAATGGATATTATTGGGAATATATGGCAGCATACACTAGAAAACAAACTATTTTTGTCACAGCAAGGATCGACGCGGTCACTTTGTGGCTACTTTTACTACTTTGTGGCTCAACAAAAGGCTTTGTGGTAAATGTCTACAATATTTTCAAGCGAAAAGTCGCACAAAATTCATTTTTGGGAATTAGTGAAAAAAGTGACTGCACCTAGCCATTTTACAACCAGTCCATTTTACGACAAGCCAGTTTGACAACCAGCCACGCAATAGCGCTACTTTTTTGTTTATTGAGATTTTATGATTGCACCACTCTTTGATATAGTACAATTCGCATTGTTTTCACCGCATTTAATATGAAATTAAATAAGGCAAATAATTTTATTAAAAAAAAAAACTAGTGATAATCAAGCAATCTGAATTTTAAAATGTAGAGGTCTGGCAATAATACAGTGACAGTCCACTTATACCATGCCGTTGTTTTGTAAAAAAACATAGGCAAGAGTCACTGATAGCTTGTCACTCAGTAACGAAAAAACAATGAATTAACTTTATCGCCTTGAACGTCTTAAATTCAAATAATATTTCAGAAAGTATTTTATGCAAATTTATTAAATGTAAAATCAATTAGTTACGTAAGGAAGATTCGACAAATATTTTACAGAGATTTATTTTTTTTTTTACATTATAACAGCTTGCCTTATTTTAATGATAATAACTAAATATGTGTTCACGATATTCAGTACTGCTTTACATAATAAAACTTATCAGCTTGCTTACTGTGGTAGGACAAAGTTGTACTGTTTTTGTCTGAAAATATTGGATTTTTTTCCTTAAATGGGTACCAAAATACTTAATAATGCTTTTTTATCTTACCTTGCATGTCCTCCAATATGCAAAATACGATTCTCATTTCTAATTAACCTAGCGTTTTAATCTTTATTCTTTCTTTTGATAAAAAAGTTCAGTTTTGTCCCAACGTTTGAGAAACTTTCGCTTCGTATGATCTTAAATAATAAAAAAATAATGTAGTGATAAAGTTTATTTATCAAAAGCCGTTTTAAATATTGACAAAGTTTAATTAAGTAATTATCTCTTTAAACATTATTATTTATTAATACAAAAGTTTAAGTTTGTGAAAGCAGATATTCCACTACACAAATTTTCAAAGAATGATGGAAAATAATTTCCGCAGGAATATTAATTATGCATCCGTTATATTTCGTAAAATAGCTGCTTGTTATCTTCAAAGATTATATGAAAGAAAGTGTTTATTTAAAAAATTGTTTCATGCATGTTTACTTATTAGTGTTCATAAAAAATTAATTCATTTTTTTTAATTATTTATATAAACGACTGGACTAATGAGGTTTTCTTATTTTTGTAAAATGTATTTGTTACTGATCACGATGTACATTGCCATAAGTATTCATTGGGTTTATAATCATATTTTGATGATGAGAAATAATATGGGCAAAGTACATTTGAAGTTGCGGTAAAATGCTGACATTGGCTAATTTTGGGCGTTTATTTATTCAATGCATTTGCCAGTACTTTTCAAGAGAAATCATTGTTTTATGTAATGATATACATTACATAATAAAATAAAGTGAAGCTTATTATTCAAAATTTCTCGTACATAGATTGAATAAAAGTGTGCACCAAATTGGCAAATCTTATT
The DNA here is from genome assembly GCA_963932465.1 of Maratus speciosus. Taxonomy (NCBI): domain Eukaryota; kingdom Metazoa; phylum Arthropoda; class Arachnida; order Araneae; family Salticidae; genus Maratus; species Maratus speciosus. Next base: position 269,030,282 of record OZ010796.1, on the reverse strand, counting down.
TATTCCCTTAACCCTTTGAAGGGAGGTGATGCCGTCACGGCATCACATAATTTTAATACCAAATTGCCACACTGGCACCGGAATTTTATAGTGAAAATGCGATCTTTGTTAAGTACGCAAAAATTTACTTTTACTTGTTTACAAATAAAATCTCTTCTTAATACTGGTGTCATTAAATTATTTGACCATTTTACGAATACAAGTACCTTGCCCCTGAAAGGGTTAACTCCTTGGGGTACGGATTTATTTCAGGACTGCTACTGGAGTTTTTTTTTTCTTTCTTTCTTTTTAATTCTATCTCGCACCACTTTCTCAAAGCAAAAATCTTTCATATGCACTTTGACAGTATGTGCAAGAGAAAAATACTACAAAAATATTTTCCTTTTAATAGTGGTATGAATAGAATATAAAAATAGGCGCCAGTGGCCAAATGCATGACGAGTCTCAGCAGTGTTGCCAGTGGGCTACTTTTTTTAAATTCAGATTTCTTGATTGTCACCACTTTTTTGAAACGGTAAAATTCAGTTTGTTTTTGCCTTAATTAATGTGTCATTAAATGAGGCACATTTTATCATTTCAAAAAAGTGGTAACAATCAAGAATCTGATTTTTAAAAAAGTAGTCCATCTGGCAACACTAAGTCTCAGTCGTCAAATGTACCCAAGGATTTAACCCTTTGCACTAAAGAGGTGACTCTCACTCACCACTAATGTTGTCAGGTGTCCCGCGTAAATCGGGGCTTCAAATGCTATCGACACCAGTATTTTAAAGTAATTTTCTTCATCTTATTTAACGGTAGATTTATCTGCGATTAAAGATTTCGAAATAAACTGTACGAAATTAGTGGTGTCCAGAGCATTTGGAGACATGATTTGCATGGAATATTTTGCGCATCACTATTATATTAAAGAAAATCTGGTTAATTTAAATCGCCCAAATGTTCCAAATAAATAAACCTACATTTTCTGTATTAAAATACTGGTATCCAAAAATCCGGAGACTTTGCCGCTCTGCTAGTGACATAGAACCGCTAACAGCGCCACACCACAAGGAGTTAAGGCTTTCCAAGATAGATGAAAAGTATTTATGAATTCTGTTTGTCTGTCTATCTGCCCGCCTGCCCGGTTTCTCGTGGTGTAACTCGCGAAAATATATCGGATTAAAATGTTATTTTTATATGTTAATAAGATTCACTAATGTTCGCTATTGGAAATTAAGCATGTAGCTATTATAGTTAGTATCCAGGGGCACAGAAAAGAGTTCCGTTACATTACGGTCTATCGATATCGTTTGTGGGCATTTTATTTAAATTGCTTATTTAGATACCTCATTTCGTTGCATTGAAATATTATAATTCTTCATAATATTGTTTTTTTTGTTGTTGTTGAAAGAAAGTTACTAAAATAGTGAAAATAACAAATTCCGGCTCTAGAATCACATTTGCCACGGATTAATTGCGGCGCGCTAGTGTTTAATAAAAGTAAGTCTTTTTCAGATATTTCGTTTATGGTTTGATCTTTTGTGTAAAACTCGTCTTGCATAAAAAATATAATAGTTATTAATATAATGAGATGTAAAATACATATCGTGTTCAAAAGGCTTTGTAAAAGCATCAGTAACTGCAATAATGTAGCACTGAACAGTACCAATACAGGTTCTGAAGCACGGTTTAACCCACCAATCGGCATAGGCTTCCAGATCCCGCGTTGCTAGCTTAAAAGAAAAAAATACAATAATGTTTGAAAATGAGCTAATTTTTAACAAAATGAAAGTACAGGGATAAGATTTTCGACTTTTTGCATACCAGTATAATCTTAGAGCAAATGTTATTTCATTTAATCGGACCATTTTTTGCGATTTAAAGGAAGAACATTTTCTATAAGATTATACTGGTACGCAAAAAGTCGAAAATCTCATCCCTGAAAGTAATATTTGCAATTTATGATATGGTAAAGAAACTACTTTCAAGTCTATAAGTGAATTGTTGAATGTTTTCTATTTACAAGTCTATATTATAAGAGTTGTTAAAAATTATATTTACAAGTCTGTGAGTAATTTCTTGAGAGTTCTTTTTGTTAGACGAGAGCAAGTTATAAAAGTTTTATTTACAGATTACGATAGTTATTGTTCGGAATCAGAATCATCATAATGATTGGTTGGACTTTGAAAGATAATTTGTAGTATTAGTTAAGAACTTTAATTGTTCTGTAAAAAGTCACTTTAAGTTTGTTCATTTGAGTTATTTCAATTGCTTATGAAAAAATTAATTTTTATTGGTGATTTCCACCAATTAAAAGGTTTCTGTCATTGGTCAGGCAATGGCGATAGGTAGGAGAGACATTCGAGTCTGCCATATGCACAAAATGATTTTCTTCATCATGTCAGTTAACACATCGATGCATGGAGGAATCATTGCGAGAGGGGCAGAATGAAGTGGAATGTCCCTTAGCACACAGTGCACATATTGCCTCCCTTCTGCATGTGGAGTGTAGATGACCATACAGTTGACAGTTGCTGAACCTTTATACTGGGCGGTAAATTTGGATTTTGCACTCATTGAATCCAATCAAAATACTTCTTTGATTTAATATTTTTTTAGCTGTTGTTTTATCTGTTTCCAGTACTAATTGGTATGTGTACGATTTTTCTCGTTTAACCCTTTATCTACTGACGGTACTTAAACTCACTTTAAACTTTTATACCATAGTGAATATTACTAATATTCTAATGGTACTTCGTAAAAATCTCTCTTTTAACTCCATTTTATCCGAATACATGGCAGCAGTAGTTCTAGGTTTGTTATTTTAGAGAGGAATGAGGTTATTGCTTTGAAGCAGTCGATGTGTTTTGTGCCGACATTTTGTGCAGATTGTCACGCTCGTCTTTTCATTGCTACAAACACAGTAAAGGATATAAGATAAGTGTTGGATTTTTTTTGTGTGTGTTCATTATGATCTTAGAATACAATTTGACTAGCTATGTTAGGTGAACGGTGTATGTATTTGATTTATCAGTTGAATTACTCGGTGGTACTTATAAGTACCGTCAGTACACTGGGTGTTGGAGAAAAAGTTCTTGTTTACTTTTCGTCTGTATACTTATCCATCGTTTCCATCTGCTTTAAAATGTAATTACTAAAATGTAGTGTAATAATGATTTCCCTGGTATTTCTTTTCTGTTTCATTGTTACTTTTTTTTAGGAATTCAAAAAAGTTGCGGCACCGGCTCGTTTTTGCTGTGCTAAAAATGGCATATGTAAATTCATATATTGCATATGTGGAGATGCAAGAGAACATGTTGTCCCTGGAATATTGACGTCGCATAACTAAAGGACTACTAACAAGATCGAAACTTTAAAAAAAAAAATAGTTTTTTAACCCTTTCAGGAGCAGAGCATTTTCAATTCTAATGTGTTGAAATAAGTGATTGGCACCGGAATTTGCTACACGATTTATTTGTAAATAAGAAAAAGCCTATATTTCACATAATTATTAAATTAAAAATATTTTCTGGTGCCAGTTGAAATACCTTGCGGATTTTCTGTTGCGATATTTTAGTCATAGTGTACTGACGGTACTTTAAAGTACTACTTTAAAGTACCACTTTAATTAATTACCTCTAAATAATTAAATTTCTCACGGATGAGTATTTTTTTATGTTTATCCTTTAATTTTCATTGTAGTAACTGAAAAAAAATATTACATGAAAAAAATTTCAGTAGATCATAATGCCGTAGATAAACGGTTAAACTGCTTCATGATCTTTATTTATTCTAATGAATGTTGCTGGAGGTTTTGAACTATTTTGTCTGATGTTGATATTTTTGGTATACCTAATATCATAATTTTAGCCATGTTTTCTGTCTTGAAAGTTATTTCTAGATGATCTTTTAGTGATTTAGCACTAGAACGCCCGGAAGGAGTCGATTCGACTCCGACTGTGTGATTAAATGGCAATTGGAACCAGAAATTCTTTCACAAAATAAGTTAAATTTTAAAAGCGCAGATTTACCTTAAATAAATCAGTCAAAATTTTAAATAATTTTAAATAAAAACTTTGGTGTCAAATATTTTTATGAAATTTGAGTAAAATTTCCGGGCTTTCTAGTGTTAATTTCTTTTATCTTTTTAACCTCGTAATTCCCGCTCCCGTGATATTCACGGACTATGTCTTTTATTCAGATTAATTGTTTCTCACCAGTTTTATAAAATTGTGTGACTGGCTTTATTATGGTATCATTTTACCTGTCATTAAATAAGAAGAATATTTCTTTTTATTAAAGTGGTGAAAATAAGCAATTTGAATTTTTAAACTGTAATTTAATGCGACCGTTAATTGGTTAAGCAGAGTTTCTGTGTTTCCGTCCGTATTTGAATATTAACCCCTTCTAGGGCGATGGTTCATTTTTGGACCACCTAATTTTAATTCTTAAGTGCCACATTGGCACCAGAATATTGTAATGAAAAATTTCCTTTTATTATGTATTTAAACAAAAGCTTTTGCTTATTTTGAAATAAATATGCTTGTAAATTCCGGTGTCAGTCACTCATTTCAGAATTTTGCGAATAGAAGTACCTTGCCCCTGACAGGGTTAATGTACTATTGTTTCTTGTTTTCTGACATTTTGTAAGATCTTATCAGAGTTGTCAAGTCTCAGGATTTTTGCACACCACTATTATTTTAGAAAAAATGTTGTTCTTTTAAATCGCCGAATTGTTCCAATTAAATAAAACAAGATTATCTTTATTAAAATACTGGTATCCAAAATGCCGGACACTTGGCGGCTATTTCTTATTCATTAGAGCAACACAAGAAAGAAAGAAGAAGCAGTCACAAATACTTAATGCAGCAACCGACATGATAAATCTTTGTTAATAGATTTACTCTTCTATAATAATGAATTTCTAACAGAAAACTTGTGCATATAGAAGGTATCATAAACAGAGTTGTCAGATATTAATCCGAAATTTCAAATTCATATCGGAAATTTCGAAGAAGAATTTGTACTTTAAGAGATCGCTAAATGTCCCTTATTAAATAAAACATAAAATACTATTCTTTATTTCTGGTATGAAGACTAAATTTCTGAATAAAAATGGAGGCCAAACTGGCAAACCTGGTTTCAAAACTAATGCGACAAACGTCAATCGAGAGTTGTTCAACCTTCAGTCCGTAGGAGGCAGAACTTCCACTATTTCCGAATAGTATAATTCTCCATAATTAATGACTCCATTACAAAATAAGTTAAAGATTGCTACTCGAAAATAGGCTTACATTTAACCCGCAAAGAGCAGTTGGACACTTTTGCTTACAATGACCTTGGGACAAGGAAAACCCATACCATTTTCGTACCAATTTTTACAAATATTAATCTTCCGTATAATTAATCACAAAATTCAAACACCTAACACAAATCAAAATCCGAAGTGAAATTTAAAAAATAATCAGATATTTGCGAAATATTGTTGTTAACATGAGCGATGAATTGAAGATTTTCCATTAAAATCTTAAGTTTTTCAAATTTATCAATAAATCTCTGTTGCATTGTCTTGTACAGCTATATAAATATTTAAGAAATGTCCTAAATGTTTCTATAATTTGTGGATACATCCTTAATCAACTCCCGTTTATAACTGTATGAAGATTTACTAAAAATTATCTTAACTTCATCTTTTTCCAAGATGGTTAATATAAAATATGGGATATAATATATCCCACCGCCCCTCAAGGGGTTAAAATATTCCGGAGGCAAAAGTAATCCAAATTTAAAGTAATCCGGTTTCTAAATAAATTATAGTTCATTTTTAATTAATAAAAACCCAACAAGATAAGTGCCATTTCCTATAAGATTTCCTATTTTTTGTTGCCAAAAATTCGAAAAGCACTAAAATATACATTCCGGATTTACTTCATATATATGTAAAAAAAGGAATTTCAATATTTTATTCAAAAATGTAAAAACAAAAATAATTTCATTTTATTGTATATGGGAATTTAAATTTCAACTAATTTATTTCGGATTTATTTAATAACATGAGCATATGAATTAAAAGTGAAACAAGTAACTTGAAAACAAAGCTAACATTGAAAAGTAAAAATTTTCTGGTATCCAAAATGCTACCATGGGCTCATGATCCCTAATGCCTGTGGTAGCAGATGTGCTACCTTGATTTTAATTACTTAGTTTACAATTAAAACACAAACTTACATTGAACATTTTTATGCAGAGAATAGAAGCAACTCTTTTTATACCTATATATCATATGTATTTAGTTTTATTTCCATAAAATATCTGAAAAATTGAGCAAAAACTTACCACTGTAAATGCCATTTTGTCCTTTTTGTCAGACATGTTGCTTCAAATTATTTTTTATCTTATTTAGTGCTGCGATCTGCATTCGAACATCATAACTAGTATTACCTAAAGGTGCAATTATTGCTGTAATGACTTAACCTCTTGAGGGACGGTGGGATATATTACGTCCCGCCTAATTTTAATCAAGATTTGCAACCACAAAATTTTAATTACATTTTCTTTTTATAACTTTGGTGAAAAAAAAAAAAAAAAAAAAAAAAAAAGTTCAAAAATTGCTTTTTCTTATTTTGAAGGGAAATATTTCGGAAATACTGGTGTTAATTCAACATTGCAGAAACACAATTACTTGTACCTGAAAGAATTAAAATATACGTTATTTGTGAAATTTCGTGTTAAAAATTAAATATGAACATGTGGTAGAAGAAACAGTGTTGCCAGTGGGCTACTTTTTTAAATTCAGATTTCTTGATTGGCACCACGTTTATAAAATAGTTAAATTCGCCCTGTTTAATGACATATTATTAAAGGCGAAAACCCGGGGAATTTTACCATTTCAGAAAAGTGATGACAATCAAGAAATCTTAATTTTAAAAAAAGTAGCCCACTGGCAACACTGAGCAGAAATGTTATAATGGGCATTAACCCATTGAAGGGCACCGGTATGTTATATATACCACTTAACTTTAATTCCCAAATGCCACACTGGCACCAGAATTCAGGTATTAAATTTTGCTTTGTACAACGTATGCGAAGAAAGGCTTTTACTTACTTGAAAATAAATTTGTTCATAAATACCGGTGTCATTCAATCATTTTAACATTTTAGCAACATAAGTCCTTTGCCCCTGAAGGGGTTAGAGGGTAAAATATTAGATCATTATGTAACGTCCCACAGTGGTCCCAAATCGCGATCAAATGGACAAAATCATTTGTGGCTTTCCTACTGGTTGTATATGATTCATTTTTGATTTTATAGCATTCTAAAATATATTACATTGTGAATTTAAACTAAATGTAATTGGGGGTTTCCGGGGATAAAAGAGCGAACAAGTTTTATGCAATTTTAACTTTCTTTTCTTACATGATTTTTTTTTCTTCTACAGGAATGAGAGTTTTCCGCTTTCGATTATGGTGAATAATTTCTCTTTTTTAAGACAAATCATCTAATTTAATACTTCCAGAAATTTTGATACCGACACCTCTCACCCCCCCTCCCTCATTCCGTCAAAATATATAGTTTAAAATCTTTCTTTTTTCTCTTTTTAATGTTATTGCAAAGCAGCAATAAAAGATATAACCAATCAATAAAATAAATAAATAATCAATCAGAAAATTTTTGCGCCTACCCCCCCCCCCCCCCCCACACACACACACACGTGAAATCTCCCCTTTTCCATTTGTCCCTATAGCAAAGAAAATAAAAAAAAATATTTTACTATTTAAGTTTTCACATATAAATTTAATGATAAATCACCCAGTTCATCAATTAGATTACTTCCAAAATTTTTGATTACCCCCCTCCCCTCTTTTTGGCTCTCTTTCTTACACAGAGAATAATACCTGTGAAATTTCAATAAAAAATGAAGATTCTGCCTTTGTTGCTTTATTTTTGTAATATTAAATAAATATTTATTCATCTAAATTTCCAATATATTTCAAAAATCCAATTCTTCCTCCCTTCCCCCCTCTCTGGTATAAAATGTCTAACATCCCTAAAAGTTTTTATTTTTTTACAAATAAAATCCGCTATCACTAATATGAAGCAATTTTATAACTTTTTATCAAAAAAAAAAAAAGCTTTTTTAAATAACCTTTCGGAAATGCGGATTTACACATTTCAAGTAAACGCAACATTTCGTCCCAAGGATTGAATGAAATTTTCAACTATGTATATTTTTACTTTCTTTCTTATTGATTATGCACACTTAAAATCAAAAAACCTTAGTAATGCAAGTAATTGCTCCCACTAATAACTATAGACATGTAATAACTAAATTAAATATAATTTGGCGCAATACTTATGATCCATGAAATTTTGGCTTTTAATACTTGCAATATTCTTTTAATGATGTGATCGAGTAAAATTTGCAATGAAACCTCACAATCCATTTCAGAACATCGAATGTTTTCCGGATAACAAAATTTCTTAGCCGTCACTAGTTCCTTATAACTGGTATAAATATCCGCAATTCGCTCTTTTTTATCGATTTTCTTAATATGTTATAAGATCGCTTGGTTAATTTTGTTTCAACGAGAATAGATAGAGCTTCTTCAGACGAATATGGCGTACATGATCTCTCTACATTTATTATTTTTCCAAGACTTTACCTTGAAGATGTGGGTGTACTATTTGCTACGATTATCGTATAGTCGTTGCTGTTCTATTTTCTTTATTCCTCAGTCGACTAGATAAAACCATAACTGCTTCTGGAGTTGTACATAAATCGGACTCGCGTTTTACTATTCTTCTTTTGGTACGATCGCTATCCTCAACGTAAAATTGTTTTGGGCGTACATGTTTTTTTAGTATTAAGTTTCATGTACTTGGACTGTGAACTCCTAACAAATCCCAGAAAAATCCATGATTCCGTCAAGCCACTTACAATGTTCCGTTCCATTTTATCTTTATTTCTATTACCTAATTTCCGGGGTATAATCCGCGGATCAAACAATTCTGTTTGGATTTAGAAATTTTATTTAGTAATTGAAGCCAAATATTTACCGCGATCTAAAAAGTTACATTTTACTTTAAAAAAAATTCTGGATCAAAACATGATTGTTTGATCCACGGATTATACGCCGGAAATTACGGTAGTTTTTCTTTCAGGCAGCAGGAATCTCCAACAGAATTTTTTTAACGATGTTTTTAACACTAGAACGCCCGGAAGGAGTCGATTCGACTCCGACCATATGATTAAATGTCAATTGAAACCAGAAATTCTTTCACTAAATAAGTTAAACTTAAACCATGCAGATTTAAATTAAATAAATCAGTCAAATAATTTTAAATAAAAATTCTGGTGTCAAATATTTTTTATGAAACTTGAGTAAAATTTCCGTTCTAGTGTTAATAAACCTTTTTGTTCATGCTATCAATATTCTGCCAACATACGATCATAAAAATCTTTAAAATGACTAGAAACAAGTGCAACATTACCTAATTGTTACACCTAATCTTGGATAGCATTTTGAGATCAACAAAGCAAAAATGTTAATCAAAACAGAGCATGCAATCTACTAATAAAGTACTGCTACTAATAATCTGCCTGACAGACCTGCACAGTCAGCTAAACTGATAAAAATTCTTAATTTTTTCCTCAGAGAATGTGTAGGAAGGTCTTCCCTTCCACAGGAAGATGGGGTGGGGTATGAACGAAAACGAGAGATAATGATAAAGGGGGTGTCCAGTGAGGACCCATTGACTTCTCAATCTGTAGTTATATTTCTACACCCATATCGATTCTCAGGTCAACACATTTCTCTAGATAATAAAAACCCGGAGCGTGGACTGTACGTTTTCTTCAATTAATGTTAAAAGATTGTTTCTTTGTTCAATGAGAATAAATGTAAATATGTATGAAATCCATACAAGTAAGCAAGGCTACATTAAAGTATTCATTTAAATTTAAATGTGCAAAAAATTTATATAATAAAATTAAACTCAAATAATACACTTCCAAATTAAAAAAAATTATAATAGATTTACCTGACAATACGTGTAAATAAAAAGATATTTAATCAAATTTGTTTGCAAACACACACACACACAAATAAAAAAAAAAAAAAAAAAATATTTTCAAATAATCAGGAAATTTAAAACATTGAATGATGTTATGCGGTTGATTAAATTTCCCATACCTGCATATTGGTAGAATTTAGTATATATATATATTACTGAACTTTTAATATATATATTTTTATATAAGGTCAAGCTATTTTTAATATAAAAGAAAAAAGCAAGGGATAAAATGTAAAAACAAATAAATAATATATAAATAAAACTCGCAAGCACGCCCTCCCCCCCCCTCCCCAAGAAAAAAATTAAATTGACAGTATTATGTTAATTAGGATGTTCCATAGTATAATAAAAAGGAAAAGTGACCAGCTAAACTGATGGCATTGAGCTCGCAGGCTATTCACACTAATTGTATATTATACTCATATTTTAAAGAATAATGCCCTCAAAAAAATAAGTGAAGGAGAATTAGCCTCCGTTTCCCCCTTTATACTTAACCAGTGAACCTCCAAATCAAATCAGGGAAGCTCCTTAACATAATAAACCGGTATACAAAATTTGGAGCAAATCGAATAATCCTGCAAAAAAACCCATTTATCTAAATTAAGGGGGTGGACTAGCCCCCCTTTAACCTTAAACAATGAATCCCCAAAACGAATCAGGGATGCTCCTTAACATAATAAACCGGTATACCAAATTTGGAGCAAATCGAATAATTCTGCATGAAAAACCCGTTTACTTAAATTAAGGGGGTGGAATAGGCCCCTTTCCCACTTTATCCTTAACCAATGAACCCCCAAAACTAATCAGGGAAGTTCCTTAACATAATAAACCGGTATACGAAATTCGGAGCAAATCGAATAATTCTGCATGAAAAACCCATTTATCTAAATTAAGAGGGGTGGGCTAACTCCGCTTTTCCCCCTTTACCCTTAACCAATGAACCCCCAAAACTAATCAGGGAAGTTCCTTAACATAATAAACCTGTATACCAAATTCGGACCAAATCGAATCATTCTGCATGAAAAACCCATTTATCTGAATTAAGGGGGTAGACTAGCCCCCCTTTCCCGCTATATCCTTAACAAATAAACCCCCAAAACTAATCAGGGAAGTTCCTTAACATAATAAACCGGTATACCAAATTCGGAGCAAATCGAATAATTCTGCATGAAAAACCCATTTGTCGAAATTAAGACGGGTGGGCTAACCCCCTTTATCATTAACCAATGAACCCCCAAAACTAATCAGGGAAGTTCCTTAACATAAAAAACCGGTATACCAAATTTGGAGAAAATCGAATCATTCTGCATGAAAAACCCATTTATCTGAATTAAGGGGGGTGGACTAACCCCAATATTACACCTTTATCCTTAACTAATGAACCCCCAAAACTTATCAGGGAAGTTCCTTAACATAATAAACCGGTATACCAAATTCGGAGCAAATCGAATCATCCTGCATGAAAAACCCATTTATCTGAATTAAGGGGGGGGGTGGACTAACCCCACTTTTCCCCCTTTATCCTTAACCAATGAACCCCCAAAACTTATCAGGTAAGTTCCTTAACATAAGTAACCGGTATACAAAATTCGGAGCAAATCGAATCATTCTGAGTGAAAAACCTAATTTATCTGAATTAAGGAAGGTGGACTAACCCCCTTTTCCCCCCTTTATCCTTAAACAAAGAACCCGCAAAACTTATCAGGGAAGTTCCTTAACATAATAAAAAGGTATACCAAATTCGGAGCAAATCGAATAGTTCTGCGAGAAAAACCCATTTATCTGAATTAAGGAAGGTGGACTAACCCCTTTTTCCCCCTTTATCCTTAACCAATGAACCCCCAAAACTAATCAGGGAAGTTCCTTAACATAATAAACCGGTATACCAAATTCGGAGCAAATCGAATCATTCTGCATGAAAAACCCATTTATCTGAATTAAGGGGGGTGGACTAACCCTAATATTACCCCTTTATCCTTAACTAATGAACCCCCAAAACTTATCAGGGAAGTTCCTTAACATAATAAACCGGTATACCAAATTCGGAGCAAATCGAATCATCCTGCATAAAAAAACCCATTTATCTGAATTAAGGGGGGTGGACTAACCCCACTTTTCCCCCTTTATCCTTAACCAATGAACCCCCAAAACTTATCAGTTAAGTTCCTTAACATAAGTAACCGGTATACCAAATTCGGAGCAAATCGAATCATTCTGAGTGAAAAACCTAATTTATCTGAATTAAGGAAGGTGGACTAACCCCCCTTTTCCCCCTTTATCCTTAACCAAAGAACCCGCAAAACTTATCAGGGAAGTTCCTTAACATAATAAACAGGTATACCAAATTAGGAGCAAATCGAATAGTTCTGCGTGAAAAACCCATTTATCTGAATTAAGGAAGGTGGACTAACCCCCCTTTTCCCCCTTTATCCTTAACCAATGAACCTCCAAAACTTATCAGGGAAGTTCCTTAACATAATAAACCGTTATACCAAATTCGGAGCAAATCGAATCATTCTGCATGAAAAACTCATTTATCTGAATTAAGGGGGTTGGACTAACCCCCCTTTTCCCTCTTTATCGTTAACCAATGAACCCCCAAAACTTATCAGGGAAGTTCCTTAACATAATAAACCGGTATACCAAATTCGGAGCAAATCGAATCATTCTGCGTGAAAAACCCATTTATCTGAATTAAGAGGAGTGGACTAACCCCACTTTTCCCCCTTTATCCTTAACCAATGAGCCCCCAAAACTTATCAGGGAAGTTCCTTAACATAATAAACCGGTATACCAAATTCGGAGCAAATCGAATCATTCTGCGTGAAAAACCCATTTATCTGAATTAAGGAAGGTGGACTAACCCCTTTTTCCCCCTTTATCCTTAACCAATGATCCCCCAAAACTTATCAGGGAAGTTCCTTAACATAATAAACCGGTATACCAAATTCGGGGCAAATCGAATGATTCTGCATGAAAAAAGCATTTATCTGAATTAAGAGGGGTGGACTAACCCCACTTTTCCCCCTTTATCATTAACCAATGAACCCCCAAAACTTATCAGGGAAGTCTCTTTGACATAATAAACCGGTATACCAAATTCGGAGCAAATCGAATCATTCTGCATGAAAAACCCATTTATCTGAATTAAGGGGGTGGACTAACCCCCTCCCCCCCCCCTTTATCCTTAACCAATGAACTCCGAAAACTAATCAGGGAAGTGCCTTATCACAATGAACCTATAAAAAATTTTTGAAGCAAATCGGATGTTTCTATCAAGAGTTATCGCGTTACGTACATACATACATACATACGTACATACATACAGAACGGGCGGGCACATTAGCTCTTAGGCTTTGATAGCCTCAGAGCTAATTGGAAAAAAGGAACATAAACATGAAAAATCCAAGTTTTCAGAAAAAAGCCAATTAAATATTTAAATGATCATTAAGCTGTGAAGTACTCTTAGAAAGAATGATTAATTTCAACACTTCTTTATATATATATATATATTAGGGTGGTCCTTAAAAAATTAACTTTTAAATTTTCTATGGGGCACCCTCCTATTTTGTTCTATGTATAAAATAAAGACTTCCACAAAAATTTCAAAATTTTAAAACATTTTTTAAGGGTCGCTACCAAGGCTTGAATTTTTTTTAAAAAATTAAAAATTGACATATTTTGTAATCTAATAATATATTATTAATACAAATCCATAGTCATTGCCATATTGAATCATAGTATGATATTAGGCTGTAAAGACTGTCATTTGTTTCAAGTTCCAGCATATTTACACAGTCTATTGCCCCAAAACAGACAGGAGTGTTTCATGTCTACACTCTATTTCACTTCAACTTGGCAGCATTGTGAAAGGTAGAGAATCTAACATTCCGCCTTGATAAATAGTTCTCCATTATTTTTTAATCTTAAATAGCTAAAATGCGTAGGAATTTATAAGATAATGTTTATAAATTATAGAATTTGATTTTTTGATATTCGTAAAATTTCGTACTAATTGGCCATATTCGTATCAAAAGCAGAACCCAAAACTTAAAAAAAGAGTTTACGGCAAGCGTTCCTTAAACTGTTTACTGAGATTGCAAAATTTTAGAAGACATTTCAGGATCTGAAACTGTAGACAGAATGCCCATTATTGTTTCAGGTAAAGGTACTAACATATAACTAGCTGTTCCAAATCTTCAATCAGGAAGAGGTGAGGCTTCGTTAATAGCTCCTGCTGTTAACGAAACATTAGAGTTGTGGAGATTACAAACAAGTAAAATGTATGACTTTTGATATAACCTTTTTTAATACCCGATTATCAGAAGAAGCTTGTGCTCTTCTGGAATAGAATATGAACAAAGAAATTATTTGGCTTGCCATTATCACATCCTTGAAATTATTCTTGAGAAAGTTATTGTTAAATCTCTCGGATTTTCAAGCGGACCAGACATACCGGTATTCAAACGATTTAAAATTTCGTGGATGTCTATCGATTATGGCATATTTCAGACTCCCATAACTGACAATTTAATCAATGAAACAAATAACACATAATGCGTCAGAAATTATACAATTTGCTCAATCATCTTAATGATTTTCAACCAAGGGATGATTATAAGGAACTGATGGAGCTTGTCATCATTTTCTTCGGAGGAGTACCCTAAATAGGTGTTTACATTAGAGCCCCATGTGGGTTGCATCGGATTCCATGGATGGTGAAGGCCATATACCCGCTCAAGATTTATTTATTTAGAGATCAGTTTAAACTCTCTAAGCCGGAAGAATCTGGAGTTCGTCAAGTTTGCTCGTTTGTGGTGAAAATCTACATTCACAGCTGGTATCAGGCCCAACGATTTATTGCTCCTGAAGAACTTGAAAAAAAAGACGAAAATGTAAATGAAATCATTTCTTTGTGTGCTTTGAAGAGGCTCCTAGGACATTTCTGTACTTCACAGGAGAAATAGTTGCTTTTGCGTTTTCGATGATAATGTCTTTTTTGAAAGTAAAAGTAAAATGGTGCATGCTTTGAAAAATGAAGAAAATTATGTACGCGTGCTGATCCTGGTGTCATTCTCCAAAACGTCTTGCAAGGTTTTCTAATAAGCATCACTCTGAGGTTTTTTTTTTTTTAAATTATGGATTTACCTTTAGACTATTTTGAAACAGATGTGACTAATTGGAATGAAAATGGATCGTACAAGACATGTAATACACTAGCGACTTCAGACAAAGTTGTTAATAATGTAGCCGAAACTGGGATAGCACTCATGGAGGAATACAATAAACTTCATACAAAAGATAAAGAACAAAACCAGTATTTCAAGGATGTGATGTTGGCAATTCAAATCATTTCTTTGTTCATATTCTGTTCCAGAAGAGCACAAGCGTATTCGGTATTAACAAATGTTATATCAAAGCTCATACATTTTACTTTCTCGGTAACACCCCCCCCCCCCCACACACACACACACGACTCCAATATTTCGTTAACAGCAGAAGCTATTGCCTCGCCTGTTTCTGATTGAAGATTTGGAACAAAAAGTAACTGGTCAATACCTTTACCTGAAACAATAATGGGTAATTTGTCTACATGTTCAGATCCTGAAATGTCTTCCAGAATTCTGAAATTCCAGTAAACAGTCAAAAGAACGCTTGCCGAAAAATCTGTTTTTAAGTTTTGGGCTCTGCATGCTCGGCTTCTGATACGAATATGTCCATTTAGTACAGGGGTATCAAACTGTGGCCCGCCGGATACCACTAAAATTTTACAGTTATCTTTGCCTTATCTAATCGTCGAATTTCTGCGATTCAACTTGACGACAATTTCTTTAAAATTTTAGTGGTATCCGGCGGGCCACAGTTTAACACCCCTGATTTAGTACGACATTTTACGAATATCAAAAAATCAAATTCTATAATTTATAAACATTGTCTTATAAATTTTTACGCGTTTTAGCTATTTAAGATTAAAAAATAACGGAGAACTATTTATCAAGGCGGAATGTTAGATTCTGTACCTTTCACAATGCCGCCAAGTTGAAGTGAAATAGAGTGTAGACATGAAATACTCCTGTCTGTGTTTGGACAATAGACTGTGTAAATATGCTGAAACTTGAAACAAATGACAGTCTTTACAGCCTAATATCATACCATGATTCAATTTGGCAATGACTATGGATTTGTATTAATAATATATTATTAGATTACAAAATATGTCAATTTTTAATTTTTTAAAAAAAATTCAAACCTCGGTAGCGACCCTTAAAAAATGTTTTAAAATTTTGAAATTTTTGTGGAAGTCTTTATTTTATACATAGAACAAAATAGGAGGGTGCCCCATAGAAAATTTAAAAGTTAATTTTTTAAGGACCACCCTAATATATATATATATATATATATGTATATATATATATATATATGTATAAACATGTGTGACACATCGTTCGAAAGATAAAAGTTTCAACTATTTAATGATATAAAAAAACTAGAAATCAATTTTTTACATGAATTTTGCTTTCCCGGTCCCCTTAAATAGTTTTAACACTAGAACTGCCGTGAGTCGCCATTTTGACGGCTACCATATGAATATGTTTCGGTTCAAACCAGAAAGGGCATAGCCGGGTAAGCATTGCAAACATGCCTTTGAACCAAATTTTCTGATTTTTTCCGAGATATTGCTACCTATCTCACAATGTATTTCCCCTATTATCACTTTATGAATGTTGATATTTTATGAGATAAAAATGCTTTTTCGAATTTTTTAAAAACTGATTTTCTCTAAAACTACTGAACCGAATTTCATGTCATTAACTGAGATTATACACATACCAAAGATGCATAACTGGGAATTTTTGTATAATTTTATGTTTATAAAAACAGTGTGAAATAGCGATAAAAATATTTACAAAAATAAAAATATGTTATGGTTATACGAAAATTACCATTTTCTTGTAAAAAATCCCTCATATGCACACCTAAACTATATAAATGGCAAAATTGTGCGTTCGGTACCACATATAAATATTTCAGTGGTGGAAAATTGGCGCAGAGGAGGAGCCTATTGACACCACTAAATTTTAGAAATATTTTTCGACTTATCTAATGACATAATTTCTTCGTTTTTATTAAGCTGAAGAATACTATAAAATGTTTGTGGTGTCAATAGGCTCCTCCTCTGCGCCAATTTTCCACCACTGAAATATTTAAAAAAATATGTGTAAAAATACATAAAATTCGTTTAAAGGCGTTATTTAGGGCGGAGCTTCTCAAATTCAACATCTGAAGAATTTTTGGAATAAAGTCAGCAGACAATATGTCAACCGCTGTATTTTAGATTTCAATAAGCATATAGGTCATGTTTTTCAGCACTGTCGATACTGATTCGACATCGAAAACTAGCGTTTTGTATCAGAGATAAAATAGAAAAATGTTTGCTTGGAAAACAACAACATTCTCCGATATCGAAATGTAACTGCAGTTATTATAATGACTTTTACTTAAACATTTTTCTCATCACTTTATTAGACTTCTAACGAAGACTAATAAGAGTGTGTAGTTTCGTCATTTTTAAGCGAAAGTCACAGTAATAAAATAAGAATGTTCTATAACTAGAGTTTGAACCATTTGCACTCACTTATTTCTGAGATGTTGGCAGGTTTGGATAGTAATTTTTTTTTTCAACATATATACAACTCGCAATTTTTGCTTTATTTAATGGCAGATTTCTGTGGCTATTCAATTCGAAGATAAATATTAGGGAAAATTGGTACATAATTTTAGAAAAAATAATCCAAATCCGACAACAATGGATCATGCTTTGCATTTAAAACTATATTTCTTTATTAAAAAGCAGTAAACCAACGTTTAAAATGCACAAATAATGGATGAAAAGCAGCAAACAGCTGTTTCGAATCTACAGCGAGATTCTTCTTCAGTGCAAGATAGGGAAAAAGGAACAGCGTGCTAGAAAAAGGCAAGGCTGAGCAAAATGATAGACAGAGACGCGCTGCCTTATATACCCTATGCGGGTATCGAAAGCGCCAGAAACAACCAATGAGAGAGAAGCAGTGGAAACGACTGGGTGGACAAGTAGCGACATCTACCGGAGAAGGAGAGAAAAAGAAACCAAAAAAGAGGAAATTAAATTAATGCTTTCCAAATACTTGGAAAATCTGGAGTACTAGATAAGTCATTGACTAAAGAGTGAGAATTTTTAATGATGTGGTAAGCTTCCCAAAAATCAAGATCAAGGTTAGAAGAACATTTTTGGATAATTGTGGCTGAGGAAAAATCGAACCTATGTTGAGAAGTCCAAGAATGTTGAGCAATAGAAGAACGTTTGAGCTCCTGATTTTTAACATAACCTTCATGCTCTTTTAAACAAAATCTAAGAGCACGTTTAGTCTGGCCAATATAAGAAAGGCCACACTGGCAAGAGATTTGGTAAATACCCCAGTTGTCAAGGCGATCAACGGGGTGTTTGAGATTTGAAAAAGTGATTTTATAACGAACGATAACGAACGACTACGAATAACAAAGACATCGAGGAAAGAAAGACAGTTATTGGTCTCAATTTCAGAGGTAAATTGAATGCATGGATCAATGGAATTCATAATAGAGAGAATATGATTAATATCCGAATTTATTTCAACCAGGACATAAACATCATCAACATAACGAACATAGAACGGAAATTTTAAAATTTCAAAAAGTTTGACCTCAAAATAGTGCATATAAATATCGCATAAAATTGGACTAAGAGGATTACCCATAGCCAAACCATCAATCATGCGGAAGAAATTACAATTGAAAACAAAAGTATTTTGCGACAAGCAAGAGCGAGTGAGAAGGATAAGTTCCTTGATTTCAAAATAGGAGAAATGGAATTCACAAAGCCTGTTCTTGAGACAATCTAAAGCCCCTCAACCGGAACGTTTGTAAATAATGATTTAACATCAAAAGAAACCATCATGTGACCCTGCGGCTTAAAATTGCGAAGTTTTTTAACAAAATGAAAAGAATTCTTAACAGTGAAACAGTTACTGCTCAAAAGTGGGGAAAAAACAGAAACTAAATATTTGGCAAGCTTATAAGAAGCTGTACCGATACTAGAGACAATAGGTCTAAAAGGAATGTCAGGTTTATGGACCTTAGGTAAAGCATAAAACCTGGCACAATGCGCAATAGATGGAATAAGAGACTTCTTAAAGTTAGCAGGAATAATGGAAGAAGACTTGATGGCAGACTTAATAGAGTTAATTTCACTAGTGGAAGGGTCTTTGCGGATGTCCACATAAGGAACATCTTTAATTAATTTAAGAGATTTTTCCAAATACGAAGATTTGTCGAGAAGAACAATCTGACCACCTTTGTCAGCCTTGGCAATGATTAAGTTTGGATCAGAACGCAAATTTTCAGACATTGTTTAACTGGATTTTTAAGATTGGGCTTATAAACATTAGAATTGAAATCAACAGTATTGGCAATGAGATGCCTGATGGACTCTTTTTGAGAAGAAGATAGAGCGCTATGCTTAAAGGCCCTTTCAATAGGAGCAATTAGATTAGGTAAAGAAGGAAAAGCAGAGACAGAGAAATTGTTATTCAATTTGAGAGCATCGAGCTGATTGTCACTTAAAGAAACACTAGAAAGATTGACAACAACATTTTGGTTAACAACAGGCAAATTGCTAGAGTTGTTAACAACAGAACTTTTACAAAGTGCATTAAATTTCTTCTTTAAAACCGAACAATGAACAGAAGAAGCTTTGAGAACTCTACTCCATGAGCTTCTGTCTATAGACTCAAAATCAGGTGTAGAATTAGCGAGGCTGATATGTAAGGAATATAACTCGCGTTCTATATGAGCAATTTTATGGCGAGTCTCTTGAATCAAAGCTCTTAAAAGAGCTAATTTAGAACGAAATAAGACCTTGTCAATTCTCGATACCCGATCGATACCCGCATAGGGTATATAAGGCAGCGCGTCTCTGTCTATCATTTTGCTCAGCCTTGCTTTTTCTAGCACGCTGTTTCTTTTCCCTATCTTGCACTGAAGAAGAATCTCGCTGTAGATTCGAAACAGCTGTTTGCTGCTTTTCATCCATTATTTGTGCATTTTAAACGTTGGTTTACTGCTTTTTAATATTCCTGCACAAAGGCTATAATTGCTATTTTAATATATTTCTTTAATTTTGAGCCGTTTAATTTTTGATGAGATAAAAATGTTTTTTAAATAAATAAGTATTAGTCTAAAAAAAAAACAGTGGAACAAATATCAGGAGATTAAAATGTACTGTAAAGACATTGCTAATTTTTGCAAACATATTTGTAAATACATAGTCGGGTTCAGTGTTTCTGGCCTCACTTTAACCTTTTTAGTGGCAAAGTACCTCTATGCGTAAAATGTGGACACCATTCAATGACACCGTAATTAACCCCTTGAAAGGCGGTGATGCCGTCACGGCATCACATAATTTTAATCCATAATTGCCACATTCGCACCGGAATTTTATAATGAAAATTTCACCTTTATTAAGTACGCAAAAATATGCTTTTACTTGTTTACAAATAAATTCTCTTGTAAATACTGGTGTCATTAAATTATTTCAACATTTTATGAATACAAGCACCTTGCCCCTGAAAGGGTTAAAGAAAAATATATTTGAAAATTAGAAAAAGCATTTATTCGTGTACTTGATAAAAGGAAAATTTTCATACAAATATTTTGGTGCCAATGTGCCATTTAGGAATTAAAATTAGGTGGTCCAAAAATGAAACACCGCCCTTCAATGGGTTAAAAGATTGACTTTTACATAGCTGCCAACCTTTACGCTTTTTGGCTATCACTAAAATTTTAAGGAGATTTTCACTTTCTTTAATCATGAGATTTCGACGATTGAATGAGATAATATTTTCTATAAAATTTTAGTGGTATGAAAAAAGCGTAAAGGTTGGCAGCTATGCTTTTACGAGAACAAAACATCTGACAATGTGTTAATATATTACAATTAACATAAAAATTTAAAATGACGGTTACCAAAGAAATTGCTAGTTTAAAAAGGTTGAAACTACTAACTATAATTAGTTTTCATTAAAACTTGTGAAAAAACATTTTCATTTTATTTGATTGGGATCACTGTCGTTACATTTCGATATCAAAGAATGTAGTTTGTTTCCATGCCAAAAATATTCTTCCCCATTGTTGTCTGCGATACCAATCACTATTTTTGATATCGAAGCAGTGTCGACAGCATTGAAAATGATACCGATGTGTATATTTAAATTTGAAATACAGCAATTCTCTAAGAGTTTATTCCAAAAAATTCTTTGTATGTCGAATTTGTCTAGCTCTGCCCGAAATAACGCCTTTAAATAAATTTTATTAATTTTTACACATATTTTTGTAAATATTTCTATGTGGTACTCAACGCACACTTTCGGTATTTATATATAATAGAGGTGTACATATGAGGAATTTTTTTTACAAGGAAATGGTAATTTTCGTATAACTATAAGATATGATTTTTTATTTTTGTAATTTTTTTTATCGCTATTTCACACAGCTTTTATAAACAGAAAATTATACAAAAATTCCCAGTTATGCATCTTTAGTACGTATATAATCTCAGTTATGGCATGAAATTCGGTGTAGTAGTTTTTGAGAAAATCAGTTTTTACATAATTGGAAAAAACATTTTTTTCTCATAAAGTATCAATATTTATACGGTGATAATATGGAAAATATGTTGTCAGATAGGTAACCACATCTGGGAAAAAAATTAGGAAATTTGATTGAAAGGTATGCAGTGGTGGAAAATTGGCGCAGAGGAGGGGCCTATTGACACCACTTAATTTTAGTAGTATTTTTCGCCTTATCTAATGACAGAATTTATGCGTTTTTATTAAGGTGAAGAATACTATAAAACTTTAGTGGTGTCAATAGGCTCCTCCTCTGCGCCAATTTTCCACCAGTGGGTATGTTTCCAATGCTTATCCGGCTATGCCCTTTGATTATGAAATAAGTTTAAAAGATACAATGAAGAAAAACGTTAAATAATGAAGTTAAACTGTTTTAAAGCAAAATTCTGGTGTGAAATATTTTTATAAAATTTGACTCAAGTTTCACGGTAGTTCTATGTTAAATAGAAATTCTGGTGTGAGATATGTTTAAAAATCTTGAGTAGAACCTTCTGTCGTTCCAGTGATAATCAACCGTCAGCAACGTGAGCTGACACTCTCTCGCCATTCTCTAAGAGTTTATTCCAAAAAATTCTTCGTATGTCGAATTTGTCTAGCTCCGCCCCCAAAAAAGCCTTTAAATAAATTTTATTAATTTTTACACATATTTTTGTAAATATTTCTATGTGGAACTCAACGCACACTTTCGGCATTTATATATAATACAGGTGTACATATGAGAAATTTTTTTACAAGGAAATGGTAATTTTCGTATAACTATAAGATATGATTTTTATTTTTGTAAATTTTTTTATCGCTATTTCACAGTTTTTATAAACAGAAAATTATACAAAAATTCCCAGTTATGCATCTTTAGGACGTATATAATCTTAGTTATGGCATGAAATTCGGTGTAGTAGTTTTTGAGAAAATCAGTTTTTGAAAATTGAAAAAACATTTTTTTCTCATAAAGTATCAATATTTATACGGTGATAATATGGGAAATATGTTGTCACATAGGTAGCCACATCTGGGGAAAAAATTAGGAAATTTGATTGAAAGATATGTTTCCAATGCTTATCCGACTATGCCCTTTGATTATGAAATAAGTTTAAAAGATACAAAGAAGAAAAACGTTAAAAAATAAGGTTAAACTGTTTTAAATAAAAATTCTGGTGTGAAATATTTTGATAAAACTTGACTCAAGTTTCACGGTAGTTCTACTGTTAGATAGATATTCTAGTGTGAGATATGTTTAGAAATCTTAGGTAGATCCTTCTGTCGTTCTAGTGTTAATAAACCGTCAGCAACGTGAGCTGACACTGTCTTAGCCTTCATCATGGAGGTTTTTCTCGTGTTGCAGCACTCTACGCCTGTAAACTTTGTTATTTAAAGATTCCATTACAGATTTTCCGGCATGAATATGTTAAATTTTCTGTATACTCATTATCGCGCAGGATGTGAAATAAGGATAAAGTTGACTAGACCTGTATTTGTCCTACATTAATGGTACTCACTATTTTTAGCGAAAAGTTGTCTCATACCATATTTGCGAGATGTAATATTCTGTTTATTTAATGACAGAAATTCTACGATTAAATAAGATGAAGATATCTATTTAATAATAGTTCCACCACGCGGCAACACATTTAATACTACTGCCCTGCATTAATCCATTATCCACTATATATTATATGCTCAGGGTCTCAACCTTTATTGCTGAAGGTTTTTGCCATTAAATAAGTGAATATGTTTAATTTTAAAATAGTGGTAGGTAAATAGTTAATTTAACCCTTTCAAGGGCAAAGCACTTTCATTGCTAAATAGTTGAAATGCATGAGTGATACCGGAACTGTCAGACAAATTTATTTTATAATAAAAAAAGCTATATTTCAGATACATGATAAGCGGAAAATTTTATAGCTAAAATTCTGATGCCAAAGTGGCATTAAGGAATTAAAATTAAGTGGTTTCATAAACATACCACCGCCCTTGAAAGGGTTAAGCATGCATATTTATTTTGGCAATTGAGTTAAAACAACGTCGACGAATAATGCGTAAATGTACTTTTATTTCTATTTTAGAACATATATGGTATATGCCAAAAAAATTCCAGATAAGATTTTATGGACTTTCAGAAAAACAAATTATATAGATATTTCAAACTGACATTTCATGATCTTCGTCCTATTTAATCACAATGTTTCTGTCATGAAAAAGGGCAATGTTTTCTATTCTAAAACTGTTGTAGCTTGATAAACAGTGAGCCAGAGTTTGTGCATCCCTAATATACATCAGATTGAAACGCTACACAAGTTTTCTCCTAACATGCACCAAGCTTTTTTATTCCAACAATCATTTGTTATTATTCACCATTTGTTTAAAATATATGTTTTTATGCTAATAATAATTAAACAAAAATATTCATTTTACAATAACTTTATCTTCTAAACGCGTTACTGCATGAAATTTCAATTCAGAAATATTCTTTTGCCCTCAATTTTTTTTTATTCTTCATATTCCGTATTTTTAGCACCTAAAACATTGGTAGATGCAGTAAAAATATTCAATTTTGCTACCTATACCTGCATCTACAGAAGCAACTTTTACATATTATATTACTTTACTCATAAAATCGTGTATATATATTCAAATTTATCACTCCGGAAGTACTGCAATGTTAAGTGTATGGGAACGGTCTCTATTTCGGTCACCACTAATTTTTTTTAATTATTTTTGGAGTAGATTGCCACAAAAGTTGAAAAAAAAAGCTCATTATGATGCGGGTTTTTGCGACATTTTCAAGATAAAAATAAAAATAGTTCACCGAACTAGAGTCGTATGACTTCATGCTGTCTTTCAAAGGAGATCGTGTAACGATCACCCGTCCCTCAAGGCACATTTGAAATCCAGCCATTACGACAACAATCCCGCCAGACAAAACATCTGAAAAGGGGGAGACACAAGGACCACCACAAAAGAGAACTCCTAATTCGAGGCCCCTGATGCGGCATGACAATTTACCACCCACGAATATTATGACGAAACCTGGATTCAGGGAGACGTCTGCACCAGGATGGTTGTGTTGCGACAAATACGACTCTTCCGAATTAGCCGAAGCTAATTCGAATTAATCTGGAACGACAGAGACAGTACAAAGTCATTGACTCTTTGATCCGCACACAAGGTGTCACTCAGCGATACGCCTCGAAAGGAAGTGACAAATCCCTCCTGTACACAAAGTACCAAAGTAAGAGAGGCACCCCGATTAAAGACCTGCATGATCAAACAGGGCGAAAGGAAAATCGTTCCTCCAAGCCGAATGCAACATGCATCCCAGATGCCACTATTATTACGAATCGAAGGGACAACAAATCCCTTTGAGTGCCAAAAGTACCAAGTACCCAAGGCACCCTGCTTAGAGGACTACCTGAGCAGACCCAGATAGCATGAACATTAGCAGCAAGTTTGACTTTTTTCAGATATTATCTTGTCGTGAAATATTTTAATCGACAAATTCGTTGAAAATCTCGCGCAAGGTATACCACCATCCACTTGCATGAGTAATTTGTTGTGAAACTGATGCAAGACTGTCTTTAGTTCACGAAAGTGACGAAAGCAAAAAATCCTTCTGTTGAGAGAATAGACAATCAGCGCATTCGCAGGAATTACCGAAATTGGGTGCTACACACATCATTGTTACTGTTATGGAATCTCATTTTCATTGATTGGTTAAGTTATGGAACCCAGAAAAAGATATTTATTATTTTAACTCTTCAAATGTAGTTATTTTTTGTAAAGTAACATGTCATCTATAATCTAAAACTTATTTCATATAAAAATTGTTACAATTTAAAAATTTATGTTAATTTACTAAATTATGTTCACGTCTTCGGCCATTTCAAATTTATATTGAAAATTTTAATTTATTAATTAATTTTTCTCAATATTATTGTATTTTTCTAAAACATCGTTTTAACATATTCACGATGGGAAACGAGAATTCTCGTTTTCAATCATAAAACATCATTGACTAAGGGCGCGGCTTCTACCTTACAGAAAATGCATTTATATCATGTTGTTCATATTTTTTTAGATTATAAGACATTTTAAATCAAATTCTACATTGAAAGATATTTATAACGATGCAAAAATTTGGGAAACCTATCTAGAACACAAATTTACAAAAAACTTTCAGAACAGAGAGGAGGTTCTACTGTTTTAATATTCAGATTTGAGAAAAATTGCCCGTAGGCAATGTGTTAATTGATATTTATTTATTTATTTATTTTTGCCTTTAACCGCATTCGAGTCTCTAATTTTTAACCCTTTCGGGACTGCATCCCTTACACAAATTTTATTCGGTTGGCACTGCTTTTTTTTAAACGCTATACATAGCTGCCAAGCCTCAGGCTTTTTGGATACCAGTATTTTATTACAGAAAATGTTGTTTTATTTAATTCAAACATTTGGCCGATTTAAAAGAACCAGATTTTTTCTAAGATAATAGTGGTGTGCAAAAAGCCGGAGGTTTGGCAACTCTGGCTATATTTATCAAATACCAAAAAAGACTCGATTTTAAAAGCACAAATATTACCTTTATTTGTTAATGGTGATAAAAATGATGCATCAATAGACCTGAAGGGGTTAAACTGATTGTGTGGCATGATAATATCGTACTTTGCAATAAGTTTGCAGATTTTTGACGGGACAAAGCTAAATTTTCTACTAGCTTGCAAAGAATTTGCAGTACTTTAGTCATGACAGAACTAAATTTTCTACTTGTTTACCGATAATTTGCATTAAATTTGACACAGCAAGAAGTTAACTTGCACGACAAGTTAGCTGCAAGTTCAAAGTGTAGTGACTTCGGAGTTTGCGTTATCTTGCTCCATTCTTCTTATGAACTTTCAGTCCTGTCAGGCTGAACTTGCTGCAACTTTGTAGGTTTGCAAATGCGAATTTTCTGCAAACTAAAATTGCTATGTGGGAAGTGTTTTGAACAAAATCTGATGCCAATGAGTGCTACAAGTTGAACCGCCAAGGACCGAGCAAGATTACTCAGTATCTGAGGCAGAACGGATATAGAATTGCAAATAGCCGAAGCCTGTCTGAATTTAAAGGGAGCAAAAGAAACCATGAAAAACGTTATCTCTGTGTTCCGCACACAGCAATGAAAGAAGAGAAAATTGTTAATCCAACCGGCGGCGCAGTAACCTCCTGCTGCACATAGACTGGTTTGCACTCTGGAGACATATGTTCTGGAGTCCAACTTCTAAAGCAAGAAGAAGCACCAGACACAAACGGGGAAGAATCTTGGAAGAGGGGCTTGGCAAGGCAAAATCTGCTCGCACAGTTGGTACGGGCCATCCGCACCTCACTGTTACTCAAGAAAATACCCCAGATAAGGTAGACTCCGATAGACAGTCGTTGAACCCATTCAACACGCACATTCTGCAAGTCGGCGAGGCCGACACCGGCCTATCTGGCCTCCCATTGACTCAAGGGGCAACCCAAACTTACACAATAACAACAAATATTGGATCAAAAGCCACAAACACACACACAACACACTTTTTATGAAATTCCACATTTAAAGCTTTTCTATTTTCATTTTCAAATTTTCACACACAAAACACTTAGGACTCCACATGCTAATACCTACAGGAGAAGAACTTTCCCCCACGTCTCCAAAGAAATGTTAGCACTGTGTCAACCCAACCCACAATCCTGTCCACCACAAGCAGTGGACAGAAACAACAGTTCCTTCTCCCCGGCAGGGACACTACTTCCGTTCTCCTTCCACACTTAAGAGGGCTGGTCACTCAGCTTCGAAATTCTCCTCCTTGATGTTAAGTCTATGGACTTTTGATGCCTTCTTATATTTAAAATATCTTCTCGGGAAATTCATATTTTTAACATCTTTTTCTGTATACTCTTCTTAAAAGATGTCCCTTTTTTTTCTTAGCTTTTAAAATATTTCTAAAATCTATGCTGAACTTAATATTTTATGTGTTAAAAGCGGGCGAACTGTGAGTAAGAGTTTAACACTTCCTATAAAATTAAGTCTATATTTTAGAAATATTTTGAGAACTAAGAAAAAAAGGGACATCTTTTAGGAAGTGTACACAAAAAATCGAAGTTAAAAATATTAATTTCCCGAGATAAATTTCAAATAAAAATTTTCGCAAGAAAAAGGGAGGTAGTCAAAATTTTGAATTATTCTTTTTTAACCTCTTGAGAGGCGGTGGGATATATTATATCCCACCTACGATTAATGAAGATTTGCGCCAGAAAAGTTTTATTAAACTTTACTTTTCTGAAAAAGTCGTAAAATTGCTTTTCCTTATTTTGCAATAAAACTTTTTGAAGATTTCGGTGTGAATTCGACATTACAGAAACATAATTACTTGTCCCTGAAAGGGTTAAAAGGGACCGCTCCGATGCCTGAACAAGCATTTCAACGGTGTAAACTGGTGATGGGCAGAATGATTAATTTTACTAGTTGAATGAATCATTAGAGTATGCGCATAAGTATAGTTGCCACCCTTTGGAGGTTTGATTTAAATGCAATTTCTACCAGAAATTTAGTATAGCAGAAATGTTTCTTATTTTAATTAGAATTAATTTAATAAACCTATAAAAATATAAATATTCTTTTTATCTTAACTATCTTATAGTTTTTGCGCATGGCCGAATGATTCAATCAATAGTAAAATCTTTCATCGTGCCATCACTAGTGTAAACTTCAAATGAACATGTAATGTCATTTAAAAAAAACAGTTTCATAAATCATTTTGTAAGAAGAAAAGCATTGGAGTAACAATTTTAATATTAGGTGACTCTAAACAAAGATAAGAATACACTTTCCCAATTTGTTAAAATTCAAGTTCTATGCTAACTTAATAATATCTAAAATAATTCTCTTTACTAGAAAACATAGTCCTTATTTAATGCTAAACATCTAGTAGACTACATTAGCCAAAATATAAGTTTATTTAAAGTAGATGAAACCTCTTCCTTTTAGCAACACATGCAGTTTTCTAGAAAATCTACCATTTACATTCCAAGCACCGCTTTCAGTATTTCGATCCCTGGAGAAGCGTCCACGGGAGGATTTGACAGCAGCTAGAATGCTTTATTGGCGTGCTTAGCTATAAATCAGAACTTTTCATCTAACACTTCAGTATTTATAGCCACTACGCAACCACAGGCACTTAATTAATATATCTTTGCAAAATAACTATGACAAACACTTTCATGAGATCCATACACACTTTGCGAAGCTTAACCCCTTGAGGGGCACCGGTATATATTATATACTACCTACGATTAATGAAGTTTTACACCAGAAAATTTTTATTAAATTGTACTTTTCTAACTTTGGCGGAAAAAAGCCGTAAAATTGCTTTTACTTATTTTGAAATAGAATTTTTGAAAAATTCCGGTGGGAATTCAGCATTTCACAAACGTAATTGCTTGCCCCTCAAGGGGTTAAAGCAAGAAATAATAGATTTTTTATTCAGATACCAACGCTGCGATTTATGAAAACACGCTCGGACGCAAAATCAGAAAGACTCACTCATCTGCTAGAGTGCCCTTATAAAAGAACAGCTGGGCATCCTGCCACAGGTGCAATATTTCGAGATCAAAATACACGATAACAGCATTAAAAATTGATTTATATAAAAAAGAATGAAATTCAAGACTTTATCATAAAGATTGATAGAAAGTTAGCCTTTTATCTTATTTCTAATTTGAATGCTTTTTGTATTATTTCATATTTTTGGCGAAATCTTTAACATAGCTGTCAACCTTCCACTAATCTTCCGTAATGTCTGGATTAATTTAACACATGTTAACCACATTTCGAAACAGAAAATTTATTTCATGAATGCTTATTTATTTATTTCCAGGTTTCCACGTGGAACATATTTATTTTCATTTCTTAAAAAATTTTCTGATTTGAAACGTATTAAACCAGGGTCAAATTAACGCAAGTATTACGGAAGATTAGTTTGAGGCTGGCAGCTATGTCTTTAAAGAAACATGCTGATATAAATTAATTTTGAAGCATATTTTCTTTATAATACATTAAATTCAAATTTTTCTCCTAAAAGTAAAAAATATATTTATTAGTTACATAAAAGAATATATTTAACATTAAATATTCCAAAAAACAATCATTTGACCAATATCAAATGATAATATTTTGATTCGAACCAGATATTTCTTCATAAAATAAATAAAATATAAATCACGCAGAAATAAGTTTTGAAAAAAAAAAAGTTAAAATATTTTAAATAAAAATCCTGGTGTGAAGTATTTTTGAACATGATGTAAAACTTGAGAAAAAGTTCCCGGTGTGCTGAGTGTTAGTCAAAGGAGGGATTTGATTTTTTTCGGTTAAAAAACTCCATTTGTTTTTTTTGGTTTTTTTTACATTTTTCTATTTCCTATAGTCTGTGATTTATCCGTGTGCAACGATTTGGCCGAATTCGGAGATCTTTCCTAGTTATTTAGTGCGTTACTGTAACGCGTCCGTACGCTTACACTGTTTTGGAGCACTATTAACGCATTTTACACAAAACGACTTTTTTCAAACTGGGAGAAATCAGAACGCAAAACCTGTCACACCGATCCTACTATTTGTTTTTTTAATTAAAGGTGATATAATTTGTTGGAGCTTGGACCACTTTCAGCCATTTTTTTTTTTAAACAAATATTTTTAGAAGCACACCAAAGTCGAAAAAGGGGATCAGAAATAGACCTTTTTTTCAAATCGCTGCCACTTCGTTGATTTTCGACTTTTTATCTCAAAGTGTTCAAAGCTCAAAACAATATTATCTACTTTCATAATCCTTAACGGAAATTGATTGCAAACGACTCTGGAAATCTATCGGATCCCACCCGATTGGAAGTGCACAGCGCGTACGCTAGGGCATCTACCACACAACTCGAGCCAGATCATAAAATTTTATTAAAACATTTTGCGAAATGTTCTTCAACTGATAAAAAATAACATGCAAAATACCCCGGAGCTAAAATCTTCATTCCTATTCTAGAAAAAAAAAATGCTGCAAACACCCGTTTTTCGGCTTTCTACAGACCCCCCCCCCCCAGACATACCCACACTTTAATCATTCTGTTTTAACCTCTTCAGTTCCGAAGCTAAAATAATAATACAAATGTTTATTCATTGGTTTTTTCCAAATAAAATGACATCGTAATTGGCAGAAGAAATATCTTTTCTGAAATTGATCCTTTAGGCGCTTAGTAATTTAGGTTCAGAAATATGGATCTAAAACTACAAATTCCCTAAAAAACATGAATTTTATAATCATTAACCTAAATTAACGCAATCACAAATTTAAGAGCTTTAAACAAGTATATAATCTACAAATCCTCAAAATTTTTTATTGGAAAAGATTTAAGTTAAATACTTATGAAAATTTCTCACTTTCTTGGTCATACTGTCTTGGTCATACATCAATTTTGGGCATTTTTAGGCATTTTGCAAACTCAGATGAAAATTACATTTATTTTATGTGGGAATCAGCTTCGGTTCTGCCATTTGTTCATTTGCTTTGAACGTAAAAAAAAAAAAAAAATTCATCTATTAACCCTTTCAGCGGCAAAGCACTTCTGTTGCTAAAAGGTAAAAATGATTGAATGACACCGAGATTTACTTACGAATTTATACGTAAGTAAGCAAAAGCCTTTCTTTGCGCATATTATACAAAGCAGAATTTAATTCCTAAATTCTAGTGCCAAAGTGGCATTTGGGAATTAAAATTAAGTGGTATATATAATATACCGGTGCCCTTCAAGAGGTTAAGAAGTGATGTGAAAATGTAAAAAAAATCGGACCTTATAGTTTTTATAAGGAAAAAAAACAGAGGTCCCCTTTTGGGGACCCAGGGACCGAAGAGGTTAAATGTATTGGGTCGATCGGAAAGTCGTATCGTGTTTGGAAAATCAATTCGACATGACTTTCCGATCGACCGAACATAAACCTTAAATCTTTTATTTAACCTTCCGTCTACCAGACGGGTCCATTGGACCCGACATGTACATTCAAAATATTTATTCAAACCAGAAATTTCTTCAAAACAAACTAAATGTATAAATCAGACAATAATAAGTTAAATAAACAAATTAAATAGTTTTAAGTAAAAATTCTGGTGTAGAAGGTTTTTATAAAACTTGAGTAAAATTTCCGGTAGTTCTAGGGTTAACACTAGAAGGACCGTGAGAGGTCATTTTGACACCTTCCATATGAATATATTTCGGATGGAACCAGAAATGTCTTTATAAAATGAGCTTAGAAGATGAAAGTTTAAATGAATAAGTTAAACAGTTTTAACTAAAAATTCTGGTATTCAATATTTTTTTAAAAACTGAGTAAAATTTCCGGCCTTTCTAGTGTTAATTTGATATTAGAGCTTATAAATTTACGCGTAGCTTACATTAACACTAGAACGCCCAGAAGGAGTCGATCCGACTCCGACTATATGATTATATGTCAACTGGAACCAGAAATTCTTTCATAAAATAAGTTGCATTTAAAACACGCTGATTTACGTTACATCAGTCAAATAATTTTAAATAAAAATTCTGGTGTCAAATATTTTTACGAAACTTGAGTAAAATTTCCGGGCGTTCTAGTGTTAAAGCTTTTCATGACCAGATTAATGAGATTTAACAACTTATGAATACTGAGAATAAATCAATACTTTCCTCAAAAAATTATAAATTTATTGAATATGCATGTTTCATCGTATTTTAATTAGCTGAATCTTCCTTATAGGCTTCAACTAAAATAAGTACTTAATTGCATTTATACATTGCATTTATAAGAAATTTAGATTCCACCTTACAACTGCTCATTTTATAGAAATAATATATATTAATAAAAGAAAGAGATTTGAATGTGCTTCTACCGGCGATGGATAGGTGAATCTATCACACGTAGAGATCTGCATATTTGGAAAAGGTTAGATGAAGACAGATACAAGTGCACCTGAAACTCAGATTTCCCACTTTTTCATAATTAACCGAGATATTAACTATCATAGAACAAAAATGAACTAGCTTCAGTTTTTCTCAGATCACCCGCGTTATAATCGTTACCACGCATATCCAGGGAAAACGTATATGGGTCATTCTCTGAAAAGTGGCTGTTTTAAAAAAAAAAAATTGCGATCCAATAAAATTGCCTCAAACATCTCAAAATTTAGCCTACAAGTACCTTATTGCTATATTTATCAAAAAATAATATGAACCAAACTGTATCTCATAGTTCTTCTTCCATTGCTAAAATGTTCAAATAAATGATTGGCACCGGAATATAAGAACAAATTTATTTGTAAATAAGAAAAATGCTATATTTCACATACATGTTAAAAAGATAAAACTTTATGAAAAGTCTGTTGCCATTGTGGCGCTTGGGAATTAAGTGGTTTCATAAACATACCACCGCCCTTGAAAGGGTTAAAAAAGAAAAGAAATTATAATTAGAAGTCATACTGCCAATAAATAATATTTTTTTTACTGTATGTCAATTGAAAAAATAAAGATAAAGCATTAACATTTAGAAGAGTTAATGTTTATTTGAATTAGTACAAAAATATTTTTTTATTTATTTTTAGCTTCTCCCTGTAAAGTAATAAAAATTAAAAATGTATTATCTTTACTTACGGTAATTAAAAGTCTTACGAGTTTTTTAATGTGTATTTTATTGCATTAGATTTTCTTATTTTACTGTTTAGTACATATATAAATTGACTCAGATCATTCCCTCACAATTTAAATCATTCCCTCATATTAAAATTATGAGGGAATGACGAAATACTTCTGAAAACCATGTTATACAAAAGTGATTAGTCTTAGGTATGTTTTCTGATACTTAATATCTTTTGAAACACATTTCTAATAATATAACAACATAAAAAGACATTTCATTAGTTTTTATTAAATTTATAATAGATGAGGGAATGACGCGTAATAAATATACTACATTGATCTAGTACTTCAAAGCCATACACTAACTATTCAAGAACGTTTTTGAGCAAACAACAAGATGGATACTTCACTTTACTCTTGTACAAACTGTCCTAGACATATATAAAGCATGTGCTGCTTTCCACTAAGTAAATAATGGCAAATTTATAGTTACGTGAGGGAATGACGACAAATGCTAGGGATATCATTAAAAAGTGCCATAATTCATTCATTATATTAAAAATATAAATATAATTAAATGGCTAAATATGTGTTTAAGTGTGTTTAATGGATTGAGAAAAAATAATTATAAATATACGTGCTGCAATGGCAGAGTCTTTCCTACATATTTTCTTTCCTACATATGTGAATGGGGACATAGTGAGGGAATGATATTTGCATTAAAAGATACATTAAATTTATCAAATTTTAATTTCAATAACCAAATAATTACAGTTTATATGTGTAATTGATTAATATTGATAGTTTAAATCACTTTTTCTTTTTGTAATTTAAAAAATATGTCTTCAACACCCCTGGGACATAAAATTGCCACTTTTCAGAGAATGACTCGTATAGCCTTTCAAATGTATAGCTCGTAGAAGGAAGAAAAACGTTCCGTGTTTTTTTTTTTTTCTTTTTTTTTTTTTTTTTTTTTGTATTTCGTATTTTAATATTGAAATCGGTCTCATTCCGGATAGAGATATAAAAAACAAAGCAATTCCCTTTAAAAGATACTTTCGTGGTAGAGAGGGTAACTTAAAAAAAAATTTTTTTTCTGGTAGTTATCTTATTTCCCGTTTTTTGTGCATTTTAAAATCACAGTAACTAGTAGTTTGAGCTCCGGTTTATATCCGGATTATATTTAAAAAAAAATACATACCTGTTGTCGATACTTTCATGGTGCTGGCGTTATCTTTTATTTAAAATATATGAATTTTTAGTATTTCGAAAAGCATTTTCTGAGAGTGGTTTCCATATTTCCGTTTTTTCTGCAGCTTTAAACTATCATCCTCGTAGCTTGGTTGAAAATGAAAAAAAAAAAAAAAAAAAACGTGTATAGAAGGTACTTTTTAGCTCGCAACGATGCCTTTCATTTTCTAAGAAAAGGGGAAGTTTGTTCTATTTAAAAACATATTTTCTGGAGATCCTCTTCATATCTTCCGGCATTTTTGCAGTTTAATATTGCCATCCAGATGGCCTTGGTGGAAACACAAAAAACAAAAAATATTCAGGGATAGATGGCACCTATCTGCGAGCTCAGGCAACACTCGGTTGGTTTCCTAGTCCGTACGCCGCAGGGTAACCGTATGCCAGATTTTTCTTAAAATAATATTTGCCTTATATAATGAAGAAAGACTTTGTTTAACCCGTTAACGGTCGCATTAAATTACGGTTTCAAATTTCAAATTGCTTATTGGCACCACTTTTTTGAAATAGAAATATTCACCTAATTTAATGGCAGGTAAAATGATACCATAATAAAGCCAATTACACTATTTTATAAAACTGGTGGGAATCAAACAAACTGAATAAAATAAATTCTCGATCACGTGATATTCACGGGAGCGAGAATTAAAGGGTTAAATATGAGGACCATTACTTTACTAAAAATTAGGTACCCAAATCTCACGAATCCTTTAAGACGTTAAAATCGTGTAAAAGTATTATATATGAATGACTTTAAGCATTTTATGAAGATTATCAAATTTTAAAAAAAAGTTGCTAAGCTTTATAAAATCAAAGAAAGTATATCATTCATATCGCTAAAATTTTGATGCAATAAGATTAAAAGCATACAGTAAGCTTTTGAATTAAATTAATAAGAATACCTCATAATTTTGTTGGATAGGGTAATTATATCCATCTCTTATACAGGGTGTTCCGTTAAAGGGGTCCAATATTAATAGGGGTAATAGAGGAGATCACATGGAGCATAAATCAGTATATAAAGCCTGGTCGGATCTCAATAGTTTTCAAGTTACAGCAAATAGAATGAAAATTCGGAAAATTGTAAAAGAACCCTCATTGCTAAACTATCGATAATGCTACATAAAAACGAAGCACACATTTAGAAAGAGCAGAAAAAAACCTACAAAATGACATCAATTGTATTATAATAGCAATATTTATTGACGAGTTACAAGCCCTGAAACAGTGAAAAAAGTACGAAATCCAATATACATCAAAATAGTTAATCGTTAATTCCAAAAAGACAACTCTAGCTACAACAAGGAAAATGTAGTAAAATTTGGTCCATTCCGAAAACTTTCGAAAAAGCTTACAGTGAACCATATCGGTTTAATTGTGTGAGAGAAATTAATCAGTTTCTTAGTTACAACTCCGCTTTCTTTGACACTAGCAAAGGTTAAACTCCGCCCATCACGATTGGAAACACCGCCTTTTTAGTTACTCTCAACTATACATTTTCGATCATGCTTCTTCTGAGATGCAACATTTTTAATTATTCAAGAGTTGAATGAACCAAAATAACTTTACAATAATAGTCTACATTTTAAAGTGGTCTTTTATCGATATAAAGCTTAAGTTAAATTCTTTAAAATTAAACTGGTGGGGAAAATTCGAAAATAATTAAAAATATTGCGATTTGTAACTATGCAAGAAGTTTCAGTACATGTTTTACATGGACAATTATTGTATGTATATGTGCATCATAATTTATGATAGGAAATAATAATAACAAATAGCATAATAATTTTATTAATTATAAATTTAAAAAAGACACTAAATTTTAAATTAATTCATACAAACTTTGTAATTTACAATTTGAGTACACCACAGTCTGTGACTTACAAAATACTGTGCCAAAAAGTGTTGAAAATAAAAGAAAAATGACAAATAAAGAATTACATTCCACGTACTTTATGACATATGTGAAGCATAGTCTTCTGGCCTGCGCTGCACAGTTCAATGTCGGAAGGCAGACGAACGGACATTATTATAATAGGTGTTCGAAGTTGCGCCCATTAACAGAATCGCACAGCCGACAGCGACGTCGTAAAGATTGGCGAACACGCCGAAAAACTCCGACGGAGTTGAGAATGTCTCCTGCAGCGACAACGATTCGCGCTAGTAAATCCTCCGGTGTATCCACAGGCGTTTCATACACCAGCGATTTAAGGTGTCCCCAAACAAAAAAGTCTAACGGATTGAGGTCTGGAGAGCGTGCAGGCCAAGCAACAGGTCCACTGCGTCCAATCCAATTCCCAGGATATGTTGAATTGAGGTGATTGCGAACACCTATGAAAAAATGTGCCGGTGCGCCATCGTGCATAAACCACATATTGTGGCGCAATGTTGCTGGCACATTTTGCAGTAACTGCGGTAAGATATCCCGTAGGAAAACAAAGTACGTACTGCCATTGAGTACATCTGGGAGTAAATATGGTCCTATGAGATAATCGCCGAGGACACCTGCCCATATGTTCACACTGAACTTTTGTTGTGCGTTCGACGGGAAAACAGTGTGCGGATTTGTATATGACCATGTGTGCATATTGTGCGTGTTTACCACGCCCTCTCTCGTAAATGTTGCTTCATCAGTAAATAAAATATTTTCCAGAAATTGTGGATTATTTCCTGTTACATTAAGCAACCAGCGTACGAATTCTGTCCGCTGAGCACAA
The DNA here is from genome assembly GCA_963932465.1 of Maratus speciosus. Taxonomy (NCBI): domain Eukaryota; kingdom Metazoa; phylum Arthropoda; class Arachnida; order Araneae; family Salticidae; genus Maratus; species Maratus speciosus. The sequence goes on along the minus strand of OZ010796.1, from coordinate 268,992,898 downwards.
TCTGTTACTGATAACAGTTGTACCCGCTGCACATGAAAGGGGTGCATGTTTTCTGCACGCAGAACACGCCACACACTTTGGTGAGAAACACCGACTTCAGACGCAGCAGCTCGTGTACTCGTGGAGGGGTTATCTTTAAAAATATTCAGTACATCTTCTTCCATTGCAGGTGTTCGTACATGTCGAGGTTTCCCTGCATCAATGCTTGCTGTATTAAACGATCCAGTCTCCCGTAATCGTCTATCGATTTTTATGAAGAGTTTCGAACTTGGGCAACGTCTCCTTGGAAATTGCTCACGGTACATGCGCTGTGCTAGACATGCATTTCCATGAGCTTGCCCGTACATCAGATGCATGCCCGCATATTCTTCGTTAGAGTATTTCGGCATAATTATTATACATTAACTTACTACAATCCCACTTACAACAGCCTCCCTTTAACATAACGCCCACTGATGACTGCTGTTTTATTACACTTTTCTTCCTATACACATAGAAAATTTGCATAAAAAGTACTTCTTCTTCATCATCCTGAAAGTTCATGGATTAAACGCAGCAGTCACGGAGTTTGCTTTAAGACAAGGCGAGAGCTGCACAATATGTCATTCACTTGACCAGACTTAATAATGAAAGGGTATTGATAGAGGTTGATCAGAAATGTATAATTGAAAGATATTAAAACGGGGTGTTTACAATCGTCATGGGCGGAGTTTCGCCCTTTCCGAGCGTGCAACAGTACAGAGTTGTAACTAGGGAACTGCTTGATTTCTCCCATACAATTAAACTGATATGGTTTATTGTCAGCTTCTTCGAAAGCTTTCGGAATGGACCAAATTTTATAACATTTTCCTTGATGTAGGTAGAGTTGCATTTTTGGAATTAACGATTAACTATTTTGCTAAATATTTGATTTTGTATTTTTTCACTGTTTCAGAGCTTGTAACTCGCCATTAATTCTCAATATTCTAAAACAACTTATGTCATTTCGTAGGATTTTTTCTGCTCTTTCTAAATATGTGCTTCGTTTTTATGTAGCATTATCGATAGTTTAGCAATGAGGGTTTTTTTACAAATTTCCGATTTTTCATTCTATTTGCTGTAACTTGAAAATTATTGAGATCCGGCCAGGCATTATATACTGATTTATGCTCCGTGTGATCTCCTCTATTACCCCTATTAATATTGGACCCCTTTAACGGAACACCCTGTATAATGCATTACATTGGATTAACCCTTTCAAGGGCGATGGCTATAGGGTCTAGCCACCTAATTTTAATGCCAAAACTGACAAATGGCACTAAGAATATTTCAGCAAAATTTTGCTTTTCTAATGAAAGTGCAAAATAGCGGGTTTTTATTTTCTAAGAAATTCGTTTGAATATTCTGGTGTAAGTCAACTATTTCATCATTTTACGAACAGAATTTTTCTGCCTTTGAAAGGGTTAAATAGAACACGTAAATTATCAAATATGCATTTATCAGTTTTATTCATAAACCTAACGTTTGATTTATTTTTATATTTTATGATTTATAATTACACTTCGATTGTAATAGCGGCATAAATTTTGCTTTTGCTCATTTTTTTTTTTTTTCATATCGTTAAATTATTCTTGATAAATCAAGACATAAGACAGTGGTGGAAAATTGGCGCCGAGGAGGAGCCTATTGATTTAGCTTTGTGTTTACATTCTAAATTTTAGTAGTATTTTTTGGCTTATCTAATGACAGAATTTCTGAGTTTTTATTAAAGGGAATAATACTATAAAATATTAGTGGTGTCAATAGGCTCCTCCTCTGCGCCAATTTTCCACCACTGCATAAGAACAGTTTTCTAAAAGTTTGGTACCACCGCCAAAAAGAAAAGACCCCTCATACATTTTTATTGTCGCTTACAAAAATGAAAATAGCCATTGCCATCGAAATACTCAAGGCCTGAGAATACACGTTGTGACGTCATCACTAATCGACCGATTTCTGACTAGTGTTCAAATTCACACCGGAAAAATTTGAATAGCAATTGCATTTTACTTTATTTGTGGAATATCTATCATCTTATAAAGCAATAGTAACTACTTAAGCTTGCTGGTGAGAATTCGGAAACCCTAAATAAAAATTCAGCCAGATGCGGAATGCTACAGTGTTGCTGCATCTGGCTGATATTTTATTAGGGGATTCCAAATTCTAGCCAGTAAGTTTAAATAGTTACTATTGCTTTATAAGATGATATATATTCCACAAACAAAATAAAAGTAAATTTCTATTCAAAATTTCCCGGTGTGAATTCCAACACTAGTGAGAAGTCGGTCGATTAGTGATGACGTCACAACTTGTGTCCTCAGGCCTTGAGTATATCGATGGCAATGAAATAGCCCTTCGATTTAAAATTATACCTTCTTTAAGTTGACCGTAAACAGTGACGGAACCATGGAACTATGAATAAAGAAGAACCTACATATCCTTAAAATAGTGAAGCTTCTACTGTAACCGGTTTCGCGAGAGTTGATTACCGCCAAGCAAACTTCCATCTGTAAATTCAAATACAAATTTTCTCCTTATTTAAACGCCTTGTTAATGCAAAATTTCAGTCATAAATTGTGTCGAAATTGGTATTCTTTTTTACTGGTGGAAGTATACTTCGGCGGTAGTCACCTCCTGCTTTTCCGCCATATTGTGACAACCTAAATAATCAGCGCCGGTGAAAAAGATTATAATATCCGGACAAACTGCCACCAGTAAAAACAGAAAATTTTACCATATTTGTAAGAGAAATTTGGCGAGATTAGGGCGCTTAAATAGGACGGAATCTTCTATTCAAATTTACTGGTGGGAGTTTTCCCCGGCGGTAATTGGAAACTGTTGATTCTACATACAGGGTGTCCGAAAAGTCTGGAAAAGGTCGAATAACTCAAGAAAAACAAAACAGATTGAAAAACGGAAATATACGTGTTAAATATTTTTACAAAAGCTACTCAGTGATACCAAATTTGGGCCCCGTAACCGACCCCCCGGGGGTCAGAGGGGGTCCAACTTTGAAATCTTGAATGATAACCCTAATTTTTTATTGCAGATTCGGATTCTACGGGCAAAAATGTGTAACTTTTGCATTTAACATTTTTTTCGGATCCTCTTCGATCACCGTGTAATCGAGCATATTCGACAGATACATATTTTGGTTTTCCCAACCTGGTTTTGCCATCTCGAAATCTTATTGGCCAGAACTTTCGTCGCCAAAGTAGTCGTCTTTTGCGGGAATAGTGTTTCTCGAAAACCATCAGTGGTGGTTGTTTCGATGACGCTTTATATGCTTTTTCGATAAAAATTAATAGAAATATATTAAATTAGTACTCTATTTGCATATTTTTTTTAATCCAGTCAATCATTTTAAAATAATAACCTGCGTAATTTGATTTTTTAACGTGTAAATATACACCTTTCCTCCCACACATAAAAAGAATAATCTTCATTATTTGGGGGCGGGGTGTGCAGATATTCTGCATTTTGATGGCTTCTACTGTTGTTGGTTTTTTTTTTAATACCATCTAATTCAGGAGGCTCATGCGTGTGTACAGTTTTTTAAAATTATTACTATAGAATAATATATAGTACAAAATATTAAAATAAAAAAACATATAAAAACATTTAATGCTGACTAAGCAAAGGATGGAGAAGTAGCGTTAATTTCACTGGAGGTGGAGTTATATGTTTTGATGATTGATTAGTTACTCCAACTCCAAAATATGAAGTCGGGCAGAAATTTTTTCAGTAATTCTTATAAACGTAATAATTTATTGCAATTTGAAATATTTTTCTATTTACCATTTTTTTCATAATTTTAAAATTAATAATTTTAAACAATTGAAAATTTTTGATCATTTAAACTTTTTCATTTACAAAATCATTAGCCCCTTAATTCTCGCTCCCGTCATATTCACGGGCTGTGTCTTTTGCTCAAATTATTTGATTCCCACCAGTTTTATAAATTAGTGAAATGATCAAATTTTAGTATCGTTTTTCCTGTCATTAAATAAGGTGAATATTTCTTTTTCCTAAAAGTGGTGCCAATAAGCAATTTGAATTTTTCAACCGTAATTTAATTCGAGCGTTAAGGGCTTAACCCCTTAATTCTCGCTCCCGTCATATTCTCGGGCTGTGTCTGTTACTCAGATTGTTTGATTCCCACCAGTTTTATAAAATAATGAAATGAAATTGGCTATATTTTAGTATCGTTTTACCAGTCATTAAATAAGGTGAATATTTCTTTTTCATAAAAGTGGTGCCAATAAGCAATTTGAAAATTTAAACCGTAATTTAATTCGAGCGTTAAGGGGTTAAACGCGGTAAGCTCTCTTGGTTATTTCCTGGGGGAGACAAAGTTTTAATTTTCTTAGGGGAAAGATGATGTAAAAAATTGTTTATTTATTTATTTATTATTACAATAAAATATCAAAAGTGACAAAATACAGGGTGTCCGAAAGGTCTGGAAACGGTCGAATAACTCAAGAAATTCATTTAAGATTGAAAAACAAAAAAAAAATACGTGTTAAATATTTTTTTAAAAGCTATTCCATGATACCAAAGTTCACCCCCCCCCCCCCCGGCTAACTGGGGGCCAGAGGCGTTTCAACTTTGAAATCTTAAATGATAATCCCCATTTTTTATATCAGATTCGGGTTCTACGGGAAAAAATCTGCAACTTTTGCTTTTAACATTTTTAAAAAATATTTGTAGATGACGGTGTAATCCAGCAAAATGTGTCAGATACCAGTGGCGTGGCGTGAAAATTTTCGGTGGTCATCGCAATTATTTAAGTTTGTGGTGAAAAATTATTAACTCTAAAATTCAATGGTTGAATGTTCAAAAAAGAAACTTTAAATCTTACCTTCACTTATACATGAACTCCAAATGTTCTGCTAAAACTGGATCGTAGAGTTTTAAAAGCTTATTAAGAGTTTTAAATTATTGCTTGGTCATCGCCGCATCCAGCGATGACCGGACGCCACGCCACTGTCAGATACATATGTTGTTTTCTCAACCATGTTTTGCAATCACGGAATGTGATGAATCAAAGCCTTCTTCGCCAAAGTGGTCGCTTTAGCTGGAATTGTTTTCGTCTAATACTATCAATGGAGGTTGATTTGGTGACAAAAGTGCTTTATATGCTTTTGCCATGAAAATCAACAGAAATGTATTGAATTAGATTTATATTTGGGTTTTTATTTTATCCATTCAATCCATTCTAATCAATTAACCTGCGTTTATATATATATATATATATATATTTATTTATTTTAATGTGTAAACATGCCCCTCCTCTTCCGAACAGAAATAAAGAAAATCTACGTTATTTGGCTGAGGTAGGCGTGGATATTCAACATTTCGATGGCTTCTGCTGTTTTTTTTTTTATACTCTAAATCGTGGTGAGGATGTGGGTGTATGGGATTTTTTTACTATTGCTATAGAGTAACATATAGGACAAAATAAAAAGAAGTACATATAATTTTTTTGTGTATGTGAGGGCGGAGCAAAGAATGGAGAAATTGTGTAAATTTCAGGTGGTCGTGGGATTGGAGATTTAGATCATTGATTAGTTATAGTAACCAGAAAATATAAAGTATACAAAAAAATGTTCAATAATTCTAATAAATGTAATGATTTTTTGTAAATTAATTTATTTTTTCAATTTAACATTTTTTTCATAAATTTGAACAATAGAAAAATTTTGATAGTTGAAACTTTTTAATTAAAAAAAATAATTTAACTCTTTAACTATGTCGGAATTTGTGAGGCACATATATTCATCGTTAAAAGGTGCATGTGGAATTTGTTTTGGGCGCCATTAATAAATGAATAACAATATTTGACTTTTCTATTTAAAGGATTTTTTGGTATTTCACAAGTAAAGAGGATAGCTGAAAAAAACACGGTGTATTCCAAATAAAATTTGTGTACGCGATGCGGTTTCGAAAGGGTTAAGGTATAATGATTCTTTGCTGGGGTAGACGACGTTTTAATTTTCATAACAGAAGGGTAATGTAGAAAATTGTTTATTTATTATTACCATAAAATAACTTACGTGACAAAAAATCTAATCTAAAACATAATTGGCAGAACAAATTAAAAACAAAGCAGTTTCTTTTCTACATTTTTTTAAGCCCTAGAAGGGGCATTTATTAATATATTTCATTCAGTTAGTTCTACGTTCAATGTTAATTTTTTGTAAAAAAATAAGTTAAACTAATTGAACAATTAAAAAAAATCAAACAATATGATGCATAAAACCCATTAAAAACTTAGGTTCCGTTAAAAAGAAATCTAAATAAACTTTTAACATTTTCATTTTTAAGTTGCAAATATTTGTATTGCAGATTTTGTATTATGCTTATGATGAATGTGTACCAAATGATATGGCACATGTAAAATACAAAAAAAAAAAAAAATAAATAAAAGTCTAAGATTTATTTCGATTTAATTTGAAGGGACCTAAGTTTTTAGGGTATTTAAATTATCATATTATTGTTTAAATTTTATTTTTATTTTTTTAATGTTCATTTGATTTAACCCTTACCGGCGCGGAGTAATTCTGTTTATAAACTGATGAAATGATAGACTGACATCAGAACTTATAAACGAGTTTATTGGAAAATATAAACTTGTTTATTTTCAAGTACGTTATAAATGTAAAATTTTAAATTAAATATTCTGGGTGCCAGTAAAATAAAAATTAGGTGTCCTTTTTTAAGGACACTGCCCGCAAAAGGGTTAACTTATTTGTTATAAAACTTTAACATTAAACATCGAACTAACTGAATGAAATATATGAATAAATGTCTCTTCTCGGGCTTAAAAAATGTAGGAAAAAACTGATTTGTTTTTATTTTGTTCTGCAAATAACGTTTTTGTTTATATATTTTTTCACATTTGTTATATTATTGTAATAATAAATAATTAAACAATTTTCCACACTATCCTTTCCCCCATGAAAATTAAAACGTCTTCTACCCAAGGAAATAATCAACAATGTTTAACCCCGTAATTCTCGCTCCCGTCAATATCACGGGCTGGAGGTTTATTGTTGGAAAAAAACTTCTGAAACCAGAAAAATTCAACTGGCATTTCGGTGTGAAGTCTTTGAATATTTCCGTCAGGGTTTGGCGTTTGCGCTGACTGTAATGTTGGGCTTTGTATTGCATGTTTCGAAATATGTAACACTCAAAAAATTATTAATAATCAAAATTTAATGTATATGTATTATTTCAAATATTATTTGTAAAAATGTGTGTGATGAAGATAAATAAAGATCTAAGATGTGAAAAATAAAGATTCTATTAGCATTAATTTGTACGGTGTAAAACAAACATTAAGACACAGAATTCTTGCATGATGGCTTTTCAACAAAAATGAATTTGTTCTATAACATCTTTTATTTTCGCCTTAAAAAAACTAATTGCATATTTTATTTAGAAACCTTATAATTATTCAATTTCTGTAATAAAATAAAAGGTACTTTTTTGATGGTTTTTCCAAATATAAAGCGACCGTGAAGGGGTTAAAGAGTTAAATTATATTTTAAATTCAAAAGTTTAAAAGATAAAAAAAAATTCCAATTTTTTAACCCCCTTAACGGTCGCATTAAATTACGGTTTAAAAATTGAAATTGCTTATTGGCAACACTTTTTTGAAAAAGAAATGCTCACCTTGTTTAATGACAGGTAAAATTATACCATAATAAAGCCAATTGCACTATTTTATAAAACTGGTGGGAATCAAACAAATCTGAATAATCTGAAAAAAGACACAGTCCGTGAATATGATGGGAGCGAGAATTAAGGGGTTAAAATTATTAGGTCGTTCGGAAAGTCGTGTCCGTTCGGGAAAATCAATTCGTACCGGAATATTCTATCATTAAATTATTAGACTTTGATTCCGATATCTCATGTCCAATAACCTCCGGCCGGGACTTCCAGTACGAATTGATTTTCTCAAACGGACACGACTTTCCGAACAATCCAATAATAAAATTAAAATTATGAAAAAAATGTAAAATAGAAAAATATATTATTTTACAAAAAAGTATTGCATTCATTAGAATTTTTTAATGTTTTGTTTAAAATTATTAGGTCGTTCTGAAAGTCGTGTCCGTTCGGGAAAATCAATTCGCACCGGAAAATTCTATCATTTAATTACTAGACATTGATTCCGATATCTAAAGCCTAATAACTACCGGGCAGGATTTTCCGGTACGAATTGATTTTCCCAAACGGACACGACTTTCCGAACAACCCAGTAATAAAATTAAAATTATGAAGAAACAGGTTAAAACGGAAAAATATATTAATTTACAAAAAAGTATTACATTTATTAGAATTTTTGAATTTTTTCAGCCCTACTTGCTAGTCAGTAGTTGCAGCAACTAATCAATCATCAAAAGCTATAACTCCGCCCCCCCCCCGCATACACACACCTGAAATTTACGCTACTTCCCATCCTTTGCTCGGCTAGCACAAAAAGATTTTATATGTTTTTTTTTTGTTGTTTGTTTTTGTCCTATATGTTATTCTATAATAATAATTAAAAAAACTCATACACTCCCATCTGGCACCGAATTAAGTGATATTTTTTAACAGCAGAAGATATCGAAACACAGAATATCAACACACCCCGCCCCCAAATAATGAAGACTAACATTTTTCTGTTCGGGAGGGAAGATGCATATTTACTCGTTAAAATATCAAATTATGCAGGTTATTATTTAGAAATGATAGACCGGATTAAAAAAATATGCAAATAGCGTACTAATTTAATATATTTCTATTAATTTTTATGGGAAAAGCATACAAAGCGCCATGAAAACAATCTTCACTGATGGTTTTCGGGAAACACTATTTCCGCAAAAGACGGCAACTTTGACGTTAAATGTTCTGGCCAATCAGATTTCGATATGTCAAAACTTGGTTGGAAAAGCCAAAATATGTATCTGTTATATTTACTCGATTACACCATGATCAACGAGGATACGAAAAAAAATCTTAATTACAAAAGTTAATTATTTTTGTCCGTAGAATCCGAATCTGCCATAAAAAATGGGGGTTATCATTCAAGATTTCAAAGCTGGACCCCTATGACCCCCGGGGGGTCGGTTGCGGGGGTCAAATTTGGTAACACTGAGTAGCTTTTTTAAAAAATATTTAACACGTATATTTTCGTTTTTCAATCTGATATGTATTTCTCGAGTTATTCGACCGTTTCCAGACTTTTGGACACCCCGTATATATACGTCCCTTCGGGAGGAAATAATCCAGGTACAATTTTAATGAACTGTATACAAATTAAAATAGTACCTTTTTTTCCATTTTCCCCTTTTATTTTGCACTAATTTGGACTGTTTTATAACCATAATTTAGATTGGGGGGGGGGGGGGAATTCTGCATTCTCTACCTTAACTTATGTTATCGGAATGGTAGGATTTACTATCAAAGTTGAGCGAAGATTGTTTTTTAATACACATTGCTTGATTTCTACCAATTTTTCTAAATGCAGTCACGTCTCTCACATATACGCGTTTGAAGGGATTGATTTAACCCTAGAACTACCGGAAATTTTACTCAAGTTTTATAAAAACATTCTACACCAGAATTTTTACTTAAAACTATTTAATTTGTTTATTTAACTTATTATTGTCTGATTTATACATTTAGTTTGTTTTGAAGAAATTTCTGGTTTGAATAAATATTTTGAATGTACATGTCGGGTCCATTGGACCCTTCTGGTAGACAGAGGGTTAAAATCGCGCATAACTGAGATCCGCGCTTAATTGAGAGGATGTTGTATGTAGTAATTCTTTATACATGTTATGAGAAAAACATTTTTTAAATATAAGAATTATGATTAATAACATTTGATAAAGTAAAAGAGGTATAATATTAGTATAGTATACTTAAAATCCTTCCACTTTCCTTATAAAATTTAGTTTAAAAAATACAATAAACGTAAAATTTCATTTTTCATAGAAGAAGATATGCCAATTAGTCCTGTTTTAAGAAGTCATTGATGCTATAGTTTGATTTTGCTTAAGCCGCGTTTGTACAACGACCTTTTCTAATGCATTAAAATGCGTCATTGTATTTGATGTTACATCAGCATATTGAAGGTAACATCTCAAAGCGTTCAAGGCTCCTAAAGCAGAAGCATAAGGTGGGACAGTTACAATATCAGTTTCATCATTATCATAATATTTTCCTTCTTTTTCAGCTGTCATGTCACCAAAAACAGTTTCAATGTCTCTTATTGCCGTTAATATCAACATTGACGGAATCAGGAAAAAAAGAGAATCTTGGCTTATGCTGTTCCATTCTTCTTCGTCTATTTTAAAATCATTGCTGTTGTTTTCGTTTTCCTGTAATGGGATAGTTTCAGCATCATTTGAATGAACAAAATTCGCTTTTCTAAAGCAGTTGAAGTTGTTGTGTCTGTTACGTTATTCCAAGAGGAAACGAACATATGCATAGCATCCAGAATCCAATTATCTTGAATTCCTTTTGCTGCTCTGGGATATAAATATTCTTCGCACCAAATCTTTCCTATATTGCGCTTTAACTGACCTTATTCTAATAAATAAATCAAGTGGCTGGAGTATCCTAGTATAATTTATAGGGGAAAATATAACTCGTGTATGTGTCAGCAATGGTAGATATGAAGGATGGGCGGGACACTGATCGATAAATAGCAGAAGATTTCTTTTTTTTTTAACCATCTTCATATCAAATTCCTTCAAAAAGTCTAAAAATAGTCTGTTATTTCCGCATATAACTCAGAGAGACAATTTAATGTGGCGCTTATAAGTGAGAAATCTACAGTATTATTTTCCTATTCCTCGTGACGGGACCTTACTAAAATCGCGTATAACTGAGAGAAGGGTATAAATGAAGAGCGCATAAGTGAGAGGTGACTGTAGTAATATTCGCCTTATGTTATGGCATTATTAAATAAGCCGAATTTTACTTGTTTAAAAAAGTGAAAGCAATAAAACGATTCGGGTAAAAAAGAAGGTTTTCTGGGAACAGTTAGATTAACCCTCTCGCTGCGCCACACGAGCTTTCCTCGGGCAACGTAAAAGTAGAAAAATTTGCTCAACTCGAGATTTCCTCGGCGGTTCATTTTTTCCACTGACTACTATTTTTTAATTCAACTGGGACCACTTTTTAAATGCAAAAGGTTCCATATAGACTTTAACAACATTTTCTAGGGAAAGGTATACCGCAAAATGGAATTTCTTAAGATGGTGGTATGAGAATGTAAAAATAGTCTTCAGTGACAGCTCTGATTGTAATGTAATGTGCGTAATTTTTGAACCTATTTTGATAAAAGAAGTTACGCAGCGAGAGGGTTAATAAACCTTCATAATTTTGACTTTTTTATAAATCCTTTAGATTTCAATCATTATATCAGAAGAAAACTTAACTGAAACCACTTTTCTAAATACGTAAGATCAAATAAAATTTTTCAGCGTACTAAAATTATCAATGACTGAACTTCTCTGCTTCCACTCTGTTTCTCTGGTAAATTTAACTCAAATGAGTTAAGTTGAACTTTCTTATCTTTACATCTAAACATATTCGCTACAACGTGTTCTCGTTTTCTTAACAGCAACCCCAAACTATGGTGTTGCTCTTGAACATTGCATTATTTAACCCTTAAGGCTCAGATATACGAATTTCTTTCCACATAAAAAAAAATTATAATAGATGTTATTATGATATTAAAATAGATGTTAGAGATGATTATTAGATGTTATTAAAATAGATAAAATCCTTTTGAGGTTTTATAATTTTCCAAGCCTACTGGAGAGCTTCTGCCAACGCCTTGTTGCTTTTCCGAGAAGAATTTAAGCTTTTCAATTTTCACGAGTTGGAAATTTTGTGTTTTCCGATCGTTATAAACAAAAGATTTCTTTTATAATACATGGCCTTATTTTCTGTTGGACACTTACAGTAAATAATAATTTGAGATTCATACAATTGTAGTAGTTTAAAATTAAATTTGCAACGTCATTTCTTGTGTATCCCGGTCTCGGAGCGTCACCTTTTTACTGATACTATCAAAACTATTACCGTAATTTCCCACGTATACGCCGCAGCTCAAATAATTCGATTTCCAACCAGAATTTGTTTTAAAGAAAATGTGACTTGCTTTTGCTTAGCATTTATTTGACTTCATTTTTAAAATAAAATTTCCGGTATGAAAAAGACTTAAATAAGCCGCGGCGTATACGCGGGAAATTACGGTACTACCACTATTTACGTAAGGAAATATCCGTTTTAGACTTCTCTCGGAAATTTCGTAGGCACGCACTTCGTGGTGAGCTTTTTATTGCAATTCTTCTGGTAATCTGTTTTAAAAATAATTAAAAAGAAATTGGTGCTGGATAAAATTGATCCCTATGACTCCATGCTTAAATAATACCCTAGAGCTGATAGGGAAAAAATGTACCCATTAACCACAGCAGTATTGCCAATGCGCTACTTTTTTAAAACTCAGATTTCTTGATTGGCACCACTTGTTTGAAATAGTCAAATTCCCCTTCTTTTTGCTTTAATTATTATGTCATTAAATAGGGCATTTTTACTGTATCAAAAAACTGGTGGCAATCAACAAATCTGAATTTTAAAAAAGTAGATCACTGGTAACACTGAACACCAGTCTGAAGGAGAGTGTAATTTTTAAAATGTGGTTCTTTTAGAAAATGTTTCAAAATTTTAATAACCCGGGCTTGAAAAGTAAACAAAAATATAATATGTAAATGTTTTTATATCACATATGGATATAGGTATCACCGTGTGTATTTGACAAAAAGGCAGATTGGATCCACTTCTATTATTCCATCTAAAAGGTCTTTTTTACTAATAAACAGAAGATGGGAATATATTATGAGAACTTTCTACTGTTAAATGGTGTTTTGCAGCCATTTGCGGTGATCATAAAATAATAATGAGGAATTTTTCAACTACCTCTCAAAATAGTAAGTTATCCATTTACCAATCATAAGCTCCTATACTTGTTTCCGGTAAAATTAAAGAAGTTATTTTTGTTTTATAGTGTACCATATTTAAGGATCTAAAATATAAGGTAATGAATTAGAACTTGCTATAACTATTATAATATGTTTTTATACTTTTGTTTAAAAAGGAAGTTGTGGAAATTTGACCCGTTAAATCTCCCGTCTTTTATCAAGTGTAATTGAAATTATTTTAATAATTGTGTTTTTACGTATTTAATAATAATAAATTAATGAATTTCACTCGTTAATAACGCAAATTTATATAAGTATATTTTTTTAAATAAGCAATATAATGCAGTGTTCCAATTGATAAAATACCTATTATTAAATAACGTGATATATATATTCAAACAAACGTGCATTATAATTTGGAATACATTATTTACAACACAGCAACAGAAAACTTTAATATCTATATTTTATGTATATTATTCAATAAGGGATCTAACCCCAGCTTTTCGGGTTACAGAACAAACTGGACGATGTACAGAACAGAAGAGGAAATGAAGTTTTATTTATAGTATACAGTGTGTTATAATTAAAGTTACCCTGTTTAGACATACTTAGAGTCAGTTCGAGTAGACAGATATCGGTGTAACTAGGTATATACGTTATATGGACAATGGGGAAAAGAAATCTGCAATAAGAAAATAGTTGTTCAAATTTCGAACGATATATGGCGGTTTTCATATGCAACAATGGACGTTATGTAAATTTGGAGCGATTTAAAAAGCCAGTAGTCACTGCCTTACAGTCATTCTGCACCCTGCTGTTAGATAAGAAAGAACAAGTGTTACTGGTGAAATTGTTTTATCAGAAAGACAGTAATTTGTCAAGTGCACTGAGAGAATATCGAATTTTAAAAAGCTTAAGAACAGGACCAATATCGAGGCAGGCTTTCAAAATGATGATGACTAAATTCGAAGAGACAGGGGACTGGGTGTGCAGCAAAAAAAGAAGACCGAAGCGGATTTCAAATGAAGCTGCTGAAGAAGTCGCTTTTGCCTTGGTCGAAAGAGTGTCTTGTTTCCAATATTCTTCGACAATTGCTAGATCGGTGTCACGTGATTTGTTTCTTCCTTGGTCAACAGTACAAGAGGTTCTTAAATCAATTGTAATGTGGTATCCATACAAAATTCACGTTCTCAAGCACTAAAGCAGACACACGCACGCAATTTGCAAGAATGTTTTTGGCCAGAGTGGTTGTTGAAAGTGCATGTCCTTGGAACATTTCGTGGTTGAACGAGGCGCATTTCACCGTAGAAGAAGCAGTGAATACTCAGAACTGTCTCATATCGATGCTGTAAGTCCTAATATTGTGCATGAATAGTCTTTGCATCCCAATTACAGTACTGTATGGTGTGGTTTTACTGCTTATTTCACTCTTGGCTCCATTGGTTGAGGAGGACACTTATCAGGGTCATAAAAGGTGTTACATTATGCCAACCCGTTACTAAACCTTCTTAAGGGGGCTCAGGGCTTGATCGATACCGAAAAACATGTAAACAGAGCTTTCGCTTGGAGTCCATATAAAAACAGAATCATTCAATGTAACTCATTTAAACTTTCTGATATTTTCAAGGTATGTTTGTAGTCTTATAAAATTATAAAATGGAGTACTACAATGTAATAAAATAACAAAATATAGCAAAATTTACATAACACAATTTTCGAAAAAAAATTTAGGTGTCAAATCACCATCCGTAAGATATCTTAACGTTGAATTGACATAAGAACCTAATTTTTGCTTTAAAATGATCAGGAAACTTTACGCTATAAAATGAATTAGGGATTTAACTATCACTCAAAGGAAACCTTATTAAAAAAAACTCTCAAATTGAAAAATTTTAAAACCCCTAAAAAATACAAGTTTTTTTGCCCTTAAAAATACTCAAATTATTAAGCTATCTAAAATATATTAATTCATTCTATAGATAATGATGTTATATGCATGCAAAAAAAAAATTAAGCCATTCCGTCAAATAGTTTTTTTTTAATCTTACGGATAGTCGTCAAAAATCAAGTTTTGAGAAAGCGCGACTTAAAGTTGCAATTAAATGGGTCGGCTATGAAAGCGATTGTTACATAAATGTTTATAACTCGGTTTAAAATGCAAATATTTTTATGCGGTTTTTTGCACTGTGTTCAGAAGTAATTGAATAATCAAAATAGATACTAAAAAAAAAATGTTTTGAAAAGTTTTCAAGCCCCGAGCCCCCTTAAGCAGCAGATCATTCCTGCCTTATAACAACGAGTTTAGATGCGAGATGGTGAATCGTCACGAGCAGCAATGGCACTGCTTCGTGCCCACTTTGGAGATCATCGGGTAATTTCGAGAAGTTTTTCGACAACTGGCTTCTCGTTCTTCCGATTTGAATCCCTGGTTCTTCTGGTTGCGGAGATTCCCGTGTCTATAGAGGAAGCATACGGACTCTGCCTGATTTCAAAGCAAGCATAACTCGTCATGTTGCTGCAATTGATCGAGAAACCCTTCGCGCTAATGTTGAACACGCTATAACATGCATTGAACATGTGCTTAACGCAAATGGAATGCACGTTAAAAATATGCTGTGAATAAATAAAATTTTGTAGTCTTCATGGCTCTTATCTGGTAGTCGAAATTTGATGTAGTATTATTTTATTGTAGATTTCTTTTCCCCATGGTTCATATACCCTATATACCAAGTTTCATCGGTATCTGTCTACCAGAACGGACTGTACGTAAATCTAATCAGGGTAACATTAGTTATAACCACCATGTATATATTATTTGATTGCCCATTAACTGAAATAAAAAGCACTTTTAGCTAAAATTATCAAATACGTAATCAACTAAAATTTTTAAATTTATTAAAAGTGGCGCATCCGTATTAACTCTTTCAGGGGCAAGGTACTTATATTCATAAAATGTTGAATTAATTTATTGACACCAGTATTTACAAGAGAATTTATTTGTAAAGGAGTAAAAGCATATTTTCCTGTACTTAATAAAGGTGAACATTTTATTATAAGATTCCGGTGCCAATGTGTCAATTAGGGATTAAAATTATGTGATGCCGTGAAGGCATCACTGCCCTTCAAAGGGTTAAATCACATGCCAAGGGTTGACAGTCGAAGATTTCTCAAAAATTTCACTATTTAAACCCTTAATTCTCACTCCCGTGATATTCACGGGTTGTGTCTTTTATTCAGACTGTTTGATTCCCACCAGTTTTATAAAATAGTGTAACTGGTTTTATTATGGTATCATTTTACCTCTCATTAAATAAGGTGACTATTTCTTTCTTCAAAAAAGTTTTGTTAATAAGCAATTTGAATTTTTAAACCGCAATGTAATGCAACCTGAAATAGTCCAGTCATTTGGTAGAAAATAGGGGAAAGTTTTGGTATAGTTTTGATATTTGGTGCCTTTATGTTTTTTGGGTTGCTGAACACGAATCTGAAGTTTGCCAACAAAATTTATCCCGGGAAACACGTTTTTTTGGCAAAAAACTGAAAAAAAAACGGGATTTTCTTTGTTTTTTCAAAATTATGCATTTTACGCAAAAGTCCTCAATACATAAATTTAAGAGGATAAAATTTCCTACATTTTACGTACTAAAAGTTTTTTTCTCTGATCAATGGTTTAGCCGTGACAGCGCCGCAAAAATGGGTGTGAAAATAAAAAAATTCTGAAAAAACGGGAATTATACGACAGTGCACGGTGGGTGATTTACCGATTCTAGCTGGCCAAAATTATTTTTGGCGTCAATATAGTCGCATCGCCATGAAATTGAAAAATGTTATTGATATTCACTATTGAATGTTAGGTATTGTAAAATGTTGCGTGTAGCAGTCATAATTTCATTACAGGAACATTCAAAAGTATTTCATTATATTACGGCCTATGGGGAAAAATCGTTTATGTTGGTTTTTAATAATGTTTCATAATTTCAAACATTTTGAAATTTATATACATATCTAAGAAGTGCACTACAAGATGATTTCTTATAGAATATGGTATGGGTAGTATTAATCGATCATTACATCACAGGGACACTAAAAGGAATTATGTTACATTACGGTCTATGGAGAAAAATTGTTATTGGTGTACTTTGTTCATGTTACACCTTTTCAAAGGCATTTAAATTGATATATATCTCCGAGGTGCTCTATAAAATGCTTACTATTGAATATGATGTGCCATTGATCTTTCATATACAGGGACACACAAAATAAATCAGTTATATTTTTCTCTGTATGAACAATAATTGATGGAAGTGCGTTTTCAGTTGTGGAACTCTTTTTAAAATTTTAAAAATTGCATACTATTTAGCGTGTATAAATTCTATAAATCATATATAGGGCTGCACAAGACATCTATATACCCGTTTATTGCCGGAAATTGCTAACGAGGAATTTTCAACTGTGCTATGCGTTCACTAACAGTTCTAAATTTTAGCATATTGTGAATTATATGATAAATCTATAGTTCATATACAGGAATGTAAAACATTTTCAGCTATTTTTTCGATTTTGGTTGAAATTGTGTTTTCAAACGTGTTATATGTTTTGCAAATTATTGCTTAGATATCGTTTTTCACGTTATTAAACTATGAAGTTTTATTATGGTAGTCCGAATGCGTTCAAAAATGTTCCATAATGTGGTTGACGCATGATTGTACGTTCTTCTTGATAATTTTAATGATACTTTCTTAACGGCATGGAAGCTAAAATGATAAAACTATTTTTGTATTATTATAACAAATTCTAAAATTTCTTTTTCTAAAATTTAAGGTACGGGACAAACATTCGATAGCATTAATGAAAATTGCTGTGTTGCATGTTCTGTTGTATATTCATATTTATTTCTGCACAAACCTTACAGGAAACCTAACAGGAACCTTATGTAAAGATAGGGAATCCTAAGATATCATGATTAATATATCATGAGAAAATGCCTACATTATGTTTTGCATTGTATCAAATCTGAATTTGGAGAATTTGTCTGGATCAATTTTGTAAACACTCAGAATTTGCAGCCAAGTAATATACTTTAAATGTTTTTGTCCCGATATATCTACATACAACTGGCAATTTTTGTCCAAATTTGGTCATAAATTTAAACATTTCGCTCTTGCAAAACTTCATGTGCTCTTCATTGTAATTTTCCTCTGTAAACAAAATATTTTCAACCAAATTCACATTTTCGTTACATTTTAAATCTTGATGCCGTTGCTTAATGGTGTAAAAGTTTATTTATGTGACTAACTTAAATTTTGCTGTCTTTGATTTTAAAAAAAATGGTACTTGAACTAAAATGTCAAGAAAAAGTCATGCCAGAAGGTATCAAATATTTTTTATTAAAAACACATTTATTTTATACTGTTGGTAGTAATAAAAACACCCACTAATTCCATGCGTCTATTTTCTATGCTGTAGATGTCGGTGAAAAGCAGGGACCCTCAAGTAAAAGAAAGCGGAAATAATATTTTTTTGTTTTCTAAATAAATGTAGTTACTAATGTACATGTTTATTTATAATTAAATAATGATTCATAATGAGTCGTCTTATTTATTATCAGCAACTTCATTGTAAAATGTAGTCATTTATATAATCTTTAGTATACTTTATAGTCAATGCTTGTGTAAAATGGTCAGTTTTCATGTTAAATCTACGTTCAGCGGCGTAATTCCCGTTTTCTCTAAATTGTTTGGTTTTCACTCCCATTTTTGTGGCGTTGTCACGGCTAAACCATTGATCAGAGAAAAAAACTTTTAGTACATAAAATGTAGGAAATTTTATCTTCTTTAATTTATGCATTGAGGACTTTTACGTAAAATGTATAATTTTGAAGTTATTTGGAAAAAAAAACAAAGAAAATACCGTTTTTTCCCGTTTTTTGCCAAAAAACGTGTTTCCCGGGATAAATTTTGTTGGCAAACTTCAGATTCGTGTTTAGCGACCCACAAAACATAAAGGCACCAAATATCAAAACTACACCAAAACTTTCCCGTATTTGTCCTTTTTGAGCACCTAATGCCTGGACTAAAAGGGTTAAAAAATATTAAAATGCAGAAACTTTATTTAAAAGTTTTTGGATCTAATATGTCAGAAGAACGGTATAAATCATAATTTAATAAAATTGCTCGCAGGTCGATCATAGCGCATTCCACCGCAACCAAATACACTGGTGTCCAAAATTAAGGACCAATCACAAAGTGCTAATTTTCAAGTACTTGAATACTCAAAAGGAAATAATATAATTCGAATAATTACTATCTCTACAGCACAGCTAGTCCATATAACATCTCGTTCATGTTACACATGGTCACAAGTGTCACAGTCACTACAGTGAAGCAAAAAAATAGGAAATTCCATACATTTCATTATAAGTCTCAAATGATCACTATATGTGACTCCACTGAGACGTCACGATGACTGCTGCTTTGTGACGAGTCACCATGTGACTTTACAATGTAGTTACATTGTGACTCTCATGTGACTGTCATCTGCAGACTCAATTTCAAGGTCATCCTGAACGCTGCATTGTGATAAGTTACCAAATAATGTCACATTAAAGTCACATGATATCTTTCAGGTGGCATGGCAGAGGGAGTACTGTGAAGTCACCATTGTGCTCTTTTGTGAAAAGTCACTATGTGACTATAATGTGATATTATTTGGTGAGTTATCATAATGCAACGTTCCTGATGACTTTGGAATTGAGTCTAAAAATGACAGTCAAATGAGAGTCACAATGTAACTACATTGTAAGGTCACCTGGTGACTCGTCACAAAGCAGCAGTCACATTGACGTCTCAGTGGAATCACATATAATTATCATTTGAGACTCATTTTGAGACGTGTTTAATTTCCCATTTTTTGTTTCACCGTAGTGACTGTGACATTTGTGACCATGTGTGACATGAATGAGATGCTATATGGACTAGCTGTGCTGTAGGGATAGTAATTATTTGAATTATTTCCTTTGGAGTATTCGCTTTCTTAAAAATTAGCATTTTGTGACTGGTCCTTAATTTTGGACACCAGTGTATGTTTAAACGTGTTAAATATACTTATTATTTAACTTTTTTAACCTCCTATGATATCCGACTCACACCGCTAAGACGTTATCAGCGTAGTATGGGAAAGGGATGCAGCGAAGTTTGCATTTACATAAGGGTACGCAATCTACAGTCCCGGAAAAAAGCCCAACTCAAGCCCTGTTGATTACTGTTCATTTACCGACAATTCTTCTAATGGGCCAAAATTTAACTGATATCTCTTGCTATTGGGTGTTGGTATGTTTAGAATTAAAAAATCCTGTTTTTTTTCAATAAAATTTAAAAAAACCGCGAATATTTATTTTTCTAAAAGAAAGCGAGATCAAGCTAACGACAAAAGGAAATTTATATTAAATGAACCCAGTAAAAATACACCATAGCCTTTTCAAATAACGGGAAAAGTAGATATACAAACTGTTTTATGTAATCAAATTTTATAAACTTCAAGTGAATGTCCTCTGTTCGACTGGCAGAGAGCTTGTGTTACAAAAAAGAACCCATATTATTTTGTCTACTGTTTGTTCTACGTTCAGACCAAAATTTTTGTCAGACTCGGAATATTTCTTATTTACAATATCAATGGAATATTTGAAAAATTGCACCAAATTTGATTTTTCAAAGCGTAACACCCACTTTTAACACTTTCTTTGTATTTGTTTGATCAAACAATCCCGAATATATATGAGTATGCATCGTAAAGTTTCAATTACAGGCGAGTATTTTCTAATGTTACGTCGCACCACTGTTTCAAAACAAAAATCTTTTAGATACGCTTTGAGAACATTTGCAAGAGAAATATTCTATGAAATGTATTTTTTTAAAATAATGGTGCAAATAGAATATAAAGATAGTCGCGAGTAATTGAAAATTTACGATTCTTCCTCATATAGTTTTTGCATTTTTTTAATATCTTGATGTACTGTACACTTCATAGTTGGCAGCTCTGACGCCCTTTTGTACCATAAAGAATTAATAGAAATTTTTGCCTTATTTAATCGACAGATTGCGTCGATTTTAAAAAAAGGGGTAAAATTTACTATTAAATTTTTGTGGTTCAAAAAAGCGTAAGATGTTGGCAGCTATGACACTGTACAGTGATGTCTAGAAATAAAGGCGCTGTAACTGGAATCAGTGTTGCCAGTGGGCTACTTTTTAAAATACAGATTTCTTGATTGGCACCACTTTTTTGAAACGGTAAAATTCACTTTGTTTTTGCCTTAATTACTATGTCATTAAAAAAGGCACATTTTACTATTTCAAAAAGATAGTGCCAATCAAGAATCTGATTTTTTAAAAAAAAGTAGCCCATCTGGCAACACTGACCGGAATGGATTTTTCATATTTACATATTTTGCTCAATATCTACCGAGATTTTGCCGAATTGTCTTTGAAATTCTACGATGTATAGAACACATTTGACACGTTATAGAACACGCGTGGACAATATATGGGCTAATAATAAATTTTAAAATAAAATAATTTTTGCCCCAATAAAATAATAATCCCCATGAACAGAAAATACTCGAAATGATCTGTCACTGTATTAAATTGCTATGTGGATCCTGTTCAACGTTTGTGCGCATTTCTGTAAGTACAGCACTCGTATTCGTAAAGATGTTAAAGTTTTTTGTAATAAATTCAATAGTTTTTTGTTCATGCCATAAAGAGCCAACCAAATTTAACAGAACTTTCCGAAAACTTAAAAAATAACAATAGAAACAGTAATCTGAAATTAAAACATGTATATATCGAATATTTGATGAGATACGGACACTTGTATGCAATAATTTGTAACTGACAATTCGTGGACGTTTCTAAAATGACAATTTAGTTTTCAGCTATCTATGGTAACGTATATAAAAAAATTTCAGACAAATGTCGCGAAAATTCAGAAAGAATCTGGCGATACAGTGAGTTAATTTCTAAAAGTAAATAGAAGGGCTTTCAGTGGCGATAATTTTTATATTTTACTTCAAAATTTAGATTAGAGAAATACTGCTGCGAGCAGAATATAAAAATTGTCGCCAGTGGTAACCCTGCTATAGATATTAACAAGAGTTAACCCTCTCGCTGCGCAGGCCGAGCTATGCTCGGGCATGCATTTTCCCTCCAAACTACTACTATTTGGTTGTTGCCGCCAGTTATTTTTTATAGAAAACTTTGTCTGATTTAATCGGGACATTTTCCCCGATTACGATAGTAAAAAAATTCTGCTTTAAAGAACCGGTGATAAACGATTAAAAATTCTGTAAAAGACGCTCATCGCGAATAATTACTTACGAAGCGAGAGGGTTAAAGAAGATGATCTATTATCATATCATTTACCGCATATATGTTTAAATTTATTTGGCATAACCGGTGCTTTTGGTTTTCATTGACCCTCCCTTATTTTCTATACCATCCCTTCTCCTTCCGCTCCCACCTATTTTTTTTCTTGTAGTTCTTTCTCCCCTTGCGAAAGAACAACAACACCTGTTAACCTGTGTACGTCTTTGAAGCTGGCCAATGCTTAGTTGAAAGCACTCCAGAAATTTTGGCACGATATTACATCTATGTTTTTAACACCTTGATATTTTTAATGTCTTAAAACTTTTATGTTATATTTGCACCTATTTTAGAGTAAATGAATTGTGAATCAATGTATTCATGCTATTTATTTTCACTATGCAATTGTACCTTATTAATAAAACTTATTCAGGGCTCCCAAATGGTCCGCCAACTGAATACCAATATTTTTTTAGAAAAATTTTCTTTTTAGATTTTTCTTACAATCCGCCCCGAAACCGCCTTTGACAGTTAATTTTAGCAAAGACATACCATAAAATTTTCTGTTAAATTTTATTGGTATTCAGTTGGCGGACCATTTGGGAGCCCTGCTTATGTTACTGCTTAACTGTTTTCAATAAAATTGTTTTTTAATCTGCTATATCTTCTGTGTTATTTTCCTGTAGGGGAGACTAGAGAGACCCACTTTTTACAAAATGATTTTTCATATTTTAAATACTGAACGTAGAATTAAGTTTTATGTATCATTTTATTCGTTATATAATCAGTTATCAAAATAAAATTGCTACATAAGTGTAATATATAAGAAATGTGAAAAATTGTTGATTTTAATCATTCGAAAATAATGAGTTAAGGCTCCCCACATATGGGAGGGTTGACCCACTATATGGGAGGCTTGACTCACTTTGTTTTATATACTGAAATATTTGTGAATTGAAATAAAACCAGTTTTAAAAAATCTAAATAATGTATACTACATGCTTTAATTATTATATAAAATATATTTTTTTAATGTGATGCTTAAACAAACCTGTTTAGACGCAATCCCAAGTGAGAGGAGAATTTTTTTTTTGTTTTAAACAGGATATTGTCTGAGCAGGTACACTTGTACAGCAGGGATAATAAAACTCTAATATTTAAGACAGTATTCCGTTAGAAACAGGTTCCGATTCATAGGGTTTCATGTATTATTATGTCCAGATTTAGGAGCCACTGTCCCGATTTTTTTTACTCCTTGTCCTACTTTTTGTGACATTCGATCTGACAACTCTAGTTGTCACATAGTTTGGCTTCATTTCACTCTATTTATCATGTTGAAATTTGTCTACACAATATCCTAAAATTTTTCGATCAATGCTGTGTTCTGTTCCAGCCCCATGAGTACTTATCATTAACATCTTTTAACACTTTCAGCACTAAAATGTTGAAATAAATGACTGGCACCGGAACGTACGAACAAATTTATTTGGAAATATGAAAAATTTTATATTTCACATACATATTAAATGGAAAAAAATTTAGCAAAATTCTGGTGATGGGGATAAAAATTACGTGGTTTCATAAACATTACCACTGTCCCTGAAACGGTTAAGACTGCTGCTTTCATACTTTCTCGTCTTTTCATTTTTTCTATTTACCTATTGTAAGCAACATTTAAATGTAAAAAAGTTCCTATCAGCTTTCTCATTTATACTTCATTAATTTTTTTCATGCAGTGGATACTATATAGATATTTTTCACATCTTTCTTTAATCAGTTTTAAACGGTTTTTTTTTTCCATCACCCATTTTACTGTGGCTTTACAGGGTAAATTTACATTCATTTTTATATATAACCATTAATCTTTCATTATGCACATTGTATAATAAAAAGATTTCTAAAACCCCTTAATTAACACATTGCCGACGGCAATTTTTATCAAATCTGAATTTTAAAACAGTAGAAGCTCCTCCCTGTTCTGAAAGTGTTTTGTAAATTGGTGTTCTAGATAGGTTTCCCAAGTTTATGCATCGGTAAATACCTTTCAATGTACTAATTTAATGTAAAATGTCTTCCAATCTAAAAAATATGGCTCAACATGATTTAATTGCATTTTCTGTACGGTAGAACCCGCGCCCTTTATCAATGATGTTTTTTCAATATAATCGGGAATTCTCGTTTCCCGTCTGGAATGTGTTACGGGAGCCTTGAACATCTGGTCAACCCTCCCTCACATTGATTTTGTCAAGACTCCCCACATAGTCCTTTTAATAGCACATTGTTATGTACCCCTTGGGGATGAGCGACTGGTATTCGTGCCGCGTAAGTTGTTCAGAATCGGTGATTATTCTCGCCGGTAAAATTGTATTGCAAATTTTGCATTATTTAATCCGAGCATTTTCCAGATTCAATTAGGCAAAAATTCCTGTTTTAAAAATCCAGTGAGTAAAGATTAAAAAATCCGTGAAAGACGCTCGTCCCGAAAGGGTTAAGCCTAACTTACTGTATAATCTTTATGCCTGGAATCAAAGCTCGATATTTCTGCATTGCTTAAAACCTACTTACTTAAATTTCTTTGATATATTTTATTTGCGAAAAGCTTACAAAATATTTCTAAAAAACACAACATTTAGATTGAAAACTCTACACAATTGATTTTTTACACAACTATTTCGATTATCAGTATGAAACGTAGACTATGATTTGAGCATTCCAGAGCTTTGGTTGACACATATTGATAAAACTCTGAAATTCTTTTAAATATGAAAAATGATGGGTAGGTCAAGCCTCTCGTATTGTCAACCTTCCTCAGTCTCCCCTATATTAGTTCTCACTTTGTCAAAAAGGTATTACGTGATAGAAGAAAATAAGTGCATCGAGAAATGGAATCACAGAAGGATATATTTAAAAGAGTAAATTTCTTAAAGCTCTGGTGCAAGCCTCATACACAATAACTAAACAGGAATTACGTTTTATACTTTTTAAATATAAAATCAGATTGTACATGACTTCAAACTGCCGATAATAAGGAAGAGAATGTCTGCTAACGCAAAAACGTGTTATGATGGAAAAGAAAGACTAAATTTAATTGATAAATATTCAAATCCAGTAACAGGGATGATATTTCCGACTTTTTGAATACCAGTATAATCTTAGAGAAAATTTTATTTTATTTAATAAAATGCCACGGTGTCAGTTCAAAAAAGTATACTTATGTAGAAATGACCACTCGAAAATTATTGGAAAGGATTAAAGAGCATATGACAGATTTAAATAAGGGTAAACTATCCACAGCTCTAACCCGGTTAAGTCAAGTTAAAGACATTGAAATCCTATTCAAAGAAGTTAAAATCATTTCACATGCTTCATTTTATAATATTTGTATAGTTAGAGAGCCGTTGGAAATTTTGGCAAGAGGCAGGAGCACCTGTAATGATGTTCTATCCTATAACATACCAAGAATCTGGTTTAAAATACTAGGTGTAACAGGTGAATTTGGTTTTGATTAACCATTTCCCTCCTCCCTGTCCCACCCTTCCCCCTCTCTTTTTCTGATTAGCTGCTCCTCTCTGTTTTTTCCTTCCTTCCCATCCTCCTATTTGTGGTTCGTTTAGTTTCGCCCTTTGATATTTAACCAGCTGTTTGTCTTTCATTCGGCAGTGATCTTTCCCTGATGACGACTGATGGTTCAGTCGAAAGCGCTCGGATTTTAAACATCATATGACTCCAATGTTTCAACATCTGCATTGTTTTTAAAATGTTTTAACATTTGTATGTTAGCACCTATTAAGTAAAGATATATTGTGAATTTGATATTCATATTTCTCATTAACCAATAAATTTCCCGATCTAATCAAGGCAGCTCCTTAACATAATAAATCATACCATAAGAAATTTGGAGCAAATCGAATAGCTCTGCATGGAAAACCCATTTATCTAAATTAAGGGAGGGGGCTAGCCCCCTTTCCTCCCTTTATACTTAACTAATGAATCTCCAAATCTAATCAGGGGAGCTCCTTAACTTAATAAACCAGTATACCAAACTTGGAGCAAATTTAATAATTCTGCATGAAAAACCCATTTATCTAAAGTAAGGGGGTGGGGTAGCCCCTCCCTTTCCTCCCTTTATACTTAACTAGTGAACCCACAAATCTAATCAAGCCATCTGCTTAACATAATAAACCGGTATACCAAATTTGGAGCTAATCGAATAATTCTACATGAAAAACGGGGTAGCTCCCTCCCCCCCCCTTTATACATAATAATGATCTTACAAATCTAATCAGGGAAGCTGCTTAACATAATTAACCGGTATACCAAATTTATAGCAAATCGCAAATTTTTCATCATGAAAAACCCATTTATCTAAATTAAGGGGGGTAGCCCACTTTTCTCCCTTTATATGTAACTAATGAACCTCCAAATCTAATCGAGGTAGCTCCTTAACATAATAAACCGGTATGCCAAATTTGGAGCAAATCGAATAATTCTACATGAAAAACCCGCTTATCTAAATTAAGGGGTTAGCCCCCCTTCCCCCCGCTTTATACTTAAGTAATGAGATTCCGAATCTTATCAGGGAAGTTCCTTAAAATAATAAACCGGTATACCAAATTTGGTGCAAATCGAATATTTCTGCATGAAAAACCCATTTATCTAAATCAAGGGGGAAGGACTAGCCCTCTTATCCCCCTTTATCCTTAACCAATGAACCCCAAAAACTAATCAGGGAAGCTGCTTAACATAATAAACCGGTATATCAAATTTGGAGCAAATCGAATATTTCTGCATGAAAAACCCATTTATCTAAATTAAGGGGGGGGGGGGACGAGCCCGCCTTTATCTCCTTTATCCTTAACCAATGAACCCCCAAAACTAATCAGGGAAGCGACTTATCAGAATGAACCCAGAAAAAAATTGAGGCAAATCGGATACTTCTATCAAGAGTTATTGCGTTTCGTACATACGTACGTACATCGTACATACAAAACCGGCGTGCACATAAGCTCTCAGGCTCTGATAGCCTGTGAGCTAAAAAATTATAAATTTACTTACCTTGAACTTTTGTGGCCGCCCCTCCGGGTGGTTCCGACCCGACCCCTTGAGGGGGGGAGGTGACCGGAAGCTCGGCAGAGTTCGTTGTGTACGAATGCGAGGGGGCCGGATGGGGACGATTCGCCACCTCCTCGAGAGGCTCATCTCCGACATCCGTTGAGCACGGTGGCCACGGTTAACGGACGTTGTGCATGGGTGCGTTTCGCCTTTTGATCCAGCGCACCCCCGGCAGCCGGGTTCTCTGGCCAAGCCGGATAGCGACGCTCCATAGGTCGATCCCGGTGCCGGTCTAAGGGCCGGACGGTGTCGCCGGGCAAAGACTAGCTAAGGCAATAGGACCCCATCCACCATTTGACTAAGAGGGAGCCTGAAGTGTGAGTGGGGGCTTTGTAGTGGAAAGTCCTCGGTGCTCGCTAGTGACGACGGGGCTCACGGGAACGCCATGCAGGGACTCCCGGAGCAACCGAAGGGCGAGGGTTAAGGACAGCGCCCAGGTTACTTTATGACTTGGGTGGCTCATCCCTCGGAGGACCTCAGCTGGAGCAGTTGTGAGCCGACCCTAAGGGTGGTAGGGTTTGGCGGTGCCCCCGTTGACCAAGGAGTGGTCGCGTGGGGAGGCCAGTATGGTTCTGGTTGCTCCATGTCGTGCCGTGACCCATGGGAGGGGGTCGGCCGGCAGGTCCACTATCGAACGCTATTCCCGCATGGAAACGGGCCGGAGGCTCGCCGGTAACGCGGCGGCTCATCGTGCCTCAGGTGAACTCTTGGTCCGATCCAGGTCCTCCGTGTCTATGCGGTACCGGAGTTTTCCTCGCCTGGTGATGAGGACCTAGAGGTGTCTCCACCTAACTTTCGAACGCACTAACAAAGGTAGCGGTCGGTCACTGCACGGGGTCAGGGCCTTCGGGCCTGGGTACCCTCGACGGCCGTGAGGTAAGGTAGTGGCGGGCGGGCTTCTGTCGGCCTCCGCTGGCTTCTCTGTCCTAGGATGGGGTCGAGTCGGTGGGGGCTGGCGGGACTCCGTTCCTTCCGACCCCCTAGCGAGGCGGAGTCTATTCCGTCTAGGTGGAGCTTTCCGTGCCCGCCTGGGGTCGCTAACGGCATCTAGTCTGGGCCAACTGGCTCCCGGGGTGATCCGCGAGGGGTTCCGTCGGTTGAGCCGGGTGGTTTGGGCGAAAAGCCAGGAGCTGGGTCGCTTTACGGCCGGAGGGACTTTCCCCGTCCTCCCTGGTCTTCAAGTTAGGGGCCCTTCAATAACTTTCCTATCGGTTGGCCCACAAAAATGTCTCTGCCGAAAAATGGTATCTGATCTTGGGGGCCCTCCGTAAATTAAATTCGGGTCGGGAAGCCTCGGTTTAGTCCGTGGGCCCAGCGTCTTTATAGGCGTCTGGTTCCTGCGATGGCTTGCGGGGTCTACCGGCTCGAGTAACCAAGTTTACGGACCACTTGGTTTTTCTAGCTGGGTGGTGAGAACTATCGTAGCGATTGTTCACCAACTTGGGAATAGTCGGCGTGACGTGCGCTGGGCAGTGCGTCGACCTGACCGGAGTTTGCGTGGGGTTCCGCTCTGTTGGAGCTTGTCTGGCGGCGACCTTCGGGACGCGCCGCGGGGCTTGCTTCACGGGTGGTTCCTTGCGTCGAAAAATGGGCCTGAAAAGGGCCTGGGACCGGAAGATGAACCCCTCATCTTACCTTGAACTTTTTCAAAAAATTCCAAAACACATTATTTGATTTAGCGAATTTAATAATTTGTTTATTTATTTAATTATATATGAAACAAAAAAAATTATATGCAATACGATTTTCAAATAGTTTCACTTCATATACATTTAAAATTATTATTTGAAAATTTAACTAAATAAATAATTCTCTATGCCAAGCATTGTCTTTGTAAATTTTTCGAAAAAGATAAACATAAGTAAATTTATTTTTTTTAAAAGTGAATCTAAATTATTATTAATATATTGTTTTACATACAAAAACACTTTATCATTTAAACAATCTTCCAACAATTATTCTTTATAGAACAAATTTTCATTTTTATACCTAAATAATATATATAATATTAACATATGTTATGTATGTTATATTAAAATAGAATGTGTTTGTGAATTTTTTTCACTCTTAATGGTAAGTCTGTTACCATTCATTAAAGCCTCATTAAATCATAATAAAGAAACAAGTGAGATACTTCAGAGCCATTTTCATTTTATAAACGCAATTTTTCACAAGTATTATTAAAAAATAAATAAATAGAAAATGCAGTTTTATTTTTATGTATGTCACAAATAGCTATTTTTTCCTAATCCCTTATCGTTCTCTTATATATTTTTTATTTTGTTTAATATTAGATAACATTAGATATTCCCATTAAATTTCAACAATCAGATTGTCGAATTGTAATAATTATATTTAAAAAGAGAAGGTTAAAATATGTATTCTAACCTTTTTTTCTAAAAATTATTTTCAGATATTTCAAAATATCTTGAGTATTTTAATGAATTTTTTTCCCTCACACTAATTTTCCTTATATTGTATTAAAATTATTAAGTTGGTCAGTTTAATTTTCTCTGAGGGCACATTATTATCCGATATCAGAGAAAAAGGAAAAGAAAATATTTATTTTCAAACTCACCTTTAAAAAAATAATTATGACATTAAATAAATTTATTTTAAATAAACTAGAAGAATTATGAAAGTGAGAAATGGAGAAAGTGATATAAATAATTCGCAATGTTTAAAATTACTTTACGCAACTTCAACAATAGGAAAAAAATCCATTCAATAATACAACTGAATGAATTTTTTTAAATAATAATAGCAAGTAGAAAACAAATATTATCCTACATTTGCATAACCAAAAATATCTTTAAACAATCTGAGTGAAATCGTAAAGTTTAGCATTTTATGTCGTATAAGTACATAAAATAGCATCTAATAATGTTAATATTTAACTTTACATACTTATTTTACATTAATCTTTTATAAAAATGACTGGAATATAATGGTACAGAAATATTTCGAACTAAACTTATTTAATGAATAGACAAACAAAATATTCAGACTTACAATATTTCAAATATCTAGTCTCACCTCAGATGTCTACTAAATACTGATCTCGTGCAAACAGCGTCAGAGCTCGAAATGAACAGTCAACGCAACAGTGAGAAGAACTGATTTCAAATGACACAGCTGAAATCTTGACCCCTATATGTCATTAGCCGTGTTCTTCCGAAAAATGCGGTAGAGAGAAAAGAAAAACATCTTATAGTCGGATTCATCTTCCCAATTTCTGTCTGTTATGATTCCCATTTTAATGAGACTTTCAGGAATTTAACGATAACACATGTGAATTTCAAATAAATGGCACCAGTAATCTTTTAGTACGATTTCGATCTCATAATATACGTAGGGGGGGGGGGGGGAGCTTTTTATTATTTTCAAATAAGTTCGTTCATTAATTGCGGTGTGAATTAATTATTTGAACATTTTTTGAGCAGAACTGCCTTGCCCCTGAAAGGGTTAAACTCCTTCTTACATTTTTTTTCTCTTTATCCTTTTTCTACTAATCGATCTCAAAAAAAAAATTGATACTTTTTTTATAGAATTATATTATATTCAGTGGGTATCTGAAATTGTATTAATAATAATATTAAATATATATATATATATAACCAATAATTAAACATAACCTACCACCATCAAAAACCGTAATATTATGAATTAAAGCTGTAAGTATATAAAAAAAAGATTAAATTATTTATAAGAATTATTATGGAAGAAAAATAAGAAAGTGGACACCGACAAATAATGGAAATGCTTATACAGAGGTGCCAAGTTCCCACTAATCTTCCGTAATGGGAGGATTAGTTTAACCCAGTTTAAAAAGTTTCGAACCAGAAAAATTATTTGATGAAACTTTATTTATTTAATTCCAGTTTTCTACGTGGAACTTATTTAATTTCATCTCTGAAAAAAAATTCCGGTACGAAATGTATTAAACCAGGGTTAAATTAATCCGCATATTACGGAGGATTAGTGGCAACTTGGCACCTATGGCTTATATATTGAATTACGTTTTCAAGGGCACAGAATTCAATGATATAAGCAAAATTGGTTGTTTTCTGTGGGAAAAATAAGCTAAAGCTAAAAGTTATTTTCCCCTGTGCCCAAACAACCATTAAAATCAAGTGAATTGATTAAAAATGAAAACAGAATAGAAACAAATAATATGAAATGGAAAAAACAATAAAACCTATTTAAATATTTATAGGATATAAAATGAAATAATAAACACCATACCGATTAATATTTTAGAATAAATCCACGCGCACATGGCACCCATATCGTAAAGATTAAGGTTAATAAAACAGTTAAGAAATCACAGTAATTGATACCATAGGATGCAGTTAATACATATTGAAATAAATGTTAAATAACTTTTAATATAATATAAAATAATATAAATAGAAAGTAATTACATAATTAAAATGCACTATTAAATTAATTAAAAACCGTTAAACAATATCGTCAAAATTTAGCTAAAAATTCCCCCTGGTGTAGTAAATTATAACTGAAATGTAGCTGGAATAAGTAAATCTAGAACTTATCGAAAAAAAAAACACAAATTGTGGTGCTGCCATCTAGTATTACTTTTATGATTTAATTGTCAAAAGACTTGCTTCAGTTGTAAGCAATTGAATGTAACAATTGTTTTATTAACAGCAAAACCAAACATATCCTTATATATAGATAATTATAAACTAAATATAAACCACACAATGTATTTTAAAAAAAACTATTGTTAATAAAATTTAAAAAGCATACAAAATATTCTATTAGCAAATTTATTTAAACTACACTAAGAATTTAAATAATTCTAGAACATCGATAATATATAGCATATAGCTATATGCTATAAAACAAAATAAATTCATTAATAATTAATATAAATAATTATTAAAAATATAAAAATCTTTAATAAAAACTATTATATATAAGATAATTATAAAATGAATAGGAAATAAAAAACATATGGTAGTATAAAGAAGGTGAACTGATACTTAAATTCCAATTACCTAAAAAGCACAAATATAGTGTGTGGATTATTTTATACATCCATAAAAATCCTAAAAGTATGAATGTGGGGCATTCAAAAACAATAAACCGATAATAAATTATATAACACTAAGTGAAAATAAATAAATATTAAAATATTAATAAGAATAGAGGAATAACAATAAATATAATTACCCATAGATAGATAGATAGATAGATAGATAGATAGATAAAATAATTTAAGATTTAAGGAAATATGTATATTTAATTCACTGGAAAAAATCAAACGTACTTAAATATTACTGATAATTAAATTTTACAAAGTTTAATAACCCATTTTTATGTAATTTTGATTTATTTAATATATATTAATATATATATATATATATATATATATATATATACATTCCGCTGAATAAACGTGAAACTTTCTGACATATTTTGTTAGTCATTTTTAAACGCAAAAATATGATACAGGAAAGAAGGATTACAAAAGCTATTTTATAGAAAAGTTTTTTTTTTCTTTTCGTGATTTCATTTTGTCACTATACATGAATTACATCTTGTAGGCGACTGTACATTTATGATTTCCGTTTTTCCCCTTTTACGCGCTGTCGCGTCCAGATATTTGGTTTAAACGCCAACTTCTACAACATTTTCTGAAAGATCTTTTGCCTTTACTAATGGGAAAATAATTAGATTACATAGTTTTAGGTTAAGAGTTCTTGTTAATTTCATGCGTTAGTGGAAAAAAGATAATTTTAAAAAGGTGTCAGTATGTAGCCAATTTTAATTTGAGGAAAATCTTTCAAACACTCGAAACACTTTCATATGTGTTTCGTTCTCTCAAAAAATATACAGCCAAACTTCTTTATTTATTATTATTATTATTAAAAGAATACAAGTTGCAACAGGTATTTTTTATTTATTATTATTATTTATTATAAATCTAAATTTGTTCTGTAATTGTTCCGTTTTACTTAACATTGTTTGTCATGTGGCTGACATTGAATTAACTATTTTTATACATATGAAAAACACTATATGGCTTCAATTATATTTTTATTTGTAAAATAATGATAATAAAGTAAATAGATATGCATAAATCGTTAGGAATTTAATACAAGAGAGATATTTTATCTATTTTTTTATTTACACTGAATTCAGAACTACATACAAGAATACGTCATATCAGAACTTAAGCCCTCATACAATGATGTTTGGTTAAATAAACATAGGAATATTTGTGACCTGTCAGAAGTGTGTTTAAAATTATATGATGATCAATAAAGTTAATAAAAACGAATTAGTGCAGTGAAAAATTCAACACCACGAATTTATCACCAAATCTATTAACACATGGTTTCATACATGAGCAATAATTTTATTCAGTAGAACATTAATTTTCCGCAAGAAATATATTAAGTAAAACCTTTATAAATATTGAATAAAATAGTAATAAAATTGAATAAAATTTAGTATAAATACTTTCAGAATTTATACTAAATATTAAAAAATTAATCGCTTAATATTTATATATAAATCGCTTAATATTTATATATATATATATATATATATAATACAAAATATATTTAATAAAAAATGATATAGGACATACAATGTAATAGAAAAATAAAATACCTATTTTTTGCCAGCATACGTTCTGCATTATTATGTAATTTCTTTCCAAATGAAATTAATTTCGCGAAGGAGCCAAAAAGTAGAAAATATGGATTACAGAATAACATGAACAGATAACAGTTAATATGAGAGCTTATTTATTAGTTTTATGATGACTGTACCGTGTATTTATATCTTTACTCTACAAAATATCTTATATAGTTAACTAGTTTTTATTGAGTGATAATGACACTATAACGTGATATTTAACGCAGTATGATTCTCTGAAAGGTTTATTACCCAGGGCTCCCAAATGGTCCGCCAACTGAATACCAATAAATTTTAACAGAATATTTTATGGTAGGTTTGCGCTAGAATTAACTTTCAAAGGTGATTTCGGGGCGGTTTGTAAGAAAAATCTAAAAAGAAAAAATTTCTAAAAAAATATTGGTATTCAGTTGGCGGACCATTTGGGAGCCTTGATTACCCAGAAAAAATAATGAAAAAAATCAGAGATACATTTTTCATATAACACGTCTCCTTCTATAATCTTTTCTTCTGTTGCCCATCTGCAACACAAGTACAAGCTACTGTCCTGTTGCTGTTTTACTCTAAAATACTACAAATTAGTAAATATTTTAATAAGTGTGTCTCCAAATACCTTATTTTCTATAATTATTTATTTTATAAAAATTTAACCTTTAATCCTTTAATTCCCATGATAGAATACGTTCTAGAAATTACGTAGTTGAGATAATCTGACTTTACACCAGAAAGTTTCAATGGTTAATTTCGATTTATTTATATGTCTGTTAACACTAGAACGCCCGGAAATTTTACTTAAGTTTCATAAAAATATTTCACTCCAGAATTTTTATTTAAAGTTATTTAACTGATTTATTTAACGTAATTCTGCGTCGCTTAAATTTAACTTGCTTTATGAAAAAAATTCTGGCTCCAATGGACTTTTAATCATGTGGTCGGAGTCGAATCGACTCCTTCCGGGCGTTCTAGTGTTAATTAAAGTAAATATTGTTAATTTAATTTTGTGGTGTGAATTAGGTATATACGAAAGAAAAAAATCTTTTAAATTCAAAACACTGTTGTTTGCATATATGCAAAGCTGCGCACAAAAGGGTTAATCAGAGAAACATAGCTGCCAACTTTTACGCTCTCTTTTACCACGAAAATTTAATAGCGAAATTTTCAATTTTAATTAGCGAGCTCTGCGATTCAATAAATCAAAAAATTCTTTTAAATTTTAGTGGTAAGAAAAAAGCGTAAAAGATGGCAGCTATGTTTTTGTGACTATTTCCGTCGTGGAGCTTTAGGGGTTGCATTATTAGTCTAATAATTAAAAAAAATTAGCACTTCAAAAATACGTTAAAAATAAACAATATAATTTAAACACAAATTTTACAAATATGTAATGGTGCTACATGCTTAAGCACTGAAATAATGAGAATAAAAAGGCTTCTATAAAAGCGAAGGTTTCGCGGTTTCTTCCTCAATTAACAAATGTAATGTTGTTAATACGAAACTATCGCTTTTAATAATTATTAAACCTTTATTTAAATATATAATTGGTATTTTTCATATGAAAATGTTTTTTGATGTTGTAAGTGGACAATCTGAAGTAGTATCTTTATGTTCTCTCCAACATCCAACTATTTTTCCGTAAAATATAGTTCATTTAAATCCAGCTCAACACGTTTAAAACCAGACATTTTATTGGGTATATACATATATGGCGAAATATTAAGCCATTAATTTTTTTAATATAGTTTTTCGTAAATCTTTTGTATAAATTCTGTAAGTAATTGTTATTCCCTATGCATTAATGTTTCACGTTTGTGGGCAAACAAATATATTAAATGTAAACAATATATCAGAGTTTCCATTTTTTCCCACCTATGTTCTGCACACTGGATCAGTGCTGGCAGTGGGCTACTGTTTTTTAAATTCTGGTTTATTGACTGGCATCACTTTTTCGAAATGATAAAATTCGCCTTGTTTTAGCCTTAATTAATATGTCATTAAATAAGGCAAATTTTACAATTTCAAAAAAGTGGTTCATATCAAGAAATCTGACTTTAAAAATAGTAGCCACTGGCAACACTGCATTAGAGTGGGCGTTCTTTAATTTGAGAAGAACGCGTTTACCTCCTGGCAGTTTATATTACAATTTCCATTATTCCCGGTTTCGGTAGCATATAGCTTACCGTTCTCAAACTAAGGATGGTGGAAATTTGCCCACATATATAGGAGATATGAGCATAAAAAAAATGAAAATCGGACCGAAGTAGTGAGACTTGCTTAAAAAATAGGTTTTTAACCCTAGAACTACCGAAAATTTTACTCAAGTTTTATAAAAACATTCTACACCAGAATTTTTACTTAAAACTATTTAATTTGTTTATTTAACTTATTATTGTCTGATTTATAAATTTAGTTTGTTTTGAAGAAATTTCTGGTTTGAATAAATATTTTGAATGTACATGTCGGGTCCATTGGACCCTTCTGGTAGACAGAGGGTTAAGTAATATTTCCAATAATCTGATAACGGGGTATCTGCATTATTAACCCTCTGTCTACCAGAAGGGTCCAATGGACCCGACATGTATATTCAAAATATCTATTCAAACCAGAAAATTTCTTCAAAACAAACTAAATGTATAAATCAGACAATAATAAGTTAAATAAACAAATTAAATAGTTTTAAGTAAAAATTCTGGTGTAGAATGTTTTTATAAAACTTGAGTAAAATTTCCGGTAGTTCTAGGGTTAATTGCAGTGCGGTCTTTCCTATATTGGACAAACCAAACGTTGTTTAAAATTTCCTATTAAAGAACATCAAAAATATATTAAACAAGTTGGAAATTGCTCGTCAAACATGGCAAATGGGGTGCGTTCGTACTATAACTAGTTTTATAATTATTTTTTGCACCCCATATTGTACTGAATGTGTATTTATTTGCAATTCATAAGTGCATAGTCTGTAACATCATTAAAATGCATTTGCAATAATTTTTTCCCATTCCTTTTAATGTAACGGATAACTTTTGACTGTCCCTGTAATTAAGCTATACATCCGATTTTCATGAAATTTGAAATGGCACGACAAAATTTTGCAGCAATTATATATTTAAAATTTCAGCCCATTCGGAAAGCTGTAACATCATTAAAATGCACTTGCAATAATTTTTCCCATTGGCTTTAATGTAAAGAAAAACTTTTGACTGTCCCTGTAATTAAACTATACATCCGATTTTCATAAAATTTGAAATGGCTCGACAAAATGTCGCAATACTTATATGTTTAAAATTTGAGACCATTCGGAAAGCTTTAACATCATTAAAATGCACGTGCAATAATTTTTCCCATTGGCCGTAATGTAAAGAAAAAATTTGACTGTCCCTGTAATTTAACTATACATCCGATTTTCATAAAATTTGAAATGGCTCGACAAACTTTTACAGCAATCATATATTTAAAATTTCAGACCATTCGGTTGGGTAGTTTTTGCTCTATTATATGCGGACGGACGGACAGACAGACGGACGGACAGACGGACGGACAGACAGACGGACTGAACGACGACTATAGGTGCTACGTATTTATATAATTACGAACGCACCTAAAAACAAGAAATCAATAAATCCGCTATTGCAAAGCATTGCTGGAAGATGAATTATACTTTTGATTTCAATTCCGTTAAAATGATCTCTAAACTTACTCCTATACACGAACTTAACTTCATTGAAGCATTTCATATTTATAAAAGTTTTGAAAATATTGTTAATTGTGAATTCGCTAATCCCCCTTTATCAGATTGTTTGAAAAATTACATAAAAAACTCTTTTTTAAGCAATTTTCACTACTTCTGCTCCATTTCCCACATTTTTTCCTTTTGTCTGTTACCTGCAATCCTCTGTTTTCCTATTGGTCAATAAAACTTTAACTTGAATTCACATCTCTCCTATATATGTGAGCAAATTTCCGACATCCTCAGCACTGAGGACGGTAGGCAGCCGAATAGCTCGGTAGAATATAGTTTCGGTACCAACCGGTATGCATAAATTTAAAATTATTGGCGCTTTTAATGTTGATATTTTTACATTTTAATTTATGGTTTTCTTGCTGTCATGTAAAGGCCTGTAAGATGTTTATTGTTAACCTTCCGTCTACCAGACGGGTCCATTGGACCCGACATGTACATTCAAAATATTTATTCAAACCAGAAATTTCTTCAAAACAAACTAAATGTATAAATCAGACAATAATAAGTTAAATAAACAAATTAAATAGTTTTAAGTAAAAATTCTGGTGTAGAATGTTTTTATAAAACTTGAGTAAAATTTCCGGTAGTTCTAGGGTTAAGCAGAGCTGAGCTGACAAGTATCCGGCTTTTCGGATACCAGTATTTTAATACAGAAAATGTAGTTGTATTTAATTACGACATTTGGACGATTTGGAAGAACCAGTTTTTCTCTAAGATAATAGTGTTGTGCAAAAAGCCGGAGACTCGGCAAATCTGGTTAAGAGGTCTCTCAAATACTTCGTGAATATGTCAAACATACGATAAACTATGTAATTAAAAATGTAATTTTGCTTTCCAAAATTATTCTAAATCTACTTTTTAAGAAAATCGCTAGCAAAAGAATTTGATTTTTCTGTCGCAAAATTTTAATCGAAATCATCTGAAATAAAAGTGTACTTCCACTAATAAAATCCAATCAATTTTATTAATTACTTTTATTAAATGACTTTTATTATATATTCAATTTCATTACTAAAAAATAGTTAGTTTATGCTTTAGCATGCTGAAAAACATGTTAACATTTACGTACTTTCTAATATATAACTACTCGTGTGACGAATGTGGTTTAATTTAACTCTGATTAAATACGTTTTAAACCGGAAATTTTATTTGATATAGTTTACTTATTTAATTTGATGTTTGCACTTGTGAGTAGTGTTGGCCATCATGAACTGTTTAGCTGTTCGAATGAGTCATCTGGTCATGCGCAAACCCATAACTTCCGACTTTCGTATTATTGTAGATCAATTAACCCTCTTGCTGCGCAGCCCAAGATATGCTCATGCATGCATTTTCCCGTCAGTTATTTTTTTAGCGAAAACTTTGTCTGATTTAATCAGGACATTTTCCTCGGTTACGATAGTCAAAAATTTCTCCTTTATAGAAGTGGTGATAAAGATTAAAATTCTTTAACACTAGAACGGCGGCGAGGGGTCATTTTGACCCTTGCCGAATGAATACATTTCGATTCGAACCAGAATTTTTCTATAATATAAGATTAATATAATCCGCACAAAAAATAACTTAAATAAATAAGTTAAATAGTTCTAAATAAAAATTCTGATGTGAAATATTTTTATAAAACTTGAGCAAAATTTCCCGCCGTTCTAGTGTTAAAAGACGCTCATCGGGAAGAATTACTTACGCAGCGAGAGGGTTAATACCCGATATTTACTAGAAAAAAAAAGCATTAAGAGACGCAAAAGCTCTCACACACCATAATATCTGAATTATTCAGCTCAATGTAAAACAACAGAAATCTAACAAAAACAAACGAATTCTGAACCTCTAGTGCTTTCGGACATGTCTTAGTTTTTCTGAATTCAAATCTACAGTTCTCTACGCACGATAGATTTCTTTATCATCGCGCAAGCGCATACCCATTACTTTTATCACTATAATTGACAATACTTATTGTAATTCAGTTATTCATATCTGTTTTTGTAATTCAAACTGTGATTACTATTCAGGGTTTTTCCTTGGAGTTTCCAAACCTTAATTTAAACCAACCGAGCGCAGGGTTTGCAGTTTGACCCTTTTTTCAATTCTCAAAATTTAAAAATACCACAAATTGCGAAAAAAAAATATGTTTATTTATTATAATTGTAAAATGTCTGTCATTAAATAAAGCACAATATTTTATTTGAGATTCCTCGTAAGAATTCAGAAAAGGGCCAAATTGGCAAACCTGGCATATTGCTG
This sequence comes from Maratus speciosus, assembly GCA_963932465.1. NCBI lineage: Eukaryota > Metazoa > Arthropoda > Arachnida > Araneae > Salticidae > Maratus > Maratus speciosus. The sequence continues at coordinate 268,952,777 of OZ010796.1, read as the reverse complement.
AGGACAGGTAGAAACGCTCACTAACGCTACCTCTGTTTTTGTACGTTGCCGCAGTTACCGTCAAGACTACCACTTCGCATGACCGATACCATTTTTACTTTAAATTAGAAGATTAGATAAAACATTTAATGCAATCTTAGAAACCATTTTTAATTTTCTGGTGTGAATTATGAAATTTTAAAGCTACAGAATAGTTTATTTTAATAAAATACTGACTTTCCCCCCCCCCTGCTTTTTTGTAGTTGAATTTAGTAATTATTGTTTTCTAGAACAAAATAAACCTGTAAAATTATAAATAAACATTTTGTTTTCATTCGTTTTCAATTTTTATGACTATTTTGTCAAAAAATGCAAAGTGCTTCACGAAAGCACTAGAAAGAAAAGTCTATTGTGACAAAATTCCTAATGGCTCAAGCATTACCACTGCTGTACTTCATTTTTTATGTTAATATAAAAATTGTTCGAAGCATCCCAGACATAGAGCCTTTCACAAAGCATTATAGAAGACTTGTTTACAAAAAATGTTTATCATTACCTATTCAAGGTGTGATAACTTTTCTCTTTTTAATACAATTAGACCGTTTAATACGACTTTTTAATAATAACATTCTATGTGTTATTTTATAGTGGAATTGTTAATACATATCTGACCAGACATTCAGTATGAAATCTGGATTGTAATCCTTTCCAGCACAGATTAATTATGTTTCTGAAAAGTTGAAATAATTGAATGAAACCGGGCTTCACGAATGCATTGAATTGAAAGTATATAAATGCTTTTAAAAGAAAAATTGAAAAATTTCGAGTTAAAATTAAGGGGTATAAATTATATATCATTCTCCTCTGTCACGGGAGAAAATTTTTATATCCTGTTACAGGACTCGTACCGTTCCTAAAATTTTCCCACATTCCTACCACAATTTTAAAACGATAATATTTATTCTAGAATTTCTATTGTAGATCTTAAAGCAATCTGTCACGAAGATTTTTGATTTAAAATACTGGTAGCAAAGTGCGAAAATTTTAGGACCGCTGCGAGCCCTGCCTGTTAGCACAGCTATTCAAAAAAAATACATTTTATCGTATATTTTTCCTGCAAATGTTGTCAAAGCTTATGTAAAAGATGTTTGTTTTGAAAAAATTGTACGAAATAGAATCAAACAATAATTGCCTGTTGTAGCCCTGATCATTGCCTTTCAGTGGGAACATGCATTAGAAGCTTCACCTCCTTTATTAAGTTGATCTTCTTTATAACATTTCCAAGTTCATACAGCAGGAAATATATAAAAATGTAAGGATTTAATATAAAACTTCTTAAAAATTAAAATATGCGGACAAAAAATATAAATGCATTTTCTGTAACATTAAAGCACTGACGTTTCACACTGGCGTTTGATTGAAGTAACAGGAGAGTTCTCGTGACCTATCAGCAATGTGATAAAAGTGATTTGATGACCAATAAAATTAATAAAAGAGCAATGGAATGCTGCAATGGAAAATTTAAAACCCAGAATTCATGAACTGGTTGCACCGGTGGAATGTTGCATGCTTGTGCAGGTCTCATTCTCTATACAACCTTAATTTCAACAAAGCACATGCCCGTTATAGGCAGTGTTGCCAATCTGCTTTTATTATCATTCAGACTGATTTATTGCGAAGTGTTTTAAAAACAAAATTATTCGCCTGATTTCATGGCTTATAAAATAATGCTAAAACAATACGAATTATATTAGCGCCCGTTGTGAATCTGACAAAGAGATATTCGAAACGTTCCTGTATTTTTCTTATTTTATAATCTGTGATAATATCTTCGTGGATTGCAGAGCTATTTTTTTTTTCAAAAAGAGAAGTCTTTATCATATTTAATTAGTGATTGTCTGTCGATAGATAAGGCGAATTATACTATTTTTAAAAAGCGGTGACAGTCAGATACTCTGAATTTAAAAATTCCTCAATCGGGCAATAGTGGTTGTCACAGTATTTTTCGAAGAAAAAAACGAACCCCGTTGCTTTATTATGGTACAGTTCTGGATCACCCCTATAACCATAAATAAATCTGAAAATAATTGTACGAAAAGGCTGCTGATACGAAAAGACTAATAATAATTTATAGTATATTTTACTATATACAAATTATGCTTCGCAGTCCAATTTCTTTTTCAAAACTGGAAGACTTTTTATTTTTCAAATCGTAACACACGCTTCGGACACTGAATTAGCGTCATTTGAATTAAATTAGGCATAAATAGTTCGTCATAATAAGTAATTTTTCTCAAATCTTCATAAATAGATACGTTAAAATGTGTTACGAATTTAGCCATAAATTGAGTTGGATTGGGTTGAATTTTGACGCCGATTATCTACTCGAGGGATATAGACCCTAGGTGGTGTGCCCTCCGTGGGGGACTTTCTAATGGATCCTAACCCGTATTTACGTAAGGTTTCCTAAGGCTTGAAGAAAACCACGAAAACTCCGAACGGTTACGCCGACGGGCCTCATTGGTTTCAAGCCCAGCCCGTCCCGTCTACTAGCTTTGAGAGCAGACCCTCTCAGCCATTGGTGGGGCCTAGCCATAAATTGAATCCGTGAATACTCGTGAAAGATATGACATACCCAGGGTATGTATGGTTTAAATCATCTAAAAACAACGTTTAAACGTACAATAAAATACATAAGGTTTGAACAGACGTATACATTTTGTGAGTTCCAGGACTCACATCATCAGTGTATAAAATCTATAAAAACAATATCCCCCCAACTACATGTACGGTGAAAACCCAAATGTCAGAACAAAATACCAAAAGACCATCAAGTTCGAACAGCCAATGAAATTAATGCGGAAGTGAAGTGTCGTGACACAGCAAATCCGCCCAGAAAGTTGAGATGTATGGTGTACTAGATAAATCATTAACCAAGGAGTCTTTAAATTTATGGATATGAACAGCCTCAAAAAAGAATAAATCCAGAGGAGTAATGCATTTCTTGATAATGGTAGCTGAGTCAAAATCAAAACTATGTCCCTCCCCCCCAGCAATGAGAGGCGATAGAGGATTTCTGTAATTATTTTTTCTTTACATAGTTTCTGTGTTCATTGACTCTGTAACGGAGTTTTCGTTTAGTTTGTCCAGTGTAGGACAAACCACATTGGCATTGAATGTTGTAGACTCCCCAATAATTATGAGGAGGAATTTGATCCTTAAGTTGCGAAAAAGTTAATTTATTAACTGGTTTAAAAACCACATTGAAATCATAATGTCTTAAGTATTAGCCATCTTAAAGCTAATGCTATTATAAAATGGTAAAATTATAAGGTTAGAAATGGAAACCGCAGTAACAGGAGAATCAAGATTATTAACACATTTATTAAGACTATGAGAAATTAAGTTATTGATATAAGATAAACTAAAACCTCGATCAATAGTGAATTATTATCTGAACAAATTAAGCGAGCTCTATTAATAAAATAAAGAAAAGCCGAAGCTTTTTGGGAAGGGGAATTGAAATGGGGGGGGGGTGACAACAAAAGGTTTACGGTAAACACAAGTGTCAAAGGTGTTAAACTGACGTGTAACCAACACATCCAGAAATGGCAATCTATTATCTATTTCAACTTCATAAGTAAATTGAAAGACTGAATGATTTTAAAGTTTTTAAAGTTTTTTACACTGAGGATGTGAGTCCTAGTACTCACGAAACGTATACGTCTGGTTAAATCAACTTATTTTATTGTGTGTTTAAACGTTGTTTTTAAATAATTTATATTTCCACACAAGTTCTGTACTTACTAAATTCGAAGGTAATTAAATGCTATTCGTAAGATACACTATAAAAGCAAAGTTTTATTGAAATATTTTGGTACCAATAAAGCATTTGTTGATTAAGTGGGATAAATATATCCTACTGCCTTATAAAGGGTTTAATAATGTCCACGTAGAAACCTAAAATTAAAAAGATAAACATTTACAAAATAATATTTCTGGCTCGAAGCATTGTTAACCTGTGTCAAATGAATCCACATATTACAGAAAATTAATGGAAGTTTGGCAGCTGTGCTATAAAATGACACTTTAAGTTGGTCATACTTTGTAAGACTGTGAAAAGATTCTTTATGCAAACCTTATATTTTATGAGATTTTTATACGCATAAACACAGAAAACTTGTTCAGGCAATGAACTTTCCATTAATTTTCTGGAGAGGTTGGAAAATTTCATGAGAAACTGTCGGGGAAAAATACGTTAATTAAAATACCTGGATCGAAAAATGCTTATTTGATTTGGGAAAAACAACAATGATTTGCAACTACGTCAATGGTATATTACCAATCTTATGACCTATGTTGGAAATATTTTTAATATACATAAAAAATATTATAAACCAATAATATATGCGGTTTTTTTTAATCCTACGTTATGTTAAATGCAACTCATAGTCACAAAATTGCATTAACTTTATATATTCCAACTGATTAGGAAACGATATTTTTCAAAGTGTTGAAATAAAAATATGTACTGTTTGTTTTCGGATAACAAATCCACCCGCGCTCTTGTGCATGCGTCTGGTCTGCTTTGAATTTATCGAAATATGGATGAGGGGAGTTTGTTTAGCTGCATTCTTTAAGAATGCGCCTTTGGGGAAATAACATAAAAAACGAAAACGCTTAAAGATTTTAAAAAGCTATACAACATTTTTGCTTTTCGCGAAACAAAATTATTTTTTTGTGCAAATTATTTTTAAAAAGCTTACTTGTTAAAATGTACCTTTAAATGTTATCCTCCCCATGTGCTGAAATTCATCTATGCATGTTTTTTTTTCAAAGACATATTTTTAACTGTTTATTTAGATAAACAAAAAGCAGAATTAAGTTCATCTCCTGCTTCGCGGCGAACATTTTTAATACTACTACTAGAAACCCCGGCAATTTGCCCGGCTCGTTTTGTAGAATAAGTTATCGGAACAATGAATTCTCCCTTTTATGCTTCTTTATCACAAAATTTAATGACATTATATAGAATTTTTTACAACCACTCCTGAAATATTTATTTCTACTCCAACTATCTATTTGAACACTAAATCTAGAAATTTTATTTTGAATTAAAACGAGATACTAATAGAATTTTAAACTTTGATCGGAAGTAAAAAATAACAAGCAAGTAAACGCCAATCTTAGTGACAACGCAGACGAGAACGCCGAAGTAAAACTTCGGAAGAAACCCATCTCAGCGTAACACCCCTTTAGATAGTAGAATCGCCCCAGAATGCTAGGCGCGACTTTCGAAAACGAACAGTAAAATTATTTTACACATTTCAAAGCTTTTTATTCTTGTTAATATTGAAGTAAAATATTAAAGTATATCATATGTTTTATGTAAGTATTCACTTACGTAGCTGCCAATCATCCCGTTTTACTCAATTTTTATCAAGCAATAGCGATTAATTCATTTTTTAGCGCAGTACACTTAAAATAGAGCGAAAATACCACTTTTTTCTTCCTAAAATTCCTGCCTTGTATAATCGAAAAATATCTGCCAATTAATAAAGCAAAAATTATTGTTAAAAATTAGTGCTGTTCAAAGCTTTTAATAACAACGTAAGCAAACTCTTTTAGGGCGAGTGGTGATCACCAAAAAATGTTAAAGTGTTAAACCTTTCGCGGCCAAGACAGCACAGATCCGTTTTTCAAATGGGTATACGATACTTGTTTTGAGCACCAGTAATTTTATAAAGTAATATTTAACTTATTTGATCGCAAAATTTCTAACGTTAAATGAGTAATGATTACTATTAAAAATGGTGCAAACAAATAAAATTCATATACTACACGTAGGTCTCGACGATACTGAATATAAACCAAATAACCATTAAGAAATCAGAAACATTTAATTAAATAATTCTTCTCATTGAATTTACATTTATTTGATTTCGAAAATACGGCATGGTTGACGGCCGTACATCCTAATTGTACATTTACAACAGCCTAGATGCTCTGCATATATAACATTGTCATTTTAGGGGAGAGGGGGTGGGTCTGGCATGATATTGTAGATATCTCTAGGGGGACGGTGTTATCTTTTGATATCGTTATCGTTTTTGATCCTACCAAAATTTTCTCCCTTTATTTGCAACTTCGTTTTTACATCAAAATAATACGTTTTCATTTTAAAATCTGTTACTTATTTTAATGAAAATACAAAGTTATTATTACAATCATTAAATAATTACAAAACTATTTAATTCTAAAATGTGGAATACTCCAACGTTTGGCATTCCTATACTTCTGTCATATTTGTATGCATATAGGGAAGATCGGTTCTAGTTGGCTACAGGGGTAAGTAGGCGCAGTCCTCATAATTCGCCTGTATGTGGATGATGACGCAACCAATCACAGAGCACCTTTCTTCTTGCTTTTTACATCACCCATCGTAGTTTTGCAGCGTTAACCACTTGCAGCGAACATTCATTAGGATTTTTCTATTTTTTGCATTGTTAAGTAATTTTGAGATGTTTCATTCTTTTTCTAATTTCTAATACTCATCCTTATAATTGCGATTTACCTTGTGTAGTTTTTCATAGTGTATGATTAATACTACCTACTCCATATGTGATTTTCTAGAATTGTTTATTTTTAGAAGGTTACGTCTCCCATTTTGTGAAGAAATTTATTATGGGGCTAGTAGTTGCATTGAACACGGGACAAGTTGACTCGGTGCGCCAACTAATCCCGTTATATTGCTTCGTAATATTTTCTGCTGTTTTATTACGTTTCATGAATTATTATTATTTTGTTTTACAGAACTAGGGAGCTAAGGCTACGAGCTACGCTCGCCAACACCCATTCAGATTCTAAAAATCCGTTATATAGATCTGCTTTAAAAAGATTACGGAAGATTTAATTATAATTAACTAGAAAACAGGAATTCTGCTTTTTCAGAATTTAGTGTCACCCCCGATGAAAAAAAAATACATGCATATATAAATAGTACAAAACATACTTCAATTTTAAGACTTACAGCACACGCTTTTATTTTATGTAAAATGACGTCATTCGCATCCGCTTAAGAATTCCACATTTACAATCCACTCTTAAACATCTACAGTAAAGTAGGCATAGGACGTCACTATCTCAAAATGATACACAAGTGCAGCAAAAAGATGCCGTCATTAAAGAAAATCGACCAAAAAAACCCGTCTGTCTAATGATTCATAGGCCTTCATTTGTTTTTAACATTGATATACTTAAAATTAAATATAGTTTATAATAGCTCCATGTTTTAACAGAAATCATTCGCTTATATTTTTTTCAAAATAGTATGTATTTTAATTACATTTTCTTTCGGTTGTTATCAAAAAATGGCAACAAAAATATATAATTAATATTTTACAGCTATTTTTCCTTTACTTTCTACAGAAATTAAGTACTTCCGTCGCCAATATTAAGCAAATGGCTCCAAAAACTACAAAAAAAAATAATATTTCAAAAATAAGTGGAGATTCAGTTTTCAAACAAATTGCATTTAAAAGTACTTTTTTTCCCAATACGACGGTATAAAAATTGAAAACATGCGATGCTTAGAATTTTAAAAAATTGCTACAGAGTATTTAATCGTACTGCTTTGTTTTACGGCTAGCTTCTGTAAGGTAGCGTTATTTTTTGTAGACGACACAAAATAAGCTGGGAGAAAGAAATAGCATACCGTACCGGGGGCTAAAAAACCAGTGGCAATCTCCCTGTAAACGGGTTTCCATCACCTAATACTGAGGGATTTTCAGGCCGAAACAGTCCATGTTAATTGCTATTTTCGTGCTTGATTCAATAAGGTTACAAAATCATAAGACGAAACGCAGTATTTCATACTGATATAAACATAAAATATACAAGTTGAACTTTAACAAGTAATATAAAAATTTTGTTTTTAAAGTCAATTCCTACTTAGGTCATCAAAGAAAAATTTAATATAATCTCTTAAGCTAATATTAGATTTGTTGCATTAAAATATCTCAATTTGTTGATTTTCTATAAGCAAGTAGGTTTACATCGGAAGTCTATGGGAATTTGGCGAAATATTAGAGATATCGCCAAGTTGGCGTCACATTTGGCGTCTCATTTTGGCGCCAAATTTCGGGATATATCGTCATGTTGGCGACAAACTTGGAGGTATTTGGCGACAGAACAGGGTCCCCCCTATGGTAACCCCCCTTATAGATATGAAGATGCATTAAATTCTTCAATAACCAATGCAATGCACATTATTCAAACCTCGCTGACACATGATTGGATATCCGTGATACTGACAGTTGATACAGGTTTTAAGCTGTGTTTCTTTCTTTTTTTTCCACACTGCAAAAGGTTTTCAAAAATATGTCAATAAACCTTAACGAAAAATCTGGAAAAGTAAATTTTGAATTTTTATGTAAGTGTTAGTCAAGTAATACACTTAACATTAATTTGCAGCTTTAAATTCAAATTCTCAAAATTCCTAAAAATACCCCCCGCCCCTCCCTCTTCACCAAAGAAAAGGCTAAAATATGTTATTAGTCATTTAACAAAAATGCTAAAGAAAACCTTGAGTAGACATTCCTAATTGGAAAAGGAATTATAGTACAACCATTTACTGAGCGTAATTAAACTACCTTCAACAAAGTACTTTAATTTAACTTCGTTTATGTAATGTAACGATCGAATTTTGCAATCAATTTTGCACTATCTGGTGTGCTAGAATAATACAAAATATGTACACAAATGTGTTTCCAATGATAGTACATCTTTTTAATATTATCAGAACTTAATTTTAAATTAATACATATTTAAGGCATTTTTCCATCAGCTGGTAACAGGTAATAATCCGATAAATTGCCAACATTGTTTAGGCTTCATGGTTCGTAAATATTATGATTTTTTTTTTATATAAAAAAATATATTTTGATCATATATGGGTATTTCCAAGAGCACTCGTCGTGTAAGTCACGTACTATGCTTGTTGGCCACCGTTATTTTATAAAAGTTTGCTTCGCTTTTCTCAATTAATGAGATATCTCCCATGAAATAAGTCACATTTTTCCGGTCTAAAATACTGGTAGTCGATGTCATAGTATGTGACTTACACGACAAGTGCTCGTGGAAATGCCCATATATTATATTTTAAATACGAATTAGAAACTAAAACATATTGCAGATAACATGAAAACTTAATAAAACGCTACTCTGAATATAATTTTTTTTTTCACTTACATAAGAAAATTGAAGATCGTATCTAATTTAAAACAGAAAAAACTTTACTCCTGCTGAAATCGCGGTTTATTATTCAATTCTATCGATAAAAAATATTTCTAGCTGTAGCTTTTTTTTATATATATATAAAATCGATAATCTCTACAATAATAGCCTAAGTCATGTGACTGTCATCAATAGTTCCGGGTTGACCGCTTCACTGTTTATATGCCAAACAGCCAATTTGGTAATTTAATGTTAGCCGGGCGCAGGTGATAAATCGCCAAATAGTGTTCCGTCGCCATCATATCATCAGTATTATAATAGTCCATCGCATGCGACTGTCATAAACAATATTTCAAGAGGTAAATTAAAACAAAGCTTTGATTTTGAAATTAAATGTCATAGTTTATAGTATTATTTATTACATTTTTTTTTTTTTTTTTTTTTTTTTTTTTTTTTTTTTTTTTAAAGAAATAAGAGAAAATTGAGAGTCATAAACTTTAATCATTTCAGTTTTAAATTAAAGATATGTATTTTAAATAAAATGAGTGAAAGTAATGAAATTAATGAAATAAGAAAAATACGACGGGTACAATGTTTGGCGATATATCACCTGCACTCGGCTAACATAAAAATACCGAGTTCTTGATTTCTGTATCAGAATCTTCCGATTTGGCGAAGGATTGAGCAAGTAAATTAAATTATGAATAAAAGTAACATGATACAATGCTTAGTATAGATTTAAAGGAGACCAAACTGGTGGCCAAGGGCGGCTAGTAAAATTTTTTTTATAAAATTAGATTAAATTAACAAAATGAATATTATTAATGAAGAGTTTCAGAACTTTACCAAAAAGCTAATCTTTATATATGTACAAATAAGCTTATGTAAATAGTTTTATTGCAGATTTATGGCATAAAAGATTCTTTACAAACATACAGTACATTACAAATTTTAAATGTGTTCGGGCAATCAATAATTAAAATCCACTTTCATTTCATTTCAGCGTACCACGTGTAAATGTAACAATCTTGATAATAATATTGTTATGACAAAGGTATATATAAATAAAAATTAAGATCACAAAGTAAAAAACAGATAAATAAATACATGAATAGGTCCACCAATTGTACAGTCAGGATGTTTTGATGGTATTTACTTCGTATTCTTTCTAGAAAACACGATGAATTTTCAGACGCACAAGCGACGCTACGGAAATGGAGTGTAGAGTCTGGAGGGAGAGGTAAACGAACACGGCGAAGGCAGGCGTTGCCATTTTCAAACTCTAAATGGATGATATGTAGCGGTCTTTATCCAAATCAGGTACAAGGACGCAAATTAGTGATACGGCTTTTTTACACAACTTTTTTTGTAGTTAGAAAAAATCAATATATTATCAACTTTCAAAAGGTATTGTATATTTTAAGATTTTACCATGCAACATGCTTTGGAATACCACACAATTTATGGTACAAGTAATTACCATATAATTTTACCGTACATCATGATATGGTATACCATACAGTTTACCTTACAGTTTATGGTAAAAGCAATTATCATATGATTTTAGCATACATCATGCTATGGAACACCATTGAATGTATGGTAAATTTCATTTCCCTATAATTTTACCACACACCTTGCTATGGAATACCATAGAAAGAAGAATGTTTACCATATCAATACAGTATGTTTACATATATTGCCATAAAAACTTTATGATTTTCCATATAAAACCATGATTCCATACAAAATCCTATGCTATTTTTTGCTAAGGGATACGGCTTTTTAACACAACTTTTCTTGTACTATAGTTACAAAAAAATCAATATATTATCAACTTTTAAAACGTATTGTATATTTTAAATAGGGATGCACTGAATAGTGATTTTCGGAGAATACCGAATATTCGGCTAGCCGAATAGTAACGATCAAGCCGAATACGCAATATTCGGCTTGCCGAATACTTTTAAATTTCAGTGTTTCAAAGTATTAAAAAGTTAAATAAATCGTCATTATTTGTTAATTTTCTTACGTGATAGTTTTTAAATAGCAAGTAAAAAATGTAACAGCGTTCTCTTTTATTTAAATATCATTCTATTTCTAATTATTCTAAATATATTTATTAATTGATAGTTAAAAATAGAAATTGTTTTAAGGTTTTTAAAATTTTTTTTCAAAAGGCTTTTTAAGTATTCGGTATACCGAATAATTTTATATTCGGCCAAGCCCAATATTCGGCATACCGATTAATTTGATATTCGGCCTAACCGAATATTCGGTAACATGTCCGAATATGCCGGATACCGAATATTCGGTGCATCCCTAATTTTAAGATTCTACCATCAGGGATGAGATTTCCGACTTTTTGCATACCAGTATAACTTTAGAGAAAATGTTATTTTATTTAATCGGAACATTTTTGGGATTTAAGAGAATAACATTTTCTCTAAGAATATACTGGTATGCAAAAAGTCGGAAATCTCATCCCTGTACCATGCACCATGCTTTGAAATACCATACAATTTATGGTACAAGTAATTACCATATGATTTTACCATACATCATGCTATGGAATACCATACAGTTTATGGTACAAGCAATTATCATATGACTTTACCATACATCATGCTAAGGAACACCCTTGAACATATGGTAAATTTTATTACCCTATAATTTTACCGTACACCTTGCTATGGAATATCGTACAATATATGGTACATGTCATTACCCCATAATTTTACCATACACTTTGCTATGGAATACCATAGAAAGAAGAATGTTTAACATATGAATACAGTATGTTTGCATATAATGCCACAGAATTTTTATGACATTCCATATAAAACCATATGTTTCCATAAAAAATCCTACGTCATTTTTTGCTAAGGGTAGCTATTTGAAAAATACAAATTCGTTGATTAATTATTCTGTAGATGATTCTCGAATCATGATTTGTTCATTGCGTCTGTTAGTATACTTTATTCCCAGTCGACTGGCATCTACAGTTTTTCAAGTCAATTTGCCCAAGGGTAAATTAAACTGCTATTTAAAAAAAAACTTATAAAAGAAATTTGATACGGCGATTGCAGTTACGAAATTTAGAATGAAATATAGATACTTTTGACTTCAGCATGTTTAAAAAAATCATCATTTGCTCCACTAAATAAAAAATATTTTCAAATAATTTCTTACCTAATAAAAACTGTTCGACTTTCTTGATGTTGAAAGATAGGAAGTGGAAATTTTAAGATTCTAAAATTTTTTCTACATCAGAATGTCTACACACACCACATTTCTGTCGCAATTTTTGTAAGGATTGTTTTCGCCTTATTCCATTGCAGAAAATATTACAAAACTGCGATTAGTCAAGAAATTTTTATCCTGAAGAAAAAGTATTACATAAGGATTTTGAAAGTGAATTATAAACCTCTTCGGTATATATGCTCCTTGGAAATCTTAGGTGGCCTACGAAGCTTGATTTATATAGAAGAGGTCGTTACACTTGTATCTCTTCTAAATTCAAAGAATGCTAATGAAGATATTTAAAAGAAATATTTGAGTACATTTCCAAAAAATCGATTTTACTTTTTAATTTCAATAAACAGATTTTTTTCTTAATTTAATGCTTGCCCAAATCTTCGAAAACACTTAAAAAAAACGACAACAATGCTTTGGAAATTAAAACTTTAATTGATTTATAATTTCGAAACACGATTTGTTAACCGCTTAATCCTTTATCTACTGCATTATGATCTACTGCAATTTTTTTTTTCAGTTGCTACAATGAAAATTAAAGGATAAACATAAAAAAAAAATACTCACCCGTCCGAAATTTAATTAATTAGAAGTAATTAATTAAAGTGGTACTTTAAAGTACCATCAGCACACTATAACTAAAATATCGTAACAGAAAACCCACAAGATATTTGAAATGGCAAAAGAAAATATTTTAGATTTAATAAGTATGTGAAATATAGGCCTTTTTTTGTTAGTTACAAATAAATCTTTTGGCAAATTCCGGCGCCAATCATTTATTTCAACAGGTTAGAATTGAAATTTTTTTGTCCCTGAAAGGGTTCAAAATCTATATTTTTTAAGGTTTCGATCTTGTTAGCAGTCCTTTAGTTATGCGAGGTCTATATTCTTGAGACAACATGTTCTCTCGCATCTCGACATATGCAATATATGAATTTACATACGCCATTTCTAGCATAGAAAAAAAGGGCTGGTGCCGCAAATTTTTCAATTTACTATAAAAACTAACAATGAAACAGAAAATGAATACGAGGGAAATCATTACAGCACTACATTTTAGTAATTACATTTTAAAGCAGATGAAAACGATGGATAACTACACAGACGAAAAGAAAACAAGAAGTTTTTCTCCAACATCCAGTGTATTGACGGTACTTATAAGTACCACCGAGTAATTCAACTGTTAAATCAAATACATACACCGTTCACCTAAAATAGCTAGTCAAACTGTATTCTAAGATCATAATGAACACATAAAAAAAATCCAACACTTATCTTATATCCTTTTGTGTGTTTGCAGCAATAAAAAGTCGAGCGTGACAATCGGTACAAAATGTCGGCACAAAACCCATCATCTGTGTCAAAGATAGCCTCCTTCCTAACCAAAATAGCAAACCTAGAACTACTGCTGCCATGTATCCGAATAAAGTGAAGTTTAAAGTGTTTTCGCAAAGTACCATTAGAATATTGGTAATATTCACTGTGGGATGAAAGTTTAAAGTTAGTGGTACTTATAAGTACAGTCAGTAGATAAAACGTTAACTGTTTCCTTTTTTTCTGACATAATAAACTAAAAACAAGGACCCGGCACCACCTTTTTTTAAATTAAATATTTGGCTTTGTACAATTAAAAAAAAATATTCCCTTTTAACAACCCAAAGATTACAGTTAAAATAAAGTTTATCAAAACTTTTAGTATCGAAAATAGCAAACCCTTTTTGCTCGAGAGGCACTAGGGGAAAACAACCAAGTGGTCAATGCGAATTATCATAGATCAGGCTTGGCGAACCTTTTCACGTGTCCGTGCCCAAAAATTCACAAACGATATCTATCAACAATGTAACGTGCCAAACTTATACAAAAATAATTTTGAAGAGTACGATGTTTATACAAAACACTGCTTATAAATTCAGTTTGAATCTTTTATGCATTAATAATTAACAATTAAAAAGTATTAAAAATTAAAATGCGATTTTAAGTGTGATTTTAATCAGCCATTAAATGAATGATTTTTTTAAATTCCTAAATAAGATTCGGATAATTATGCGGTATGTACTAAAAATGTGAAAAAAATGTGAGTTTCTATTTCATTAATTTTTAACTTATTATTAATGCAATATCTGGGTTATAAATTTTCAATGTGTATTAAACAATGTATTAATAATGTATTGATGACATTTTTGCTGCCGTTCGTTCGATACGAAAGGCTTTATATCTGGTTCATATTTTGTTATTTTTACGAATGCACATTTGTAATTGGAAATTGGATCCATTTGCCATCTTATTGCAGTGACTGTGAAACGAAATTAATTTGAAAATTACAGCTTTTTAAATTCATATAGAAAGGCAAAATACATGTCGAAAACGCTGCGTAGCATCGCAGAAGAGAAAATTATTATGATGTGTTATTTCATGTTAAAAATTACTGCATTATTTGTGATTGCCCGAATGGAATAAAATTTTATTGGTCATAATTCAAATAAAAAACGGATTTTATATGTATAAAAAATTTACATTTTCCGCCTGCAAGAAAAATTAGCTTACGTGCCAACTCTGGCACGCGTGCCATAGGTTTGCCAGCCCTGTCATAGACGAAGTAATAGGGGTTGATCTCTTTCCTTTTGGCATGACTGTACAACAGAGAACAAATTATGTTCATCTGAAATACATGACTAGCGGGTTAAATATATTCATCAGACATTACGGGATGTATTACATAACTCAACTATAAAAGTCTTTTTAAAATTTCTGGTATTAATAGTATTTATTAAATTTATTGTTAAATTAATTTAATATAATCCTGTTTTTTTACGATTTCAATTATCTAATACAAATTCTTTTTGTTTTCTTTAATTAAAATTAGTCTTGTTTTATACATATCAAAATTATAATCTGCCAGATTAATAAGTTAGATTTTTTTTCACTCGTTTTCGCTTTGAAAAAAAAACTTTCTTAGCGACAGAAAACTTAATATTTAACTTTTTTTTCTGAATTCTGCATATCCTTTCTTACACATTAGACGCTTTTACTAAGACATTATTCCGAGTCTAATTACATCGTTGGTGTGGTTTTATCATAAACGGTCTGTGAATCAAAGCAAATGTATTGTGTTTTTTTTTTATTTATTTATGTTTTACATTGACTGCAGTGCTATCGCTTGATTACTATCACTTTTCTAGAATAAAACTGTTCGTGTTATTTAATGAGAGATAAAAAAAAAAGCGATTAATACATTTTTTAAAAAATACGGTTGCAATAACCCGATCAACTTAAAAAATAGCCCAATTGTCAACACTGATTTACTCTACAACAGAGAACCAGTATTGCCTTGCTAGCATCTTTCCTTAACCCTTTCAGCGGCAGAAAATTCTATTCATAAAATGATGAAATAATTAAAAATTGACTGACATCAGAATTTTCAAACGAATATATTACGAAACAATAACGAAACAAACGACAAACCAAACGAAACAAAATAGACACGAAACAAAAGAAATTTTCAAACGAAATAAACGCCTGCTTTTTTGGACGTTCATTACAAAAGCAAAAATTTACTAAAATATTCTTGTGTCATTTGTCAGTTCTGGAATTAAAATTAGGCGGTCATGTCGTGTGACCACCTATTTTGAAAGGGTTAACCCTTTCAAGAGCAAAGTACTTCCATTGCTAAAATGGTGAAATGATTGAGTTACAACGGAATTTACGTACAAATATATTTTGAAGTAACAAAAAGTTATATTTCATATGCATAATAAACCGATTTTTTTTTTAACAAAAATTCTGGTGCCGTTGTGGCATTTGAGAGCTAAATTTAAGTGGTTTCATATACCACCGCCCCTGAAAGGGTTAATCAACAAAACTACCATCCTACAAAAATTTTAGTATTTGAAATTTTGTTTTATTTAATCACGAAATGCCTCTTATCACGCAAAACAAAAAATAGTAAACAGAAAATATTATTTTTATTAAAAAGTGGACAAGTTGGCAACAGATTTCTTTAAATAATTGCAGAATGATTATAAATTAAATCCACGTTGATCAAAAACGTACAAAAAAAAAAAAAAAAAAAAAAAAAAAAAAAAAACGATAAAATTATCGGGCCTGATGGATGACTCTACTTTTACGTTATTTAATTAATTACAAAATGATTATCAGTTAAAAGTAAAATTATCCAAAACGTACGTATCTATCTATATTATAAAGGGCAAACGTATCTGTGCGTAACGCATACGTCATTTTGCGCATGGCAACACTTTGAAATTTGAAATAAAATTTTGGTTTTGCAATTTTCTATACTGCAAATTTTTAAACCTGTAAACATCGCACTTTTAAAATTTTTACACCGTTGTATAAGGAAAAAAATACTCTTTTAAATGCAATATTTTTAAAGCTGTATCTCAATTTATTTTTAGTTTTTTAATACCAATTTTCTTATTGTGGCAACAAAAGTACCCCATTTCTATTGAAAGTCTTTGAAAGTAAACGGAAAATAGTCGAAAATAGGAGATACTGTATCTTTTTGTTGCCATTTTCTCATAAAACCTGAAAAAAAAGTTGAAATTAAAATTTGGGAATAAAATAAATGGGAATTAAAATATGTAAAGAATATTGTCTGTTATTCCGTGATAATGACGTCATGTGCATACTTTCTATAGACGAAGTTTAAGATTCGATTATAAAAGTGGATTGCTTTAGCCGATGCAAATGACGTCATTTTTTAAAAAAGCGTGTATTTTAATTCTTAACCCTCTGTCTACCAGAAGGGTCCAATGGACCCGACATGTATATTCAAAATATCTATTCAAACCAGAAATTTCTTCAAAACAAACTAAATGTATAAATCAGACAATAATAAGTTAAATAAACAAATTAAATAGTTTTAAGTAAAAATTCTGGTATAGAATGTTTTTATAAAACTTGAGTAAAATTTCCGGTAGTTCTAGGGTTAAACCTGAATTATGTTTTGTAGAAGTGTGTCATTTTCACAGCCCAGCTGCTTT
This sequence comes from Maratus speciosus, assembly GCA_963932465.1. Classification (NCBI taxonomy): domain Eukaryota; kingdom Metazoa; phylum Arthropoda; class Arachnida; order Araneae; family Salticidae; genus Maratus; species Maratus speciosus. Next base: position 268,935,309 of record OZ010796.1, on the reverse strand, counting down.
GAAATTCTTCACAGGTGAAAATGCTTCACTTTTGAAAATAATGTAATCGAAATCACACACCGATAAAACGCAATGGTTTACAAAAATTTAGAGTATCTTTATAGAAGAGAAGGTGACATGCAAACAATAACGATTTACATTGATGATATTTAAATTGATGATTCTCGCCTGGATGGATTTGCTTTGCCGAGTTAGACAAGCAAACAAATAATTCGTGATTTAAAATAATATCATGTTCCTGAAGTTTTTGTCCAAAATTCTCTCAAATAATAAAATTTTAATACTATTCTTTAGGACATTCTACTCTAATTTTATCAAAATAACATAATTTGCTTAATTTAATTTTTCCTAATTTTATATAATCTATATATTTAAAACACAAGTGTTTTTTTTAATCATCTGCCCTGATCTTTCTGCTGACCCAATTTTACTAATATATATTTTTTTAAAGGAAACCTCTTCATTTGTAGGTATAATCGCACTACCTGTTTTTTTTTGTTTTTTTTTTGCAAATGTCCTCATTTTTATATTTTAATTTTAAAAGCATTTTATGAAAGTTCTTCAAAATGGTGAAAATTAGATAGCTTTCATTATTGCAGACAAGAAAGAAATAATGAAGTATTTTTATCTTTATTCATGCTATTTTCTGATAAAAATTCAAAATTGTTGATAAAAATTGTTGTATAGGGTTTAGTGTCGCAAAATCCCATCAGGAGCAGAATATTTTTCTTATGAAATTTTAAAAAGGGCTTAGTTTTAATTTTATTTACGATCCATTAAAATTTCAGAGAATTGGGACAATAATAATAATTTATTTTATTATGCTAATGAAACCGACGCGACGCAGAAAAATAATAAAGGCAGAAACTGTTTACGCTCCGATGTGGAACGCTAATTCACTAATCTGTTTGTAGCAGTTGTGGCGTAGTGGCTTAACCCCTTGGTTTTCTGTACGACCAGACCCAGGTTCGAAGCTAGATAGGGCAAATTTGAATTAGTAGAATTTTTCTATTTTAAGGATTTTATTTTTCTTTGAAGGGTATCCAAAAAAAATGTTCCGACGATTCCGTTTTAAACAGGCTTTACTTTATTAGAAAATAAATTTGCTGGATAGTACCTTTAAAAAAAAATTTATATAGCATATTTGCTTGCAGTTTTATTATTTCTTTTTCAGTATGACAGTTTCGGATGCATTTGTAATTACTTTTTCATCTAAAGATTTTAAATAAAAATTTAAAATATTAAAAACATAATCAAATTTTAATTGAGTTCACCAATTAATTTTGAATAAAAGAATTTAAAATGTGAGATAAATAAAAATTCAAAACCTTAACCACTGACTTTACACAACTTTACAACTGAACATGAGTCGGGCCCTGGTAATTTGCAAAGTCTCTACCTCCTCCCCCGCCCCATTCTGTACCGACCTGTGATACAAATTTCCGGTTTATTTAAGAATATTATTATAGGCTTCTCAGTGTATAATTTTAAAGTTGAGTCTTAGAGTCTTCTTCCCAGACCAAAACCCTCATATTTTTATTCAGGGCCCCAGGGCCCTTTTTCAAACATTTACCCCCTTTTTGTGCATTTCTTTAAAATATTATTTTAACGAATAATTCATATTATTCCCTATGCTTAATTTTAATTAATTGAAGATCTAAAGTGCTAAGTACTAAGACATTTTAACATGTTTCATGTTAGGGCCCTGTTTTTAATTATCAATTTGCCCGATTTGGGCCCCCTTTTACAGCTTCTTTAAAAATGGTCCAATTCAGAAGCTTTTTTTTCTAACAACTTCTTAGGTCCTCCAGACACTATATGAGAGACAAAAAAAATTCTCAGGCTTCAGTTACCACCAATTTTGAATATTAATCGCCTTCTTGGGGCCCTTGGTTCAGCTTCTTTAAAAATTTTCCGAATTGCTTGCAATTTTCTTTAACATAGTTGTAGCGTCTTCCGATTACTTTAAAAGCTACTAACAATATCTTTATGCCCAACTACATGCCAGTTATGTCCCTGGCCCTCCTTGAAGTTTTTGTATCACTCTGGCCCCCAGGGCCCGGTCTTTCTTTATACCTCAGTTACCACTTTTTCGAACATTAATCTCCTTTTTAGCATCAACTTACGTTTACTCACTACATCCGTACATTAAAAACCGAGTTAATTTAAAGGTAACATTAGAAAATGGATTTCATCAGTTTAATAAATATCGTGTTAATGTTAAAAGTAATTCATGAAATTTACAAGGGGAGAGGTCATCTTCTACCGCTTGGGGGCGCATTCTTTCCTCCAACTCTAAGGACCTAATTTCAACAGGATTACGCCCATTCAACTTAGATTACAACTGCAACTACTTTCTGTATTATGAAATTTTATGTTAGACTTCAGTTACCAACATTTTCTAACATTCATGATGCATTCTTTTTTTTTCTATTCTATGCGCTTGATTACTACGAGGTTTGGTTTACTCAACTTGGTTTACGATTGTCTCCAGCACTTGCGGCGCACTTCCGGTACATGCTGCCTTATGTAGCGTGAACCCAGATTACAGGTTCGTTCGGAAAGAAGTTTGTTGGGAACGCACTAGACGATGCGGAAGGCAATGGGTGCCTCCGAAATTAGGTTCATTTAAAAGAATTTCAAAAGATATAAAATCATACAAACTTGAGTTTTGTTTAAGGTTATTATTTACGGACCCCGGGCAACGCCGGGCGGGTCTGCTAGTGTGAAAAAAAACGAAGAATAAAAAAACCTTAGTGGAAATCTTATTTTTCAACCCGATGCAAGAATCTACCAACTTTAAAGTACTGTAATTAATTCCAGAATATTAAAATAAATCCAAGAGCTATATTAATAAATATATGCAGAAAAGGTTTTTGTGAAAAATGTGTTATATGCGCTTGTTTTCCTTTCTGAAAATTTTTTGAAAAAGTCTCACATTTGACATTATATTAGAAAGCATTTCGTGCATTTTAACTATTCGTTTTATAACTTCATTAAAAAATAGTAAGAAAGTTTTAGACACTATCTCTAATTGAATATCACAATACTTAAGAAGCACTTCTGGATTCTCATCGTTATTAATTTTAAGACGCTACTTTTCATCCCACTGTAATAATAGAGTTTCTAGATATAATACATGTTAAACCCGATCAACCAAAATGGAAATTTTATTTATTCACAGAATTAAAAAAGAAGTAAAGAAACCTTGGTAGATGTTGTTTTAGAAATAAGAAAGCTACTAAAAGTATTTTACAAATCTCAAAAAATAAGTTTATAAGGGAATTGAATTGTTATTGATAGGTAAATATTCTGCCTATTTCTGCAGCATTGGTATTGTCAGTGTTGCGATAGCCTTGTGATATCCCATATCTATCCTCTCATTCTGTTTGAAGTCATTTTTCAGAATTACTGGAAAACACATATCTATCTGGCTCAGTTGTACAATAATATTTTCAAAGAATAAGAATTGTGACTTTTGCAGATTTCTATCACTTGTAGAATATAAATAACAGATAAGCTATTTTTAAAACCTTTTCAGGAACATGAAAATCGCGAAACGTCGTCATATTAGGATTGATATCTGCCTCTATGTATTCGAGTTTAACCCTAGAACTACCGAAAATTTTACTCAAGTTTTATAAAAACATTCTACACCAGAATTTTTACTTAAAACTATTTAATTTGTTTATTTAACTTATTATTGTCTGATTTATAAATTTAGTTTGTTTTGAAGAAATTTCTGGTTTGAATAAATATTTTGAATGTACATGTCGGGTCCATTGGACCCTTCTGGTAGACAGAGGGTTAAGAGAGATTCGATTTCAAATACGCGGGTTTGGGATCCAAACAAAAACAGCCTGAACCCCCCCCCCCCCTCTTACGCGTACCCTTCCCCAATTTCGCTTGTTGAATGCCGAAAGTACCGTAATTTCTAGCCTATAAACCGCGGATCAAACAATTAAGTTTCGACCCAGAAATTTCAGTTACGTCAATCTTTTCTTCTGTTGCACATCTGGAATACAAGTAAAAACTACTGTCGTGTGTCTGTTTTACTCTAAAATAATGCAAAATAGTACATACTTTAATAAGTATGTCTCCAAATACCTTATTTTATATAATTCTTTATTTTATAAAACTTAACCTTTAACCCTTTAATTCCCATAATAGAATACGTTCTAGAAATTATGTAGTCCAGAGAATTTGACTTTACACCAGAAAATTTCATTGTTTAATTTTGCTTTATTTAAATACGGAATGTCTGTTTTTTAAACCTTTCAGGGGCAAAGTACTCGTATTCGTAAAATGTTCAAATAATTTAATCACACCAGTATTAACAAGATATTTTATTTGTAAACAAGCAAAAGTAAATTTTAGCGTACTTAATAAAGATGACATTTTCATCATAAAATTCCGGTGCCAATGTGGCAATTTGGGATTAAAACTATGTGATGCCGTGACGGCATCACCGCCCTTCAAGGGGTTAACTAAAACAAATATTGCTATTTTAATTTTCTAGTGTAAATTAGGTATCTGGGTCCTTCTCCAGAAAGTGTACCTTTTCAACAAAAATATTTTTCAATTTCTAAACCTTGCGCTTCCCTTTTTTTTTATTTTTATAACAAACTTTTACTTACTAGAAGTAACCATGAACAATGGTCCTACTTAATTTTAATTAGTTTACTCATAAATAAAAAAAAATATGTAAACTTATTCAGGGAGATGAGCTTTAATTCACGGAGGTGAGGAATCTTCTATAAAAATAGGTTTAATGTATGCTTTTTTTCAAGAAAAGTTTTTTTTTTTTTTTTGGTATTACAATTTGCATATGTTAAACATATTAAAATAGGTAAACTTGTATTTTTACATTGTTTTACATACATGAAATTCAAGTTCACGGAGGTGAGAGTTCTCAATAACCACACTTGATTCTTAAAACAAAATCTATCTTCTTGTTTCTCAGCTAAAAACTTCTAAAAATTTCTTTATAGCTGTAAATAAACAAAATGGATGACTTGTATCATGGGAAATAAAATGTGATGCCAGTACTGCCCTCTATAAGTGAAAAATGGCATTTTATGTTTGGGTAATGGAGGTGAGAATTTATTGTGTGACTGGTATAATTGTTCTACTAAAACAAACTAAATCACAATATAAAAATTTTAAATATGCTTAAATACTTAGTCTTTGAGACACTTGTGGAAGGAATAATAAATATGTAAATATATTTTTTAAATTAAACAAGTTATTAAACAACATTAACAGCCAAACCAGGTGTATGACATGCCACGGAGGTGAGAATTCACATACTCTGCACCAAAAAATAATAAATTAAAAATTATTATAAAAAAATTGGATACCGATTTAAATGGAGAAAAAAAATTTTGCAATTAAAAAATATAGTTAAATGAATAATTCTTTAAAATGTTTACTGTAAAATGCATGTGACGGAAAGGTTACACTTTTTGAAGAATGACCCATGTGCGAATAAAGAAAATCTAATTCAAAACAGTGTTGTTGGCATTTCGCCTTATTTAAGGAGAGATTTTTCCATAAGAAAATACTGCTACCGAAGAATTTCCCGGTTGTGAAATTTCAGGACAAGTATGCCCCCTGCTTCTAAGCGATTTTGATCACGCGACAAATATGTTTTTCACCATTCCATAATCGTTATTCTTCTTTCGAGCGGAAATTTGGTTCAAAAGCCCACTTTGACACTATTTTCTAAAAGATCTATTGCGTTTGCAAAGAAAAAAAATTCCGAAAGAAACAGTGCAATTACGTAGTTTCTGAACAACAGCACAGTTTCATGCATTTGCGAACAAAAATAAATTAAAACATGCGTCATAAAGTTGCCCTTTTGGGTTTGGGAAAAGTCTTAAGGGGACAAGTGACCTTCAAACTTTTTTTTTAATTGCACCTTAAATACTATTCAAGGGAACACGATATGAATTATGGCATATATTTATCACACAAGAAATTTAAAAAAAACGGAGAAATAAGGAATTTTCCTGAATTTTTTAAGCGTTATCATAAACTTTCAAAATGTCCCAGCCTCACTCCATATTAATTATAATCCCCAATATTTTGTTATGCCAGTTTGGTTTACATATACAAATAAAACTGTGCGTAGTTTTTTTAAAACTAAACATAATTGGAAAAGTTAAAGGTAGTTAAGTGCAGAAATTAGATGCAAAGATGCTGAAAAAATTTTTAAAAATGTAGAAAATATTTTTTTTCTTACTTTTATATTCAAATATATAAAATTCGATGCGCAGTTTTATTTGTATATGTAAACCAAACTGACTTTTAAAAATATTGGGGATTTTAATTGATATGGAGTGAGGTTGAGATATTTTGAAAGTTCTTGATAACGCTTAAAATATTCAGCAAAATTCCTTATTTTTCTCCATTTTTTTTTATTTTTTGCGTGATAAATATATGACATAATTAATATAATACACCCTTCAGTAGTATTTGTGGTACAATAAAAAATGAGTTTGAATGCCCCTTGTCCCCTTAACTGATGAATATTTTCTATGTTTATTAGCCTCCGGTCCCCAGTATGCTATTTCTTTCTTCCAGCTTATTTTGTGTCGTTTCCAAAAAATAACGTTACCTTACAGAAGCCAGCCGTGAAACAATGCTGTACTCTTAAATGCTCTACTACAATTTTTTTTTAACTTCTAACCATCGCACATTTTCAATTTTTATACCATCGTATTGAAAAAAAAGTTATTTCAAATGCAATTTGTTTGAAAACTGGATCTCCATTTATTTTTGAGGTATTAATTTTTTTGTAGATTTTAGCTACATTTGTTTAATTTTATCAACTCAATTACTCCATTTCTGTAGAAAATAAACGAAAAATAGTTGGAAAATTGTAATTATAGCTTTCTGTTGCCATTTTCCCATAAAAACTGAAAAAATGTACTTAACACTAGAACGCCCAGAAGGAGTCGATTCGACTCCGACCATATGATTAAAAGTCAAATGGAACCAGAAATTCTTTCATAAAATAAGTTAAATTAAAACCACGCAGATTTACGTTAAATAAATCAGTCAAATATTTTTAAATAAAAATTCTGGTGTCAAATATTTTTATGAAACTTGAGTAAAATTTACGGGCGTTCTAGTGTTAAAATGTACTATTTTGAAAAATATATATATCAATGATTTCTCATAAAACATGAAGCTATTAGAAACTAAATTTAATTTTAAGTATATTAAAGTTACAAACAAATGAAGGCATATAAATCATTAGATAGCCAATATTTTTGTCCTGTTTCTTGACATTAGCGATAGTGACATCATATGCGTACTTTACTGTAGATGTTGTTTAATACTGGATCGCAAATGAGGAATTCTTCAGCGGATGACGTCACTTTATATAAAGTAAAGGCGTGTGTTTTAAGTCTTAAAACTAAAATATGTTTTGTACTATCTGCATATATATACATATATTTTTTCTTTATCGGGGGCGATACTAAATTCTGAAAAAGTAGAATTCCTTTTTTCTAGTTATTTAAATGTTTCCTGCAGGATTTCCAAATTCACACTATATTTTAAGCCTGGAATTCTGAATCCATATCATAAATACGAGTAGTAACATTTGGCTTATTTAATGACAGACATTTCGCGATAGCATAAAGTAACAGTTCATTCGAAGTTTTTGGTATAAAATCTGAAATAATGAATTAAAAATTAGGTAAAATTGGCAGCCTTGGTTGACTTCACTTTTCCTTATAAGATTGTGTTTCCAGTCCGCTTTAGTCCTTGGAAATTAAAATCAAGTGAGAGATAAAAATTGCCACCAAACTTCATGGGATTAAAAAATGATATACAGTAGTAAAAATCAAATGAAACTTGGGAACCGAGAAAGATTTTTCTTTTATAGTCATTTTAAAGAAACGTCTTGCATTTTTTTAGAATTGAACCGAATGAATAAAATGTTGCTTATAAATTCCTCAGATTTTCTTTGCACAAGTAAAACAACAACTGCTAAATTCAATTTTTTAAAAAAATAAAGAAAGATGTACTTATTTATTCCGTAACTTTAAAAATAATTCCTGTCCAATACCAGAAAATTTAAAAGGCTTGCATTTAAAGATTTAAACGTTTCATTACAGCGGTTGTTTTTTAAACTGCTTTTCAAATTCTTTGTAAGTCTTACCTTTTCGTGCTTTAATTTCATTAACATGGTCTCCTTGTATAACCTTTTCTCATCGAGCTACCAGACTGGGCGGCGCCGTCCTCTTTTCCCCTTGTTCCCCTATACATTTTGTGCTTTTTTCAGTCCTGTTAGTCTGAACTCTCCTCAATGTTGTTTTTTATTATCGTATTTTTCTATCTATTGTGCATTTACTTATAAACTTTAATCTCTTTTTTCTGTAAATATGTAAATATTTCATTTTTTTATAAACTTTCGTATCTTACTTTGTTATCATTGTGTTAAACTAACGTATGGTCTCTGAATAGAGTCTTTTTTTTATGCCGGGGCTTCCTTTGGTACCTTTTTGGACTGTCATGGACATTTTTGGATCTTATGGACCTTTTTTTTTTTTTTTTTTTTTTTTTTTTTCTTATTGCTATACTAACAATTTCTTAATTGTATTTTTCTTCTCTATTCTTTTTTTTTACTTGTGGCCACCAGCCGCGTTTAAACTTTATTTTTTCTATGGCTCCCAATGCATTGATACACGCAACATTTATAGCCCGGAGGTGCAGTTGCAACGCAACTAGGGACTCCAAACACTGCTCACCATGTTCCATGTTCCATGAGCGGTTGCTGAGCCAGTCCAATAGCCAACAAATCAATCTATGCAGTTGAACTTTATGTTCGTTGCAGGGCAGTCAAAAGGCATAGACGGATAAGCATTGGAAACATGCCTTTCAATCAAATTCCATGATATTTTCCCCAGATGTGGCTACATGTCTGACAATATATTTCCCCTATTATCATCTTATAAATATAGATATTTAAGGAGATAAAAATGTTTTTTCGATTTTTTAAAAAACGAATTTTCTCAAAAACTGCTGCACGGAATTTCATGCCATTAACTGAGGATATATAGATACCAAAGATGCATATCTGGTAATTTTTGTATAATTTTCTGTTCATAAAAACTGTGCGAAACAGCGAAATAAAAATTTAAAAAAAATCATGTCTTATGACTTTCCGAAAATTACCATTTTCTTGTAAAAAATTCCCCATATGTGCCCGTATATTCTGTATAAATGCCGAAAGTTTGTGTTGGGTACTACATATAAATATTTACAAAAATGTATATTAAAATTATTGAAATTCATTTTAAGGCGTTATTTGGGACGGAGCTACTCTACTTCGACACTCGAAGAATTTTTGAAATAAACAGTTACAGAATTGCTGTATTTTAAATTTTAATTAACATATGAGCAACGTTCTCAACGCTGACGATATCAAAATGGACATGAAGTTGAAACACAATGCTTATATGCTTAATGGAATCTAAAATATATCAGTTGACATATTGCCTGCTGATTTTGTTCCAAAAGTTCTTTGGATGCCGAAGTTGAGTAGCTCCACCCCAAATAACGCCTTAAAATGAATTTCAATAATTTTACTATACATTTTTGTAAATATTTATATGTAGTACCAAACGCAAACTTTCGGCATTTATACAGAATATACGGGCATATATGGGGAATTTTTTACAAGAAAATGGTGATTTTCGGATAACCATAAGATACGATTTTTATTTTATTTTTAATTTTTATATCGCTATTTCACACAGTTTTTATAAACAGAAAATTGTACAAAAATTACCAGTTATGCATCTTTGGTATCTATGTATCCTCAATTAATGGCATGAAATTCCGTGCAGCAGTTTTTGAGAAAATCCGCTTTTTAAAAAATTGAAAAAACATGTTTATCTTATTAAATATCAATATTTGTAGGGTGATAATAGGAGAAATATATTGTCAAATATGTAGCCACATCTGGGAAAAAAATCAGGAAATTTGATTGAAAGGCATGTTTCCACTGCTTATCCGGCTATGCCCTTTTGACCTTCGATTTTAATAGGAAATTTCAAATTCATACCGGAATTTTGAAAGAAGGAATTTTACTTTATGCATTTGCTAAATGTTTCTTATTAAATAAAGTATGAAATACTATTCTTTATTTCTGGTACGAACACTAAATTTCCGAAAAAAAAATTGAAGCTAAAGTAGCAACTCTGGTTCTCTGTAGTACAGTAGAACGTCGATCGATCATTTCTCAAGGGACCATTCGTTTCAAACGATAGACACGGGAAAACGATCAATGTGGTTCAGCATAAAATGTTTACGGGTGAAAAAGAATATGGCATAAATAAATTTCCTACATTGAAACATAGAAAATCTGAAGGAGAAAAATACATACTTAGTGCAAAAAATTTACAAAGATGAATAAATCAATTTATTTCTTGAAATATTGGGAAATTTTGGCTTGTACACACGGTTTTTTTTTCTTAACCACCTTCTCGACATTAGTGACATCTTTCTGTGCTCTTTCGCTTAATGTATGTGAATAAAGAAAGTTGGAACTTGTTCTGTACTGATATTTTCGTCTTCATCGGTATCATCATCCATCTTTTCGCTCTCTGCGATCATTTCTTGCAAAGAAATCAAGCCACATGTCGCAACTTCTTCATCAATTGATGCATAATTGTCAAAGGTGATATATTCGAGACATTTGCTCCAAACTGTAATAAATCCTTTTCCTCTTCATCTTTAGCACCAGGAGTTATATTTTCGAGTTCTGTGACATTCCTCTTAGCCTTATTAAAAGAGTTTTGTGTAATTTCTTGTGTTACTCTCTCACAGGTAGAGAAAACGAAATAAATGATTGTAAAACATCAATTTTGATGCTATTGCATCTTCCTTCATCCATCATAGCTAGAGCTTTCTAACTAAATTCTTTCTGTAATGGCGCTTGAAACTATGAATAACAACAAAATCAAGGGGCTGAACCCTGTAAGTACAATTAGGGGGATAAAAAAGAACTTTCACATTTTTTTAATAAAGAAACATCAGGAGGGTGTGCTGAACAATTGTCAATGAATAGAACCACTTTTCTTTTTTGTTTTCCAAGAAACTTGTCAAAATCATTCGGAAATCCAGAGAAAATTTCATTTGTCATCCATACTCTTGAATAAACACGGCACGACACAGGTAAATTTTTGATGTTTTTGAAACACCTTGGCTTTGCTGACATTCCGATTACAATCAGCATTCTTTTGTCACTTCCATCACTATTTGTGCACAATAAAACAATCAGTCTTTCTTTAGCACTTTTGCCTCCATGACAAGCTTCTGCTTTTAGTGCCAGTGTACGGTCCGGAAAACATCTATAAAAAAGTCCTGTTTCATCCGCGTTGTAAATGCCACGAGAGTCATATTCTTCAACTAATGGCTGTAATTTGAAAAACCTACATTGAACCACTCTGTCATCAACAGCTGCGCTTTGACTACACAATTTTTTGAATTTTAATCCATGTCACTCTTCAAAGCGTGAAATCCATCCATTTGAGGCTGTGAAATTTTCGATACCTTTCAAATCAGCGATTTTTAGTGCTTTTTTACGCAGAATTTTTCCATCGATTGGAATTTGTAATCCTTGAGCTTGACTATACCAGTCGTATAAAAGAGTTTCCAAATCTTTGTATGTTGATTATCGACCTGTTTTTCTTTTTTTCGCGGAGATGCCGTATTTATCAGATTGCTCCCTAATTTCGGCATTTTTTAAAATTACAGAATTCATTGTTGAAGGAGGTAAATTTAAACGTTTAGCAATTTGAACTCTTTTTTCAAACGGATGTTTTTCTACTTCTTCAGTGATACGAATTTTTTCCTCTAAAGTACGAATTTGTTTAGCCATGTTAGTCACACCCAAGTGGGAAATAATGAAAACTATAAACACATAACAACAGCATATCACAGCATAAACTGAAATGAGAGCCTAACCTAATGTGACAAGCTGTGACGTTTGCAGCCCTCTCTGTCAATCATTCATTCTTTCAACATTTTTCAAAAACTGCACGAAGCACGAAGTTGCTGCTGCCCTCCGTTTTTTCATTGGCTGAAAGGCCTTCATTCCCCCGTCTCGCTCTCGCTTTTTCAATATAAGACGCACCTGCATTCAAGGTCAAAATTCGAACAAACTTTTTTTTTTCTTAACCCTAGATCTACCGGGAATTTTATTCAAGTTTTAATAAAACGTTCTACACCAGAATTTTTATTTAAAACTATTTAACTTATTTATTTACCTTATTTTTGTCTGGTTTATATACTTAGTTTATTTTAAAGAAATTTCTGGTTTGAATGAATATTTTGTATGTACCTGTCGGGTCCAATGGACCCGTCTGGTAGACGGAGGGTTAAACATGAATACAAAGGGATAAATTTGCCAATTTTTTACAAGGTCGGTAAAATTTTTGAACGAGAGATGCGAGAATCTGCGAGTTTAAAAAACGACCTAAGCAAGTATAATTAACATTATTAAAATAGAATTGGTGACGGGACCTTTAAAACAAGATTATACATACGGGAAAACGAAAGATGCGGGAACGATGGATCCAGGTTCTACTGTAATATAAAATTAAGAGAACAGTGTAGGAAAGTTCAGGAGAGCTGCTTTTGTGTTGGGAATCAGCATTATTGGTGTTCAGCAAAAATTAAGGGACAAAACACAAGAACCGCAAGGGCAAACTTCAAGTAAGAACTCTAGGGGGCATTCCACGTCAAATCAGGCAGTAAAATATCAATATGTAACCCACCATCACAGATTTTAATGAAACTGCGTGTGTTTGTTCTTACTATTAAGATATGATCACCAGTAATTTCTTTTGCTCCTTGGTGAAATAGTTTCTGAGAAAAAAATTGTCAAAATTTTGAAAAACTGCCGTCAGTTGGCATTCTTGATAGCTCGGTTTTCAAATGTAGCATGTCATATATATAATCATATTTCAATATCTACTCTACAAATCATCTTCAAATAATTTATGCACAATATTTAGGGTACGTAGCTTGTGAAAAAAATATATTGTTACGCTTATAAAATTTTAAGTGTGTCTAAAAAAATATTTAAACTTTGAAGTCGTGAATTTTTTATGAAAAATAATGCATTAACAAAAAAAGCATTATCAACAAAAGGCGGTATTTTTATTAAATTTATTTTTTATGGGAGATATACTTAAAGGTGTCCTTTACCTTATTCTGAAATAAAAATAGTGGGATTTTGGGTGTTTTTGGTAGTATTTCCTATTTAAAAATATTTTGAGGTGCATTTCATATCAAATCAAGCAGAGTCATTCCATGTCAGTTCCCCTAAGCCATTTAATCACTGTTACAAATTTCAATGAAATTCGGTTTGTTTATAGCTTATTTTAAGACGTAATCACCTTTAATTTTCTTCATCCTAAGTAAAATATTTTTTAAGATAAAAAATATGAAAAGTTTGAAAAATTGTTTTAAATTTTTTTAATGACAGTTCGATATTCAAAGACTGCATTAAAAAAAAAAAAAAAGTCATTTCAATATAAAATCACTAAATAGGTTTCAAATAATGTATATGTGACAAATAATGTAGGCTGATTATTATTTCTTGTTTTTTATCATGTTTAAACACTAAGAGTGTCTTTTATCTTATGAAATTCTAAAATCAAGAATTTTGTCAAAAATAATGTGTTAATCAAAAATTTATTATTAACCGAAGGCAGGGTGTTATTGCTTTTTTTTAATTGTCAGTAAAAATATCTTTCAAATGGTTATAAAATAAAAATAGTGAACATATGAGAAAAAATTATCAAAATTTTGGAAAAATGCCACGAGTTGCCATTAATGATTGTTCAATTTTCAAAGGCCTCATTTTATATATAAAATCATATTTCAATAACTAATAAAGAAATCTTCTTCGAATAATTTAAGCAAGGTAAATAAAGTATGTAGATTATGAAAAAAATATTGCTGTAATGTTAAAAAATATTTAAATGTGTCTAAAAAATTGTATAATCTTTGAAATCAAAAATGTTTTACAAAAAATAATGAAATTATTAAAAAATCTTTATCAATCAGAGGCGGAGTTTCTATGACTAATTTTTTAATTTTAAATTGTACATAATACTACATTATAACTGGATCTAAAATAAAAATAGTGGGATTTTGTTTGGTTTTAGTAGTATTTAAATCATATTTAAAATTATCAATATTTTCAAATGTAAAACCTATCCAATGTATCATCCCTGGAAATATTTTTTTTTTACATTTATTTTATTTTTCAAATTATCTTTTATGTTCGTTTCTTAAGGAAAAAAATAAACAATATTGTTTTTTAGTAAAACTTCTAGGGCGAAGAGCAATTATCCCTTTCCAAAAAAGAGAAAAATCACTAGCTCCTCACCGCCCAATAGAAATTTTCAAAATGACAGTCCTAATCTTTAAACTCATATTTGGCTGTTAATATTGAACATTTAGCATTGAGCTGCTAATATTGAAAAAATATACCAAATTTCACTCTTTTGAAGAAAATTTTGACGTATTGTGCTTTAAATATATGCAAAAAATGCATAATCCATTATATTTATATCTTTCAAATAACTATATCTAAAAAAATATTTAAAACTTAATGAGTTGCACTTTTGTAACTTTATTCAGTTTCTAATGATATGTACCGTAATTTCGGGTGTATAGCCCGCAGATAAAACAATTCAGTTTGGACCCAGAAATTTTATTCAGTATTTGAAGACCAATATTTACTGTGATCTAAAAAGTTACATTCTATTTTTAAAAATTTCTTTACTTAAAATTTCTTAAATTTAAAAACACGATTGTTTGATCCGCGGGCTATACACCGGAAATTACGGTAATTTGATTTATTTCATCACAATATTGCTGAAAGATGGATTTTCAACATATATATGTGTGTATATATATCCCTGTTCTCAAACAAATTATTTAAAAATTATTCATTTATGTTTAATAAAGCATATATATATTGTTTATACACTTACAGAAAATACATATAGTAAATTTTATGATATTATGTCAATAATGTCTAAAAGTAAAGAACTTATCTAATAGTATGTAACGAAAAATTTAACATCTGGTGTAATGACAACAAAATTTTATAATTGTTTTACTTAATTTGGATGAATGAAAAAAGCTTACATGTTTATATTTTATTGAAGTACAGGTGAAAATGTCACAAAGACATTCCTACCTCAACAACCACTGAGTATGTCACATTCACACTACAGATGATTTTTTTTTTCTTTTTGATCTTTCGGGTTGGATTTCAGATGGTAATGAATTAATTAGTTTTGTTAGAAGTGTCATTGCAGTCAGCATATTAGGCTCACTATTTTTTTTTATATAATTTGTTTTGATTGACTCGATGAACAACAATATTTAAAGGGACCATTTCATGACTTTTCAATTAAAAGCTGATTTATAAATTCATCATGTTGTTTAGTTATTATTATCGTCTTAAGATAATAAGTTGATATTAAAATTTTTAAATGCAGTTTATTTATTATTTGAACAGTTGAAAGTATTTTTCAATAAGAGTGGGCTGTTGATTTTAAGTCGGCTGTTGAGCAATGTAGTGTTGGTAAAGGAACTGGTACTATTTAATTTAATTTTTATTGCTGTAAATAATATTTGTTATTTTATTATTGTATGTATTATATTTAAGCAAGAGTAGAAATACACGATATCGTAGTCATTTTAGTACATCTTAGCATGAAAAGCTTCAATATTTATCATTAAACATTCACAATTTATGAAAATTTTGTTAAAATTGCTCATATTTTCACTATTTTTATTTTATAACTATTGAAAAGATATTTTTACGTGCAATTAAAAAAAGTAATAACAGCCTGCCTTCGGTTAATAATAAATTTTTGATTAACACATTATTTTTCACAAAATTCTTGATTTTAAGAATTCACAAGATTAAACACACTCTTAGCATTTAAACATGACAAACAACAATAAATAATAATCTGCCTACATTATTTGTCACATATACATTATTTGAAACTTATTTAGTGATTTTATATTGAAATGACTTTTTTTTTATGCAGTCTTTGAATATAGATCTGTCATTAAAAACATTTTTAAAATTTTCAAAATTTAGATATTTTTTTTATCTTAAAAAATATTTTACTTGTAATCACCTTTAATTTCCTTGATCCTGTCTTAAAATGAGCTATAAACATACCCAGTTTCATTGAAATTTGTGACAGTGAATTAAATGTCTTAGGCGAACTGACATGGAATGACTCTGCTTGATTTGATTTTAAATACGCCTCAAAATATTTTTAAATATGAAATACTACTAAAAACACCCAAAATCCCACTACTTTTATTTCAGAATCAGGTAAAAGACACCTTTAAGTATATCCCCCACAAAATATAAATTTAATAAAAATACCGCCTTTTGTTAATAATGCTATTTTAGTTAATGCATTATTTTTCATAAAAAAACCACGACTTCAAAGATTAAACATTTTTTTAGACACACTTAAAATGTTATATAAGCATAACAGTATTTTTTTTCATAAAATACGTACTCTATATATTATGCATAAATTATTTGAAGATGATTTGTGGAATAGATATTGAAATATGATCATATTTATGTTATGCTACATTTGAAAATCGAGCAGTCAAGAATGCCAACTGATGGCAGTTTTTCAAAATTTTGACAATTTTTTTCTCAGAAACTATTTGACCAAGGAGTAAAAAAAAATACTGGGAATCATATCTTAATAAAAGGAACAAACACACGCAGTTTCATCAAAATCTGTGATGGTGGGTTACATGCCTGCCTGAACTGACATGGAATGACCCCTAGACAGTATTTACACACTGCTACTATTTAAAAAAAATTGCTTGATTGGCACCATTTTTTAAAAATACAATAAATCGTCTTATTTTCGCAATATTTAATCTGCCATTAAAAAAGACGCTCAATTCTTCTCCAAAAAAGCGGTGGAAATCAACCAATCTGAATTTTTAACAAGTCAGAAATTGTACGTCAAACGTAGCAAATGAGGTGCGTGCGTAGTAGAACTAGTTTTATAAATATTCAGATCATGCTGCAATAGCTGTTGCAATCTTCTGCAAACATGCATGAATACAAAATGTATTACAATTCTATATATTTAATTCAGTAATACGACAATAACAGGAATTCCTCTTAAATGGCACGTCATCACCATGGCAACTTAGAATCATTACCTATCATGGAATATTACTGAATTAATTATAGACGATATGATTTAATAGAATGAAGAAAACTTTTATGAATTTGTTTTTAAGTTTAGACTCGATTTTCATAAAAATTGAAATGAATCGACGAAATTCTGCAACGAGTCTAGATACTACATTTTAAACCATTTGGTTGAGTAGTTTTTGTGCTATTATATGCAGACAGACGGATGGACCGGAATACGACTATAGGTGTGTTATATACATACGAATGTACCTAAAAAGTAGCGCATTGGCAACACTGAGTCCAAATAATAATCATCAGGAGAATTACCCGAATAGACATGAATTACTGATTTAAAGTGAATATAGTAATCCATAAGAATAAAAGAAAGATGTCTATGTATATGTGCGTCTGGCAAGTGCACATTGACTAAGGAAATCTATCGCACGCAAATGTTATAAAATTTGATTGTGGATAAACGGAGACCGATCTGAGATCACAAAAGACTAAAATTTTGGATTTTTTATTAATTTTTCGTGATTTTACATTGAATGAAATGAATCGCATATTTCAAATATTTTCAAATTTCCTGGTGATTTTGACCCTCCCCAGCAAAGAAAGAAACAGTGGGCCATCAGCTGAAAAAAAGATGGCAGCCACCACTGCTATCAGCGCTAAAGTGCAATGGTGCCATTACTTAAACCAGAGCAAAAGTGTCCGTGCGGAATGGAGCTGGCCCATCAGTAATGGTCAACAGCAGGCCAGCATTGGTATGCCATCACATTACTTCAATCCGGCACTTTTCCTGCAGTGCTAGCATCTACCCCACTGCTATTCCTTTGCTGGCCCAGCACTTTCCCTTACACAAATTTTCTTATAGAGTTCTATAAAAAAAGCAAAGTATTATGGCTTTTTTTTCTATAAGGTAGTTTAACCAAAATCTCTGTCTATAATGGAAATGTCTATAGAAATATTTGAACTTGCAGGGGGTTCCATGCGGTCACCCTCCCAAGTACTAACCCCGTTCGATGGTATTTGGTTTTCGTGATCGGACATGAACAAGCACTTTCAGAGTATGCTACGACCGCTCGTAGTTTTACAGCTCTCATTACACTATTTCAAGTTTGTTTCTTTTGTGATTTACGTTCCCAATCATTAAACTGATAGAGAAATTATTGTATTGTATAGAAATCCTATATATTTTATACGCTTTTTTTTATTATTGATTCTGAACTCTGTATATTATGAAAACCGAAATCCTTTTCAACTTAGTAAAACCAGATTTAAAGAGAAAAAAATGTGAGTTGAAATAAAGAATTTATTTATTTATTCATTTACTTATTTATTTTGTTTTTGGCAGTGGTGCTATATTATTTACAGTTAAAAAAAATTAGCTTCACAGCTTAAATTGTGTAAAGATATTAATTTCTGATTTGTGTAAAAATACTCAATGTCTTCGATATTCGCAACGCCACCTAGCTTAAAGGATCCCAGCAATAATACTGCAAAAGTTTGTGCACTTCCATTTAGTGGTGGTACTGCGCATGAGATAAAACGGTTCACCATAATTTTATCTGATGATTTCCAACAGCAAAGTTGACTGAAGCTGTCCAGCAGTGATAGACCATTAGCCAGCAATTCTCCATCATTGCCTGCACCTATCTTGCTGCTGGCCAGCAATTACCTTTTTGCTGGGTCTCATATTGCAATCTAAGTTGAATTATTTTGCCCAATATATTAACTGTTGAACGAGAAAGTTTATTAATCAATGTTTATTCGGAATTTCGTACAGCGATTTAAGAGATTTTCGTAATTTTCTTTTAAAAAGTCTCTATTTCGGTTAGAATCAGAAGCTTTTTTTTTTTTCATCCAATATCTATTTGTCATGTAATCTGTATCTGCTGTGCACCTATATAGCGCAAATATTTAGAATTCGATTAAAGAAATATTACCAATAATATAAATTTATATGAATTTCAACCTCTTATGAACAGAAATTTAAAATAACAAATTGACGTTTCGAGTGAAGTATGTCTAAAAGTTTCTCTTTTGCAAAAAACCTGTTGTTACGGCGAAGATGTTCCTTTGTATGTGTTAGATAAGAACTTACAATTTCTGGTTTTTTTGGCAGTAGAAACTTCCATATTAGTTTTCTTTTTTTTCCATTTTTGCGAATACAGTTTTAGTTTATTATCCGTTTCGCGATGAGATATGTAATCTAGGAAACGGTAAGCATATGTTAGACGCGTCGGACCGAAAAACGCCGGGCGGGTTTTCAAATAATTAATACAGCATAAAATAAGAAAATAGAAAAACAAAACAAATTATATTGTAATTATTGGATACCATTCTTAAACTTGTAATTACTGTCCGTTTGAAAAAAGTGGAGAAAATTGCTTTCGTATCTAATGCACCCATATCGGTAGTCGGTATTACGAAGAAAGGAGGGTACAGAATAAAATACAGTCATTCAGTGTAACTTTGAACCATGGGGTGTGATTTAGCACTACCTCCTAATTTTCAATATTTTTCACACCAAAAGACTAAATAAACTCCAGAACTGTGCTCTGTTGGCAACGTTCTAAACAGGGATTTCTATTCTTTATTTTGATAATAAATTAGCAACATTATGCACAATTAATTGCATCATCTAACTATTTTTGTGAAGTACTGTTTTCAAGTTAATTTTGAATGCTGTTTTGAAATTGTTGTAATCCAATTAAATTTTTATAGTAAGTAAAAATATACTCATTTATCAGACATATTATTATCTAAATGTTGTAAATGTGTTAATATTTTGTGATTATTTATTTATTAACAGTCAATAAAATGTAAACTAAGAAGGCCATTTTACCACAATTTCAGGGTAACTTCGAGCCGGCTCAAAGTTGTACTGATGTTTATAATTTACTGATTATAGGTGCTACTGTCAAAAATTTCCCATATTTGCACGTATATTTTATATAAATGCCGAACGTGTGCATTAGATATAACATGTAAATATTTTCACAAATATGTGTAAAATACATAAAATTCATTTAATGGCGTTATTCGGGGCGGAGCTACTCAAATTTGACGTTTCATACATTCGACATTTTTATTTCTTGTTTGAATAATCTAATACTTGTATGTGTTACTGTAACTATGGATATATTTTTAAGTTAAAACATTGAAAATTGTTTTTCATTGCTTTTTTATGTTTTATATGAACAATAAACAGTTTTTTTTTTTTTAAATTTCTAAATATTCATGATTCTCTGCTTTCACTTTTCTTATGCATAATATTTGTTGTAATATCATAAATTATACAAATCTTGTGATGTTGGGAAATGTAAATTCGGAGTCTTTACATATCTGAAAACATTTTTTGGGGATTCAAAGTTGTCCTAACTATAACACTTTTTTATAATGAATTATTTTATAAAATATTTATCATATAGTGCACAGTTAACCTAAATGGCTGGGTAACTTTGAACCAGGATAAAAAATCATTTTTTATTGCTTTTATCGTTATTATTCCTTAATTTTGGATAGTTATACAATAATTTAGGAACATTTCTTCTCTTTTATGTCCCTAGTTGCAACAATATTCTTAAAATAAGAGTGTAGCATATGAAAATAGAGAAAATGCGGATCAAATTTATCCTTAATGAAATTATTATATATATTCTATTTTTTCTTGGGTTCACGTAGTGTTAGTGCTCGGCTGAAATTATGGCTAATTAAAAAGTGTAGGTGCGTACGCAATAAACAAAATATTTCTGGCTCACGATGATGAAAAAAAACTTTCGTTCCGGAAATCTCTCTTATAATACGTATGGCTTTTACATGTTTATTAAGAATAAACGTTTTCCAGTGATTTACTAGTCATCATTGGTTTTAAATTATACAACTGATGCATCTGATGCAATGAGAATGTTTTGTAAACTTTTATCGCTATAGATTTGAAAAAATAAAATTAAGCGTGCAATGCTGCTAAACGATTTCTTGATTTTATATAGAAAATGAAAAAAGAAAGAAAAGTCAGAAAAGTTTGTATTGTATATTACGGCCGATTATCAAAGTGGAGGACAGCATTTCCTGGTATATCAATCAGGCAGCGTGGGGATTTCGACTGGAATCTAACACGTATTCACGCAAGGTCAGAAGAAAATCACGGAAAACACCGAACGGTTAGGCCGACGGGCACGAATAAGTTCAAAACTCTCACCTCTCTTCCACCAACTTTTTTGGAGCAGGATATCTCGTCCCCAGAATTAAGGAAAGAAGAAAATTAAAATATGAGTGTAACGAAGGGCATAAAAAATTCAGGGGGGGGGGGGAATTGAAATATAAAGATTTCTGCCGTAAAGATTTTTACTTTTTCACTTTTTTTTTAAGTTTATAGCGTTTCAATTTTTCTAAAAGTAAAAGAAAAAAAAATCTAGCTTATTAATTTGGCCGGTTTCTTTTTGACCTATAAAAAACATAAATCCTTTTAATGAACGAAAATTATATAGATATTTGCATTAGATTATTGAAATCGTAAAAAACGGGATTTTATTAAATGAAACTATGTTGTCCCTAACTTAAAAAAAAATATTTCTGCCACCAGAAAATCTAAGAAGTTCTTGAAAAATAAATTAGATTTTTAAATGCGAAAGCTGTCTAAAATTTCTCTGCAATTGTCATAACGTAAAGCAAGGAAACTTAGAAGTTTTCTGCTGCTTAATCCCAGTAAAACATACCAGTGAACTATTAATCTTCACGCTGCGCAACCGGAGTTTCTCGGGCAACGTAAAAGTGGCAAAATTTGCGCAACCCGAGATTTCTTGGGGATGCATCATTCCCACCAATAGCTATTTATTGTAAATTCTACGTTATCTAATCGGAGAATTTTCTCGATTAAATCAGGCGAAAATTTTAGTTTTGAAAAACCGGTGAAAAAAGAATAACAATTCTTAAAAGACGCTCGTCGCGAAGGAATTAAATACACATTTTTTGAAGCTATTTTGAAAAAACAATTACGCAGCGAGAGGGTTAAAAAATGTGCTACTAATGATAATAACCCATTACCCGCTGGTGTTGTGATCACGCGACAGTCAAAATAAATGCAGATATTTAAATTATTTACATACTCACCACTATTTTTCACTTAAAAAATTGACTTTATTTAAAGACATAAAATGTTAAGATCATATGAAGCGAAAATTATCTTACAGAGTTTGTGGTGGCAAACGGCTTTCAGCTAAAAAGTCGAAATACTCAACCTTATAGTTTTGGCGGTTAGTGGGTTAAGGGGACGGTGGGCGTTTAAAAAAATTTCTTTTAATTTTCATAATGGAGATTTGACATTTTGCGCAAATATACATTTCACCATAAGTATATAGAACACCTTAAAAAAATTTGCAATCTTATTATAATTTTAAGATCTTAAAAAAAAATAATTTTAAAACGAAATTTTAAAATGCTCCTTGCGTCTTAAATTTTTAGATATTTCCGCGGTTTTGGATTTTAATCACGTAGACCTTTTACAAACAAATCTGTGTATCGATTTTTAATCCCCTAAATAGTTAACTTTTTCCAGTTATTTTTCTGAATTCCATATCGATTTTCATCAACATTCTGCCAAATAATAAGTTAAAAATCAATTTTAATTGTCTTAACGAATTCTAATTTTAAATTCATACACAGTTTCTGTTTAAATAATGTCAGGATTCTTCTATATCAGTTTCGTGAATTTAGACAAAAAAATTAAGTAGCAAGAAGCTTTTGAAAAATTTAAAAAAAAGCTGAAACATCAGTATTGAGAAAAACCGATTTAACACTAGAACGCCCGAAAGGAGTCGATTCGACTCCGACCATGTGATAAAGTGTCAATTGGAACTAGAAATTGTTTCACAAAATACGTTAAATTTAAAACACGCAGATATACGTTAAATAAATCAATTAAATAATTTTAAATAAAAATTCTTGTGTCAAGTATTTTTATGAAGCTTGAGCAAAATTTCCGGGCGTTCTAGTGTTATAGTATATTAAAAAGCCAAAAGATTGTTTGCGATCAAAATTAAAACACTTGTAACTTTGCATAAAAAAATCGCATCTGCATGCGGTTTTCAACGATTGACGTAAAACAAATTGGGGTATAAAAATACACACAAAAAGAAATATCGATTTTTTCTCAAATAAAGGTCCACGGGTCCCCTTAAAACTGTGTTTACTAAAATATACAAGGCTCGTATGGGTACCATTATTTTCACGGCCAATTATCAGTATTTTTTAATAGAAAAATAAATCTAGTTTAAACGGACGAAATTTCGCCATATTTAAGGACAGATTATCCATAAGAAAATACTGGTACCGAAGAATTTCTTAGTCTCGAAATTCAAGGACCCGTACGAACCTTGGTATACATGTATGAAAATGCCGCTTTTCAAAGAAATTTTCCTAGTTATTTTTAATAATTACAATGATTTTTTAATTCATTAACACGTTTACGCCGGCGCCGATATTCGTGTTTTGCGCTGTGGGACGGGGCTCTAATTTATATTTCGCTTCATTTGGCGGCGCGGTACTATCGCTTATTCAGACACTGTACGTAATGACCAGCCCCTCTCATATTTATTGAATTGAACTCGAATATAACAAGCAGATTCAATTGTGAATGTCTGAAAGTTCGTAAGGAGTAAGCAAATTACTTAGATACATGATTTTATTGACTACATATGTACGAATTTAATATAAAATGTCTTACGCTCTAAAGAAATATGGACAACTACATATAAATGCATTTCTGTAAGGTAGCCTCGCTAATGTCAATGATATTTTTTGAATGAAAACCAGAATTCTCGTTTCTCGTCGTGAATGTATTAACCCCTTTAGGGGCAAGCAAAAATATCTCCAAATACTGAATTCTCACCGGAATAATCGAAACATTTTATTTTTAAATACGAAAAAGCAATTTTTCAACGGCTTTCCTCTAAAGTTAAAAATATAAAATTTAGATAAAATTTTCTGGTGAGAATCTTATTTAAATTAGGTAGGATATATATGATCCCACCGCCCCTCAAGGGGTTAAACCTATCGCTGCGTAAGTAATTCTTCGCGATGAGCGTCTTTTACAGAATTTTTAATCGTTTATCACCGGTTCTTTAAAGCAGAAATTTTTGACTATCGTAGTCAGGGAAAATGTCCTGAATAAATCAGACAAGGTTTTCGCTAAAAAATAACTGGTGGGTCCAACCAAATAGTATTAATTTGACCGGAGAATACATGCCCGAGCATTGCTCGGGCATGCGAGAAGGTTAGGTTTATAATAATGAATTGTTTTTACTACTGAATTTTCGAACATTCACGTGTGACCCACCTGTAGTGCACGCCGTCTATAACATAGTCGAGTGTGACCCGTCTCTAGTACACGCCTTCTATGGAACAGTCGAGTGTGACCCACTGGTGGATGCACGCCGCCTGATGCGACAGTCAAGCAGGACCCATTGGTGATGTACGCCGCCTGATGGTACAGTCGTGTGTGACCCACCGTTGATGCACGCCGGCGTGAACGTGTTAAATAAACTTTTGCGTTTTGAAATTTGCGATTTTGCCTTATGAAATTAACACCTTAACAATTTCCCTTTTCTTGATCCAATAAACTAAAAATATGAGCTAATCACCATTTTTTCAAACTAAAATGTTCGCCTTATTTAACCCTCCGTCTACCAGACGGGTCCATTGGACCCGACAGGTACATACAAAATATTCATTCAAACCAGAAATTTCTTTAAAATAAACTAAGTATATAAACCAGACAAAAATAAGGTAAATAAATAAGTTAAATAGTTTTAAATAAAAATTCTGGTGTAGAACGTTTTATTAAAACTTGAATAAAATTCCCGGTAGATCTAGGGTGAATCTAAAAATTTCAGTCATTAAATAGAGTGAAGTTTATAATTAAAAATTAGTTGTATCAAAATACTTTGAGTAATGAAGCAAGCAAACACTTTTGACTTGTACGGCGTACAATCAAAACTGTTAACCCTCTGCTAATAGGTTTTCGGATACATGAAATCCCGTAGACTAATTATTTATTAAATTCGCACTTTTTGAATACAATCTCTGCCATACAATGATACTTTTAAGAGAAATCTACCTCAAAGAAATGTTTTTTTTTAATTGTGATGCGAGTAAGTGTAAAAATGATAACCAATGCTGTTCCGCATACGAAAGGTTAAGTGTTAAATGAAATTGAGATTTAAACGCTAATCAAATATTTTTTTTTTAAATCTTGTTCGAAATATTTTAAAGAATTTGAAGTATGAAAGATCTGTGCAATGTTTAGAATTTCTATGGGGTGCGGCACCATTACTTTAATTTAGAAATATTTTCTATTCTCTTTTCTTCACAATAAAAACGTTTCTCGATTGATCGCAAATATTGTTATATTTTTTTGGAGTATATATAAGGCGAAAAAATCTGTATGAAAATTGTGGTAGAAATAGACGCCATCCTGATGTAAAAAATAAATAAATAAATAAATAAATAAAAAAAATCGTAACTTAATTTTTCCACCTCATGTCTGACTATTGGGTCGGTCGGAAAGTCGTGTCCGTTTGGGAAAAACAATTCGTGCCGGAAAATTCTGGCCGGTAATTATTAGACATTAGATATCGGAATCAACGTCTAATACTTAAATGATAGAATTTTCCGGTACGAATTGATGTTCCCAAACGGACTCGACTTTCCGAACAACCCAATACATCAAGAAATCTGAACAAATTTAATTAGAAAATAAATTATTAATTAAATTCATTTTTGCTTCTTACAAGAAATTGTGCTTTTGGAACATGGTAAAGTAAAGTATCTATGTCTATTTTTTTTTTTTTTTTTTTTTTTTTTTTTTTACTGTAATTCGATAGGTTAATCTTTTTATGGGTGGTGGTATGTTATTTAATTGTTTATACCAAGTCCCAAATGTTACAATTGCTCTTGGAATATAATTTTTCATTTATATTGTACATGACGTTTTGACAGAAGTACTTACATTATTTTGAAATACATATGTTTGTAAATTCTGATGTGATTTCCGAATTTTAGAAACAGAAATTCTTTTTTCCGAAATAGTTAAATGAGTTTTGGTAGAAATTTTGGTTAATAGTACTTTTAACCCCGTAACCCTTTCAGGCGCAAGGCATTTCTGCTCCAAAAATGTTGAAATTATTACTTCACACTGCAATTAACGAACAAATTTATTTGAAAATAATCAAAAGTTTTACTTCACGTATATTATGAGACAGAAATCGTACTAAAAAATTACTGGTACCATTAGGCAATTTCGGCGTCAAAATTAACTGTTTGCAGACTGCAAACGGCGCTTCTAAAAGGGTTAATTGTCGCATTAAATTACGGTTTAAAAATTCAAATTGCTTATTGGCACCACTTTTTTGAAAAAGAAATATTCACCTTCTTTAATATCTGATTAAATGATACCATAATCAAGCCAATTACACTATTTCGTAAAACTGGTGGGAATCAAACAATCAGAATAAGAGGCACAGCCCCTAAATATCACGGAAGCGAGAATTAAGGGGTTAAAGTACCGTCGGTGCATAAAGAGTTAAAAGTCTAGAAGTGCCGTTCGCATGGGGATAATGTCTATTAATTAAAGCTGCACATACATTATGTTTTGTTGGTCGTCCACATATTAAAAGGAGGACACATTACATAAATTTGAATATTTTATAATAGCATAGCTGCCAACGTGTACGGATTTTTCTTACCACTAAAATTTAAAAGAAAATTTTGCCTAATTGAATCTCCGAAACCGAGCGCTTTTTAACGTTTCAGCATGGCCAAAATTTCTATTAAATTTTATTGGTAAGAAAAATCCGTACAAGTTGGCAGCTATGTAATAGATTAGCTCGGAAAACATCTTGATCGATTTGTTAACACTTTGAATGGTGGTGGTACATTATTTATGTCATTATTATGCCAAATTCAAATGCCAAAATTACACTTTGATTTCTATTGAACACGAGCTTTTGACAGACGTTTTTACATTATTTTGAAATAAATATATTTGTAAAATCTGATGTCATTTCATGATTCTAACAACAAAAGTATATTGTCCCTGAAATAGTTAAATGAGTTTTTTTAAAGCTTTTTTTAATGATGCTTTAAACTACTGTCGGAGCATAAACAGTTAAAAGCCTATAGGTGCTGTTCGAATGGGAATAATATATACTAATTAATGTTGCACATACATTGTTGTTCGGTGGATGTCCACATATTAAAAATTTTAAGAGCATTCATTTTCAAATGGTTTTTGAACCCCCACTTTTCACACCCACTTTTGACACCCACTTTTTAACACCCACTCGATGTATGTTAGAATTTCTTGAATCAAATCAGCCGTAAAAATATATAGTTTATGTATATTTATAAAAGCTTCATGTCATTAGAAAATTTCAAAATTTCAATATGTTGATGTTAACCCTTTTAGGGGCACAATACTTATGTTAATTAAATATTGAAATCATTGATTCACACCGGGATTTAAAAACAAATTTATTCGAAAATAAGTAAAAGATTTCGTTCAAGTATGATTATAAAAGCAATATTTCATTACAAAATTCCGATGCCATTGTGTGTTTTGGAATTAAAATTAGGTGGGATATATTATATCCCACCACCCTTCAAGGGATTAAATGTTTTCGAAAAACTTTATTTATATCTTCAAAATGTATTTAACGCATTTGTATGTTGAAACAAAATCATTCGATTGAAATGTTCCTTTTTTACTTAGATAGAACGAAGGGAATCAAATGTATTCGACACATTTTTCCTATAAGCGGTCAGGTACCCTTTGACCCAACAAAGTACATGGAAAAGTAACCTTTGTAAGAACTGAAGTCACTCTTTAGCTAATTGACTTTTAATTATAAAATTCAAAACACATGTTTGGAACGATTTATTTTACAAATTAAAGTTTTTAAAAAGGGTATACACAAAAAAATATATATATTTTTTAAGATAATGCACTTTATACGAAAGAATTATTCTTCAATGCATTGCGCGCATGATTTTTCCATTTGAATGGCTGAAACAAGCCAAGTTTTTTTTAATGAGAACAGATATAAGGTATTTTCAAAGTGACCTACAAGGAAAAAAAATAAAACTTGTAGATCTCGACAAAACAAATTTTCTTTAAAGAAATTCGAAATATCGAGATTTTTTTTATATGTAAGTAGTCGTTAATTCTAAACTTCTTACTAGAGAAACATAATAATAGGGCATTTTGTACTTCTATACGTTTAATACATTCACCGAAAATTTCGTGAAGTTCTAGGTAACCGTTTTTCAGAAATCGTGCGCGCAATGTTCAAAATCGCTATTTTGAGAAAATTGACTTTATAGATTAAATCACTCCTTAATCATCCAGAAAAGCTCAAAGTGTTTTAGACATACCTTCTCTTCTAATGCAAATTTTTGTATGAGGTTTGTTTTTAAATGTTCTTAAAAAATGATATTTAATTATAAGCTATTTAAAAAGAAATCGATTTTTGGACGCTTTAAAGAATACCTGACCCCATAAAAACATATTGTTAAAATTTTTGAAAAAAAAATCTCTTTCAAAAATCTAAGAGCAACGACCTAGATTAATTTTTAAATTTAAAGTATGAGCGACATCCAAACATGACTATATGATTTTTTATTCTATTTTTATTATTACTTTTCAAAATATAGAAATACTTTCTTTTTAATTAATTCTCTAAAGAGATCACATCCTGTTAGGGATTTTATCCGTATAAGAGAAAATCTTAAATTTTAACCGAAATATATAATAAATCTTTTGTATGAAGTTGGTTTTTTATACTTATTTATATGTGTACCTGCTTTTTTTATTCTGAAAATCTGAATTTATATAAGAAATTTAGAGTAGTAACGATTCGTTTATTTAATGACAGACATTACGTGATTACACAAATTAAATATTCTTCTTCCAAAATTTTCGAAGAAATATCGAAGATCATAAATAAAATACGAAGCCAAACTGGTAACGCTGAATTCTGGAACTTTTCTTTTCTTTTAAACACAGTGTTGCAAGACCATTACTTCTTTGTTTTCATATTGCTTCAATGCTTCTATTTTTTTATTTGCATTATTAACATTATTTTTCCTTATATATATGTCATTAAATATGATATGTGTCAATAACTAAAAAAGTGCTAGAATTCTGCATTCTGAGTTAACCCTCCGTCTACCAGACGGGTCCATTGGACCCGACAGGTACATACAAAATATTCATTCAAACCAGAAATTTCTTTAAAATAAACTAAGTATATAAACCAGACAAAAATAAGGTAAATAAATAAGTTAAATAGTTTTAAATAAAAATTCTGGTGTAGAACGTTTTATTAAAACTTGAATAAAATTCCCGGTAGATCTAGGGTTAATAAAGATAGCTGACTAGCAATACTGTTGCAAGCTCATAATTTTATTTTTTGTGAAGTGAGAATACTCGTCCATACCTAGGATATATGTTCAGTTCTTACTTTGCCACCAATATATCCAACTAACATTTGACACCTTATTTAATTTCAGCGAATTGATAGATATTTTCTTATAAAGGAAGTTAAAGAATACTTTTCGGAAAAAAAAAAAAAAAAACTAGTGACAAATCTAACAAACGCACGCACTCTGAGTATATCCTGCATACTGTCCTTGGGTAGTCCCAGAAACAGTTTATAAATAAATCCCTAATACGGGGCAATAGGCGACTATTTACCCGACTGAAAAGAAGGGTTATGTGTTTCACGCGCATCTGTGTATGTGGACTTCTTTATACCCTCGAAACATCCCAACGACTGGATGAATGAGGTCTCTACCAATTCGTCTTAACGGCCCGATGGTTATAGGCTAGGTTTTGTTTTTATAAATTCAAAATGGCGGTCGTAAAATACAAAATGGTGGTAGAGACGAAACAAAATTACGCAACCTATTGAGTGGCATATCATTGTTTAGGTCTTTCAAAATGAATACGATGTTTCATTGACTATTTTACAGTCATATGCTTCGTTAAAATATTATACAACCTGGAAGTTCTGTAGGTAGGATCTCTAGCTTTACTGCAACTCTAACCATCATAGACATTTATAGACCTCATCAAAACAGTGTTTATAGATAGGAACTAATAATTAAACACAACTTAAAAGTCATCAATACAAGTATGTAACAAAAATAGGTAAGTAATATAAACAAGTAATATAATAAAAAAAAAATTAAGTCAATTCCTACTTAGGTCAATAAGAGAATTTTTTTTTCTCACATTCATCTTTCCTCATGAGTGGTGCCTTGATCAAGAAGAGGGCTGTCTCGGTCTTGAAATACCTTGATCAAGAAGAGGGCTCTCTCGATTATTGAAAATTAATTAATTTAATTTAATTAGTGAATTGATATTTAAAACAACTGGATTAACACAAGTGTCACCCACTACAAGTTTTAAAAAAAATTATTCGAGCTTGATTGGATGAATAATAAGTATTTTATTAACGATTGAAAATTTGAACAAGATATATATAGCGTAAGTGTGAGCTAATAGTAGGAATTGAAAAAATAGTTCCACATGGATGAGAATTAATTAATTAGTTCGCTTTTTACGCAGTCGGGTTTTTTGATTCTTTAAATTTAATTGTTTATTTTCAAATTTCACTGACATTTATCAGAGAAATATACTGTATTTTTTTTTCTTAAATAGTGGTGCGAATAGAATAGAAAAATATCGATTGTGGCAGCCCTGCTAATATCATAGCTGTCAATTCTTTTAATTTTTTGCACTACAAAAATTTAATAATTTATTTTTCCTTTTTAATTGGCAAATTACGGCGATTTAAAAACGTAAAATGTGTGTGGTACTAAAAGGCGTAAGATGTTAACAGCTATGATAATATATTTTTGCACATAACTGTATGAATATTTTTAAAATATACACCAAAGCTTTTACACGCCCATTTCATTCAAAAACCTCGAATATAGATAGAACCCAGCATGTCTTTAGTTGTACCCAATCCGTACCGGAAATTCCATTTAAAGTCTACTCGCAATCTAACACAAGGCCGAAACGAAAGGAAATTAAATCATGTTCTAATATAATCATAAAAATTAATTTAAAATTATATCTCTAATTCCAAATTTTATGTTTTATATAGAAAAATGGACAAATCTTTTTTCTTTTATATACAAGTATAACGAAACCTCTGAATAGCGGACTCCTCGGGATCGTTGAATAGAGTTCTGCAGAGTCGGGGAACTCATTGAATAGAGTTGGGTCGGGTTAGCTTCATTTTTATTTTATTGAGTGGGGATGACTAATTTTTTTTCTGTCGGGGGGGGGGGGGGGGAGGGTTCATGCTAGAATATTTCTTGCATGTCATATATAGGTTTTTTGTATGTTGGGTCGGGAGTTTTACAAAAAGTTTCAGCAGAACTATGTTTGATATAAAAATAATTAGTATTTGAATATGATCGAGTTAATTTTATATATATATATATATATATATATATATGTATATATATATATTCAATATATTGTTAATAATAATAATAACAATTCAGTACATTGAATTTACAATAGGAGAAATATGTATATAAGAAATTTGATTATAGATTATCCGTTCTTTAAGAACCATTTTTTCGTTTCTTGAAATATGAAAAATATTACCAACATTTCGTTTATGACGCACACAAAAATACATGTTTGCTGCACGTGACAGTTTATGAGCTTAACACGTATTTAATACGTATTGTGTTATTTATGCACTAATATTATGTTATGAAACACGTATTACATGTGTGTAGATTGGGAGCTGCTCACCATTCAAAGATATAAGCGTTCTGATATACAGTGTATCCGCTCTCAACGGTGTGAAATGGCTAATTCCTAAACCGTTAGTCATAGACTTATAGTTCCAATTACAAAAATGTTTTAAATCAGGTCACGAAATATCTTAAAAGCGATTTGGGTCAATAAAAATATTTCTTAAAAAATGACAAAATTTAAGTTTATATACAGTCCCCCGGTCCTATAAGTTATATTTAGTAAAATTTTCCTATTACACTGACAAATAAGACAAAAAAAAATTCCGATTCATATAACCCTAAAATTGAGCGAGTTATGAAACTTTAAAAATGCATGACTTATGCCACTTTTCTGCTCTGAAAACAAATGAGTTCAGCTTGGCTTTGAGGGGTCACATACCAAGCGCTTAAAGAATTCGAAGGTCTTATTTCATCTGTATCTGCGCTTTGAAAAAAATCGTACAAGTATTACGATTAAGCTAACATTTATTAAGTTTCAGAGTGGATAAAATAACATATGTTTTATTTTGTCAGGATTTGAAACTGTTTATTTTATGATTTCTTTTAACAAACATTATGTTATTTTCATAAATTTTTATGTTACTTCAACGATCGTATGTATGTTTTTCCAGTTCAAAATTTGTACTCGAACTTTAACGCACTTTCAAATATCCGATCATGATTAAATTTTACATACTGGCGAAAATCCGATAACAATCTAATATTATTATGATTTTCGGTGGTTACAATTTATACTTATTTTACAGGATAACACAAAAAATTTCGGATAGATTACCGCCAAGGAGTTTAAGAAAAAGTTTTAGATTAGATAATACAAGACTGCGGTTGTCGGGTGTTTTAACTTTTATGTATTTTTTAACACTGAATCCAAAAATTTCCTTAATTTTTAACCACCATGTCAGGATATTTCGAAAATCAAAAATTGTCAAAGTTAAAGTATAACAAAAATCGGATATTATAAAGTAGAGGAGATGGCTGTGTTTTTTAGCTTTTGATAATTGATTTTTGCGAACTTTTTAGCACTGAATCTGAAAATGGCCTTCATTTTTATCCATTTCGTTAGAATTTTTTTGCAAATCTTAAATGTGAAACTTAAAATATAGCGAAAATCTCTTACTATAAAACATATGTAAAACTTATTTTATTTTATTTTATTTTATTTTATTCAATAATTTATTCAATATTTTTGCTTATCCTTGGACTATTACAGCTAAACAGCTGAGTGGTCCGATGAGATGGGGGGAGGAGGTTCAATTTTAACTTTGAACTTTTTAACTTTGAAATTTGCAATTTGCGAAAAATCATGATGTGATGGTTAAAAATGAAGATCATTTTCGGATTCAGCGGTAAAAAATACATAAAAATCAATCATTAAAAGTTAACAATAGAACAATCACATCTATTTTATAGTATCAAATTTTCGCAATTTTTCTTTTTTTTTTTTTTTTACGTGAAAATCTTTATATGATGGTAAAAAATGAAGGTCAATTTGGGATTCAGCGGTACAGAATACTTAAGAACCAATTATCAAAAGCTAAAAAACATGACAAAACCCAACTTTTGCAGGCTAGTGTAATCTAATAATATTTTAAAATACGTATCATTTTGTAAGGAATTCAGGCTGTTAATTTAGCATCATTTTATTTAACAAAAATTCTGTTTTTTCTTTCATCTTGTTTATTATAAATTGTACATTTTTCATTAATATGTCAGAATGATTAACGATTTTAAATTTATATTGCAATGTTAATTTTACTCTCAGCCATTTTTTTAATATATCTGACGAAATTATGTTTCGACTAAATTTGCGAATGACCCCCAATTTGCAGCAAAAAGTATGCTCCAACTTTAAACAGCTATTACTCGGTCAATTTTAATCGTAGAATAACGGGACTTTTTTTGCATTACTTGTCTGTGTAAAAGGAAAATTTTACTGAATAAAACTTATAGGACCGAAGGACTGTATAAAAATTTAAATTTGGTAATTTTTTAAGAAATGTTTTTGGCAACTATATGTCTATGACTAACGGTTTTTAGAATTAGCCATTGTACACCGTTGTGAGTGGACACCCTGTATAAGTTTTAGGAATTGAGAATACGTTCCGTAAATAGAGGTGGCCGCATTTCCGCAGTGTCCATTATGAAGTCTCTAATTGTATATTGATTTAAACCTGAAAATATTTCTTCGATATTATTTTAACTTTTTCACGCACAAAGCACTCCCATTGCTAAAATGATTACATGAGTGAATGACACCGGAATTTACGAACAAATCTATTTGGAAATAAGAAAAAAGTTTTATTTCACATACATAATGAACGGAAAATACTTGTAACAAAATTATGGTGTCACGCATAGTTGCTAACCTCCCGATTTTTTGAATACCAGTAAAATCTTGCAAAAATGTTCGCTTTATTTAATTGCAGAAATTGCGCGATTGTTTAAAACTAGTATTTCTGGATAAAATTACTGGTACTAAAGAAATCGTTAGGTTGGTAACTATGGCCATGTAATGAAACACCAAGCCACAAAGGGTAAAAGAAATCAGGTAAACCCGAACCAAACACGAAAGAGTCAAAACCTAACCCAACCAAACCCGCAAGAGTTAAAGTACAACCCTCCCGACCAAACCACGGTTCGGGTCGATTTCGGGTAAAAGCGGATTATGGATATAAAATTGGTTTTAAGCATTCTTCGTTAATCCATAAAAAGCGTTGTCTTTCCGCTACTAAGTTGTATTCAGACTGCTTCACTGTCAAAATTTCCTCTGGTGGAAATTTCCGTCATTGCGTCATTTTCCGTCCTTCAGTCTGTAAATTATGGCAGAAACTAATGGTAACGCACACTATTCACGTGATATTCGAGTTACTTGGATGGAATGATGCTTAATTACCTCAGACTCGATGTATCCTATAGGATACACATCTTTACAAAAAAAAATGTATATAAATAATATATATATATATATAAAGAAATTGGTGGGAATGGAGCCTAACATAGAAGAACTAAGCAAAATAGCAATTTCAAAATGGCGTGCAGCAAAAATGTACGAAATGTTATGAACGAAAACGTAAATAATTTTTCTGTACTAGATGCCATTAATTGTAGAGTCCAATAGTAACAAAAAATTCATAAATGTGTAATTATTTCATATTTTTCATTGCTTTTGCAATGCCAAAGATAAATAAATAAATAAATAAATAAATAAATAATACTCCCAAATTGTCAAAAAAATGTACAGTCGTTAGAAAAAAAAAAGTAATTAGATAAAAGGAAAGATTCTCGTTTGGAGAAGAAAAAAATCGTACATACCCTGGATATGCGTGAGAAACCGCAGGTAAAAAAAAATAATAATAATTAAATTATAATGTTACTGTATTTTTCTAAGTACCGATTGTTGATAGGAACTCCTTTATTTGAATTAGAAATATCCTAAATGTCAAATTAAAAAAGGAAACAATAATACGAATAATAGGGGAGGTAGGGGAGGTTTGATACATGGGGAGGGTTGATACAGTGACAATTTTTCTCAACAAATGGCATTAACAGCCATTGTAACACATGTAAAATCTTCTTTTATTAGCAGAGGTCATCATTAGCTGGACTTAGCAGTGAAGTACTGACAACGTTTTTTTTTTCTTTTAATTTTGAAGACTTTTGGAATGTCAATGTAATTTTTTTTAAATATTGATTTTCTTTCATAACTCTTATTGTTGTGAAGATAATATAATGTATTTTTTTTTATTTGAAACGCACATTGTTAGGGTGAGTTTTACCAGAAAGCGGGTTGGCATTTTGCAACTGCATTTATACAGAGTGATGAAAATCCAATAAGGCATGATAGGGAGAAATGATACACTTGTATATTTGAAATTTAATAGTTTTTTTAAGTTATAAACTAATATAGGACTGTAATATTCATTATTGTTTTAAAGCAAGAGCTACTCAAATTGGTAAGGAAGAACAAAGAGATTATTCATAGAAATTATGTAGGTTACATAGAAAAGCAGTGCTATGATAGATGGTTAGTTCGTTTTGCTCGTCATGTAGAAGGAAAAAAGTTTAAATGGCCTGAAAAGGAAGATGCTTCTATAATTGACGAAGGGCAAATAAAAAAAAAACATTAGATCCACCAGATTTTACTTACCAAAATGATACAGTTATTAGTTTTTCTTTTAACCATTTCAGGCGTGGTGGTATGTTTATGAAACCACTTAATTTTAATTCCCAAACGCCACATTGTCACCAGCATTTTGTAAAATATTTTCCATTTAGTATGAAAGTGAAATATAGCCCTTTTCTTATTTGCAATTAAATATGTTGGTAAATTCCGGTGCTACTCATTTATTCAACACTTTAGCATTGAAAATGCTTTGACCTGAAAGGTTAAAGAAATTTTAAATGTGCTAAATTTATGTTAAATTTTTTGCAAATCAGCAATGTTCACTTCATTTTTTCTTGCAGCAAGATCTCTAGGGGTTTTTTTTCATTATTTATTTTCTAAAAAGTGTGTTAATAGAATTGTTTAAATAATAGCAATTGTTTAAATATTTTTATGAAAAACATTTCTGAAACAAAAATATGTCAATGTCATTTCTTTTTAAATTTTACTTAAATATTTCAAGATTTATCATTAAAAATGTATGACACATAAATTGAATTGTCTGCATTTTTTTTTTCAATTTACATAACAATGTATCAAACCTCCCTTGCTTGTGTATCAATCCTCCCCAGCAATGGGTAGAATTGATACAGTAGTAACCATTCACAATTATTGGAATATATTTTTTTAATGATTATTTTTTAAATTCACTATATTTTTAATAAATGGATAAAAGGTAACTTTATAAGAAAACACGAAAAATTTGTTTAAAAATAGGTTTCTAAGGGTTGTAAAAAATTAGTAAAATAAAAGTGTTTCGTACCTCCCTACCTGCCGTACTATTTAAAAAACGATAGCAATTAAGCAATCTGAATATAAAAATAGCGGTGGGCTGGCAATAATATCTTACAGGGACAAGTACAGGAGAACCGAGTTGTCAGTTTGACCTCTTTTTTTATTAATAATTTGCGATTTTACACGGGAAGTTTCGAAAGAAGAAATTTTACTTTATGTATTAACGAAATGTCTGTCATTAAACAGGCTCAGCATGACTATTCGAAATTCTGGTATGATTTCAGAATTTTAGACTCAAACATGAATGTCAAACTAGAAATCCTGCAGGAAACATTTGATCAACCTTTTGCACTCGAGGGTTAACTCTCACTTACCACTACTGTTGCCACGAATCACGCGTAAATCGGATCCCCAAATGCTCTGGAAACCAGTATTTTAAAGCCATTTTCTTCGCCTTATTTAATGGCAGAATTATCTGCGATCAAAGATGGGGAAATAAACTGCAGGAAATTAGTGGTGTCCAGAGCATTTTGAGCCCTGATTTGCGCGGCACACCTGGCAACGCTAGTTGTGAGTAGTAATCACCCCTCGAGTGCAAAAGGTTAGTAAACAAAGAAAAGATTAACAATTAAATAAATTATTAAACAAAGAAAAGTTCAGCTGTATTAAAAATTAAATAATCCAAAATTATTTAAAATTAATTTGATTTATTTTTTCTGATTATGAAGTTTTTAACGTATATTTAACATCATTATGTTCAAATTTTTAATTCTTCTGACTACATGCAAGTTTCATAAAAATCCATAAACTACATTCTTCTACGGGAAGATCTGATACAAAGAACGCAAATGTATGGTAAAACGTGACTATTAACATTTAAAAATTAAATGTTCGTACTATTTTTGTTATGTATACAACTACCAGAACATAATTTATGTGTAGCAGGAAATAGTAGACAATATTCCAAGTCGACTGGGACCTATATACCGGTTTAAAAATTTTAATGTCATGGCGTTTTGAACCCTTGAGGGGCAAGCAATTGCGTTTGTGTAATGCTGAATTCCTACCGGAAATTTAGAAAAAAATTATTTCAAAATAACGAAAAGCAATTTTACAACTTTTTTCCACCAATGTTAGAAAAATAAAATTTCATAAAATTTTTCTGGTGCAAATCTTCATTAATCGTAGGTGGGATAAAATACATCCCACCGCCCCACAAGGGGTTAAAGTAGCATTAACAAAAACATATGATAAGACTCTATAATCTGATAAGATCGAAGACACAAAAGTCGTCTGATGGCTTCAGGCATAGGACGATGTTGCAGAACGCAAATTCTGCTGCAGTCTGCTAGCACAGGGCTCCCAAATGGTCCGCCAACTGAACACCAATATTTTTTTTGAAAAATTTTCTTTTTAAATTTTTCTTACAAACCGCCCCAAAATCACCTTTGACAGTTAATTCTAGCGTAAGCCTACCATAAAATTTTCTGTTAAAACTTATTGGTACTCAGTTGGCGGACCCTTTGGGAGCCCTGCCAGCAGAGGTCGATATCTTTTTTTTTTTTTCCCTGGATTGACAATGCAACAAGGAACATCTAAGTTCCCGTGCGTTACTTGAACAGAATCAAACGCAAATGCTTTCCACCGTGTGTGTTAAACTTTTATCTCCATTTTGAAAAGCTTGTTAAAATTTCTGGTATGTAAATATTAAATTTCTGGTATTATATTTCTGGAATTATTTTAATATAATTATTTGAGCAGAGTTGTAAGTACCGATTTTATTTAATAATTTTCTTAGATAAAATCGATCTAAAAGTTATTTAATGATTGCACATATCTTCGAAAGTATTTTCAAATAATCCCGAAAATGCTTTCAAAACCAGGTTTGCCAGTTTCGCCTTTATTTTATTTCCGAAATTTCGCTCTTGTACCAGAAACTCACTATAATATTCCTTTCGTTATTTAATGAGAGGCATATCCTGATTGTACATAGTAAAAATTCTTCCCTCAGAATTACCGGAGAGAATTCAAAATTTTTTAATTTATAAAAAAAAGGCCAAATTGCCAACACTGCTATGAGTACAGTCAATCAGGGTAACTTTGATCCGCATTTTCTCTATTTTTATATGCAACACTCTTATTTGAAGAATATTGTCGCAACTAGGGGCATAAAAGAGAAGAAATCATCCTAAATTAATGTTTGACTATAAAAAATTAAGGAATAATAAGGATAAAGGCAATAAAAAATGGATTTTTAGCCTGGTTCAAAGTTACAGAGCCATTTAGGGTAACTTTGCACCATATGATAAATTTTTATATAAAATAATTAAATATAAAAAAAGTATTGTAGTCAGGACAACTTTAAACACCAAAAAATGTTTTCAGATATGTAAAGACTGCGAATTTACATTTCCCAACATCATAAGATTTGTATAATTTATGATATTACAACAAATATCAGGCATAAGAAAAGTGGAAGAAGAGAACCATGAACATTTAGAAATAAAAAAAACCTGTTTATTGTTCATATAAAACATAAAAATGCAGTGAAAAACAATTTTCAATGTTTTAACTCTATAATACATCCATACTTACAGTAATACACACAAGTACTAGTAGTATTCAAACAAGAAGAAAAAACGTCGAACATATGAAATGTCAAATTTGAGTAGCTCCGCCCCTAATCACGCCTCTAAAAGAATTTTATGTATTTTACACATATTTGTAAAAATATTTACATGTCATATCTAATGCACACTTTCGGCATTTATATAAAATATACGTGCAAATATGGGAAATTTTCGACAGTAGCACCTATAGTCAGTAAATTATAAGCATCAGAATAACTTTGAGCCGGCTCAAAGTTACCCGGAAAATGCGGTAAAATGCTAGTGCCTTCTTATTTTACATTTTATTAACTATTAATAAATAAATAATTACAAAATATTAACACATTTACAAAATTAGATAATAATATGTCTGATAAATGAGTATATTGTTACTTACTATTGAAATTTAATTGGATTACAACAACTCCAAAACAACATTCAAAATTAACTTGAAAACAGTGCTTCGCAAAAATAGTTAGATGATGCAATTAATTGCGCATAATGTTGCTAATTTATTTTCTAAAATAGAGTAGAAATTCCAGTTTAGAACCTTGCCAACAGACCACAGTTCTGGAGTTTATTTAGTCTTTTAGAGTCAAAAATATTAAGAAATGGGAGATGGTACAAAGTTACACCCCGTGGTTCAAAGTTACCCTGATTGTCTGTAATCTTTTTCCGATTTTTAATATGTAGACTACAAATTAATAAAATTGCATTCGTATTTCGAGAGAGACTTTATTCTAAGTCTCAATGCATTTGTTAGGATTTTATTCTTATTTGAACGTAATCCATCTGCAAATAAAGGAAGGTGTATCTTTTTTTAATACGGACTGCATAAAATCCAAATTATCTAATATTGGAATTCTTTTGTATGCATCTTAATGCTCCTAGAAATCGTTCAGAAGTAGAAATAACGAATGCATTTTATGTAGTTTTCTTTTTACAAAATATAAATGAAAGATTCTTCCGTAGATTTAAGATCTATCATTCTCAAACTTTCAATTCCTTATTCCATAAAGATTGAATAAAAATGCATAACTTATATACTTTTCGGGAATGATTTGATACAAGGAGGATAAATATAGTATCAACAGTGGGTGTTACTATTTGAAAAATAAATGTCATAACATGTAGACGAGTCCGGAAGCATAATTTATGTGTATCACTAATTTTTCTGCATAATTCCCAGTGGACATACACATATATATTTTTAAATCTTTATTCCTTGATGGCATTTTAAAGCGGCATTTACAAAAACTAACCATAAAACATACTCAACAATTACAGGGACTAAGTGTTTAAGTTGCTAAAATGTTTAAAAAAATGACTGACAACAGAATGTGCAAATAATTTTATTTGAAATATTAAACTTTGAGTTTGTTAAAAGCTTTTCTTCACGTGTTATACATATGTAAATTACTATTCCAAAATTATGGATGAGTTGTGACATTTGGGGATAGAAACTCTGCATCATAAATATTGGGTCGATCGGAAAGTCGTATCTTGTTGGGAAATTCAATTCGTACCGGAAAATTCTATCGTTTAATTATTAGACATTGATTCCGATATCTAACGTCCAATTACCGGACTGAATTTACCTATGCGAATTGATTTTCCCAACACGACACGACTTTCCGATCGACACAATACTATACACTACAGCTTTTCAAAGTGCTAGCGTATCGCTTAGCAGTAATGTAATTTAAGAAGAAGGCTTCATATTTCAGTTTAGCATATTTCATAAGCATTATTTGGCACAACTATAGGGACTAAGTAATTAAATTTCTAAAATGTTTAAAAGAGTGACTGACAACAAAACGTACGAATAATTTTATTTGAAAAATTAAACTTTGAGTTTGTTAAAGGCTTTTCTTCACGTGCTATACATATGTAAATTACTATTCCTATGCTAAGAGGAATGGCAGACAGCGATTTCGGAAGATGGACTTTGGGAATGATTCATGCGCAAAACATATGCAATGAAATAGAAGCATACTATGAACTAGGCTTTGAAGTTTCTTACGTAGATGCCAATAGTTCCTGCATTGATAGAAACAGTAATGCGCAGAAACAAAATGCGATACTGGTTGTTAGTTTATCCTCCATTCCTCGAACGTGATTCCATAACGCCCATCACTAATGGCATTGTAAAAGATGCTGACATTGCTATTTGGTTCAAGAAATAGGACAGGCAGGAGTCAGAAGAATTGCTGGAAACAATAAATGTGAAGAGTCTACTAACATATGAACTTGCTCCCTATCCAATGCCTCTGATCTCCGACGAAGGGATAAGATAAAACTCAAAATCCTCGCTCCTCAGTGCATTCATTCCATTAAACAATCTGGGTCTCATAAGAAAATTTTATAGGAATTTTATTGCCTCGAGAAATTTTATTGGAAAACTATTAATTCCTGTTATTAACAATCCCATAAACAGCCTAAACACGTCAAATCTTCTACAGAATGTTTGCTTCTATTTCTGATAATTTGATCGGACTATTGCTACAAGTTTTCTAAAACGATCAGAAAAAGTTTGCGAAAGAGTTCAACATTGTTTAAGGGATCTCCTAGTAAACAAATACCTGATACCCAGTCGAAAAAGATAGTGTCTTGCAAGTATGAGTCCGTACGAGAAAAAATATTCTAACTGCAGAGAAATATCTGGGCAGTTCCACGAATTTTTGTAGTGTAAGTCACATTGCTGATAACTTCAATGCTTTCTGGCCACCATCCTTTTCGAAAAGTTTTCTTCGCCTTTTTCAATTAATGAGATATCTCCCCAAAAAAAAGTCACATTTTTCCGTTCTAAAATACTGTTAGTCAAAAATCGTAGCATGTGATTTACACGACAAGTGCTCGTGCAAATATCCATCTGTGTATAAACCCTTGAAGGGCGCCGTTTGCAGTCTGCAAACGGTTAATTTTAATGCCCAAAATTTCAAATGGCACCAGTAATTTGTTAGTACAAGTTCGATCTCATAATAAGCGTGAAAAAAAGCTTTTGATTATTTGAAAATAAATTTGTTCGTATATTGCGGTGTGAATTAATTATTTGAACATAATCGGAGCAGAAAAATCTTGCCCATGAAAGGGTGAAGAAGAAAAGTAAAACAGCAAAATGTAGGAGAGATTTTATTGGACGAGTCCAAAAAGTCCCGCCCTCAGAAGATCTAGAGAAATCACAATGAATGAAAGACAGACGATAAGAAAATTTTAATGAAAAAGAAGTCAAGAACTGAGTTTTGGACTAAAAATAGAGAAAGAAAAGATAAGTTACGCAAAAGTTTTAATGTCAAGTTGCAAAATAAAGCCGCCAAGACCCCAAGATCTTACAAACAAAAAGCGCTTTTCAGGAACAATACATTTTAAATAACATATTTGTTTAAATAACATTTTAAATAACATATAAGTTTTTTGAAGGATGTTATCGTTCGATTTAGGGGATTTCGAAATTATTTCAGTAAAGATTAGGAGTTTTGAGACGCTATCATTTTTGGCAGAAATCTTTTCCAAGACGCTGCTGAGTTTTTCTGTAACTTCCGAAAAGTGAGTAAGTAGTTAGTAGTAGTAGTAGTAAAGTTCGGCTTTCATTTTTTTTATAATATCGACAATAGTGGGGATTTCATTTGTAAATTCGTAAAGTTTATAAGGTTGTTCAAATAGGTTTGGCTTTTTCTTTTTGTTTTTTGGGTTTTTTTTAGGTTTTTGGACATTCATCGTTGTTTCCTTTAAATATTTAGCATCGGATATCGCTTCTGCATAGGATTTTTTGAATTGTCATGTGATGGGAAAATTTTTACATTCTTTATAGCTGGAATGTTGCGAAAGATCGCAATTGCTGAGTTTAGGGGATGGTCTGGGTAGTTCAGTAGCTTTTTTATCGGGGCATTTGGTAGAAAAGTGGTCCCCACTGCATACTATGCAGCAGGGGCCCCATGCTATAATTATCGGCTATATGGAAGAACTTTTGACAATGATGGCATTGTATTGCGTTTTTTGCGACTCTGAATTTTTCGATGTTTATGCGAATTCGGAATAGGGATCTTAGTTTGAAAATTTCGTCTGAAGTTTCATTTCTTGGGATTTCTACAAGGAAGAGAGGGGCACGATCTTCCCCCTCTCTGCGACTTTTAAGTTGGGATATTTTGATGAAATTAAAACTTTAAAGGTTAGATTTTCTTTAATTTCATCAATTGAATTTGAGGTTGTGAGACCTCTAATTAAAACTTTAATGGGGATTTCTCTGTCGGAAAC
This sequence comes from Maratus speciosus, assembly GCA_963932465.1. Classification (NCBI taxonomy): domain Eukaryota; kingdom Metazoa; phylum Arthropoda; class Arachnida; order Araneae; family Salticidae; genus Maratus; species Maratus speciosus. The sequence goes on along the minus strand of OZ010796.1, from coordinate 268,891,463 downwards.
GTTATAGAATTGAACTTTATTTTGCTCTAAGTGTTCTATTATGCGCATTTTGTTACGGAGGTTGTTTAGGAGAATTTTGAGATAACTAACAGAGAGTTTAGCTTGAAATTCGAACTCGCCATCTCTCAGTGTTGCCAGATTGAGGACTTTTTTGTCCACAGATTGTTGATTGTCAGCGCTTTTTTGAAATAGAAAAATTAGGCCTATTTAAAATTAGATTAAAAATTCTGAAAAATAAAGCGAATTATACTATTTTAAAATGTGGTGACAGTCAAATAATGTGAATTAAAAAAGTCCCCAATCTGGCAACACTGCCATCTCTCGACAAGTTTTCAGTGAATTCAATAACGTTAGTAATTCCCTCACCATAATGGTCTTAAGTTTTTTACTTTCGTGTTATTTAGGTTCAATTTCTCCTTTTTCTGATTCCATATCAGAATTTTAGGAAATTTGAGATATCAGCGATTTTAGATGAATTTGAATTTTTGGAACTATCTTTCCTACATTTTTTGGTAACGGTTTCGAATCCTTCATCAGCAGCATCTGGGATAGTTATATTAACAGTTTTAGTCTGACGGCATTGTGACGGTGAATTCGTATGCCCAGGTTCACAATATGAGTAAGAAAAACAAAACTCCAACACAAAAGTTTAGAGGACTTACATCTTTATTATGAAACACCTTTTAATGGAGGGCCGTGAACAGTATAGAAGAACGGGGAGAGTTTCAATAACTGCCGATTCGGCAGACGGCGGCTTGCCGAATCAGCGGGGCTTGATTTTGTCTTACATGTCTCGAGGTCAGGAGCAAAATTGAGTTAGATTTTGTTACAAATACTTACAGATTGGCGAACATTAGTCAACCATATGTACGATGTTTGGCGAAAAACAAATTGGGTAGACAAAACAATCAAGAAGTTTTACATTGAGTTAAATGCCATGGCGGGCTCTTTAGGGTTACAATAAATAACATTCCAGTGGTAAGCAGAGAGACTTAAAGAAATAGGAACACGTGATTTTATATGCACGTTACAGATATAACGACAGCTGAAAATTAGTCAGCAAGGGGCATAAGTTTTGTATCCGACAAAGTACAAGGGTGAGAATTGAATACAAATGCAAACCCAGAGGCTGAGAAAATATGCATTACATATCGTCGGCTGCGAAGCGAAAAAGACATTCACTTGTATTTTATTCTTTTATTTTATTTCAACGGAAAATTGCTGCGGTTAAGATCTTTTTTTATCCGTGTGAACTTGAAAGACAGATAAAGAAACCGAGATAAATGATGTCTGTTTTAAAAAGAACTTTAAAAAGTAAAAGTTAAACTTACTGTAGTGTGGAGGGGGGGGGGAGAAAATGACTGAAGCCGTATGAAATTAAATATAAAATGTCAAATTTAAACTAAATATTTTATTTGAGGGGGGGGGGAGAATAATGACAATTTATAATGAACCAGTAAGGTTAAAAGTTGATTTTTAAGGGGAGAGGAGGAATAATGAATATATAACGGGAAAGCCGTTATATATATCACCCATTACCACCAGAAAAAAAAACTGAGAAACTTGTAGAACAGTTTTTTTTTAATTGGCGATTATTTTGTCTACCCCATACGTATAAGTATTTAAAACAGATATAACATAATACAATGATAAGTCTCCATATATATATATATATATATAATTAACTGTGTGCTTGCAATTCTTTAAATGTTTGCATAAAGCAAAACTTTCAGGTCATGATAAATGGCGCCTTTTTTTAATTCTTTTCTTGGTATTCATTATTCCTAAACATTCACCAAGAAAGAGCAAATAATATTTTTTTGTATTTAACAGGATCCTTTAGTTTTAAATAGCTTTTTTAGTATTTGATTAAGAGGCTGGTATCAGCATTTTTCATAATCAAAATAAGAGAAGTATTTTTTTTTTAGTAACTTCTTATAATATCTTCTCAAAATAAAAATAATATAATATAAATGCAAGCAACAAAAGACACAGTTACTACTTTAAAATGAAATAGCAAATAAAAGACATATGTATGTCTGTAAATAAAAGTTAAAGGAAGTAATATAAAAATAAAAAAATAGGTATAAAATTGGTTTTCGTGCACACCGCACAGGACTACAAAAGAACGGGATTCATATAGCATGCCTATGAATGGGTGTAGCCCTTATTCTTGTTAAGTACAGGGCTCGCAGCGTTCCTAAAATTTTCGCTCTTTGCTACCACTAAATTAAAATGATAATCTTTGTTGTATGAATCTATTATAGATGTTAAAGGTATTTACGACGAAGAATTCTTATTTAAAATACTGGTAGCAAAGTGCGAAAATTTTAGGAACGGTGCGAGCCCTGTAAGTAACAAGTGTGATGGCGTCAGTTTAGAACATCAACCCTAGGGGGGGGGGGGAGTTATGAGACCCAGACATCAAGTGATACCTAGGTACCTGCTCCCCAAAGATCATATTGATCTTCAAAGGAGCATGCGTCGATGTATCATATTAAAAAAAAAATTATGTTTATTGAATTGAAACAACAATTCGAGGGTTTTGTCTCTCTACACAATGAAGTTTGGACCCTTAGGGCAAAATTTTGAACGGGAACAAAACTTCAGAGGGGATAAATTAAAAATAATAAAAAAACTGAGATAAATATCTCACATATCAAAGGTAAAAGGTTAATCCGAGGTTGTGGAGAGTCTGGTGACATGATCGGGTAAGTATAACAACTGCAATTATTTTGTTTTTTTTAATTAAATTCTAACTTTGTATTCCTTACAATGTATCGAGAAGGATATGAACTGCATGTGTATTGTATAACATTAGATAATGTTTTAAACATTTAGTGTAACTGCACTAGGTTACTAATGCTACAAACGAAAAAAAAACTTTTTTTTTGTTATTGTGAAGTTATGTTATTACAAGAACGACATAATATCTTAGACGTGTTTATTGTCTAAGTGAAGCTTAACCAGAGATTTTATTTAATCCCCAAATTTAAAAGAAAACGTGTAATTATGTATCTGTAGAAAACCAAAACAAATGTGATGAAAACAAAAAAAAAATCATGAGTTTGAAATTTAAAGAAAATGCATGTGAAGGTGCATCCTGTAAACTGGGCATTCTTTGTTGTGAAACAAAGTCATGGTGACAAGTAATGTCATAGCATAAAAGAACTATAATAATAAATGAAAAATTAAGAGTCTGTTAAAAGTTATCATATTAATAAATGTTTAAATTGTGAATATCATGTTAAGTCAAAAGTAGTTCCTGGTATAATGAGAAATAAAAAGGAAATATCCTAATGTGTAAAGTTGAAACCTAGAAACAAAATGTTTTCAATTGTGTATAATGTGTGTTTTTTTTTTACCAAACAAAATATCTATGAACTAAATTGTAATATCAATGAACTAAATTGTAAGTGTATCTCTATGAACCAAAGAAAAAAAATGTGTATTTCAATGAACGAAGCAAAGAAAAAATATCTCACAATGAACTAAAACAGTGTATGTCAGTGAAAAAAAAGAGTAAATTTCAACGACTTAGATGTATGTTTGTGAACACAGCAATCAAAGTATCTCAATAAACAAAGTGTAAAATATTGCAATGAACTAAAGTTAGCAAGTATTTCACTGACTTAAAGTGTAAAAGTAATACGAAGAACTAAAATATGTGTAAAAAAATGAAACTTGCTATGAACTCATGTGTCTAACAAAAAAATATTATTGCAATGAACTAAAGTGTCTACCAAAACAAAAACTGCTATGAACTAATCTGCAAAACAAATCACAAGAAAGAAAACAAACTATGGACTAATATGTGTAAGGAAAAAAAATTCTATGAACAAACTACTGTCACGAAAGAAAAGGATAATGCAATTGGTCCCTGAAGTACACAAAGAATTGGCAATGCTATGAACTCGTGTAAAGTTTTTTTCTATGAACTAAATAAACTATGAACTCAGTTGTACAAACTATGAACTAACTAAACTATGAACAAAAACTCATTGTGTACACATGGAACCAAGAGCATTGTATCACAAGTACAAAAATGCTTAGCCTAAAATTAAAACAAACAAACAAAACAAAACAAAAAAAAAAACAACTGTGCTTTTAAGTAAAGAAAAGTGAAAAGGATAAAATGTGACCAGGAAATGCTACTTATGTGATAAAATATAACCGAATAAACCTAACTAAGATTAACAAGTGAAATTATATCCAAATTTCTAAAAAAATAAGTCTGAAAATGTAACTAGTGTAATGATGAATGTTTAAAGTTGAATTAATGTGTACTCTTTCAGTAACAATCTTCCAAAAAGTGAAAAACATATAGTCTGACAACGCGTATCAGAAACGATTTCACTTTTGTTCCAATTCGATATTCATTTAACTATTTGCCGGCTAAACAATCAAATGAAAAAGCAACTCACTGTACACTTGTGTTTATAATAAAAAAATCTTGAAAAAAAAATTAAGCTAGTTTCAAACTTCAAATCAGTATGAATAATACTGGCGAAAACTGATATATGTATGTAAATGTATAAGAAAATGAAAAACTTTAAAAGGAATGTTGTTGATAGTAACTCCTTCACAGTAATGTGTGTTAAATAAAAACGAAAAATGTAAAATGAATGTTACATTGTCTTTTGTTTTGTTTTTTTTTACTAAAAAGGAAGCTGCATGAGATGTTTATGGGAATGTATTGCAGTTGTATACCTTTTCTCGCATTTGCTTGATGAATTTTTTTAATGATAGACAGTAAGGTGCAAAGGCAGTGTGAAAAATGTCAAAGTTGGTGTTGTTGCTTTCATTATTTCTAATGCAATTAATGCATTTTGGAGGATTTCTACACTGAGGGTCAATGTGTGGCAAGGCACACACAGAGCATCTAATGTCATTATAACAGGAAATTGCAAGATGATCATTGTATACTTGACACTTGAAACAACGTCTAACATTTATATATGGTTTAACAGGGTACGGTTTTGATTGTATCATAATTTCTCTATGCATTAATAATTGCCTAGCATCCTGTGGTGCAAGCTCCAAGATCCAATTAAAGGACTTAATATGTAGGAGTTTGTACTTTTTAACAAAGTGAAAATCAGGTTCAGGTATAGGGACTAAATCTGAAATACCAAACAAGATATCAGGAATATTTAAATTTTCAGGGAGGTTACAAATAATGTCACGAATATGCTTAGGTACATGAAGTTTAGCAGGGGATAAGGACTTTAGAGAGGAATCGCTAATATCTGTAAATATTTCATTGTGCTTACCTTGAGTGAGCAGGTCGGGGATAAGATATGTGTCTTTTTTATCATTTTCCAGTTGTGGTAACTTTTCTTGTTTACACATATAAAAGGGGACAGTTTGAGTTGATTTATCAAGGGCAGATGGAGGGAGTTTGTTGTTGACATCTACCACTTGATCCCCATAGTCCTACTACATTTAGTACGCTTCGCCTTACTTTTCTGTTGGGCTGTGATTTCATGTAATCTCTCTACAAGTTTCTGATTTACAAGAAATAAATTATCTTTATCCTGTTTTAATTTGGATTAATCATCTTTCAGAATATTAAAGTTTTGTTTAAGCACCTGAAAATTGAATTTAATGATCTGAAGGAAATCCATAATATTTTCAGACAAGGATGCAGCATTTTCGGTCTTAAGTGAATTTTGAATAGATGTGGCTAACATAGTAATGGAATCCGAATATCTTAATAATATCTCCTCGAAATAATCTACCCATGGAGATACAGAAACGGGGTGATTTAAATCACTAACAGAATTTTCATCATTTGCTGCCATATTTTAAAAATAAACTGGTGAAGTGTCTGTTATCTCCAAAACCTTTTTTTTTTATCTCGTGATTATTTAACTTCTGTTGTTTACTTTTTTGACCAGGTAAATTTAAAGAGGAGGGGGATTTTTTTTTTTTTTTTTTTTTTTTTTTTTTTTTTTTTTTTTTTTTTTTTAAGAGCAAAACAAATGCAAACTGAATAATACGAGTATTCCAAAAAAAGAGGCAAGTATGCAAAACAAAACTATCAGAACTGAAATGTATGCACATAAAATAAAACACAATAAGTTGCATAAATAAATTATACACGAAAGGAAAAATGAAGGGGGGGGGGAGGAGTGTAAAAAAAATATGAGTATATCAACCGTAAGATTTCTGTAAGTCAAATTTCTGTCTACATCCAGTTGGATTAAAGTGATCAAAATTCAATAAAATTTTAAAAAAACAGCTAACTAAATTGTAATTCTGGTTTAGAATACAAAAAAAAACAAACAAGGTCAGAGTCGAGCAACACATTCTGAGAGTAAGTGTGTAAATATCACACACAAGTGCAAATGTGCAAACGTTGTAAGCGTAATATGCACATATTTATATAAGAATATCAAATACTGCAAAACTTGGAGCAGAGAATTTTTTGTTGCCTATCGGTAAAATAAGTATACCTTCAAAATATGCCAGTGGGGTTAAAGGGGTAAATTATAGATTTTTAAATGCATAAAGGAAAATACCTTAAGAAAAAAAACAGAGAGAAACATAGCATGCATATACAATTTTATGGAAAAAAATGAGAATACTGTCATAATTTAAACACAAAATTATAATAAATGAAATATTAATAAAAGTACAATAAAATTTTCCTTTCAACTAGAAAATGCACTTATTATTATTTTTTGTAACCAAAAACAGCCCGAAAGACAAAAAACGAAACTAGAATGCTATCACTATTAATTATATTTTAACATTAGCTTAGAAGTAATTTCTCCGTTCAAGCTGACAACACAAAATAAATTTATGACACTGCAATTGTTATGAAAGTACAAGCATGAATAGGGAACAAAAATAACATGAAAAGAAACTGGTAATTTACTGAAATTGAAAAGAAAGAAAAAAAAAAAAACTAAAACAATTTACAGTAATTAATTTAATATAAAAACATTCCCTGTTCATACTTAAATGCAAACTGTGTTTCTTTTTTTGTAGAAAAGTATAGTGACACAATTATTTTCAATGAATTCGATCAAGTATGTCACTTTTGTAAAGAGCATTGATTTTGAGCACGAAAACAGATCGAAATGAAAAAACATCGCCTTCTTTTTTTATATATATATAAAATGATTTCAGTAACAAACTGAAACGGGCAAATTTTGAAAACCGGTAAATATAATTAACATTCTGTTTTCATACTCGGATTGCTTTAAAAAGATTTTGGATGAAAGATCACACGTCATGTGACGTTTTGTTTAGCACTTTCTTTTTTTTGCATAATCAGTTTTTTTTTTTTGTTTTTTTTTTTTACTTAACCACTTGCACATCACTGAGGTATTTTTTTTTATCTTGATAACACACCACGAAAGAAGGTAAATATTATATCTCTTAATCATGACACACTCGGTGCACAGAAGTTACAATATTAAAATAAGCGGACACACGGACAGGAAGAGTAGCGCACGGATTTGGATGGATCAACACTGATTTTCATCAGGAGATGTGAGCAAAGATGGGGGGCAGACATCATCGAAGGAAATCGTATCAGAGAAAGAAGAATCACAATGAGATGAGGGATCGCCGACAACGCAGGCACAATAGTCCATCAAGGCATCGAGAGCCGGGAACGGAAAGTGAAAGTCCCATGAAGTTTGACGCCGGAGCATGAGCACCGAGTCGGAGCAGGAACCTCAAGTCCAGTGGAAAAAAATGTCTGTCGTAGGTCCTTCTCGTCGCTGATAGAAGAGTGAAACGGAATGAAACTTCTCCCCGTAATTTTCTTTTTTTTTATTGTTGGAGAAAAACTGGACAACGGCGCCAAATTTATGTGACGGTGAATTCGTATGCCCAGGTTCACAATATGAGTAAGAAAAACAAAACTCCAACACAAAAGTTTAGAGGACTTACATCTTTATTATGTAACACCTTTTAATGGACGGCCGTGAACAGTATAGAAGAACGGGGAGAGTTTCAATAACTACCGAATTGGCAGACGCCCACAGCGGGGCTTGATTTTGGTGTACATGGCTCGAGGTCAGGAGCAAAATTGAGTTAGATTTTGTTACAAATACTTACAGATTGGCGAACATTAGTCAACCATATGTACGATGTTTGGCGAAAAACAAATTGGGTAGACAAAACAATCAAGAAGTTTTACATTGAGTTACAAACTATGCCATGGCGCTCTCTTTAGGGTTACAATAAATAACATTCCAGCGGTAAGCAGAGAGACTTAAAGAAATAGGAACACGTGATTTTATATGCACGTTACAGATATAACGACAGCTGAAAATTAGTCAGCAAGGGGTATATGGTTTGTATCCGACAAAGTACAAGGGTGAGAATTGAATACTAATGCAAGCCCATAGGCTGAGAAAATATGCATTACATATCGTCGGCTGCGAAGCGAAAAAGAGATTCACTTGTATTTTATTCTTTTATTTTATTTCAACGGAAAATTGCTGTGGTTAAGATCTTTTTCTATCCGTGTGAACTTGAAAGACAGATAAAGAAACCGAGATAAATGATGTCTGCATTTAAAAAGAACTTTAAAAAGTAAAAGTGAAACTTACAGTAGTGTGAAGGGGGGGGGGGGAGAGAATGACTGAAGCCGTATGAAATTAAATATAAAATGTCAAATTTAAACTAAATATTTTATTTGAAGGTGGGGGGGGGGAGAATAATGACAATTTATAATGAACCAGTAAGGATAAAAGTTGATTTTTGAGGGGAGAGGAGGAATAATGAATATATAGCGGGAAAGCCGTTATATATATCACCCATTACCACCAGAAAAAAAAACTGTGAAACTTGTAGAACAGTTTTTTTTTAATTGGCGATTATTTTGTCTACCCCATACGTATAAGTATTTAAAACAGATATAACATAATACAATGATAAGTCTCCATATATATATATATATATAATTAACTGTGTGCTTGCAATTCTTTAAATGTTTGCATAAAGCAAAACTTTCAGGTCATGATAAATGGCGCCTTTTTTTAATTCTTTTCTTGGTATTCATTATTCCTAAACAGTCACCAAGAAAGAGCAAATAATATTTTTTTGTATTTAACAGGATCCTTTAGTTTTAAATAGCTTTTTTAGTATTTGATTTAGAGGCTGGTATCAGCATTTTTCATGATCAAAATAAGAGAAGTATTTTTTTTTAGTAACTTCTTATAATATCTTCTCAAAATAAAAATAATATAATATAAATGCAAGCAACAAAAGACACAGTTACTACTTTAAAATGAAATAGCAAATAAAAGACATATGTATGTCTGTAAATAAAAGTTAAATGAAGTAATATAAAAATAAAAAAATAGGTAGAAAATTGGTTTTCGTGCACACCGCACAGGACTACAAAAGAACGGGATGCATATAGCATGCCTTTGAATGGGTGTAGCCCTTATTCTTGTTAAGTAACAAGTGTGATGGCGTCAGTTTAGAACATCAGCCCTAGTGGGGGAGGGAGTTATGAGACCCAGACATCAAGTGATACCTAGGTACCTGCTCCCCAAAGATCACATTGATCTTCAAAGGAGCATGCGTTGATGTATCATATTAAAAAAAATTTATGTTTATTGAATTGAAACAACAATTCGAGGGTTTTGTCTCTCTACACAATGAAGTTTGGACCCTTAGGGCAAAATTTTGAACGGGAACAAAACTTCAGAGGGGATAAATTATAAATAATAAAAAAACTGAGATAAATATCTCACATATCAAAGGTAAAAGGTTAATCCGAGGTTGTGGAGAGTCTGGTGACATGATCGGGTAAGTATAACAATTGCAATTATTTTGTTTTTTTAATTAAATTCTAACTTTGTATTCCTTACAATGTATCGAGCAGGATATGAACTGCATGTGTATTGTATAACATTAGATAATGTTTTAAACATTTAGTGTAACTGCACTAGGTTACTAATGCTACAAACGAAAAAAAAACTTTTTTTTTGTTATTGTGAAGTTATGTTATTACAAGAACGACATAATATCTTAGACGTGTTTATTGTCTAAGTGAAGCTTAACCAGAGATTTTATTTAATCCCCAAATTTAAAAGAAAACGTGTAATTATGTAGCTGTAGAAAACCAAAACAAATGTGATGAAAACAAAAAAAAATCATGAGTTTGAAATTTAAAGAAAATGCATGTGAAGGTGCATCCTGTAAACTGGGCATTCTTTGTTGTGAAACAAAGTGATGGTGACAAGTAATGTCATAGCATAAAAGAACTATAATAATAAATGAAAAATTAAGAGTCTGTTAAAAGTTATCATATTAATAAATGTTTAAATTGTGAATATCATGTTAAGTGAAAAGTAGTTCCTGGTATAATGAGAAATAAAAAGGAAATATCCTAATGCGTAAAGTTGAAACCTAGAAACAAAATGTTTTCAATTGTGTATAATGTGTGTTTTTTTTACCAAACAAAATATCTATGAACTAAATTGTAATATCAATGAACTAAATTGTAAGTGTATCTCTATGAACCAAAGAAAATATGTGTATTTCAATGAACGAAGCAAAGAAAAAATATCTCACAATGAACTAAAACAGTGTATGTCAGTGAAAAAAAGAGTAAATTTCAACGACTTAGATGTATGTTTGTGAACACAGCAATCAAAGTATCTCAATAAACAAAGTGTAAAATATTGCAATGAACTAAAGTGAGCAAGTATTTCACTGACTTAAAGTGTAAAAGTAATACGAAGAACTAAAATATGTGTAAAAAAAAATGAAACTTGCTATGAACTCATGTGTCTAACAAAAAAATATTATTGCAATGAACTAAAGTGTCTACCAAAACAAAAACTGGTATGAACTAATCTGCAAAACAAATCACAAGAAAGAAAACAAACTATGGACTAATATGTGTAAGGAAAAAAAAATTCTATGAACAAACTACTGTCACGAAAGAAAAGGATAGTGCAATTGGTCCCTGTAGTACACAAAGAATTGGCAATGCTATGAACTCGTGTAAAGTTTTTTTCTATGAACTAAATAAACTATGAACTCAGTTGTACAAACTATGAACTAACTAAACTATGAACAAAAACTCATTGTGTATACATGGAACCAAGAGCATTGTATCACAAGTACAAAAATGCTTAGCCTAAAATTAAAACAAACAAACAAAACAAAACAAAAAAAACAACAACTGTGCTTTTAAGTAAAGAAAAGTGAAAAGGATAAAATGTGACCAGGAAATGCTACTTATGTGATAAAATATAACCGAATAAACCTAACTAAGATTAACAAGTGAAATTATATCCAAATTTCTAAAAAAATAAGTCCGAAAATGTAACTAGTTTAATGATGAATGTTTAAAGTTGAATTAATGTGTACTCTTTCAGTAACAATCTTCCAAAAAGTGAAAAACATATAGTCTGACAACGCGTATCAGAAACGATTTCACTTTTGTTCCAATTCGATATTCATTTAACTATTTGCCGGCTAAACAATCAAATGAAAAAGCAACTCACTGTACACTAGTGTTTATAATAAAAAAATCTTGAAAAAAAAATTAAGCTAACTTCAAACTTCAAATCAGTATGAATAATACTGGCGAAAACTGATGTATGTATGTAAATGTATAAGAAAATGAAAAACTTTAAAAGGAATGTTGTTGATAGTAACTCCTTCACAGTAATGTGTGTTAAATAAAAACGAAAAATGTAAAATGAATGTTACATTTTTTTTTTTTTTTTTTTTTTTTTTTTTACTAAAAAGGAAGCTGCATGAGATGTTTATGGGAATGTATTGCAGTTGTATACTTTTTCTCGCATTTGCTTGATGAATTTTTTTAATGATAGACAGTAAGGTGCAAAGGCAGTGTGAAAAATGTCAAACTTGGTCTTGTTTCTTTCATTATTTCTAATGCAATTAATGCATTTTGGAGGATTTCTACACTGAGGGTCAATGTGTGGCAAGGCACACACAGAGCATCTAATGTCATTATAACAGGAAATTGCAAGATGATCATTGTATACTTGACACTTGAAACAACGTCTAACATTTATATATGGTTTAACAGGGTACGGTTTTGATTGTATCATAAATTCTCTATGCATTAATAATTGCCTAGCATCCTGTGGTGCAAGCTCCAAGATCCAATTAAAGGACTTAATATGTAGGAGTTTGTACTTTTTAACAAAGTGAAAATCAGGTTCAGGTATATGGATTAAATCTGAAATACCAAACAAGATATCAGGAACATTTAAATTTTCAGGGAGGTTACAAATAATGACACGAATAGGCTTAGGTACATGAAGTTTAGCAGGGGATAAGGACTTTAGAGAGGAATCGCTAATATCTGTAAATATTTCATTGTGCTTACCTTGATTGTGCAGGTCGGGGCTAAGATATGTGTCTTTTTTATCATTTTCCAGTTGTGGTAACTTTTCTTGTTTACACATATAAGAGGGAACAGTTTGAGTTGATTTATCAAGGGCAGCTGGAGGGAGTTTGTTGTTGACATCTACCACCTGATCACCCATAGTCTTACTACATTTAGTACGCTTCGCCTTACTTTTCTGTTGGGCTGTGATTTCATGTAATCTCTCTACAAGTTTCTGATTTACAAGAAATAAATTATCTTTATCCTGTTTTAATTTGGATTAATCATCTTTCAGAATATTAAAGTTTTGTTTAAGCACCTGAAAATTGAATTTAATGATCTGAAGGAAATCCATAATATTTTCAGACAAGGATGCAGCATTTTCGGTCTTAAGTGAATTTTGAATAGATGTGGCTTCCATAGTAATGGAATCCGAATATCTTAATAATATCTCCTCGAAATAATCTACCCATGGAGATACAGAAACGGGGTGATTTAAATCACTAACAGAATTTTGATCATTTGCTGCCATATTTTAAAAATAAACTGGTGAAGTGTCTGTTATCTCTAAAAAAACTCTTTTTTATCTCGTGATTATTTAACTTCTGTTGTTTACTTTTTTGACCAGGTAAATTTAAAGAGGAGGGGGATTTTTTTTAAGAGCAAAACAAATGCAAACTGAATAATAAGAGTATTCCAAAAAAAGAGGCAAGTATGCAAAACAAAACTATCAGAAGTGAAATGTATGCACATAAAATAAAACACAATAAGTTGCATAAATAAATTATACACAAAAGGAAAAATGAAGGGGGGGGGAGCGTAAAAAAAAAATATGAGTATATCAACCGTAAGATTTCTGTAAGTCAAATTTCTGTCTACATCCAGTTGGGTTAAAGTGATCAAAATTCAATAAAATTTTTAAAAAACAGCTAACTAAATTGTAATTCTGGTTCAGAATACAAAAAAACAAACAAGGTCAGAGTCGAGCAACACATTCTGAGAGTAAGTGTGTAAATATCACTCACAAGTGCAAATGTGCAAACGTTGTAAGCGTAATATACACATATTTATATAAAAATATCAAATACTGCAAAACTTGGAGCAGAGAATTTTTTGTTGCCTATCGGTAAAATAAGTATACCTTCAAAATATGCCAGTGGGGTTAAAGGGGTAAATTATAGATTTTTAAATGCATAAAGGAAAATACCTTAAGAAAAAAAACAGAGTGAAACATAGCATGCATATACAATTTTATGGAAAAAAATGAGAATACTGTCATAATTTAAACACAAAATTATAATAAATGAAATATTAATAAAAGTACTATAAAATTTTCATTTCAACTAGAAAATGCACTTATTATTATTTTTTGTAACCAAAAACAGCCCGAAAGGCAAAAAACGAAACTAGAATGCTATCACTATTAATTATATTTTAACATTAGCTTAGAAGTAATTTCTCCGTTCAAGCTGACAACACAAAATAAATTTATAACACTGCAATTGTTATGAAAGTACAAGCATGAATAAGGAACAAAAATAACATGAAAAGAAACTGGTAATTTACTGAAATTGAAAAGAAAGAAAATAAAAAAAACTAAAACATTTTACAGTAATTAATTTAATATAAAACATTCCCTGTTCATACTTAAATGCAAACTGTGTTTCTTTTTTGTAGAAAAGTATAGTGACACAATTATTTTCAATGAATTCGATCAAGTATGTCACTTTTGTAAAGAGCATTGATTTTGAGCATGAAAACAGATCGAAAAGAAAAAACATCGCCTTCTTTTTTTTATATATATAAAATGATTTCAGTAACAAACTGAAACGGGCAAATTTTGAAAACCGGTAAATATAATTAACATTCTGTTTTCATACTCGGAATGCTTTAAAAAGATTTTGGATGAAAGATCACACGTCATGTGACGTTTTGTTTAGCACTTTCTTTTTTTTGCATAATCAGTTTTTTTTTTTTTTTTTTTTTTTTTTTTTACTTAACCACTTGCACATCACTGAGGTAATTTTTTTTATCTTGATAACACACCACGAAAGAAGGTAAATATTATATCTCTTAATCATGACACACTCGGTGCACAGAAGTTACAATATTAAAATAAGCGGACACACGGACAGGAAGAGTAGCGCACGGATTTGGATGGATGAACACTGATTTTCATCAGGAGATGTGAGCAAAGATGGGGGGCAGTCATCATCGAAGGAAATCGTATCAGAGAAAGAAGAATCACAATGAGATGAGGGATCGCCGACAACGCAGGCACAATAGTCCATCAGGGCATCGAGAGCCGAGAACGGAAAGTGAAAGTCCCATGAAGTTTGACGCCGGAGCATGAGCACCGAGTCGGAGCAGGAACCTCAAGTCCAGTGGAAAAAAAGTCTGTCGTAGGTCCTTAGCGTCGCTGATAGAAGGGTGAAACGGAATGAAACTTCTCCCCGTAATTTTCTTTTTTTTTTATTGTTGGAGAAAAACTGGACAACGGCGCCAAATTTATGTGACGGTGAATTCGTATGCCCAGGTTCACAATATGAGTAAGAAAAACAAAACTCCAACACAAAAGTTTAGAGGACTTACATCTTTATTATGAAACACCTTTTAATGGACGGCCGTGAACAGTATAGAAGAACGGGGAGAGTTTCAATAACTGCCGAAATGGCAGACGCCCACAGCGGGGCTTGATTTTGGTGTACATGGCTCGAGGTCAGGAGCAAAATTGAGTTAGATTTTGTTACAAATACTTACAGATTGGCGAACATTAGTCAACCATATGTACGATGTTTGGCGAAAAACAAATTGGGTAGACAAAACAATCAAGAAGTTTTACATTGAGTTAAAAACTATGCCATGGCGGGCTCTTTAGGGTTACAATAAATAACATTCCAGCGGTAAGCAGAGAGACTTAAAGAAATAGGAACACGTGATTTTATATGCACGTTACAGATATAACGACAGCTGAAAATTAGTCAGCAAGGTGTATATGGTTTGTATCCGACAAAGTACAAGGGTGAGAATTGAATACTAATGCAAGCCCATAGGCTGAGAAAATATGCATTACATATCGTCGGCTGCGAAGCGAAAAAGACATTCACTTGTATTTTATTCTTTTATTTTATTTCAACGGAAAATTGCTGTGGTTAAGATCTTTTTCTATCCGTGTGAACTTGAAAGACAGAAAAAGAAACCGAGATAAATGATGTCTGCATTTAAAAAGAACTTTAAAAAGTAAAAGTGAAACTTACAGTTGTGTGAAAGGGGGGGGGGGGAGAGAATGACTGAAGCCGTATGAAATTAAATATAACATGTCAAATTTAAACTAAATATTTTATTTGAAGGGGGGGGGGGAGAATAATGACAATTTATAATGAACCACTAAGGTTAAAAGTTGATTTTTGAGGGGAGAGGAGGATTAATGAATATATAACGGGAAAGCCGTTATAGGCATAAGTTAATTGCTCATTTAAGAGCATCATATAAGTTGATGATTATTAAGATGAACTATTATTTTATAAAATAATAGTTCATCTACGTATCCATCGTTTACATGGAGTTCCTTTACCTGCGGTTTATTCTGTTGAGCTGTCTACATGACAGACCAGATATTCTACCAATAAGGTTTTCTGAGAGAAATATGCTGGCTGGTTGTCGGCCCAGTTAGCTTAAACGGAAAAGCATTGGCCTTGTAAGCCAAGGATCTGGGATCGATTCCCAGCCTGGGCATTTTTTCGCTCAGTTGGAAATATTCAAATTCGTATGATAAATTTACCAATCAGTTTGATTGTGTTAAAATAATAGCTCGAAATATACGTTAATTTTAAAATTAAAGGCATATAGCCTAAACTTTTATATTATGATTTTTTATATTTACCCTAAATTTATCTATCATATTATAGCAGCTTCGATTTTCTAAAACATGAATCTCATCTCTAAACAAGAAAATTGTTATTGTTGCGGCAGTGAAGTGGGTCTCACACACACACAACTGAAATATAATACTTTTTTTAACATAAAAATCATGAATTGGAAATTCATTTATTAAAAAATGCATTCATAATTAATAACAAAATCATTTTCTTTCATTTGTTTTTCCGTGAAATAAAGCAACCCTGCTTTATGGCTTCATTATTTTACTGGTCATCCATATAAACCATTGTATTCACACATTTTGTATAAACAAAATCCGCAGTCATTAACTCAATATTTTGTCGTAAAATGATCACTCCTCCTAAACAGAAAACACCAACGAGCGCCTCAGATATTTGGTTACATCCATGCACACCGTAATTTGTGTGGATGGGCGTTTGGGCGGTGTGCATGTGCATGGGCACATGTGTTTTATTTTCCCACTAGCTGACCCAACCGGCATTGCCTGGACCCCGTTATAACAAGATTAAACAAAACTTAAGTTTTTATGATTTTATATTCATTTGAAAATCTTTTAAATGAAACTTGTTTTGGGAGCCCCACTGACTTTCGCAGCGTCTAGTAAGTTTCCAAAAAACCTCTTTCCGAACGAACCTGGAATCCCGCTACCTAAAGCAGCATTCATCGGAAGTGCTATGCACGTGCTTGGGACAATGTGCTAGAGTTGAGTGATCAGAACATTGTCGTAATCAAGTCCATAGAACCCGAAAGAATGCACCAATAATGTTTGAATATGTTGGTAACAACAGTCTAAGATAAAATTTCGTAATACAGAAAGTAGCCGAATTGTCATCTAAGTTGAATGAACCAAATCCCATGGAAATTAGGCCCTTAGAACCCGAGGAAAGAATGCACTTCCAAGCGGTGGCAGGTCATCCCTTCTGTACATTTCACAAATTACTTTTAAACTTAACACGATATTTAATAAACGGATGAAACCCCTTATATAAAGTTACCTTTGAGGTAGCGCGATTTTTAATTTGCGACTGTAGCGAGCAAACATAAGTTTTTGCTGAAAAAGATGGAAGCTGAGGTAAAAAGAAGGACCGAGTGCTAGGATCGAGAATGATACAAGAATGATGAATCACTGTTTAAATGCTATACTTTTCTATTTTTTTTTCTCTTACATTTTTTAAGAGTTTTTATCTGTATTTATTGAGACTAATACAGCCAAATGCAACCCGTACAAAACAGCCGTTACAAATATAGATTAGGTGAAAGAGAAAAGTAAATATATAAAAAATCCATGCCGGACCGGCCTACAGGCAGAGGTAGATTTCGAAGTTAAGTATACTAATTTCACCAACAAAAACTAAATCATTATTAGATATAAATCCACTTTAACAGTTTTATCTGTCTGCTTTTGACTAGTTTTTATTTCCTTTTTATAAAATAGCTGGTTTTATCAGAATCATGTTAAGGCGATATTAAAAAAAATATTTTTTCCATACTCAACAACTCGAAATTTTCTGGCACATTTTCAGGTTCATTTTTAATTTAAAAAAAAAAAAAAAATATGAAACATGCTGACGTGATTTTTGAAAAGATTTATAAGCGACCTGTGTTTTTATTTTTCTTTCAATTAATTAAAACTTGATTAATAAACAATTATTTTCTCAGTGGGGCAATATTTTTCGTTTCTAACACAATAGCTTCGGGAAATTCTGTTCAAAATGCCCACTTTGACATCATTTTTTAAAATATATTCTGCCTCTATCAAAAAATCGATCATTACTGTACATTATATAGTTTCTAAATAAGAGAATCTAGCAATTGGATGCGTTTGAAAGCAAAAATGAATTTAAAAATGAGTAAGAAAATAGACAGTTCGGATTTGAATGCACCCTTAATAAGATGAATTTTTCTTCAACCGCTATGTATTTTTAATTTGTTTTTGCTGTAAGAATTGGCCCTATCAAAAACTTGTCTATATAAATGTTGAATACAATATTAAGAAGATATATGATAAATTCATGGATATTTTATATCTTGTGAATTAACGGAGTTATGAAAATTTTTCTTCTTCAACCCCCCACTTTTTTGTTTTTGTTTTTGTTTTCGTTTTTATTTATTTTTTTATTTATTTTTTTTTGGGGGGGGGGGGGTACGAATTGGTTCTATCAAAAACTTGTGACTATAAAAGTTGTAGGTAATATTAAGGAGATGTATAATAAAATTATTGGATTTGATAACTTGAGAATTGACGAAGTAAGGAATTTTTTTCTCCCAAAAACCCCATTTTTTGCGCCCCTTGAGCCTATTTTAAATTTTATAAAAAATCTGTGCTGCATGAATTTTCGGCGCTATTTTTAGAAGTAATAAAAACTTTAAACTGATTTGATATGTACAAAAATTAAGAAGTTATGGGGTTTTTTCGGTTTTCACAAAACTCCTCCCTATTTCCATCCCCTTCGTCCGCTTTTGCCCATTAACGAACTTGACCGAGATTTTATGTCCCTTTATTTTATGTATCAGTTTGAAAGAGATTTGTGCAGAATTGCGGAAGTTTTCGTGTCCAGAAAAAAGTGATAACACAATTGCTTCGGGAAATTCTGTTCAAAATGCCCAATTTGACATCATTTTTTGAAATATATTCTGCCTCTATCAAAAAATCGATCATTGCCGTACATTATATAGTTTCTGAATAATCGAATCTACCAATTAAATGCGTTTGAGAGCAAAAATGAATTTAAAAATGAGTCAGAAAATAAGCAGTTTGGGTTTGAGTGCATCCTTAATGCAATGATTTTTCCAACACAATCCGCTTCGGGAAATTCGGTTCAAAATGCCCACTTTAAAAGCATTTTTTTAAATATATTCTGTCTCTATCAAAAAACGACCATTACGGTACATTATATAGTTTCTGAGTAAGAAAACGTACCAATTGGAAGCCTTTGAGAGCAAAAATGAATTGTAAATGAGTCAGAAAATACGCAGTTTGGATTTGAATACACCCTTACTTAGATGATTTTTTTCTTCAACCGCTATGTATTTTTAATTTGTTTTTGCTGTAAGAATTGGTCCTATCCAAAACTTGTCTATATAGATGTTGCAGACAATATTAAGAAGATATATGATAAATTCATGGGGATTTTATATCTTTTGAATTGACGGAGTTATGGATTTTTTACTTCTTCAAACCCCCTTATTGTTTTCGTTTTTAACTTTTTTTTTGCGGTACGAATTGGTCCTATAGAAAACTTGTAAATATAAAAGTTGTAGATAATATTAAGGAAATTTATAATAAAATTAATTGGAATTGATATCTTGAGAATTGACGAAGTTATGAATTTTTTTCTCCCAAAAACCCTATTTTTGCGCCCCTTGAGCCCATTTTTAACTTTTTCAAAAATCTGTGATACATAAAATGTTGGCCCTATTTTTAGAAGTAATAAAAACTTTAAACTGATTTGATATGTTCAAAAATTAAGAAGTTATGGCGGTTTTCGTTTTTCACAAAACCCCTCCATATTTCCATCCCCTTGCTCCGATTTTGCCCATTAACGAACTTGACCGAGATTGTATGCTCATTGATTTTACGTATCAGTTTGGAAGAGATTGGTGCAGAATTACGAAAGTTATAGTGTCCAGAAGAAAGTGATATATATAGATAGACCAGTGGTGGAAAATTGGCGCAGGGGAGGAGCCTATTGACACCACTAAATTTGAGTAGTATTTTTGGGCATATTTCATGACAGAATTTATGAGTTTTTATTAAGGTGAAGCATACTATAAAGTATTAGTGGTGCTAATAGGCTCCTCCTCTGCGCCAATTATCCACCACTGAGATAGACAGATAGAGAGATAGATAGATAGTTAGATAAAGTTTTTTACTGAGGGTGGTTTTGGGTTCTAGGGGTCATGATCGGTGGGCTGGAGACTTGCCAGCTCTGAGAAAGTCGAGTGTGACCCACCGCGCCGGCGTGAACGTGTTAACACTAGAACGCCCGGAAGGAGTCGATTCGACTCCGACCATATGATTAAATGTCAATTCGAACCCGAAATTCTTTCACAAAATAAGTTACATTTTATAAACGTATGTTTACGTTAAATAAATCAGTCAAATAATTTTAAATAAAAATTCTGGTGTGAAATATTTGTATGAAACTTGAGTAAAATTTCCGGTCGTTCTAGTGTTAAAGATTAGTCGTTCAAAATAGATCTACTGGGCGAATTTTGATGAGACTTGCATTATTAATTAGATATTTCATTCAAGTTTGGGTTTAATTGAGGGCCCTGATACTACCGAACGACTCCTGGTGCGTCGAGCTTATTATTAGTATACTAACGCATAGACTAAAAATAAGCTCGACGTAGCAATGGTTTGTCGGAAGCTTCAGGGAATTTAAAAGGGAAATTGCACAAATTAAAGACACAGAGAAGCGGGAAGTGAGGGCTTGGGGCCCTGAAGCTACCGAACGACTCCTGCTGCGTCAAGCTTATTATCAGTATACTAACACATAGACTAATAATAAGCTCGACGTAGTAGTGGTAGACAGATAGATAGAGAGATAGAGAGATAGATAGATAGTTAGATAAAGTTTTTTACTGAGGGTGGTTTTGGGTTCTAGGGGTCATGATAGGTGTAGATCTGCAAAAATTTTTCAGAAATTCCAACATAGGAACGATCCCAATAGGTAGTATTTCATACGAAATCTACCTAATATCTGGTTAATAGTTCAAGAAATGAAATACATGATTAATTTAATTTAATCATTATTATATAATTTTGCAATATACTTACATGACGGTATGTGATAACTGTAGTGGTCATAAAAATAATATTATTAAAAATATAGGAAGGAAGAGAGAGCAAGAGGAGAGAAATATTTAACATTTTTGTTTGTAAGTAATATAAGTAATTTTTCAAAATTTGTCGCATATTGTGTGGCTGTCATCTACCTTTGCCTGTAGTTTGGGTAGTATTTAGAAAGTGTATTATTGCACAAGTGTAATAACTGGTAACTATTCAAGCATTTTTCTCTTCTTTTCTTCTATTAATTAAGGTAACTTTTTTTTTGTTTTATTTTAACGTGATTTCAAAGTTGAAAAAGGCTCAGTTAATACCGGCTAATAATTACCTTCATACTTATCTCGTCTCTTGTTTTACAATCTCTCCCCCCCCCCCTCTCCCGCCCCGCCGTGGTTTCGATTGCTGATTTTGGGCTTACCGGCAATAAACGGTGTCGAATTTCTAACTACTGTTTTTTACTATGTTTATAAATTTATATGGATATGTTACCTTAAAAAATTAAATTAAATTAAATTAATTAAAATAAATAAATAAATTCAATGTGTCAGTTTCAAAGTGCTTTTTCTGATTTTTACGGCGGATAACTTTACACTGTACGCACGATATTCCATGTTAATTTCATGTAATTCACATAACTTTATCTTAAATTAGATATTTATCTGGGCTAATTTGAACTAGACCACTTGTAATCGGTTGACTAGGTTTAGAACAATTTACTTTTAATTAGTAATTTAGAATAATTACATATTTTACATGCATTCATTTATATAAATATATATATATATATATTCATACTGAACACAGCTTTATTATTCCAGGTCATTTTCATGATAATGTTTTTATTAGTATAGGGAAAATTTTTAGAGCTATACTTCAAACCGTTTTGGAGATATCGCGCGCGCAAGAGACGTATGTTATTTTGAGAAATGCCGTATAAAGATTTAATTGTTTGTTTTTTTTTTTTAAATATAAGAAAAAAATATGAATAAAAGTAACCAAACTACTAATTATTTAACTAATTAAGTATTAAAAATAAAGTAATATGCTGAATGAATTAAAATGATAAATAGTAAATTGTTTGTGGAATACTGCAGAAAATAGGCGCATGCGTAACAAATAAATAAATAAATAAATAATGTATTTTAGCATTTTCTGTCGCAAAATTCATTTTAAATTATATTTCGATATCTGATACAAACTCTGCAGCATAAAAATCTTGCTTCTTTACTAAAAATATATTAATATCAATAAATCCATATCCTAAACTGCCATTTGAAATAAAATTACCAGCAAATTGACTGCTTCTAAGTTTCCTATAAGATGAATTAGTACCTAGGGATACATTTCTATCATCGCCTTTTGCATAGCGATTATCTTTTAACTGACTCCTTCCTCGATGCTGTTCAGTTCGCACTATTATTCATTATAAATGCTAATAAATACTAAAAATTGTAATACTACTACAAAATTAGGAAAGTATTGCTCCAGGGAGAAAAAACAAACAAAAACGTTCGTTTCCAATTAAGCATTTAATGGAAAATAAAACTGAACAGCTAAGCAATTTTGCCATCACGTTTCAGAACAAAACCAAGCAATTAAATTTGGCGAAAGTGGAAGCGAGTTAACATTTAACTAATGTTACCGGTCTCTCAGACCGCGGCTTTTTATAGTTTTTATAGTTTAACTTGCAATTTTTAGTTTAACTACAAACACTACCGATATTTTGTTCCGTTTGGAACTTTAGTACTATCACCAGATACTTTTGAATAGGTGAATTTTAATTATAACGGTCTTGTACAAAAGTTTAGTACAAAAACACCATTCTATGAGTTAATCGTGCCTTTTATTCATCTTTCGATGGAGCGGTCTCACAGGCCGCTTCACACTAGTTATGTGATAATTTCTGTGACATCAGTTAAAGGCTAATATTTTAAAGCTTATTTATTATCATTTAATGTTTTTAATTAAAATAATTTTCACAGAGCAAAGGAATTAATATCGCGTTAGTCTGAATACAATAACCTTTCCAAAGATGTAAAGAAAATGAAGGTGAGAAGGTGAAAGTGGGAAAAAAAAGAAAAAAAGAAAAATTTTTAAATATTTGTAAAAAATCTCACCTTTAGTTTAGTTTTGCTCCTCGTTTGTTACTCCTGCAGCCTATCTTAACGTACATTTTATTCTGCATCCTCTCAAAGATCCCCACCCCTTCTATGTTTTCCTTTTTTTTTTCACTTATTTGGTAATAAGTGTTATTCCTCTATGTTCCTAGTTCTCACATTGCTTTATTATCCTGTAGTCAGCGCCAACCGTATGTATTAACTATATTTTGCTAAAAGTCCTTCTTTCCCATCTTGCCTTTGCAGAAAAGTCTCGTCACTATTCTACTATCGGCCAAATTCTCCCTTTTTTACCTCCCACATTTTTGCACCTTCTCTTTCTCCCTCCCTTTCTTTTTTTTCCCTTTTACTTTTTTTCCAATTTATGTTTTTTTCCAGTTCACAAAAAAAGTTATTGTAAAATAAGGAAAAGCAATTTTACGACATTTTTCCCCAAAGTTAGAAAAGTAAAATTGAATGAAATTTTTCTGGTGCAAATCTTCATTAATCGTAGGTGGGATAAAATTTATCTCACCGCTCCTTAACCCTCTCACTGCACAACCCGAGAAATACTCGAGCATGCGTTTTTCTGTCTAATTAATACTATTTGGTTATTCCCATCAGTTATTTTTTAGCGAAAACTTTGTCTGATTTAATCAGAAAATTTTCCCCGATTGCGATAGTCAAAATTTTCTGCTTTAAAGAACCGGTGATAAGATTAAAAATTCTGTAAAAGACGCTCGTCGCGAAGAATTACTTACACAGCGAGAGGGTTAAGGGGTTAAAACGAATTTTCAAAGCAAAATCAGTTAATTGTAACGCTTTTACTTTAAACAAAATTGTACAACAGAGAACATTTATGTTCATCTGCTTTTCTGGAAGGATATTCCATGTTAAACGTTGTCTACGTTACAAATTTAAATGTATAGTTCAGTTCTAAAGAACTCGTTAAATTTTCTGACGTCAAAATATTTTTACAAACACTTTTAAGACCGGAGATAAATTCATTTTTAAGTGTTCAAACACTCTCAAAATCTTTTATGTATTTTCCATTTCTAAGCAACACAACCTTTTTAAGAATGCATGACTATCCAGACACTCACAAAGTTCAATAAATGTGAAACTTTGAACCACTATTTCCGAATACTAAGCTTCACATTTTTTCATGGTAGAAATACTGTGAATAAAATGCAGGAAGATTACTCTTTGATCATTGTGATTCAGTGCGCACTGCAGTTACATCAGTTAGTAACATACTCCATAAAGTTCTTTACTTATTTATATAAGGAGTACATTTAAAGTAGAATTTATTTCGTCAAGAAAATGTTATATCTAATTTACGATTATTTAGAAAAGGTAAGATAAAAAATAATGTCAGGAGTAGGAACGATTAAATTCCGTGTACTATACAGTTAAACTTGGATAATTTGAAGTTGAAGGAACCAGAGAAAAGTTCGAAATATCCAAAAATTCCGATTACATGTATTCTATTAAAAAAGAGATAAATAAAAAAGATTAATTCTACGATGAAAGATTTAACACACAAACTTTATTTAACAATATTGCTACATATTTTAAAATTAAATCAAACATTTTTTACTATCTTAATTATTCATCACTTAAAAAAAGTCAGATAGATTATTTTTGATTGCTTCTTTGAATGCAATTTTTGGGTCATAGAATATGATTCCATATTGATTCAACCTATCAATTTATACAAAAATAGGGTCTTCTGCATTATACTGACATTAAAAAAAGGGTCAAAGTTCCTGTATATGCACTATATCTTCTGACGAAATAGGTAGGGACTTCTCTTGTATTTCTTTACGCTTCATCCGTAGAGAGTCAGTCTTCAACTTGGTTGTTCTCCGCCAGTTAAGGAATAATGGCCGCATTAGTTGCCTCGGTACACACAGCAACACTTTTGTCCACGTTCACATAGTCCTCATACAACATTGATGGAACAGATTTTATATCTTCCCAATTATCGACAGCCAGCTCAGGATCAATTTGATCGAAGTTTTTCATTACATTTACTCCTCCCGTTTCATTATTTAAAAATCCCGCCTCATAAAAGAATTTCATAATCGTTCTCTCACCGAAATTCTCACCTACACATTCGTGAAGCATGAAGAATGTTGAGATTCTTAATGTCAAATTCATCGATGAGGGTGCCTTCAGCCTGAAAAAAAGTTTAATGTGTTTAAGGATTCCTTGGTCCATCGGCTGAATCACAGATGACATGTTAGACAGAAAAAAAAATGACTTTCACATTTTGGGGATGCTGTTGTGAGTCATGCAATTTTCAATAAAAAAGACAATCTCTCGTTTTTGTTTTCCAAATTATATTGTTGATGTTTAAAAGCAATTTTTCAAAACTTTCAGAGGTCATCCATGTTATTGAATCGTAGGACACAGGCTTAGACTTTACATTTTTAACGCTTTATCATATGCATTATGATCTACTGCAATTTTTTTCCCCAGTTACTAGTAAAGAAAATTAAAAGATAAATATAAAAAAAAATACTCACCCGTGAAAAATTTATTTCCATACAGGTAATTAATTAAAATGGTACTTTAAAGTACCGTTAGTACACTATGATTTAAATATCATAACAGAAAACCCACAAGGTATTTCAAATGGCACCAGAATTGTGGTAAAATATTTGCGATTTAATAAGTATGTGAAATATTGCGTTTTTTCGTATTTACAATTAAATTTTTGGCAAATTAAAGTTCCAGTCATTTATTTCAACACTTTAGCATTGAAAATGCTTTGCCCCTGAAAGGGTTAAAAAACTAGTTTTTTTTTAAGGTTTCGATCTCGATAGCAGTCTTTTAGTTATGCGACGTCTATACTCCAGGGACAACATGTTCTCTCGCATCTCCATCGCCACATATGCAATATATGAATTTGTATATGTCATTTCTAGCATAGCTAAAAAGAGCCGGTGCCACAACTTTTTCGATTTCCTTCAAAAAATGATAATGAAACAGAAAAGAAATACTAGTATAATTTGCACTACACTATATTTTAGTAATTTTATTTTAAAGCAGAGGAAAACGATGGATAACTACACAGACGAAAAGTAAACAAGAGGTTTTTCTCCAACAAACAGTGTACAAACGGTACTTATAAGTACCATCGAGTAATTCAACTCTTAACTCAAATCCATTCACCGTTTACCTAAAATAGCTAGTCAAAACGTATTCTAAGATCATAATGAACACACAGAAAATCCAACACTCATCTTATATCCTTTACTGTGTTTGCATAAATAAAAATACGAGCGTGACAATCTTTACAAAATGTCGGCACAAAACACATCGACTGTTTCAAAGATAGCCTCCTTCCTCTCTAAAATAACAATCCTAGAACTACTCCTGCCATGTATCCGGATAAAGTGTTGTTAAAAGAGTGTTTTTGCAAAGTACCATTAAATATTAGTAATATTCACTATGGGTTAAAAGTTTAATGGGAGTGGTACTTATAAGCACCGTCAGTAGATAAAGGGTTAAAGCAACGTGTATTGCCGATTTGTCAATCATTAATAATGGCAGCTTTTCGGACCAGTCCATATTTGCTCCAACAAGTAACGTTACTCGCTCTTTACTTAGGTTTCAGCCGAATGCTCTTTGAAATGCCCTTTGAAAGCAAGAGTTTTATTTGGAATGCACTTATAAAAAGTCCAGTCTGGTCGACATTAAAATATTTTTTGGTTCCTTATCTTGAAAAATTTCTTTTAAATGTTTTTCCGATTCATCAGTTCCTTAAATATTCCCTGCAGCACTTTCAACACTCACTGCTTTGGAAGAAATATCGTTGTCATCATTGAAACCGTTCAGTCAATCTTTGCTGGCTTTCAAATCTTGAGCCTAATGAAGCAGTAAACTGTTCAGTTTTGGCTCTTAAATTAGGGCTACTAATTGGAATGTTCTTATATCGTGCTTGTTTAACCCTTTCAGGTGCAAGGTACTTGTATTCGTAAAATGTTGAAATAATTGAATGACACCAGTATTA
The DNA here is from genome assembly GCA_963932465.1 of Maratus speciosus. Taxonomy (NCBI): domain Eukaryota; kingdom Metazoa; phylum Arthropoda; class Arachnida; order Araneae; family Salticidae; genus Maratus; species Maratus speciosus. The sequence continues at coordinate 268,864,311 of OZ010796.1, read as the reverse complement.
ACAAGAAAATTTATTTGTAAACTACTAAAAGTACATTTTCGTGTAATTAATAAAAGTGTAATTTTCATGCAAAAATTCGGGTGCCAATGTGGTAATAAGGGATTAAAATTATGTGTTGCCATAGCCGTATCACCGCCCCTCAAGTGGTTAAACCACTTAAGACCGCAACCGTCCACATCTGAGTTGTCAGGTCCTCTCGTTCTTTTTCTATTTTTCAAATGCCATTTTCGATGCTCAAAATTTAATCTTTGTTCTTGAAATATGACAATAATATGTTGAATGGAATTCCAAATTTCCAAATTTCTTGGCGATTTCCAATTTCTTTTTAATGCATTCTCCACTTCATTAATCACTGCTACCTTTTGAGCTAATGTTAAAGACTTATAAGGAATTTTAGTTTTTGACAATGCCATTGTAAGAGCATAGCAACAATGCTTAAAGCACAAACACAAAAACTTATAGCTGCATTAAATAATTAACGCTCGTGAAAGCACACGCGACATTCAGACCGAAAGAAATCTAGATGCACTTCTCGAGAAAAATAGGGAAGAAAGTATATATTGTGAGAATCTCCAATTGTAACCCCTAAGCTTCGATGCTTTCAACCCGCAATGAAATAGATTCGACAAAGGGGTGTGGCCAAGTCTTGGAATTTTGCCACCAGATTTTGCTTGGGTTAGAAAATGCCTTGGAAATCCCCACATAGTGACATTCTAAACATTCGCTTTTCTTTTCCTTAGAAAAACCGTTAAAATAAACTGTTAAAATATTTTGGAACTTAGTTGAAAAAAGTCCCTGGAACAATATTTACCTCAAAATTTTAAGGGTAATCGTCAGAAAAATTCGAATTATCGAAAATAAATTCGAAATATCCACTTTTTTTATATTATTTTAATACAGAATTCTAGAGACCGAGCAAAACATTCGAATTATCCAGAATTTCGAAATAAACAATTTCGAACTATCCAAGTTTCACTGTATTTCATTCTACGTTTCTCAGTTTGAAAAATTATGGACAAAAGTTCTATAATCAGGGAAACGGATTATGAAAAATTAACCTGTGTAGAAGGATTCTGCTGAAAGGATTTCAATGAAACTTGCACTGTTAGAATATATTTTCAATGAAAGTTTAGTATATAACACATCATTCTGCATTATTTGGATATAGTATGAAGGGGGAAGATCTATACTCAGGTGAAGCATGTTTCGTGTGCTTCAAGGATTTTAAAGGAGTTTTTCCCAGAATTTTTGTAAAGTAATATTTGCCTTATTGAAAGAAGAATAATTCTATCTTAAGATATAGCGACCAGTACTTTACGAAATTTCTGGTGCTAAAACAACTAAAAATCCCCTGAATCCCTTGATGCGCACGAACACCGTGAAACGCATTTATTAACACGTTCACGGCGGCGCAGTGGGTCACACTCGACTGTCTCAGAGTTGTCAAGTCTCCGGCTTTTTGCGCACCACTATTATTTTAGAGAAAATGTTGTTCCTTTAAATCGCCCAATTGTTGTAATTAAATAAAACAGCATTTTCTGTATTAAAATACTGGTATCCGAAAAGGCTGGAGACTTGCCAGCTCTGAGAAAGTCGAGTGTGACCCACCGCGCCGGCGTGAACGTGTTAACACTAGAACGCCCGGAAGGAGTCGATTCGACTCCGACCATATGATTAAATGTCAATTGAACCCGAAATTCTTTCACAAAATAAGTTACATTTTATAAACGTATGTTTACGTTAAATAAACCAGTCAAATAATTTTAAATAAAAATTCTGGTGTGAAATATTTGTATGAAACTTAAGTAAAATTTCCGGGCGTTCTAGTGTTAAAGATTAGTCGTTCAAAATAGATCTACTGGGCGAATTTTGATGAGACTTGCATTATTAATTAGATATTTCATTCAAGTTTGGGTTTAATTGAGGGCCCTGATACTACCGAACGACTCCTGCTGCGTCGAGCTTATTATTATTATACTAACGCTAGGACTAATAATAAGCTCGACGTAGCAGTGGTTTGTCGGAAGCTTCAGGGAATTTAAAAGGGAAATTGCACAAATTAAGGACACAGAGAAGTGGGAAGTGAGGGCTTGGGGCCCTGAAGCTACCGAACGTCTCCTGCTGCGTCAAGCTTATTATCAGTATACTAACACATAGACTAATAATAAGCTCGACGTAGTAGTGGTAGACAGTTAGATAGATAGATAGATAGATAGATAGATAGTTACATAAAGTTTTTTACTGAGGGTGGTTTTGGGTTCTAGGGGTCATGATCGGTGTAGATCTGCAAAAATTTTTCAGAAATTCCAACATAGGAACGATCCCAATAGGTAGTATTTCATACGAAATCTACCTAATATCTGGTTAATAGTTCAAGAAATGAAATACATGATTAATTTAATTTAATCATTATTATATAATTTTGCAATATACTTACATGACGGTATGTGATAACTGTAGTGGTCATAAAAATAATATTATTAAAAATATAGGAAGGAAGAGGGAGCAAGAGGAGAGAAATATTTAACATTTTTGTTTGTAAGTAATATAAGTAATTTTTTCAAAAATTGCCGAATGTTGTGTGGCTGTCATCTACCTTTGCCTGTAGTTTGGGTATTATTTAGCAAGTGCATTATTGCGCAAGTGTAATAACTGGTAACTATTCAAGCATTTTTCTCTTCTTTTCTTCTCTTAATTAAGGTAACTTTTTTTTTGTTTTATTTTAACGTGAATTCAAAGTTGAAAAAGGCTCAGTTAATACCGGCTAATAATTACCTTCATACTTATCTCGTCTCTTGTTTTACAGTCTCTCTCTCTCTCCCCCCCCCCCCATCCCGCCCCGCCGTGGTTTCGATTGCTGATTTTGGGCTTACCGGCAATAAACGGTGTCGAATTTCTAACTACTGTTTTTTACTATGTTTAAAAATTTATATGGATATGTTACCTTAAAAAATTAAATTAAATTAAATTAATTAAAATAAATAAATAAATTCAATGTGTCAGTTTCAAAGTGCTTTTTCTGATTTTTACGGCGGATAACTTTACACTGTACGCACGATATTCCAAGTTAATTTCATGGTATTCACATAACTTTATCTTAAATTAGATATTTATCTGGGCTAATTTGAACTAAACCACTTGTAATCGGTTGACTAGGTTTAGAACAATTTACTTTTAATTAGTAATTTAGAATAATTACATATTTTACATGCATTCATTTATATAAATATATATATATATATATATTCATACTGAACACAGCTTTATTATTCCAGGTCATTTTCATGATAATGTTTTTATTAGTATAGGGAAAATTTTTAGAGCTATACTTCAAACCGTTTTGGAGATATCGCGCGCGCAAGAGACGTATGTCATTTTGAGAAATGCCGTATAAAGATTTAATTGTTTGTTTTTTTTTAATATAAGAAAAAAATATGAATAAAAGTAACCAAACTACTAATTATTTAACTAATTAAGTATTAAAAATAAAGTAATATGCTGAATGAATTAAAATGATAAATAGTAAATTGTTTGTGGAATACTGCAGAAAATAGGCGCATGCGTAATAAATAAATAAATAAATAAATAATGTATTTTAGCATTTTCTGTCGCAAAATTCATTTTAAATTATATTTCGATATCTGATACAAACTCTGCAGCATAAAAATCTTGCTTTTTTACTAAAAATATATTAATATCAATAAATCCATATCCTAAACGGCCATTTGAAATAAAATTACCAGCAAATTGACTGCTTCTAACTTTCCTATAAGATGAATTAGTACCTAGGGATACATTTCTATCATCGCCTTTTGCATAGCGATTATCTTTTAACTGACTCCTTCCTCGATGCTGTTCAGTTCGCACTATTATTCATTATAAATGCTAATAAATACTAAAAATTGTAATACTACTACAAAATTAGGAAAGTATTGCTACAGGGAGAAAAAACAAACAAAAACGTTCGTTTCCAATTAAGCATTTAATGGAAAATAAAACTGAACAGCTAAGCAATTTTGCCATCACGTTTCAGAACAAAACCAAGCAATTAAATTTGGCGAAAGTGGAAGCTAGTTAACATTTAACTAACGTTTCCGGTCTCTCAGACCGCGGCTTTTTTTAGTTTTTATAGTTTAACTTGCAATTTTTAGTTTAACTACAAACACTACCGATATTTTGTTCCGTTTGGAACTTTAGTACTATCACCAGATACTTTTGAATAGGTGAATTTTAATTATAACGGTCTTGTACAAAAGTTTAGTACAAAAACACCATTCTATGAGTTAATCGTGCCTTTTATTCATCTTTCGATGGAGCGGTCTCACAGGCCGCTTCACACTAGTTATGTGACAATTTCTGTGACATCAGTTAAAGGCTAATATTTTAAAGCTTATTTATTATCATTTAATGTTTTTAATTAAAATAATTTTCACAGAGCAAAGGAATTAATATCACGTTAGTCTGAATACAATAACCTTTCCAAAGATGTAAAGAAAATGAAGGTGAGAAGGTGAAAGTGGGAAAAAAAAGGAAAAAAGAAAAAATTTTAAATATTGGTAAAAAATCTCACCTTTAGTTTAGTTTTGCTCCTCGTTTGTTACTCCTGCAGCCTATCTTAACGTATATTTTATTCTGCATCCTCTCAAAGATCCCCACCCCTTCTATGTTTTCCCTTTTTTTTCATTTATTTGGTAATAAGTGTTATTCCTCTATGTTCCTAGTTCTCACATTGCTTTATTATCCTGTAGTCAGCGCCAACCGTATGTATTAACTATATTTTGCTAAAAGTCCTTCTTTCCCGTCTTGCCTTTGCAGAAAAGTCTCGTCAGTATTCTACTATCGGCCAAATTCTCCCTTTTTTACCTCCCACAATTTTGCACCTTCTCTCTCTCCCTTTCTTTTTTTTCCCTTTTACTTTTTTTCCAATTTATGTTTTTTTCCAATTTACAAAAAAAGTTATTGTAAAATAAGGAAAAGCAATTTTACGACATTTTTTCCCCAAAGTTAGAAAAGTAAAATTGAATGAAATTTTTCTGGTGCAAATCTTCATTAATCGTAGGTGGGATAAAATTTATCTCACCGCTCCTTAACCCCCTCACTGCACAACCCGAGAAATACTCGAGCATGCGTTTTTCTGTCTAATTAATACTATTTGGTTATTCCCATCAGTTATTTTTTAGCGAAAACTTTGTCTGATTTAATCAGAAAAATTTCCCCGATTACGATAGTCAAAATTTTCTGCTTTAAAGAACCGGTGATAAGATTACAAATTCTGTAAAAGATGCTCGTCGCGAAGAATTACTTACACAGCGAGAGGGTTAAGAGGTTAAAACGAATTTTCAAAGCAAAATCAGTTAATAGTAACGCTTTTACTTTAAACAAAATTGTACAACAGAGAACATTTATGTTCATCTGCTTTTCTGGAAGGATATTCCATGTTAAACGTTGTCTACGTTACAAACTTAAATGTATAGTTCAGTTCTAAAGAACTCGTTAAATTTTCTGACGTCAAAATATTTTTAAAAATATTTTTACAAACACTTTTAACCCTCCGTCTACCAGACGGGTCCATTGGACCCGACAGGTACATACAAAATATTCATTCAAACCAGAAATTTCTTTAAAATAAACTAAGTATATAAACCAGACAAAAATAAGGTAAATAAATAAGTTAAATAGTTTTAAATAAAAATTCTGGTGTAGAACGTTTTATTAAAACTTGAATAAAATTCCCGGTAGATCTAGGGTTAAGACCGGAGATAAATTTATTTTTAAGTGTTCAAACACTCTCAAAATCTTTTATGTATTTTCCATTTCTAAGCAACACAACCTTTTTAAGAATGCATGACTATCCAGACACTCACAAAGTTCAATAAATGTGAAACTTTGAACCACTATTTCCGAATACTAAGCTTCACATTTTTTCATGGTAGAAATACTGTGAATAAAATGCAGGAAGATTACTCTTTGATCATTGTGATTCAGTGCGCACTGCAGTTACATCAGTTAGAAACATACTCCATAAAGTTCTTTACTTATTTATATAAGGAGTACATTTAAAGTAGAATTTATTTCGTCAAGAAAATGTTATATCTAATTTACGATTATTTAGAAAAGGTAAGATAAAAAATAATGTCAGGAGTAGGAACGATTAAATTCCGTGTACTATACAGTTAAACTTGGATAATTTGAAGTTGAAGGAACCAGAGAAAAGTTCGAAATATCCAAAAATTCCAATTACATGTATTCTATTAAAAAAGAGATAAATAAAAAAGATTAATTCTACGATGAAAGATTTAACACACAAACTTTATTTAACAATATTGCTACATTTTTTAGAATTAAATCAAACATTTTTTACTATCTTAATTATTCATCACTTTAAAAAAGTCAGATTATTTTTGATTGCTTCTTTGAATGCAATTTTTGGGTCATAGAATATGATTCCATATTGATTCAACCTATCAATTTATACAAAAATAGGGTCTTCTGCATTATACTGACATTAAAAAAAGGGCCAAAGTTCCTGTATATGCACTATATCTTCTGACGAAATAGGTAGGGACTTCTCTTGTTTTTCTTTACGCTTCATCCGTAGAGAGTCAGTCTTCAACTTGGTTGTTCTCCGCCAGTTAAGGAATAATGGCCGCATTAGTTGCCTCGGTACACACAGCAACACTTTTGTCCACGTTGATATAGTCCTCATACAAGATTGATGGAACAGATTTTATATCTTCCCAATTATCGACAGCCAGCTCAGGATCGATTTGATCGAAGTTTTTCATTACATTTACTCCTCCCGTTTCATTATTTAAAAATCCCGCCTCATAAAAGAATTTCATAATCGTTCTCTCACCGAAATTCTCACCTACACATTCGTGAAGCATGAAGAATGTTGAGATTCTTAATGTCAAATTCATCGATGAGGGTGCCTTCAGCCTGAAAAAAAGTTTAATGTGTTTAAGGATTCCTTGGTCCATCGGCTGAATCACAGATGACATGTTAGACAGAAAAAAAAAATGACTTTCACATTTTGGGGATGCTGTTCTGAGTCATGCAATTTTCAATAAAAAAGACAATCTCTCGTTTTTGTTTTCCAAATTATATTGTTGATGTTTAAAAGCAATTTTTCAAAACTTTCAGAGGTCATCCATGTTATTGAATCGTAGGACACAGGCTTAGACTTTACATTTTTAACGCTTTATCATCTGCATTATAATCTACTGCAATTTTTTTCATGTAATTTTTTTTCCCCAGTTACTAGTAAAGAAAATTAAAAGTTAAATATAAAAAAAAATACTCACCCGTGAAAAATTTATTTCCTTACAGGTAATTAATTAAAATGGTACTTTAAAGTACCGTTAGTACACTATGATTTAACTATCATAACAGAAAACCCACAAGGTATTTCAAATGGCACCAGAATTGTGGTAAAATATTTGCGATTTAATAAGTATGTGAAATATTGCGTTTTTTCGTATTTACAATTAAATTTTTGGCAAATTAAAGTTCCAGTCATTTATTTCAACACTTTAGCATTGAAAATGCTTTGCCCCTGAAAGGGTTAAAAAACTAGTTTTTTTAAGGTTTCGATCTCGATAGCAGTCTTTTAGTTATGCGACGTTTATACTCCAGGGACAACATGTTCTCTCGCATCTCCATCTCCACATATGCAATATATGAATTTTTATATGTCATTTCTAGCATAGCTAAAAAGAGCCAGTGCCACAACTTTTTCGATTTCCTTCAAAAAACTATAATGAAACAGAAAAGAAATACTAGGATAATTAGCACTACACTATATTTTAGTAATTTTATTTTAAAGCAGAGGAAAACGATGGATAACTACACAGACGAAAAGTAAACAAGAGGTTTTTCTCCAACAAACAGTGTACAAACGGTACTTATAAGTACCATCGAGTAATTCAACTCTTAACTCAAATCCATTCACCGTTTACCTAAAATAGCTAGTCAAAACGTATTCTAAGATCATAATGAACACACAGAAAATCCAACACTCATCTTATATCCTTTACTGTCTTTGCATCAATAAAAATACGAGCGTGACAATCTTTACAAAATTTCGGCACAAAACACATCGACTGTTTCAAAGATAGCCTCCTTCCTCGCTAAAATAACAATCCTAGAACTACTCCTGCCATGTATCCGGATAAAGTGTTGTTAAAAGAGTGTTTTTGCAAAGTACCATTAAATATTAGTAATATTCACTATGGGTTAAAAGTTTAATGGGAGTGGTACTTATAAGCACCGTCAGTAGATAAAGGGTTAAAGCAACGTGTATTGCCGATTTGTCAATCATTAATAATGGTAGCTTTTCGGACCAGTCCATATTTGCTCCAACAAGTAACGTTACTCGCTCTTTACTTAGTTTTCAGCCGAATGCCCTTTGAAATGCCCTTTGAAAGCAAGAGTTTTATTTGGAATGCACTTATAAAAAGTCCAGTCTGGTCGACTTTAAAATATTTTTTGGTTCCTTATCTTGAAAAATTTCTTTTAAATGTTTTTCCGATTCATCAGTTCCTTAAATATTCCCTGCAGCACTTTCAACACTCACTGCTTTGGAAGAAATATCGTTTTCATCATTGAAACCGTTCAGTCAATCTTTGCTGGCTTTCAAATCTTGAGCCTAATGAAGCAGTAAACTGTTCAGTTTTGGCTCTTAAATTAGGGCTACTAATTGGAATGTTCTTATATCATGCTTGTTTAACCCTTTCAGGGGCAAGGTACTTGTATTCGTAAAATGTTGAAATAATTGAATGACACCAGTATTAACAAGAAAATTTATTTGTAAACTACTAAAAGTACATTTTCGTGTAATTAATAAAAGTGTAATTTTCATGCAAAAATTCGGGTGCCAATGTGGTAATAAGGGATTAAAATTATGTGTTGCCATAGCCGTATCACCGCCCCTCAAGTGGTTAAACCACTTAAGACCGCAACCGTCCACATCTGAGTTGTCAGGTCCTCTCGTTCTTTTTCTATTTTTCAAATGCCATTTTCGATGCTCAAAATTTAATCTTTGTTCTTGAAATATGACAATAATATGTTGAATGGAATTCCAAATTTCCAAATTTCTTGGCGATTTCCAATTTCTTTTTAATGCATTCTCCACTTCATTAATCACTGCTACCTTTTGAGCTAATGTTAAAGACTTATAAGGAATTTTAGTTTTTGACAATGCCATTGTAAGAGCATAGCAACAATGCTTAAAGCACAAACACAAAAACTTATAGCTGCATTAAATAATTAACGCTCGTGAAAGCACACGCGACATTCAGACCGAAAGAAATCTAGATGCACTTCTCGAGAAAAATAGGGAAGAAAGTATATATTGTGAGAATCTCCAATTGTAACCCCTAAGCTTCGATGCTTTCAACCCGCAATGAAATAGATTCGACAAAGGGGTGTGGCCAAGTCTTGGAATTTTGCCACCAGATTTTGCTTGGGTTAGAAAATGCCTTGGAAATCCCCACATAGTGACATTCTAAACATTCGCTTTTCTTTTCCTTAGAAAAACCGTTAAAATAAACTGTTAAAATATTTTGGAACTTAGTTGAAAAAAGTCCCTGGAACAATATTTACCTCAAAATTTTAAGGGTAATCGTCAGAAAAATTCGAATTATCGAAAATAAATTCGAAATATCCACTTTTTTTTATATTATTTTAATACAGAATTCTAGAGACCGAGCAAAACATTCGAATTATCCAGAATTTCGAAATAAACAATTTCGAACTATCCAAGTTTCACTGTATTTCATTCTACGTTTCTCAGTTTGAAAAATTATGGACAAAAGTTCTATAATCAGGGAAACGGATTATGAAACACTAACCTGTGTAGAAGGATTCTGCTGAAAGGATTTCAATGAAACTTGCACTGTTAGAATATATTTTCAATGAAAGTTTAGTATATAACACATCATTCTGCATTATTTGGATATAGTATGAAGGGGGAAGATCTATAGTCAGGTGAAGCAGGTTTCGTGTGCTTCAAGGATTTTTAAGGAGTTTTTTGCAGAATTTTTGTAAAGTAATATTTGCCGTATTGAAAGAAGAATAATTCTATCTTAAGATATTGCGACCAGTACTTTACGAAATTTCTGGTGCTAAAACAACTAAAAATCCCCTGAATCCTTTGATGCGCACGAACACCGTGAAACGCATTTATTAACACGTTCACGGCGGCGCAGTGGGTCACACTCGACTGTCTCAGAGTTGTCAAGTCTCCGGCTTTTTGCGCACCACTATTATTTTAGAGAAAATGTTGTTCCTTTAAATCGCCCAATTGTTGTAATTAAATAAAACAGCATTTTCTGTATTAAAATACTGGTATCCGAAAGGCTGGAGACTTGCCAGCTCTGAGAAAGTCGAGTGTGACCCACCGCGCCGGCGTGAACGTGTTAACACTAGAACGCCCGGAAGGAGTCGATTCGACTCCGACCATATGATTAAATGTCAATTCGAACCCGAAATTCTTTCACAAAATAAGTTACATTTTATAAACGTATGTTTACGTTAAATAAACCAGTCAAATAATTTTAAATAAAAATTCTGGTGTGAAATATTTGTATGAAACTTAAGTAAAATTTCCGGGCGTTCTAGTGTTAAAGATTAGTCGTTCAAAATAGATCTACTGGGCGAATTTTGATGAGACTTGCATTATTAATTAGATATTTCATTCAAGTTTGGGTTTAATTGAGGGCCCTGATACTACCGAACGACTCCTGCTGCGTCGAGCTTATTATTATTATACTAACGCTAGGACTAATAATAAGCTCGACGTAGCAGTGGTTTGTCGGAAGCTTCAGGGAATTTAAAAGGGAAATTGCACAAATTAAGGACACAGAGAAGTGGGAAGTGAGGGCTTGGGGCCCTGAAGCTACCGAACGTCTCCTGCTGCGTCAAGCTTATTATCAGTATACTAACACATAGACTAATAATAAGCTCGACGTAGTAGTGGTAGACAGATAGATAGATAGATAGATAGATAGATAGATAGATAGTTAGATAAAGTTTTTTACTGAGGGTGGTTTTGGGTTCTAGGGGTCATGATCGGTGTAGATCTGCAAAAATTTTTCAGAAATTCCAACATAGGAACGATCCCAATAGGTAGTATTTCATACGAAATCTACCTAATATCTGGTTAATAGTTCAAGAAATGAAATACATGATTAATTTAATTTAATCATTATTATATAATTTTGCAATATACTTACATGACGGTATGTGATAACTGTAGTGGTCATAAAAATAATATTATTAAAAATATAGGAAGGAAGAGGGAGCAAGAGGAGAGAAATATTTAACATTTTTGTTTGTAAGTAATATAAGTAATTTTTTCAAAAATTGCCGAATGTTGTGTGGCTGTCATCTACCTTTGCCTGTAGTTTGGGTATTATTTAGCAAGTGCATTATTGCGCAAGTGTAATAACTGGTAACTATTCAAGCATTTTTCTCTTCTTTTCTTCTCTTAATTAAGGTAACCTTTTTTTTGTTTTATTTTAACGTGATTTCAAAGTTGAAAAAGGCTCAGTTAATACCGGCTAATAATTACCTTCATACTTATCTCGTCTCTTGTTTTACAGTCTCTCTCTCTCTCCCCCCCCCCCCTTCCCGCCCCGCCGTGGTTTCGATTGCTGATTTTGGGCTTACCGGCAATAAACGGTGTCGAATTTCTAACTACTGTTTTTTACTATGTTTAAAAATTTATATGGATATGTTACCTTAAAAAATTAAATTAAATTAAATTAATTAAAATAAATAAATAAATTCAATGTGTCAGTTTCAAAGTGCTTTTTCTGATTTTTACGGCGGATAACTTTACACTGTACGCACGATATTCCAAGTTAATTTCATGGTATTCACATAACTTTATCTTAAATTAGATATTTATCTGGGCTAATTTGAACTAGACCACTTGTAATCGGTTGACTAGTTTAGAACAATTTACTTTTAATTAGTAATTTAGAATAATTACATATTTTACATGCATTCATTTATATAAATATATATATATATATATATTCATACTGAACACAGCTTTATTATTCCAGGTCATTTTCATGATAATGTTTTTATTAGTATAGGGAAAATTTTTAGAGCTATACTTCAAACCGTTTTGGAGATATCGCGCGCGCAAGAGACGTATGTCATTTTGAGAAATGCCGTATAAAGATTTAATTGTTTGTTTTTTTTTAATATAAGAAAAAAATATGAATAAAAGTAACCAAACTACTAATTATTTAACTAATTAAGTATTAAAAATAAAGTAATATGCTGAATGAATTAAAATGATAAATAGTAAATTGTTTGTGGAATACTGCAGAAAATAGGCGCATGTGTAATAAATAAATAAATAAATAAATAATGTATTTTAGCATTTTCTCTCGCAAAATTCATTTTAAATTATATTTCGATATCTGATACAAACTCTGCAGCATAAAAATCTTGCTTTTTTACTAAAAATATATTAATATCAATAAATCCATATCCTAAACGGCCATTTGAAATAAAATTACCAGCAAATTGACTGCTTCTAAGTTTCCCATAAGATGAATTAGTACCTAGGGATACATTTCTATCATCGCCTTTTGCATAGCGATTATCTTTTAACTGACTCCTTCCTCGATGCTGTTCAGTTCGCACTATTATTCATTATAAATGCTAATAAATACTAAAAATTGTAATACTACTACAAAATTAGGAAAGTATTGCTCCAGGGAGAAAAAACAAACAAAAACGTTCGTTTCCAATTAAGCATTTAATGGAAAATAAAACTGAACAGCTAAGCAATTTTGCCATCACGTTTCAGAACAAATCCAAGCAATTAAATTTGGCGAAAGTGGAAGCTAGTTAACATTTAACTAACGTTACCGGTCTCTCAGACCGCGGCTTTTTTTAGTTTTTATAGTTTAACTTGCAATTTTTAGTTTAACTACAAACACTACCGATATTTTGTTCCGTTTGGAACTTTAGTACTATCACCAGATACTTTTGAATAGGTGAATTTTAATTATAACGGTCTTGTACAAAAGTTTAGTACAAAAACACCATTCTATGAGTTAATCGTGCCTTTTATTCATCTTTCGATGGAGCGGTCTCACAGGCTGCTTCACACTAGTTATGTGACAATTTCTGTGACATCAGTTAAAGGCTAATATTTTAAAGCTTATTTATTATCATTTAATGTTTTTAATTAAAATAATTTTCACAGAGCAAAGGAATTAATATCACGTTAGTCTGAATACAATAACCTTTCCAAAGATGTAAAGAAAATGAAGGTGAGAAGGTGAAAGTGGGAAAAAAAAGGAAAAAAGAAAAAATTTTAAATATTGGTAAAAAATCTCACCTTTAGTTTAGTTTTGCTCCTCGTTTGTTACTCCTGCAGCCTATCTTAACGTATATTTTATTCTGCATCCTCTCAAAGATCCCCACCCCTTCTATGTTTTCCTTTTTTTTTCACTTATTTGGTAATAAGTGTTATTCCTCTATGTTCCTAGTTCTCACATTGCTTTATTATCCTGTAGTCAGCGCCAACCGTATGTATTAACTATATTTTGCTAAAAGTCCTTCTTTCCCGTCTTGCCTTTGCAGAAAAGTCTCGTCAGTATTCTACTATCGGCCAAATTCTCCCTTTTTTACCTCCCACAATTTTGCACCTTCTCTCTCTCCCTCCCTTTCTTTTTTTTCCCTTTTACTTTTTTTCCAATTTATGTTTTTTTCCAATTTACAAAAAAAGTTATTGTAAAATAAGGAAAAGCAATTTTACGACATTTTATCCCCAAAGTTAGAAAAGTAAAATTGAATGAAATTTTTCTGGTGCAAATCTTCATTAATCGTAGGTGGGATAAAATTTATCTCACCGCTCCTTAACCCTCTCACTGCACAACCCGAGAAATACTCGAGCATGCGTTTTTCTGTCTAATTAATACTATTTGGTTATTCCCATCAGTTATTTTTTAGCGAAAACTTTGTCTGATTTAATCAGAAAATTTTCCCCGATTACGATAGTCAAAATTTTCTGCTTTAAAGAACCGGTGAAAAGATTAAAAATTCGGTAAAAGACGCTCGTCGCGAAGAATTACTTACACAGCGAGAGGGTTAAGGGGTTAAAACGAATTTTCAAAGCAAAATCAGTTAATAGCAACGCTTTTACTTTAAACAAAATTGTACAACAGAGAACATTTATGTTCATCTGCTTTTCTGGAAGGATATTCCATGTTAAACGTCGTTCTACGTTACAAATTAAACGTATAGTTCAGTTCTAAAGAACTCGTTAAATTTTCTGACGTCAAAATATTTTTTAAAATATTTTTACAAACACTTTTAAGACCGGAGATAAATTCATTTTTAAGTGTTCAAACACTCTCAAAATCTTTTATGTATTTTCCATTTCTAAGCAACACAACCCTTTTTAAGAATGCATGACTATCCAGACACTCACAAAGTTCAATAAATGTGAAACTTTGAACCACTATTTCCGAATACTAAGCTTCACATTTTTTCATGGTAGAAATACTGTGAATAAAATGCAGGAAGATTACTCTTTGATCATTGTGATTCACCGCGCACTGCAATTACATCAGTTAGAAACATATTCCATAAAGTTCTTTACTTATTTATATAAGGAGTACATTTAAAGTAGAATTTATTTCGTCAAGAAAATGTTATATCTAATTTACGATTATTTAGAAAAGGTAAGATAATAAACAATGTCAGGAGTAGGAACGATTAAATTCCGTGTACTATATAGTTAAACTTGGATAATTTGAAGTTGAAGGAACCAGAGAAGAGTTCGAAATATCCAAAAATTCCAATTACATGTATTCTATTAAAAAAGAGATAAATAAAAAAGATTAATTCTACGATGAAAGATTTAACACACAAACTTTATTTAACAATATTGCTACATTTTTTAAAATTAAATCAAACATTTTTTACTATCTTAATTATTCATCACTTAAAAAAAGGTCAGATTATTTTTGATTGCTTCTTTGAATGCAATCTTTGGGTCATAGAATATGATTCCATATTGATTCAACCTATCAATTTATACAAAAATAGGGTCTTCTGCATTATACTGACATTAAAAAAAGGGTCAAAGTTCCTGTATATGCACCATATCTTCTGACGAAATAGGTAGGGACTTCTTTTGTATCTCTTTACGCTTCATCCGTAGAGAGTCAGTCTTCAACTTGGTTGTTCTCCGCCAGTTAAGGAATAATGGCCGCATTAGTTGCCTCGGTACACACAGCAACACTTTTGTCCACGTTGACATAGTCCTCATACAAGATTGATGGAACAGATTTTATATCTTCCTAATTATCGACAGCCAGCTCAGGATCAATTTGATCGAAGTTTTTCATTACATTTACTCCTTCCGTTTCATTATTTAAAAATCCCGCCTCATAAAAGAATTTCATAATCGTTCTCTCACCGAAATTCTCACCTACACATTCGTGAAGCATGAAGAATGTTGAGATTCTTAATGTCAAATTCATCGATGGGGGTGCCTTCAGCCTGAAAAAAAGTTTAATGTGTTTAAGGATTCCTTGGTCCATCGGCTGAATCACAGATGACATCTTAGACAGAAAAAAAATGACTTTCACATTTTGGGGATGCTGTTGTGAGTCATGCAATTTTCAATAAAAAAGATAATCTCTCGTTTTTGTTTTCCAAATTATATTTTTGATGTTTAAAAGCAATTTTTCAAATTTTTCAGAGGTCATCCATGTTATTGAATCGTAGGACACAGGCTTAGACTTTACATTTTTAACGCTTTATCATCTGCATTATGATCTACTGCAATTTTTTTCATGTAATTTTTTCCCCAGTTACTAGTAAAGAAAATTAAAAGATAAATATAAAAAAAAAATACTCACCCGTGAAAAATTTATTTCCTTACAGGTAATTAATTAAAATGGCACTTTAAAGTACCGTTAGTACACTATGATTTAAATATCGTAACAGAAAACCCACAAGGTATTTCAAATGACACCAGAATTGTGGTAAAATATTTTCGATTTAATAAGTATGTGAAATATTGCGTTTTTTCGTATTTACAATTAAATTTTTGGCAAATTAAAGTTCCAGTCATTTATTTCAACACTTTAGCATTGAAAATGCTTTGCCCCTGAAAGGGTTAAAAAACTAGTTTTTTTTTAAGGTTTCGATCAAGATAGAAGTCTTTTAGTTATGCGACGTCTATACTCCAGGGACAACATGTTCTCTCGCATCTCCATCTCCACATATGCAATATATGAATTTGTATATGTCATTTCTAGCATAGCTAAAAAGAGCCGGTGCCACAACTTTTTCGATTTCCTTCAAAAAATGATAATGAAACAGAAAAGAAATACTAGGATAATTAGCACTACACTATATTTTAGTAATTTTATTTTAAAGCAGAGGAAAACGATGGATAACTACACAGACGAAAAGTAAACAAGAGGTTTTTCTCCAACAAACAGTGTACAAACGGTACTTATAAGTACCATCGAGTAATTCAACTCTTAACTCAAATCCATTCACCGTTTACCTAAAATAGCTAGTCAAAACGTATTCTAAGATCATAATGAACACACAGAAAATCCAACACTCATCTTATTTCCTTTACTGTGTTTGCATCAATAAAAATACGAGCGTGAAAATTTTTACAAAATGTCGGCACAAAACACATCGACTGTTTCAAAGATAGCCTCCTTCCTCGCTAAAATAACAATCCTAGAACTACTCCTGCCATGTATCCGGATAAAGTGTTGTTAAAAGAGTGTTTTTGCAAAGTACCATTAAATATTAGTAATATTCACTATGGGTTGAAAGTTTAAAGGGAGTGGTACTTATAAGCACCGTCAGTAGATAAAGGGTTAAAGCAACGTGTATTGCCGATTTGTCAATCATTAATAATGGCAGCTTTTCGGACCAGTCCATATTTGCTCCAACAAGTAACGTTACTCGCTCTTTACTTAGTTTTCAGCTGAATGCTTCCCCCTTTGAAAGCAAGAGTTTTATTTGGAATGCACTTATAAAAAGTCCAGTCTGGTCGACATTAAAATATTTTTTGGTTCCTTATCTTGAAAAATTTCTTTTAAATGATTTTCCGATTAATCAGTTCCTTAAATATTCCCTGCAGCACTTTCAACACTCACTGCTTTGGAAGAAATATCGTTTTCATCATTGAAACCGTTCAGTCAATCTTTGCTGGCTTTGAAATCTTGAGCCTAATGAAGCAGTAAACTGTTCAGTTTTGGCTCTTAAATTAGGGCTACTAATTGGAATGTTCTTATATCATGCTTGTTTAACCCTTTCAGGGGCAAGGTACTTGTATTCGTAAAATGTTGAAATAATTGAATAACACCAGTATTAACAAGAAAATTTATTTGTAAACTACTAAAAGTACATTTTCGTGTAATTAATAAAAGTGTAATTTTCATGCAAAAATTCGGGTGCCAATGTGGTAATAAGGGATTAAAATTATGTGTTGCCATAGCCGTATCACCGCCCCTCAAGTGGTTAAACCACTCAAGACCGAAACCGTCCACATCTGAGTTGTCAGGTCCTCGCGTTCTTTTTCTGTTTTTCAAATGCCATTTTCGATGCTCAAAATTTAACCTTTGTTCTTGAAGTATGATGATAATATGTTGAATGGAATTCCAAATTTCCAAATTTCTTGGCGATTTCCGATTTCTTTTCAATGCATTCTCCACTTCATTAATCACTGCTACTTTTTGAGCTAATGTTAAAGACTTATAAGGAATTTTAGTTTTTGACAATGCCATTGTAAGAGCATAGCAACAATGCTTAAAGCACAAACACAAAAACTTATAGCTGCATTAAATAATTAACGCTCGTGAAAGCACACGCGACATTCAGACCGAAAGAAATCTAGATGCACTTCTGGAGAAAAAAAGGGAAGAAAGTATATATTGTGAGAATCTCCAATTGTAACCCCTAAGCTTCGATGCTTTCAACCCGCAATGAAATAGATTCGACAAAGGGGTGTGGCCAAGTCTTGGAATTTTGCCACCAGATTTTGCTTGGGTTAGAAAATGCCTTGGAAATCCCCACATAGTGACATTCTAAACATTCGCCTTTCTTTTCCTTAGAAAAACCGTTAAAATAAACTGTTAAAATATATTGGAACTTAGTTGAAAAAAGTCCCTGGAACAATATTTACCTCAAAATTTTAAAGGTAATCGTCAGAAAAATTCGAATTATCGAAAATAAATTCGAAATATCCACTTTTTTTTTATATTATTTTAATACAGAATTCTAGAGACCGAGCAAAAGATTCGAATTATCCAGAATTTCGAAATAAACAATTTCGAACTATCCAAGTTTCACTGTATTTCATTCTACGTTTCTCAGTTTGAAAAATTATGGACAAAAGTTCTATAATCAGGGAAACGGATTATGAAAGACTAACCTGTGTAGAAGGATTCTGCTGAAAGGATTTCAATGAAACTTGCACTGTTAGAATATATTTTCAATGAAAGTTTAGTATATAACACATCATTCTGCATTATTTGGATATAGTATGAAGGGGGAAGATCTATAGTCAGGTGAAGCAGGTTTCGTGTGCTTCAAGGATTTTTAAGGAGTTTTTTGCAGAATTTTTGTAAAGTAATATTTGCCGTATTGAAAGAAGAATAATTCTATCTTAAGATATTGCGACCAGTAGTTTACGAAATTTCTGGTGCTAAAACAACTAAAAATCCCCTGAATCCCTTGATGCGCACGAACACCGTGAAACGCATTTATTAACACGTTCACGCCGGTGCGGTGGGTCACACTCGACTGTCTCAGAGTTGTCAAGTCTCCGGCTTTTTGCGCACCACTATTATTTTAGAGAAAATGTTATTCCTTTAAATCGCCCAATTGTTGTAATTAAATAAAACAGCATTTTCTGTATTAAAATACTGGTATCCAAAAGGCTGGAGACTTGCCAGCTCTGAGAAAGTCGAGTGTGACCCACCGCGCCGGCGTGAACGTGTTAACACTAGAACGCCCGGAAGGAGTCGATTCGACTCCGACCATATGATTAAATGTCAATTCGAACCCGAAATTCTTTCACAAAATAAGTTACATTTTATAAACGTATGTTTACGTTAAATAAATCAGTCAAATAATTTTAAATAAAAATTCTGGTGTGAAATATTTGTATGAAACTTGAGTAAAATTTCCGGGCGTTCTAGTGTTAAAGATTAGTCGTTCAAAATAGATCTACTGGGCGAATTTTGATGAGACTTGCATTATTAATTAGATATTTCATTCAAGTTTGGGTTTAATTGAGGGCCCTGATACTACCGAACGACTCCTGCTGCGTCGAGCTTATTATTAGTATACTAACGCATAGACTAATAATAAGCTCGACGTAGCAGTGGTTTGTCGGAAGCTTCAGGGAATTTAAAAGGGAAATTGCACAAATTAAGGACACAGAGAAGTGGGAAGTGAGGGCTTGGGGCCCTGAAGCTACCGAACGACTCCTGCTGCGTCAAGCTTATTATCAGTATACTAACACATAGACTAATAATAAGCTCGACGTAGTAGTGGTAGACAGATAGATAGAGAGATAGAGAGATAGATAGATAGTTAGATAAAGCTTTTTACTGAGGGTGGTTTTGGGTTCTAGGGGTCATGATCGGTGTAGATCTGCAAAAATTTTTCAGAAATTCCAACATAGGAACGATCCCAATAGGTAGTATTTCATACGAAATCTACCTAATATCTGGTTAATAGTTCAAGAAATGAAATACATGATTAATTTAATTT
The DNA here is from genome assembly GCA_963932465.1 of Maratus speciosus. Taxonomy (NCBI): domain Eukaryota; kingdom Metazoa; phylum Arthropoda; class Arachnida; order Araneae; family Salticidae; genus Maratus; species Maratus speciosus. Next base: position 268,844,523 of record OZ010796.1, on the reverse strand, counting down.
AATCATTATTATATATTTTTGCAATATACTTACATGACGGTATGTGATAACTGTAGTGGTCATAAAAATAATATTATTAAAAATATAGGAAGGAAGGGAGAGCAAGATTAGAGAAATATTTAACATTTTTGTTTGTAAGTAATATAAGTAATTTTTTCAAAATTTGTCGAATGTTGTGTGGCTGCCATCTACCTTTGCCTGTAGTTTGGGTAGTATTTAGCAAGTGCATTATTGCGCAAGTGTAATAACTGGTAACTATTCAAGCATTTTTCTCTTCTTTTCTTCTCTTAATTAAGGTAACTTTTTTTTGTTTTATTTTAACGTGATTTCAAAGTTGAAAAAGGCTCAATTAATACCGGCTAATAATTACCTTCCTACTTATCCTGTCTCTTGTTTTACAGTCTCTCCCCCCCCCCTTCCCACCCCGCCGTGGTTTCGATTGCTGATTTTGGGCTTACCGGCAATAAACGGTGTCGAATTTCTAACTACTGTTTTTTACTATGTTTAAAAATTTATATGGATATGTTACCTTAAAAAATTAAATTAAATTAAATTAATTAAAATAAATAAATAAATTCAATGTGTCAGTTTCAAAGTGCTTTTTTCTGATTTTTACGGCGGATAACTTTACACTGTACGCACGATATTCCAAGTTTATTTCATGGTATTCACATAACTTTATCTTAAATTAGATATTTATCTGGGCTAATTTGAACTAGACCACTTGTAATCGGTTGACTAGGTTTAGAACAATTTACTTTTAATTAGTAATTTAGAATAATTACATATTTTACATGCATTCATTCATATATATATATATTCATTCATACTGAACACAGCTTTATTATTCCAGGTCATTTTCATGATAATGTTTTTATTAGTGTAGGGAAAATTTTTAGAGCTATACTTCAAACCGTTTTGGAGATATCGCGCGTGCAAGAGACGTATGTCATTTTGAGAAATGCCGTATAAAGATTTAATTGTTTTTTTTTTTAAATATAAGAAAAAAATATGAATAAAAGTAACCAAACTACTAATTATTTAACTAATTAAGTATTAAAAATAAAGTAATATGCTGAATGAATTAAAATGATAAATAGTAAATTGTTTGTGGAATACTGCAGAAAATAGGCGCATGCGTAATAAATAAATAAATAAATAAATAAATAAATAATATATTTTAGCATTTTCTGTCGCAAAATTCATTTTAAATTATATTTCGATATCTGATACAAACTCTGCAGCATAAAAATCTTGCTTTTTTTACTAAAAATATATTAATATCAATAAATCCATATCCCAAACTGCCATATGAAATAAAATTACCAGCAAATTGACTGCTTCTAAGTTTCCTATAAGATGAATTAGTACCTAGGGATACATTTATATAATCGCCTTTTGCATAGCGATTATCTTTTAACTGACTCCTTCCTCGATGCTGTTCAGTTCGCACTATTATTCATTATAAATGCTAATAAATACTAAAAATTGTAATACTACTACAAAAATAGGAAAGTATTGCTCCAGGGAGAAAAAACAAACAAAAACGTTCGTTTCCAATTAAGCATTTAATGGAAAATAAAACTGAACAGCTAAGCAATTTTGCCATCACGTTTCAGAACAGAACCAAGAATTTAAATCTGGCGAAAGTGGAAGCTAGTTAACATTTAACTAACGTTACCGGTCTCTCAGACCGCGGCTTTTTTTAGTTTTTATAGTTTAACTTGCAATTTTTAGTTTAACTACAAACACTACCGATATTTTGTTCCGTTTGGAACTTTAGTACTATCACCAGATACTTTTGAATAGGTGAATTTTAATTATAACGGTCTTGTACAAAAGTTTAGTACAAAAACACCATTCTATGAGTTAATCGTGCCTTTTATTCATCTTTCGATGGAGCGGTCTCACAGGCCGCTTCACACTAGTTATGTGACAATTTCTGTGACATCAGTTAAAGGCTAATATTTTAAAGCTTATTTATTATCATTTAATGTTTTTAATTAAAATAATTTTTACAGAGCAAAGGAATTAATATCACGTTAGTCAGAATACCATAACCTTTCCAAAGATGTAAAGAAAATGAAGGTGAGAAGGTGAAAGTGGGAAAAAAAAGAAAAAAGAAAAAAAGAAAAAACTTTAAATATTGGTAAAAAATCTCACCTTTAGTTTAGTTTTGCTCCTCGTTTGTTACTCCTGCAGCCTATCTTAACGTACATTTTATTCTGCATCCTCTCAAAGATCCCCACCCCTTCTATGTTTTCCTTTTTTTTTTCACTTATTTGGTAATAAGTGTTATTCCTCTATGTTCCTAGTTCTCACATTGCTTTATTATCCTGTAGTCAGCGCCAACCGTATGTATTAACTATATTTTGCTAAAAGTCCTTCTTTCCCATCTTGCCTTTGCAGAAAAGTCTCGTCAGTATTCTACTATCGGCCAAATTCTCCCTTTTTTACCTCCCATATTTTTGCACCTTCTCTCTCTCCCTCCCTTTCTTTTTTTTTTCTTTTTTACTTTTTTTCCAATTTATGTTTTTTTCCAATTCACAAAAAAAGTTATTGTAAAATAAGGAAAAGCAATTTTACGACTTTTTTTCCCCAAAGTTAGAAAAGTAAAATTGAATGAAATTTTTCTGGTGCAAATCTTCATTAATCGTAGGTGGGATAAAATTTATCTCACCGCTCCTTAAGCCTCTCACTGCACAACCCGAGAAATACTCGAGCATGCGTTTTTCTGTCTAATTAATACTATTTGGTTATTCCCATCAGTTATTTTTTAGCGAAAACTTTGTCTGATTTAATCAGAAAATTTTCCCCGATTACGATAGTCAAAATTTTCTGCTTTAAAGAACCGGTGAAAAGATTAAAAATTCGGTAAAAGACGCTCGTCGCGAAGAATTACTTACACAGCGAGAGGGTTAAGGGGTTAAAACGAATTTTCAAAGCAAAATCAGTTAATAGCAACGCTTTTACTTTAAACAAAATTGTACAACAGAGAACATTTATGTTCATCTGCTTTTCTGGAAGGATATTCCATGTTAAACGTCGTTCTACGTTACAAATTAAACGTATAGTTCAGTTCTAAAGAACTCGTTAAATTTTCTGACGTCAAAATATTTTTTAAAATATTTTTACAAACACTTTTAAGACCGGAGATAAATTCATTTTTAAGTGTTCAAACACTCTCAAAATCTTTTATGTATTTTCCATTTCTAAGCAACACAACCTTTTTAAGAATGCATGACTATCCAGACACTCACAAAGTTCAATAAATGTGAAACTTTGAACCACTATTTCCGAATACTAAGCTTCACATTTTTTCATGGTAGAAATACTGTGAATAAAATGCAGGAAGATTACTCTTTGATCATTGTGATTCACCGCGCACTGCAATTACATCAGTTAGAAACATATTCCATAAAGTTCTTTACTTATTTATATAAGGAGTACATTTAAAGTAGAATTTATTTCGTCAAGAAAATGTTATATCTAATTTACGATTATTTAGAAAAGGTAAGATAATAAACAATGTCAGGAGTAGGAACGATTAAATTCCGTGTACTATATAGTTAAACTTGGATAATTTGAAGTTGAAGGAACCAGAGAAGAGTTCGAAATATCCAAAAATTCCAATTACATGTATTCTATTAAAAAAGAGATAAATAAAAAAGATTAATTCTACGATGAAAGATTTAACACACAAACTTTATTTAACAATATTGCTACATTTTTTAAAATTAAATCAAACATTTTTTACTATCTTAATTATTCATCACTTAAAAAAAGGTCAGATTATTTTTGATTGCTTCTTTGAATGCAATCTTTGGGTCATAGAATATGATTCCATATTGATTCAACCTATCAATTTATACAAAAATAGGGTCTTCTGCATTATACTGACATTAAAAAAAGGGTCAAAGTTCCTGTATAAGCACCATATCTTCTGACGAAATAGGTAGGGACTTCTTTTGTATCTCTTTACGCTTCATCCGTAGAGAGTCAGTCTTCAACTTGGTTGTTCTCCGCCAGTTAAGGAATAATGGCCGCATTAGTTGCCTCGGTACACACAGCAACACTTTTGTCCACGTTGACATAGTCCTCATACAAGATTGATGGAACAGATTTTATATCTTCCTAATTATCGACAGCCAGCTCAGGATCAATTTGATCGAAGTTTTTCATTACATTTACTCCTTCCGTTTCATTATTTAAAAATCCCGCCTCATAAAAGAATTTCATAATCGTTCTCTCACCGAAATTCTCACCTACACATTCGTGAAGCATGAAGAATGTTGAGATTCTTAATGTCAAATTCATCGATGGGGGTGCCTTCAGCCTAAAAAAAAGTTTAATGTGTTTAAGGATTCCTTGGTCCATCGGCTGAATCACAGATGACATCTTAGACAGAAAAAAAATGACTTTCACATTTTGGGGATGCTGTTGTGAGTCATGCAATTTTCAATAAAAAAGATAATCTCTCGTTTTTGTTTTCCAAATTATATTTTTGATGTTTAAAAGCAATTTTTCAAATTTTTCAGAGGTCATCCATGTTATTGAATCGTAGGACACAGGCTTAGACTTTACATTTTTAACGCTTTATCATCTGCATTATGATCTACTGCAATTTTTTTCATGTAATTTTTTCCCCAGTTACTAGTAAAGAAAATTAAAAGATAAATATAAAAAAAAAATACTCACCCGTGAAAAATTTATTTCCTTACAGGTAATTAATTAAAATGGCACTTTAAAGTACCGTTAGTACACTATGATTTAAATATCGTAACAGAAAACCCACAAGGTATTTCAAATGACACCAGAATTGTGGTAAAATATTTTCGATTTAATAAGTATGTGAAATATTGCGTTTTTTCGTATTTACAATTAAATTTTTGGCAAATTAAAGTTCCAGTCATTTATTTCAACACTTTAGCATTGAAAATGCTTTGCCCCTGAAAGGGTTAAAAAACTAGTTTTTTTTTAAGGTTTCGATCAAGATAGAAGTCTTTTAGTTATGCGACGTCTATACTCCAGGGACAACATGTTCTCTCGCATCTCCATCTCCACATATGCAATATATGAATTTGTATATGTCATTTCTAGCATAGCTAAAAAGAGCCGGTGCCACAACTTTTTCGATTTCCTTCAAAAAATGATAATGAAACAGAAAAGAAATACTAGGATAATTAGCACTACACTATATTTTAGTAATTTTATTTTAAAGCAGAGGAAAACGATGGATAACTACACAGACGAAAAGTAAACAAGAGGTTTTTCTCCAACAAACAGTGTACAAACGGTACTTATAAGTACCATCGAGTAATTCAACTCTTAACTCAAATCCATTCACCGTTTACCTAAAATAGCTAGTCAAAACGTATTCTAAGATCATAATGAACACACAGAAAATCCAACACTCATCTTATTTCCTTTACTGTGTTTGCATCAATAAAAATACGAGCGTGAAAACTTTTACAAAATGTCGGCACAAAACACATCGACTGTTTCAAAGATAGCCTCCTTCCTCGCTAAAATAACAATCCTAGAACTACTCCTGCCATGTATCCGGATAAAGTGTTGTTAAAAGAGTGTTTTTGCAAAGTACCATTAAATATTAGTAATATTCACTATGGGTTGAAAGTTTAAAGGGAGTGGTACTTATAAGCACCGTCAGTAGATAAAGGGTTAAAGCAACGTGTATTGCCGATTTGTCAATCATTAATAATGGCAGCTTTTCGGACCAGTCCATATTTGCTCCAACAAGTAACGTTACTCGCTCTTTACTTAGTTTTCAGCTGAATGCTTCCCCCTTTGAAAGCAAGAGTTTTATTTGGAATGCACTTATAAAAAGTCCAGTCTGGTCGACATTAAAATATTTTTTGGTTCCTTATCTTGAAAATTTTCTTTTAAATGTTTTTCCGATTAATCAGTTCCTTAAATATTCCCTGCAGCACTTTCAACACTCACTGCTTTGGAAGAAATATCGTTTTCATCATTGAAACCGTTCAGTCAATCTTTGCTGGCTTTGAAATCTTGAGCCTAATGAAGCAGTAAACTGTTCAGTTTTGGCTCTTAAATTAGGGCTACTAATTGGAATGTTCTTATATCATGCTTGTTTAACCCTTTCAGGGGCAAGGTACTTGTATTCGTAAAATGTTGAAATAATTGAATAACACCAGTATTAACAAGAAAATTTATTTGTAAACTACTAAAAGTACATTTTCGTGTAATTAATAAAAGTGTAATTTTCATGCAAAAATTCGGGTGCCAATGTGGTAATAAGGGATTAAAATTATGTGTTGCCATAGCCGTATCACCGCCCCTCAAGTGGTTAAACCACTTAAGACCGAAACCGTCCACATCTGAGTTGTCAGGTCCTCGCGTTCTTTTTCTGTTTTTCAAATGCCATTTTCGATGCTCAAAATTTAACCTTTGTTCTTGAAATATGATGATAATATGTTGAATGGAATTCCAAATTTCCAAATTTCTTGGCGATTTCCGATTTCTTTTCAATGCATTCTCCACTTCATTAATCACTGCTACTTTTTGAGCTAATGTTAAAGACTTATAAGGAATTTTAGTTTTTGACAATGCCATTGTAAGAGCATAGCAACAATGCTTAAAGCACAAACACAAAAACTTATAGCTGCATTAAATAATTAACGCTCGTGAAAGCACACGCGACATTCAGACCGAAAGAAATCTAGATGCACTTCTGGAGAAAAAAAGGGAAGAAAGTATATATTGTGAGAATCTCCAATTGTAACCCCTAAGCTTCGATGCTTTCAACCCGCAATGAAATAGATTCGACAAAGGGGTGTGGCCAAGTCTTGGAATTTTGCCACCAGATTTTGCTTGGGTTAGAAAATGCCTTGGAAATCCCCACATAGTGACATTCTAAACATTCGCCTTTCTTTTCCTTAGAAAAACCGTTAAAATAAACTGTTAAAATATATTGGAACTTAGTTGAAAAAAGTCCCTGGAACAATATTTACCTCAAAATTTTAAAGGTAATCGTCAGAAAAATTCGAATTATCGAAAATAAATTCGAAATATCCACTTTTTTTTATATTATTTTAATACAGAATTCTAGAGACCGAGCAAAAGATTCGAATTATCCAGAATTTCGAAATAAACAATTTCGAACTATCCAAGTTTCACTGTATTTCATTCTACGTTTCTCAGTTCGAAAAATTATGGACAAAAGTTCTATAATCAGGGAAACGGATTATGAAAGACTAACCTGTGTAGAAGGATTCTGCTGAAAGGATTTCAATGAAACTTGCACTGTTAGAATATATTTTCAATGAAAGTTTAGTATATAACACATCATTCTGCATTATTTGGATATAGTATGAAGGGGGAAGATCTATAGTCAGGTGAAGCAGGTTTCGTGTGCTTCAAGGATTTTTAAGGAGTTTTTTGCAGAATTTTTGTAAAGTAATATTTGCCGTATTGAAAGAAGAATAATTCTATCTTAAGATATTGCGACCAGTAGTTTACGAAATTTCTGGTGCTAAAACAACTAAAAATCCCCTGAATCCCTTGATGCGCACGAACACCGTGAAACGCATTTATTAACACGTTCACGCCGGTGCGGTGGGTCACACTCGACTGTCTCAGAGTTGTCAAGTCTCCGGCTTTTTGCGCACCACTATTATTTTAGAGAAAATGTTGTTCCTTTAAATCGCCCAATTGTTGTAATTAAATAAAACAGCATTTTCTGTATTAAAATACTGGTATCCAAAAGGCTGGAGACTTGCCAGCTCTGAGAAAGTCGAGTGTGACCCACCGCGCCGGCGTGAACGTGTTAACACTAGAACGCCCGGAAGGAGTCGATTCGACTCCGACCATATGATTAAATGTCAATTCGAACCCGAAATTCTTTCACAAAATAAGTTACATTTTATAAACGTATGTTTACGTTAAATAAATCAGTCAAATAATTTTAAATAAAAATTCTGGTGTGAAATATTTGTATGAAACTTGAGTAAAATTTCCGGGCGTTCTAGTGTTAAAGATTAGTCGTTCAAAATAGATCTACTGGGCGAATTTTGATGAGACTTGCATTATTAATTAGATATTTCATTCAAGTTTGGGTTTAATTGAGGGCCCTGATACTACCGAACGACTCCTGCTGCGTCGAGCTTATTATTAGTATACTAACGCATAGACTAATAATAAGCTCGACGTAGCAGTGGTTTGTCGGAAGCTTCAGGGAATTTAAAAGGGAAATTGCACAAATTAAGGACACAGAGAAGTGGGAAGTGAGGGCTTGGGGCCCTGAAGCTACCGAACGACTCCTGCTGCGTCAAGCTTATTATCAGTATACTAACACATAGACTAATAATAAGCTCGACGTAGTAGTGGTAGACAGATAGATAGAGAGATAGAGAGATAGATAGATAGTTAGATAAAGCTTTTTACTGAGGGTGGTTTTGGGTTCTAGGGGTCATGATCGGTGTAGATCTGCAAAAATTTTTCAGAAATTCCAACATAGGAACGATCCCAATAGGTAGTATTTCATACGAAATCTACCTAATATCTGGTTAATAGTTCAAGAAATGAAATACATGATTAATTTAATTTAATCATTATTAAATAATTTTGCAATATACTTACATGACGGTATGTGATAACTGTAGTGGTCATAAAAATAATATTATTAAAAATATAGGAAGGAAGGGAGAGCAAGATTAGAGAAATATTTAACATTTTTGTTTGTAAGTAATATAAGTAATTTTTTCAAAATTTGTCGAATGTTGTGTGGCTTTCATCTACCTTTGCCTGTAGTTTGGGTAGTATTTAGCAAGTGCATTATTGCGCAAGTGTAATAACTGGTAACTATTCAAGCATTTTTCTCTTCTTTTCTTCTCTTAATTAAGGTAACTTTTTTTTGTTTTATTTTAACGTGATTTCAAAGTTGAAAAAGGCTCAATTAATACCGGCTAATAATTACCTTCCTACTTATCCTGTCTCTTGTTTTACAGTCTCTCCCCCCCCCCTTCCCACCCCGCCGTGGTTTCGATTGCTGATTTTGGGCTTACCGGCAATAAACGGTGTCGAATTTCTAACTACTGTTTTTTACTATGTTTAAAAATTTATATGGATATGTTACCTTAAAAAATTAAATTAAATTAAATTAATTAAAATAAATAAATAAATTCAATGTGTCAGTTTCAAAGTGCTTTTTTCTGATTTTTACGGCGGATAACTTTACACTGTACGCACGATATTCCAAGTTAATTTCATGGTATTCACATAACTTTATCTTAAATTAGATATTTATCTGGGCTAATTTGAACTAGACCACTTGTAATCGGTTGACTAGGTTTAGAACAATTTACTTTTAATTAGTAATTTAGAATAATTACATATTTTACATGCATTCATTCATATATATATATATTCATTCATACTGAACACAGCTTTATTATTCCAGGTCATTTTCATGATAATGTTTTTATTAGTGTAGGGAAAATTTTTAGAGCTATACTTCAAACCGTTTTGGAGATATCGCGCGTGCAAGAGACGTATGTCATTTTGAGAAATGCCGTATAAAGATTTAATTGTTTTTTTTTTAAATATAAGAAAAAAATATGAATAAAAGTAACCAAACTACTAATTATTTAACTAATTAAGTATTAAAAATAAAGTAATATGCTGAATGAATTAAAATGATAAATAGTAAATTGTTTGTGGAATACTGCAGAAAATAGGCGCATGCGTAATAAATAAATAAATAATATATTTTAGCATTTTCTGTCGCAAAATTCATTTTAAATTATATTTCGATATCTGATACAAACTCTGCAGCATAAAAATCTTGCTTTTTTTACTAAAAATATATTAATATCAATAAATCCATATCCCAAACTGCCATATGAAATAAAATTACCAGCAAATTGACTGCTTCTAAGTTTCCTATAAGATGAATTAGTACCTAGGGATACATTTCTATAATCGCCTTTTGCATAGCGATTATCTTTTAACTGACTCCTTCCTCGATGCTGTTCAGTTCGCACTATTATTCATTATAAATGCTAATAAATACTAAAAATTGTAATACTACTACAAAATTAGGAAAGTATTGCTCCAGGGAGAAAAAACAAACAAAAACGTCCGTTTCCAATTAAGCATTTAATGGAAAATAAAACTGAACAGCTAAGCAATTTTGCCATCACGTTTCAGAACAGAACCAAGAATTTAAATCTGGCGAAAGTGGAAGCTAGTTAACATTTAACTAACGTTACCGGTCTCTCAGACCGCGGCTTTTTTTAGTTTTTATAGTTTAACTTGCAATTTTTAGTTTAACTACAAACACTACCGATATTTTGTTCCGTTTGGAACTTTAGTACTATCACCAGATACTTTTGAATAGGTGAATTTTAATTATAACGGTCTTGTACAAAAGTTTAGTACAAAACCACCATTCTATGAGTTAATCGTGCCTTTTATTCATCTTTCGATGGAGCGGTCTCACAGGCCGCTTCACACTAGTTATGTGACAATTTCTGTGACATCAGTTAAAGGCTAATATTTTAAAGCTTATTTATTATCATTTAATGTTTTTAATTAAAATAATTTTTACAGAGCAAAGGAATTAATATCACGTTAGTCAGAATACAATAACCTTTCCAAAGATGTAAAGAAAATGAAGGTGAGAAGGTGAAAGTGGGAAAAAAAAGAAAAAAGAAAAAAAGAAAAAACTTTAAATATTGGTAAAAAATCTCACCTTTAGTTTAGTTTTGCTCCTCGTTTGTTACTCCTGCAGCCTATCTTAACGTACATTTTATTCTGCATCCTCTCAAAGATCCCCACCCCTTCTATGTTTTCCTTTTTTTTTTCACTTATTTGGTAATAAGTGTTATTCCTCTATGTTCCTAGTTCTCACATTGCTTTATTATCCTGTAGTCAGCGCCAACCGTATGTATTAACTATATTTTGCTAAAAGTCCTTCTTTCCCATCTTGCCTTTGCAGAAAAGTCTCGTCAGTATTCTACTATCGGCCAAATTCTCCCTTTTTTACCTCCCATATTTTTGCACCTTCTCTCTCTCCCTCCCTTTCTTTTTTTTTTCTTTTTTACTTTTTTTCCAATTTATGTTTTTTTCCAATTCACAAAAAAAGTTATTGTAAAATAAGGAAAAGCAATTTTACGACTTTTTTTCCCCAAAGTTAGAAAAGTAAAATTGAATGAAATTTTTCTGGTGCAAATCTTCATTAATCGTAGGTGGGATAAAATTTATCTCACCGCTCCTTAAGCCTCTCACTGCACAACCCGAGAAATACTCGAGCATGCGTTTTTCTGTCTAATTAATACTATTTGGTTATTCCCATCAGTTATTTTTTAGCGAAAACTTTGTCTGATTTAATCAGAAAATTTTCCCCGATTACGATAGTCAAAATTTTCTGCTTTAAAGAACCGGTGAAAAGATTAAAAATTCGGTAAAAGACGCTCGTCGCGAAGAATTACTTACACAGCGAGAGGGTTAAGGGGTTAAAACGAATTTTCAAAGCAAAATCAGTTAATAGCAACGCTTTTACTTTAAACAAAATTGTACAACAGAGAACATTTATGTTCATCTGCTTTTCTGGAAGGATATTCCATGTTAAACGTCGTTCTACGTTACAAATTAAACGTATAGTTCAGTTCTAAAGAACTCGTTAAATTTTCTGACGTCAAAATATTTTTTAAAATATTTTTACAAACACTTTTAAGACCGGAGATAAATTCATTTTTAAGTGTTCAAACACTCTCAAAATCTTTTATGTATTTTCCATTTCTAAGCAACACAACCTTTTTAAGAATGCATGACTATCCAGACACTCACAAAGTTCAATAAATGTGAAACTTTGAACCACTATTTCCGAATACTAAGCTTCACATTTTTTCATGGTAGAAATACTGTGAATAAAATGCAGGAAGATTACTCTTTGATCATTGTGATTCACCGCGCACTGCAATTACATCAGTTAGAAACATATTCCATAAAGTTCTTTACTTATTTATATAAGGAGTACATTTAAAGTAGAATTTATTTCGTCAAGAAAATGTTATATCTAATTTACGATTATTTAGAAAAGGTAAGATAATAAACAATGTCAGGAGTAGGAACGATTAAATTCCGTGTACTATATAGTTAAACTTGGATAATTTGAAGTTGAAGGAACCAGAGAAGAGTTCGAAATATCCAAAAATTCCAATTACATGTATTCTATTAAAAAAGAGATAAATAAAAAAGATTAATTCTACGATGAAAGATTTAACACACAAACTTTATTTAACAATATTGCTACATTTTTTAAAATTAAATCAAACATTTTTTACTATCTTAATTATTCATCACTTAAAAAAAGGTCAGATTATTTTTGATTGCTTCTTTGAATGCAATCTTTGGGTCATAGAATATGATTCCATATTGATTCAACCTATCAATTTATACAAAAATAGGGTCTTCTGCATTATACTGACATTAAAAAAAGGGTCAAAGTTCCTGTATATGCACCATATCTTCTGACGAAATAGGTAGGGACTTCTTTTGTATCTCTTTATGCTTCATCCGTAGAGAGTCAGTCTTCAACTTGGTTGTTCTCCGCCAGTTAAGGAATAATGGCCGCATTAGTTGCCTCGGTACACACAGCAACACTTTTGTCCACGTTGACATAGTCCTCATACAAGATTGATGGAACAGATTTTATATCTTCCTAATTATCGACAGCCAGCTCAGGATCAATTTGATCGAAGTTTTTCATTACATTTACTCCTTCCGTTTCATTATTTAAAAATCCCGCCTCATAAAAGAATTTCATAATCGTTCTCTCACCGAAATTCTCACCTACACATTCGTGAAGCATGAAGAATGTTGAGATTCTTAATGTCAAATTCATCGATGGGGGTGCCTTCAGCCTGAAAAAAAGTTTAATGTGTTTAAGGATTCCTTGGTCCATCGGCTGAATCACAGATGACATCTTAGACAGAAAAAAAATGACTTTCACATTTTGGGGATGCTGTTGTGAGTCATGCAATTTTCAATAAAAAAGATAATCTCTCGTTTTTGTTTTCCAAATTATATTTTTGATGTTTAAAAGCAATTTTTCAAATTTTTCAGAGGTCATCCATGTTATTGAATCGTAGGACACAGGCTTAGACTTTACATTTTTAACGCTTTATCATCTGCATTATGATCTACTGCAATTTTTTTCATGTAATTTTTTCCCCAGTTACTAGTAAAGAAAATTAAAAGATAAATATAAAAAAAAAATACTCACCCGTGAAAAATTTATTTCCTTACAGGTAATTAATTAAAATGGCACTTTAAAGTACCGTTAGTACACTATGATTTAAATATCGTAACAGAAAACCCACAAGGTATTTCAAATGACACCAGAATTGTGGTAAAATATTTTCGATTTAATAAGTATGTGAAATATTGCGTTTTTTCGTATTTACAATTAAATTTTTGGCAAATTAAAGTTCCAGTCATTTATTTCAACACTTTAGCATTGAAAATGCTTTGCCCCTGAAAGGGTTAAAAAACTAGTTTTTTTTTTAAGGTTTCGATCAAGATAGAAGTCTTTTAGTTATGCGACGTCTATACTCCAGGGACAACATGTTCTCTCGCATCTCCATCTCCACATATGCAATATATGAATTTGTATATGTCATTTCTAGCATAGCTAAAAAGAGCCGGTGCCACAACTTTTTCGATTTCCTTCAAAAAATGATAATGAAACAGAAAAGAAATACTAGGATAATTAGCACTACACTATATTTTAGTAATTTTATTTTAAAGCAGAGGAAAACGATGGATAACTACACAGACGAAAAGTAAACAAGAGGTTTTTTCTCCAACAAACAGTGTACAAACGGTACTTATAAGTACCATCGAGTAATTCAACTCTTAACTCAAATCCATTCACCGTTTACCTAAAATAGCTAGTCAAAACGTATTCTAAGATCATAATGAACACACAGAAAATCCAACACTCATCTTATTTCCTTTACTGTGTTTGCATCAATAAAAATACGAGCGTGAAAATTTTTACAAAATGTCGGCACAAAACACATCGACTGTTTCAAAGATAGCCTCCTTCCTCGCTAAAATAACAATCCTAGAACTACTCCTGCCATGTATCCGGATAAAGTGTTGTTAAAAGAGTGTTTTTGCAAAGTACCATTAAATATTAGTAATATTCACTATGGGTTGAAAGTTTAAAGGGAGTGGTACTTATAAGCACCGTCAGTAGATAAAGGGTTAAAGCAACGTGTATTGCCGATTTGTCAATCATTAATAATGGCAGCTTTTCGGACCAGTCCATATTTGCTCCAACAAGTAACGTTACTCGCTCTTTACTTAGTTTTCAGCTGAATGCTTCCCCCTTTGAAAGCAAGAGTTTTATTTGGAATGCACTTATAAAAAGTCCAGTCTGGTCGACATTAAAATATTTTTTGGTTCCTTATCTTGAAAATTTTCTTTTAAATGTTTTTCCGATTAATCAGTTCCTTAAATATTCCCTGCAGCACTTTCAACACTCACTGCTTTGGAAGAAATATCGTTTTCATCATTGAAACCGTTCAGTCAATCTTTGCTGGCTTTGAAATCTTGAGCCTAATGAAGCAGTAAACTGTTCAGTTTTGGCTCTTAAATTAGGGCTACTAATTGGAATGTTCTTATATCATGCTTGTTTAACCCTTTCAGGGGCAAGGTACTTGTATTCGTAAAATGTTGAAATAATTGAATAACACCAGTATTAACAAGAAAATTTATTTGTAAACTACTAAAAGTACATTTTCGTGTAATTAATAAAAGTGTAATTTTCATGCAAAAATTCGGGTGCCAATGTGGTAATAAGGGATTAAAATTATGTGTTGCCATAGCCGTATCACCGCCCCTCAAGTGGTTAAACCACTTAAGACCGCAACCGTCCACATCTGAGTTGTCAGGTCCTCGCGTTCTTTTTCTGTTTTTCAAATGCCATTTTCGATGCTCAAAATTTAACCTTTGTTCTTGAAGTATGATGATAATATGTTGAATGGAATTCCAAATTTCCAAATTTCTTGGCGATTTCCGATTTCTTTTCAATGCATTCTCCACTTCATTAATCACTGCTACTTTTTGAGCTAATGTTAAAGACTTATAAGGAATTTTAGTTTTTGACAATGCCATTGTAAGAGCATAGCAACAATGCTTAAAGCACAAACACAAAAACTTATAGCTGCATTAAATAATTAACGCTCGTGAAAGCACACGCGACATTCAGACCGAAAGAAATCTAGATGCACTTCTGGAGAAAAAAAGGGAAGAAAGTATATATTGTGAGAATCTCCAATTGTAACCCCTAAGCTTCGATGCTTTCAACCCGCAATGAAATAGATTCGACAAAGGGGTGTGGCCAAGTCTTGGAATTTTGCCACCAGATTTTGCTTGGGTTAGAAAATGCCTTGGAAATCCCCACATAGTGACATTCTAAACATTCGCCTTTCTTTTCCTTAGAAAAACCGTTAAAATAAACTGTTAAAATATATTGGAACTTAGTTGAAAAAAGTCCCTGGAACAATATTTACCTCAAAATTTTAAAGGTAATCGTCAGAAAAATTCGAATTATCGAAAATAAATTCGAAATATCCACTTTTTTTTATATTATTTTAATACAGAATTCTAGAGACCGAGCAAAAGATTCGAATTATCCAGAATTTCGAAACAAACAATTTCGAACTATCCAAGTTTCACTGTATTTCATTCTACGTTTCTCAGTTTGAAAAATTATGGACAAAAGTTCTATAATCAGGGAAACGGATTATGAAAGACTAACCTGTGTAGAAGGATTCTGCTGAAAGGATTTCAATGAAACTTGCACTGTTAGAATATATTTTCAATGAAAGTTTAGTATATAACACATCATTCTGCATTATTTGGATATAGTATGAAGGGGGAAGATCTATAGTCAGGTGAAGCAGGTTTCGTGTGCTTCAAGGATTTTTAAGGAGTTTTTTGCAGAATTTTTGTAAAGTAATATTTGCCGTATTGAAAGAAGAATAATTCTATCTTAAGATATTGCGACCAGTAGTTTACGAAATTTCTGGTGCTAAAACAACTAAAAATCCCCTGAATCCCTTGATGCGCACGAACACCGTGAAACGCATTTATTAACACGTTCACGCCGGTGCGGTGGGTCACACTCGACTGTCTCAGAGTTGTCAAGTCTCCGGCTTTTTGCGCACCACTATTATTTTAGAGAAAATGTTGTTCCTTTAAATCGCCCAATTGTTGTAATTAAATAAAACAGCATTTTCTGTATTAAAATACTGGTATCCAAAAGGCTGGAGACTTGCCAGCTCTGAGAAAGTCGAGTGTGACCCACCGCGCCGGCGTGAACGTGTTAACACTAGAACGCCCGGAAGGAGTCGATTCGACTCCGACCATATGATTAAATGTCAATTCGAACCCGAAATTCTTTCACAAAATAAGTTACATTTTATAAACGTATGTTTACGTTAAATAAATCAGTCAAATAATTTTAAATAAAAATTCTGGTGTGAAATATTTGTATGAAACTTGAGTAAAATTTCCGGGCGTTCTAGTGTTAAAGATTAGTCGTTCAAAATAGATCTACTGGGCGAATTTTGATGAGACTTGCATTATTAATTAGATATTTCATTCAAGTTTGGGTTTAATTGAGGGCCCTGATACTACCGAACGACTCCTGCTGCGTCGAGCTTATTATTAGTATACTAACGCATAGACTAATAATAAGCTCGACGTAGCAGTGGTTTGTCGGAAGCTTCAGGGAATTTAAAAAGGAAATTGCACAAATTAAGGACACAGAGAAGCGGGAAGTGAGGGCTTGGGGCCCTGAAGCTACCGAACGACTCCTGCTGCGCCAAGCTTATTATCAGTATACTAACACATAGACTAATAATAAGCTCGACGTAGTAGTGGAAGACAGATAGATAGATAGAGAGAGAGATAGATAGATAGTTAGATAAAGTTTTTTACTGAGGGTGGTTTTGGGTTCTAGGGGTCATGATCGGTGTAGATCTGCAAAAATTTTTCAGAAATTCCAACATAGGAACGATCCCAATAGGTAGTATTTCATGCGAAATCTACCTAATATCTGGTTAATAGTTCAAGAAATGAAATACATGATTAATTTAATTTAATCATTATTATATAATTTTGCAATATACTTACATGACGGTATGTGATAACTGTAGTGGTCATAAAAATAATATTATTAAAAATATGGGAAGGAAGAGAGAGCAAGAGGAGAGAAATATTTAACATTTTTGTTTGTAAGTAATATAAGTAATTTTTTCAAAATTTTCCGAATGTTGTGTGGCTGTCATCTACCTTAGCCTGTAGTTTGGGTAGTATTTAGCAAGTGCATTATTGCGCAAGTGTAATAACTGGTAACTATTCAAGCATTTTTCTCTTATTTTCTTCTCTTAATTAAGGTAACTTTTTTTTTGTTTTATTTTAACGTGATTTCAAAGTTGAAAAAGACTCAGTTAATACCGGCTAATAATTACCTTCATACTTATCTCGTCTCTTGTTTTACAGTCTCTCCCGCCCCGCCGTGGTTTCGATTGCTGATTTTGGGCTTACCGGCAATAAACGGTGTCGAATTTCTAACTACTGTTTTTTACTATGTTTAAAAATTTATATGGATATGTTACCTTAAAAAATTAAATTAAATTAAATTAATTAAAATAAATAAATAAATTCAATGTGTCAGTTTCAAAGTGCTTTTTCTGATTTTTACGGCGGATAACTTTACACTGTACGCACGATATTCCAAGTTAATTTCATGGTATTCACATAACTTTATCTTAAATTAGATATTTATCTGGGCTAATTTGAACTAGACCACTTGTAATCGGTTGACTAGGCTTAGAACAATTTACTTTTAATTAGTAATTTAGAATAATTACATATTTTACATGCATTCATTCTTGTATATATATATATATATATATATATATATTCATACTGAACACAGCTTTATTATTCCAGGTAATTTTCATGATAATGTTTTTATTAGTATAGGGAAAATTTTTAGAGCTATACTTCAAACCGTTTTGGAGATATCGCGCGCGCAAGAGACGTATGTCATTTTGAGAAATGCCGTATAAAGATTTAATTATTTTTTTTTTTTTTATATAAGAAAAAAATATGAATAAAAGTAACCAAACTACTAATTATTTAAGTAATTAAGTATTAAAAATAAAGTAATATGCTGAATGAATTAAAATGATAAATATTAAATTGTTTGTGGAATACTGCAGAAAATAGGCGCATGCGTAATAAATAAATAAATAAATAAATAATGTATTTTAGCATTTTCTGTCGCAAAATTCATTTTAAATTATATTTCGATATCTGATACAAACTCTGCAGCATAAAAATCTTGCTTTTTTACTAAAAATACATTAATATCAATAAATCCATATCCTAAACTGCCATTTGAAATAAAATTACCAGCAAATTGACTGCTTCTAAGTTTCCCATAAGATGAATTAGTACCTAGGGATACATTTCTATCATCGCCTTTTGCATAGCGATTATCTTTTAACTGACTCCTTCCTCGATGCTGTTCAGTTTGCACTATTATTCATTATAAATGCTAATAAATACTAAAAATTGTAATACTACTACAAAATTAGGAAAGTATTGCTCCAGGGAGAAAAAACAAACAAAAACGTTCGTTTCCAATTAAGCATTTAATGGAAAATAAAACTGAACAGCTAAGCAATTTTGCCATCACGTTTCAGAACAAAACCAAGCAATTAAATTTGGCGAAAGTGGAAGCTAGTTAACATTTAACTAACGTTACCGGTCTCTCAGACCGCGGCTTTTTTTAGTTTTTATAGTTTAACTTGCAATTTTTAGTTTAACTACAAACACTACCGATATTTTGTTCCGTTTGGAACTTTAGTACTATCACCAGATACTTTTGAATAGGTGAATTTTAATTATAACGGTCTTGTACAAAAGTTTAGTACAAAAACACCATTCTATGAGTTAATCGTGCCTTTTATTCATCTTTCGATGGAGCGGTCTCACAGGCCGCTTCACACTAGTTATGTGACAATTTCTGTGACATCAGTTAAAGGCTAATATTTTAAAGCTTATTTACTATCATTTAATGTTTTTAATTAAAATAATTTTCACAGAGCAAAGGAATTAATATCACGTTAGTCTGAATACAATAACCTTTCCAAAGATGTAAAGAAAATGAAGGTGAGAAGGTGAAAGTGGGAAAAAAAAGAAAAAAAGAAAAAATTTTAAATATTGGTAAAAAATCTCACCTTTAGTTTAGTTTTGCTCCTCGTTTGTTACTCCTGCAGCCTATCTTAACGTACATTTTATTCTGCATCCTCTCAAAGATCCCCACCCCTTCTATGTTTTCCTTTTTTTTTCCCTTATTTGGTAATAAGTGTTATTCCTCTATGTTCCTAGTTCTCACATTGCTTTATTATCCTGTAGCCAGCGCCAACCGTATGTATTAACTATATTTTGCTAAAAGTCCTTCTTTCCCATCTTGCCTTTGCAGAAAAGTCTCGTCAGTATTCTGCTATCGGCCAAATTCTCCCTTTTTTACCTCCCACATTTTTGCACCTTCTCTCTCTCCCTCCCTTTCTTTTTTTTCCCTTTTACTTTTTTCCAATTTATGTTTTTTCCAATTCACAAAAAAAGTTATTGTAAAATAAGGAAAAGCAATTTTACGACATTTTTTCCCCAAAGTTAGAAAAGTAAAATTGAATGAATTTTTTCTGGTGCAAATATACATTAATCGTAGGTGGGATAAAATTTATCTCACCGCTCCTTAACCCTCTCACTGCACAACCCGAGAAATACTCGAGCATGCGTTTTTCTGTCTAATTAATACTATTCGGTTATTCCCATCAGTTATTTTTTAGCGAAAACTTTGTCTGATTTAATCAGAAAATTTTCCCCGATTACGATAGTCAAAATTTTCTGCTTTAAAGAAACGGTGATAAGATTAAAAATTCTGTAAAAGACGCTCGTCGCGAAGAATTACTTACACAGCGAGAGGGTTAAGGGGTTAAAACGAATTTTCAAAGTAAAATCAGTTAATAGTAACGCTTTTACTTTAAACAAAATTGTACAACAGAGAACATTTATGTTCATCTGCTTTTCTGGAAGGATATTCCATGTTAAACGTTGTCTACGTTACAAATTTAAATGTATACTTCAGTTCTAAAGAACTCGTTAAATTTTCTGACGTCAAAATATTTTTAAAAATATTTTTACAAACACTTTTAAGACCGGAGATAAATTCATTTTTAAGTGTTCAAACACTCTCAAAATCGTTTATGTATTTTCCATTTCTAAGCAACACAACCTTTTTAAGAATGCATGACTATCCAGACACTCACAAAGTTCAATAAATGTGAAACTTTGAACCACTATTTCCGAATACTAAGCTTCACATTTTTTCATGGTAGAAATACTGTGAATAAAATGCCGGAAGATTACTCTTTGATCATTGTGATTCAGTGCGCACTGCAGTTACATCAGTTAGAAGCATACTCCATAAAGTTCTTTACATATTTATATAAGGAGTACATTTAAAGTAGAATTTATTTCGTCAAGAAAATGTTATATATAATTTACGATTATTTAGAAAAGGTAAGATAAAAAACAATGTCAGGAGTAGGAACGATTAAATTCCGTGTACTATACAGTTAAACTTGGATAATTTAAAGTTGAAGGAACCAGAGAAAAGTTCGAAATATCCAAAAATTCCAATAACATGTATTCTATTAAAAAAGAGATAAATAAAAAAGATTAATTCTACGATGAAAGATTTAACACACAAACTTTATTTAACAATATTGCTACATTTTTTAAAATTAAATCAAACATTTTTTACTATCTTAATTATTCATCACTTAAAAAAAGTCAGATTATTTTTGATTGCTTCTTTGAATGCAATCTTTGGGTCATAGCATATGATTCCATATTGATTCAACCTATCAATTTATACAAAAATAGGGTCTTCTGCATTATACTGACATTAAAAAAAGGGTCAAAGTTCCTGTATATGCACCATATCTTCTGACGAAATAGGTAGGGACTTCTCTTGTATTTCTTTACGCTTCATCCGTAGAGAGTCAGTCTTCAACTTGGTTGTTCTCCGCCAGTTAAGGAATAATGGCCGCATTAGTTGCCTCGGTACACACAGCAACACTTTTGTCCACGTTGACATAGTTCACATACAAGATTGATGGAACAGATTTTATATCTTCCCAATTATCGACAGCCAGTTCAGGATCAATTTGATCGAAGTTTTTCATTACATTTACTCCTTCCGTTTCATTATTTAAAAATCCCGCCTCATAAAAGAATTTCATAATCGTTCTTTCACCGAAATTCTCACCTACACATTCGTGAAGCATGAAGAATGTTGAGATTCTTAATGTCAAATTCATCGATGAGGGTGCCTTCAGCCTGAAAAAAAGTTTAATGTGTTTAAGGATTCCTTGGTGCATCGGCTGAATCACAAATGACATGTTAGACAGAAAAAAAATGACTTTCACATTTTGGGGATGCTGTTGTGAGTCATGCAATTTTCAATAAAAAAGACAATCTCTCGTTTTTGTTTTCCAAATTATATTGTTGATGTTTAAAAGCAATTTTTCAAAACTTTCAGAGGTCATCCATGTTATTGAATCGTAGGACACAGGCTTAGACTTTACATTTTTAACGCTTTATCATCTGCATTATGATCTACTGCAATTTTTTTCCTGTAATTTTTTCCCCAGTTACTAGTAAAGAAAATTAAAATATAAATATAAAAAAAATACTCACCCGTGAAAAATTTATTTCCTTACAGATAATTAATTAAAATGGTACTTTAAAGTACCGTTAGTACACTATGATTTAAATATCGTAACAGAAAACCCACAAGGTATTTCAAATGGCACCAGAATTGTGGTAAAATATTTTCGATTTAGTAAGTATGTGAAATATTGCGGTTTTTCGTATTTACAATTAAATTTTTGGCAAATTAAAGTTCCAGTCATTTATTTCAACACTTTAGCATTGAAAATGCTTTGCCCCTGAAAGAGTTAAAAAACTAGTTTTTTTTAAGGTTTCGATCTCGATAGCAGTCTTTTAGTTATGCGACGTCTATACTCCAGGGACAACATGCTCTCACGCATCTCCATCTCCACATATGCAATATATGAATTTGTATATGTCATCTCTAGCATAGCTAAAAAGAGCCGGTGCCACAACTTTTTCGATTTCCTTCAAAAAATGATAATGAAACAGAAAAGAAATACTAGAATAATTAGCACTACACTATATTTTAGTAATTTTATTTTAAAGCAGAGGAAAACGGTTGATAACTACACAGACGAAAAGTAAACAAGAGGTTTTTCTCCAACAAACAGTGTACAAACGGTACTTATAAGTACCATCGAGTAATTCAACTCTTAACTCAAATCCATTCACCGTTCACCTAAAATAGCTAGTCAAAACGTATTCTAAGATCATAATGAACACACAAAAAATCCAACACTCATCTTATATCCTTTACTATGTTTGCATCAATAAAAATACGAGCGTGACAATCTTTACAAAATGTCGGCACAAAACACATCGACTGTTTCAAAGATAGCCTCCTTCCTCGCTAAAATAACAATCCTAGATCTACTCCTGCCATGTATCCGGATAAAGTGTTGTTAAAAGAGTGTTTTTGCAAAGTACCATTAAATATTAGTAATATTCACTATGGGTTGAAAGTTTAAAGGGAGTGGTACTTATAAGCACCGTCAGTAGATAAAGGGTTAAAGCAACGTGTATTGCCCGATTTGTCAATCATTAATAATGGCAGCTTTTCGGACCAGTCCATATTTGCTCCAACAAGTAACGTTACTCGCTCTTTACTTAGTTTGCAGCTGAATGCTTCCCCCTTTGAAAGCAAGAGTTTTATTTGGAATGCACTTATAAAAAGTCCAGTCTGGTAGACATTAAAATATTTTTTTTTTCCTTTTCTTGAAAAATTTCTTTTAAATGTTTTTCCGATTCATCAGTTCCTTAAATATTCCCTGGAGCACTTTCAACACTCACTGCTTTGGAAGAAATATCGTTTTCATCATTGAAACCATTCAGTCAATCTTTGCTGGCTTTGAAATCTTGAGCCTAATGAAGCAGTAAACTGTTCAGTTTCTGCTCTTAAATTAGGGCTACTAATTGGAATGTTCTTATATCATGCTTGTTTAACCCTTTCAGGGGCAAGGTACTTGTATTCGTAAAATGTTGAAATAATTGAATGACACCAGTATTAACAAGAAAATTTATTTGTAAACTACTAAAAGTACATTTTCGTGTAATTAATAAAAGTGTAATTTTCATGCAAAAATTCGGGTGCCAATGTGGTAATAAGGGATTAAAATTATGTGTTGCCATAGCCGTATCACCGCCCCTCAAGTGGTTAAACCACTTAAGACCGCAACCGTCCACATCTGAGTTGTCAGGTCCTCGCGTTCTTTTTCTGTTTTTCAAATGCCATTTTCGATGCTCAAAATTTAATCTTTGTTCTTGAAATATGACGATAATATGTTGAATGGAATTCCAAATTTCCAAATTTC
The DNA here is from genome assembly GCA_963932465.1 of Maratus speciosus. NCBI lineage: Eukaryota > Metazoa > Arthropoda > Arachnida > Araneae > Salticidae > Maratus > Maratus speciosus. The sequence continues at coordinate 268,820,902 of OZ010796.1, read as the reverse complement.
TTGGCGATTTCCGATTTCTTTTCAATGCATTCTCCACTTCATTAATCACTGCTACCTTTTGAGCTAATGTTAAACTCTTATAAGGAATTTTAGTTTTTGACAATGCCATTGTAAGAGCATAGCAACAATGCTTAAAGCACAAACACAAAATTTTATAGCTGCATTAAATAATTAACGCTCGTGAAAGCACACGCGACATTCAGACTGAAAGAAATCTAGATGCACTTCTGGAGAAAAAAAGGGAAGAAAGTATATATTGTGAGAATCTCCAATTGTAACCCCTAAGCTTCGATGCTTTCAACCCGCAATGAAATAGATTCGACAAAGGGGTGTGGCCAAGTCTTGGAATTTTGCCACCAGATTTTGCTTGGGTTAGAAAATGCCCTGGAAATCCCCACATAGTGACATTCTAAACATTCGCCTTTCTTTTCCTTAGAAAAACCGTTAAAATAAACTGTTAAAATATTTTGGAACTTAGTTGAAAAAAGTCCCTGGAACAATATTTACCTCAAAATTTTAAGGGTAATCGTCAGAAAAATTCGAATTATCGAAAATAAATTCGAAATATCCACTTTTTTTTATATTATTTTAATACAGAATTCTAGAGACCAAGCAAAAGATTCGAATTATCCAGAATTTCGAAATAAACAATTTCGAACTATACAAGTTTCACTGTATTTCATTCTACGTTTCTCAGTTTGAAAAATTATGGACAAAAGTTCTATAATCAGGGAAACGGATTATGAAAGATTAACCTGTGTAGAAGGATTCTGCTGAAAGGATTTCAATGAAACTTGCACTGTTAGAATATATTTTCAATGAAAGTTTAGTATATAACACATCATTCTGCATTATTTGGATATAGTATGAAGGGGGAAGATCTATAGTCAGGAGAAGCACGTTTCGTGTGCTTCAAGGATTTTTAAGGAGTTTTTTCCAGAATTTTTGTAAAGTAATATTTGCCTTATTGAAAGAAGAATAATTCTATCTTAAGATATTGCGACCAGTACTTTACGAAATTTCTGGTGCTAAAACAACTAAAAATCCCCTGAATCCCTTGATGCGCACGAACACCGTGAAACGCATTTATTAACACCTTCACGCCGGCGCAGTGGTTCACACTCGACTGTCTCAGAGTTGTCAAGTCTCCGGCTTTTTGCGCACCACTATTATTTTAGAGAAAATATTATTCCTTTAAATCGCCCAATTGTTGTAATTAAATAAAACAGCATTTTCTGTATTAAAATACTGGTATCCAAAAGGCTGGAGACTTGCCAGCTCTGAGAAAGTCGAGTGTGACCCACCGCGCCGGCGTGAACGTGTTAACACTAGAACGCCCGGAAGGAGTCGATTCGACTCCGACCATATGATTAAATGTCAATTTGAACCCGAAATTCTTTCACAAAATAAGTTAAATTTTATAAACGTATGTTTACGTTACATAAACCAGTCAAATAATTTTAAATAAAAAATCTGGCGTGAAATATTTGTATGAAACTTAAGTAAAATTTCCGGGCGTTCTAGTGTTAAAGATTAGTCGTTCAAAATAGATCTACTGGGCGAATTTTGATGAGACTTGCATTATTAATTAGATATTTCATTCAAGTTTGGGTTTAATTGAGGGCCCTGATACTACCGAACGACTCCTGCTGCGTCGAGCTTATTATTAGTATACTAACGCATAGACTAATAATAAGCTCGACGTAGCAGTGGTTTGTCGGAAGCTTCAGGGAATTTAAAAGGGAAATTGCACAAATTAAGGACACAGAGAAGTGGGAAGTGAGGGCTTGGGGCCCTGAAGCTACCGAACGACTCCTGCTGCGTCAAGCTTATTATCAGTATACTAACACATAGACTAATAATAAGCTCGACGTAGTAGTGGTAGACAGATAGATAGATAGATAGAGAGATAGATAGATAGTTAGATAAAGTTTTTTACTGAGGGTGGTTTTGGTTTCTAGGGGTCATGATCGGTGTAGATCTGCAAAAATTTTTCAGAAATTCCAACATAGGAACGATCCCAATAGGTAGTATTTCATACGAAATCTACCTAATATCTGGTTAATAGTTCAAGAAATGAAATACATGATTAATTTAATTTAATCATTATTAAATAATTTTGCAATATACTTACATGACGGTATGTGATAACTGTAGTGGTCATAAAAATAATATTATTAAAAATATAGGAAGGAAGGGAGAGCAAGATTAGAGAAATATTTAACATTTTTGTTTGTAAGTAATATAAGTAATTTTTTCAAAATTTGTCGAATGTTGTGTGGCTTTCATCTACCTTTGCCTGTAGTTTGGGTAGTATTTAGCAAGTGCATTATTGCGCAAGTGTAATAACTGGTAACTATTCAAGCATTTTTCTCTTCATTTCTTCTCTTAATTAAGGTAACTTTTTTTGTTTTATTTTAACGTGATTTCAAAGTTGAAAAAGGCTCAATTAATACCGGCTAATAATTACCTTCATACTTATCTTGTCTCTTGTTTTACAGTCTCTCCCCCCCCCCTTCCCACCCCGCCGTGGTTTCGATTGCTGATTTGGGGCTTACCGGCAATAAACGGTGTCGAATTTCTAACTACTGTTTTTTACTATGTTTAAAAATTTATATGGATATGTTACCTTAAAAAATTAAATTAAATTAAATTAATTAAAATAAATAAATAAATTCAATGTGTCAGTTTCAAAGTGCTTTTTCTGATTTTTACGGCGGATAACTTTACACTGTACGCACGATATTCCAAGTTAATTTCATGGTATTCACATAACTTTATCTTAAATTAGATATTTATCTGGGCTAATTTGAACTAGACCACTTGTAATCGGTTGACTAGGTTTAGAACAATTTACTTTTAATTAGTAATTTAGAATAATTACATATTTTACATGCATTCATTCATATATATATATATATATTCATACTGAACATAGCTTTATTATTCCAGGTCATTTTCATGATAATGTTTTTATTAGTATAGGGAAAATTTTAGAGCTATACTCCAAACCGTTTTGGAGATATCGCGCGTGCAAGAGACGTATGTCATTTTGAGAAATGCCGTATAAAGATTTATTTGTTTTTTTTTTAATATAAGAAAAAAATATGAATAAAAGTAACCAAACTACTAATTATTTAACTAATTAAGTATTAAAAATAAAGTAATATGCTAAATGAATTAAAATGATAAATAGTAAATTGTTTGTGGAATACTGCAGAAAATAGGCGCATGCGTAATAAATAAATAAATAAATAAATAAATAAATAATGTATTTTAGCATTTTCTGTCGCAAAATTCATTTTAAATTATATTTCGATATCTGATACAAACTCTGCAGCATAAAAATCTTGCTTTTTTACTAAAAATATATTAATATCAATAAATCCATATCCTAAACTGCCATATGAAATAAAATTACCAGCAAATTGACTGCTTCTAAGTTTCCTATAAAATGAATTAGTACCTAGGGATGCATTTCTATAATCGCCTTTTGCATAGCGATTATCTTTTAACTGACTCCTTCCTCGATGCTGTTCAGTTCGCACTATTATTCATTATAAATGCTAATAAATACTAAAAATTGTAATACTACTACAAAATTAGGAAAGTATTGCTCCAGGGAGAAAAAACAAACAAAAACGTTCGTTTCCAATTAAGCATTTAATGGAAAATAAAAGTGAACAGCTAAGCAATTTTGCCATCACGTTTCAGAACAGAACCAAGCAATTAAATTTGGCGAAAGTGGAAGCTAGTTAACATTTAACTAACGTTACCGGTCTCTCAGACCGCGGCTTTTTTTAGTTTTTATAGTTTAACTTGCAATTTTTAGTTTAACTACAAACACTACCGATATTTTGTTCCGTTTGGAACTTTAGTACTATCACCAGATACTTTTGAATAGGTGAATTTTAATTATAACGGTCTTGTCCAAAAGTTTAGTACAAAAACACCATTCTATGAGTTAATCGTGCCTTTTATTCATCTTTCGATGGAGCGGTCTCACAGGCCGCTTCACACTAGTTATGTGACAATTTCTGTGACATCAGTTAAAGGCTAATATTTTAAAGCTTATTTATTATCATTTAATGTTTTTAATTAAAATAATTTTTACAGAGCAAAGGAATTAATATCACGTTAGTCAGAAAACAATAACCTTTCCAAAGATGTAAAGAAAATGAAGGTGAGAAGGTGAAAGTGGGAAAAAAAAGAAAAAAGAAAAAAAGAAAAAACTTTAAATATTGGTAAAAAATCTCACCTTTAGTTTAGTTTTGCTCCTCGTTTGTTACTCCTGCAGCCTATCTTAACGTACATTTTATTCTGCATCCTCTCAAAGATCCCCACCCCTTCTATGTTTTCCTTTTTTTTTCACTTATTTGGTAATAAGTGTTATTCCTCTATGTTCCTAGTTCTCACATTGCTTTATTATCCTGTAGTCAGCGCCAACCGTATGTATTAACTATATTTTGCTAAAAGTCCTTCTTTCCCATCTTGCCTTTGCAGAAAAGTCTCGTCAGTATTCTACTATCGGCCAAATTCTCCCTTTTTTACCTCCCACATTTTTGCACCTTCTCTCTCTCCCTTTCTTTTTTTTCCCTTTTACTTTTTTTCCAATTTATGTTTTTTTCCAATTCACAAAAAAAGTTATTGTAAAATAAGGAAAAGCAATTTTACGACATTTTTTCCCCAAAGTTAGAAAAGTAAAATTGAATGAAATTTTTCTGGTGCAAATCTTCATTAATCGTAGGTGGGATAAAATTTATCTCACCGCTCCTTAACCCTCTCACTGCACAACCCGAGAAATACTCGAGCATGCGTTTTTCTGTCTAATTAATACTATTTGGTTATTCCCATCAGTTATTTTTTAGCGAAAACTTTGTCTGATTTAATCAGAAAATTTTCCCCGATTACGATAGTCAAAATTTTCTGCTTTAAAGAACCGGTGATAAGATTAAAAATTCTGTAAAAGACGCTCGACGCGAAGAATTACTTACACAGCGAGAGGGTTAAGGGGTTAAAACGAATTTTCAAAGCAAAATCAGTTAATAGTAACGCTTTTACTTTAAACAAAATTGTACAACAGAGAACATTTATGTTCATCTGCTTTTCTGGAAGGATATTCCATGTTAAACGTTGTCTACGTTACAAATTTAAATGTATACTTCAGTTCTAAAGAACTCGTTAAATTTTCTGACGTCAAAATATTTTTAAAAATATTTTTACAAACACTTTTAAGACCGGAGATAAATTCATTTTTAAGTGTTCAAACACTCTCAAAATCTTTTATGTATTTTCAATTTCTAAGCAACACAACCTTTTTAAGAATGCATGACTATCCAGACACTCACAAAGTTCAATAAATGTGAAACTTTGAACCACTATTTCCGAATACTAAGCTTCACATTTTTTCATGGTAGAAATACTGTGAATAAAATGCAGGAAGATTACTCTTTGATCATTGTGATTCAGTGCGCACTGCAGTTACATCAGTTAGAAGCATACTCCATAAAGTTCTTTACTTATTTATATAAGGAGTACATTTAAAGTAGAATTTATTTCGTCAAGAAAATGTTATATCTAATTTACGATTATTTAGAAAAGGTAAGATAAAAAACAATGTCAGGAGTAGGAACGATTAAATTCCGTGTACTATACAGTTAAACTTGGATAATTTGAAGTTGAAGGAACCAGAGAAAAGTTCGAAATATCCAAAAATTCCAATTACATGTATTCTATTAAAAAAGAGATAAATAAAAAAGATTAATTCTACGATGAAAGATTTAACACACAAACTTTATTTAACAATATTGCTACATTTTTTAAAATTAAATCAAACATTTTTTACTATCTTAATTATTCATCACTTTAAAAAAGTCAGATTATTTTTGATTGCTTCTTTGAATGCAATCTTTGGGTCATAGCATATGATTCCATATTGATTCAACCTATCAATTTATACAAAAATAGGGTCTTCTGCATTATACTGACATTAAAAAAAGGGTCAAAGTTCCTGTATATGCACCATATCTTCTGACGAAATAGGTAGGGACTTCTCTTGTATTTCTTTACGCTTCATCCGTAGAGAGTCAGTCTTCAACTTGGTTGTTCTCCGCCAGTTAAGGAATAATGGCCGCATTAGTTGCCTCGGTACACACAGCAACACTTTTGTCCACGTTGACATAGTCCACATACAAGATTGATGGAACAGATTTTATATCTTCCCAATTATCGACAGCCAGCTCAGGATCAATTTGATCGAAGTTTTTCATTACATTTACTCCTTCCGTTTCATTATTTAAAAATCCCGCCTCATAAAAGAATTTCATAATCGTTCTTTCACCGAAATTCTCACCTACACATTCGTGAAGCATGAAGAATGTTGAGATTCTTAATGTCAAATTCATCGATGAGGGTGCCTTCAGCCTGAAAAAAAGTTTAATGTGTTTAAGGATTCCTTGGTCCATCGGCTGAATCACAAATGACATGTTAGACAGAAAAAAAATGACTTTCACATTTTGGGGATGCTGTTGTGAGTCATGCAATTTTCAATAAAAAAGACAATCTCTCGTTTTTGTTTTCCAAATTATATTGTTGATGTTTAAAAGCAATTTTTCAAAACTTTCAGAGGTCATCCATGTTATTGAATCGTAAGACACAGGCTTAGACTTTACATTTTTAACGCTTTATCATCTGCATTATGATCTACTGCAATTTTTTTCCTGTAATTTTTTCCCCAGTTACTAGTAAAGAAAATTAAAGTATAAATATAAAAAAAATACTCACCCGTGAAAAATTTATTTACTTACAGATAATTAATTAAAATGGTACTTTAAAGTACCGTTAGTACACTATGATTTAAATATCGTAACAGAAAACCCACAAGGTATTTCAAATGGCACCAGAATTGTGGTAAAATATTTTCGATTTAATAAGTATGTGAAATATTGCGTTTTTTCGTATTTACAATTAAATATTTGGCAAATTAAAGTTCCAGTCATTTATTTCAACACTTTAGCATTGAAAATGCTTTGCCCCTGAAAGAGTTAAAAAACTAGTTTTTTTTTAAGGTTTCGATCTCGATAGCAGTCTTTTAGTTATGCGACGTCTATACTCCAGGGACAACATGCTCTCACGCATCTCCATCTCCAGATATGCAATATATGAATTTGTATATGTCATTTCTAGCATAGCTAAAAAGAGCCGGTGCCACAACTTTTTCGATTTCCTTCAAAAAATGATAATGAAACAGAAAAGAAATACTAGAATAATTAGCACTACACTATATTTTAGTAATTTTATTTTAAAGCAGAGGAAAACGATGGATAACTACACAGACGAAAAGTAAACAAGAGGTTTTTCTCCAACAAACAGTGTACAAACGGTACTTATAAGTACCATCGAGTAATTCAACTCTTAACTCAAATCCATTCACCGTTTACCTAAAATAGCTAGTCAAAACGTATTCTAAGATCATAATGAACACACAGAAAATCCAACACTCATCTTATATCCTTTACTGTGTTTGCATAAATAAAAATACGAGCGTGACAATCTTTACAAAATGTCGGCACAAAACACATCGACTGTTTCAAAGATAGCTTCCTTCCTCGCTAAAATAACAATCCTAGAACTACTCCTGCCATGTATCCGGATAAAGTGTTGTTAAAAGTGTGTTTTTGCAATGTACCATTAAATATTAGTAATATTCACTATGGGTTGAAAGTTTAAAGGGAGTGGTACTTATAAGCACCGTCAGTAGATAAAGGGTTAAAGCAACGTGTATTGCCCGATTTGTCAATCATTAATAATGGCAGCTTTTTGGACCAGTCCATATTTGCTCCAACAAGTAACGTTACTCGCTCTTTAGTTAGTTTTCAGCTGAATGCTTCCCCCTTTGAAAGCAAGAGTTTTATTTGGAATGCACTTATAAAAAGTCCAGTCTGGTCGATATTAAAATATTTTTTGGTTCCTTATCTTGAAAAATTTCTTTTAAATGTTTTTCCGATTCATCAGTTCCTTAAATATTCCCTGCAGCACTTTCAACACTCACTGCTTTGGAAGAAATATCGTTTTCATCATTGAAACCGTTCAGTCAATCTTTGCTGGCTTTGAAATCTTGAGCCTAATGAAGCAGTAAACTGTTCAGTTTTGGCTCTTAAATTAGGGCTACTAATTGGAATGTTCTTATATCATGCTTGTTTAACCCTTTCAGGGGCAAGGTACTTGTATTCGTAAAATGTTGAAATAATTGAATGACACCAGTATTAACAAGAAAATTCAATTGTAAACTACTAAAAGTACATTTTCGTGTAATTAATAAAAGTGTAATTTTCATGCAAAAATTCGGGTGCCAATGTGGTAATAAGGGATTAAAATTATGTGTTGCCATAGCCGTATCTCCGCCCCTCAAGTGGTTAAACCACTTAAGACCGCAACCGTCCACATCTGAGTTGTCAGGTCCTCTCGTTCTTTTTCTATTTTTTAAATGCCATTTTCGATGCTCAAAATTTAATCTTTGTTCTTGAAATATGACGATAATATGTTGAATGGAATTCCAAATTTCCAAATTTCTTGGCGATTTCCGATTTCTTTTTAATGCATTCTCCACTTCATTAATCACTGCTACCTTTTGAGCTAATGTTAAAGACTTATAAGGAATTTTAGTTTTTGACAATGCCATTGTAAGAGCATAGCAACAATGCTTAAAGCACAAACACAAAAACTTATAGCTGCATTAAATAATTAACGCTCGTGAAAGCACACGCGACATTCAGTCCGAAAGAAATCTAGATGCCCTTCTGGAGAAAAAAAGGAAGAAAGTATATATTGTGAGAATCTCCAATTGTAACCCCTAAGCTTCGATGCTTTCAACTCGCAATGAAATAGATTCGACAAAGGGGTGTGGCCAAGTCTTGGAATTTTGCCACCAGATTTTGCTTGGGTTAGAAAATGCCTTGGAAATCCCCACATAGTGACATTCTAAACATTCGCCTTTCTTTTCCTTAGAAAAACCGTTAAAATAAACTGTTAAAATATTTTGGAACTTAGTTGAAAAAAGTCCCTGGAACAATATTTACGGTATTGGCGGTATTTGGTGACAGAACAGGGTCTCCCCTATGGTAACTCCACTTATAGACATGAACATGCATTAAATGCTTCAATAACCAATGGCCGCCATTTTGTCTTCCATGTAAAACTAAAATTAATTAATTAAAATTTAATTAATGAATTAATATTTTAAAAATCTGTATTAACATCAATTGTCATCCAGTACAAGTTTAAAAAAATTTATTTCAACTTGATAGGATGAATAATAAGTATTTTATTAACGATTGAAAATTTGAACAAGATATATATATATATATATATATAAATAAATATAGGGAGAGTGTAAACTAATAGTAGGAATTGAAAAAAAAGCACAAATAATTGTACAAGAATTACTTTCAGGTGCATACACATAATATAAAGATATTTAAAATACATTTAAAAATCTTAAATTACATCTGTGATGAGTATTTTAGGGGGGAAGATGAATAGTTTTAAAGCTGAAACGGCGTTTTCAGCTGCCATTTTAATCGTATATCCAAGATTGTCATTTTTGTTCTGCAAAAGTAGTTAAAATCAAAAGGTAAGTGTCTAATTTTTTATATGTTAGTTAAGACCTTAGAAAAACATTTTATAATTTATTTTAAGTGAACGGTGCATATAATTGATTTTACAGTTGAATAACTTTGTGGTACTTATAAGTACCGACAGTACACTCGATGTTAGAGAAAGAATTTCGTGTTTACTCAGGGCTCGCAGCGTTCCTAAAATTTTCGCACTTTGCTATTGCAAACACATTTTTAAGACGATAATCTTTCTTGTAAAATTATATTATAGATGTTAAAGGAATCTACCACGAAGAATTTGTATTTAAAATACTGGTAGCAAAGTGCGAAAATTTTAGGAACGCTACGAGCCCTGGTTTACTTTTCGTCCGTGTAGTTTATTATTGTTTTTCGTTGTGTTTTAGCATAAGTACTAAATTGTAATAGTTATGCTTTTCTGGCATTCATTTTTAGTTTAACTTATTTATTTTGCTTTTTCATTGTTTTTTTAACGTTTTCAAAAAAAAATTGAAATTTGAATCTGAGCTTGCTTTTTTTGTCACACAATTAAATGAAATATATATTCTTTATTCAAAAATTAACGACATTTTAATTTGTTTGTGTGTAACTGAGATTTAACAATAATAGGAGTTTTCCAAGGTACTATTATTTTTTTTCTCTTCTTAGAATCTCTGGAAAAAAAGAAAGTTAGTCTTCAAGCGGCTTTGGATTTATTACAGAACCTACCATCTGAAAGTAGTGATGCATTAACAGTTGATTCTTCAGATGAAGAAGTTCCAGCAAATAACCTGCTGAAATTTTTGTCAGATTCTGAAGAAGACGGTCAAGAGACTGAACAAGACCCAAGGTGTAGTACATGTTCAGAAAATACAGTATTTCCTACCCCAGGATGCAGTAAATGAAAAGTGAATATGCAATGGAAAAAAAGGGATGACCAGACCGAAGTTCCCAATTTTCCTACAAAATCTTGCTTTGTGGATACCATAATTGAACATTTGGTTATACCAACAGATTTTTCTTTAAAATTCCTTTGATGAAGATATCATTGAAAATATTATTTTTCGAACGAACCTTTATATAACTGAAAAACAGAAGTCAGTTAGGCGAGTAACTCTCAGTTAGATATATGGATTTATTGGTTTACAGTTTTTATTCGGCTGTCATAAACTGCCTAGAAATGATTTATGCTGGTCTTCGGATATAGATACGTCAGTGAATGTCGTCCAATAAACTATGACACGTGATCGATACAATCAAATATTGTCAAATATTCTATTTATCTGATTTATCTATTCTATAAAATAAAAAATATAATATGTACAAATTGAGACCGTTCATGTCTCGTTTGAATAAAAATTTTAAGAAATGCAGCTTGGCTGCTCAAGTTCAATTCATTGATGAAAGTATGATTCTTTTCAAGGGCAGGTCAACTCTGAAGCAGTAGAACCCACAGAAACGAATAAAACTTGATTTTAAACTCTGGTGTGGAGCACACGTGTCCGGATACATATATCAGTTTGACGTTTATCAAGGGAAACAAACTGACATTGATAAATCAAAGAAAGACTTCGGACTGGGTGGTAACGTTGTTGGTGAAATGACTACATGTCTATCCGTTAAAAATCACATTATAATTATGAACAATTATTTCTCCTCGATATCGTTATTTAAATATTTAAAAACAAAAAAACATATATGCTGTTGGCACAGTTCGTCATGATAGATCTGCGTTACCTAAGCTACTTGATGATAAGAAGATGAAAAGAGGAAACTTCGACTAGAAAATATCGGATCTAGGGATATACTTTTTCAAATGGAAAGATAATCGCCCAGTATGCTTTCTCACAAACAATCATGTAAATGACACATGTGTAGTACAAAGGAGACTCAAAGAGGGTATTAAAACTGAAGTCACGGCGCCTACTGTTGTAAACGTTTATAATGAACACATAGGTGGTATTGATAAGTCTGATATGTTACGATAGGAACAAGAAATCTAAAAAATGGTGGCACAGACTTTTGTTTGCTATGCTAGAAATAGCATATGTCATTTCATATGTAGCATATAAAGAGTTTCGAGAAAACATATCTTCTTTGGAATATAGGCGTTGCGTAACCAAAGGACTGCTTATAAAATCAAAAGCACAGCCGAAACGAAAAGGGAGACTCAAATCTAATGGCAATGAGCAAGTTTTCTGTGCAAACAAGAGGAGGAAAGAGGACAAATCTGTTTCTTAAGATATTCGCTTAGAACATCGTGGATACCATTGGCCAACTTTTGTTTCGAATTGGGGTCGTTGGGAATTTTGTGCTTTAAAAAACATTTAGTCGAAACCTCACTCAAAATGCACAACGTGTAATGCATTTTTGGGTATTAATGAAAAGGAAAACTGTTTCTTTGAATATCATCAAACTTAAGTTTATGTGTAAAACCTGTATTTTGTTTAAAAAAATTAGGTAAATTTTAAAATTTTTACAATTTTCAAAAATAAATATTTTTGTACTGTAAAATATTAGTGTTCCCCTGTTATTTAGGGTTTTTAACAGTTAAAACTGCGTTAAAAAAGTCATACGGTCTTTTTGTATTATGAGAATATTTTAGCCCTCCGTGTACTGACGGTACTTTAAAGAACCAATTTAATTAATTAGCTCTAACGGATTAAATTTCTCGAAGTTGAATATTTTATTTGTGTATATCTCTTAATTTTCAACGTAGTGATTCAAAAAGAAATATTGTACGAAAAAAATTGCAGTACATCATAATGCAGTAGATACAAGGTTAATTCACTTATCGTAAACCTCCATTTAATTGCCCACTCTTTGAACTGGTTTAACAAGGCCTTCTGTTGCTACTTGCGTCCTTGTAAACCTTCATCGTGAACTTCGTCGGTTGGCCCATCTTTAAATTTCCGACACCATTCACGCATAACACCATCACTCAGAAAGTTTTCCCAACACACTTGGGTCGTTCTTCTGTGAATTTCTTCTCCACTATTTCCGTTTGCTTGAAGAAAACGGCTAACATTACGTAACTCACACCTGACGTGAGCATTTAATTCTCACAGGGATTATATTCGTAAACGTAATTAAGTTTTGTAAATAATGTTAATTATTTTGAATTTTTAAAACGTAGAGAGAAAACAACATTACAATTATGGCCTTCTGTTCGGCGGTCAGGGTGTCAGAAAGCAGTGAAATACACCCAACTAGTTTTAGTTGTCAAATGTGACAGTTGCAGCAGAATTTCGGAAAAAAAATTTTGCTTTTATTAATGTACCTGGAAAAAAAACCCATTTATTTCCTGATAATTGTGATCGTAAATCCTGCTGTCACTTAATTATTTAAACATTTTATTATCATGAGTAAATGCCCGTGAAAGGATTACAGTGCCGCAAGGGCATAAAGCTTTAACCCGTTACTGGAGACGGGAGTCAGAATGACTCTGCGTTATTGTTTGCTTCTGATTATCATGTGTTTTTTTGTCCTTGAATAAAATCATTCCTCAGTACCGACAAGTAGTTATTTTATCGTTACATGATTTCTAGACTATATTGCGTTTCTAAAAAAATTCCAATGCCGTTTACAAAAGACAAAAAAGGAAAATAACTTTATATATATGAACGCGTAAGAAAATTCATGTATCCAGTTACGGGCTAAAATGGCATAGGCACCTACTCAGTTGCAATAATGTGTACTAATAAAACTACACATTAATTCTGATTTGTTAATCGCCCACATATAACAAATTGTAGAAACATTCTTTTTTTGAAATGGTATTAGCTCATCTGACAATATGTTTCATTTCCTTGCATCAAAACAGTGCAGACATGTGCACAGTATATGTGTTTATATGAAATCTTCTTGTAATGAGAAGATCTCAAAGTTTGAAAATGCCAATGATATATCTGTGTGAGAAAATTTCTTCTATATCTTACAAGAATTCTTCCGATTAAAATCTTCGATTCTTATTTTGATACAGTCAAAGGATTCAGACGTAATTCAGATATTTATAAGAACCAAAAATATATTTTTCATAATGAAAATATTTAATAAATTCACATTAAAAAAGTATCGATTTTGAATAAGAACAGGTTTTGTATAAAATAATCATTTACATCAAAAACACGACTAAATACTTTTACAGCAAATTCCTACCATTAGTTTAAGAGATACATTTATTTGAGCTCATTAACCTGAAATATCCTGCTTAATTTTTAAGCTTTCATATTTCCAACAGGCGCGGCGTATAATTCAGATTTCGGTCAGTTATTTTGTTTAAAAAATGCGTATTTTACGCTGGAATATATTGAGCACAGATTGCTTCAACAATTCCGCCGATTGACACAAATTTTGTGGGCGCTCTATTTCAAGAACTAATGCACGTAATTTAATAAAAAATTATATTCAGTTATTCCCTGACATAAATTGGTGCTGATTAGTTTTCGGTGTAAATTGCTCAGCAGGTAGCGCTGTTATACAGCATATTTTACGATTTCCGCACTAGGTCAATCTCAAGAAATAATGCACGGATTTTCATCAAACTTCAGATTCAATTAGTCCTTGACATGAATTGGCGTTTGATACATTTTGGTATAAATCACTCGAGAGATAGCGCTGCTATGCTGCATTTTTTGCAATTTTCGCAATAGTTCTATCTCAAGAACTAATGCTTGGATTTTCAACAAATTTCAGATTTCAGACCTTCATATGAATTGATGCTGTTTATGTTTTGGCGTAAATCGCTCAACATGTGATGCTGCTATACTGCATTTTTTAGAATTTCCACTATAGCTCTATCTTAAGAAGTGATGCAGGAATTTTCATCAAACTTCAGATTCAGGTATACCTTGATATCAATTAGTGCTGTTTATGTGATTTAAATAGAAGGAAGTTTTGTGATGGCCACAACATACCAGTTTTTAAATCGCATAACTAAATCGCTCAAATAAGACAAAAACTTCTATTATTTTTTGAGATACAAACAAGCATAAGAATTGGCATCTTTGCATAAATGTACTTATTCATCCAAAACTTTAACAAAATATTTTTCACATAAGAAAATTTAAAGCACCGTTTAGATTTCAAATACATGTTCAATCAGAAGACGTATGCTAAATTTCTCGAATATTTCTAATCAAGATAATCCAGATTACTTATATGTTCTCGGATTAAAAATGTATTCTATTGATTCTCCGACGACAGCTGGTATTAAGCCTTTAGTGTGCAGCTTTGCATATATGCGAAAAACAGTGTTTTGAATTTACAATCAACAGACGAAAAGATTGACGTATTATATGAAAAATGTATCTCTGATTTTTTCATTATTTTTCCTGTGTAATAAACCTTTCAGAGAATCATATATATTTTTTTCGAAACAAAATAAAAAATCGCGCACTTAAAATAACCTTTTAATCCCAAAATACAGCGTTTCTGGGAGTCAGGGAATTTCCACAGAAGAAAATTCTATTACTAGTATTTTCTTAAGAAAATATTTACTAGCCGAAATATTGCGCGTTTAAACAGGATTTAATTTTCTATTAAAAAATACATATATTTTATGTGGAAAATCCCCTGAAAACTTTTCAAAATTTTTCTTTTTAATCGCGGAATTTGGTTATGTTTTTTGCGATTAAATAAGGCGAATTAATCTGTTCGAAAGTTGTGGTAAAATTATGATGTGCGTAAGCATCATGATATATAGAAAATTATCTGAACGGAAATTTTCCACTTCATGCCTATTAACATGAATGAATCTATACTATTTTAATTAGGAAAGAACTTATCCATTTAAAAATATTTTTGCAACGTACAGCGAAGGATGCTTTTGAAACATCCTGAAGTAAAATATCCGTAATTCATTCTAACTTGAATTGCTGCCTGAGGATCTTTTAATTATTTGCATGATATTTACACCACTGAAACAGATCATAAAATGCCACACATGTACCAGAATTTAAGAATAACTTTTTGCATTTTTATTTCATGCGAACCAAAGGTTTTACTTTTTTTCAAATAAATTCCTTAGTTCTGACGTCAAAGATAAATTCTCATGTTATTTAGTACTTTAACAGCAGCCCCTGAATCCTAGGATTGTGCGTTTAGACAAAAATGGCGAATTTTGTTTAACGTATGTTAACGTTCCCTAAATTTAATCACCAGTATATGTAAAAGATTTCTTTGACTTCTTTAATCTCAGACAAATAAAGCGAAAAAAAAACTTTAAAAAATAATTGGTATAAAAATTCAAGGGACCGTACAAGGACATGCTGAAAAACATGCTGAAATTCAAGGACACGCTGAAAAATATCCGCCTTTGGCAGCAGCCATTTTTGTGTCAGCGCTCAGGCCTAGTATTCAGGTAGCGGTGTCTTCGAACAATTTTGCAACAGAAGAGTTTTCCCCTGGAAAGTGCTGACCACTTAACAGTTTTGCACGTACACCGTAAGTGAAAGAAGAGTTTGCTAGCTCCGTTACTACATGCTTTGGATACCACTAATTTTTAACTATAATCTTTGCCATATTTAAAGGGAGATGTTTCCAAATATGTAAGAAAAAGATTTTAGTAGAGAAAAAGTGATCGTCAATATTTGTAGTTTATTGTGTCGAAAAAAAAAAAAAAAAAAAAAAAAAAAAGGAAGAAGAAGAAGAAATTGTTATGTGATTAAATGCATTTTATGAGACATACATGTTTACCCATTCGGGACCGGCGTCTGTTACTCAAATTTAATTCAGTTGGCACCACTGTGAAATTTACTTTTGTCGAGTTGTGTCACTTTTCTTGCGGATGAGCAGTATATGTATCTATGGTCTCGAATGTGTTGATGGAACTTAACGCTCTTATGAAGCTTTGGTATATAATATGTGACAGTGGCACCAAAAGTTCTAATAAAATTTCCCTTTTATGATCTTGAAGAAAAGCAATATTTATTTCCATATAATTTTGTTCGTAAATCCTGTTGTCACTTAATAATTTAAACATCTTATTATCATAAGTATTTTCCCCGTGAAAGGATTAAAATACCGGAAGGGGATAAAATTTAAAATGGTATAGGCACCTGCTCACTTGAAAAATGTGTACTAATTAATGATACACATAAATTATGCTTCGGGCATCGCCCACATATTACAAACTGTACAAACATTCATTTTTGAACCCCGCATATCATTTTGTATCACCTACATTTTAAAAATATATTTCAGTTCATTGAATCAGTACAGTGCTGCAGTGTATACAATTTTATGTAATTATTATGTCTTCTTTTAGTTAGAAGAGTTCAGTGTTTGGATATGCTGATGTTAAATGTATGTGAGACAATTTCATTTATATCTTAAAGGAATTCCTACCATTGAAATGTTTTATTGTTATTTCGATGCAAACAAAGGATTTAAACGTAACCCAGACATTTTTTAGAACCAAAAAACATGTTTTTATAATAAAATATTTAATAAATTCACATTAAAATTTTATCGATTATGAACAAGCTTTTGTTTTGTATAAAAAGAATCAACGTTCTCAAAAACACGACTAAAATTTTTACAGCACATTCCTATTATTACTTTTTGAGATATGGAAATATTTCATTTTTGACCTCTCGTTTAGATACTATTATTTATTTTTACTACTCCTTTGTTACCGATTTTATCCACAGAAAAGAAAATCTTAAACCATAACTGTGAAATATACATCAATTTCTTTTCTATAATGCTGATTTTTAAAATGTTTAATAAGCTTTATTCTTTTCTCTGTTTATTAATTGAAAACTTCATGCAGGTTTACGAGTATGGTCTGAATTCCGAAAGCAGGGTTCGTACACATAAGGAATTGAATAAAAAAATTAGACATTTTAGTACCAGGAATTTCGTAACGTAGTGGTCGTTATTGCAAGTTAAAAATGATTTGCATTAAATAAGGCAAATAATACTTTAAAAATATCCTGGTACTAATGTCAAAAAGGTTTTTGAATTCCTTATGCGTACAAATTCTGCGAATGTACACCAAAATTTATAAATAATAAAGTTCGGTTTATTTAATGACAAACAGTTTAAGATTGCATAAATTAAAAAAAAGAATTGATCGACTTGCAATACTGCTGTAAGATCATAATTTTATTTTTTTAACAAGCGAATATTCGCGAATACCCTAGGTATGCACAAAATTTACATTACACCATTCAATCCAAATATTAATTGTCACTTTATGTTATCAAAGACAATTGTTACAAATTTTGTGATAAAATAAGATGAATATTATTTATAGAAAGATACTGGAGACAAATGTAGAAACCGCTCATACCGTGCGTAGTATGTCATATCATGCGAAAGTATTCCCAGGTTAAATTTATGGATAAATATTGTTGCCTATAGCTACATGAAGATTTAAGAAAAATGCAAAAACTACTCATTTTGCTGACGCATTTCATTCAAGGAACTCGAATAGTGCCATATGTCTATGTAACCATTTCAAAAATGAATGTTCGTTTAATTTTCAGTATGTAGTCGAACCGCCAAACTATTTTGTGTTTACTACACTGCTCAGCAAAAGTTTAGACACTGGTGATTTTTAACCTTTAAATAAAAAATACGAACACTTGGGTTATATAAATGACTGTACTTATTTTTAAATATATTTTAAACGTTTTAGGACAGAAATAACGGTTTTAATGTAGGATATTATTTAATTTAACTGAAAAAAGTGAAATTTGCATATTGCAAAAGTTTAGACACTTTTGTGATTTTTTGGCAATTGTTCACGGAAAAACGCATATTTCAAACTTATGACGTCACATGCATGAAGTATGTAAGTGCACCTCGCGATAGTATCTGTTAGTGAAGATGACGCGAGCAAGAAATTTTCAGTCAGATGAAGTAATTAAAGCATGAAAGCTGAAATCTAAAGGGAAGACTGTTGCAGAAATTTCAGCTACTTTGAATCTGCCAAAGAAGTCTGTCTATTAAGTACTATCTAAGGGTGACTCTTTCAAAGCAAAACATAGATCTGGAAGGACTCATGTGGCCAGAAAACGAGATTATAATAGGATCCATAAACTGGCATCTAGAAAAATGATGACTGCTAATCGCATTAAAAGTGAGTCAGAGCTTTCTGTGTCAACGGATAATTTCGTAGATGCATTAAAGAAAAATGTACATTAGTTTACATGAAAATTATAAAACAACCAGCCTTGAAATCTCACAACAAATTGACCCATTTCCTGTCGCGGAGTATTTATTTTTATAAACTGTGTAAATAATGGACTGATACCAGAATTTATAAACGAAGTTATTAGAAAAAAAGAAATTGCTTATTTTCACGTGTATTATAAAAGGAAATTTTCAATTAAATATTATTGCCATTTTTGAAATTAAAATTATGTGTCCTTTGCCCTCGAAAGGGTTGATGACTTGGGTCTCAATTTGTTTTAAATCTCAAGTATCTCTGGAGTTTCTCAATGGTCGCCAAGCTGCGTAAGACTACATACATACATTGGAAAACAATTTACAGCCATTTGGTGAACTTTTATCTCTTCCAAAGTATGTATTTGAGCAAGATAATGCGTCTATTCATGTTGCATACAAATCAAAAGGTTGGTTTAACTCTCAAAATATTACTATTTTCGACTGGCCCGAGTGTAGCCCTGATCTGAACCCAATCGAAAACTTTTGTGGCATCATATCTCATACGGTTTATGCAATTTTTTAACAATACTCCTCTGTAAATGAACTTCGATCAGATGTTGAACGTGTTTGGCACGAAATAGACCCCCAAGTGATGCGGGATTTAGTTTCTTCGATGGAAAGTCACATTTTTGCATTGATAGCAGACAATGTAGGTGCAGTTCGATTTTAATTTATGGATATTTTTCTGTTAACAGACAGATTGTCTATACTTTTGCAACAATGTTAAATTTGTTTTTTGTCATTATATATTATGTAAAGTGTATAAATTAAAATTTATTGTTTGTGTATGAAAGATAAGTCCCCAGTAATATATGACAGTTGAATTGCAACAATTCGTTACATACTTCTCAGCACAGAAGCATAATCGATCATTGTCTGAACTTTTGCTGAGCACTGTATAAATCATTAGACGATATTCTCAGTCAGTTGGTATTTGTAGCTTTTTTACGTCATTATTTTCAGATTTATTTTCGATTATATGGGGATGATCACTTTTTTCAGTAATGTTTCCTATTGAAGAATTAATGTTTACTATTTTTTGCGATAACGAAACCCACACGTTGTTGTTCCGAGAAGACCGAGGATGACTTCCACAAAGAACTTTGGATAGTAATCAAAGTTGAAGTTACCAAAATAGAAATCAACTGATTAGATAAATGTATAGTAATCTATACTAGTAAAAGAAACACTGTGTGTGTTTACACGCGCGTATTGAGTAGAGAAACATATTGCACATAGAAGTCTGAAAACTTGATTCCGGATAGAATGAAGATCCGAGAGCGTTCCGAATTAGATTTTGAATTTCATTTTTAATAGGTGATTTCTTTTCTGTTAATATGTTCTTTCATTTTGGCAACATTTTCCTTTCCTGCATGTGTTCCTCTGTGATAGAGGTTTTCCTTTCAGCTAGCGCCACCTATCGCATTCTTTATAAGTTCTCCTCCCTGCCCTTTCTGTTCATTTGTGACTTTGTCCGCTTAACAACATTTGTTTATTTTGGCAAAGGACGGGCTGTTCAAATTTCGACCCCGAAACGCGTCCTGTGTTTTTTATGGCGATTTTAAAAGAAATTATTATTAGTAGTATTTTACTTTGAAAGGTAATTGCGAATGTGTTCCTGATTTTTAAAGTTCGCTGATGATTTTGACCACTCATAGAGAAAAGTTCTGAAATTAAAGAAGAGGACTGATTACCATTGTATTTCCCTTCTTTCCTAAATCCAGCTTTTCTATTGCCAAAATTCCTAGACAGCAAGATTTCAGAATATTTTTTACCCCTACGAATAAGATTACCCTCTCCAAACTTAAAGATCCTATTGAGTTATCCAACTCATGGTGTATCTATAATATTAATTGCCAGTGCGGTCTTTCCTATATCGGACAGACCAAACGGGGTCTAAAATTTCGTTTTAAAGAAAACCAACAGTATATTCAAAAACAGGAAACCAATAAATCTTCATTTCCTAAGCATTTCTGGGAGAAGAACCACTCTTTTGATTTCCATTCAGCTAAAATCATCTCTAAACCCACTACTGTATATGAACTTAACTTTCTTGAAGCATTTCATATCTATAAAAGTTTTGACAATATTGTTATTTGTGAATTTGCTATTCCCCCCCCCCCTTATCAGATTGTTGGAAATATTACATAAAATCTTCTTTTTCTTAATTACTACCAGCATTTTTCACAACTTTGGTTACATTACCTAAACTATTCTCCTATTGGCTGACATTCTAATTTTACTGCTTTCCTAATGGTGAATGAACTTCTCACTTGAATCCGCTTCTCTTCTATATAATTGAGCAAGTTTCCGTTATTCTTTACACTGAGGACGGTACGCTAAATGCTACCGAAACTAGTCTGCTTAAAGTCTACATACTCTGGCGTTTCTAAAGTTGTTTTAAATTTATATTATACTCCGTCAAGTTGCATCTTAATAATTATATTTAAATAACATTCCTTTAACTCTTAGAATAATTTTATGTCTTCATTATGAAATAAAATTAGGGAATTAAAAATGGTATTTTTTCTCAGAGAAAATCATACTGAGCACTGCACGCAGCATAACATGCATGTGAAATATCATAATGACCTGAAATCACTTTATATACAGAGGAAATAACTTATTATTAAAATGACGAACCCTAGTCACTTTAAGTCCTGTCTTTGTTAAAAAAAAAAAAAAGATAGTATAGGAATAATAACAAAATTTAGCCCTTTTTTGTAAATAGTTATTCATAATTTGAAGAATTCTTACACAAAACCAATAACACTACGTCATTTTAAGCATTTGTAAGTTATGTAACTGCAGCCAATTTTTTATCAAATTCTAGCAAGCCGTTTTGGAACAATCATGCGCGCAAGTTGAGAAAATAGCATTTTGAGAAAATCGAATTTAAAGATAAAATTTCTTTTTAAAACTTACTATACAAAAATCTGTAATTATGTGAGCATTTACATATTCATTTACTAACCTAATTATATAAAAACATAAATTTAATAAGTTATATTATAAAAAAATAATACATAGTGTGCTCTAAAACATGAAAAATGAACGTAGATACACAAATAAAATTTATTGACACAACATGTTTGTATAATTATTCACAATTTAAAAAAATATTTAGATAAAAGTTATAGGGGGAACTTGGAACACTTGACCCATAGGGATACTTGACCCAAGGCTTTTTTCTCAGAATTGGGAAAGCTTTGTAAGTTGGAAGTGACATCATTTATTTCCTTTCAGTTAGCTGACCACATGGCGAAAATAACAACTGAATCATTGCATAAGTTTTTAAACTATCAAACAAAATGCATTTTCATGCTCCAAAAGAATTTTTTTTGTGGTGTAAACTTAGATGTTATATATATATATATATTTTTTTTTTTTTTGGTTTAAAGGTAAGACTTTTTTAATTGGCCATTTGTTTTGTCCATGTTTTTAGCTACAAAAATATGTATAATAATAGTAATCTACGTATTATCAAATGTGTGCATTTTAGGGTTATGTAGTAACTATGCAACTAGGTAAACTTGATCCATGTCACCCAGGGATACTTGACCCAAGATTAGAATTAGTACTATTCAAATGTATTTAGTTTGTTTTATTTATGAATTAAAAATATTATAATATTAAATATTATAAACATATAAATATGGATAATATAAGTAAATAACTGGTTCTAGTCAAGTATTGTGTGAAGCGGAATACAAAAAGATTTGTTGGAAAGGTTTTTGGAATTAATTCTGATGGGGTTACTATTCAATTTACAAGAAGAATGGATGGTACGCTATTTAAATGGTTGAAATGAATGATTTATAATAAGTTGATCCTGACCAAATCAAAGCTATTCTTCATCCCCCTGAGTTTTCAA
The DNA here is from genome assembly GCA_963932465.1 of Maratus speciosus. Taxonomy (NCBI): domain Eukaryota; kingdom Metazoa; phylum Arthropoda; class Arachnida; order Araneae; family Salticidae; genus Maratus; species Maratus speciosus. The sequence goes on along the minus strand of OZ010796.1, from coordinate 268,798,240 downwards.
TACAAATGATAGAATTACAAGTTTTGTATTTAAATATAACTTTACACTTCGAGTTGAATAAATTCTTATTTTTTTTTTATTCTGGAATTTGTTTAGGCACAGAATGAAGTTTCAGACTGCTAATATTTTGAACTTTCTACAATAAAAATTAAAATTGGGTATATTAATATTAGGCCTATGAAATAAAAATTAAAATTATTACCGTATATACTCGCGCATAGGTGCCAAGTTGTCCCTAATCCTCCGTAATATGTGGGTTAATTTGACCCTGGTTTAGTACACTTCACACCAGAAATTTTTTTCAGACATGAAATTAAATAAGTTCCACATAGAAAACTGGAATTAACTAAATAGAGATTCATCAAATAAGTTTTCTGGTTCGAAACGTTGTTAAACTGGGTCAAATTAATCCACGCATTACGGAAGATAATTGCGAGCTTGGCACCTCTGCTCGCGTATAAGTCGACCTCTAAATTCAAGAAAGAAATATGTTCCATACCAGTATTTTCTTGAAGCTCTCTTCGTTTTACTTAATATCAGTAAATTCCGTATTTAGGTAAGATGATGATACCTTTTTTAAAATACTGGTATACAGGCTGTTATTCCTCTCAAATTTGGGGTCGACTTATACGCGAGTATGTACGGTAATTTTGTTTGACAAAAATAAAAAAGTATTAACCCTATGTTAATTTTGTTCTTATGTAAAAGTTTTTTGTTTATTATTTTAAATCATACTCCCAAATCTATGACTTGGGTCAAGTATCCCTAATGTTTGGGTCAAGTATCCCTATACATTGAGATATTTGACCCAAATTGAAAGTTTTGAATATCCATATTTTACGACCTTTTATAATTAATACTTCGGAATAAAAAATAATGCATATTTTGTAATACTTCATTAAGTATATTTAGACTGCATTTACACACCCTTAAGTAATGTAAAAACACAATTAACCATCCAAAACTAATAACTGGGTCAAGTATCCCTAGTTTCCCCTAATAGTTCGCCAATTTCTACATTTGCATGTTATGTAAGATCTGTTAACTTTTTATAAAATTTTAGCCAACCATTTTGGAGAAATCAAGCGCGTAATAGAATTGTAAACGTAGAAACGAAAATACAGTTTTTGACATATCAATTTTTGTAAATAATTATTCAAAATTAAAAAAAAATTCTAACATAAAAGTTACAATACTTCGTCAATTTCAACATTTACATGTAAGACAACCAATTTTTTTATAAAATTTTGAAAAACCATTTCGGAGAAATCATGCGCGCAATATAATCGTAAAAGTATAAACGAAAATTCAGTTTTTCGTTACATCATTTTCCTAAATAATTATTCATAACTTAAACAATTCTTACATAAAAGTGATAACAATTCGTCAGTTTCCATATTTGTATGTTATTTAAGAGTTGTTAATTTTTTTTATAAATTTTCAGCCAATCATTTCGTAGAAATCATGCGCGTAAAAGAATCGTAAACGTAGAAACGAAAATGCAGTTTTATGTCCTATCAAGTTTTGTAAATAATTATTCATAATTTAAAAAATCCTTACATAGAAGTTATAATAGTTCGTCAATTTCACCATTTACATGCTATGTAAGACATGTTATATTTTTATAATATTTTATCAAACCGTTTCGTAGAAATCATGCACGCAACAGAATCGTAAACGTAGCATCAAAAATACAGTTTTTTTTTCATGACAGTTTTCTGCTATGGCAGTTTTCTGCTATGACATTTTTTGTAAATATTTATTCATCATTAAAATAACCTTACATAAAAGTGACAATAGTTTGGCATTTTCAACTTTCATATGTTATGTAAGAGCAGTTAATTTTCTATAAAACTTTACCCAACTATTTTGGAGAAACAGCATGCGCAATTGGAAAAAAAAAATTTTTTGTGAAAATTCCATTGAAAGATGAAATTAACTTTTAAAACTTCTTATGGAAAATATTTTTAAATATTGCAAGCATTTATATAATTGTTTACTTATCCAATTATTTATACACAAACTTTAATAAATATTATAAAAATAATAAATATTGTGCACTAAAACATGAAAAATATATGTAGAGATAAAAAATAAAATTTACTTTACTACAGTAGTACTGCACTATCTGTTTACTTTGACAATCAAGGTGATAAAATTAATTTTAGAATGTTGAAAACGATTTGCACATAATAATTAATAAAAAAATAACAGATTATTTTTCAATTGTATGGGCATTTGTCTCATCCTTTTCCATCATACAGTCGATAAATTAGAAGACTGGTGAGACAAAAATCTAAAGATTATAACTATCATTGGATAGCTATCATCTTATGAGGTAACAGATAGCGAAAGATATTGCATAATATTTAGAGGATTTTAAAAAACGTCCGCATTTAAAATGCACCTGCACTGTAAATTTCGCCTTCCTCCAAGAGAAAATTTTCATTTTGTGCATTTTCTTTCTTTCTTTTACTTTTCTGGCTTTTTTGTATTTTGGAGAAGGCGTAAGTTACAATTAGCAATTCTTTGGTGGTCCAACTCGTTCAAACATCCTCGTGCATGGGCACTAACTGTCAAGCCGAATTCGTGCAATACATTAATTTTCAATAATAATTTAGGCTCTGATTTAGAAGGATGACGACAATGTTTTCCTGATGAAGGTCACAGAGGATAATCGAAACGTTGAATATTTTAACTTTATTTTAATGTTTGTATAGTTTTTAGACTTTGCAATATTGTATACACCATTTAGTAAACTTGTGATTTTTATTTTCATGTTTATATGTAACATTAATTTTCCCTTGATTTCCGACGTTAAACAAAACAACTGCTTCATTTATTGCAAGTTCCACAATCCTCCTACCAGCTGCTTTTGTTTTTGGTCATAGTTTCTATATTAAAGTGTTTATTGACTCATTGTTGTTTTGGGTCTTACCTCCCAGGCATCTAACAGAAGTTTTTGTTGTGATACATAATTAAACATTAGTTTCACAACATCCATAACACTTGTGGGTACTGTGTTCTTGTGTATAAAATTTTTCTCAGAGCCACAAGCAATTGCTTTGTTATATTTACATCAAGACTCGTTTCCGGTAGGGTAAAAAGAATGTAGAGGCTCGAAATCTGTTGAGCGGCTATGAAAATACAGAGATTTGCGCATTTCAAAAAGGTTGATTTTATGTTGTCGAATGGCATTTCCATAATAATCTGTTAGATTAAGAATGATTTTGTCAGAAAGTCTACCTTTTCCTCCAATCGGTTTAGACTCGCAACATTTCACCTTGTTTTGCTTAAGTTTTCGTAAACGTGTTCCCATTCTCTTTTGAATGGGGTCCTTGCATTCAATTTTTGATACTTTTAAATCTGAGCCATATGGATTGGCCTCCGTTATGACTGGAAAATTTTCAACATCACTTATATATCCAGTGTATTGTGGTTTGCAATCGTTCAAATTTTCGAACCATGCTGGTGTTAGTTCCATTTTTCCGGAAGATCCATGGTGAATACTGAGGCAATCTTTTTCATGATTTTCTTTCCATGAATTATATTCATGTGTCTCTTTTATTCAATTTCCATACATCACATGATTTGCAATAAGAGGAAAGAACTTAGGTGTCAACTACTTTTCCAGTTTTGTCACCAATAACCATGCATACACCTATACATGATGTGTGACCCCTCGTTTTCCATGTGCCGTCACCACTTATATTGATACACGACGAACCAGTCAGAACAAATTCTTCACAAGCTGCAGAATTCATCGACTTTTTTGCGGCTGCCGCGGAACATTTCCGTAGTTGCTTTATTGCTGCAATATAAGACTTTTTGGAAACTTGTGGAGGCAGGTCCGTAATCCCATAAAATAGCTTCATAGCTGCATATCCCAATCCAATTGATCTGATGGCATAAATATATCTAGAGTTTATTTCAGATATATTTCTATTTTTTTCGATCCTTTTACAATTTTTAAATCTAATCACTTCGGCACAATTTTCACATAAAACTGAAATTTTAGACGATATGTCACATTCAATTTCTTCTTTTAGTTTTACTTCACTACAACAAGCTTTACATTACAAAAACGTTTCCAGAATAAAAAACATGTGACTGACATCCAGTATTCTATATCCTTGAAGGTCAGAATTATATTCAAAATCTTTATTCACAGAAAGTTTTCTCTGTGAAGCACTGTTATTCAATGAATCATTTTCACTGTTATTCAATGCATCATTTTCACTTTTAGCCTGTTTCTTGGCATGTACATTGAAAGTAAATTTCCTTTTTCTCGGCAGTGTTCCCCGCTCGTTTAGGCGTTATTTCGCTTTCAACTTCACTCATTATACTTGAAGGTGATAAAAGAAAAATAAATTACAAGCTACAAAGTAACTTATACGTAAAAATATATATCAAAAATCAAAAATCGGAAGAATGAAACAACGTGTTTGGATCTATTCAAAAGATAAATAGCTAGATAACTGAGGTTTAAGTAGAAGTTATTAATTTCTGCTTGTTCTAATAAGAGGAAATAAAGAATAAAAGACCACAGAGTAAAGAAAAATCGGAGTAGAAATCTTTGTATCATATCAACTCCAGCCGGCGCCAACTGAGTGAAAAATGCAAACAAACCATCTTGACCTTTAACCCCTTGGGGACGAGCGACCGGCATTCCTGCCGATTAATGTGCTCCGAATCGGGTATTATTCTCACCAGTAAAATTTTATTGTAAATTTTGCTTTATGTAATCCGAGCATTTTCCCGATTCAATTAGGCAAAAATTTCTGTTTAAAAAAACGGTAATTAAAGATTAAAAATTTTGTAAAAGACGCTCGTCCCGAAGTGGTTAAATGATGCTGTTTCACGAAAAGAGGTCTTACTATTTTCCCTATAACATCGTTTCTAACGCAAAATTTTTATGGGGTTAATTTTAATATGCATCTATAGGATTATACTTTCATATAGAGTAATTAAAAAAATCGAATTTTTGACCATTTGAAAGGTACCTGACCCCTTAAGTGTTCTGGTAGGAACAATAAAATTTTCCCTGTACAATGAGACCCCTGTGTGTCGTCACTAACGTTCCAGGAAATCGTTTACGACCATGTATTTATTTGTGATTTTCCATCATCTATGTGTACTGCATCTCCCCTGAAAGTTTGTAACCGCTGAAAACATCTGTATATCAAATTTTACTGTTTCATTTTTCAAGAAACTTGAATAATGTGAAAAAATTGCATTGATATATTGAAAATGAAATTTCAATCAAATTTTAATACGTAATCAATTTACGAAAGAGAAAGTGTATAGTATAAGGTAGTAGACAATATAACCAGGCAAATAGTAAGCACATAAATGAAACAATGTGATAGTGGCATCTGTGATAAATTTGGGTATCTAAATTCTCCTCTGCACATTTTTTCTTCATTAATTTTATTAGTAATCATATAATTTTATTATATAGTTGACTGGATATATATCGTGTATCTTTAACCAAAGATTATTGACGAACCTCAACCATCCCCATTACTATACCACGTTTGTAAGGTAAAAAAGTGACTTTTTAGCTTTTTTGTTTGTTTTTATAAGGTATTTTTATATTGTACGCGAATAAAACTATTTTGTCATTTTCAAACCAATTCATAAATTATGCTCACGATCTATTATTTTAAATAGTTAGAAACATAAATACTTTTCCCTTAAAAGAGGGTAGCGAGTGATCAGGGAAAAACACATTCAGAAAACGTGTAAAATACCAATATTTTGTTAACTCTTTATTGGGCAAGCAATTGCATTTATGTAATGCTGAATTCTCATCGGAAATTTGAAAAAAAATGTTATTTCAAAATAAGGAAAAGCAATTTTTTAACATTTTCCCTCCAATGCTATAAACGTAAAACTTACCTAAAATTTTCTGGGTCAAACCTTAATTAAACTTAGGTGGGATAAAATATTTCCCACCACCCCTCAAAGGGTTAAAGAGAAATTCGCCTGCTTTAATCCCTTTATATTATTCAACGAATTTTCTATAAGAAAATACTGATAATTACCACATTTTTTGAATGTGTTTTTCCCTGACCTCTCGCCACCCTGATAAAATTGTTACAACTGATATTTCATACCAAATTTTCTGTCAGCAATGTGTAAAAAGAGTTATTAACACTAGAACGCCCGGAAGGAGTCGATTCGACTCGGACCATATGATTAAATGTCAATTCGAACCCGAAATTCTTTCACAAAATAAGTTAAATTTTATAAACGTATGTTTACGTTAAATAAATCAGTCAAATAATTTTAAATAAAAATTCTGGTGTGAAATATTTGTATGAAACTTGAGTAAAATTTCCGGGCGTTCTAGTGTTAAGCAATAAAATCTACTGTTGAATTTAAATTATATATCAGAGTCGTATTTCAATGACATCTTTAAGAACATGGTGCCTTGTTAAACCTCTTGTTGCTTGAATACCAGTATTTAAAAGACTCGCTTTTTGGACAAGAGAAATAACACGATAAATTAACACGGAGATTGGTATTCCAAAACGTGGTATGAAACACATTATTAGCATTTAAAAGAAAGAAAAAATTACATCCTGAATGCGTTAATGACAGAATGTGTAAATCCCGTTCCGATGAAGTGGTCCGACGCTGGGACCACGTAATTTTAATTCCAAACTTACAAACGGCACCAAGAACATTTTAATTTTTTTTTTTTTTTGTTACGATGCAAGCTTAAAGTAACGAGTTTTCAATTTCTAAAACATTCGTTTGTAAATTCCGGTATCAGTCTACGATATCATCATTTTATGAACAGAATTGCTCTTTGCCGGAAAGGGTTTAAAGTATTCTTACCTAAAGATTTGTAAATGTCTGTTAAAGAAAGATTTTCCTTTTCTAGTACTTTAAATAATCGCATTGCATTTTTTTACAAAACGTTTTTCAAAAACAAAACGAATGGAAAAATTCTAGCTTTATTAATTTAGAAGATTTATTTAAAAAAAGTATTTTAATTACAAATACAATTCGTATCGTAAGTTTAAAATACATCATTTCACACCAGAAAATGTATGTGATTTTTTCCAAATTGATTAAATGTTTGGATGTAAGAAACATCTGGGATGTTAAAAACAGGGCAACGCTCAAGTGAAACAGGTAAACCAGAAGTTTCCTGTAGTTACAACTCAAAAGTAGACAGTGGCCACAGCGCCGTCCCTCGCAACGGCTCTCATCACAATTGCACCCGAGAAATTCCCTAGCACGGCAGTGTTGCCACTGGGCTACTTTTTTTAATTCAAATTTCTTGACTGCAGAACTTTTTTGAAACGGGAAAATTCCCTTTGTTTATGGCCTTAATTAATATGTCATTAAATAAGGCGCATTTTACCATTTCAAAAAAGTGGTGCCAATCAAGTATCTGATTTATAAAAAAGTGGCCCATCTGGCACCATTGTAGCACGGTGCGTTGGCTCATACGATGCTATTATTTTTTACTTTCAGCTTTAAAGAGGAGTGTTGCATATCCTGTCTTCATAGTTTTTAGAAATTAAAAAAATGAGAAAACTGCTTACAAATGTCATTCATGTACAAGTTAAATGAGCTTTATTTAAAACCCGATTTAAATTGCTTGATATCATCATTTATTTTTATTATTATTACTTTTTATCTGAATAAAATCAGTTTATTTTCTTTTTTGGATTGGTTTTTACTGGAGACGGGATTTTTTACTTATTCATGTTTAATAAAGAGAAATTTAAACAATAATAAATTAAACATAATGAAATGAGGTAACATTTTACAAAATTTTAATCTTTAAAAAAAAAAATCGCGATTATTTTATGAAAAAAAAAAAAAAATCTGCCTTTTAAGTATTGATTCGAGATACAATATCCTAAAAATAAAAGTATGGATAAGTATTCTCTTTTTTTAAATTGTTTCATTTCTTAGTTAGATGATCACTTTATTTTTGTAAGAATATAACTAATCTGATGTGCCAACCCCAAAATTGTCTTCTATCTCATACATGTTCATAATTAAAAATCCGCTATCACAGTGCTAAAATTAAATGACAATCTATGTCAATCTTGAGGATTGTAAAGGTATATAGTTTCGTTGAATTGGATGTATTTAATAAGGAGATATAAGTATCGCATTGTTTCAAGCAAATCATTGGATTACGGAACTCGACCTCTTAGATATCCGCAACCAAAATTCCAACGCAAAGTATATAATGTTAATACCTGTTTTCAATGTACACCCAAGTCTAATAAGGATCTATTTACATGAAAATGTAACAGAATATTAAGTTTGATTAAATTGCTTGCATTAGTTCTTGGGATATAGCTTTTGCAAAAATCGTGAAAAATTCAGCATAGAAGCGCCACCTGTTGTGCGATTTACACCAAATCAAATCAGTAACAGCTTACATGAGCTTCTAACTGAATCTGAAGTTTGATGGAAATCCGTGCTTTAGTTCTGAAGATAGAGCTATTAATTACAGAAATCGTACAGAAAGCAGCACAGCAGAGCTACCTGTTGAGCGATATACGCCAAAAACTAATCAAACAAGTTTATATCAAGAAAACATTTTTATCCAGAAATATTCCTCTATATTCATCTATTTATTTTATTCAGAATCAATAAATAAAAATTTAATCACATTACTATCAATCTATTTACAGTCATTTTCTCCCCTCGCCAATAACAACATACACTCACACACACGCGCGGGCAAAAAACAACAACAACATTCATTTAACTAATTACCGAAGATAAAAAAGAAAAACCATATTTTCCCTTTAAATAGAGAGTTTATCAGTAGCATAGGGAATTTCGCGTGTGCATTTGTGATAAGAACCGTTGTAAGGGGCGCGGTCTAGACGCTAGTAAATCTTTCTACAAAAAGAAAAAAAAATGCTTTAAAAATTGAAATCTACATTGAATAATAATTAGTGACATTAAGTGCTACTACGGTTACTTATGTAATGGGAATAAAATTGTTTAAAGAGGAATATTGTAAAGAAAAATTTAATACCCTAATTTTGTGTTAGACACTTGAAATATATTGTTGCTTGCTTCCGCCGGAATTTTTTAATGCACATTAATTTAAGCCTGATATGGAGACCTAACGAAAAATATCCCGAAACATTTTTGTACCCTTCTTTCTTTTATCAAAATACAGTCTGTGTTAAAAATATACACGTGTCTTTATTTGCAGATCGCTAACGATAAAATCACTACCGCGGTGTCCTATAACTGGAATAATATATATATTTTTTAAATATTTATTCAATTTTTGAAATAAGGGTCATCTACGTTTTCAAAACTCCACAAACTTTTTTAAAGGTAACACAAACTTTTGACTCCTTATTTCAGGCCTGCCACTGGCGACTATTTTTTTAATTCTATCTCGCGGCACTTTCTCAAAACAAAAATATTTCACAATATGTGCAAAAGAAATATATTATTAACCCTTTAACAGTGACATTTGTTTTCTTACAAAAAAATTAAATATGGGGATGGACACCACTTTTTCCATACTAAAATATTTACCTTACTTAATCGAAAAATATCTGACAATCAATAAAGATAAATTTACAGTTACAAATTAGTGGTATCAAAATGCTTTTAATAACGAAGCAAGTAAAGTGCTTTTGCCCGAATCCAGTTCGGGCCACACTGTTAAGGGGTTAAACTCGTTTTTTTTAAGTAGTAGTGCAGGTAAAACATACCACGAGAAAATTAAATTTAAAAAATCAAAAAACCCGACTGCGTAAAAAGTGAACTAATTAATTATTCTCATCAATGTGAAACTATTTTTTATATTACTTAGCTGTTTTTTTATTTCTTATATTGATGTCTTTTAACACTAGAACGCCCGTAAATTTTACTCAAGTTTCATAAAAATATTTGATACCAGAATTTTTATTTAAAATTATTTGACTGATTTATTTAACGTAAACCTGCATTCTTTAAATTTAGCTTATTTTATGAAAGAATTTCTCGTCCCAGTTGGCATTTAATCATATGGTCGGAGTCGGATCGAATCCTTCCCGGTGTTCTAGTGTTAACCCTCTGTCTACCAGAAGGGTCCAATGGACCCGACATGTACATTCAAAATATTTATTCAAACCAGAAATTTCTTCAAAACAAACTAAATTTATAAATCAGACAATAATAAGTTAAATAAACAAATTAAATAGTTTTAAGTAAAAATTCTGGTGTAAAATGTTTTTATAAAACTTGAGTAAAATTTTCGGTAGTTCTAGGGTTAAGGGGACCGAGAAATCCCCTTCTCTGCCATGTTAAATTCACCAACTTTATGTACCTTTTTCTCAGAAATGGTGAAAGATAGAGTTCTAGATTTTTTAGAGTAGTTAGAATAGCATGATTTACGTATTGTAACAGACCATTTTCTTTCTAAATGAAACTCAAAATTAATTATTAATTATTTATTGAAAGTCATTTTTAAATTAGCATTTTTGGTAAGATTTCACTGCCTAAAATAAATAATTCTCAACAAATCATTAAATTCCCGTGTTAAAGTATACATTATAACATAAGTATTAAAAAAAATCTGAGTTCTTAAGTTTAATAGACATTGGAAAAAAAAAAAAAGGAACATAAACATGAAAAATCCAAGTTTTGAGAAAAAGTCAATTAAAGATTTAGATGGCCATTAAGCTGTGAAGTACTCTTAGAAAGAGTGAATAATTTCAACACTTATTTTTTTTATGTCCCTCATCTTGATCAAGGTATTTTAAGACCGAGAGAACATTCTTGATCAAGACATTTTAAGCGCCACTCAAGAGGAAAGAATGGGAGAAAAATATTCTCTTATTTACCTAAGTAGGAATTGACTTCTTTTTTATTATTATTATATTACTTGTTTATATTACTTACCTATTTTTTTTTTATTTACTTGTATTGATGACTTTTAAGTTGTGTTTAATTGTTAGTTCTTATCTATAAACACTGTTTTGATGAGGTCTATAGATGTCTATGATGGTTAGAGTTGCAGTAAAGCTAGAGATACTACATACACAACTTCCAGGTTGTGTAACATTTAAACGGAGCTTCTGACTGCAAAATAGTCAATGAACCATCGTTTTCATTTTGAAAGACCTATCCAATAATATGCCACTCAATACGGTGCGTAAATTTTTTTTTCGTCTCTACCGCAATTTTGAATTTATAAAAAGCAAAACATTGCCTATAACCATCGGGCGGTTAAGACGAACCGATAGACACGTCATTCGTTAAAACCAATCGAGCTGTTGAGACGTTTCGAGGGTATAAAGATATTCACATACCCAGATACGCGTGAAACACACAACCTTTCTTGGCAGTCGGGTAAAATTGACGCATGTGGTAGCCCTGATATTTCAGTTCCTGGGAAGCCCGAAGCATATTCACAAAGACTTCTTGGTTCAGATTCGACACTGGTATTTCTCAGTATATTTTTCTGGTATGAAATGTTTAATATTTTAAAATACTTAGTTTTATTACTCCCACCGTCCCAAATTAGTTGCTACATTTAGGTTCAAAATTTTGTCCCAAATTACACTGACGGAAAAAAAATCCCAACACCAAGAAAGACTTGTGTTACATAAACGAAATTTGGTAGGCGTGATTATACATATGAAAGATGACATCGATTGAAATTTCACGATTCGCGCATAAGTGTAGCGCTAGTGGCGCCACTCAGAACTTGCGGATCAGGCTTACTTTAAATGCGTGCTGTAAAGCTCGTGGGCGTTATTTAGCTTCGAAATGTGACTTATTGAGTTGATGTTAGCCAAGAATGCCTTTAACAAGACGAAGAAGCCACTGTCAACAGCTCACCGAGTTGTAACGAGGTCGCATATTCGGGTTACGAGAAGGTGCATTTTCTTTCCGCGATATTGCAGAAAGACTTGCTGTAATGTATCCACTGTACATGATTATTGGAAGCAGTGGTCAAGGGATGGTACTGTCCCAAGAAGACCGGGTTCCAGGCGGCCACGTGGCACTCCTGAGAGGGAAGATCGCCGTATTCGACGTCACAGCCTGATTACCCACGGGGCAAATTCATACCACTAAAAATAAACAGAAAATTTTGCCTCATTCATGGCAGAAATTTTACATGAATACGGCGTTTAGATAAGTCGAACTTTTATTTAAAAATTTATTGGTGTAAGTGTGCCTCGTTGGTAATCAGGCCCTGTTCGACGTACGACTGTGGCGCATCGTACTGCATTCGCGGCAAAAATTCGAGCTGCAGTTGGTACCACAATGAACTGTTAGAAATCGGTTACTTCAAGGACAGCTGCGATCCAGGCACCCTGTAGCGTGCATTCTACTGACTCCAAGTCATTGCCGTTTGCGACGCCATTCCTGTCAAGCCAGAGCTCATTGGTGGGCGGAGTGGATATCTGTTGTGTTTCTTTTTCATCAGAAAGGTACCTAGCGTCACCTAGCGTTTGAATCTTAGTACACATACAAAAGGAAAAAACATTTGGAAACATTATTAGTAAAATGCGTGTTTTTTAAAAGCAGTGCGTAAATTTCCATTCAAAATATTATGTCCCTAATGGAATTTTGCGCCATTAATCCCTATACAACAATTTTTATCAACAATTTAGAATTTTTATCAGATAATCACATAAATAAAGATAAATAAACCTCATTATTTCGCTTTTACCTGCATCTTTATCATCCTCTATCATCCTTTATCTCATTACCTGCAATAATGAAAGTTATCTCATTTTAAAAATTAATATAAAAATAGGCTATTAAAAAGAAACAGCTAGTGCGAACACATCTACAAATGAACAGCTTTCAGTTAAAAAAATTATTAGTAAATTTGGTTCAGCAGAAAACTCAGGGCATATGACTAAAAAACATTCTTATGTTTTAAATATATAGATTATATAAAATTATGAAAAATTAAATTAAGGGGTCTCAGGACTCTTAAAATTGGACAAAAAAGAAAAAAAAAGATCATTTTCAACATTTAATATCTTAAAAAGTATTTGATTTTAAGACACAATTTTAATTGGAATAAAATATATAAGTATGTTCTTTCATTTCATGTATTTAAAAAATTATAAGATACAGAATTAGAATTTACAGGGGGCTCCAAACTGTTAGACATTTGACGAGCAAAAAATCGGCATAACAGCTTACGCGCGCGATTACAAAATAAGTATTGCAACTAGAATGAAAATTTTGGTGCCTACTTATACTTCTGATTGTAATAATTACCCTGAACCTAAATAAATTTGTATTTAAAGCTTTTTAACATTTTTAATACAAAGTTGTATTTAGCCAATGCAAAATTAAGAAAATTTCAACAGTATAATCACCTAAAAAAATATTGTTTTGAATAATAAAAAGGAAATTTTAGGTTCAGTTTATACAGACTAACATGAAACATATGTTTTGCAAATTTCATGAAAAAATATCCATAAGTTTTTGTGATATCGTGCGCGTTATGCCCAAAAACGTCATTTGGAGAAAAATGGCTTCAAAGTTTCCGAAACGACGCTTCAGCTATTGAACATGTATAAATGTAAAAGCCATAACTTTAGATCTAATAGGAATTTCAAGGAAACAATTATATCAAAATATTCAGAAAAGATAGGAGTTTAACATCTAAAAAAATTAAAATTTCGAAAACTTTAAAGCTTTAAGAGACCTGAGACCCCTTAAGCAAATTATGTTATTTTTGTAAAATTACAGTAACATGTCTTAAACAATACCAATAAAATTTTATTAGTAAATAGAATTTTGGAAAAAAACTTGGGGAACCTTCATATTATTTTAAATGTCGAATTATTGCAAGCTTTTCTCTGATTGGTTGTATAATGTATAACTCAGCGAAACGAATTCAGCCAAGAGATAATCATCAAGTTATGTAATATAAATCGCAATTTTTCGGACAATGAGCATGCACACTGCATGTTACTGCTCTTCCATAAAGTCACTCTAAATGTTTGTAAAACATTGCGTTTTATCAATGTGTGATTTTGATTACGTTATTTTCAAAGATACGTCTTCACTTGTGAAGAATTTCAAAGCAGCTGTGGTGAAAATGACGCACTTCTACAAAACATATTTCAGTTTTAAGAATTAAAATACAAGTTTTTTTTTTAATGACGTCAATTGTATCGGCTAAAGCGCCTCACTTTTACGATCCCATCTTAAAAAAGATCTATGGAACGGTATGCAAATGACATCATTATCGCGGAATAATACACAAACCCAGCAGAAAGCAATGACGTCATTTAAGAAATTTGGCATAAGAATCTCGGGTATCTAATGATATATATGACTTCAATTTTCTGTTTATAATAGCTCCATGTTTTATGAGAAGTCATCCATTTGTATTTTTTCAAAATTCGGAAAATTTAATTACACACGGATTAATAAAATTACATTCTTTCAGATTTTTGTTACGAATTGAGTAAATGTGGAGAAAATAAGTCACACAAATATTCTTTAAAATACATTTTTGTAGAGAAAGTGTTGTATCGTTTGTAAAGTTAAATTGTAATAAACTAAAAATCATTTAATTGATAAATAAAAACGCAATAAAGTCAAAAGTCGCCGGGTTTTATAACAGAAGATATTCTTGACATAGCACGTATTTTAATTTCAATTTTTTTTTCAGTTTTTAGGAGAAAATGGAAACAAACAGATACAGCAATCTACTATTTTCCTTTTTTCCCTTTACTTTCAACAGAAATGGAGTATTTCAGTTGCCACGATTACAAAAAAAAGTAATAAAAATTACAAAAAAATTAATATCTTAAAATTAAATTGAGATACAGCTTTCAAATAAATTGCATTTAAAAGAGCATTTTATCCTTTTACGACGGTGTAAAAATTTAAAATGTACGATGTTTAGAAGTTTAATAATTTGCAGTAGAAAAAATTGCAAAAGCAAAATTTTATTTCAAATTTCAAAGTGTTGCCATTCGCAAAATGACGTATGCGTTACCCACAGATATGTTTGTCCTTTATAATATAGATATAGTAAAATGTAAAATGCATAATAATAAGGCAATAAAATCGATACAATTCTGATAATTTTAGTGTTTTAAGTGCATAGTTAGGTTATACAAGGGTGGTTCAATAATTCTTCTCCCGAGTGTGTATAAAATATTTGTACTGCAATGGTTGATGTAGAATACTGAAGCCTAATGTCTTAGATGCCTATATGCTCATTTTCAGAGCCATTAACTGCTATATTAATATATTTGTTTTCGTTTTAGGTGTGAGAGATGGCACCTAGCTTGAAGGGGAGTTAGGCGAAAGGTTGGTTTGGAGCTTATGGAGCCAGACCTGTGATAGATTTGTGACAGTGGATGAGACGTGGCTACATCACTATGATCCCGAGCCCAAACGACAGTAGCCAAGTCTCATCGACTGTCACAAATCTATCACAGGCTGGCCCCATAAGCTCCAAACCATCCTTTCCCATAACCCCCCCTTCAAGCTAGGTGCCATCTCTCACACCTAAAGCGAAAACAAATATATTAACACGTTCACGCCGGCGCGGTGAGTCACACTCGACTGTCTGGGAGCTGCCAAGTCTCCGGCTTTTTAGATACCAGTATTTTAATACAGAAAATGTTGTTTTATTTAATTAGAACAATTGATCGATTTAAAGGAGCAACATTTTCTCTAAAATAATAGTGGTGTGCAAAAAGCTGGAGACTTGACAACTCTGAGAAAGTCGAGTGTGACCCACCGCGCCGGCATGAACGTGAGCCGTTCCGATTCTGAAAATGAGCATATAGGCATCTAAGACATTAGGCTTCAATATTCCACATCAACCATCGCAGTACAAATATTTTATATACACTAGGGACAATAATTATTGAACCACCCACGTCGGTCTGTTAAAATTTTGATTCATTTATATTATTTTATTTAATTATTGATAATTCAGGGCTCCCAAATGGTCCGCCAACTGAATACCAATAAAATTTAACAGAAAATTTTATGGTATGTCTTTGCTAAAATTAACTGTCAAAGGCGGTTTCGGGGCGCATTGTAAGAAAAATCTAAAAAGAAAATTTTTCTAAAAAAATATTGGTATTCAGTTGGCGGACCATTTGGGAGCCCTGATAATATTTTAATTTATTTATATATTATTGGCTGGAAACAAATGCCAAATTATTTATATTGTTTTATGTGAAACGGGTAAATCTTTCGTAATCGTCTGCATGCGGTAGGGATGATAGATTTTAAAAAAATCATTCTTGAAAAATATTTTTTAATCGAAAAATCCGAAAATATTTCCCGCATAAATTTTATGTTAAAAAAACATTTTTTTTCCCTATTCAACTGTATAAAAATTCAAAATTCGTGGAGTTTAAAAGTTTAAAAATTGCAGCCAATGTTAAATTTAATCGTCAGGTGGTTATCCTGCATAATGCCAGCTTTGAGTCAGATATTGCCAAAATCAAAATGACGGCAGCGTTACGCGCGGACATGTTTGTCATTCATAATATAGATAGTTTATATACAGAAATTCATCTAAATAATTAATAAGCACTTAATTAAATAGAAGTGCTTTAAGGGAAGACAAGGACTAGGTGTAATTCTATTGAAAATATGCCAGCTTTAAGACCCGTTTCCTCGGAAACAACCCGACCGATTCTGGTGAAGTTTCAAATCGATATTCTTGGATTATGCTCAAGGTATATGGCAGAGAGTTTTTTTCTGCTACTAAAACTTTTTAGTTTAGAACATCGTCAAATTTTTAGAATTTGTTTTTCTGAAACTAATTAATTAAAAAAAACTGTCTGCCATATCTGATCTTATATTTACGCTCTACCACCAAAAAAAAAAAAAAAAAAAAAAAAAAAAAATATCAAAATCGCTCGAGTACTTTAGAAGATAATGGGATTTGTACCTGAAGAGTACGATTTTTCAGGAGAGAGAAGAAAACTGAGACACTTCTACCTTGTGTGACGTTCTAGCACAATTTTATCAAACACATGAATTAAATTAAAATAGATAAAATTTAGTTTCACATAATAAATGAGGTAATGTCACTTCCCACGTGACTTCCGGGCCAAGATCACTTACACGAATTTTACTCGGTTAGCACCACTTTTTTTATGTGAGAGAGAGTTTCACTTGTACTCAGACAACATATGCATACTACAAAATTAATTTTTAAAATATAGCGATGCGAGTGGAATTTAAAAATAGAAATAACTATAAAATGTTAGCGTACAATTAATGTGAATGGGCGTGGCGTCAGAGTCGGTGTATTCCTTTGAATTTTTACGATTATTTCTAATGGTCAGAAAAAAAATGGGCATACCAATGAATTCAGAAAGGTTTAAAGAACCTTTTAACCCTTTCGGGACAGCATCCCTTACACAAATTTTGTTTAAGTGGCACCGGTTTTTTTTTAAAACAGTTCCCTTTACTTGTAAAATACCAAACAATACTCAAACTAAAAAAGACAAATATTATATTTGTTTATTACTAATGACCAAAACAAATTCCACATGCACCTGTTGACGATACACCTGTTGCATTTCCCGTACCGAAAGGGTTAAGCCAATAGAACAAAAAAAATCAATTTCTTCAAAGAAAATAATTCACTCATGTCTCCCCTTAACCCTTTAGCGTGTCTTCAAAAAAGGACACTAATTTAAATTCCAAATCTGCCAAATGGCACATAGAATATTTAGTTGAAATTTTTCTTTTTTGAAGCACGGGAAAGTAAGCAAGTTTTTATTTTCTAATAAATTCGTTTGTAAATTCTGGTGTCAGTTCCATCATTTCATCATTTTATAAACAGGCTTATTCCGCGCCGGAAATGGTTAAATGACTCAGTATAGAGAGAACACCTAACTTACTTTTTTTTTTAAACTGACCTCCAGAAATAACTCTAAACGGAACTATTGAAATAATTAAATGTTTCGCTCATCAGAAATCTGACGTGTATAGCAAAATGCATAAGTAAGGTAAGGAAAGCGACTGCATTCTTTCAAATTTCTTTCAAAGTTAACACCATGAGAAATTTAAAATTTACTCTTTGTAACATAAGGAACGCACCCATTCACGACTTCTTATACTTGACACAAATGAAATAAAATCTTGTTTTATGCATATTAATAACTAATTAAGAGAAAAGGTGATATTACAATTTTATTTTTATGTGAGATATGATATGTTGCGCAAACGTCACGTCAGTACAAATCAACTACGTTTTTGCCAAATGAAAACAATTAGAACCTTTATTATGTAGCGGAATATTACACTTACTACACATATTTATAGTTTGACTGTTACATTATCTGTATCTAGAATTGCTGAATTTTATTTCATTCTTTTTAGTGTATCGGCGAACATAATCCAAAATTTATCAATAAAAATTTTCAAAACATTCCCTGCTATTTCATTCATATTTCTAATTCTTTACAACTCGAATCAATTAGAAAAAATTTCCTAAAAATAAAAGTCATTTAAACAATATGTGATAATAAATGTTTTGAAAATTGTATTCACAATAAAATAAAAAATCACAAACATAATGCTGCGAAAATGCAACGTCAGTGTTTAATGGGTATAAGAAGATTACCTATTCCTTCGTATAATAAACGCACTCTGATTTTATATCTTTCAATACTAAACGAAATTTTAAAGTGCATTTAACCCTAGAACTACCGGAAATTTTACTCAAGTTTTATAAAAACATTCTACACCAGAATTTTTACTTAAAACTATTTAATTTGTTTATTTAACTTATTATTGTCTGATTTATACATTTAGTTTGTTTTGAAGAAATTTCTGGTTTGAATAGATATTTTGAATATACATGTCGGGTCCATTGGACCCTTCTGGTAGACAGAGGGTTAATACACCATAGATATAGATAAATTATCAAAGTTCATTACACCGTTTTCATACTATCCTACGTTCTTTTTTCATTTGAGATCAAATTTTTAGGTTGAAAAAAATGAACATCTTTTTTTCTGTTCTTTTCTTTTGACAAAATATATTTTAAAACAAAAATTGGTGCTAAAAATAAAGCAAATAAATATATACATGAATACATATAATCATTCAAAAAACAAAATGAGTTAAAGGAATTTGTTTTGGATTTTTCTACTGATAAAGTGACAGGTAACAACAAAAAAGTTCAAAAATCGTCTGCTCTAGTAAATTTTGATATAGTTTTTACAAATAGATATACAAATTACATTTCAAAGTACATATGTTTCCGAATTAGATTTTGAAAAAATCGAAATTGCTCGATTATATATATTCTAAATTTGTGTTTCAATATGTTAGGTCTACCGGAAAGTTCTGTCCGATAATGTTGTTTCACGCCTACTTCTTTAAAATTCAGATTTCTTCATTGGCGCTACCTTTTTTGAAACTGCAAAATTTCCACTGTTTTCACATTTCACATTAAGATGAAAACAATGGAAATTTTTCCATTTCAAATACTAGTATATACTAATCATATACAAAAACGTTCCCTGCCAAGTTATCTGATTATTAACAGTGCAAGTTCCATTAATATCCTTTCAACAGAACTCTAGTTATAAGCAGTCGGAACAAAAATTCCATTAACATTTTACACTGATGTCCTAAAATTAAGGGGCAGTGACGCTTTCGATTTTACATGTTACTCAAATAACTTCTGAAATTATGGGCTTGAATTAATGTCTTTGAATTCTAAGATTTAAAGACCATGCTTGACTTCATATTTTCCAGTGAAGATTTAATCATGATTACTATTAGGGGAGTGATAATAAGTTCAATAATAAAATAATATTTGTGATGACTCATGTAACAGAAAATGCGCCAGACAGGCATGCTACTATAATAAATGACTATGTGGATCATGTTTAATGTTATTTGTATGCATTTGTGTAAGCATAGCCTTCATATTCGTGGAGGTGTTAACGTTTCTGTTAAAAATTCAAAAGTTTTTCTGTTCATAACATAGAGTTTTGAACCAATTGTAACACGACTTTTTGTAAACAGTAGAAACAGTATATTTCAATTGAAACATGAATATATTGAATATTTGATGAGATATGGGAATTTGTATTAAATAATTTTTAACTGCACATGTGTCGAAGTTTCTAAAATTTATATTTCATAACTTGGAAATCAGTTATTTAGCGCAACTTACATGAAAACTTAAATCAAATATTGCAAAAATTCAGAAAAGTTCGGGAAAGACAAAGTTCATTTCTAAAAGTAAATGGCATCGCTGCCACGGGTGACTATTCTTAGACTTTATTTTCACGAACTTCACGAAACCAAAAAGATCTTTTCTGCAACCCGACTAGAAGTAATATACCACAAAATAATATTTTAAAAAATGTGGTGCCAATAAAATATAAATAAGTTGACAGTGGCAGTCCTCCTAGCTATAGATAAATACCAACTCACTGTATCACCAGTATCTTTCTAAATTTTCCCGATATTTGACTGAAGTTTTACTATAAGGTAGCCTAAATAGCTAGCTACCAAATTATGAAATGCAAATTCTGAAATCTTTCAAACATGCGTGGTTTAAAAGTATTTCATACAAGTACCCATATCTGAACCAAAATTCAATATATTCATGTTTTAATTGCAGTATCCTGTTTCTACTATTCTGTGTCAAGTTTTGGAAATTTGTGTTAAAGTTGTTGAAAACTTTGTATGCATGAACAAAGAACTTTTGAAAATCTCACAGAAAAGTTAAAGCCTTCACCAATACGAACGCTATGGTTGAACGGATGCGCACACAAAATTGGCAAAGAATAAGTTCCTTAAAAGTTAATCTTGATAGTGATTTTCAAATCTTTTTGAAAAATGGTGAGATTTTTTGTTGTTCTTGCTTTTTATATAGCCGCTAGAGGGGAATTAATTAATTTTGAAATGATATAAACTCTCTAGGTCTACCAGAGTGAGATACATTTTTATTCAGGAATTCCGAATAGTAATTTTTGCTTCAATTAATTGCATGCTTACTTCACTCCTTGGGGACGAGCGACACAGGAAATTCTTGTGAATTCGAAATTCTTTCCATTAAAGTAGATGTCGAAATGGGAACCATTAGCTTAAGTAATTATGCATATATATATATTTTTTTTCAATTAACGGTCTGTCCTGAATAACAAGACTTTATCTTGAATAATTACTATTTGAAGTATATATATACTTTAAACAACAAGAGCGTTAAAATCACTATAAATTGTACTTTATTTTTTTCCTGGTGCAAGTTTTTTCTTTTTATATTAACCCTCCGTCTACCAGACGGGTCCATTGGACCCGACAGGTACATACAAAATATTCATTCAAACCAGAAATTTCTTTAAAATAAACTAAGTATATAAACCAGACAAAAATAAGGTTAAATAAATAAGTTAAATAGTTTTAAATAAAAATTCTGGTGTAGAACGTTTTATTAAAACTTGAATAAAATTCCCGGTGATCTACCGGGAATTTTATTCAAGTTTTAATAAAACGTTCTACACCAGAATTTTTATTTAAAACTATTTAACTTATTTATTTACCTTATTTTTGTCTGGTTTATATACTTAGTTTATTTTAAAGAAATTTCTGGTTTGAATGAATATTTTGTATGTACCTGTCGGGTCCAATGGACCCGTCTGGTAGACGGAGGTTTAATATGATGAAATGTGAATTATAAGAGCAAAATATACAATATTACAGTCATTCAGGATAACTTTGATCCTCATTTTCTCTATTTTCATGTGCCACATTCTTATTTTAAGAATATTGTTGCAACTAGGGGCATAAAAGAGAAGTACTGATCCTAAATTATTGTTTGACTAACACAAATTAAGGAATAATAAGGATAAACGCAATAAAAAATGAATTTTAGCTTGGTTCAAAGTTACCCAGCCATTTAGGGTAACTTTGCACCATATGATAAATATTATCTAAAATAATTCAATTAAAAAAAAGTATTATAGTTAGGACAACTTTAAACCCCAAAAAATGTTTTCAGATATGTAAAGACTTCGAATTTACATTTCCCAACATCACAAGATTTGTATAATTTATGATATTACAACAAATATCAGGTATAAGAAAAGTGGAAGAAGAGAACCATGAATATTTAGATATATACAAAAACTGTTTATTGTCATATAAAACATAAAAATGCAGTGGAAAACAATTTTCAATGTTTAATCTCAATAATATATCCATAGTTACAGTAATACATACTAGTAGTAGTATTATTCAAACAAGAATAAAAAATGCCAAATGTATGAAATGTCAAATTTGAGTAGCTCCGCCCCTAATCCCGCCTCTAAATGAATTTTATGTATTTTACACATATTTGTGAAAATATTTACATGTTATATCTAATCATACTTGCCAACCTCCCGCTTTTTTATTAAACAGAAAAACTTACTTTCAACCAGAAAATGTATGAAATTAAAAGTTTCTTGCTTCTACGTGGTAGTTAATTGAAATGTACATGATTTTATTAATTTAATAAAATTTTTGGTTTAAAATGTGTTTTATTGATTTAAAAAAAGCGGGAGGTTGGCAACTATGTCTAATGCACACTTTCGGCATTTATATAAAATATACGTGCAAATATGGGAGATTTTCGACAGTATCACCTATAATTAGTAAATTATAAGCATCAGTGTAACTTTGAGCCGGCTCAAATTTACCCTGAAAATGCGGTAAAATGCTAGTGCCTTCTTATTTTACATTTTATTAACTATTATTAAATAAATAATCACAAAATATTAACACATTTACAACATTTAGATAATAATATGTCTGATAAATGAGTATATTGTTACTTACTATGAAACTTTAATTGGATTACAACAACTTCAAAACAGCATTCAAAATTAACTTGAAAACAGTACTTTACAAAAATAGTTAGATGATGCAATTAATTGCGCATAATGTTGCTAATTTATTTTCTAAAATAAAGTGTAGAAATCCCAGTTTAGAACCTTGCCAACAGAGCTCAGTTCTGGAGTTTATTTAGTCTTTTGGAGTCAAAAATATTGAAAAATAGGAGGTGGTGCAAAGTTACACCCCATGGTTCAAAGTTACCCTGAATGACTGTACCCATTTTAAAGCGTAGCCGAAAATTCACTTTCTGTAAGGAAATGGTTAAACAGGTTTAAACTCACAGAACAGGAGATCCACTTATTTTACCCTTACAGAGCATAGTTTTATAACATATTGTATAGGGTAAAAGCACCAATAGTCGGCCACTTAATCGCTTTCTTTTAGTATATAGCTCAAAGTGGAATTTAAAAAAGCAATACAAAATTTTTAACAGTGACACATGTTAATGTATACTTTTCTTTTACTGTTTCAGCAATTGTTTTTTTTAAAAACTGATTATAGTTTTTATTTATGAAAAGTTAACTTAAAAATAGCAAAATCGCTAGTAGTCGGCCACTCAATTCCAGTGTTTGGCCATCACTGGGCCAGTTGTCGGCCACTTAAATGGTTTGTTATAGTCAATAACTTAAAGTATAATTTTTATAAACAGAACAACATTTTAACAATGCAATGTATTAATGTATACTTTTCTTATAATGATTCAGTAATAATTTAAAATATTTTAATAGTTTTAAACACTTTCCAACATAGTTTAAAAGTGTTTGTGAATTTGGATTGTCTCCAATCTGTCTAAGCTCTAACACTCGTAAATATACCGGAATCTCCCTGAATTTTTTGTATGTTATTGATGTTAACAATAGCACAATCGGTATTGAAAATAAAGTGCGTAGAATTTATAGTTCATCTACAGGGACAGCCAAAAGTATTCCGATACATCACGCTCAGTGCGAAAAAATTGCTTCAAGTTTATTTTAATGATGTTAGTCATTTCAAACATAATGAAATTGCTAGTCATTTATGAAGTGCACTAAACTATTCATTCTGGACAGTATGGGGTCCAAAGTACTTATGATTCATTTATAGGGCCACGTAAAAGAATTCCTTTACATAATAGTGTCAGGGGAGAAACGGTTTGCAGCGTATTTTAGTTCTGTTACACTATTTCAAATATAATGAAACTGGTATACATTACTGAATCTTACTACAATATACTTGTTGTATAACATGATATGCATAGCATTTATCCTTCATTTACAGGAACACACAAAAAATTTGGATACAGAAATGTATCTTTCTATTAGCAATAATTGCTGGAAGTGTAATTTCGTTTATGGCATGTGTTTTTAAGTTTAATTAAATCTTTGCTTAGTATGCGGTCTTTATAACTGACATAGATCATATACAAGGCTACACAAAAATGTTTGTAAACTTTGCGGAGTATCAGCGTGAATGGCTTAAAGGATACTTTTAATTGAGTTATGCTCTTCCAAGCTGAACAATATTTAGTATACTAAAAGATATTTGTATAATATAAATAAAATCATATACAGGGTCACTCAAAGAACTGAATACATTACCTCCCAGGGATAATAATGTGTGGAAGTTTTATTTCAGTAGTTTTAACCACGTTTTAGCCTGAATTAAATTTTAGCTTAATATGTGCGGCATATAAATATCTGTTGGTAACATACAGGGCTGTACAAAATAATTCAAGTATGTTTCCGCATAGTGGTAGAAATTGTTGAAGGTGAATTTTCAACCTGTTATGCATTTTCTTACTATACTCAGTTTTATCATACTATGTGTAGAATAATATACAAATTTTTAGATTAAATACAGGACTGCACAAAAGAATTGGATTACTTTTCCTGTTAGGGGCCGTAATCTGGTTTTCAAAAGTATTATGCCTTTTCTAAAATGTTTACTTTTTACCGTATTAGGCAGCTAAATTTCGTTAAAGAATTCTGAAAGTAATGGGACCTGCTTTTGTAATCTATTCTTGATGCATGATTTTTCATTCTTGTTTCTTATGGAAAGTAAAGTTAAAAGTACCAAATTATCTAGTAGTCAGCCTTTCAAATTTTGTGTTTATCCATCGTAGACTGGGAGGCGGGCAGAGAAAAAATTATTATGTCATCTTGTTTGAAAATGAAATTATGATGTAGGACAAGATTATTAACAGAACATAAATGACTGATCTGTCGAAGCATATCTTGGTATGATAATAGCAGTAGGGAGCACCAAATCATCATTTTAGCGTTACTATCATATCATCCAGTTTCGGGATGAAATTTTAATATATTGCATATCTCGACTAGTACAATGCAAATATTTCAGTTTGTCTTGAGATTTCGTGGTTAGATATGAGCAGAACGCGGTACCAATCAGGGCCGGCCCAAGGACATTTTGGTGCCCGTGCGAGCACCCATCGGGGCGCCCCAACCCACACACACAAGGAAAATTGCTTGACTTATGGTCTTAATTTTTTTAAATATTCATACTTTTTATACATACTATTACTAATTATTTAAGATATTAATTTAAAGTGTTTCAAAAACAGATAAAAGTTTCTAAATTTAATCCCATCTTTGAGTTTGTATTTGGTAAATCGTAAAATCAGGGAAATTTCAATTTTATAGTAATTATCAGTCTTAATGTGTGACATTACCATACAAAAGTAAAACACAAGGCCACAGCACACGTATTGGACGAAAATAACAATAATAAGCTAATTAATTAAAATAAACTTTTTTAGAAGAATACTGTTTGGAATATTACAAAATAAGGAAGCAGAACTACTAGTTAATAGCAACTATGAAAGATGAAAACTGTAATCTTGTCTGGCTAATTAGTACATAAAAAGTACGAATAAATTTCATATTTAAATATCGATTTTCGTAAAGGGCTCACTTTTCATGGTGAAAACTTTCGAAAAATTGGAAAAACCCAGTTTTCTCTTCAGCTAATTCCGGAAACATAAATATCCTTATTCTTTCTTTTCATTTTTTGAATTGTTTTTTAATATCTTTGTGATGATATTTACAAAAAAAAAAAAAAAAAAACTTACTGAAATTTATTTTTTTAAGTAACCTAAAATAATTAAACACTAACAAAAAACTATGATTGAGAATAAGAGTTGCACATGTAATAATAAGGAATACGATTAACAAAAAATATCCCCCCCCCCCCCACACACACACACACACCAAAAAAAAAGTTTCCTGTTTTTCGTTTTACTGATGCCCACGCAGAATTAAACAAACCATCCCAAAGAAAATCTTTAAGTATTCCGAATTTTCGTTTTAGCGCTGCACTGAAATTGGATAAAGAAAGTGTCATTATAATATCATAGGTGTAGGACATCATAAAAAATCAACATATCGGGCACTAAAGGGAAAAAAGTTATTTAACGATAAATGTATTAAATGAACGATTTTTTCAGGACGATTACAAAATAAAATTTATATGCAGATAAATTATTTTTTTTAAAAAAATAGGCTCCAGTTTCACAATTCTGCATTGTCAAGCTTATGCTGATTTATTCATCGAGCTCTTTGTCCTGTTAATGAGAAATCAAAAGTAAAGTCATCTTACTATCAACTTCTGTTTAGTAGATTTACAAATAATAAAGTGCATGTCATGAGCGCTGGTGGGAGGGAGGGGGGGGGAGGAAGGAACGGTCTTTGAACCACCCTTAAAAAAAAAAATTCCCCATCGTGGATGATTTAAAAGAAAGGGGGGGGGGGGTAAAATTTACTTTTTTCGGTTAATTTTAAATAATAAATCACTAAGAGAAAAGTTGCGCTCTGTATATATAATTAGAAGGCTTAGAACAATAACAACAAACCAAAGAAATCTTACCCTTAAGCATGTTTCGTTCTTCCAGTACTTAAGTTGCAAATTATTTCACAAAATAATGAAGAATCTCTGTAATATTGAATAGATTCCCATTCGGTTTAGACAACCTTTAACTCAGTATCAAATACAGGGTGACAAGAAATAACTTGGACACACATGATACGTTATACCTTTAATGCTAATGAAAATATTACGACCAAACTTCAAAATAAATATGAATACATTATTTCGTCTAATATATTTACAAATTTTCAAAGTGGCTGCCTTTAGCCTTAATACAGAGCTTTAAACGTGTCACAAAATTTTCGGCTATGGGCCGCAACTCACTTATTGATATTTTATCCCATTCCTTGCAAAAGGATTTCTTTAGGGATGCCAAAGTTTTATGATATTTAGTATTAGTACATACCCTTGTCTCCAAGATGGACCAGATAGAATAATCCATTGGGTTTAAATCTGGGGGATACTGGGGCCATTCTTGAGCTCCTGTGAAGTCAGAAAAATGTGTCTTGCACCAAAAGTGAGTGATTTAGCTCTGTGTGCAAGTGCGGAATCCTGTTGGAAGGTCCATCTTTTGTCTCCAAAGAACTTTTGTGACCAAGGTAAGACAACATCTTCCAAAATGGGTTTGCGATATGTTTGTTGATTAATCGTTATCCCTTGATCAAAACAACAAGTGGTGTTTTCCCACTAGCACATATCCCATCCCAATACATTACAGATTGTGTTCGATGACGCCATTCAACAATGCAAGAAGGTCCAGGTACTTCCGTTGACCAAACTCTAACATTATGGCTACTATGAGCTTGTTCAATCGAAAACAGTTTCTCATCTGGGAAGACAAATGTTTGCCAACGATCACCTGCGGCTCGCTTTAACAGTTTTTTGCATCTTTGAAGTCTTGTGCGTTTGTTCTCTACTGTTAGCTTTTGAGCATCTTTCAGTTTGTAAGGGTGAAGACCAAGCTCTACTCTTGCCATCAAAAGTGTGGTTTCTCTGTTGATCTTCATCGCTCTAGCAACCTTTCTCATTCAAATCCTAGGATTTCGTTGAACTCTCTTTTTGATAACTGTCCGGTTTCTGGATGTGTTAACTGTGCGCTTTCTTCCTCTTCCTGGCCTATCACTATCATGTCCGAGTTCTTTAAACCATTTGATCGTGTATGAAACCATCTGCTTAGGTACTTTCAATCGTTGAACAATTTCACATTGTTTCATTCCTTGCTTATGTAATTCAAGTATGGCAGATCGTTTGTTAACCATAATGTTTATCACAACTAACTTACTTACACCCATTTAGTAGATTTCTAGAATCAATTCCCTATAACAATAACTTTATAACTTTAATGGTAGTTACAAATTTTTGGTTTGAAACTTCGTCCAAGCTATTTCTTGTCACCCTGTACATAATCTGATTCCAAAAAAGTCTTTTTTTCCCTTTTAGGTAAACTTCCAGGAATTTTTATTTTTAAATTAACGATAATTGCTTAAAATTTTAGTTATTTTAATTTCAGTATTGCGAAATATTTATTGTGTAATGGGCCAAAGACTATATTCCACTAATAAATAACCCCTAATGATGAATGAAACAGTGCATGATTATAACGCAATTATATATTTTTATGACGTTATTTTTTACATGGCTTTCCGCTCAGTGTTCCTTTCAGGCCACGTTTCGGAAAACTGAGGCAATACATAAATTCAAAGAATATGGCATGGGCGCCGGCTGAACGAAACCCCTGAAGTGGGAAGATTTTGGAACAAATGTGTGCCTGTAGCAAAAATAGAAATAGTTTAACCCATTAACCTACGATTTACTTTTAACAGCTCCACGGTTTGGCAAATCCATAGCTACCACTAAAATTTAATAGAGATTTTCGCCTTGTTTAATCATGAAGTTTCGACATTAAATTAAACTATATTTACTGTGAAATTTTAGTGGTAAGAAGAATTTACATTTGGCTCGATCATTGTACGCGGGCTATGCCCGTCATTGTGGGTTAAGGGGTTAATCTCTTTCCGTCAGTTCAGGACCTTGGAAGAGAAAGGGTGAATCTCGAAATTGGGATGTTGGGAAATCAAGCTCAAATTTTGCAAGAAGTGTTATAGAATAAGGGTACTATTCACTTTAGCTCGACACTGTGAGAATACTAAGGGCGAACCAGGGCAAAACGACTTACCTACGTGTTGCCTACATCTATCTGACGCGGAAAAAACAACAACAAAAATCGATTTTTCGAGTTTGCCCTGTCTCTTCCAAACTGCTGAATTGAGCTCCGACCGCCCCCCCCCCCTCCTCTCCGTTTAAGATGAGAAATATTGGAATAATTAAACACTAAAAGAATTGTACTGTTGCACGAAAATTTTCCCTAGTAGGAAAGAGGGGTCTTGCGCTGGAGAAGCATTACCTTCCACGATATGTGCCTGAAAGAAACACTGGTCAGAGCCTGATTATCGCAAGGGCAAAAGAGGCAGCTGCCCAGGCTCTCAACTCTAAAATTCCCACACCCCACCTTAAATCCCAAAATCGTTTTTTAATAAGTGCAAATTGTGGCTAAAAGCATGTTATAGCGGGACCCATCTGAATCTTTTCCTCACGCACCAGGGCGCCATATAGGCCCTTGTTCCGCGGCTCTGAGTTTAGGACGCAACGTCCTTCGTAATTTCAAGAACTGACAGCTTTGAAATACTATGAGCATGCTTTGTAACTTTAAATATTCTACTATGTTTCACATTTGCATAAAAATTACTCATTTAAGCAAAATAAATAAATGAATCAAGCTACTTGAAAATGTTTGGTTTGATTCATTTTTACCTATTAAATATTCAATTTACAGCAGTTTAATAAAATAATTAGTGAACGACCGAATTGTAATGTCTCGATACTCCGGTCATTTTAATAAGAATTATTTGCCTATATATTTTTGGTTACATGCCCTTTTTTCATTTTTCATTTTCGGCAAAATTTCTGACACTAAGTAACGCTATTGACTATTTACAGAAGAAGATAAGCTCATATCCAGAAGACACTGCTAGAAGAAAAACATTTTCAAAGACATCTGTTTTTTATTTTAAAATTTCTGCCCTTTTAAGCTCCTAATGGTTTCTTTTTTCCAGTCATCTGGGGGGGGGGGGGTCTCAGATTCCCTGTGGGATAAGAGGACTCTAGAATAATGCGCTTAAATAGCCGGAAGTGATAGTATTCATCATGAATCTGTCAAAGTCGAAATTGATTAGCATCGCTCAAGGGAAGCAGATTTGAATCGGGTGGATCCTGGGGTTCGTGATTCTGTTTCTTTTCTCAGTAGCTTAAAGGTAATTCCATTCAGATAAAGAACAGAAGCCGATGTCTGCATGCAAAAATTCGGCGCCATTGAATTCCTTTTTAAACAGAACGAAGAATTCTTTCTCGAGATGGCCCCAGCCTAGCTATAGAATATGTAAAAAAAAGAAACGCAGAATATAAAATAATTTTTATCGGTGCTCTTATAGGCGCCCTTTCATCTGTTTGGCGCCCCTCCGGCTCGGCGCCCCGTGCGGTGGCACACTTCGCACACGCCTTGGGCCGGCCCTGGTACCAATTCTTCATTTTGGCGCTACTATCTCGTTATCGAGTTCCGAAATGTAATTTTAATAAGTTGCATATCTCGAATAGTACATTACAAATATTGCAGTCTGCCTCGTAATATCTTTGAACGATATGAGCAGAATGAGGTGCAAATTCTTATTTTGGCGGTACTATCTGGTCATCCAATTTCGAAATGAAGTTTTAATATGTCTCTTTCGATTAATACGATCTAAGTATTTCAGTCTCATCGTGGTATCTGGTACTATACAAGCATAACGGGTCGCCAACTCATTATTTTGGCGGTTTTCAATTTTGAGCATGAAATGTTAATGATTAAAGTTACAGATTAGAATAATACAAATGCTTCAGTCTGTTTCGTGATATCTCGATAAGATTTGAGAAAACGGGGACCCAATTCTTCATTTTATTTGCACTATCGCATCATCGAATTTTGGAATGAATTTTTAATGTGTTGCATATTTTGATTAGTACAGTAAAAATATTACTATCCGTTTTGGGATATCTTGGTACGATAAGATCAGAATAGGGCATCAATTCGTCATTCTGGTGGTACTGACAGATCGATTTTCGATGTGAAATTTTAACATGTTAGACATCGATTGTTGTATCGGTTATTGATATTCTGTGTAATGTATATTTTAATGTGCCAGTTTCTTTGAAAATGAACAATGTTAGATTCATTTTTTTTTTTTACATTTAATTTCTATAGAGGCAGAAGATGGGATTTTAAAACCCATTAGTTAGCCTCTAGTTAATATTATTGCTGACTATTGAGTTAATCAACCAGATAATAAGTTTTATTTAATATTATTGAAAAGCTTGAAAAGCTATCACAATCCGTTGATTTGTGGTTATTGAGATATGGCAAATGATATTTGTGTGCTTACTAGCATTAGGGAGAAATTATATTTGTGCGCCTATTAAAATTAGGAAGAAGTTATATTTCCGCAGAAAGTTTAAATATTATTAATTAAAACGAAATTTGTTGAAATTTCATCTTAATAACCCGTTAGATGATTATGAGAAATATTTCCCCCTTTTAAATTTCGAATACCTTATAACCTGCTTTATGAGAGCATTTACGTATTAAAAGTAAAACCCATGTAAAATTTCAAGTTTCTAGCAATAGCTCTCACAATTCTCAAATAAATCATTGTTTGGAGCATAATTTCCGGACTTTCACACTTTAAAATTTCCATATTCATAAAAGCTGTTCTGTGCGAGTAAGCAACAGCTTTCTCGAGTTTCAATCCAATATTTAAATTACTTTTACTTCTATCCCTAACAAGTGTAACGTTTTTTGATTAATTTATCTTTTTAAATTTCAAATTATCATAACTAATATGCGCAAACATTTACGTTTTATAAATAACTGTCATTTAATATTTCAAGTCTTTATCCTTAACATTTTTATATTAATCACAATTTTCAACGTTTTTAGAATGTTTTCTACTCATTTCAGCCTTTTATATTTAGCTTTTTTTTTTTAGAAACCGTTTTACCGTTTTCAGTGGGCTCTTATCTCTTTAAAAAACACAATTTGAAGATTCAAATATCTAACACCCTCAGTTTTACAAAAAGAAGGTGTGTGTTAGAACGTGTGTTGCTTCTGCAGAGACTGTTACCATCATTTTTTACTTTTACATTTAAAATTGATTCGGCAGTTCCAAAGATTTCCTCCTACAAAAGAAACAGACAAAGGTTTCTTCTTTATAACATTAGTATATTAGAAGGCTTCATGGTGGTCGATTTCCCAAACGAAATATATCGGTGAATTTAACCTTGTAAATAAAAGGTTAAATTCACAGTTTACATATTTTCCATCGCCGTCATTACAAATTTTAAAACAAACTGAGTCTTTGTCTGAAATGTCATTGCGAATTGAAGTAAACTATACGAATACCATTGCACTATTATATGTTCAAATTTGTCAGACAAAATTTTCACTGTTAAAAATCATTCAACAATCATTGAGTTGATCATTTACAGTAGGATTAGTAAATAACGGTTGAACGATATAATGCAACATACTAAAACATCTTTAAAACATTATCGAATTATCAATGAAAATCTCATCAAAATCGTCTAGCATTTTTTTTAAATGCTAATACTTCATAATCGAGTTCACCTGATTAAAGAACTTTCACCCGTGATGATATAACTAAGCAACGTAGGATGATATACAATAAACTAAAAGCTTTCCTGAAAAATTATCAAACTAACGATGCAAGTTCCATAGAAATCTATTCAGCAAAACTAAAGTTATAAGCGGCCGGAACGAAATTCTCATTTGCAATTTATATCAGTTGTCCTGCGGTATAAACGCCAGGTTGGGTAATAACGCCAAGTGCTAATATTAGGCGTAGCTATGAATGAATCCGGAAAATTGACACTACGGCTTCTGCGCTTAGGCAGCCTAAGAGAGACTGCTCAGGGCCGGCTAGGCCTGCCCCTTAGAGCTTAACGTCTCTCCCGGTATGTTCCCCGACACGTTGAGGCTCGTTAGTGAGTACAGCCCTGTCCGGCCGTATGCAAACGGACAATCACAAAATGCTCAAGGGGCGACGCTCACCCGCTAAGGGCGTCTATGCACCACCGACCACAGAACCCAGAATTTATTTTAAAAAGGACAAAGTGGGATTACAAAAATTAGACGAATGCCTTCCCGCCAGGAAAACGCCTACTCGCGACAGAGGGCGGGAGTATGAGAACATTTAAAGTAAAAATAAAATAAAATAAATAATAATAATAATAATAATAAACATCACTGATCCTGGCCGCCGGTGTAGGAACCCCTCTCGCGACAAGGGGCGGCAGGAAGGGAAAAGAATGGAATGCGTGGCACAAGTAAGATGGCACGAGCAAATACTCAAGCGTCCATTGGAGATGTAATGATTTGCGTGGCACAAATAAGATGGCACGAGCAAATACTCAGCGTCCATTGGAGATGTAATGTTTTGTGTGGCACAAGTAAGATGGCACGAGCAGATACTCAAGCGTCCATTGGAGATGTATCTCTTGATAGAATGGTCAGAAGCACGAGCAGAGGCTCTTGCGATCGTAGTAAACCACACATTGATGAGTAAGAGAATTTAATTGGAGCCTACAAAGAGGACTGGATTCTGGTGCTGTTTGAAGATTGATATGGTGACAGTGAGACTGGATGAGCAGAACCAGGGCTTAAGTTAAGTTTGTTAAGTATGTAAGGAAATTGTGAATGTGTTTTAATTTGTTGAGTAGGAGGGTGCGGGAAAGGACGTTTTGGAGCCAGTTGACTGGCAGTATGTCTGGACGCCTCAAGTGCCAGCGTTGCGTGAGAGTACAACTGTAGTACGGGTGACTTATAGTGCCATCTTCACCGCAGACGCAAGTGGCAGTGGATCTTATTTTGAAGCGGTCCAGATATGCCATGAAAGGGCCATGTCCTGTTAAGAAGCTAGTGGTGTAGGGTGTTAAGTTATATAGTGTGAGAGAAACTTTAGGAATTAGCTTATATGTGTGCCTGCCCTTTTTTGAAGTATCCCAGTGCTCCTGCCATCGCGTCAGTATCCTTGCTCTAAGGACCCTTTTGACGTATGACTGGGGCACTGGGAGGTGTGTGTCTATTGTTTCTTTCTGTGTGGCCTTCTTCGCTAGGTTGTCTGCTAGTTCATTGCCAAAGATACCTTTGGGAGCCGAGACGTGACCTAGTGAGATACGATGTAGGAGATTCTTAAGTTTTAGTTTGATTTGCAGTACTAGAGGATGTTTTGTCCTGTGTGCCTGTATTGCCTGCAGGCCAGAGAGGCAGTCACTGTAGATGATAATACTATTGCTAGAGTGGGATTCCACCCACTCTAATGCGTTTAGTATTGCGAACAGCTCCGCTTGGAATACGGAGTTATTATCATCTAGCCTTGCAGACCACTGATGGACCACCACCGTGCCCTCCGTGACGCAATAGGCTGCGCCCACGCCAGTCTCTGTGCCTGAACCATCAGTGAAGAGTGTGGTGCTAAGGGCAGGTGTGTAGCTGTTGCGTGTTGTGTTTACTTGAAAATGTGAAGTCTCCTCAGCGGGGTGGAGCTGCCAGCTCCTGACTTTGTATTGCAATGTTGTGTTTGGAAAAAGAGAATCTATTACTGTGTCACGTTTTAGCTGTAGGATTGAGGATTTGGCGTGTTCATATTCTAGTTGAAGTGTGATGGGTGGAATACCTGTAAGTATATGTAGTGCATCTGTGGAGATTGTGCGGTAGCCACTTGAAATTTGTAGGAGAAAAGTGCGTTGTATTGATTTTAGTTTAGGTTGTGCTATGGATGATAAATTACCCCCCCAGATACAGGCCCCGTAAAGTATTATTCTTTCGATTATTGTTAGGTACCAGATCTTCAGTGTTTTGTTGTCTACCCCTCCCAATTTAGAAGTTAGTCTTAATGAATTATTATGATATGATGTCAATTTAAGTTTTAGGTTGTTAATGTGTGGGATCCAGTTAAGATTTGCGTCAATGGTTATACCTAGGAGTTTTATGAATTGTACGTGTCGAATGGAGACATTATTGATCCTCATCACTGGAGGGCGTTTTGGATCATATCTGTGTGGTTTGGTGAATACTAGTGCTTGAGACTTTTGTGGTGAGAGTGTGAGGTGCAGTAAATCCAGAAGCCGGCAGAAAATAGGAAGAGCTACGGCAAATTGTTCCTCCAGATGACGTCTGTAACGACCGGAGAAAATGAAGCTGAAATCATCGGCAAAGGCAAATAGTTTAAATCCCAGCCGATTTAGTTCTGTTAGTAGCACATTTGCTACAAGCAACCAGAGGATTGGGCCAAGGCACGAGCCCTGGGGGCAACCCTTCTGTAATCTGTGGGTAGATGTGCCAGCACCCCAGTTAATCAGGACGCTCCTCTGTGAGAGGTAGGAGCCGATGAGACCAGCTATGTTCCCCGGACAGTTGAGTGCTTGTAGTTGTAAGAGAATGTCTCGCCATTCTACGTTGTCGAATGCGCCTTGTATGTCTAGTGAAACGAGTGATGTTGCGTTGCCTTGGGCTATGCTTTCAGTACAGGCAGTCATTATGGCATGAAGTGCGAGCTCGCATGAGTGGCCCTCGCGGAACCCGAATTGTCTGGGGTGGAGAAGGTTGTTTGACTCCAAGAAGTGTGTCAACCGCATAACCAGAAGTTTTTCCAGAAGCTTTCCCAGAGTGGGAAGAAGGCAGATGGGTCTGTATGACTTGGGTTCGGAAGGAGACTTGCCTTGCTTCAGAAAGTAAACTACCTCTCCCTGCCTGAGTACTAAAGGAAAGTACCTCATGGTGAGGCAGAGGTTAGCCCAGCGCGTGAATATGTGTGGAAGTTGTTTGTGAGTGAGTTTTAGTATCCGAAAGTCAATTGAATCCGGCCCTGGGGCCTTCTTGTCATTCAATGTGTATAGTGCTGTTTTTACTTCTGCCTTTGTGAAGCGTTTGTCTTCGTGTGCTGTGAAAAGGATATCCTGGTTGTCTTGTTGGGGATAAGCCGAGGGGCCCTCTGAGCCATTTGAATTACAAACAACTGCTAAAAGTTCATTTGTTGACCTTATCACTGGAATAAGCTCGTAAGAGTCAACGCCCGATCTAAAATTTGCTAGGTAAGTTCTGTAATGTGAAGACTATATATTGTTAGGCAATACTTTGTTTATTACATAAATTTGTAGTGTATTTAATGTACTTTCAAAATGTTGTGGGAGATTTTGGATGTACCCGCAAGGTAGCTTGTAGTTTAAAATATACTGCGCAAAATGCATACCGGGGTAATAACGCCATCCACTAGTGTTATACCCCGATTGATTCTTTTCCGTAGCAGAACTACATTTTTTATTTGATTTTTTTTTTTATTTTATACAAGAGAGACCATTATTGCCATTGTTCAAAACTAAAAAAAAAAAAAAAAAAATAGAAATTTGTACTTCCTAAATGCTGCTAATTTTTCATGTCAGAAGAATAAAATATCATATGATTATTACTGCATCCTGATATCGCAATTAATGAAGAAAAAGCAATTTGTCAATTTATAAAGCTGTAGAGTTTGTATCTTTAGAACTGGACAATTTACATGCCATTATTCCATCTTATTTTATAGTTTTGTTTGCATAGCGCTATTACCCACCAGGTGGATAGTCCATAACGCCAAATAGCATTTGTCAAGAAATCACGGCACTACATTTTATGAATAGATATCTGCTAAAATAGTCTTTCTTGTATACATAATCAATAAGTTACTGTATCAAATCCTATATTTGTTTGGATAAAAAGATCTAAAACTAAGCTGTAAAAATTGGTAGAACCTTAACGTGGCGTTATTACCCCAGGACACCTTATATATGGTGTGCGTAAAATAAAATGCAAGTAAAAGGCTATATAAATCTCAAATTGCGAAAATCAAATTACGAAAAAAATCAAATTATTAAAAATAGACTCAAAAAAGTGAAATGGGCTTTTAGCCAGTAGTCAACCGTGGTGGTCGATTACCGAACATGTAAGTAAATATAATACCCAATAGTCGGCCACATTAAAATTAATTAATACAAACACACTTATTTAATTTTTATACTGAAAAACATTAGCTTATTAAACTTTTTAATAGTACAGTCTTATAATTTTAGAGAAAAATAAAAAATAAATTAATACTAGTCTTTTAAAAATTTTGTCATCGGTTAACAAAAAAAAAAAAAATAGCAAAAACGGTTATTTGACCGCAACCAAATAAAAAATGGCTGATTACTAATGCGATAAAAATAGCCACAATTCTTTGCTGATGGCTTATGACTTAGAAAGGATGACTACATATAGGGGGATTGTAATATTTCATTTGAAACCAAAAAATAAGCTATTCATAACACATTTTATCTCAAAGTGGCCGACTACTGGTGGGTGGCCGACTATTGGTGTATTTACCCTATAATTATCTGAAAATAACACTTTTTTTTATAGTTTTGTAATGACTGAAATGCCAGAAGGGAATAGAAAAAATGGAGCCGTTAATTGACCAGTTGTAGATTTTGAACTGATGCCGCAGAATCCTATATCTTTTATAAATTCGTAAGCCCTATTTCTAATATGTAGTCTTCAATGTTAGATCACTATTGTCCATGTTAAAGAAACCTATCACGAAAATAAAAGCTTCAAAATAATGATATGGCATTTATAAAAAAAATCCCTGCGATACCTGTTGAAAACAACCAACGACTTTCTTGGTCGATCTGGTTCGTGGAACTTTCATCATTTCCCTGCACTAAAAATTTCACTTCGAGAATTCCTCTTGTTCACGGAGTGTTTAGTAATTGTAGGTGTTGTTAGACAGTGTGAGGTTCATGACGAAAGAGTCTATCAGATCATAGCGGTAAAAATTTCAGCACAGAATGTAGAAGTGCTGCTTAAATATGTAGAAATATAATAATGTGCCATTTAAGCTGTAATAGCCTTTCCATTGTGAAGCTCGGATCATTTTACCCTTTTTTCACACACTTCTTATTTATATATTTTATCAAAATAAATTTTAGGATTTATGTTATTGGTTCAAAACAGCTTAAGTGATAGTAGATGAGGTAATAGATTTCCGTGTAGTTAAACGGTTTTCTTATTAATATATAGAGTCATCTAGAAGTTGCTTAATCCATATTTTAAACAATTGCACACTGAATGTAAAAAAATCAACATATTCCTTTACAAAAATCTCTTTTATTCGCATTCCGTTTGCTGTAAAATCACACAGAATAAGATCTTCCTTCAGAATACCAGGGGGGTCTATCCCCTACAAGCTATACTTACCAAATCCCGTTCAAACACAGCAGACTCTAAAACAAGCTGATTTGATTGGCGTTAAAATGATTACGGAAAATTGGATTATAATTAAAAAAACCAGTAGCGATTTCCGTGTAACCAAATTTCCATAAATTTCCCTTTGATTGGGGAATTTTAAGGCCGAATCAACTGCTGCTAAGACACCTAATGGTTGCTTTCGTGCTTGATTAAATAAGATCAATTAAACATTTGAAAATAAACTAAGTAAACGGATTCTTTGCCTCACGTTATTTCTTAACAACGCCATAAGAAAATTGTTTTAAATAAGGCATTTTAAATGTATCGTTTTGAATCTGATATATTTTTCACCAAAGTATTATTTCTCTTTTTAATACTCACATCAAAATACTATTATTGTTAGAAAGGAAATGCTATTGTTTGTGCTGTCTTAGAATTGGCACCAATAGTTGATCATCTCGCAATATAAAATAAATGTGGCGTGTAAATATATTTTTTAATTCTAACTGTTTGGCAAAATTATTATTTGGCTATTTTATATATGACATAATTTCTTCCATTTACTGCTTTTAACGCATATTAATGAATTTATTGTTTAACGTGTTCTTTCTCTTTTTAACATTTACGTGAAAATACTTTTGTTGTTAGAAAGGAAATATTATTATTTGCGCTGTCTTAGAATTGGCAACAATATTAAAAAATATCATCCCTAAATATGAACTAAATGTTTCCTGTAAATATATTTTTTAATTTTAAAATGTTGGTAATATTATTATTTGGCAATTTTCAATATGACCAGAGCTCCCAACCTTCCACTAACCTTCCGTAATATCTGGATTAATTTGACCCAGATTAACCATTTTCGAAGAAGAAAATTTATTTCGTAAATCTTTATTTACTGTATTCAAGATTTCTGCGTGGAACGTATGTAATTTTATTTCTTAAAAACAAATTTCTGTTTCGAAACGTATTAAACCACAGTCAAATTAACGCACGTATTACGGAAGATTAGTTTGAGGTTGACACCTATGAATATGACGCAATTTATTCCAATTATTATTTTTAATGCATATTAATGAATTTATTTTTTTTAAGT
The DNA here is from genome assembly GCA_963932465.1 of Maratus speciosus. Classification (NCBI taxonomy): domain Eukaryota; kingdom Metazoa; phylum Arthropoda; class Arachnida; order Araneae; family Salticidae; genus Maratus; species Maratus speciosus. The sequence continues at coordinate 268,759,058 of OZ010796.1, read as the reverse complement.
TTTCTTTCTCTTTCTAATATTCACATCAAAATACTTTTGTTGCTAGAATGATAAGATTGTTATTTGAGCTGTCTTAGAATCAGCAACAATAGTTGATCATCTCGAAATATGAAATAAAAATATCGTGTGAATATATTTTTAAAATTTTAAACTGTTGGGCAATATTAATATGTGATAATTTGAGATATGAAACAATTTCAGCTATTTACTGCTTTTAACGCATACTAAGGAATTCATTATTTTAAATTTCTTTATTTTTTAACATTCACGTGCAAATACAATTTTTATGTCTGTAATTTACAATAGTTAAAAGTATTTTTCTGTTTATAATAGTCACGTGTAAATAAATTTTTATGTAAAGGAAATATTATTCTTTGCGCTGTTTTTGCAGTTGACAACAATTTAAAACAAAAACCTTATCTAAAATATGTAAAAAATATCTCCAGAAATTTAGAAAATTTGAACTGAAAATTGAAAAAAACCCTCAACAATTAGTCAAATTGAAAAAATAAATACAGTCGGCACACCGCGAGCTTCTGTTGTTACATCTTTAAAATCACAATTAAATTCCTATGTATAGTTTTTGCTCCAATAAAATATTTTTAATGGAACGATTTTGACGAACTTTGACATTAAATATCTCTTTAAATAATTCTTCAATTTAAAAACTTGTCTACATCAATGTGTTTATCAATCATTTTTCTATAAAACTACAAGTTTTCATATTTTTGTATGCAGTAATTTTGATAACATTAGCGAAGAATGATCTCTGGTCACAAAAACTTCATTTACGGTATGGTGACAGTGTTAGTTACTTTTTTAAGAATCGGTATGTGAATGGAAATGTTAAACCCTTTCAGGGGCAGAAGAATTCTGTTCGTAAAATAATGAAATAATTGACTGACACCAGAATATTCAAACGAATTTCTTAGGAAATAAAAACCCGCTAATTTGCACGTTCATCAGTCTCTTAGGGACGAGCGAAACGTATACGTGCCGCTGCAGCACTCAGACTCCTTGTTTTACCTCACCAGCAAAATTTTACGGTAAAATTTGCCTTATTTAATCAGCGCAATTTCTCGATTCAAGAAGGCGCAGATTTCTGTTTTTAAAAAACGGTGACTAAAGATTAAAAATCTCGTAAAAGGCTCCCGTCGCGAAGGGGTTAGAAAAGCAAAATTTTATTAAAATATTCTTTGTGCCATTTGTCAGTTTTGGAATAAAAATTAGGTAGCTAGACCGTCTAGCCACTGCCCTTGAAAGGGATAATCCTTTATTCTCGCTACCATGATATTCACGGGCTGTGTTTTTTATTCAGATTTTGTTTTTATCCCCACCAGTTTTATAAAATAGAGTAATTGACTTCATTCTAATATCATTTCATTTGTCATTAATAAGGTGAATATCTCTCTTACAAAAAAGTGGTGGCTATAAGCAGTCTCAATTTTTAAAACCGTAATTTAATGCGACAGTTAGGAGATTACATAAATGTTGTTTAAAAATGAAAAATAGCAGCAACGTAAAAGAAATTCAAATTGTGATACTCTTTTTACCCTCTACTTTGTATGTCCTCTTTGGATTAAATCAATCTTGAAGACAGTGTTGCCAGATTGGGGACTTTTTTGTCCTCAGATTGTTCATTATCATCGCTTTTTTTAAATAGAAATATTCGACCTTATTAAAAATAGATTGAAAATTCTGAAAATTTAGGGAATTATACTATTTTAAAAAAGTGGTGACAGTCAAATAGTATGAATTAAAAAATTTCCCAATCTGTCAACACTGCTTGAAGAGTACGTAGTTTATACATTTTTGTTAGAATCCCAGGGGTCCCAAATGGTCCGCCAACTGAATACCAATATTATTTTAGAAAAAAATTCTGTTTAGATTTTTCTTACAAGCCGCCCCGGAATCACCTTTGAAAGTTAATTCTAGCGCAAACCTAAAATAAAATTTTCTGTTAAAATTTATTGGTATTCAGTTGGCGGACCATTTGGGAGCCCTGGAATCCGTAAAGCAGGACAGTGAAATCAGAATTAGGTGATGAACTTTTTTGAACAAATTTTAATCATTCTTTTTTTTTTTAAATGAAAGCTATTTCTTTGTAGATTTTCCCCCACCCCCTAGCTATTTTTTAAAATATTCCCATTTTTATATTTAAATTTAAAAAAACATTCTATTATTTTCTATCCAAAATGGTAGCAGTTGAATTAATTCCATTGTTGCAAAGAAAGGAAAAAATAAGGTTTGTGTATCTTTATTGTTGCCATTTCTCATAAAAATTCAAAATAAACTTTAAAAAGAAATTCAGCAGAAAATGAGGTCACTTTTTGAAAACACGCATTTTTTCCTCATAAAGCTGTTACAATTCAATACTTTTTCATTCCGCTGATACTGAGTTTATGACGCTATTATGTTAAATGCTTCAGTCCGGCAAAGTGACATCATATTAAAATAAAAGCGATCATTATTTTTCGATAAAACTAAATATTTTACTACGAATGCCTCTAAAAGATATAAATCTCTGGAATTTTACTCGCCGGTACAGAGGTTAGACCCTCAAATCAAGAGTGGTAATGTTCACATGTAAAGTCGTAGCTGACAATCTTCAGTTTGGAAATATATCTATTAATAGCCTATTGCGTATTGCAATATTTTTAAAGTGGTGAATGTAAAAATATAAGAGGTGCATATGTAAATTTTGAGACGATGAAAATGACGTTAGGTTTAAATTTCAACCTATAAATAATTCTGTGATTGACCCAAAGTGAAATCATTTTTGCTTATTTTCAATCGGTAATTTCAAACATAAGAGCCTCAATTGGTAACTTCATGATAATTACTTATCTTGATTAGGTATACTAAATACAGTTTAATTTTTCAATAGTTTGAACAGTCGATGTTTATGGAATAAGTATTTTTGTAACTCTAAGTTAAAAATAATCTTTGTTTTAAAAGTTCTAAAACAATATTTGTTTTTAAGGTTTCATCTCGTTATTAATTAAAGCATTAGCTCTATTGTTGTAAATAATGCATTTAAACCTCATCCGTATTGTTATGGCGCCGTCATTCTCCGTAACATCCAAATCGATGCAATTCAGTTTGAATTTTAAATTAACTCTTTGCACTCATTTACACTCATTGCGACAGCATCTTTCTTTGCAAAATTTGTTTTCGGTACCAGTAATTAATGAAAATAAAATTTGACTTATTTAATCAGAACGTTTTTGAAATGTTGTCTTTAAGGAAACGTTTTAAAAAAAGTGAGGCTGACCGAATAAAATTTGTGTAAGAGACGCCGGAGTCGAAAGGGTTAACAGAAATGAAAAGAAATCGAATACGGAGAATAAGATTTTGGGTATTAGGCGCATGGCAACATATTCCGTATTAACTGAATAGCTACGAATGCGATAATCAGAGAAGCCGAGAAAAATACAATATAATGTATGTGCAGGGATAAAAGCGCTGCGTCGCAAATGTCTGATTGCTACCACTGATTTTTTATAACATTCTTCGTCTTATTTAACTTCAGAATTTCTGATATTTAATAAGGCGAAGAATAACTATTAAAATTTAGTGGCGAAAATCAGCCACTTCTTCGCAGCGCTTCCATCCCTGTGTATGTGTTACATACATGTATGTATATAGTAATATGTATGGAGGTTAAACAGCACAAAACACAACGTTTAAAAATGCACAAATAATACATGAAAAGCAGAAAATAGCTGTTTCGAATGTACTAGGGAGATCCTTCTTCAGTGCAAGATAGGGAAAAAGGGACAGCGTGCTAGAAAAAGCAAGGCTGAGCAAAATGATAGACAGAGACGAGCTGGAATGTAATCAGCCTTTTATACTGGAATTATATGCTTATCCTAATCTGTATTGTATGAGCATATCTGACTATGGTCAATCCAGTAATGCCGATGAACTTTCATGTTCTCTGTCGGATAGTAAAAAGAAAAGGTATCTATCAACTTTATTGTAAGGTTACGTGGGGCAACTGGGCCACGATTTTACAATGTGACTCTGGCGATTTCGGCAATTCAGTTTCAAAATGCTAATATTCATTTGAATTAAAGTCTGAACTTGTGTAAATGTGTTCAATTGGGTTCCCTCTATCAGACAGAAAGGTTGAAAATTACATTTTAATATCTAACAATAAAAAAATATTTATTTTTTCATCTTTCTATTCTCATGGGTCCAGTTGCCCCATAAAACTGGGGCAAGTAGACCAGGAGGGTGTATGTTCCACACGCGTTCGTTTGTTTAATATTGGGCATCAGGTCCTGTTTGAAAAAGTGTAAACAACCAAAAAGAATTTAAACCAGGCAGATCATGCACATTATACATCAACTAAAGGGCATTGTAAGCGAAACCTTTTTGTTAATTGTCTAAAAAAGCACTAAAAGTGAAACTATTAGATTTATTTGTACAAAAAACATAAAAATTAAGTAAGGACTTGTGTGCTTTAGCATAGCTAATAAGTATAAAAGTTACATGGGTATTTTAAGGAAAAAATTAACAAGATAAATCTATGAACAAACGGATACGCAAGTTCTTAAGGGGTCTCAGGACTCTTAAAGCTTTAAAGTTTTTTAAATTTTAATTTTTTTAGATTTTAAACTCCGACCTTTTCTGAACATTTTGATATAATTCTTTCCTTGAAATTCCCATCAGAACAGAAGTTATGACTTTTAGAATTACACCTGTTCAATAGCTAAAGTGGCGTTTCTAAAACTTTGAAGTCATTTTTCTCCAAATGACGTTTCATAACGCGCACGATATTTCAAAAACTTCTGAATGTTTTTTCATGAAATTTTCAAAACATATGTTTCATGTTAGTCTGTATAAATTGAACCTAAAATTTCATTTTTATTGTTCAAAAAAATATTTTTTTAGGTGATTATACTTTTGCAATTTTCTAAATTTTGCATTAGCTAAATACAACTTCGTATTAAAAATATGAAAATGCTTTAAATACAAATTTATTTAGGTTCAAGGTAATTATTATAATCTGAAGTCTAAGTAGGCACCAAAATTTTCATTCTAGTTGCAAAATTTATTTTATAATCCTGCGCGTAATCTGTTATATAATCAAAAACAACTCGTTGTAAATGATGCCGCCATGCCATAAACTTAAAACGTCAGTCATAAAAAGAAGCGATATAGAAGTGCATACTCCGAGTGCAGCGTAAAAATCTATCACTACTCACAAAGTTTCCAAAAGTATTAGGAGTGAGGTACAGTTTGTGAAAACTGCTTGGCGACCAGCAGGCTTTTATAATGTTTGTTCTTCCTGCACTTACATATGACTAATTGTTTAACAATTTTCTTCTTGTATTACTTCTCCCATTAAACTGTGAAAATTCGAAGCTTTTGGTGTTTACATGCCCATTCGTATTTAACATCATGGGATCGATTTGTTGATTAACATTATTTGAACGAGAAAGACCACTTTCATGAGGAGGATTTTCTAAGTAAACATATAATAAACATTTTGAGTTTGTAAAATAATAATAAAAAATAATGATCATATGAATATTACTAACAATGCACCTAATAATAGACGTTAATTAAACTAAGATATATTGAAGTAAAGTCTGCGTAAACGGAATTGCACATGACAGGGGAAAAATCTGTTCTAGTAAGGCTACTAGTATTATATAATATTCCTTATGTTGGAAACACGACATTTACGTTTAAGAAATAAATTTGTCATAAACAGGATCCATTTTACCAGTTTTCCCTTTAATTTTAATACAGTGTATTATTAAAGTATTTATGTAATTAAAAATTATGTTTAAAATAATGAAAAGTATAATCTTAATAATAGATGATTACCACAATTACATACCATTTCGTGTTTGTCTTACAAATCTTTCTGACTTATTACAGATTATTGGACTAATTTTTTTTTTATTTTACGTTTTTGGCGAATTTTTGCCTTTTTTATGTTCAACCCGTAATCGCGCGAGTTCTAACCAGCTTTAAATGCTTACTGCAATGTGAGATATACATGTCGTAGGTTAATTGGAGAATCATCTCTCATTTTCCAATTAGCCTAATATTTTTCAGGCCGATTGCATAGAGCCTGGACAGAGGTTTAGGCTAATTGAGAAGTGACCACTTATTTCCCAATCAGGGTGATCTTTTAGACTTATAAACCCATAACACGAACCGAACCCAAAATATAAATTACAACAGACTGTGCGCCGATCCGAGCAAGCCAAATTAACTTGAGTCTACACGCAACCCGAACCAAATCTGACAATTCCATTTGAAAAATCCCGAAATCTGACTCGAACCAAATCTGATAGCAGACAAAAATATTGAAAATAACCGTAATCAGATCCGATCAAGACAAAGTAATTTCCGTGCACACGCAACCTAACACGAAACTAAAAATTCCCTTTGAAGAAAACCAAAAATCTGACCCGAACCAAATCTGAACCCAACAAAAATATTCCAAAGAACTATAATCGGATCCAAGCCACAAAAAATAATTTCCGTTGACATGTTTCCCAACCCGAACATATTAATTCCCTTTGAAAAAAAACCAAAATCTGATCCGAACCCAAAGAACCATAACCGGATCCCAACAGACAAAATAATTTCCGTGGACATGTTACCTGATTCGAACCTAAAAATTCCATTTGAAAAAAACCCGAAATCTGACCCGAAACAAATCTGAACTCGACAAAAATATTCCATTGAACCATATCCCGATCTGAGCAAAACAAAATAATTTCCGTGGACACCCAACCTAACCCGAACCTAAAAATTTCATTGAAAAAAATACGAAATTTCAACCCGACAAAAATATTCCAAAGTTCAATAATCCGATACGAGCAAGACAAAATAATTTCCGTTGGTACTCAAACAAATCCGAATCTGAAAATTTCATTTGAAAGAAACCCGAAATTTGAACCCGACGAAAATAATTCAAAGATCCATAACCGGATCCGAGCAAGGCAAATTAGTTTCCGTGATCACGCAACGCAACCAGAACCTAAAAATTCCATTTGAAGTTAACTTGAAAGCAGACCAGAACCAAATCTTAACCTGAGATAAATATTCCAAAGAACTATAATCCGATCTGAGCAAGACAAAATAATTTCCATCGACAGGCAACCTGATCCAAACCAGAAAGTTATAATTGAACTCAATCCAAAACTCGATCCAAAACCGGGTTATGGTCGGTTTTCGGGTTGACTTCAAATGAATCCGGTTGCGTGTCGAATGAATTAATTTTGTCTTGCTCAGATCGGTTTACGGCTCTTTGAAATATTTTTGTCTTTTTCAGATCGGGTTCGGGGTCGGGTTTCAGGTTGGTTTCAAATGGAATTTTTAGATTCTGGTCGTATTGAGTGTACACGGAAATTAATTTGCCTTGCTCGGATCGGGTTACGGCCTTATGTATTTTTATTTCGGGTTCTGTTCGGGTTTCGGGTTAACTTCAAGTAGAACTTTCAGGTTCAGATCGGGTTGCATGACAACGGAAATAATTTTGTCTTGCTCGGATGCGGTTATGATTCTTTGGAGTATTTTTGTCTGATTCAGATTTGGTTCGGTTCGGTTCAGATTTCGGGGGTTTTCTAGTGCAATTTTTAGGTTCGAGTCGGGTTGCGTGTCCAAGGAAATTATTTTGTCTTGCGCGGATCGGGTTATGGTTCTTTAGAATATTTTTGTCGATTATAATATTTGGTTCGGGTCATATTTCGTGTTTATTTCAAAGTAAATTTTTAGGTTCGGATCGGGTTGCGTGTCCACAGAAGTTATTTTGCCTTGCTCAGATCGGATTATGGTTCTTTGGAATAGTTTATTTGTCGGGTTCAGATTTGGTTCGTGTCAGATTTCGGGTTTTTTTCAAATGGAATTTTTATGCTCGGGTGGTGTTGCGTCCACGGAAATTATTTTGTCTTGCTCGTATCGTGTTATGGATTTTGGGGATATTTTTGTCGGTTATCATATTTGGTTAGGGTCATATTTCGGGTTATTTTTCAAAAAAAATTAGGTTCGAGTCGGGTTGCGTGTTCACGGAAATTATTTTGTCTTGATCGGATCGGGTTATGGTTCTTGGGAATATTTTTATCGAGTTCAGATTTTGTTCGTGTCAGATTTCGGGTTTTTTCTACAGGAATTTTTAGGTTCAAGTCGTGTTGCGTCCACTGAAATTGTTTTGTCTTGCTAGGATCGGGTTATGGTTCTTTAGAATATTTTTGTCGATTATAAAATTTGGTTCAGGTCATATTTCGTTTTTTTTTTTTCAAAAAAAAATTAGGTTCGGGTCGGGTTGCGTGTTCACGCAAATTTTTTTGTCTTGATCGGATCGGGTTATGGTTCTTGGGAATGTTTTTGTCGGGTTCAGATTTAATTCGTGTCAAATTTCGGGTTTTTTCTAATGGAATTTATAGGTTGGGGTCGTGATGCATCCACGGAAGTTATTTTTTCTTGTTCGTATCGGGTTATGTTTTTTCGGGATATTTTTGTCGGATTCAGATTTGGTTCGGGCCAGATTTCAGGTTTTTTAATGGAATTTTTAGGCTCGGTTCGGGTTGTGTGTCCAGGGAAATTATTTTGTATTGCTCGGATTGGGTTATGGTTCTTTGGAATATTTTTATCGGGTTCAGATTTGGTTCGTGTCAGATTTTGGGATTTTTCTAATGGAATTTTTAGGTTCGGGTCGTGTTGCGTCCAAGGAAATTATTTTGTATTTCTTGGATCTGGTTATAGTTCTTTAGATTATTTGCGTCGGTTATCATATTAGGTTCGGGCCATATTTCGATTTTTTTTCAAAAAAATAAATTAGGTTCGAGTCGAGCTGCGTGTCAACGGAAATTATGTTATCTTAATCGGATCGGCTTATAGTGCTTTAGAATATTTTTGTCGGTTATCATATTTGGTTCGTGTCAGATTTCGGTTTTTTGTTATCAGGTTCTGCTCCGGTTGCGTGTCGACAGAAATTATTTTGTCTTGCTCGGATCGATTTTTCACAAATCCAATACATTCTTCTTGTAAAAATAGAACAAAGTAAAAAAATATTATTCAGGGACTTAAAAGTCAAAAGATTGCGAGAATGCCTCAGATATTACGTATGCCACGCTGCAATAATAAGAAGCTAGCGGAAATGACGATAATTCTTTTACTAAAGTAAAAATTATTATTCCGGTACTTAAAGGTAAAAAGATTGTGAGAATACCTTACATATTACGCACGCCACGCTGCAAAAATAAAAAGGCTTTAAACTGGTATAAATCAAAAACTAATTAATATTTTTACATGAAACTTTCAAAGGTTTGAACTACTCATAAAAACAGTTCTAATGTCGTAAACCGCGTAAAAATCAGATAATTACACATTGCTGTAGCCCTGTCAACAGATTTGGTCAGAACAAGAATTTCAAAAGTGCAAAAACATGACTTTTAAAATCGTATTTACTTAAAACCTATTGGCCGGATTCAACTTTATTTTCGTTTTCTGAGTCAGGTGGCACGCTCCATTCCATAGAAACAAGAATTTTGTTTCTATCATAAATAGAACCGGAGATATATAGGGGTCAAAATCCCGCTTTGGTCAGTTCGGGAAATATAAACTTAGTGTACTAAAAAATTTTTGAAATATCGTTTGGCATTAATTGGCGGAAATTCATTTCATTTACGGCTCATTGCACTGTTGTTTCTTTTGCTTGGCGAGAAACTCTGTCGACTTTCTGTGATGTCAATTTTCTGCTCCCCAAAAATCTGACAGTTTGGAGCCCCCTGTAAATGCTAATTCTGCCCTTTGCAATTTTTTAAATACATGAAATGAAAGAACATACTTATATCTTTCATTCCAATAAAAATTTTGTCTTAAAATTAAATATATTTTAAGACATTAAAGGTTGAAAATGGTCTTTTTTTTCCCCAATTTCAAGAATTCTGAGACCCCTTAACCCTTTCCGGAACAGTGTGCGCTGGTCGGGATACGTAATTTCAATTCCAAACTTACGAACGGCATCAAGAATATTTTCGTAAAATTTTGCTCTTACAATGAGTAGTTAAAACAACATCTTTTTAATTTCTAAAAAAGTCATTATAAATTTCCGGTGTCAGTCAATCATTCCATAATTTTACAACAAAAATTGCCCGTGCCGGAAAGGGTTAAGTATGTCATTCTCTTTTTTATTTACCACAATGGAAGTTCGATATGTCCAATAAACCTGTGGAGAATGTAACCATATTTTTATATCGAACAGAGCTATTTTTTATTAGTTTCGATAATTTTCTAATAATCTCACTTTGCCTTATGTACGCTTCTTCATCTGTATCATAAAATTTCGCGATATAACTATCACACTTAAGAAATTTGGTTCGATAGCCCCAACATTTAAAAAAAATTTATTATGTAATTTTAACAAGGTATTATGTAATTTTCTTTATTGCAAGGAAAAAAAAAATGGAGAAATTAATTTCTCGTAGTAAGAGAAACTCAAAAAGATATTTATTACTGTTGAGATAACTGGATCCCATATGGTCCAGTTACCCCATTCTTGAAACAATTATGGGGTAACTGGAAAACCGGCCTTAAATTTGAAACTTGAAGTAAATATGTATAGATACCTAATAATATCAATGTATTTATGTGTCCGGTCTTTAAATAAAAAGATTATTTAATAAAACTACTTACCGTATTTTAGTAAAAAGCCGTGGAAGTTCAACCAAATGGACGTTGTTTTTTAAATAAAGTAACCTAAATTTTCGGCAACCAATCACTGCAAAGGCAGCGTTATTATTGAGTTGAGACACGTTGTTTTAAGAATTAGAGATGGGGTTGCAATAGTCACAAAAGCTAAAACTTAAAAAACATCAATTTGTTTTTCTAAAATAGCCTATCGGCAAGTTACCTCGTGGGTCCAATTACCCCAGCTTACCTTAGTTCTCTTATGAAAAATGGCATTAGGGTGAAAAAAAAATTATGTGCTTTTTCCCAAAATATATATATTATTTCAATGCAATTTTCTCCAAATACATTTTTTTTTCTGTGTTCATGTCTATACAACCTATATAAAATCAGTTGCAGCATAGAAAAATTCATAGTTAGGATAAAAATATGCCTTAACACGTTCAGGACTAGCATCTTTTATACGACTTTTATTCGTTTGGCACCACTTTTTATTAATTATTTGACTTAACTTTAAAAATCATGAAAATGTCATATTTAAATGAAATCAATTTTTCTTTTCCTTTTTACTGGTATCAAACTCAAGCGCTGTAAGAATTTTTTCAGGGAACCCATGGTCCCGAACGGGTTAACCGTCTCGCTGCGTAATTCTTTTATCAAAATAGCTTCAAAAATTGCGCACGTAATTCCTTCGCGACGAGCGTCTTTTAAGAAGTTTTATTCTTTTGTCACCGGTTTTTCAAAGCAAAAATTTTCGTCTCATTTAATCGGGAAAATGCTCAGATTAGATAAGGCAAAATGTACAGTCGTGGATAAATAAAAGTAATCGCCCCCTACTAACTGCTCAACAAATTATCGTAAACAAAAGTTATTGGTACCGAATGATTGGAAATAAAGCCTACTTTTAAATGATGTATATAAAATTTGCTTAGGGGGCCATCTACATATTAAAACAAATCCGAACTTCATTTTTTTCAATGGTAATACCCAATTTTAACAAAATATTTCAAACCTTCGGTTCAAACTATGCCTAGACACCAAATTTCAAGTCATTTGAATGATAAGTTTTTGAATTATAAACATTCAAAATTTAGTGCTTCTAATGTTAAATTACATTTTCACATTTTTATTTATATCTCCTGGAATTATGCTCCTAATGTGGTAATTTTTTGTGTAGCAATGATTCTAATATACCCAAACATAAATACGCTGAATTTGCAATTTTTATAATTTTATGATATGAATTATGAATAGTGAAATTAATATTCGAAAAAATTATGAATTGCAACCTACAATTTTCTTGATAGATTCAGATTTGTTAAGTCCTGTTGTATGGAAATTCAAAATTTCACATTTTCCTTCCAAGTAGCTTTCAAAATATGCTTAAAAAACGGCAAAATGATGGTTTAAGGGGCCGTCAGTTATAGAAGTGAACACATATTTTCAAATTTCTTCTGCTGTCCTGTAATCAAACCGGCTACTTTGACTGCTTGATTTGTGTTTAAGGTGCCTTGATCAAGAAGGGGGCTCTCTCGCTTAACAATCGAGTACCGAACTTCAATTTGGATACAGCCCTTAAAATACGCTCGTTTTAAAATAATTATTTTCTCGTAAACTTGTGGTACGAATTGCATAAAAATTTGTTTTTAGGCTAATGGAAGGGTGTAGAGTTCATTTATGATGTTAGAATTGTGTACTGCTATTGGAAAAAACAAAATTATGGTTCGTTTTAATATGTAGACGGCCCCCTAAGAAAATGTTACATTTAAAAGTAGACGTTATTTTCAATCGCTCGGTATCAGTAACTTTCTTCTACGCTAATTTGTGGAAGAGTCAACATGGTGTGTTTACTTTTTTTTTCCACGACTGTACAATAAAAAGTAACTGGTGGGAATGATAAAGGAGAATTAATTAGACGGAAAAAATGCATTCCCGATGAAATCTCGGGGTGAGCAAATTTTGCTATTTTTACGTTGCCCGAGATACTCTCGGTTGCTCAGCGAGAGGGTTAAAGGTAAATATTGTATCCTCTGTTATTGGACAACATTTATATTCCCATCAAAATATTATTTTTAGCAGATTAAATCATCATTAGTGTACTAGATTTAAGTATGTAATTTTATATTCAAAAGAAAACAATAATAATGATTAATTTATATAGCAATATGTAACCTCTGTTACTTGTATTCAACATTACACCCAAAATTTTCAGTGTCCAGTACCAAATATATTTCTAAAGGGTCAAGTAGTTATAGTATATTGAAAGAACAGATTCCTTTTGATGCTTTGGGAACATTATTTAAGAGTTACTCATGCACAACAATGAAAATACAGAGAAAAAGTGCGAGTAACAAAAATTATATATAGTAACAGAGGTTACATTTTTGTAACAGAAGTTACATTGTACAACACGGATTAGACGGTAGAAGGGTATTTACATTAATCTACAAATAATGACACTACTGAAGCACTGTGATGTATTTTTATTTTACATATGAATTTTAAACTAGATTTTTTAAAATTTATCTGCATTTGTTACAAATATGTTGTAACAGAAATTACCTGTAACAGATGTTACATTTAACAAATAAAGAAACCGTATTTTCTATAGTTTTACAAAAATATGTACACACGGCATTTATTTCAATTAAATTAACTTAATTTCATATAATAAAAATAAAACTTTAATTAAAATGATAATATTTAAATTTAAAATTTATGTAACAGAGGTTACAAACAGAAAACACACAAACCTGGAATTCACATGGTTTAGCTTACTGACCATATATGTGAAGAACAATCTCAAAATGGTTATAGCATATCTTTTGTAATATTTTTACCGACAAGTAAACTCAATAGTACCCTCTGTTGGTGACAATGGAAGTCATTTCTTTGGTAAGAAAAGTTACAATAACAAAGGTTACAATTTCAGTGCATAAAACTCAATCTTAAATTAGTATAATAATACTAGGGAGCTCTGCCCCTTGCAAGCTACGCTCGCCAACCCCCGTTCAGACATTGCAGAATCTAAAAGCACGCTAATCTGATCTAATATGATTCTAATGTGATATGAACTAATATGACGCTAATCTAATTTAAAAAGATTAGAGAAGATTGAATTATACTGAAAAAACCCGTAGTGATCACCCTGTAAAGGGGTTTCCATTCAATTCCCTTTGATTGCAAAAAATTAAGGCAGAATCTGTTGCTGTTAAGACATCCAATGGTTGTTGTTTTCGTGTTTGATTCACAATCACCTGTTATATCTAAAATCTGTCGCCAAACTATAAGATTACATGACAATAATGGTTGATCGTAAATGTCACATTCACTTGACTTTAAGGAAGTTACACGTGTTTACGCCATCAAGTGATTTTTATTTCGATGTTTTATCTGCAGTTTTATTAATGTTATACTAATTTATTTGTTCTTTCGTTATTTAAAATAAAAAATTATGTCAATTTGTATAATTTGGCGAGTGGTTTGGCGATTTATATAATTTGGCGAAATTGGTCGACGGGAGAAGTAGTGCAATTAAAACATTGCTTTGAAGTTGTCAAATGCCATGATTTGTTGTATTGTCATATACGCACCGGGTTTGGCGTGCATTTTTTTACGACCGTTTGGCGAAAACCTCGTCTTCGAATACCAGTTACATATGTATTTTTAAATTATTTTCTGTTATTTTCAAAATGAAATAACAATAAATAAAAAAGAAGTTTAATTAATAACTATAGAACAAAACAATTTATGAATTTTTTTGTAAATAAAAAGTAAATAAATTCAAATAAACATTTATTAATAAATAAGCAACAATAGCCGGGTGACGATGTCAGACAAAATAACACATTTTTGGCGCCAATTAGGTACAGCGTTGCGTATATAACATCTGTGCCTAATATTTTTCTTTTCGTTTCGTTTAAAATAAAAGAAAGAAATGAAAGTCATTTATTTTAAATGTTTCAGTTTTAAGTAAAAGTTTTGTATTAAATAAAAAGATAATGAAATACAAATTGAATTATGAATAAAAGTACCGTAATTTCTGGTGTATAATCCGCGGATAAAACAATTCTGTTTGGGCCCAGAAATTTTATTTAATAATTGAAGTCAAATATTTGCTGCGATCTAAAAAGCTGCATTTTATTTTAAGAAATATCTTGGTCGAAAAATGATTGTTTGATCCGCGGATTATACGCCGGAAATTACGGTAACATGATACATTTCTTTGCATACATTTAAGGGAGGTCAAACTGGTCGCAATATTAATTTAAAATAATAACCTTTTCTGAAATATGAAAAAAATCTTTTATGATTAAAATTTGAGTTGTCATCATTGGAGAAAAGTATATAAAATTAGAAAAAAATTAATATTTCGAAAACTAATTCAAATTTAAGAATTCTAATACCCGTTTTGAGATCTGCGGATCAATACGGATTTTTGGTGTTGATTTCATCGCAAAGTAATCCGAATTTTAGGAGAAATCGCCGTGAAACATAATCAGTTCTTTAATCAGTCGTTTCATAGAATCTTTTCTTAAATTCGTTTCAATTCAGCCGTTTCATGATATCTGTTTCATATATTCGTTGCATTAGGATTTTATACATATAGGGTAGAAATAAATATTTTAGTGTTTCGGGCCTAACTAGTTAAAATGGAAACAGAAAAATAAAAAGAGTTATTTCCCATTTTGCCCAGAAAAAAAATATTATAATTGTGGACATGAAAAGGACATAATCCTTTTCTACTATTTAACCCTTTGAAGCTCAGTGTTCCATTACACGGGAAATCCATCTTGATTCCCAAATGGTGATAATGCGCGAAAAACGCTCTAAAAACGTTTTAAATGGCAATTTCTACGCAATCTCAGGAATTATCAAACCGATTTCAAAAGTAATGATATCAAAATGATGGTGTCAGTCCCTGTTACAACATAGGCTAATTCTTCTGTCCATGCCAATACCCCAAAAAGGGTGCAGGAGAGAAAAAATGTCTAAAAATGCGATTTTTGTGTTACTGAAGGCTCTTGAAACATCACATTTGGCATGGTTGTTACTTATGAAATATAAATATCTATATATATATATATAAATATATAAATATATATATATAAATATATAAATATATATATATATATATATATATATAAAATATAAGAACATTTCCTAAAAAAATCGAAATATCACACACACCGTCGACCACAAGTTGATTGTCTACAAAAAATTTCACTGCTTTCCCACTATATTCGAAAAGCTAAAAAAGATCATACAGAGATATAATATAAAGCTGGTCACTATTCCACCTCCTTACCTCATTGATATCGTCAATGATAAGATCGACAGGATCCCAATGGATCAAACATCTGGTATATATGAAATCCCTATAACTTTCTCTAATAATGTTGAAAAAGTCTACACATGCATGACAAAACGTAAGTTTTCAGTAGTATTATGGAGCATCGCAGGTACATTAAACAACGTAAACAGAATACAGCTCTTTCTAGGTTCTACTTGACTAATGAAGTCTGCTATATTAACTTTGATGAAGCAAAAAATATAGTTCCTTGCAATAACCCTTTCGAGAGTAAAATTAGAGAATCAGTTGAAATCATTGCACGTGAAAATAAACCTTGTAATGATAATTTATCCTATAATATTCCAAAAATCTTACATAATATCATAAAGTCGTAATTGTGTATCTAATTGCAATATTTCAATTTAAACTTGAATCATGTTGCCAAAAACTTGAATGAAAAATTAGTTGAATGTGGTTCTGACCCTCATGCGTAGATGGCGGAACTCGTGGTTTCTTCAATCGATCTTTTGATTTATTTGAACTCATTTCATTAATAAGTATTTATTTTCACTGGATGGCACCACTACATTTTAGTTTCGTATCTTTAGTCAATGTTCGACAAATTGTCTCTTGCACAGGAAACCTTCATCGCTGAGCTTCTAGCCATTTAACCATCATATTTTTCATGAAGACCGCTGTAGAAACAGCTCGAAACGTAGAATTTATCTTTTAGCTTATTAACCATTTCAATGTTTGCCCCGAGATCAGTCGGGGTTAAGAGCACTCTTTCCCTATACCCGTCGCCGGTAAATTGGTTAACCCTCTGTCTACCAGAAGGGTCCAATGGACCCGACATGTATATTCAAAATATCTATTCAAACCAGAAAATTTCTTCAAAACAAACTAAATGTATAAATCAGACAATAATAAGTTAAATAAACAAATTAAATAGTTTTAAGTAAAAATTCTGGTGTAGAATGTTTTTATAAAACTTGAGTAAAATTTCCGGTAGTTCTAGGGTTAAAGTTCGTGTTTTGAGTACCATTAACCCTCTCGCTGTGCAACCCGAGAAATACTCGGGCATGCATTTTCCCGTCTAATTAATACTATTTGGTTATTCCAACCAGTTACTTTTTCGCGGAAACTGTCTGATTTAATAAGGACATTTTCCCCGATTACCATAGTCAAAAATTTCTGCTTTAAAGAACCGGTGATAAAAGATTAAAAATTCTGTAAAAGACGCCAATCGCGAAGAATTACTTACGCCAGGGGTGTCAAACTGTGGCCCGCCGGATACCACTAAAATTTTATAGTTATCTTTGCCTTATCTAATCGTCGAATTTCTGCGATTCAACTTGTTGGGCCACAGTTTGACACCCCTGACTTACGCAGTGAGAGGGTTAAGCAAGGTTGTGTGTCTTTATTTATTATATTTTATGATGCAATTGTCCAGTATATGTTATTAAAATAAATTTTGTTATATGTTTTTTTTTACTCATGTTACATAGTTTATGCAAGACACCTTTCCTTGCAGAAAGTAGTACGAGATAGCATTGAAAAATAGTTCACAGAACATTACATTTTTCGCAAAGTGATGGCCATAATATTCAAATAGAGAATTTCATCATTAAAAAAGGCTTATATTATTTTTAAAAAAATCCGAGCACCGAGGCGTACGAAGCCGGATTTGTTATACAAAATACTCTAAGTTCATGAAGAATAAAAATATTAATCAGTTACAGACTTTTGCTCAACCACTAAAAAGCCTTTCCTTTGCCTTTTTAAGAGGAAATTGAGGCATTATTCAGTTAAAAATAGAGCGGTGGATAGCAAATTATTGTCTTGATAGAAATTAGCGTTGTAACATATGACGACAGCTATACCTATTTCGTCGATCTTCTAGAAAAGCGATTTTAAGCATACCACCTGAGTGAAAACGCACAAAATATGAGGCAGCCTCCACCTAGTTGAAGCGTCTAAAATAAGTCCATTTTCATATGTGATTCCAATATCATTGAATCCCATCCGCAACGTGTCAGTTAAACTTCTTTTCACCGCTGAAAATAATTTTAAAACAATTCGCTTGTTGCTTTAGATTTTTCTCTGCAAAATTGTATGCCTGCAGTTTTTTTGCGAGATGCTACATCATCAGTACTTATTACTTTTTACAACTTTTTATCACTCTTATTTTTTTCTCGTACTTACCATTTTTCACACCGCTGTACGACGTTTATAACATAATTAAGTTAATTCAAACCACAAATATTTTATATTAAAGTAATATTACAAAAAAGCAATTTCAAAGTTACCGTGCACATAACACTAAATCGTATCCGTCAAGTTACGCAATTGCTCGTCTGGAGCGATTGCTTTAGCTATTGAAAATTAAGGATTACGCGATCGTGCCATTCCGCTAGTTTTAAATAAAGCGATTATAGTAACCCAGCAAACACAGAGCTATCGGTAAACAATCGGCCGACAGCCGCTTTGCCGTTACCGACGGTATCGGTGCGATACCGGCTGCTGTACCGGTTGCGTATCTTTTTCGACACGCCGGGCGAGTGACGCCCGACAGATAGGCGCACAGCCGGTCCAGTATCGGCGAAACACTATGCCGGCAGCACACCGATAGCTATCCATACGAATACCGGCCGCAGCCCGACACCAGCTTCAATTTGAAAAAAAAATCTGTTTTGATGGCGCCATCTATGAGCCATCGCGGAACGCATATTTGAAAAGAACGTGTTTCGGGGTCGGGTTTGATCCAGCGAAACCAATGGCAGGAAGTAGACGTCTTAACCACTTGACCCCTCAGACTTGATCAGGGGAGGTTTGTATGAGGTAATAAGGGGAAGTCTTATCTATACGTAACGGTTTGTCATTGAAGGTAAATGGTAGATGGGAAAATTAGAATTTTGAACTGTTTTTATTTTATTTTTTATTTATTTATTTATAATTGTCTTACGCGCGCTTATTTAAAAGTTAGTTTAATATTTAAATGAATGAAATAAATATCTTAGCAAATTCGTTAAAGCAGAGGAATTTAAGAATAATTTTATATAGATATATATATATAATATTTTATATAGATAATTAAGATATAGATATAATTAAGAATAATTAAGAATAGATATAAATTTAAGAATAATTAAGTATTAAAAAACATTTTTAGAGGTCTTGTTCAGTTAATCAAATTTTCTTATTAGGATTATTACATGCGTTGCGTTTTTTTTTTTTTATAAAATATATATTTTTAAGATGGAAAAATGTATTTTAATAAATAAAAAGTTAGTAATTATTAACTTTTAATTAGAATAAGAATTCATTTTATGTCGTTTTGATGATTTAAAGTAGAAGATATATTTAATGAGTATGTTGCAATATTAATTTGTTGCTTATCAATATTTTTTATTTAAAAATAAAATAAAAATATTAATTTACATTTTTTTTCTTTTGGAAGATAATTTTTAAATGGGGATATTTCTGAATCTTTCTTATAAATTTAAGAATGCTTATTAAATTAAATAAGTGACTTTCAGAGCTTTTTTTCTTAATAAAATTATAATGTAATTAAATGCGCTAATTCAAGAAATATATATTTGTAACATAGAAAAGCTAATTTTAATAAAAGAAGAGGTTGGAAATTAATCACTTTTAATTAGAATAAGAGTTCATTTTTTATCATTTGATGATTTAATGTAGAATATATTTTTGTGATTATGTAGCAAAAATGATTATTTTACTTATCAACATTTTTTAACCATCAAATAAAATAGAAATATTAATTATCTTTTTTTTTTTATTTTTTGGTAAATAATTTTTTAGAAGTGGGAGATTTCTGAATCTTTCTTTTAAATTTTAATGCTTAAGTTGGGTAGTTTTTTTTATATTTAAATAGCTTGTAAAATAATTTTAAGCTCTTTTTTAATAATTTAATTTTTAAATAAAATAAGAAATATAGCTATTGCTTTTAAAATGAATATATAGTTAGAAAATAATTAATTTATGAATTTTTTTTTCTACGATTTAGTTTATAATGAATAATAATTTTAAGGGGCGGTTTAAGAAAATCTTTTGATGATTAAAATAATTGTAAGCCTTTTTAAAATGAATTCAATAACGGCTTTTAATATATATATATATATATATATATATATATATAAGCTATTTTTGAATTTTTTTTTTTTTTTGTTTGTTTATCACTGTTAGAATTTCATATGAAATACATGAAATATACATATCTTATCAAAACTCGAATTCAAACAAAATTAAGAAAACGAAAAAAAAATGTCGGCTAAGATTAAAAATTCCAAATTCGGACCAATGCTGGTAAACCTAATCGGGCCACTATCAGAACTCACATATCCGGTCCTGCGTCACTTGCCAGTGAAAGTCGCTTGCCGATATATAACTATAAGGGGACCGATTACGGTAACCGGCAGTCGAAAAACCAGTTTCTTATGTTTCAGTTACCGACATGCTGCCGACACTTCACCACAATCACTGTGCCCATGCCGACACTTATCCGACACTTCCGGCTGCGGTCCGATCATGTGCCGAAAGGTATGTGTTTGCAGGGAAGTGTCCTATCTTAACCCTAGAACTACCGGAAATTTTACTCAAGTTTTGTAAAAACATTCTACACCAGAATTTTTACTTAAAACTATTTAATTTGTTTATTTAACTTATTATTGTCTGATTTATACATTTAGTTTGTTTTGAAGAAATTTCTGGTTTGAATAGATATTTTGAATATACATGTCGGGTCCATTGGACCCTTCTGGTAGACAGAGGGTTAAATGGGAGAGGTAACCGCAATATTAAAGGCAAGGACACATCAATCAAGGTCGCATGCCACGTAGCGGACGGGGTTAAACTACAGGAAGATGCCTAACTGTTTTCTTACTTCACACCACTAAAATTGTAACTGACACCAGTAAAAAAAAAAAAAAAAAAAATCATCATATTTTAAAGAAAACAGTCCCGTAAATAAGGAGTTCAATAAGCGATATTTTCTATCCAAATTTACTGGTGGGACGTTTGCCCAGCTGTAATCAGAAATTGTTGTTCTGATTTTACAAAAAAAGCAGTCATCTTGTGACAAGCTCCTCAGTTACTTCGCTCGCAACTTGTAGACAATGCACTATATGACTCCTCCTCTTTAATCATAACTCCATTGGCACGAATGGGTACCTATTTTTTTAGTCATTTAGGGGACAGTTATTAACCCCTTGAGGGGCACCGGTATATATTATATACCACCTACGATTAATGAAGTTTTACACCAGAAAAAGTGTATTAAATTTTTCTTTTCTGACTTTGGTGGAAAAAAGCCTTAAAATTGCTTTTACTTATTTTGAGATAAATTTTTTTAAAGATTACGATGGGAATTCAGCATTTCACAAACGTAATTGCTTGCCCCTCAAGGGGTTAATGCAAAGTCCTTTTCAAGAATATTATTAAACAAATTGTTTTTAAGCATCAAACACAGAGTATATTATGACTAATACTTATAATGTTATTAGTCTCTGTAAAGAAATAACTATATTTTTTTAGCAATTCATAGAAATACTAACTGTAGTACAGTCATTCAGGGTAACTTTGCACCACCTCCTAATTTTCAATATTTTTGCTCCAAAAAACTGAAATGCCCCACCAGTGGCTGAGAGGTTCTGCTCTCGAAGCTGGTAGATGGGAGGTGCTGGGTTCGATCCCAATCGCGCCCGTCGGCCTAATCGTTCGAAGTTTTCGTGGTTTTGTTCGAGCAATGGATTTCCATGCGTAAATGCGGATTAGGTTCCCTTAGAAAGACCCCCACGAAGGGCACTTCCCCCTCGGGCCTATATCCCTAGAGTAAATAATCGGCCGTCAAAATCAACCAACCAACCAACCAAAAAAATTAATAAACTCCAGACCTGTGCTCTGTTGGCAAAATTCTAAGTTGGTAATTCTACTCTATATTTTAGAAAATAAATTAGGAACATTTTGCGCAATTAATTGCATCGTCTAACTATTTTTGTGAAGTACTGTTTTCAAGTTAATTTTGAATGCTGTTTTGAAGTTGTTGTAATTCAATAAATTTTCGTAGTAAGTAACAGTATGCTCACTTATCAGAAATATTATTATCCAAATTTTGTAATTGTGTTAATATTTTGTGATTATTTATTTATTAATATTTAATAAAATGTAAAATAAGAAGGCACTAACATTTTACCACATATTCAGGATAACTTTGAGCCGACTCAAAGTTATACTGATGTTTATAATTTACTGATTATAGGTGCTACTGACAAAAATTCCCCATATTTCCAAGTATATTTTATATACATGCCGAAAGTGTGCATTAGATATAACATGTAAATATTTTAGCAAGTATATGTAAAATACATAAAATTCATTTGAAGGCGTTATTCGGGGCGGAGCTACTGAAATTTGACATTTCATACATTCGACATCATTTATTCTTGTTTGAATAATACTAGTACTAGTATGTATTACTCTAACAGTGGACTTAGTGTATACTATTGAGTTAAAAAATTGAAAATTGTTTTTCACTGCATTTTTATGTTTTATATGAACAATAAACTGTTTTTGTTGTATTTCTAGTTATTCATGGTTCTCTTCTTCCACTTTTTTATGCCTAACATTTGTTGTAATATCATAAATTATAGAAATCCTGTGATGTTGGGAAATGTAAATTCGGAGTCTTTACCATATCTGAAACATTTTTGGGGGTTCAAAGTTTTCCTAACTGTAATACTTTTTTTATAATGCCTTATTTTATATGATATTTATAATATGGTGCAAAGTTACCCTAAATGGCTGTATAACTTTGAACCAGGATAAAAATACATTTTTTATTGTTTATATAATTATTGTTCCTTAATTTCTGATAGTCATTTAGGATTTAGGATCATTTTTTCTCTTTTATGCCACTAGTTGCAACAATATTTTTAAAATAAGAGTGTGGCATATGAAAATAGAGAAAATGTGGATCAAAATTACCTTGAATGACTGTATATAAGATATGATTTTCCCAAACGGACGCGACTTTCGAACAACCCAATAAAAGCTTATTTTATATAAATTTAGACAAAACATATAATTATGCATAATATATAGGGTTCGCACAATATTAAGCCACGCCCCATTTTGCATGGACTCTAACACCAGTATTATCCCTTTGAGGGGCAAGCAATTGTGTTTTAGTAATGTTGAATTCACACCGGAAAGGTTGAAAAATTATGTTTCTAAACAAGGAGAAGCAACTCTTCGACCTTTATCCCACTAAAGCTAGAAAAGTAAAATTTAATAAATTTTTCATGATTCAAATCTTCCTTAATCGCATGTGGGTTAAAAATATACCACCGCCCTCAAAAGGTTATTACAAAAATAACTTTCTTCACGATTCATTAGGGAGAAGAAAGTTTATGCGATTACTGGTGGTAGAGCCCTTACAAAATGGGGCGTGGATTAATAGCGTGCGAACCCTGTTATATTATTACAAATATTAGGCATATTCCCATATTTAGAATGTTTATATTTTATCAAATAAATACAAAACAAATTTAGCGAATTTTTTTTTGTATTTTTTCAGTTTGTTTTGCATTATTTTACAGTGGATTTACCAACAAATTTGAGAAAACAAAAATTCTGGCACAAATGTTTAAAACAGGGCTGTAAATTCAATCTCTTTCTTGCACCCTTGATAGTTCCGCTGAAAGAATTTCCCTTCCAGTCGGTAAGACCCCGGTTCAAACACCGGTGTCGAAGGGAAAATACTCCCTCCCCCTCCCTCGGAATAGAGTTTATTATGTGATAGATGCAATTTTAATTTTCGTTTTGCTTTTTGAAGGCCAAAAGGTGTTGTAAAATATATCGTTAATAATTTGTTTTATTCAAAAATTCTCTTTTTGAAAATTTTCGAAATTTTAAATGTAAAACATTTTGTTGTCCAATGGATGTAATTAAAACAACTTTCACATTTTGTCATTTTAAAAGTTTGTTCCTTTTTTTAAAAAAATCATGTAATTAAATACTCTTTTCAGATATACAAAAATATGTTCTTACAATTGTCTGACAAACAGTTCTTGAATGTTGGGATATAAGTAGGCCATTCTTTTTAAAAGTTTGTTCCTTTATTTTTAAATCATGTAATTAAATACTATTTTCAGATATACAAAAATATGCTGTTACAATTGTCTGTCAAACAGTTCTTGAATATTTTTAATTTTAATTTTAAACAAATCTTCCAATTGTAATGATTTTACAATGAAATTTAATGGTGCTGGAGAATTTTAACTAGGGGACCCACACTTAAAAGCTAGATTTCATAGCAAAGTTTCTGGTCAACAATGTTTTAACAATACATATATTTTAGTAATAGATCACACTATGGTCGCCAAATCTTTTGCTGTTTTAATACCCGATATTTTTAGAATAATATCGACTTTATTTAATGGAAAAAGCATCCTGATAAAATAACACAGAGATTTTTATCTTTAAAATAATTATGACACGCAGTATTATTCATTTAAAGAGAAAAATAATTCATAATGTGTTAATGACAAAAATGTTTGCAAACTGTTCTTCCTAGGGATTTGTAAAAAGCTTCGAATCCTGAAATGCTTCAAAACATTTTACATTAATCTCTTCAGTGAGCCAACGTACTTCACTTTCTAAAATATTGAAATGATTCAATGATGCCAGCATTTATTTGAAAATAAGTGGATGATTTTTTAACGTGCTTCATAAAAGCAAGATTTTATTCCAAATTTTTGGTTTCATTGCGGCATTTAGAAATTATGGGATATATAATGTACCACTGTTGTTCAAGGGGCTAGAAACGTGCACCACTAGTTAAAAAAATAAAAAATATTAAATGGGTTTTTAAGCATTATGTCACAAAAGAATTTGTTTAGCATAAAAAATGAATAGCAATAACAGTTGAACTTAGTAAAATTTGTGACATCAAGGGTTTTGCAACAAAAGATTTTCTTTTGTAGTTCTTTTGCCACAATGCAAATTTTAGAATAATAGTTATAAAAAAATGACAAAATAACAATGTAGCTTATGGATTTTTGAGATTATATTTTCAAATACAAAATACATTTACTAAATCCAATTTATAATATTTAAATGAAAGCAACTTAATTTAACCCCTTAACAGTGACATTTGTTTTCTTACAAAAAAATTAAAAATGGGGCTGGACACCACTTTTTCCATACTAAAGTATTTGCCGTACTTGATCGAAAAATATCTGACAATCAATAAAGATAAATTTACAGTTTCAAATTAGTGGTATCAAAATGCTTTTAATAACGAAGCAAGCAAAGTGTTCTTGCTCGAATCCAGTTCGGGCCACACTGTTAAGGGGTTAAGGCAATATAATGGAACTATTCATTCTGTATCTTTAAAATATAATTATTGACACCAGAATACTTTAAACGATTACATTAATTGTATTAAAAACTATATCGTTTATCGCGTCTTCATAACTATCCACTATTCAAGTTCTTGCAAACCATATGAACATAATGTTCTCTGTAGTCATGTGAATAAGATGTAGAAATGTTTCGTGGATCTGAACGCTAGACCGCAATATTGTTGGCGCACGGCAGAAATTAAGGGACGAAGCTTGAAAATCGTTGAGCAAAACTTCTATTAAGAAATTTAATACTAATCACCGCTGGAATTAAAAAAAATTAAAAGGAATTACAAGTTAGGAATAATTATTTTAATGTAGATTCTGTACTAATAAAAGAAAGAGGTTTTTGTATGTGTGTGCTCGGATGCTAGCGAAATCTATCGCACTTTCTGGTCCATAATTTTGGTTTCCATTGGCCTGGAATCCAAGCCACGTTCGGATTTTGTATTAGATATTTTTATTATGTTACGTTGAACGGAACAATTCTATATTTGGCTGTTTTTCCTAGTTCTGTGGAGTGTTTGTCCCACTCATAAAAGCAATCAAAATTAAACAGTTTTGACTAACATAGTAACTGTAGTCTGGGAAAGTTTGTAAACTAAAGTTTATTTGGTATGTCGAACTGTGATTTTTCAATTTTTTGCTATTTTCATAACAAAGATTACGATTTCGCCAAAAATGAGAATATATTTTATCATCCAATATCTATTTGATGCCTTATCATACAGTCTTAGAAGTAATGTCCATATATGGAGCCAATATTCAGGAATCGACTTTAAAAAATATTCTGATTTTTTTATGAACAGTTAAAACAAAAGTAAAGAAATTTAAATTCACTAAATTAATTTAGTGGACATAAAAAGGGGACTTTACATTTCCATTTTTTTTTTTTTTTTAAAGATGCGAAATTACAAAAAGACTAGCATTTACATGTGTATGGATATTTCTCTTCTTAATTTTTAAACAAATGCTGTCAAGATACTTTAACCCCTTGAAGGACGGTGGTATGTAATATATACCTCATAATTTCAATTGAGAAAGGCCGCATTGACACCAGAATTTTGGAATGAAAATTTTAACTTTATTATGTAAAAAAAAAAAGCTCTTGCCTACAATTTTAATTAATTTTTCCATTAATTTTCAGCAGTGAAATTACGCTCGAAATTACTCAATATGTAAAACGTGAATTATCACATTGCTAAGGAAGCGTAGAGCCAAAAATATCAAAAATGTCCAAGCCCGGAATTGAACCCGGAACTCTTGGAATATCCCTCCAAGTGCTCTACTATTTAAGCAATGAGGAGATGCCCAACTTAGCATTTCTAACATATGTTGGTAAAGCTGCAACTGTAGCACAAGAAGGAATAGTTCTCATGAACAGACAATCCTGCAGGCGGAACATGAGATTAAAAAAAAAAAAAAACAGCGTCGGTGAGCATATATGTAATTTAAATTAATTTTTCAATTAATTTTCAGCAGTGAAATTGCACTCGAAATTAATGAACATATAATACGTGAATTATTGCTAAAGAAGTCTTGTGCTGCAGTTGCAGCCTTACCAATATATGTGGGAAATGCTAAGCTGGGCATAGTCCTCGTAGCTTAACCAATTGAGGGGCGGTGGGATATATTTTATCCCACCTACGATTAATGAAGATTTGCACCAGAAAAAAAAATTAAATTTTACTTTTCTAACTTTGGTGGAAAAAAGCCGCAAAATTGCGTTTCCTTATTTTGCAATAAATCTTTTTGCAGATTCCGGTGTGAATTCGACATTACAGAAACACATTTACTTGACCCTCAAGGGGTTAAATGGTAGAGCTCTTGGAGAGCTATTCCAACTGTTCTGGGTTCGATTCCCGGCTTGGTCTTTTTTCATTGTTGGGACATTTCATTGTTGATTCTACGCTTCGCTAACAATGTGATAATTCACGTATTATATATTCAGCTTTTATATATTTTGAAATAAATTTGTTTTAAAATTCTGGTTTTATAAAAATCATTTCCGAATTTTACGAATATAAATACTTTGTCCTTAAAAGGGTTAAAGAAAAATGCGAGTAGTTAAGTATGATTTATAAAAATGGACGAATGAAGCATTTTCAAAGTCATGAAGCAAAATAAAAGGTTGATTTTTAAAAAAGCAAATATATTAATTAATACTAGAACGGCTGGAACTTTTACTCCAGCCATATAAAAATACGTTACCTGTTTCAAGGGCAAAGTACATATGTTGCTCCAATGTTGAAATAATGACGCCAAGATTTACGGACAAATTCATTTAAAACAATATAAATATTTTTCTTCACATTATTTTTTATAAAAGCACAATTTTACTCCAAAATTCTGGACCCACTTTGGCATTTGGGAATTACAATTAAGCGGGGTATATAATATCTTACCGTACTTCAAGCGGTAAAATCTAAATTTTTATTTAACATATACAGTGGTGGCCAAAATTTTGGACACTTTTAGGTACCTTTCATTACAAAAAGTAAAAAACTACCTATTACAGTCGTCCGAAAGAAAACAAGTTGGGAAAATTTGCTATATTTTAACAGATCATGACCCCCAAGATACCAAAACCACCCTCCGTTGAAATGCTGACTTATATATATAGTATATATAAATATATCTATATCCATATATATATATTTATATCTGAATTTTTAGCTTTAACTCTCGAATTTTTTAACCGATTTGGATGACATTTTTCATATGCATAGTACATACTAATGTCTCGACCGAGTTCGTTGGCCATCTTCATCTGCCATCTTGTTTCAAATTGGTGACCATTGGAATCTTTGAAATTTTTTTATGTTTTCTAACATTGTATAATTATAAAAAATTTTACGTTTCCAAAATGCAAACTCTTATGCATAATTTTAAACAGAATGTTGGAATATTAAAGGATATTTTAAAGAGTCCCACAGTGTAAGTTAACAACATAGGTAATTTTAACACGTTCGGTGCCAACGCTATAAAGTAAGAATTTTCAAATTTCTTCTTGAAAGTCGTTTGCCACCACAGATTCAAAAAGGTAAATTTGGCTAAATTTACAGCGAAATTTCTGCCAATAAATAAGGCAATTTTTTTAATTCTAAAATAATGGTGAGAAAGTAAGAAATAAATTAAAACCTCGAATATTAAAGCTACGAGTATACTCTTAGTTGGCAGTCAACGTGTTAATGAAAAATTTAGAAAACCTAAAAATTTCCAAAAATGTCCACAAAATTCAAATGGCCACAATTTTGAATAAAGATGAAGCTGGACAACGAACTCGGTCGAGACATTAGTATGTACTACGCATATGAAAAATTTCTGCAAATTGGTTCAAAAACTCGAAAGTTACAGCATGACAAGATTCAGATATACATATAAATATGTATATATATATATATATGTTATGATTTTACGGCAAGCAGCAGGCATTGTCGAAAGATGATGGGGGTTTGCAGTTATAAATAACACAGGCGTTCAGGCCGACATGGTCGTTGAGAATAACAGACTCGAAGATCATAAAAAAATGCAGTCGATTGAAAACTATTCCACTTTATTGACATTCTCATAATTTGAGTTTAGGCGGGAAATGCTCCACTTTACCGATGATAAAAAAGAACCAAACTCGATCCATCAAAATTAGCTTAAGAGCTATTCCATCTCTCGCTAAGAAATCCTTTTCGCTTCATTCTATTACCAGACATTTATAACCTTCGTAAATTCACTAAATCTCTCACACAGCTCTTAAGGCTGTTCTTAACTGCTCTGCTCAACATGCGGAAAACGTTTTGACACATTTACAAATTCCTTTTTTAACAGAAAGGTATAAAATTGGAAAGCCTGGCCATGGAAGCGATTTGGAATCGATCTGTGTTTTCCATTTTTTTATCAATCAATTAACCAATAAGTTATAAGCGATTTTGATCACGTGACACGTCATTTTTCTTCCCGTATTGACGGGATTTTCTTCTTTAGTTCGGAAGTTCGGTTCAAATTGCGAACTATGTCAGTATTTTCTGAAAGATCTATTGCGTTTACAAGAAAACGGAAAAAAACAGCTCGATGACATAGTTTCTGAATAACAACACCTTCTGGTTTCATGCGTTTCCGAACAAAAATGAATTCAAACTTATGTCAGAAAGTTGACCCTTTGGATTTGAGAACAGCCTTAACAACTCCAACAACGTCTCAATAAAAACGCAGCAAATCATTCCAAGTAATCATTACGATAGACCGAGGGTGTCAAACTGTGGCGCCCGACATATACCACTAAAATTGTAAAGAAATTGCCTACAAGTTGAATCGCAGAAATTCGACGATTAGATATGACACAGATAACTATAAAATTTTAGTGGTATCTGCGGGCCACAGTTTGACACCACTGCTATAGACCAATGTAGGTTGCTTTTTAAGTGTCAATGCAGAATGAAATTCAATCTATCTCAGTAATCTCCATCTCTAACTACTACCTCTACACACTATTTCTCTTACCGCCCCCCGACTGGTTGCAGCACTCAGTATTTATACTTCCGCCAAAAGATTGTTCGAGAATATTCTATATCCTATCCCCAGATGTGATAAGCGTAAACAAATTTTAATCTCTGTTGTCGAGACTATGTTAAAAATAACATTTTTCCCCTCGCCAGACGATAAAAGAAAATGAATTTATGTTTGCGTAAGTTTTAATCTTTGAAATATTCTAGCTGGCAGCTGGATATTTTAAATAAAACAATAAATTGAAATAAGTAGGTTTTTTCTTTCAGACGGGATAGTAATATTATTTTAGCAGTAAAATAAAGATTTTAGGGGAATATGATGTACCGGGATTTAATAGTGGAATTTAATAGGAATTTAAATAATAAAAGTTTTATCAAAGAAATATAAATAATTAGAGCCATTTTTAGATTTACGCAATTTGGAATAAATATTATTATATCGATTAAGATCCTATAGAGATTAATAGACTAGGGTTTTAATTTAATAAGACGGTATAATATACGGAATATTACTGATAAAGGAAAATTTATATAAAATACATGGCGAAAAAATTTAAATTTTGTAATTTATATATATGCACAATATGGCCAAAGGTGACCGGTCACTTGCGATTTTAGACGTTTTCTTAAATATCTAAAAAAATACATGATAAATTATCTTGAAACTCCAGGTGTGTAAACAGAATAGTAAAGGTCATATATTTTCGTGAAGATATTTTCCCGAAACTCCATAGGAGACCGACAACAAATTGAAAAATAACGAATATCTTTTGGATAACCCTGTAAAAACTAACATAGCAAAAGCGTTCAACACAGTAGATTATGATTAAGTGCCTTATTGCAATAAACTGTGTTCATTTATATGAGATAAACATGTATATTCGTAGAAAAATTAAAGTTTTTATAAAAAGAGTCCCAAATTTTGCCAGGTTTTTTGCTTATAATTTGTAGCGTTCTTATTATAAAAAAAAAAGTTCTTTTCAGAAAATTTGACAAACAACATTGTACACAATACCTTGCAATCAGAATTAAAAAATAATAGAAATTGGATGAAAAATGAGCAAGTTACTAAAACATGTTTCACTGCGCATGCGCAAATGCAATCAAAATATAATGTACATAATATTTTAGCTAAATGTATAGAGCAACATTTGTAAAAGTCTCAAAAACATAGCTTGAAAATTCTGAAAATATTCGTTGATAGAATAAGCTCGAAGTCCGTTGTACGCAAAATGAAGCAAAAATATGAGGGGCTGTATCCAAATACAGTAGTACGTGCAATATTGTGTATGCTATATTGGCATTAATCAATGGATATAAATTATATTTTAATTTCACAAGTTTAAAAGATCAAAAATTTTCAATTGTTTAAAATTATTATCGTTCAGAAAGTCGCGTCCGTTTGGGAAAATCAATTCGTACCGGAAAATTCTATCATTTAATAATTAGACATTGATTCCTATATCTAATGTCTAATAATTACCGGGCAGGATTTTCCGGTACGAATTGATTTTCCTAAACGGACACGACTTCACGAACAACCCAATAATAAATTTAAAATTAGGAAAAAAATGTTAAAAAGGAAAAGTATAAATTTACAAAAAAGTATTACGTTTATTAGAATTTTTTAATGTTTTCCGCCCTACTTGTTAGTCAATAGTTGCAGTAGCTAATCAATCATCAAAACCTATAATCCCACACCCCATCTGAAATTTACGCTACTTCCCATCCTTTGCTCAGCACAAAAAGATTTTATATGTTTGTTTGTTTTTTGTTCCTATATGTTATTATAAAGTAATAATTAAAAAAAACTCATACACTCCCATTCGACCCGAATAAAGTGATTTTTTTAACAGTAGAAGACATCGAAACACAGAATATCATCACACCCCGCCTCCAAATAATGAAGACTCTCATTTCTCTGTTCGGGAGAAGAGGTGCTTATTTACTCGTGAAAATATCAAAATACGAAATTTATTATTTAAAAATGATCGACTGAATAAAAAAAATGCAAATAGAAAACTAATTTAATATGTTTCTATTAATTTTTATGGAAAGAGCATATAAAGCGTCATGAAAACAATCCCTACTGATGGTTTTCTGGAAACACTATTTCCGCAAAAGACGGCTACTTTGACGTTAAAAGCTCTGGCCAATGAGATTTCGAGATGTCAAAACCTGGTTAGGAAAACCAAAATATGTATATGTTTTATTTGCTCGATTGCACCGTGATCAACGAAAATGAGAAAAAAAAAATGTTAAATATGAAAGTTACGTATTTTTGCCCGTAAAATCCGAATCTGCAATAAAAAATCGGGGTTATCATTCAAGATTTCAAAGTTGGACACCCTCTGACCCCCGGGGGGGTCGTTTGCGGGGGTCAAATTTGGTATCACTGAGTAACTTTTTTAGAAATATTTAACACGTATATTTTCGTTTTTCAATCTGCTTTGTATTTCTCGAGTTATTCGACCGTTTCCAGACTTTTCGGACACCCTGTATATAAAAAAAAACATCCGCCATCTTGTCAAAATCTCCTCAGTTATTTCACACGCAACTGGTTTTTAATACACTATATATCACCTCCTCTTTATTCGTAACTCCATTCATGGAACAGCCCCACCAGTGGCCGAGAGGTTCTGCTCTCGAAGCTGGTAGACGGGAGGTGCTGGGTTCGCGCCCGTCGGCCTAATCGTTCGGAGTTTTCGTGGTTTTCTTCGAACCTTGGTTCTCCAATCGTTAATACGGGTTTGGTTCCCTTAGAAAGACCTCCACGGAAGGCACTTCCCCCCCCCCCTTAGGGCCTATATCCCACGTGCAGATAATTGGCCGACATAAATACAACCAGCCATTCATGGAACAATGGTGCACCAGAGAACTAATTGACACCACTAAATTTAAATAGTCTTCTTCGTCTTACTTAGGGACAGAATTTCCGAGATTATAGGCGATAAATACTATTAATGATTGATGGTGACAATATCCCAACTGGTGCTCCTCTCTTCTATCATTTCTTAATTACTAAACTCAGAGGGCCGTATCCATATCGAAATTGTAACAAATTTGGAAATTTTTAATACGAACATCCAATTTGTATATTTTTCAGATTCTTCAGTATATTTTACCTTCGGATCTTAAACTGAAAGACTTTTGATGAAGTAGTTTAAGAATAATGCAAATGCAAACTTTAGAACTTTTAATGTAAATTTCGTTTTTAATAGTAGCAAAACAAACTAAACTTATTTTACTCCATTACCTTACATTACCACTCTGAAGTGAGTAACTTATTTTTCGCGAAATCTATACTTTATAATTCAGATATTACGGGAAAATGTTACTTAACCCTTTGAAAGGCGGTGGTTCATTTTTGAACCATTTATTTTTAATCCTTAACCCTTTCAGGGGTAGAAGAATTCTGTTCGTAATGGGATGAAACAATTGACTGACACCAGAATATCCAAATGAGTTTCTTAGAAAATAAACACCCGCTATTTTTCACTTTCATTACAAAAGTAAATATTTTATTAACATATTCTTGGTGCTAATTGACAGTTTTGTATTTAAAATTAGGTGGCTAGGCCGTCTAGCCACCGCCCTTGAAAGTGTTAAATGCCACATTGACACCAGAATTCTCAAATTAAAATTTTCCTTTTAGTAAGTACGTGAAGAAAAGCTTTTACTTGTTTACAAATAAATTTGTTTGTAAATTCTGGTGTCAATCAATCATTTCAGTATTTTACGAGTAGAAGTATTTTGCCTCTGAACGTGTTAACACTAAATATTTCAACAACCAGTCATTTGACCGGTACCAAGTGACAGTATTTCGATTCAAACCAGAATTTTTTTCAGAAAATAGATAAAACTAGAATCACACTGAAATAAGTTAATATAATAAGTTAGATAGTTCTAAATACAAATTCTGGTGTGAAATATTTTCATAAAACTTGAGGAACATTCCCCGTATGTTTAGCGTTAAAGCTATATAATATTTATTTCGGTAAATTGCTAAGTTATATGCTGTTTATCAAAAAAACTCTTTTTTAAGTTTTTTTTTTTTAAACTTTTAGGTAATTTATATACTATACATATATTATATTTATTGATTTGCTGATTATTTTGCTCGTATATGCAAAAGATTAAAAGTAAGCATTTTTTAAAAACGTGAGCTACAGAAAATTCCTTCTGACGGATAAAAAGCATTTAATGCCAAATAATCTTTCGTAAAAATATCTTTTCCAGACTTCTTCTACTAAAAACGTTAAAAATTGAAAGTAGATATAAGATTAATCTTACGGAAATTTGAACTTTAAAAATATTTTTACAGTAAACAGAATTGTATGTCTCTCAACGACGGCTGCAAAGTGTTCTTTAAACTTACTTATTAAATATAAATAAATACTCCACATTTGTGTTATATATATGTATACAATCGTGAGAACCTTATGTTAATGTGAAACTGTGGTGTGAAAATACATTTTAAAGAT
Organism: Maratus speciosus; assembly: GCA_963932465.1. Classification (NCBI taxonomy): domain Eukaryota; kingdom Metazoa; phylum Arthropoda; class Arachnida; order Araneae; family Salticidae; genus Maratus; species Maratus speciosus. The sequence goes on along the minus strand of OZ010796.1, from coordinate 268,724,698 downwards.
TTAATAGGTTTTTATTTATTTATATTTTTCTATATTGTGCTGATAACTTAATTTGAAATGTGTCCTAATTACATTATATAAAATAGAATTTTTTTATTTAGAGAGGAGTCAATTCTTCTTAATTTCATATTTTTGAAGCGAATACTTCTTTTATGGCTGAAACATGACAATGAAATCTTAAAGAAAACGAAAACAATATCATTGATATTTGCGAAATACTTACAGGGCATACTCAGAATATGTTGAAAAAAAATGCTAGTGAACTACTCATGTATGTAATACAGGATCAGTAAAATTTAGCGGCAGAATTCCAGTTGAAAGTCTGTAAAAAAATAAAATACATTCGAATATGTGGCGCGAAAATACGAAAGCGACACGCGATTCGGCGAGCAGGGTATTTCTATGTTTTACAAGTTGCAAATATCTATTTTAACCCTCTCGCTGCCCAACCCGAGATTTCCTTGTGCATGCATTTTTCCGTCTAATAAACCCTCCTTGATTATTCCCACCAGTAATTTTTTATTGCAAATTTTGCCTTAATCGTAGCATTTCCCCGATTAAATTAAATAAAAATGACAAAAGAATAAAAATATTTAAAAGACGCTCGTCGTGAAGGTGTTTTGATAAAACAATTACGCAGCGAGAGGGTTAAGTTATAGCCAGCTGACATTTGATTTTTAATTTTTTTAATTTGTTTCTTTTATATTTTTCAAGTTGCAAATGTCTACTTATGAGTATTGTTACATTTGAAGCAATATTAATTTTAAATGTTCTATAATGTGAATAAATAATTCACCCTTTTTTTTTATTACCAATTTGAATAAAATTTTGCCATTGATTTACCCTCCAATCCAAGATTTTTTTTTATTTAAAAGGCTATTAAAAAATAACGTCCACATGAAGAATCGTACCTTATGCATTTCCATATCGAAGAAATTGTTTCCATAGCAACAAAATGAAATTGACAGTGTTCACTCGGTCTTATCTTTTAGCTTGAAACAATTTAAATCAATTTAAATTTTGTTTTAAATCGTAAAATATGATATTTAAATTTCATTATCAACACATAGAAATATATATGACAAAACTATAGTTAAAACAAACTAAAACTGACAAAACTATAGTTAAACTAAAAGTGACAAACCTAAAGTTATTAAATTAAACTTATTTACGCAAATTCAAACTAAAAAGTTTTTCCTTAAAGAGTATTTGACATAAAAGCAGATTTTTGGAAAATTTATTTCACCGCCAAGCGGTGATAAATCGCCAAATAAACGAAATTTGCATTATATTTTTACGGACGCATTATCGGGGTTCCGCCGAAATTTTTTTTATAAACATATATGTCCACATGAGAAGAACATTCAATTTTTTCCGATTTTTCTGTGTATGCCCTTATGGAGACCTTCCTAGTAAGAAAAGAAGCAAATTAGAAATATTGTTTTTCCAAAGCACAGAAGTAAAATTTTAGCTTATAGGACGGTAGCCCCAGAAACCTACCAATTATTTATTATACATTTTTAAAGACTGTCATCTCTTGACCAGGAGTGCATAAAAGTCTGTTTAACCCCTTGAAGGGCGGCAGTACATTTTATATACAAGGCTGCCACAGGCGACTACATTTATATTCTGTTCGCATCACTATTTGTAAAAAATACATTTTATAGAATATTTCTCTTGGAAATGTTGTCAAAGCATATGTAAAAGATTTTTTATTTGAAAAAGTGGTGCGAAATAGAATTAAAAAATATTCGCCTGTGACAACGCTGTACATACCACTTAATTTTAATCAGCAAATGCCACAATGGAACAGGAGATTTGGAATAATTTTTTGCCTTTATAATGCATGCGAAGAAAATCTTTTACTTACTTTCAAATAAATTTGTTCTTAAATCCTGGTATTTTCAATCATTCTAACATTTTAACAACATAAGTACTTTGCCGCTGAAAGTTCTAAATGTAATAGGGACACCAATCAGATTTCTTTTATACATATCCATCCAGAACAGCTCTACTCAAGGCAAATTCTCCAATGTTTAGATTTCATTTGAGCCGTTTTCCGGATCAAATTTTATAAATCTAGATTTATAAATCGGTATAGTTAAGAATAGTGATGTCAAACTGCATTCCGCCAGGTACCACTAATTTTTTCCCCGGTGGTTAGATAAAACAATGATTTCTATAAAATTTTAGTGGTATCCGATGGGCTACATTGTTACATAACTGATTAACACGGACCCCAGTTGGACTACACTCGTTTATCCAAAGTTTATTGATTGCATATTTTAATAACGCTAGTCTTCTCTAACACTAGTCTGGCTTTCTTTTAAGTGAATAATTTAAATGCTCCAATTATCTAACTAAATAAAACATGCAACAATATCTATAAAGTACATGTTTTCATGTAAAATCTTAATTCTTTTAGCTCTCACATTTTATCACTAACCCTTAGAAGGGCGGTGATGCCGTCACGGCATCACATAATTTTAATCCCATATTGCCACATTGGCACCGGAATTTTATGATGAATATATCATCTTTATTAAGTATGCGAAAATTTATATTTAGTTGTTTACAAATAAAATCACTTGTTAATACTGGTGTCAATAAATTATTTGAACATTTTACGAATACAAGTAACTTGCCCCTGAAAGGGTTAACCCCTTAACCTACAACAACTGTGAAACTCGTGGTTTTGTATTCGGGCCAAAACTGATTATCACGGGTCTGACCCGTAGTCAATGATCGAACCAAATGTAAATTCTTCTTACCACTAAAATTTTATAGTAAATATTGCCTTATTTAATCGTCGAAATCTCATGATTAAGCAAGGCGAAAATCTCTATTAAATTTTAGTGGTAGCTATGGATTTTCCGAACCGTGGAATGGCTCGAAGGCTGCACGATCCTATTTACGCACAGGCTGTTGAGACGCAAATCGCAGGTTAACCCTCTGTCTACCAGAAGGGTCCAATGGACCCGACATGTATATTCAAAATATCTATTCAAACCAGAAAATTTCTTCAAAACAAACTAAATGTATAAATCAGACGATAATAAGTTAAATAAACAAATTAAATAGTTTTAAGTAAAAATTCTGGTGTAGAATGTTTTTATAAAACTTGAGTAAAATTTCCGGTAGTTCTAGGGTTAAAAGGTTAACCCATTGAAGGGCGGTGGGATATAATATATCCCACTTAATTTTTATTAAAAATGCCATATTCACACCAAAATATTTTGTATGAAATTCTGCTTTTGTAATGTACGGGGGAAAAAAAAACCCTTTTAATTATTTTCAAATAAATCTGTTTGTAAATCCTGGTGTCAATCATTCATTTCAACATTTTAGGCACAGAAGTACTTTGCCCCTCAAAGGGTCAAAGTGACTGAAAGTTTCTCTAAGTTAGATGAAGAGACATGTAAAATGAAGCAATTTTCGAAGTAATAAGAGAAACATTTACTGGCTTGTTTGTTTGTTTTTTTTTTTTTTTATCAGGCTTTTGTCTGTTTCGATTATCGAAAACGTACAAGTATTATGTTTCATAATAAGTACAGAACTTGTGTGAAAATATAAATTATTTGAAAATAACGTTTAAACACACAATAAAACAAGCAGATTTGACCATACGTATACGTTACGTGAGTGCTAGGACTCACATCCTCAGTGTAAAAACTTTAAAAACTTTAAAAACAATATTCCCCAACTGCATGTACGGTGAAAAAAAACCAAATGTCAAAACATAATACCAAAAGACCATCAAGTTCTAACAGCCAATGAAATTAATGCGGAAGTGAAGTGTCGTGACACAACAAATCCATCCAGAAAGTTGAGATGTATGGTGTACTAGATAAATCCTTAACCAAGGAGTCTTTAAATTTATGGACGTAACGTATACGTATGTAACGTATGTAACGTACGTATGTAACGTATACGTATGGTCAAATCTGCTTGTTTTATTGTGTGTTTAAACGTTGCTTTCAAAAAATTTATTATGTTTCATATTAAAATTTTCGCAACTTTAAATGACTTAAAAGATTATTAATTTAAAACTAAACGTATTCTCCTTATCTTTGATGATTTTGTTGACATTTTCTGTGCTTTATGTAGTTTCAAAAAAGAGCAAACTAATTAGCTTTATTAGAGAAAAATTACTTTTCGATGATAGAAAAGAGTCTAAAGTATTAAAGTCTTAAAGAGAAAGCAATCATGAGAATGAAACCTTCAATCAGAATTTTTTAAATGCCAACATGTACTAACAAATTTTAAATTGTGTTTTAAAATGCGGTCAAGTTTTTGAGTGTTTCAAAAATGTGCAAATGTCACTTTACAGACGTGTTTTAAGTAATCCTTATTTTGTCTCGAATAATTCCAGTAGTAAGAAAACTATTTAAATAAAATTACGAACAGGAAATTCGATAACAGGCTTTTTTTCAATATTTGTTTAATTTCAGGCTTTTAAAAATTAAACTAAAATAGGTCAACCAATTTTTTATGGTTTTTAGCTTATCTTGATTGTTTAACACTAAAACGTGCAACTGGTGTCGATTCGACCCCGACCAAATGATAAAATGTCGACTGGAACCAGAAATTTCTTCATATACTAAGTTAAATATAAACCACAGAGAACTAAGTTAAACAAATAAGTTAAAACGTTTTAAATAAAAAATTTGGTGTAAGATACATTTTTTAAGATTGAGTAAAATTTTCGGACGTTCTAGTATTAACATTCAGACCGATGAGTTTTTCGATTTTCAGTTCTTCCCCCCATCGTTATGTTTCATTTTGGAAGTGCATTTTGAAGGAACGTTCGAAAACGGAGCAAACTTCTACCCGTAAAAATGAAGAAGTATTTATTTCCTATTCATCACGATGATTTTGAGTGAATAGGGCACTTAAATAAGGCAAAAACTTATATTAAAATTTACTTCTGGAAGTTTTCTATGTTGGTAATCAGGCACAGAAATTCAGATAGACGCGTGAAAAGCATCCGTAACGTCGGGGATAGACCTAGATGGATTCGCTGAGCCGCTGCTATCGAAATACTCCAGACCAGAGGACACAAGTGTGACGTCATCACTAATTGACCAACTTCTCACCAGTCTTGGAATTCACACCGGGAAACTTTGAATAACAATTTTATTTTATTTGTGGAATATCTATCATCTTATAAAACAATAATAACTATTTAAAATTACTAGTGAGATTTCTGAATCCCTAAATAAAATTTCAGACAGATGCGGAAAGCTACAGTGTTGCCGCATCTGGGTGATCTTTTATTGAGGGATTTCAAATTCTCCCCGGTAAGTTTAAATAGTTATTACTGTTTTACAAGATGATAGGTATTCCACAAATAAAATAAAATTGTTATTCAAAATTTTCCTGCGTGAATTCCAACACTAGTGAGAAGTCGGTCGATTAGTGATGAAGTCACAATTCGTGTCCTCTGGCCCTGAGTATTTCGATGTCAGAGGCTGAGCGCGTTCTTAACGCATAAGGGTTAAAAGGAATTCAACGGACAGAGACGGTTAAATCACGTTGTAGCAGGCCAACCATCATCACTACTTCGAAATAGTAATCTTCGCCTTTTGTAATCGCAGAATTTCTATCATTAAATAAGACGCAGCTTACTGTTCGAAAAGTATTGATGCCACGGGTTTGCCACCCTTTCCGTATAACTTTCTAAACACATTTAAATTAGGGATGTCCAACAGTAGACTGCAGAATCTCAATGGAACAACTGTTTTCGATTAGAAATCTTCGACTTATTTAATCTAACAATTTTGGCGAATAAATAAAGTGACGTTTACTTTTTAGGAGTAAAATTATCATATTTTCAATTAAAGAATTTTTATGTTGTAAAAGGAAACAATTTAAGTCCCTTGTATTTATGCTGTTTACAACAACGCCTATTTTGTTCTAAATACCAGGTGTGCCATAAATCCTTCACAATTTAAAAAGTCATAAGACTAAATGGAAACGGCATAATTGAAATAGATTTGCGGAAAACTTATTCTAACAAATGCTGATTTTTTTTTAAAATAAGAAAACATGATTTAGTTACAACATTTGACAATAAGGAGCGCTGCGTTAATTAAAGTCAGAAATTCTTGAGAAAACAATGTTTATTTGTTCAAATTTAAGATAGCATTTTTGCGTAACAAGTTTTTGACACACCCAATGCTGAATACTGCGCCACCATAAAAAATTACATCATTATTATATTTAATACGTTGAAGAATGTTACAGGTCACTAAATTTCCTGCATCGGTCTATATATGGCACATGCTTCCATTAGCTCCTCCGGGACCAGCGTCCTGTATATTTTTTATTTATGAGTACCACTTCTTCCAAATAATAATATTCCCTTGATTTTTTATCGAATAGATTAACAACATCAAAGATTACTATTCCGAAAGAGGGGGACTCAAAAATTAGGACCTATGTACTGTATGAAAACATTTATATGCGACATTGGTCCCTAAAAGAGTAAGATATGTTTTCAATTACCTGCAAAATATAACTAAATGTAGTGTTACATTAAAAGTGGTAAAAAAGGTTACGATAAAAGCGGTGTTACGGTAAAAATGTTACAATTTTTTAGACTTGAAGAGTCTTTAACCAAGTAGAATATAGTTCAGTTGAAAATTGCCTAACTCAGTTAAAAATGCATTTTCACGAACTCCCTTCCATATATGGCCCTTAATTCGTGATGCCAGGTGTTCCGTATAAAACAGGGCTCCAAATGCTCTGGACACCACTAATTTCTTACAGTTTATGTCACCATCTCTAATCGCAGATAATTCTGTCATTAGATAAGGCAAAGAAAATTACTTTAAAACACTGATGTCCAGAGAATTTGGAGCCCGATTTACAAGGGGCACTTGTCAATACTCTTTATAACGTTTAACTATTATAGCTTAATATGACAGAATGAATGTTCAAAAATCAAGAACATTTTTTTTATAATAAAATAATAAAATAGAAGGTTAGTACATAAAAAAATGTATAAAACTTCTCTAAGAAATGGTGAAACACAATATCCATTTATTTAAATTTTGCCCTGCTCAAAATAAAAATAACAATCACATAAAAATTAAAAGCGCTCTCAAATTTTAAATAATGAACATGTGTACTTTTATGTAGTCAAATTTGTGTATTTTTAAGGTCCAGCTAAGAATAAAATAAGAGTGAAAAAAAATCACGAGATCTTAAAAATTTTCAGTTTATATGTTTCACAATATTATCCATGATCATTCCATATATATTTTTCCATATTTCGATACGCATGTTAAATTTAAGATAATATTCAAGCTTATTTTTTTATCATTATTGCATAGGCGCCGACTTCATGAAGGAGAAATATGAAAGTATCTCCAACTACCTCTAATTTGAAAAAGTTTTTTTTTTCTATTTAACACCTTGGGTACGGATTTATTTCAGGGCTGTCACTGGCGTTTTTTTATTATTATTATTATTCTATCTCGCACCATTTTCTCAAAACAAAAATCTTTCATATACACTTTGACAGTATGTGCAAGAGAAAAATACTACAGAAATATTTTCCTTTAAATAGTGGTATGAATAGAACATAAAAGTAGGCTCCAGTGGCCAAATGCATGACGAGTCTCAGTCGTCAAATGTACCCAAGGCGTTCACCCTTTATCTACTGACGGTACTTATAAGTACCACTCACTTTAAACTTTCATCCCATAGTGAATATTACTAATATTCTAATGGTATTTTGCAAAAACACTCTTTTAACTCCACTTTTTCAGGATACATAGCAGCAGTAGTTCTAGGTTCATTAATTTAGCGAGAATGGGGGCTATTTTTGAAACAGTCGATGCGTTTTGTGCCGACATTTTGTACTGATTGTCATGCTTGTATTTTTATTGCTGTAAACATAGTAAAGGACATAAAATAAGTTTTGGATATTTTTATATGTTCATTATGATCTTAGAATACAATTTTTTTAGCTATTTTAAGTGAATGGTGTAAGTATTTGATTTAACAATTGAATTACTCGCTGGTACTTATAAGTACCGTCAGTACACTGGGTGTTGGAGAAAAACTTCTTGCTTACATTTCGTCTGTGTAGTTATATATCGTTTTTATCTGCTTTATAATGTAATTACTAAATTGTAGTGTAGTAATATTTTTCTTGATATTTCTTTTCTTTTTCATTGTTATTTTTTATAGGAAATCGAAAAAGTTGCGGCACCGGCTCTTTTTTGCTATGCTAGAAATGACATCTGTAAATTCATATATTGCATATGTAGAAATGCGACAGAACATGTTGTCCCTGGAATATAGGCGTCGCATAACTAAAGGACTGCTAACAGGATCAAAACCTAAAAAAAAAATTTTATTGCCATCAAATTTGAATTTTTACTCAACTTTCATGTGTAAAATAACACTGTGTCAAATTAATATTTTTTTACTGTTAACTTGCGAATGTCTTCTTGTTATTTCGCATTTTTAAGAGTTAAAATTTTATTTGAATTATCATGTGGGTTTTCTGTTACAAGAATAATTCAGGCATAGTGTTCTGACGGTACTTTAAAACACCAATTTAATTAATTACCTCTAACGAATTAGATTTGTCATGGGTGAATATTTTATTAATTTTATGTATATAAAATTAATAAAATATTCTTTATGTATATCCTTTAATATTCATTGTTGTAACTGGGAAAAAAATTACATGAAAAAAATTGCAGTAGATCATAATTCAGTAGATAAAGGATTAATCACTGTGATTAATTAAGACAAAAATAATATTTTAATATCAGTGGCAGAAGTTTGCCTGATTTGTCTCGTCGTCCCTGTTAATTCGTTGCCCACAAGTGATTGAATCTTGTAAATTCTTAACCTTTTGTGGGAATTATAAGACAAATACTAACAGGCGCATACAGTTCTACAACAATTTGGGAATAGAATTTTTCGCCTTTTTAAATCAAATATTAATCACCGAAATATTTTTCTGTTGAAGAAAAAATATCACACGAAGATTTCTAATCTGAAATAGTATAAGTATACGCCTCTTCGTATATCATATTTAATCATTGTTCAAATTTTTCTCTTGAAAAATCTTCAATAAACAAATTATGTAAACATTCATATTCATACTTTTGAATATCACATCTTGTTCACATGAAAAAAAAAGTATTAAATATTAAGAAATATTTTGCTATGTTTGAGTTTCAAAATATTTATTCTAAAGAAAACAACTGCAGAAAGCGTTCACAGATGTTCCAAATCATAACACAAGATGATGGAAAATTTTGTAATAGAAACGAAAACAGATATTAAAAAGAATTTTTGAAAATATATAAAAGATGTTCGTTTTCGATTACTTCTCATTAGTAACAGACTGTTTTATTCTACGGAAATATTTTTAAGACAGTTCAAACATCTCAAATAGTTAAAGGAGGAAATGTATATGCTTTAGTACAATTTATTTTGTTGATCATTCTAAGAATTTCATTAAAATGTCAAAAATGTATCGATATAAAACATACTTATGTTTAATATTTTAACTTTATTTGAGGGATTTAATAGAAACTTACTTCGTAGCTTAATATCGCTTCGTAGCTATAAATAAATGCAGGTATTTTTTTTACCAAAGCAAGTTATTCACACTTCGTAGAGATTTTTTAATTTCTACAAAATGTCTTATTCACATATTCGTATAGGTAAAGTGATAAGAGCATTTAGCTAGACAAAATATTTTTCAATATAACATTACTAGTATTACATTTTTCTAAAGAAATGAAAAAAATCATGAAACAATACATTTATAAATGTCATTAAATATTTTTTTTTAATTACAGGTTAAAATTTTATATGCGTTTCATTTTATTTTATAAATGTTTTTGTTAATTGGGTAAAAAAATATTTTTTTTAAACTTCAATACATGACAAATTTGAAAGATAAACTGAGAAAGAATATAAATTACAGTAACTTTGAAAGTGTTTTTCAGAGAAACAGGTTTTCAGCATGTGTTCTATCATGTTTTGTAAAAAACCGCTGCCATTGAAATACTCAAGGCCAGAGAACACGAGTGTGCGTCATCTCTAATCGACCGACTTCTCACTAGTGTTGGAATTTACACCGGAAAATTTTGACTAGGAATTTTCATTTCATTTTATTTGTGGAATATCTATCATCTTATAAAACAATAATAACTATTTAAACAAGAGAACAAGGTGAGAATTAGCTAAATAAAAATTCAGCTAGATGCAGAAGGCCACAGAGTTGCCGCATCTGCCTGATATTATACTGGGGGATTACAAATTCTCACCAGTAAGCTTAAATAGTTATTATCATTTTATAAGATGATAGATAATCCGCAAATAAAATTAAAGAAAGATTGCTATTCAAAATTTGCGGGTGTGAATTCCAACACCAGTGAGAAGTCGGTCGATTACTGATGACGTGACAACTCGTATCTTCTGGCCTTGAGTATTTCGATGGTAGCGGACAAAGTCAATTTAAAAAAGTTAAAAGTTTTATTAGTGCGCTATTTCAAAATAAACTTTCGAACAAAATGTCCTTCAGCGTTTTCGTTTTTTAATATTATCACTCATTAAAATGGATTTCTTTTTTTTTCTCCTTTAAAGATTTTAAATAAAATAAGTAACATTTTTTTGTCTTTTATTTTTCTACGTATAATAGCCGTTTCAATTTTTTTCAACAACAAAAAACTTCGCCATTAAATAAAATGATAACCTTATCGTCCAAAAGAACAGAATCTTCTTTTTTTAACAGAATCCCTTCCCGCTTTTCTGTGTCTTTAATTTGTGTAATTTCACTTTTAAATTTGTCCGGTTTCAATTTTTGATTTTTTTTTTCAATCTGGCTTTCGCTAGAGAGTCTTTCATTCGGGACGTGGCTTATAGTCCAAGAGCCGGCTGTCGATTTTCCTATGTATAAGATACAAGAGAAATTCGGCCGGCATAAGTAAGCCCTAACAAAGAACTATAAGATGCCATCTTTTTTAATTATTTATTCCTGCCGGGTCATGGAATTTTTGCTTCACTTCCGGTGTCAATTTTGAGTGTTTGCCTATGTATCGAATACAAGGATCAAACATGTATCCGAATGTTGGTTTCAAAATGTACATTAAGAATATACCGGTCAGCCAAGTCTGATCCTGCCGGAACCAGGTGGCAGACTTACGTTTACGACGTCAATTTTGAGTGTTTACCTATGTATAGAATACAAGGACCGTACATACATCAAAATGTAGGTTTCAAAGTGTACATTAAGAATATATTGGACTGCCAGGTCCAATCCTGCCGGAAATAGGTGGCAGATTACTTTTATGACGTGAATTTTAAGTGTTTACCTGTTAATTATTGAATGTTGTGTTAATGTATCGAATACAAGGACCGTACATCCATAAAAATGTAGGTTTCAAAGTGTACATTAAGAATATATTGGTCTGCCAGGTCCAATCCTTTCGGAAACAGGTGGCAGACATACATTTATGACGTAAATTTTGAGTGTTTACCTATATATCGAATACAAGGACCGTACATACATCACACTGTAGGTTTCAAAGTGCACATTAAGAATATACTGATCTGCCAAGTCCAATCCTGCCGGACCCAGGTGGCAGACGTACTTTTATGACATAAATTTTGAGTGTTTACCTATATATCGAATACAAGGATCAAAGATACATCCCACTATAGGTTTCAAAGTGTACATTAATAATATATTGGTCTGCCAGGTCCAATCCGGCCGGAAACAGGTGGCAGACATACATTTATGACGTAAATTTTGAGTGTTTACCTATGTATCGAATACAAGGACAGTACATGCATCACACTGTAGGTTTCAAAGTGTACATTAAGAATATATTTTCCTGCCAGGTCCAATCGCCCCACCAGTGGCTGAGAGGTTCTGCTCTCGAAGCTGGTAGACGGGAGGTGCTGGGTTCGAACCCAATCGCGCCCGTCGGCCTAATCGTTTCGGAGTTTTCGTGGTTTTCTTCGAACCTTGAATTTCCAAGCGTTAATACGGGTTAGGTTCCCTTAGAAAGACCCCCACGAAGGGCACTCCCCCCTTAGGGCCTATATCTCTCGTGTTGATAATTGGCCGTCATAAACACAACCAACCACAACCAACCAGCCAGGTCCAATCCTGCCGGAAATAGATGGCAGACTTACTTTTAGGACGTAAATTTTGAGTGTTTACTTATGTATCGAACACAAGGACCGTACATACATCACACTGTAGGTTTCAAAGTGCACATTAAGAATATACTGGTCTGCCAAGTCCAATCCTGCCGGAACCAGGTGGCAGACGTACATTTATGACATAAATTTTGGGTGTTTACCTATATATCGAATACAAGGTTCAAACATACATCCCACTATAGGTTTCAAAGTGTACATTAAGAATATATTGGTCTGCATGTCCAATCCTGACGGAACCAGGCGGCATATTTACTTTTATGACGTCAATTTTAAGTGTTCGCCTATGTATCGAATACAAGAACAGTACATACATCAAACTGTAGGTTTCAAGGTGTACATTAAGAATATATTGGTGTGTCACGGCCAATCTTGCCAGAAACAGGTGGCAGACATACATTTATGACGTCAACTTTGAGTGTGTACCTATGTATCGAATGCAAGGACCGTACATACATCACAATGCAGGTATCAAAGTGTACATTAAGAATATACAGGTCTGTCAGTTCTAATCCTGCCACAACTGGGTTGCAGGCCTAATTTTATTACGTCAATTTTGAGTGTTTGCTTAAGTATCGAATACAAGGATCAAATATACATCACAATGTAGGTTTTAAAATGTAGAATAGTAATATACAGGTCTGCCGGGTCTAATCTTGCCGCAACCGGGTAGCAGACCTACTTTTTTACGTTAATTTTGAGTGTTTACCTATGCACCACTTTTTTATCTTTTTCTTATCCATAGAATTTACAGATTAAATTTGAAAGAGGGTGATTTTTCTGGTAGGATTGAATTCTGGCAGGATTTAGCTTCTGGCAAGGATTGAATTTGGCAGACCGGTATATTCTTAATGTACATTTTGAAAATTGCATTATGATGTATGTTTGATCCTTGTATTCGATATATAGTAAACACTCAAAATTGACGTCATAAAAGTATATCTGCTACCTGATTCCGGCAGTATTGGACCTGGCAGATTAATATATTCTTAATATATACTTTGAAACCTACATTTTGATGTATGTACGGTCCTTGTATTCGATACATAGGTAAACACTCAAAATTCACGTCATAAAAGTAAGTCTGCCACCTATTTCTTGCAGGATTGGACCTGGCAGACCAATGTATTCTTAATGTACACTTTGAAACCTACATTTTGATGTATGTACGGTCCTTGTATTCGATACATAGGTAAACACTCAAAATACACGTCATAAAAGTAAGTCTGCCACCTATTTCCGGCAGGATTGGACCTGGCAGACCAATATATTTTTAATGTAAACTTTGAAACCTACATTCTGATGTATGTACGGTCCTTGTATTCGATACATAGGTAAACACTCAAAATTCACGTCATAATTTAAGTCTGCCCCCTATTTCCGGCAGGATTGGACCTGGCAGACCAATATATTCTTAATGTACACTTCAAAACCTACATTTTGATATATGTACGTTCCTTGTATTCGATACATAGGTAAACACTCAAAATTGACGTCATAAAAGTAAGTCTGCCACCTGGTTCCGGCAGGATTAGACTTGGTAGACCGGTATATTCTTAATGTACACTTTAAAACCGACATTGGGATATATGTTTTATCCTTGTATTCGATACATAGGCAAGCACTCAAAATTGACACCGGAAGTGACGCAAAAAATCCATGTCCCGGCAGGAATAAATAATTTAAAAAGGTGGCTTTCTATAGGTCTTTGTTGGGGCTTACCTACGCCGGCGGAATTTCTCTTGTATCTTATACATAGGAAAATCGACGGCCGGCTCTTGGACTATTACGAAACTTTTTTTCAAAATGCCAGCTTTGAGAGTATTTTCTGAAAGATGTTTTGCCTTTAACGAAAAAGGGAAATGTTTTTCGATTGCATTGTTTCTGAATAAAAACATCTGCCAATTTCATGCGTAAAAACGTATAACATATAATATGAAATTTTATAATTAATGCAAATTTTATAATTTTAATTTATGTACGACCATGGAACATTTATAATCCACATTATACATTCGGGTAATATGGATGAGGGTTATAAGGGATACTAAAATTGCAATAACAAATACGATTTAAAAGAATAACCAAAATTATTTAATGCGTAAACCTTACTACATCACCTATAAATAATCAGATTCTTTGAAATATCGTTTTAATTTTTAGACTTGTCTTGAAACTGTTGTTTAGCTGATATTCCATACTACCGACATGCTATCTTCAAAAACATAAATTATTCACTCGTCAACAAGATATCATAAAGGAAAGCTGATTAACACAGAATTAAATATAACTGCTCGTCATTATGCTAAACTTGATTAACATCACTGACAATGAAATTTTGTAATTAATGCAAATTTTACAATTTTAATTTATGTACGACCATGGAACATTTATAATACAAATTATACATCCGAGTAATATGGATGAGGGTTATAAGGAATACTAAAACTGCAATAAAGAACACGATTTAAAAGAATAACCAAAATTATTTAAAATTACAAATACAGCAGGATGAATTAAATGAATTGAGTACTTCTGGACGAGACGTACCTACCATTAGTCTTGCCAGGTGTCCCTTGTAAATCAGGGCTCCAAATGCACTACGGACACTACTAATTTCTTACAGTTTATTTCGCCATCATTAATCGCACACAATTCTGCTATTAGATATGGCAGAGAAAACTACTTTAAAATACTGGTGTGCAGATCATTTGGCGACACGATTAACGCTGGACACCTAGGAACACTACCTACCAATGACTTGACTGATGCCTAATGTTGCCAGGTGTCCCGCGTAAATTAGGGCTGCAAATGCTCTGGACACCACTAATTTCTTACGGTTTATTTCGTCATATTTAATCGCAGATAATTCTGCCATTGGATAAGGCAAAAAAAACTTTGAAATACTGTTGTCCAGAGCATTTGGATTTCCCAGATTTACGTGGGACACCTGGCAACACTACTGATGACAGTATAGCTATTAACGATGAGTTGTGCTTGGACATGTTTCCTATCAATAAATCAATTTTTACAGAGGGTTTTTATGTTAACGAATCAACTATTAACCATTTAACTACGAATCAGAACAAATACGTCCCTGTACCAGTCTTGAAAAAACAATCTTTGCCATTAATTTATAATAGGATATTTTACAGCGAAATAAACAACAAAAAGTTTTTTTTTTTTTTTTTTTTTTTTTTTTTTTGTAAATTGTGTTACGACTAAATATAAAAATAGTCGCCAGTCATGGCTCGTAATCAAGAGGTTAATCATGTTCGTCCTGTTAACCCTTTACCCGCTGGTGTTGCGTTCACGCAAGAGTAAAAATAAATGTCCATGCTTAAATTTACTATGGTGCTACCACTATTTATAAATTTAAAAAAAATCACTTTATTTAACAAGAGAAACTTTGATCATTAAATAAGACGAAGATTTTCTTTCAAAATTTTTGGTAGCAAACGTTTTTCTGAAAAAAAGTTGAAGAGCATTATGAAGAACTGCCAAGTCTCCGGCTTTTCGGATACCAGTATTTTAATACAGAGAATGTTGTTTTATCTAATTGGAACATTTGAGCGATTTAAAATAACAACATTTTCTCTAAAATAATAGTGGTGTATAAAAAGCCGGAGACTTGGCAGTTCTACCTATGTTATAGTTTCCGCGGTTAATCGGTTGAGGAGGATAATATTCATCCTGATTTTGATGCTCAGAAGGATTTAATAACGATGGTAATGAGCATTTAACAAGTAATGATGACAGTTTTAACAGCACAAGTTTTCAAACTGAGGTTGTAATATAATGGCCTATAGTTAGGCACAATGCCCTTAAATTGCAAGGAATAATCATGAATTATAGATCTATAGGAAGCTATTTACAATCCCTGGGCTGCTATATCAAAATTTGTTCCTAGTATTTCGAACTGTATGGCTATGGCTAAGTGTCTCTAAAGGTGATTTTTTTTTTTTTATTAAAATTGCATCTGTGCGAATTTATAAGCAGTGTCTTTATAATTATGACCAATAAAAAATTGTAATATTTCATATTAGTTTAAAATACATTATTTATTTTAATAAAAATCTTTTGATTGTATAATGATTATATATGAAATACTCTTTCGAATTTAAGTAGACATTCTAATGTTTATTAATACTTGGATTTGTATAAAGTTTATGATTCTTTAAATCTTTTAGTTTTCCTTATAAATTTGGCCAGAAATGTAGTCTTCCAGGGTTTGTATGGGTGCTTACTTTTGAATATTACTAAATTGTAAAATAAATTTTCTCCTTATAAAATTGCAAAATTCTGAGATTAACTAAGAGAAAGACTTCTTTAAAAGTAAGCACACATACCAGAGCTTTTAAATGGTCCGCTTCGAAATACCGGTATCTTTTAGGAAATTTTTTGTGCAAGGTATTACTACAGCATTTACAATAGAAATAAATTTCTTGGTTGTTTTTACAAAATTTTACAGAAAAATTAAAAGCGATAAATTTTTTTAGAAAATAATGGAATTCAAAACACGATATTTCGGGAGTCTTGGGATACGAACCCTGTCTTCAGGTAAAAATACTTTTTTCTTGTCATTCTACGAATATAACGCGCTCCAAACTGGTAAGAATACTTTTTTCATGTCACCCTATGAATATAAAGCTCTCCAAAAGTTGCTCCTAGCAATTTCTTCATTTCAAACCAGGTTGCCACATAAACTTTTATAACATATTGTATAAGAGCTAGCCGTCTGATAGTTCGGCGGTTAATCTCTTGCGTTCTATGACGTACCGTACGTCATACTATTTTGATCATTTCCGACAATGACGTACGCAGCGTACGTCATGTTATTTGGCTGATTTTTTTTAATTAGACATTCAGAATTCTCATCAGAAAGTTTTAACTCTCATTTTTCCTTTAAAAGATGATTGATTTTCCATAAATAAAGTAAAAGAAAATTACCCATTAAATTTTTATGGTGAATCCAAAATTTCTAAAAATAAAAATCTGCCAGATGCGGCAACACTGGTGGCTATTGACATACACCCGCTAACAGCGCTAGAGCGCAAGGGGTTAATACATAAAGATTCCTGTCGTGGGGCAATTTGAATGGGACTCCTTCCCCAGACATTTGTACACAACATAGCTCCCAAAATTTTTGTTTTTTTTAATGTCAAAAAAATTCTAATCAATGTCATTTCATTAAAAATCCATATTTAGATGAAATGGCTAAGTATTTTGCTAGCTTTTGTACTATAAAATCTAATTCTCTTTGTTTGATTATTCTGAGTCAAGTCTACGATATATTATCATGCCGGCAGCTTGACAGGCTTTTTCCGAAGACACTCCTGCCCTTCATCTGTCAAGCCGCCAAAATATATCAACTCAAAATTAATGGAGTTTCCTAATTTTATATCTGCATAATGTTTAGTTAAAATAAATTTGTATAAACACTTAGCATTTCTTTAAAAAAACATTATCTAAAAATGTTTAAATTTCAGGGCTTCAAAGTATTGTTACCCCTTAATGCGGCAATCTTTGTAATAATTCTAACAATTTAAGCATTATCTCCCTGAGTAAACAAACTTAAATTGGTTGAATATTTTATAGCAACATGCAGCTACCGCTAGGTCTTATTAAAAAATAATGCCACATAAGTGTTTTTACATTACATATTTTTCCGAAAAAATAAGACTACTATTAAAAATTTTCTTAATGCATATCACTAATATAATTGATACAACTATAGCTGCAAAATTATCAATGAATAACGAAACATCATAAAAGAAACAAGAACGAAAGATTTTACGTACAGCATAGATTATGAAACAATTTCCAACACGTTCAGAATACTATAACAAAACTTTATAGATTACTAAGGTGAAAGATGGTGTCTAAATGAACAATTTGGAACACATAATCAGGGTTCGTACGCATTAATGAATTCGGGGGATTTTAGCTATCTTTGCACTAGAAAATTTCGTAAAGTACTGGTTGCTATATCTGAAGACAGATTTTTTTTTCATTAAAGAAGGCACATATTACTTTACAAAAATTCTGGTACAACATCCTTGAAAGTCCTCGAAGCGTACGAACGCTGATAATGCATTCAAAAACCCGATTTCTTCTATTACCATAAATAGTCGTTAACCCCTTGAGGGGCAAGCAAAAATGTCTCTAAATATTGAATTGTCACCGGAAAAATTGAAAAATTTTATTTTTAAATAAGGGAAAGCAATTTTTCAACGATTTCCGCCCCCCCCCTTTCCCCCCCAAAGTTAAAAATATAAAATTTAGTTACAATTTCTGGTGAGAATCTTGTTTAAATTAGGTGGGATATATTTTATCCCCCCGCCCCTCAAGGGGTTAGATAGACGATTGTATATGCCCTGTATAGGTTCAACAGTTATGTATGTGAGTTGTGGTTTTAAAGTTCTCAAAACACACTCATGCTAGCAACAAAATACGCCAGAAAGTTCTCATGAGAACGAAGCGACCGCAGAACCGCAGACAGAATTAAACTGCTGATGCACATTGTTGAATCACTGAGCTTGGGAACAGATTAACAGCCTAACTTCAGATTTCATTTCGAAATGACCAAAATCAGACGGATCTAACGAGCTCTAGATGCGAGACGAAACCGGACAAGAAGATCCGGCAGAATCTTTATGCCGCGGCTGGAGTTCCGCGAAAGCTTCTACCCTCCCTTAACTTTGTAAATATCTGTATTACTTTGAAGTGTAATAATAATCTAGAACCAGTAAACTCCTTTTATTTATTACTTATTGCCTTATTCCTCTATCACATGTATGCATACTACATATCCTAAAAGTTAGTTCAGCGCATAGCACGTTTGAAAACTTCCGCTTAGCAATTTTCGCCAATAAATGGATGTTGTTGAGAACTTTTGTGCGACTCTGTATATGATCAATAGAGTTTATACACACCAAGTAATATTTAAAAAATAGTTAAATTTAAAAACGCATACCACCACTGAAAAAACACTTCCAGCAATTATTGTTCGTAGGCTTCAATAGTTCAAGTATTTCTCATTTTCTTCTACAGCCAAATTCTTTTGTGTGTCCCTGTAAATGAACGACAAGTTCTATGAACACCATATGCTATAGTAAGAACCTTGTATTACACTTCAGTGATGTATAAATTTCAATGTGTTTAAAATACTGTAATATCATTAACATACACGGCAAACGATTTTTACCATGTACCGTAATGTAACGGAATTATTTTTCAGTGGCCCTGTAAATGAGCCGAAAATGCTACACACTTCATTTTCAATACCTAACTTGCTATAGTAAACTCCAATAGCAAATATCAATTTCATGGCAATCGGACTATATTTACGCGAGTTAGAGCGCGGAAAGGCAGACGGACGGACAGACAAACCGAATTCATTAACACTTTTCAACTATGTTGGAAAGTGTTAAAAATACGTATCTTATATCTCTATTGTAAAGCTTTTAATACTTTGTCAAATGGAGCAGAAAATAGGCTATTAGATAAATTAATATAGAAGATGATTTCGTTCTATATGGTAATTATTTGATTATCTTTGCTTAAAGCATAACTTGGAATTAATTAGATGAGGCAAAGTATTAATTGCGGGAGTCAGTTTCCTTCATTCACTTAATTGTAGGATAATATTTATGAATGCAATATTTTAAGGGTAAATAGCTATATGGTGTATTCATTTATTTGAAGGAAAAAAAACCGAAGAGCCTTATTTGTTAATGTCATACGTATTTAACTATAGACATGTTGTTTATTTCTCCTAAATATTCTAGAGTAAAGGTCTTCAATAACTCGGGCTGCAGTCATATTACCAGTAAATTTGTAAAATAATTGATCACCTTTTTTAATAAAAGCATATCCGTTACCTATCTGCAATTAAATAAGAAGAAAATTACTCTAAAATATTACTGGTATATTTGCGTCCAGAGCAGTTAGGTTGTTGGAAACCCTTATTACATAGTATACAGGGTGATTCAAAAAACGTTTACAAAATGACATGGCAAATTAGGCATACAGCAAGGATAAAAAATCACATAGGAACATAGGGTCGCAAACCACTTATTGAGTCACAAGGTGTAGGGTGTTTTATCCTAACGGAACCCGGGTTGACGGTCATAATTTCGAGAAAAATAAAAACATTGTAATGAAAATGCAACGATAAGTATCTTGTTTTCTGTGAAATGTGATAACATCACGAAAAGATCTGGAAAAACATGTTGCTCAAGCAATCGATGAGACCGTATGAATTGATAATCACAGTCCAAAATGTGGGGCGGCAAGTGCATACTGCTGGCGCGTATAATGCAAACTTCTACCACTTTTGTTCGGTGTTATCACATTTAGAACAAAGGTTAGAATGTCTGTTAAATGTGGGTGGGGCTTGTTGAGCTCAAACCAATTGCTAGGCCTACCCACCTTGCCGAACCTGTGTGTTAAATGTTTTATTATAATATATTTCAGTTTTCTGTAAGTTATTACCGTCAACCCAAACTGAGTTTGGATGTAACACCCTGTATTTGTGACTCAATAAGTGGTTTGCGACCCTATGTTCCTATGTGTTATTTTATTCTTGTTCTATGCCTAATTTGAATTGTCATTTTTTAAACGTTTTTTTAATCCCCCTGTATTTTTCTGCTAGAGATATTTCTTCCATTTTAATCCTTAAATGGGAAATTTTTTCTTCGAAAAAATTATATATGATTCTTTAACCCCTTGAGGGGCGGTGGGATATATTATATCTCACCTACGATTAATGAAGATTTGTACCAGAAAAAGATTATTAAATATTACTTTTTTAACTTTGGTGGAAAAAAAGACGTAAAATTGCTTTCTCTAGTTTTGCAATAAAAATTTTTGGAAGATTCCTGTGTGAATTCGACATTACAGAAACACAATTGCTTGCCCCTAAAAGGGTTAAACGGTTTATAACACAGGAAAAATAATGAAAAAAATCAGAGATACATTTTTCATATAATACGCCAATCTTTTCTTCTGTTGCGAATCTGCAATATAAGTAAGAACTACTGTCGTGTGATCTGTTTTATGCGAAAATATTGCAAATTAGTGAATATTTTAATAGGTATGTCTCCAAATACCTTATTTTATATAATTATTCATTTTATAAAACTTAACCTTTAACCCTTTAATTCCCATAATAGAATACGTTCTAGAAATTACGTAATTCAGGGAATCTGACTTTACACCAAAAAGTTTCAATGGTTAATTGCGCTTTATTTAAATACGGGATGTCTGTTATTAATTAAAGCAAATATTGCTATTTCAACTTTCTGGTTTGAATTAGGTGTATTCGAATAAAGAAATTCTATTAAATTCGAAACACTGTTGTTTGCATATATGCAGAGCTGCGCACTAAAGGGTAAAGTTATACTTGCTTAACCCTTTGCGGTTTTGTGACTCTTACACAAATTTTATTCTGTTGGCACCACTTTTTTAAAAGAAGTTACCTTCAATTACACAATTTCGAAAATGCTTTAATTAAATTAGGCAAATTTTATTTTCCTTTATTACTGTTGTAAAAAGCAAAATTTGCAATGAATAATGATCCCGAGTTAGACTCGGGCTTGGACCGCAAAGTGTTAAATATGCAGTTTAACCCCTTAATTCTCTCTCCCGTGATATTCACGGGGGTGCCTTTTGCTCATTTTATTCTCTTTTGTTTGATTCTCACCATTTTTATAAAATAATGTAATTGACTTTATTATGGTATCATTTTACCTGTCATTAAACGAGGGGAATATTTCTTTTTCAAATAAATGGTGCCAATAAGCCATTTTAATTTTTAAACCGTAATTTAATGCGACCGTTAAAGGGTTAACCCGGGAGAACGCGCGCCGGGCCTGATAGACCCGGAGTGCGTACGATTTTTACAATTGCCACCACTATCTTTTCACAAGTAATCGTCAACTTATTTTATCGCAAAATTCTCTCTGATTAAATAAGGTGACGATTATTATTTGTTCTTATTGGTGACAAAGTAAAAACCATTCAGACACTGGTTATGCGCGCGTTCTCCTGGGTTAAACATAATTAGTGATAGGCGCAATGAAGGATTTTACTATCGAATGAACCATTCGGGTAAACACAAAAAGATAGTTTCCAACATTTGTAAATATTTTTAATCAATTACCGGCAGAAAATTTTAAGAAGAAAAGAAACAAAAGCATAGTTGCCGGCCGTTGTACGTTTTCTTATCATCTTCAGAAATTTTGAAGATGAAAATAATTTTTATATTCCATGCACTGTAAAAAAATTATGTAACGTTACTCCAAAAAATTGGTGGCAGCATGCTGCCATCAATTTTATGGAGTAATTTTTTCACTTATATAATGGTGTAATTTCAACTGATATAACTGGTGTAATATTACACATTAGTGTAATGTAACACTTGTTATATCGGTTAAAATACTTCATAAAATTGGAGGTAGCAACGTTGCCACCTATTTTATAGAGTAACGTTACACAAATGTTTTACAGTGTGGTGTTCAGGGTTGCCAGTTTGGCGAGGCCCCACTTTTTTTTCTTTTCCATGTGTTTGTACATACTTCCAACTATTGCGTGATATATTTTGTTTTATTGAACCGTGATGCTGTTTTGAGAAAAGACTAATTGAAATGCTGCCTATTTTGAAATTTTTGAATATTTAACAGACTATTCCTGCTAACAGCAGCAATATTCCGGTAAAGTTTTATATTATTTAGCTTGTCCTAGTAGAACACTTTGATATTCTATAAGAAAAAGTTTGGGGTACTATTGCTTAAATAAGAAAATACGTGCGGAAAACGGACAAAAACGTCATTTTCATTGCAATTTGAGGCAACATAACAATGTAAAATAACAATGCCCCATGGAAACGAATACAGTCTACTAAGCAGGTAGTGTCATACTAATATTTCATCACTAAAGAATTTTGGGATGCCGTTGCTTTCCCAAGCTTTAGCACTGCAAACATACTCGCATTTCACTTTTCATGAAAAATGACGGTCACAACCTTGAACTTTGACATTTTCTACAGTTAAGGGAAAATTTTTTCAGGGCTTCAAAATTGCACATTATTCATTAAATGTGATCTACTTCAACATAAAAAAAATCAAGCAAAACAAAAAATACAACTATCACACTTGTCTGATTTTCAAAATAATGGCTCTTAAATTCCTGTCCCATGGTTCAGTTTGGATATTAAAATTAAGTGAGAAGAAATTCACCCACTAGAGCTGAAAGGGTTTACATATTATTATAATAATACATAAGACTTTCAATTTCTTCGACATATTCTTTAAAATTCGACATTAAGCTCATAATTCATACAATTTGAAACCAAGAAAACGTTATGTAATAGTTAGTATTGCCAGGAGTCCCTTGTAAATCCGGGCTTCAAATGCTCTGGACACCGCCAATTTCTTACAGTTTATTCCGCCATCTTTAACCACATATGATTCTGCCATTAGATAAGGCAAAGCGATATAAGTAAACGTCCTATCTTAAATGGGAGAAGTAACCGCAAGATTAAAAGCGAGGTCACATCAATCAAGGTCATGCGCCACGTAGCGGATGGACTGTGAACTACAGGTAGATACCTAACTGTTTTCTTACTGACACCACTAAAATTGTAAAGTTTTTTTCACCTTGATTAATAACTGAAGTGCCGCTGATAAGGCGAAGAAAACTTCGTGGTGTCAAGTGCGTCTGGATGCTCCTCTCGCAACGCCATTATTTTGCAATAAATGTGAGAAACAAAATTCATTTCTATGAGTGACTGAAGATTTAGAAAATACGCGCCACACTAAAAGCCCGCGTATGTGAATTATCACTCCGTCCACAAGGTGGCGCAACTGTGTTAAATTACGCCTGATTCCAGCATTAAGTTTGTTCGCTTACTTATAACGCTTTGAGATAAGGCGAAGAAAATTACTTTAAGGGAACCGGGTAGGCTCTATATCGGCCATGTTAAAATACACCAACTTTCTGTACCTTTTTTCTCAGAAATGGTGAACGATAGAAGTCTACATTTTTTAGAGTAGTTTGAATAACATGCTTTACGTATTTTAACAGACCATTTTCTTTCTAAGGAAAACTGAAAATTAATTATTCATTATTTATTGAAAGACATTTTTAAATTAGTATTTTTGGTAAGATTTCACTGCCTAAAAGAAATAATTCTCAACAAATCATTAAATCGCTGTATTAAAGTATGCTCTATAACATAAGTATTTAGAAAAATCTGAGTTCTTAAGTTTAATAAATATTGAGAAAAAAGAACATAAACCTGAAAAATCGAAGTTTTGAGAAAAAGTCAATTAAAGCTGTTAAACAGTATTGCCAGTGAACTACTTTTTTGAAATTCTGATTTCTTGATTGGCACCACTTTTTTTAAATAGTAAAATTCGCCTTATTTTATAACATATTAATCTGTACGAAAACATGGGTAATTTTACCACTTCAGAAAAGTGATGCCAATCAAGAAATCTAAATTTTAAAAAAGTAGCCCACTGCTCTTAGAAAGAATGAAAAAAATCCAACACTTTCTTTTATCTATAAACATGTGCAATACATCGTTGAAAAGATAAAATTTAAACTATTTAATGATATAAAAATGTGAAAATCGATATTTTGGTTGAATTTCGCTTACACGGTCCCCTTAAAATACTTTTGTCGTGAGCATTTGGAACCCAGATTCGTTATTTGTCGTCAAATATTTCGTCTAAATTCTTTGTAAGAACGCTAAGAAAATTTAAGCGAAGAAAATTAATAAAATTTAGTGGTGAGAGACTGCCCGCTGGCGCCTAGATTTTTAGACCCCACATAATATAATACACCTGCCAAACTCCCGGTTTTTGTTTAACCCCTTAACGGTCGCATTAAATTACGGTTTATAAATTCAAATTGCTTATTGGCACCACATTTTTTAAAAAGAAATATTCACCTTATTTGATGACAGGTAAAATGACACCGTAATAAAGCCAATTACACTGTTTTTAAAACTGGTGGGAATCAAACAACATAAATAAAAGACACAGCCCGTGAATATCACGGGAGCCAGAATTAACCCGTTCAGGACCAGCATCTTTTACACGAATTTTATTCCTTCTGCACCACTTTTTGTTGATTATTTGAGTTATCCTTAAAAATAAAGAAAATGTCGTAATTAAATAAAACAAATTTTACTTTTTATTTTTACTGGTTTCAAACTCAAGCACTATAACCACTTTTCTGCGGGCGCATATATGCACCCTTAGTCCCGAACGGGTTAAGGGGTTAAAATAAAAATTTCACTGTCTTAATTTCAACCTTAATTAATATCTTCACTTTCAAGCAAAAATGTATGTGAATCATAGAAATCCGATGTCCATTATTATTATACGCCTTTAACATAAAGTATGAATAAAAAAATTTCCAATTTAAACTAATGATACCTTTCACTTCATACGTATGAGCGACTAACAGCTTTTTAATCGAAAAGCTATATTTCAGAAGTATAAATAATATAAATTAGTTATTCAGTTATTAATATTTGAAAAAATCTATAATTTATGAAGAAAGACGTATAACATCCGTTAACGGTAATGAACTAATTTATGAAGTAATTTCCTATAATTACATATAAAGCAACATTTAATGAAGTGCTTTCACGCAAGCAGCATTCAAAACATTTGAACATTTATGATTCACAAACTAATAACCTAAAACACAGCCCATGAATATCACAGAAGCGAGAATTAAGAGGTTAATCAACTGAAATTCGAAATTTTATAAAATAAAAAAAATACTACGTGGTAAATTTATCTTGAAAATGTCCTAGTACAAATGTATGACAGAGATTATTTTTCGAAAAGTTGTAGAATAAAAAAGTAATTCATTGGAATGTGTATTTCTTGATGCGTTATAAGAGGGTTAAGTATTTTTAAGGCTTGAATTACGTTCATTTTGACTTGGAAAACAGGATGGTTGGCAGCTACGAAAAACATACTTACAAACTAAATTTTTAAGAAGTTTTTATTTCGAAGATCATTAGCAAAATATTTCTTTTTTCAGTGCAAATAATAAGAGGAATGATAAACCTTAAACAAATTTAAATCAAAAAACATATATTAAATATCCAAGAAGTATACAAAAAAATTTGAATTTGCTATTCCACAAATACCTTCGGCAAATATCCTTTTAAGTATTTTCTTAAAAATAGTCAAAAATATTTTAATAACTTTAAAAACTGCATGTAATTTAAAAATGTTTTGCAAAACCATGTTCAAGAAATATCTGTGAAAGGAAAATTTTCAAAAGTTTTATAATGACTATTGAAAAATCTCAAGTTCAGTTACATAGCTGCTAACTTTTACGCTTTTTTATTACCATTAAAATTAAAAAAGAAATTTTTGAATTATTGTATCGCAGAGTTCGCCGATTAAGTAAGGAAAATTTTACTCTTACATTTAAGGGGTCGGAAAAAAGCGTAAACGTTGGCAGGTATGCAGTTATTGCAGAGTAGTGTAGCCAGTTTAGGCTTTTTTTTTTAATAAATAAATTCGAATTCATACCAGAAATTCTGAAAGAAGAATTTTTACTTTAAGCAATCACGAAATATCTGTCATTAAATAAAGAAAATAATATCGTAAGGAATTTCTGGTATGAGTGAGAAATTTCGGAATAAAAAATATGCCAAATTGGAAACCTTGTTGCAGCATACTTTCAAACTCTTGCGCTTTTTTGTGCCACAAAAATTTAACAGAAATTTTCGCCGTATTTAATCGGCAGATTAATGCGATAAAAAAGATAAAATTTACTGTAAGCGTAAGAGTTGGCAGCTATGTGTTACAGGGTTCTTACACTTTCAGATGAAATACCGGCAGAGCTGCCAAGTCTCCGGCTTTTTGATACCAGTATTTTAATACAGAAAATGTTCTTTTATTTAATTGGAACATTTTGGCGATTCAACACTTTCAGGGGTAAAGTACTTATGTTAATAAAATGTCGAAATCATTAAATCACACCGCTAATTAAAAACATATTTATTTGAAAATAAGTAAAAGATTTTCTTCACGTATAATTATAAAAGCAAAATTCCAGTGACACTGTGGCGTTTTCTAATTAAAATTAAGTGGGATATATTATACCCCACTTAATTTTAATTAAGTGGGATATTATATATTTTATATATTATATCCCACTGCCCTTCAAGGGGTTAAAAGAACAACATTTTCTCTTAGGTAATAGTAGTGTGCAAAAATCTGGAGAATGGGTAACTGTCTCCCAGTATTTTTATGTGAAAAAACTCGACTGAAATAATCTCCCAATTGCAAAAGGCGAATTTTGCTCTAAGAAAATACTGGTGGATCCGACCTAAATTCAACGGAATTTCCAGACCTGTAGGAAACCTGTATTAATTTAATAAGTTCTTATATATATTAAAAAATATTTCCATTTTAAAAATCATAATGCAAATCCCATAGGTAAAATTTTCTTTTCTATTTTTAGATGTATTTATTAAGGTGTTAACCGTCGTGTCCATACGCCACACAGTTTAGAAGAGTTTGTTTGCTCCGTTATCCTACCCAAATCTTTTGGAGACCACCATTTCTTTTTAAGAACAATCTTCGCCTTTTAAGTTACAAATTCGTTGATTAGATAAGACAGGGTTTACTTTCCAAAAATGTGGTAGCTCACCCCGGTTTTGTCCTTAAATAGTTTGTTTTAAAAAAGCAACTGTAATGAGGTCAAGAAAATTTTTGAGTGAAAAAAAGGGTATTTTTGAGAACGGCATTGAAAAATAAATCTAAAACTGATGTTATTTGTATTAAAACTAGTGATGACCATAATGAATGATTTTACTATTTGAATGAACCATTCGGTCATGCGAAAAAGCACAGTTGCCAACCTTTGTTTTTGTTTTTTATTATTATTCAATTTCTACCAGAAATTTTGTATAAAAAAAGAACTTCCTTAACTTAATTAGAATTAATTTATGAACTCCATGAAAATATAAAAATTCTTTTTATCTTCGAAATTTCTGAAGTGAATTGATTAAAAACATTACGAAGGCTGGCAACTATGCTTTTTCTTCTTTTCTCTTCACAAACTTTCTGGTGGTAACTGATTAAAAATATGTACAAAGGTTTATAACTATGTTTTTGCACATGCCCGAATGATTCACTCGATAGTAAAATCATTCATTCTGCCCATCACTAATAAAAACACTCTAGGTTAACCCTCTATCTACTGACGGTACTTATAAGTACCACTCACTTTAAACTTTCATCCCATTGTGAATATTACTAATGTTCTAATGATACTTTGCGAAAACACTCTTTTAACTCCACTTTATCCGGATGCATAGCAGCAGTAGTTCTAGATTTTTTATTTTAGCGTGGAAGGAGGCTATCTTTGAAACAGTCGATGTGTTTTGTGCCGACATTCTGTACAGATTGTCACGCTCGTCTTTTTATTGTTGCAAACACAGTAAAGGATATAAGATATGTGTTAGATTTTTTTTTCATGTGTTCATTATGATCTTAGAATACAATTTAACTAGCTATTTTAGGTGAACAATGTATGTATTTGATTTAACTGTTGAATTACTTGGTGGTACTTAAAAGTACCGTCAGTACACTGGGTCGAACAAAGAAGGAACGACTCCCCGTCGAATACAATAAAGAACTCGTCCCGAGCGGAGAATTAGATTTCAACTGCGAAAGTGAATGAAAGAGAAATTTGCTCTTAACTTAAGAAAGAAACTTAGACTGAAATACTATATCAGAACGTTGTTATGACTTTAATTCAGAGGCGTAACAGCCGGACCTTATCTATTAATATTAATGTTCAAAAGCTGTTTTGAACCCTTATTTTTTATGAAAACTCATATATTTCAGAACTTTATTATTTGAATATGTTTTTATTTTTAATAAATATTTCTTTGGTTTCAATGAGAGCGAATCCATTAAAGTTTTACACGCTACCTCTTCGTAATACAACACTGGCCTCCGTGATATAAAAAGGATTCGAACCCAATCGCACCCGTCGTCCTAACCGTTCGGAGTTTTCGTGGTTTTCTTTGAACCTTGAGCAACTTTGCGTAAAAGCGGGTTAAATTCCCTTAGATAGACCCCACAGAGGGCACTTCCCCAAGGCCTATATCCCTCGTGCAGATAATCGGCCGTCATAATTAACACCATTACATACTAGTTGAGTACTCACAACATATAATCATTGCTTTATATAAGGGAATTAAAAAGAAAGATAGAAATACGGAAAAAAATATTTGTATTAGTCAAACTCAAGTACATTATTTTACTATTTTTCCTTCATGTGCATTATTAAAAAAATTAGCATCATTCTCATAGTTCAAATATTTTAAAAATCATAACAATATGATATATCAGTGAGAAGAACTTCGAAATTTTTAAGAGATCTTCCCAATCTCTAAAAAAATACATTTCAAGAAAATATCTTTTTCCAATATAAATAACAAGACAAATGATAAACCTCAAGCAAGTTAAAATCAGAAATATATATCAAATATCCAACTATTCTATAGCAAAGAAGGAATCTGTTATTCACTAATGCCTTCGGCAAGTGTCCTTTTCCATATTTTCTGAAGAAAAGGGAGAAGATATTTTAATAACTTTTAAAATTGCGTGTAATTTAAAACTCTTTTGCAAAATTTTGAGAAATATCTTTAAAGGAAATAATGTCAAAAGTTTCTTTAATGACTACTGTAAAATCTCGAAGTCAGTTATTAATTTAATAACGTTCTTATTTTTATCGAAAAAGTTCCCATTTTAAAACTCGTAAAGCAAATGCCATAGGCGAAACTCTCTTCTCTTTTTCAAAAAGAAAAAAAAAAGCTTCTTCTTAGACATATAATTCAGTATTAACACATTTTTATGCAGGAAATGTAAAAATGTTTTTTCGATAGGTTGATAGAAGAATTTTCGGAAATTTTGTGAAAAAGAAAATATAAGGCTCTTCCAGCTGTTTGTAAGCACGTTTCAGTTTATAGGGTAATGAGAGTATGAAAAGTACAAGTTTCCAATTCTGCGCTTAATCTAGTTTAAACAAGAAATAAAAAAATCATGTTTACAACACAGATTATGAGACACTTTCCAACGAATACTTAATACTATAACAAAGATTCACAGTTTACTAATAGGAAAGATGATATCTGAATTCACAACTTGGAAAACGCATAAGCATAACGTATTTGAAAACAAAATTTCCTCTATTACCATGACTAGTCGAGAGATTATACGATTTTTTTGTATAGCCCTGTATATGATCTATGGATATGTATGTATACTACATAGTATGCTGTAAATTAGTTCAATTAAACACAGAGCACAGTTGAAAATTTCCATTCAGGAATTTCCACCAATAAACGAATCTTGTTGAGAAATTTTGTGTGGCCCTGTATATGATCTATAAAATTCATAAACACCAAGTAATATTTAAATAACAGTTAAATTTAAAAACGCATACCACAACTGAAAACGGACTTCCAAGAATTATTGTTCGTACGTTTCAATAGTTCAGTTATTGTTCGTTTTATTTTGCAGCTAAATTCTTTTGTATGTCCCTGTAAATGAACGATAAATTCTATGCACACCATATTCTTTACTAAGAACCTTGTAGTACACCTCAGGAAACTATACTGGGTCGTTCGGAAAGTCGCGTCCGTTTGGAAAAATCAATTCGTACAGGAAAATTCTGTCCGGTAATTATTACACATTTATATTAGATATCGATATCAATGTCTAATAATTAAAGGATAGAATTTTCCGGTACGAATTTATTTTCCCAAACGGACACGACTTTCCGAACGACCCATTATCAATTTCAATATCCTTAAAATAGTGTATTATCATCAAAATACACCGCAAACGATTTTTCCACCCATAGACCGCAATGTAACGGAATTCTTTCGAGTGTTCCTGTAGATGAACCGTAAATGCTACATACATCATTTTCAATACCGAACATGCCATAGTAAAGCCCAATAACATATATCAACTTCGTGGTGTTCGAATTATATTTACGTCAGTTAGAGAACTGACAGGCGCACAGACAGACCGAATTCATAAACACTTTTCAAGTATGTTGGAAGTGTTAAAAAGATGAAAACATGAAATTTTTTTAATGGATTTAATCAATTAGGACATTATCATCATAATTAAAGAATTTTCAAACATTTTTTAAATGTTTAAACTTTAAAGCTTTTGTTTAATTTTTATACCCATTTTACACCAGACATGGGGTAAAATGAGTAGTTGGCAGTGTAAAGGGGATGGTTGTAAAAGGACAGTTGTAACTACCACAAATTTTATGGAACGTATTAGTTTTGTTACTAGAAAGAAGTTTAGTTGTATTAGCTGTAATTTAAAAAACTCTTTCCCTTACCATGCTTTGCAGGAAAATCAAGACAATTCAGGGCGACGCGCAGAATAAATAGAAAGCGCAAAGAATAAATTTATGGTCGTTCTTGATATCATTATATTATATTATATTATATTATATTATATTATATTATATTAAAAAACTTTAATCAATTTAAATTTATTTATACAGTCTTCATACATTTAGGGGGTCATTTAGGAGTTTATTATAAGGCAAAAACTCAATGTATTACAGTAGTTAAAATATAAAATTACTTACACTTTCCAAATCGCTTGCAGATGAATAAAAGTTAAATAATAACAGGGCTGCCGCAGACAAAACTTTTTGTAATCTGTTCGCACCGCTATTTTTAATAAATACATTTTGTAATATATTTCTCTTGCAAATGTTGTCAAAACGCATGTGAAAGATTTTTGCTTTGAAA
Source organism: Maratus speciosus (assembly GCA_963932465.1). Lineage (NCBI taxonomy): Eukaryota > Metazoa > Arthropoda > Arachnida > Araneae > Salticidae > Maratus > Maratus speciosus. The sequence goes on along the minus strand of OZ010796.1, from coordinate 268,692,654 downwards.
AAGTGGTGCGAAATAGAATTAAAAAATAGTCGAATGTGATAGCCCTGTACTAAAGAGCATATCCGTTTTTTTACAAGTTTTGGGGAGAAAAAGAATAAAGGAAGCATTCCTTAACCCTTAAACGCATAGTAATGCATATCTGCATCACTTTTTACTTAACACATAGTAACCACTATATTTATATAGAAATATTACTCCTGTAAAAAGTACAAAAATATGCTACTAAATAAAGTTAAAAATGTATCCTAAAATTTCTGGCGTCTAATCTTTAACATAAGAATAAAAAACACCATTCCAAAAGAATAATTCGTGCATTTAACCCTTTCAGGGGCAAGGCACTTCTATTCGCAAAAGGTTGAAATGAGTGAATGACACCAGAATTGACAAGCAAATTTATTTCAAAATAAGCAAAAGTTTTTCTTCACGTACTTGATCACCCGACCGGAGCACCAACCAAAGAATGGCATAGGATGTAACGCTTCGGCGGAAAATCCCCACAACAATCACCGATGCCGGACATCGGAAAGCACCCAAAATAACAAGGAAAAAGGCACATATTCTGACGAACTTACATACTAAATCGTAAATTTACAAAACAAAACAAAACAACGTTCACGTACTTGGGACACCCAACCAGGACGCCAACCGCGAGGTTAATGGAATTAATGTCCTGGCGGGAAAAAAGAACGCACCACTATCCAGCTCTATCACAACCCGAACGGACCCGAACAACGGCATCATTAGAACTTACTAAAGTGAAGCAATGGCATATTCAAATATGCTAATAAATAGAAACTCGCTATGTTAAAAAAAAAAAAAATACAAAATACGCATGTGTAAGGTAGCCATGCAACAAAATAACAAAAATGATGGTTTACAGGAATGGTTACAGATGGTTTACAGGTTACGATCATCAACTAAAATATAGACCAAATAAGATTAAAACAGGGATGCCAACACGGCCTGAAATGTTTATAGGTAACCTACAACTTATGAAGAACTTCATAAAAAGAACACAAAGAAGTACACTGAAATGACAACATACTGTAAGGCAAGCATCAATGTTCAAGGTCCATATCACAATGGGATTAAGTATATGAAATGCCCAAAGCACCACAGAACAGAGAGAGAGACACATTGTAAATTAAAGTCACTTGAAATGCTGGTACTTCTCAGACATTAAATATATTGACTTTTCCAAAATGTTCCTCAACAAGATATATATTTGTATCAAAGTTATTGAAAATCAAGCTCAGTGTTCAATTGAATTGCTCAGTGTTCAATTGCACATGCTACATTGAATCAAAAGACAATGTTCTCAATTTCTAACGCAATTCTAGCTAATTACAGCCTCAGAATTTATACCTAATAAACGAATATAATTCGTTTAAAGAATTGTATATATTGCAAAGTTTCTTATAATTGTCTTTGTCAAAGATTACTCTCCTGAGATTTTGCCTGATGCTTAACGAGTTTTCAAAGTTGAAGAAATGTGGGACAAAAGGACAGCGTCCATACAAATAATGCAGTACATTACCCACTGTACCACAGTCACAAAGTGCATTTCCTCTCTTTCCAATCTTAAAAAGGAACTCTGGGCAACTACCATGTGCTGTTATAAAATATTGCATAACTTGACTCGTACACACATAATCGGTATTTACTTTCCTGATAACCTTATAGGTGTCTCTACCTTTGGTACTTGATGTCCATTCTTCCTGCCATTGTCTAATGGTATTCTCACTACAGATTCTCTTAACTAAAGAAATTGGAGATAATACATCAGCAGTTATGTCAGCCATTGATGAATCTGTTGCCTCTTTCGCCAAACGATCTGCTCTTTCATTCCCCACGTTTCCAACGTGTGCTCTGGTCCATCCAATAGTGACCATTTTTTCCGGATGACTTTTCATATTATCATAGATTTCTTTAACAATGGCGTTTGCGGGAAAGTTTCTCTGTATAACCAAAGTTGATGCTCTATTGTCAGTAAGAATGACAGCACTGTTATAATTCGAGTTTATTACCCAATCTACTGCACACTTTATCGCAGTCAGTTCAGCTTGATATATACTATTTAAAATATTTAAAGAGATCTTATAATCCAAGATACATTCACCATTTACAAAAATTGTGTATGCGGCACCTACTCCACTGGCCATTTTTGACCCATCTGTATGTATTAATGGCATGTTAATTCCCTGATATTCACGATTATCCTTATCTTTGATATGAATGTTACTGAGATCTCCATAATCTGGGTAGTCCATTGTCACCAAGTTGATCATAATATTATCTTTCTTGATCTCTGTTCCATTCTCTATGATACTGGCATTCCCATGAATAGTTCTATATTTCACCCCAGAATGTTTGAGTGAAATGTGTCATGGAGCAACACCAGCCAATACACAGAAAGCGTCCGTAGAGACTGTTTTATATGATGTGATAATTGATAATAATCCAAGCCTCTGGCATGAACTTAATTTACTAAGTGCATCCACTTTCAAATCTGGAAACCAAATTTCCGCACCATGTGTTATCTGTTTTTCTATCACAGAATTATACCAAATCTTTCTATATGATGCTTGTAATCCCCTATCTCTCTGCACTGTTTTCTTTATGTTTGAAGTAAAATTTCTCACCCCCTCTGTTACTTTCTCAAGGTGTCTAATCCAATTTAATTTACTGTCAATAGTTACACCGAGGTATACAACTGAGTCTTTTACGGGTATCGATGATGTTCCAATCTTGAAAATAGGATACCTGTTTTCTAACAAATACCTGCCAAATAAAATACTTTCGCATTTTTCCTTGCTTATTGTTAAATGTAAATTCTCGCAGATCTCTGCAAACCATGCTATGCGTCTGTTCATTTCTTCTTCTAATTCTTTTCTTGTGTCTGCACCTGCAAAAACTACGAAATCGTCAGCGTAGGATAATATATCGCCATGTCTTAATCTATATCTCTTCAATAGGTAGTCTGCAACGATCAACCAGAGAAGTGGACCAAGGCAACTTCCCTGGGAACAGCCTTTAAATAATATATACCAGATAATTCCATACGTGAAACTAAATCCTATTCTTCTACGTGATATATAATTTTTCAGAATATTCTTTAAGTATTGAGCTATTGGTAACCTATCTATCAACATAGCTAATATCTGCCAATCCACCGCATCAAATGCTGCCTGTATATCAACCGACGTCATTGCAAAATATTTATAATTATACAGATTTATGCGAATTCTTTCTCTTAGATCTTCCAAAGCTGCGATAGTGCTCCTTCTTTCTCTGAATCCATGTTGACCATTATCCCAAAATTCTTCTTTTTCCAGCTTCGACATAATCCTAATTTTAATTAACCGTTCAAGGACCTTACCAAAAATACATAACAAAGTTATCGGTCGGTATGACCTGGCAGACCTACCATCTTTGTTCCTTTTACGGAAGAAAATCACCTTACCAGATTTCCATGCCTCTGGGAAGTGACCATGTTTCAGACATTTTCCAAATAATTTCTTGACATAATTCATATTGGTTCTACAAATATTTTTGACTATCAAAGCATCTAAGTCGTCACAGCCTGGTGCCTTATTATTTTCTTGTTTGCTCATTACGTATTTCAATTCTCTCGTTGTTACCTCCATAAATCCATCTTCTTCGATCGTATCCGAGATAAACTCATAAATATTCCCCGGAACTTCGTCAATACCAAAGTGTTCTGCCATCAATGGCCTTGCCAAATCATCATATGTATCAAAGGGTTGTGATTCTTCTAATCTGGTAAATATGAAGTCTGTACATTTCTTCGTCTTTCCAGAAATATACTTGTATAAATTTCCAAACGATTGATTTGTCTTCAGAAAAAAAAATTTCCACGATTCTCTTTTAGCGTTCTTCACATTTCTATTGTATTCCCTTTTATATTTCTTATAGGTTTCTCTCATATCTATATCTTCCGTATTTTTAACACACCTTCTATACATGGCAGCAACTCTGTTTCTTTCGATCCTTAACTCTTCTGAATACCATTTCACCGTTGGTTTATGTGATAGACTTCCTTTCCTAAAGCATCCCCTTGTGATATCGGACACCTCTTCCACGAACTGATTCACATGTTTTTCCAAGTCTTCTGTATTCTTAATTTTCAGGAGTTCGTTCAACCAGTAATCTTCCTTTTTCTTAATATTATCATTGAATTTTCTGAAACTCTTATTTTTGGTCTTGTATCGTTGATTCGTCTTATTAGAAGCAACGTAACCCAGAGAATATCTTATATATCTATGGTCACTGAATGAGTAATTCTTTTCGTCGACATACCAATTTTCAATCTTTCCACAGATCTCTAGACCTCCCAATGTTAAATCGGGTCTACCCTTCAGGGAACATTGAACAAATGTATGAGCGGCATCAGTATCATTTATAATCCGCAGATATTTCTCCAAGAGATGTTCCAGGAACACATCAGTTCTCACGGATTGATAAGCATATCCCAAGTCCAGTAATGGAACATTAAAGTCCCCTGCTAATAGTACTTTGTCAAAATTCTGGAAATGTTCGCCAATATCTTCAAAGTCTTTATCTATATTTCCGCTTGGGGGAGTATTGCGAACCAATGAAAATTTTATCATTATTTACATTTAAAGATACAAACACAGCATTATCTAATACCAAATTACTGATCGTGGCACATTCCCTATTAGTAAAAATGACAGCAGCATTAAATGAGTTAGAATAAAAGATAATCCACTCTGGTGGAATTCCAGGGGCAGTACCATCAAGAATGTAAGGATCCTGGCATAAAATTATATCAATGTTATTATTAATAGCATAGTTAAATAAAGCTTCATTTGCATCATTACAGTGGTGAAGATTAATTTGCAACACATTCAAAATACCAACAGAGGGGCCACCAAGCGTGCCCTTAACTACGGTTCGGCAATAGTCCATCCCTATAACTCAGGAAGACTGGACAACCACTACTATCTGCCCTGTGACTACATTCTCCACCAGCATCGTTGAAATAGCAATTGGCGCAACATAAGGTTTCCTTTCAACACATGGTCTCCGGCACATTTTACACAATGGGTTGCTTCACTACATTTATTTGCCATATACCCAAATTCTTGACACTTGAAACAACGCGTGATTGAGATAAACTCAACCACGCGGTATCTTTCAAAATCAATGCAGATGCGGAGGAGTCCAAGGAGGGCCTGTTTGCTGTCGGCATCCACATCTAACAACCAGTTATTCTTTCCTTGTTTCGTTTGTATTTTTCTTATTATTCTTACTTCAGCATCCGACTTATATAAAAATCCTTCAATAAGAGAACGTGTAGTACCCCTCAAGTTGAGCAGTTAACAGTCTTTCTTTAAAACTGCCACTAGATATATCTGCATCCAATCCCCGCAAAAGCCTCTCAACCTCTCTCCCAACCTCCTCCTCATCTAACTTTGGGTCCACACTTAGGATCAATACTCTGTCCCTTCGCCTAACCGGTACATTTACCTTTGCCATATTCTTGATTTCTTGTGCCTCCGTTAGCGAATCTTTCATTATCTCAACTTCTTTTTTATTACGATATTTCAGAATAACTTGATTAGATTTTGTAACAATTACGTCATTAGGGGTCGGGAGATCACTTCTGCCTTTACAAATTTCCTTAACTTTATCCTTAATCACATCCATATCCTGATTCTCAGTATTAGGTGTTATTATTACAGAGAATTCCTCCCTTCTCTTCTGTTGTGTCTCCTTTTCCTTGACCGGCATCTCATCAACCGAGCCAATAGATGGTCTTGTGACTTTCTGCGCCAGGTCACTCAACATCTTGGTATATTCATCTCTGTCCTCTAATCTTGTTTTCATCACTTTACTCTCCTCACTAATTTCGGTACATTGTTTAAGTAGAAAATCCATGGCCTTCTTTATATTTGCCACTAAAGGCATCGTAATTTTGTGATCCTTTGATCTTTTATATTCCAATAGATCCATAATCTTAGCATGCATATCTATTACCAGTGTTATAAATTTCTTTCCCTCAACCTCTTTGATCCCTTTATCTACATCATCATTAGCCATAATTACTCCGAAAGGCACCAAAAGTACTCTAAAACACAAGAAAACCAAGACAAAACACACCAAATGACCCTCTACCCTATGAAAACAAAACTACCGACGATCCACCAAGGGCCGGTAACAGTCAGAATAAACTTTCACCTTATGTAGTACGGACCAATGGTCTGAAACAAACCTATTGATCCAACCGAATGACAAAGTAGACAGCCTAATCCAATCACCAATGAATATCCACTAGAAATCAGCCAATTAATCACACAATACTACAGATACAAAAAAGTCCCTACTCATGTGACACAAACAGATAATGACACAGCTCAGTAACCGGCCTACCAACAAAGGACGCCACAGTTAGACAAACAGCACATTTAGACCAATAATATTACTACTAATAATCAAAATCACCGAGGTAACCAATATATACAAAAATAATTTAACAACTAAACTAATAATACTGCAACCGATTCAACCGTAACTATGACAACTCCATTAGTAACATAAACACTATATAGTCAATAAGACCAAAAGCAAGATTGCACAAGAAAAATTTAAAAGGCTCCAACCCTGACACGTGATCACAAATAAACCAAAAAGAAAACGTTCACGTACTTAATAAAAGTAAATTTTTCATTCCAATATTCTGGTGCCAATGTGCCATTTAGGGATTAACATTACGTGGTCCAAAAATGAACCACCGCCCTTGAAGGGGTTAAGGGTTAAGTTTTACAAAATATAAAATTATATAAAATAAGGTTTTCAGATTCATACTTATTTGTATTTATATTATACAAATCAGTATATTTACTAAATTGCAATATTTTTGTTTTTACTTGTATTGCAGAAGGGCAACATAAGAAAAGGTTGACGTATTATACGAAAATTTAATCTCTGATCTTGTTTTCATTATTTTTCCTGTATGTAATTCTGAGAATCATATATAATTTTTTTTAATCAAAATAAAAAATCCTGCATTTAACCCTTTCAGGGACAAGGTACTTGTATTCAAAATGCTGAAATGAGTGAACGACACCAGAAATTATAAACAAACTTATTTCAAAGTCAGCAAAAGCTTTTGTTTGCGTACATAATAAAAGGAAAATTTTCTTTCCAATATTCTGGTACCAATGTGGCATTTAGGAATCAAAATTAGGTGGTCCAAAAATGAACCACTGCTCTTGAAGGGGTTAAGGGTTAAAAAAATATATTGTATATATTGTCAGATTCAAATTGAAAACTTGGTTGTAAAATATAAATGTTATTAACCTTCCGTCTACCAGACGGGTCCATTGGACCCGACATGTACATTCAAAATATTTATTCAAACCAGAAATTTCTTCAAAACAAACTAAATGTATAAATCAGACAATAATAAGTTAAATAAACAAATTAAATAATTTTAAGTAAAAATTCTGGTGTAGAATGTTTTTATAAAACTTGAGTAAAATTTCCGGTAGTTCTAGGGTTAATTAACGTTTCAAAACATTCTACAAATTTGTTTTTAAAACAGAATACATGTTCAAAAGAAAAGTTTTAAAAATTTACCCATTTAAACTCGCCTTACCATAGTGGCTTCTGTACAGTGGCGTACCCAAGGGGGGGGGCTGATGGGGCTACAGCCCCCCCCGAAATTTTCGAAAGTGATGTGAAAAAGTGCTGATTTTTCGTCTTTCTTTTTTGGAAAATTTTTAATTTTTTTCAATCATACAGCGGGCTAGTCATTCTCATTAGTCCCATATTAGTCCACATTGACAACAAAGAAGAGAAAGGTGTCTGACGAGATTATAGCCCCCCCCCTTCCTCCTCCTCCTCCTCCCATAAAATTAAATGAGAAAGTGTTTTTTCCTTATTTTTTTAAGATAAACCTGTAATTTTTTCTTCTGCCATACAGCAAAATGCCATTCTCGTTAACACCATATTAGTCCAGGTTACATTAGTTAGGGGGCTGAATGAATTTCAGCCCCCTCATCTCGAAATGGTTGAAAATGAAACGAAAAAATAGTGCTGAATTTATTGTTTGTTTAAGATAAAATTGCATTTTCCCCCTATGCGCTTCCTTCGCTTTAGTTCCATATTAGTCCATATTGACACCAAAGAAGTGAAAGGGGTTTTGATGGGGTTACAGCCCCCCCCCCCCCCCCCAACCAGAAATAGTCGAAAAATTAAATGACAAAGTGTTTTTTCCTTACTTTTTTAAGATAAAACTGTAATTTTTTCTTCTGTCATACAGCAAAATAGCCATTCTCGTTAACGCCATATTATTCTACATTGACGCCAAAGTATACTCAAAGATGGGGAGGGGGCTGATGGAATTACAGCCTCCTCCTCTCGAAATAGTCGAAAATGAGATGCAAAAATAGTGCTGATTTTTTTTTTTGTCTATTTGAGATAAATTTGCATTTTCTCCCCTATCATTTAACAGACTAGCCGCTCCCTTCGCTGTAGTTCCATATTAGTGTACAGTGACACAATATTATATCAAAAAGGTAGAAGTAGGGAAAGGAAGAAGTAATGGAGTTACAGCCCTCTCCCAAAAATCGAACATGAAATGAAAAAGTGCTGATATTTTCCTTTTTGTTTGAGATAAATTTGCATTTTTCTCCTATCATTCAACAGACTAGCCGCTCGCTTCTCTTTAGTTCCATACTAGTGCACAGTGACACCACATTATACCCAAAGAGGTGAAAGGGGCTAATGGGGTGCCCCCTTCCTAAATAGTCGAAAATGAAATGAAAAAAAGGCTGATTTTTTTCTTCCTATTTGAGATAAATTTGTAATTTTTCATCTGCCATACAGCGAAATAGCCATTCTCGTTAACACAATATTAGTCCACATTGACATCTCAGCATACCCAAAGATGGGGAAAGAGCTGATGGAATTACAGCCCCCTCCTCCCGAAATAGTCGAAAATGAAATAAAAAATATATTGCTTTTTCCTTTCTGTTTGAGATAAATTTGTATTTTTTTCTCCTATCATTCAACAGACTAGCCGCTTTCTTCTCTTTAGCTCCATATTAGTACACATTGGCACCACGTTATACCCAAAAAAGTAGAAAGGGGTTGATGGGATTACAGCCCCCTCCCAAAATAGTCGAAAATGAAATTTAAAAAGTGCTGATATTTTTCTTTTTGTTTGAGATAAATTTGTAATGCAATTGTTTTCTGCAATACAACGAACTAGACGTTCTGGCTAGTCTCATATCAGCGCACAGTTACACCACAGTATACCCGATGAGGGGAAGGGGCTGATGGGGTTACAGGCCCCCTTTCGAAATAAAAAATGAAATGAAAAAAATACTCCTTTTTTTTCGAGTAATTTTTAATTTTTTTTTCTGCGACGCAGCTATTCTGCTTAGTCCAATATATTAGTGCACAGTGATACCTCAGCATACACCAGAGGAGTCAATGGGGACGGGGGTTATGAGGTTACAGCTCCATTCGACCTCTGAAGAGATCGCAGTGAAATGAAAAAAGGGGCTGATATTCCTTCTTTTTTAGATAAATTTGTTTCATTTTCTGGCATGCCACGAATTTGTTTTTCTCGTTAATCCAATATCCTCCTCAGTCCTGCGACCAAATTTACTTGAGACCACAAAATCTATTTTCAAATGACTGTAAAATAGCTCCATCGCTGTTTTACTCGATAAATGAAAATATATATGCTCAGTTCAAGAGGCCTACAAATAAATTCAACAAATCTAAAAGTAGTTTAATTTAAGGATTTTTTTAATTTCTCTCATAGTCGGCGGGCGATAAGATTTTCAGTGGGGAAGTATGATATTGCACAGCACAGTAACACCATAGCTAATCTCAAGTCGATTTTGGCTAAATCAGAAATCGGGTGCGGAAGAGTTGACTGTATTATTAACTTTCATTTTTCAGTCGCATCTCCATGCCACACCGAAATATGGGGATGCGGAGGATTGAAGGGGCTAAACCTCTTTTACCTGCCAAAATAGACGGAGTTAAATGGTAAAAAAATTTACTTATTACTTTTTAGATCAATTCAATTACATATATATTTGTCATGCATCGCACTTGTCTTTCTTGCTAGTCCCATATTTGTGCATAGTGACACCTTAGCTAATCTCTTCAGAATTTTGGCTAAGTCGGAAGTCAGGCACTATATATGCGCGGAAGAGCTGACTGTGAATGGTATTCATTAACTTTTGTTTTTAACACTCGATTATTTCCTCGTATCTGTAAGATACACAGTGACTTCTTGTTTAACTGCAAAGACATCTTTGGAGTTCGGTAACGTTTCCCACCCCCCACTTATCTTCCTATTCTGTCTTAACTTTGCAGCCGGTATTTTTCATCTGGAACGGTTTAAAGTCCTTATTATTACTTGTGCAATGCACAAATAATAAACAAAGTCTTTATTTTATGTATGTGTATAAAAATATTTTGTGTATACGAAAAATATTTTGTGTTTGTTACAATATTAATTTATTGTTAAACAAAAACTGTAGCCAGAATTTAGTTTTGGGGGTTGGAAGAACAATTTTATAGATTGTAAGTTATATCGACTTTCTTTTTTAAATGAAAGTATATAAAAAAAAACAGTAACACTTTTCAACATATTTCGATGTGGGACGGTCTCAGGATCGGATCCGTGCCCTCCCCCCTTCCCCCTAGATTTGATTCTGAGTAAAAAAAAAAAAAAAAATCTGAAATTCACAACAAATTTTCTGAAAGGTTACAGAAGAGGGGGGAAGGAGAGGCAATGGAAATCCCTTCCTGCCGCTAAATATTTTTGCTGTAGTTTGGGTTAACTCTGTTTTCATTTCAGATCAATTTCAGGCTGAGTGTAGATTCCTGCAAGATGGGCTCGGGTTAACCAGATTTCTAAAAAATTAGTTCAGTATATTATTTCAGTTTAAAAGCTATACATATAATAATAAACACAGATATTTGTATGTGTTTTTAACGCGATCCTTTGATGAAATTCAGGTTTTTTTCCGCGACCCTTAGACGAATTTAGCGTTTTTTCGTGATCCTTTGTCAAAATTTGTGTTTTTTCCGCGGCTTTTTGACGAAATTTGCGTTTTTTCCGCGGCTTTTTGACGAAATTTGCATTTTTTCCGCGAGTTCTTGATGAAATTTGCGTTTTTTCGCGGATTTTTGCCGAAATTCGCGCTTTTGTTTACGAAATTTGCTTTTTTCCGCGTCTTTTTGACGAAATTCGCCTTTTTCTCGTCTTTTTGATGAAATTTGCGTTTTTCTGCGGTCTTGACGAAATTCATGTTTTTCCGTGTCCCTTTGACGAAATTCGCGTTTTTGCGATCCTTTACGAAATTAGCTTCTTTTTCGCAGCCCTTTGACGGAATGCGTGTTTTTAGCGATCTTTTTTTCGAAATTCGCGTTTTTCCGCGACTTTTTGATGAAATTCGCGTTTTTTCTGCGGCCTTCTGACGACATTCGGGTTTTTTCTGTACTCATTTGACGAAATTAGCGTTTTCTCTAGGATAATTTGACGAAATTCGCGTTTTCTCCGCGATCATTTGCCGAAATTTGATTTTTTTTCGCGACCCTTTGACAAACTTCTCATTTTATCCGCGCCCTATGACAAAATTCCGGCTTTTTCCTTGATCCTTTAAAGAAATTGGAAATTTTTTTTTTTTCTTTTGCGAACGATTGACGAAATTGATTTTTTTCGGCGACGATTTGTCAAAAATCGCGATGTTTTTTTAAGCCCGAATTTTCGGACTGATGACCGAATTTTTCAAATTTTCGTAAAATTCGGAACAAAGTCACCCCTGCCCCTCCCCTCCCCCCTTCTGGCTACGGCCTTATTGACAAAAATGATTTCTGTTTATAACACAATTCAACGTGTTTCGCAAGATTTGAAACATTATGAAAATTTAAGTCAGCCCCCCCCGAAATAAAATCCTGGGTACGCCACTGCTTCTGTACAAATCTATTTCGCGCTCATTTTCAAAAAGTCGCTCGCATACAATGTATATGCTCGCATAAAAATACATTGCTTTTCAGTGACTAAATAATACTTCACAAAAATGCATACAAAACCCCTTTAGGGCGATTGTTGGCGAAACATACCACGAATATTTCTCTTAAAAATTACTGGTTTTGAAAAACGGACTAGTGGGAGCCCTGTATATTACTTCGCCCATAATAATTGAAAAATCATTAATCGACAACTATCAAACAATTATATTTATGAGCAAGATCCTTAACCATTTAGTGCGCAGCTTTGCATATATGCAAACAACAGTGTTTTGAATTTAATAGATTTTTTTATTCTTATATACCTAATTCACACCAGAAAATTAAAATAGCAATATTTGCTTTTATTAATAACAGACATTCCGTATTTAAATTAACCGAAATTAACCATTGAAACTTTTCGGTGTAAAGTCCGATTCTCTGAACTGCGTAATTTCTAGAGCGTATTCTATCACGGGAATTAAAGGGTTAAACGTTAAGTTTTATGAAATAAATAATTATATAAAGTAAGGTATTTGGAGACGTACTTATTAAAATATTTAGTAATTTGCATTATTTTAGCTTAAAACAACTACACGACAGTCGTTTTATGTTGCAGATGTGCAGCAGAAGAAAAGAGTGAGGTATTATATGAAAAATGATCTTATTTTTTTTCCATCATTTTTCCTGTGTGATAAACCTTTCAAAGAATCATATATATTTTTTTCGAAACAAAATAAAAAATCGCGCATTTAAAGGTTAACCCCTTAACAGTCGCATTAAATTACGATTTAAAAATTCAAATTGTTTATTGGCACCATTTTTTTGAAAAAGAAATATTCACCTTATTTAATAACAGGTAAAATGATATACCATATTAAAGCCAATTACACAACTTTACAAAACTGGTGGCAATCAAACAATCTTAATAAAAGATACAGCCCGTGACTATCACAGGAGCGAGAATAAAGAGGTTAAAATAAAAATTCCACTATCTTAATTTCAATCTTAATTACTATCTTCACTTTCAAGCAAAAGTGTATGTGCATCATAGAAATCCAAAATCCATTATTTTTATACGCCTTTAACATAAAATATGGATAAAAAAAATTTCCAAATTAAACTAATGATACCTTTCAGTTGATGCGTATGTGAGACTAACAGCTTTTCAATTGGAAAGATGTATTTCAGAAGTATAAATAATACAAATTAGTTTTTCAGTTATTAATATTTCAAAAAATCTGCCGTATAATTGGCGTAGAAAGACGCATAACATCCTTTAACGGTGATGAACCAATTTATGAAGAAATTTCCTATAATTACATATAAAGCAACATTTAATGAAGTGCTTTCACGCAAGCAGCAATAAAAACATTAAAACATTTATGTTTCACAAATAACTTAAACTACCTTTTTTTACGTTAAACGTGGAAAACTAACTAATTTACTAATTAACAAATCCCACTACATAAAAGAAATTTACTTTTAAAAACCAGCTTGTACCATAATCATAAAATACTTAGCAAATTAAATATCTGTCCGTGAAATGCTGCTAAAAATAAATAATTAATATATTTCCTTAATAAATTAATTTAATTTAGAATAATAATTTAATTTCATACTAAAGAAGATTGTTTTTAATCTGGATTCTCGTACTTTGATGTTTATTGATACTCTAATCTCGTGAAAATATCTTTTTGTGTCGAAAAATTGGAAGTAAATTGATATAATTAAATTCATTTTCAAAGCTGAAAAGTCTTATAACAGTTAGAGAGGATCATGTTAATTTTTAATTAGCTATTTCTCTTGACGGATAGATGCTAAAATAACTACATTTCAATTATTCAATAAATGGAAGCAACTTTAAAACTGATTGATTTAAATAATTTATTAACATGAAAATATCTCAGCAACTATTATCAGCTAGATAAATTTCACCACAAGAAAGAAAAATCATGCGTCATGCTATGATTGTAAAACACTACCAGAACAATTTTACTAAACTTCATTTTTTTTCATACGATTAAAGAAAATAGCTAAATAAATAAATTAGAAAATGCATGACACAGTTGATAACCCAATTTCAGCAATTACCACCTATAGAGAGTAATACATTAGAAATATTTCGTGCAGCAATATATATGATCTATAGATTTTTTATACAGACCACGTATCATAATATTATTTTATTTAACTGGAAAATACATAACACAACTGAAAATGCTTTTCCTCAAATTAACCTGAATAGATCACAATATATCAATATCCTTTTGTACAGACTTTTATCCGAATTTATTTACATTATAATCACACCACAGAGTAGAATATAGTTCAGTCGAAAATTGCCTAACTCGGTTAAAAACACATTTTCAGGAACTCCCTTCTATATATGGCCCTTAATTAGTGATACCAGATATCCCGCATAATCAGGGCTCCAAATGCTCTGGACACCACTAATTTTTTATAGTTTATTTCTTCATCCTTAATCGCAGATAATTCTGTCATTAGATGAAGCAAAGAAAATTACTTTAAAATACTGGAGTTCAGAGTATTTGGAGCACCGATTTACGCGGGATACCTGGCAACACTACTTTTAATTCAAATTCTTTTGAGCAGCCCTGTATATGAACTATAGACTTTATACAAAATATATAATATACTAAAATTTACTTAAGATTTAAAACACAATAAAACAGCTGAAACCACATATCCGTACAGAATCCTTAAAGATCATTTCAAATACTTAATGACTATAAACAAGAATGCAATAGAATTCATTTGTGTGTTCCTGTAAATTAACAATAAATGATAGACAAATCCTTTTATATAGGAAATATGTTGTAGTGCATATAAACAATGTATGTCGTTTTTCTAATGCTTCAACTAGCGTACCACTACTAAAATGCACTTCAAACATTTATCGGTAGTGTTGCCAGTTGTCCCGCGTAAATCGGAGCTCCAAATGCTCTGGACACCAGTATTTTAAACTAGTTGTCCTCGCCTTATCTAATGGCATAATTATCTGCGATTTAAGATTTCGAAATAAACTGTAAGAAATTAGTGGTGTCCAGACCAATTGAAACCCTGATTTACGCGGGACACCTGGCAACACTAGTTATCGGTCATAGACGGATCCGAATGTTGTTGTTGTTTTATATATACCGGGTGTCCCAAAAAGGACTGACTGATTTTAAAATTCAATAACTTGCAAACGGTGACAGATATTAAAAAAATTCTTGCAGGAGGGTTATGCATAAAGTCAAAAGTTTTTTTACAGTGATTTTCGATTTTAATTCGAATTACACACAATAGATGGCGCTGCGATCAATAGAGGCTAAATTCAGGCTCGATTTTTGGTACTTCGTGGCCCGGATAATACATTTCCATCTCCTTTTCCTGCATGGAACAACAGAAAGGACCAAAAATCGAACCTATATTTAGCGACTATTGCTTACAGCGCCATCTATTGTTTGTAATTCGAACTAAAATCGAAAATCACTGTAATAAAACTTTTGACTTTATGCATAACCCTCCTGCAAGAATTTTTTTAATATCTGTCACCGTTTGGAAGGTATTGAATTTTAAAATCAGTCAGTCCTTTTTGGGACACCCGGTATATATACCATGTAAACCAACGCTAATTGCTGCACTCACAATTTTCAAAAGATAGCATGCTGTAGTAAACCTCATTATTATACGTATACCAATTTCGTAAAAATTCAAGCATATTTGCGAAAATTAAGGCGCAGACAGTTAAACAAGAAGACCGACCGACACACAGAAATACAGACAGACTAACCAAAACCATAAACAGTTTTTAACTCTGTTGGAAAGTGTTTAAAAAACTATATGAAATTAATGATAACCTAAGACAGAAAGCAATATTAACCCATTCATTCCCATGATAGAATACGTTCTAGAAATTACGCAGTTCAGAGAATCCGAATTTACACTAAAAAAATGTTAAT
The DNA here is from genome assembly GCA_963932465.1 of Maratus speciosus. Classification (NCBI taxonomy): domain Eukaryota; kingdom Metazoa; phylum Arthropoda; class Arachnida; order Araneae; family Salticidae; genus Maratus; species Maratus speciosus. The sequence goes on along the minus strand of OZ010796.1, from coordinate 268,676,662 downwards.
TGTTAAAAAAAATGCTGATGTTCTGTGTTAAATTTCGCTTTATTTAAATACGGAATGGTCTGTTATTAAATGGACCAAATATTGCTATTTTAATTTTCTGGTATGAACTTGGACCAAAAAAATTAAAAAATCCACTAACATCATGATGCCGTTTGGACTCACTGGGAGTGAAAGGGTTAAAAGAAGAACAGAAAGAGCGATCGTAGTTCCTTTAATAAAGACCATCTTTCTAAAATAGAGGCAGAATTTTTTATTTAAAAAGTTGCCATCAATTTATTTTTTTTAAAACATAAAAAATAAATCAAGGATAAAATATGCGTTTTTGTCCTAACCCCTTGAGGGGCTGTGGGATATAATATATTCCACTTTATTTTAATTCCCAAATGCCACATTGGCACTAGGATTTTGCAATAGAATTTGGTTTTAATAACGTACGTGAAAAAAGGGTTTTTACATATTTCAAAATAAATTCGTTTGCAAATCCTGGTGTCATTCAATAATTTCACCATTTTAGAAATCGAAATGCTTCGCCCCTGAAAGCGTTAACAAAAATTCCATAGAGAGACTTTATACAAAACTGCCTGAAACTAAAAGGACACTTAGCCCTTAAGGGTAACTTAATATTTCGGAAAACCATCAAAAAGTTTTTTTTATTACAGAAATTGAATAATTATAAGGTTTTAAAATAAAATATGCAATTAGTTTTTTTTTTTTTTGTTTTTTTTTAAGTCGAAGAAAAAAAAGGTGTTATAGAACAAATTCAGATTTGTAGAAAAGCCCTCATGCGAGAATTCTGTGTGTTAATGTTTGTTTTACACCATACAAATTAATGCGAATAAGACCTTTATTTTATCTTAGATCATTATTTATCATCATCACACAAATTTGTACAAATAATATTTGAAATAATGCATATACATTAAGTTTTGATTGTCAATAATTCTTTTGAGCGTGATATATTTCGAAATATGCAATACAAAGTCCAACATCACAATCAGCGCCATAAACCAAACTCACACTGTAATATTCAAAGACTTCACACGGAAATGACAGTTAAATTTTTCTGGCTTCAGAATTTTCCCAGCAATTAAATCTCCAGCCCGGAAATATCATGGGCACGAGAAATAACGAACGACACCCCAGCCCGTGATATTGACGGGAGCGAGAATTAAGGGGTTGAAGTTTAAAGAATCATAAATCTTATATAATTATATAAGTATTAATTAATAAGCGTTATATGCATAATATGTATTTACAACATATGCTCAGTTTTATTTTTTAAAAATATGAATTAAGAAAAATTATTAGTTTTTAAAGGTCATAATTTTATGGATGTCGCTTATAAGTTCGAACAGATACAATTTTAAAAACAATTGTAACCATATTTATTTTGTAAACAAAGAACCCTACGATTCGACATACTTGCAACGCGCTTTGATAATTATGATGCGAGTATAAATACCCAGGAATTGTAAATAGCTTGCTCAAGATCTGTAATGGACGAATATTGCTTTCCATTTACGTGAAAATGTTCTTCAGTGCACTCCATTCAATTTTTATAATTTTCATATCGTGAGATCCAGCTCGCCAATCGTATGATGCAGGACAGTGTTGCCAGTCCGTTACAATTTTTTATTCTGATTGTTTAATCCTTAAATGCATAGTGATGTAAATTTCCATCACCTTTTTATTTAATTTTTAATACATAAATTAAGTTCTTACAACCACTATATTTATATAAAAATATTAATCCTCCAAAAATTACAAAAATATGCTACTAAATAAAGTTAAAAATCTATCTTCAGATTTCTGGTGTCTGATCCTTAATGTAAAAATAAAAAACACAATTCTAAAAGAATAATTCACGCAGTTAACCTCTTAACCCATTAACCGCTGACGTTGCGTTCACGCAACAGTCAAAATAATTGCTCATGCAATGAATTAATTTCATTGGCACCACTATTTTAGAATTAAAAAAAATGTCTTATTTATTGGCAGGAATTTTGCTATTTTAGTAAAGCGAAATTTACCTTACTGAATTTGTGGTGGGAAACTACTTTCAACAAGAAATTTGAAAATTTCTATCGTAATAGTTTTGGCGGTTAATGGGTTAACCTACGATTTACGTCTCAACAGCTCACGGTTTGGCAAATCCATAGCTACCACTAAAATTTAATAGAGATTTTCGCCCTGTTTAATCATAGAATTTCGACGATTAAATTGAACTATATTTACTGTGAAATTTTAGTGGTAAGAAGAATTTACATTTGGCTCGATCATCGTACGAGGGCTATGCCCGTCATTGTAGGTTAAGGGGTTAAGGGTTAATTGCCACAACTTTTTTGAAATAATATATTTCGCCTTATCTTCGCATTATTTAATGTGTCTTTAAATAAGACGAATATTTATACTTTAAAAAGGGGTGCAATCAAGCAATCTAAATTTTACAAAATTAGCGAGCTTGTAAGATTTTAACGGGATAGTGTTATCTTTGCTCCAGTTTTTCGTACATTTTGAGGTATGGCACGATACACTGTCTTTTTAGAAAATAAATTTTCCCCTCCTAAAAGCAACCTTATGTCAAAATTTGTATTTGTAAAATACGGATATGCATATTTAAGTTCATTTTTTAGTAACAATAACTTGATTAGTCTTATCCTGAGCTAATATGGCACCCCGAACATGACTAGGGATGACAGCTAAAAAAATATATCGATATGTCAAGAATATCTATGTATCGGGCCAAACAATGTCAATTTTTTGCATCGATGTTAGATCTCGATACACCTGTTCATTGTATCCAACATATCGATACTTCATAAAAATCAATATTTTACATGTGAAATTAACCATTTTTCAAATACATTTCTAAATAAATCTAAATCATTTAATTTTTTCAACTAAAAAAAACTCTTTTTATCACATTAGTCGTTTAATATGGCTAAGAATTTAAGGTAATGTGAAAATATCCTTCACGTAGTCAGAAAATATCCCATCATATTTTAATCCCTTCAAGGGCAGTGTCCTTAGAAGGACACCTAATTTTAATTCCAAAACTGACCCAGAATATTTGCTTAAAATTTCCCTTTTATAATGTACGGAAAAATAAGCAAGTTCATATTTTCTAATAAATTCGTTTATAAATGCTAGTGTCTATCCATTATTTCATCAGTTTATAAACAGAATTACTCCGCGCCGGAGAGGATTTTAAACCCTTTCAGGGGCAAAGTACTTCTATCCATAAAATGTTCAAATGATTAAGTGACACCACAATTTACAAACTCATTTATTTGAAAATAATTAAAAACTTTTCTGCACGTATTTAATTTTTAAAAATGTTGATTCCGAAATTCCGGTGCCAATGTGGCATTTAGGAATTAAAATTAAGTGGTCCAAAAATGAGCCACTTCCCTTCAAGGGGTTAAGAAGAAGTTACACTCGCTTTGTGTCAAAATTTTCGATTTTTTTTTTTTTTTTTTTTTTTTTTTTTTTTTTTTGGAAGTTTTTCATTTTTCAAGTTTGTAGATCGTTGTCCTAAAGCGATATCATTTTCGCTGATAGCATTTCGCGATATTCCATTTTCTTACAATCTTGTTTTCTTTTTTTTTAGTCTCTGAACGCAACGTTATGACAAAACTTCAAATTTGTTTCTCTTGAAAACATGTTTTTCAAACGATCATTTTTCTCGAAAATTATTCGACAGAGGTCCTTCAATTTTTTAAAAAGGTAATCGTGTTTGCTACCTAAAAGTATAATTTATAGTGATTAATTATTTTTTCGAGCTCGTAACAGATAAAAATAGGCAAAAAAAAAAAACTTTTTTGTTCGAATGACCGCCATTTGTTCAAAAAGGAACTTTTGAAATGAATATTAGCATAGGCTACAGAGAAATTAATGTCCTTTCACAATTGCGACCAAATATTTTTCACGTGTTAGTGACCCGAAGAAAAACGGTCGCCGGATTGGAAGTTAATGGCACACATCTGAGGTACCGTAATTTCCGGTGTATAAGCCGCGGCTCAAATAATTCTGTTTCCGACAAGAAATTTTATTTCTCAAAATGTAACTTATTCAATCTTCGAACTTATATGACATTACATAATAAATAAAATTTCTGGTTTGAAACACACTTCTTTTACCCACAGCTTATACACCGGAAATTACGGTATTCCCCGTCGCACAAGGAATGTCATTTATTTATTTATTTAATTATTTATTTTTACACACAAAAAAGCGCTTCACCTCTAGCAGAGTAGATTTTTATTTAAAAATATAAAATCATACTAATTCGAGTGCACGCTACCGAAGGCAGTGGTGCCTCAACATTACGTTCGTTTGGAAAGATTTTCGTTTAAAAATAGAAAATCATTCAACACAATCAATTGCAGATTTATTTAAGGTTATTATAAGCATGGACCCAGGGAACGTCGAGCGGGTCAGTTAATATAAAAATTTAAAAAATCACTTGACTTTTCCGCCTTCTCATAAATCTAAATATGTATCAGATGAATAAAGAGATACCTTGCCTGTTTTATTCGTTTCCCTTTCTTCTTCTTCTTCTTTTTTTCTGTCAGAAAAAGATGGTGATTTGAATAAATAACATCAACGTGTCTCAGATTTCTCTCAAACCAAACTTTAGCAAAGGGTTAGCGCTAACAAAACAGTTTTAAAAAATAATAATTTTCAAATTAAAAGAATTAGCATAACAAAATCCAAATCCCCAAAATTATCACCAGTTCTTCCTGTTATCCAAATATATGTGGAATGATATGTGCCTTCCTTTTTTTTTTTTTTTTTTTTTTTTTTTTTTTTTTTTTTTACTTTCGACTAACTTCTTTAAATTTAAGATATTTATAAGTTCTAGAAACTAATATTCACATTCTTTTATTACTTAGTTTAATTTTAACTCATTAAAACTGCTATTAAACGTTTTTATGCCATTATATTAATGGGAAACAATTTTTGTTTCAGATAACAACATTAGAAGTTAAAATATCTTGCGACAAAATCTTTTATCCGCTAATTCTTTCCACTCTTATTTAAATCAGAAGAAATATTTAATTCAGAAATTCGGAATTCATAACGGAACTTCCTAAAGACGACTTTTTACGTTATAAAATCAAGAAATGCTTGTCCTTAATTAAAGCAAAAATTATTATTACGAATTTGCAGCATAGTTTTTGAGAATTTCTGTAGATTTTGCAATAGTATTTAAATTTTCCGAATTCTAGATATAAAGCACACAATTGTGTATGACTCTTATGAGTTACAATGTTCTAAATTTACAGAAAAAATCCTTAAGTATTGCATGAGTTACTTCGATATATTGCTTCTCAAACATTTGAATTCAACCAAATACTACCTTGTATTTACCTTGTAAAATTATTTCATGCTTGCGTATGCCTTTTAGATTTTTCTTCTTTGTGCACTACTGTTTATGGACCTTTTACCGAACAACGAATTACAATTTTCAAGCGAAATATATTTTTACTTCAGATGAGAATCAATATTGATTAAGATAATTTTATTTAACATAAAAATCAATAGATGGCGACACTACACAATTTAGTTTACGATTATCTTAGTTTCAAAGTTCTCTAAAACCATATTCAATCAATGAAAATATAAATAAATGCCTTATTAATCTGTAAATCTTAAAAACGTTAATTACAAATGTAAATACTGTTTTTTTATTATTATTATTATTCCTGTGCATGAATTAAGTCGACATTCTAGAAAATACAAAACTCTAATTATCTGAATTGCTTAGTAAGAAAATATTTATATTTCATTTATCAGGTTTATATCAACGATGTAAGAGTAAACGCAAGAATATTGTCGGTTTCAGTAATTTACGACAATAAAAAAACAAAACAAAGAGAAGTATCAAATATCTAATAGGTCAAGATTTTTTTTTTCTTTTTAACTATTTGTTTTATTTTTAATTTATTTACTTTTTCTTTGATAAGACAATTTTCGTGATTATGAGGTCCATTAATGCGGCGTGCAGTGCTCAAAACTAAATAAGTAAAAAATATCAAATAAAACTAAGGCATTGTTTTCCCCCTTATGGTGAGAATAATGCGGCATTCGTAAAATAATATACAAGTGGAATTTATTATCCCTTATGGAACAAATTTCTGTATCATACTATAAATCATTTTTAGTGCTTTCTGCCCTATTTTTTGATAGCGAAGAAGAAATTTTAATTTAACGGTATCTTAATTTTTAATACCAGTAATTCCGAATTTTTATGACTTATTTAATCAAAGAATTCTACGCCTAGACAAAGCAAAGATTACTAATAAACTATTCACACTGGCGCAGCAAAGGGGGGGGGGGGGATTTCGGGTATAAAACCTTTAAAAACTGATAAGATACATAGAAAACCTCTTCTGTTATAGTAAAAATATGATGTGTAAAAACCAATGTAAAGAAAAGCACAACCCTCATATAATGATTACCTTTCTGTTTCAAGGTTTTATAATAGCAGCCTCTATTTTAACCCTTTAGTGTACAGCTTTGCATATATGCAAACAACACTGTTTTGGATGTAATAGATTTTTTTTATTCGCCTATACCTAATCCACACCAGAAAATTAAAATAGCAATATTTGCTTTAATTAAAAAACAGACATTCCGGATTTATATAAAGCGAAATTATCCATTGAAACTTTCTAGTGTAAAGTAAGGTTCTCTGAACTATGTAATTTCTAGAACGTATTCTATCGTGTGAATTAAAGGGTTAAAGGGTAAGTTTTATAAAATAAATAATTATAAAAAAAATAAGGTACTTGGAGACATACTTATTAAAATATTTACTAATTTGCATTATTTTAGCGTAAAATAACCACATGACAGCAGTTTTTACTTGTATTGCAGATGCGCAACAGAAGAAAAGATTTAGGTATTATATGAAAAATATATCCCTGATTTTTTTTTTCCTGTGTTATAAACCTTTCAGAGTATCATATATAATTTTTTCGAAACAAAATAAAAAATCGCGCATTTAAGGGTTAATACAAAATTAATGAAACGAAACGAATGATGAAGATTTACAGTTTGGAATTCCTAACGTTCAATTCATTTGAAATCTTTGCAAAACAAAATGCAATGCGGGTAATTTCTAAGTCATTATTCAAAAACTACTTCGTAGAAGGAACTGCATTTTTAAATTCGCATATTTGAAGCTTCTAGAAATTGATTTCTGTTTAAAAATTCGTAGATTACAATTCATATTTCTTGCAAAATGTAATTAAAAAATATATATATATTTTTTTTAATAAATTTTCGAACAAAATATGAAATGTAATCTAAAAATTTTTGAACAGAAATTGTAGTGCGCTGGTTGAAATTAAATAAACACAAACTCGTCAATAACTCACAACACTTAATAAATAACAAAGTGAACTGTATCACACGTTTAATTATAAACCCTCTTGGTTTCACACTCTTAGAATAGAATAAATTACATGTCAACAAAAAAGAACGTTGCCAATTTTTTGAAATTAAACTTACTCAAAAATGCTCGCACTGAGCCTTGGCAGACGATAAATAAATTCGAACATACACCCCCGGCCTTGAAATCTTCAAGGGGTACAAATAAAAGAGGTATATATGTCTTCCTGTTAATGAAAGGGCAGAGGACAGAGTTTATGAACCGCTCGTCTAAAATTTCCGGCAGCAGTTCTTACCATGGCGACTCTCACACGACCGTCATGGCCGGTAAACGTTTGGATAATTCTTCCCAACTTCCACAGAAGAGAAGGAAGAAGTTCGTTTTTAATTAGCGCTAAGTCACCAACATTTAAATTTGCTGTCGAACGCAACCACTTGGGACATTGCTGGAGTTGAGACAAATACTCACAACTCCATCGCTTCCAGAAGTGCTGAAATACTCTCTGAGTTAATTGCCAAAGGCGAAGTCTATTATGTGGAATTTCAGAAACGTCAAGTTCTGGAATAGCTGTCAAGGCAGCACCAGTCAAAAAATGACCTGGTGTCAGGACTTGTAGATCACTTAAATCGTTCGACAGAGGACATAAAGGTCTCGAGTTCAAACAGGCTTCAATTTGTGACAATAATGTAGAGAATTCTTCAGTTGTAAATAGTGAATTTCCCATTGTTCTACGTAGATGATATTTCACAGATTTTATGTTAGCTTCCCACAGCCCACCAAAATGTGGAGCAGAAGGGGGATTGGAGTTCCAGATGATACCTTCATTAGCCACATAATTCTGTAATGTTTGATCCTTACTAATGGAGGATACGGAATTTTATAACTCACGCAGTTCCCTACTTGCACCCTTGAAATTTCCTGCGCAATCACTGACCAACTCAGCTGGTTTACCTCTTTGGGCAACAAATCTTTTCAAAGCATCCAAAAATCTGGAAGCTGTCAAATCCGAAACCAATTCAAGATGAATAGCACGAGTTAAAAAAACAAATAATAATAGCAATATAACTCTTAAAAGACTTGATATTTCTACGATTTCTCTCCTTACACATAAATGTCCCGGCATAATCAATTCCAGTCTTTGAGAATGGACGACTTGGCCTAACACATATGGCAGGAAGATCCCCCATTATTTGGGTGCAAACAGATGGTGAAGCATGAAAACATTTTAAGCAACTCCTCATTATTTTTCTTACTGCATCTCGACCACTTAAAATCCAGAAATTGGTTCGAAGAACAGCTAAAAGAAGCTGTGGACCAGCATGTAAATAAGTTATATGATAATGTTTGATAATTAAAACAGTTATATGATGTGTCTTAGACAATAATATTGGGTGTTTCTGATCTTCTGAGACATTAGCATGTCTCAATCTTGCACCAACACGCAAAATACAATTATGACCCAGGAATGAGTTTAAAGACAAAAGTTTACTTGAAGATTTTAAAGATTTGTGATGACTTAAATCAAATATTTCATCACGGAAACACTCGTTTTGACCTATTTTCAGAATTTTCGTTGTGGAATTTGAAAGCTCTAAGACTGAGAGCAAACCATTTACTCGGTTTGATAACGACTTTCTTGCATTGTCTACAAATCTTAAGCACCACGCGACGATTCGTACTAGTCTATTCCAAGAAGAATATCTGAAAATCAGATGATCATCATTAAGTTTAGAAATATTTACAACACAATTCCTTTTTTCTTCTCTTAGGATAATTTCTTGTACATCCTTGCCTTCAAATGATTCATTAGACGGTTTATCCCATGGCTCTCTTAACCATTTAGGACCATGAAACCATAGCTCACAATTCACTAATTCCGATGGTAGCATACCTCTTGTTCCGCAGTCAGCTGGATTTTCAAGCCCGCGAACATGATTCCACGAAATATTAGGCAGTGTTTCTCGGATTTTAGAAACACGGTTTGCTACAAAAGTTTGCCATCTATGAGGCTCTGAAGAAAGCCATGCCAACGCAACCTTAGAATCAGTCTACGCAAATACTTCACACTCCTTGAGACTTAAGTGATCCAAAACAACTTTTAGCAAATTTGTCAAAAGAACAGCTGAACAAAGTTACAGCTTTGGGATTTACTGAGTCTTAATGGGTGCGACCTTAGTTTTAGATGTCAAAAGATTTACGGTGATTTTCTCATTCTGAGAAACTGAACGCATATATATTACTGCACAATATACTTTTTCATACGCATCACAAAAGGCGTGAATTTGAAGCTTTATCTTATCTGAAGCTAATACAAGTCGAGGAATTTTCAACTTAGAAATTATCTTTAAATCATTCCGAAAAGATGTCCACCGTTTACTATGTTCTTCACTAATTGGCTCGTCCCAGGTAAGTGAAAACTTCCATAAGTTTTGCAGCAGTACCTTCATGAAAGCAACACAGGGGGAAAGCAAACCTAGCGGATCAAACACCTTTGCAACTTCTGACAAAATATCTGTTTTAGAATATCTGTCCTTTTTCTCATGGTCTAAAGCAGTGAAACAAAAGAAATCAACCATTAAATTCCATTGAATTCCTAAAATTTTTATCCCGCCATCATTAGTCAAGAGCAATGACTCTGTACTTTCCTTACATTCTTCAGAAATATTCCTCAGTACTCCAGGTACATTTGAAATCCATTTTCGTAAATTAAAGCCACCTCGTTTCATTAATAATGTCAATTGACAAATTAGTTCCACAACTTCTTCCTCATTCTGGCCGCCAGACATAAAATCATCTACATAAAAATCTTTCAACACGGCTGCAGATGCCAAAGGAAAATCATTTTTCTCATCTAAGGCAAGCTGATGAAGAGGTCTAGTAGACAGAAACGAGGCAGATGCCGTACCATAAGTGACTGTTGTTAAAAGCCTGCGGTCCAAAGAACGAAATCGCTGTATGGCTAGTTCTTTAGTATCACCTAATTACGATGGAGAATCTTTAAATGGAAGTTTCACAACAAATCTTCCAGAACTATTTCGAAAATAATAGCTCTTAAAATGATCTTCACATTCTTGTTCTTCCTTAGAAATTCGAACTAGCTCAGGAATGGAATCTAAAGATCAAAACTTTTGAACTAAATCATCTAGTTGAAATTGAATATTATTAACAGAAAAAATAATTTGACTTGTATCAAAAGAGGTAGTTCCCGTAATTATCCAACCAAGTTTAGAATATACGGCGAAGGGTAGAGTTTCTTCTCTTTTTATAACTTCCCCTTTAAGCAATGTAAAGAAAACTTTAACACCTAATATCTACTGGTCTTGATTCAAAGAATATTGGGTCTGCTAGAACTAAATCATTAAAATTATTTACAATATTTGAAGGAATAGAACTATACGGCACATTTGATTGTGATTCTTTTTATCACAAATGCTCTAGTGGCAAATCTCACTTCAGAATTAAAATAAGGAGTAAAATTTAAATTTACCTCTTCATTAGATTCAGCATTATAAGAACCTAAACATGTAATCTGTACCTTAGTAGACTGCCTTGGCAAACATAATTTGCGCATACAATTTTCACTTATCAAAGAGGCTTCACTGCCACTATCCAGCAAAGCGCGGCAGTTTACAAGATTACCAAGTGAGTCACGAACCTTAATCATTGCTGTACAAAGTAGAGTTTGCTTATTTTGCAATGAATGTAATCCCGACACAGAGTTGTTTGGAAATTCAAAGATTCTAGTACATGAAGTTTGATTTAATGACTCAGTTGGTCTCGGCTGAAATTCTGGTGCGTTCGGAGAAAGAGGGCCAGTCGGCGTTTCATTTACACTATCTGAATAAGATTTCGGGTCTCTCGGAAGATGTAAAATTGTATGGTGAGGCTTATGACACACTTTACATTTACTTAAACTCTTACAGATTTTTGCATGGTGTTTATCTAAAAGACAATTGTAACACAAGTTGTTTCTTCTAATCAATTCTATTCTTTTATGTACACTTAACTGCAAGAACTTAGGACATTTATACAACGGATGTGATTCCTTGCATACACAACAACAATTATTAGAAGACAACAATGTCGTTACTTTACCTTTCTTTATTTCCTTTACTGCGGATTTGCTGTTTTGAAAGGTTCTAGCGTGATCCATCAAGAAAGATAATAAATTATCAAGAGTTCCCACCTCCTCCTTTTTTAATGTTCTTCCCCACCAATATCTCGTATTTTTATCTAATTTATCAGTAATTACATAAACAATCATTACTTCCGAAAATCCAGTAACGTCTTGTTTAAGCACACTTAAGGAACGCACACATTCGTTTATAACATCTACACTCTCTAAAATAGACTGTGCATTATCCGAAATACAAGGCATTCCAATTAACCTCTTAATTAATGTATTAATTAACTCACGCTTATTTGAATATCGCTCCTTTAATAATTCTAAAGCTGTCTTATAGTTTGAATCAGATATTGGAAGACTCTGAATAATTTTAAGTGCACTGTTTTTACATGCCGATTTCAAATACTGCAATTTTTGACAGTCTGATAAACTCTCACTATTATCCACACTAGCTTTAAATAAATCATAAAATGATATCCATTCTTCTAAATTACCAGTAAACGTAGAAAGTGTCAATTTTGGGAGCTTTACTTCTGGTATTTGAGATTTAGAAAGACTATTATTTTGATTCGATTCATTTAAAGTAAATTTTGAGTTTTTCCGGTTAACACTTAACCAAAGATTGTCAAGTTTATCCTGTACGGATTGTTGCTCATCAACAAAATTATCTACATCTTCTTCTTTACATTGTGAAAAAATTGCATTAAAAATTTCATGTAATTCCTCATTTAATTTTTCGATTTTATTTTCGAATAAAGCAAGCTGACTAGAATCAGCATCATCTATCGAACTAATAATATTATTTTCTAGTTTAGTGACAGTAGCTTTTAAAACTCGTTTTCTAACTAAAATGTCTTTAAATTCAGTCATAATGAGATAATATTAACAAAAAAGACTCACCAAATAGTATAGATGTTTGAATGTCGCAGCTTCTTTATTTATTTTCACATCGCAACTTCGGAACGATAACATGATTACTCTTGAAAACGAAACTCATCTTAAGTTCGTTCTATCACTCAATTAACAAAAAGAAAAAATATCAAATCTCCGGTAGACGTAACCAAAAATTATGCAGCGCGCTGGTTGAAATTAAATAAACACAAACTCGTCAATAACTCACAACACTTAATAAATAACAAAGTGAACTGTATCACACGTTTAATTATAAACCCTCTTGGTTCCACACTCTTAGACTAGAATAAATTACATGTCAACAAAAAAGAACGTTGCCCTTTTTTAGAAATTAAACTTACACAAAAATGCTCGCACTGAGCCTTGGCAGACGATAAATAAATTTTGAGCAGAAATCAATTTCCAAAAGGTTCAAATACGCAAATTTAAAATTACAGTTCATGCAGCAATGTAGTTCTTCAGTTTTGCTTTAAAAACTACCCAAATTGCAATCTTTTTTGCGACGATTACAAACGAGTTTAACATTAAAAGTTGCAAATTTTATACCTTCCATAACACTAGAAAGCCCGCGAGCAGTCATTTTGACTGCTACCAAATGAATATATCTCGGTTCGAACCAGAAATTTTTTTTAATAAATCTAGTTTAAAAGAAACAGGGGAAAAAAAAACTAGTTAAATGTATAAGTTAATAACTTTAAATAAAAATTCTGGTGTGAAATATTTTTCTAAAATTTGAGTAAAATTCTCGGTCTTTCTAATGTTAATCCTAAACTAATTCGATCCCGTATAGGTACAATTTACTGAAAACGCTAAATATGATCTCAAGAAAAGATGTTCGCATTTCAAATCTCAGAGTTTAGTACAGTTTAAATATAAGGAGCTATATAAAGATCTCGAAACCGCGACAGTCGTTCAACGTATTAATACTAGAACCGCCATAGCAGTCATTTTGACCGGTACCAAATAAAAATATTTTGATTTTCACCAGAAATTTCTTTCTAAAATAAGTTTAAAATGTGCCATGTAGAAATAAGTTAAATAAATATGCTAAATAGTTTTAAATAAAAATTCAGATACAAAATATTTTTATAACACTGCAGTAAAATTTCCGGCGGTTTGAGTTCCGGTTTGGAGTCCGGCGGTTTCTAGTGTTCAACTTATTGAATTTAGCTTTTATTTTTTTCTCGATGCGATCTTCCTTGATCGGGTCTGCTACCGTTTCAGTTAGTAACTGAAGGAAGGGACCTTCGATTCCTGCCGCGTTGCCTCTTCCGCGAAGTAGCAGGGGTCGGCACCGCAAACCACCCACGAGAGCTGTAATGATCTCGAAACTGCCACGGTCGCCGACGCATTAATGGACCCAGCGCGCCCGGTCTCCGGTCTTAACCCCTTGAAGAGCGGTGATGCATTTATGCACAACTTAATTTTAATCCTTAAATGGCACATTGGCACCAGATTTTTGGAATACATTTTTTACTTTTATTCCACGTAGGGAAAAAAAACTTTTAATTATTTTCAAATATATTTTTTTTCTAATTACTTGTGTAATTCATTCGTTTCAGCCTTTTAGAAATAGACGTATTTTGCAGGGTTAAACTTATCGAATTAAACTTTTTTATCTTTCCGATGCAATCTTCCGGGATCGTGTCTGCTACCTTTCCGGTCAGTAACTGAAGGAAGGGACCTCCAATTGCCCGTTCCGCAAAGTAGCGGCAGTCGGAGACCCTATAAACATAATTTTAACATAAATTTTAAAAAAAGACATAATTTTTGTCGAATGCTATTTCCATATTTTTTCCAGGAAAAAATAGAGATTAAAATGCATGGGGCTGCTCTGTCTCTCTCTCACTCTCTCTTTTTTATTCCGGTTAAACATTTTGTAATCACGTTCATTCCCTAAGGAAAGTTCAATAAATTTTCACTTGAAACATATGTGACATGCGTTTAATTTCAATGATTAAATATCTAAAAGCGCTGAATGAATATGTTATAATACAATTTTAAGAAAATATATATACTATATGGTGCTATTGAGTTCTACAAAATTTATGTGAAGTCTACGTGGGAATACAAATATTTTAAAAAAAACGTGGTCGCAATTAAGCAATCTGAATTTTAAAAAAAAAACCTGCTCAACTGGCAACAATGTTTTTATAGTAATTTCACGGTACGCAGATCTAGTCTAAGCAGAAATTTAACGGTTAATAATTTGCAAAAAAAAAAAAAAAAAAAAAAAAGAATAAATAAATAATTAAATGGTATTTTTTAAAGATAATAAAACTATTTCATATTCATGGTTTTCTAATTTTTCACAAGAGCACATTAAAAAAAGACGTTTCAAACATTTCATATAAAAAAAAATAAGAAGAATATTTTCTTTTATAAAGAGATAGACTGGATTTTACGGCTCGTTTATCTAGTAATCAATATAACGAATACATTTAAGTAAAAAATAATAATCTTTTTTAAAAAAAAAATCCATTATTTAATTTGTTTGCTTTGTTACGTTCGTTCATTAACAAATAAGCTTCGTAATTATCGTATTTTTTGGTCTATAAGTCAACCCCAATAGTTAACTCTTTCGGGGAAAAAAGTACTTTTGTTGCTAAAATGCAGAAATAATTGATTTACACCAGGACTCACGAATAAATTTATTTTAAAATAATAATTAAAAAAAAAACCTTTATTCCCCAAATACTTTATAAAATCAAAAAATCATTCCAGAATTCTGTGACATTTGTAGCATTTGGGCATTAAAATTAAGCGGTATATATAATATCCCACCACCCTTCAAGTAGTCAACACATTGAAGATCGGTGGCACGTATGCATCCCATAAGAGATCGTATCGTCAGTATTTTTTTAGTACCAGATATTTTAATTGTATATTTTGCATTATATTCTTGGAATTTTTTTTTGAGGGAGGGGGTGGGGGATAAGGTAATAAAAATTATACAGAGTTACTTATATGAAAATTTCAAGTGTCGTTAAATGACCCCCGTCCTGGAGGAGTTAATTCTTAATCATGCAAATCTGAAATGATTGCAACTGCCACTAGAATATACCAACGAATCGATTAAAAAAATTGGTAACGTGCATTATAAATTTTTTTTTCAAAGGTTCTGGTACAATTCCGTCAGATTTAAATTAAAACAATATGGGAAGTATATTCCTACATATTCTCCATATATTCCAACATATACCGAGGCTGCGACTCGGTATATCATCGGTACCATCTTGGTATATCGTCGGTACCATATCAAACTATCCTATATGAAAACAGTGTTGCCAGTGGGCTACTTTTTTAAAATTCAGATTTCTTGATTGGCACCACTTTTCTGAAACTGTAAAATTCCTCTTGCTTTCGCTTTAATTAATATGTCATTAAATAAGGCGAATTTTACTATTTCAAAAAAGTGGTGCCAATTAAGAAATCTGAATTTAAAAAATGTAGCCCACTGGCAACACTGTTTTCATACTGGATAGTATGACATGGTACCAACGATATGTTGGCGACACTGGTCTTATTTGCACCATTCGCCTTGCCGAGCATAAATGTGTCTATAAATCCGGAAACCTACAATCTAAACTTGCACAACAAACCTTTTTTGAATACCGACTACAGGGTCGCCAATTTGGCCTGCATTTATATTCAGAAATTTAGTGTTCATACCAGAAATAAAGTATAGCATTTTGTGCCTTATTTAATAAGAGACATTTAGCGATCACATAAAGTAAAAATTCTTCTTCCAAAATTTCCGGTTCGAAATTGAAATTTGGATTAAATATAGAGGCCAAACTGGCAACACTGACCGACTATAGCCCTGATATCGCAGGTATCACAGTTATCAAATCCAGCTGTAATAACGTTAAAAAAAAAAGAGTTTTTATTGAGGGTTGGTTCACTCATAAGCAGATTTCGCTGATTAATGAATCCCTGCGCAGTTCCACCAATGGAGTTATGAATAAAGTGGAGGAGAGATCGTCGATATCATGTGAAAGTATCCAATATGAAAACAGTATTGCCAGTGGGCTACTTTTTTTAAATTCAGATTTCTTGAAGGGAAACACTTTTCTAAAATGGTAAAATCCCCCTGGTTTTCGCCTTAAATAATATGTTATTAAATAAAATGAATTTTACTATTTCATAAAAATGGTGTCAATCAAGAAATCTGAATTAAATACCCCACGCCCCCCCTGGCAACACTGTTATCATATTGGATAGTTTGAAATGTACCGACGACATATAGCATATTGTCTACCACACCAGGGTGAACTTCCACCCGTAAACTTGAGCAGAAAATTTCGTCTTATTTAAGCGCCTTATTCATGGAAAATTTCTCTCAGATATACGGTAAAAAATTCTATTTTTTTCTTCCTGATATCAGTAAGTAAGTAAGTAAGCACCCACCCTGGGAACCCGCTTTTGGCTTATGGTTAGGCGTAACCCCCAAGCCCATGGCAGGGAAAAGTTTTACTACCTGCGGAACTCCTTGAATGATTTTTTTTTTTTTTTACAGTTTAGGAGAAATAACAATGTTAGATATATGACAATTATTGACAGTGTTTGCAATAAATATTTACAGATGACCCCTATAATTACATTTGAGAGAAATATTCATTATTATAACATATAAATATGCATAGTTTTTAGAATTTGATATTAAACTTTTTTTTTAACACAATTACCAACATATTTGCAACACTTTTATGTTATTTTCAGGATTCACAATACTAACATCAATTTAAACCATGTACAAATGTGATATTTGCAACACTTAAAGCTATTTTCAAGATATATGCAAAATTATTTTTAACTCTATACTAAAAATAAGTATTAAGGTACAAGATGCGAACAATAATTAATATTATGCACTATTATGAAAGTATAAGTAATTGTAGATAATAATTACCTACAAATTTACAATACAATGATACTATGTTTGAGATATTATGTAAGATACATGATGCAAAAATTATTTTTTAATCTACACTAACAATTTAGTATTAAGGTACAATATGCGAACAATAATTAATATTATGCAATATTACAAATTCTTTTGAGTTATTTAATATTTGACAATATGACCATATGGTCCTACTGAACACATCTTCTATTTGCCAAGTGTGATTGATAAACCGGACACGCAGTGGAATCCGCTGAATGTTTCCTATAATTAGGTAAGTGGAAACAATTTGTGCATCTATATTCATAGATGCCAACATCTCTTAATTATTCCGGAGTCTGATCCAAGATGAACACGTTTTCAACCGGAAATTTTATTTAACAAAAAATTTCAAAATGAAACCGAAATGTACCTCATAGAAATACGACATGTTTTCTTATATATTTTTTCCGGTTTGAACATGCAAATTTTCGATCAGACTCCGGAATAATTAAGAGATGTTGGCATCTATATATATTGCGAGGGAACTATAATCTTTTTCACTGACACTGACAGGAGTTTGTTAAGGTTGTCACACTATGGCAGAAACACAGAGCTTGACTACCGCCGAAGTACATTCCCACCAGTAACAATGAATATCTGTTTTTCAGCTATTTATGACTGAAAGTTTGCATTATCAAGGCCTTAAAATAGGGAGAAAACCTCTATTTAAATTTACTGGTGGAAGTTTGCCCCGTCGGTAATCAACCCCTGGGAAAGCAGTTACAGTTGAAGCTTCCCTATTTTAAGAATATGTCAGTTCCTCTTTATTAATAGTTCCATGGTTCCACCTGAATATGCATTGCTTTGACAATTGGTTCTATATACATTGTGAAAAGGAAAGTCCCCTTTAACCTAAAAATACTTGCGAACGGAGAGAGCTACAGCTATGCAAGTGAGGTAACAGTCTAGTAAAGCGACTACGCCCGACCTAATGCAAACGACAGCAGCGCCCCTAGTGGCGAAATTTGGAAGATAGACATCGCAAATCGAAAACAAAAACACAGAGAGCAAAATTTCCAATTAGAAAGTTTTAGAGCATCAATTCATTAGTACGAAACGACATTTGGTTCACAAGGATAAAATAAATCGTCACCTGTATACCCAAAAATGTCCGAAATCCATGAGCGATGAATTTACTTTGCATATTCACATTTCGGAAAAACAGCAGTGCGCAATTGCAAATCGTGACGTTGTACTGTATACTGTAATGCCTGTAAAAATTTAATTTCCAGTGTATTTAAAATTTTAGTTTAATCCTTTCAAGGCAGAAGAATTCTGTTCGCAAAATAGTGAAATAATTGACTGACACCAGGATATTCAAACGAATTTCTTAAAAATAAAGACCCGCTAATTTGCACTTTCGTTACAAAAGCAAATTTTTATTAAAATATTATTGATGTCTGTTGTCAGTTTTGGACATAAAATTAGATGGCTAGACCGTCTACTCACCGCCCTTGAAAAGGTTAACCCCAAAGCGATATAAGTAAGCGTCCTATCTTAAATGGGAGAAGTAACCGCAAGATTAAAAGCGAGGTCACATCAATCAAGGTCATGCGCCACGTAGCGGATGGAGTGTGAACTACAGGTAGATACCTAAATTGTTTTCTTACTCACACCACTAAAATTGTAAAGCTTTTTTCAGCTTGATTAATAACTGAAGTGTCCATGATAAGGCGTAGCAATCGTCGTGATGTCAAGTGTATCTCAATGCTCTTCTCGCTACGCCATTATTTTGCAATAAATGTGGCAAACAAAACAGATACCCATGAGTGACCGAAGATTTAGAAAACACGCGCCACACTAAAAGCCCGCGTATGTGAATTTTCACTCCGTCCACAAGATGGCGCAACTGTGTTAATTTACGCCCGATTCCAGCATTAAGTTTGCACACTTACTTATATCGCTTTGGTTAACCCTCTCGCTGAGCAACCCGATATTTCCTCGGGGATGCACTTTTTCGTCTAATTAACCCTCTTTGATTATTCCCGCCAGTTATTTTTTTTATTGTAAATTTTGCCTTATTTAATCGAATCATTTTCCCATTTAAATTATATGAAATTTTTGTTTTGAAAACTGGTGACAAAAAAATAAAAATTCTTAAAAGACGATCGTCGCGAAGTTTTTTTGATAAAACAATTACGTAGCGAGAGTGTTAAATCATGTCGTCATGATATTTGATTTTAACTGTTATTAACCCTCCAGCCACGGGCGACTTTTTCAGTGGGTTACTTTTTATAAATTACGATTGTTTGATTCCCACCACTTTCTTGAAATAGAAACAGTCACTTTATTTAATTACAGGTTAAATAATGCGAGAATAAGAAGAATTATACGTTTTTAAAAAGTGGTGGGAATCAAGCAATCTGAATTTTAAAAGAGTACCCCATTGGAACGCGAAAATAGTGTTTCCCACGGCTGGAGGATTAATTATTGACTGTAACCGTGATGTAAACGTTAGTTGTCTGGTCAATTGTATGCTACAGCACTGATGAGGGGCTAAAACTTAACCGGAAACGTCTGCATTTTTAATTGTATATTTATGTATTTAACTTGTTTGTTTGATTAATTGTAATATTTTAATTTTATATATTCTCACCGCCATGTTGTAAGGGTTAAAGCCATTTAAGCTCTGGTGAGTAAATTTCTTCCCAATTAATTGCAATCCCCAAATGTCACAATTGCGCCAGTATTTTTTATTATTATTGTTTGGTATATTGTGTACACGAAGAAATGCATTTACTTATTTTCACATAAATTATATCGTAAATTCCTGCACCACTGTGACATTTGCGGATTAAAATTAATTTTGAAGAAATTCACCCACCGAAGCTTAAAGGGTTAAATCAAAATGCTTTGTCTTACGTTAGACAACGTTTTGTAAAACATCTCAAAATTCGTGAAAAACTTTTGCGAATATAGCAGTTGAAGGAAACCTTACGGTACTGAAATAGAAGCGCTATTTATCACTCTTTAATTTTGGTGTCGAATTATGCACCGGAAAATACTGTATATTCACATTTCTGCCAACTTCTAGGCTGTTTTACTACCACTATTTTTTAACAGAAAAGTTTAAGGCTACACAGTACCTTAAAGCTACACAGTACCCTTTTTCAAAAAAACATTTTGGAGACAGTTACATTAAAAATAATTAATAACTCTGTTTGGGATTATAAAATTAAACTGATTCTGGTTACAAAAAAAAAAAAAAATCATTTTAACAATCACCGTTTTTTTTTATTTAAAAATTTTTGAAAATTTTGAAGTTTTTTAAACTTTTATAACATTTTTAATTTTTAATATTTTTTAGTTATTTTAAGTGACTTATATTCATTGGATTATTGGGAACAAAAGTTAGTATGGAATTAAAGATGTAACTTTTATTTAAAGTTTTATTTATTTTTGTAGCGCGAAACCTGGAAAAAAAAAAAAAAAAATATTGATATATTAACTTTGACATTTAAAAAAAAAAATAACTATAACCCTCAGACCTAAATCCATACTAATTATTGTAGTACATATACATGTAAGTGTCTGCAAAAAATTTCAAGACTCTATCTGCAACAGAAAAAAAGCCTTAGGGTAGCAAACACTAACATCAACAAAAATAAAAGTCTGAGAAAATGCATTTAAAGTTTGTAAAGGAACACTCAGAACATTCTGAGAACACTCAGAAAATTTCAAATATCTTTAAAACTATTTGGATTTCAGATCTACAATTTGGAGTCATGGTTCACAACCATATGGACCACTGAAAAATTCAATAAAAATATATTTGTTACTTTTGTCATTTTTAGGGTACATTTTTAGGGCTTTAAATAATCATCGAAAACTTAGGATTAAAAATGGCAAATTTTTCTGTTCATAAAAAGTTGGTAGAAAAAAGCATAAAAGTTGGCAACTATACATTCATAGAGAGCTTCATTACAGTCATTTTTATTGTGAGCATAGAACTGTGTGCTGTTAAAATTAGCAAAAGATTTTAATGGGTAATTCCTCATCAAGAAACAAAACATACATCTCTGGAAAGAAACAACGTTTTCCTTAGAAAAATGCATATTTAATGAATGTAGGAAATTATTTTTAGCAATTACAGGCTTAACAAAAGAAATAAGACCGTGGTGCTTTATTTTAATTAGTTACGTTTCATTTCCACTAGAACGAGAAATTTTGTATTTTATTAAATCTACCTAAGCTGGTAGTCATTGGGGTAAAAGTTTTACATTTTTTTTACACAATGTTATTAGAATTAGAATAAGCGTTATGAATAGATTATAAAAAAACCCTTCATGAATAGTGACTATATATGTGTTTTAAATAAGTAAATCGAAAAATAAATTTCTAACCATAGAATTCATGTTCAACAAGCGGAAAAAGAATGTACGTTTCTGTCTCTCATGTTTACATCTGGACGTGATTATGGATTACAAAACTGCCAGATTTTGGGATTAAACAAGATTTTTACTATAACGGATACTCAATAAATTAATTTTCTTCTAATTAAATCAAGCACCCATTGTTTTAAAATTGAAGAGCCCTTTTAATTCCTTTTTGTAACAAGTGCCTCATAAGCATTTATAAGGGTTTCTTATGCCTTTTTAAAATTAAATATTATCCCCATTATATTGAGCCTTTGTGCAGTGCATTATCACTCAAACGTGTAGAATGCTATAGATTGTTGGGGGAAAGGCCATCGAAGGGTGCTAGAAAAATAAACAATCCTTGATTAATTATATTCTTTCTCAAACGTGTAGAATGTTATAGATTGTTGGGGTAAAGGCCATCGAAGGGTGCTAGAAAAATAAACAATCCTTGATTAATTATATTCTTTCTAAAACAATAAAAACGCAAGTTAACATACATACGAATATTTTGACATACATGCGAATATTTTCCAGATAAAGTTATCAAATATATTAACCTTTAAGTGGACAGTAAATAAAAACTTGTGTGGAAAACTAAATCCCCAAAAATCAACTTTTAAACACACAAAAATAAACTAAGCGATGCTAATAAAACCAGACGTATACGTTTCGTGAGTACCAGGACTCACATCATCAGTGTATAAAATCAATGTATAAAATCCACATCCCCCAACTACATGCATGATTTTATACATTGATTTTAATACGTTCACTGCCGCTAAAAGTAAGAATTTTCAAATTTCTTCTTGAAAGTCGTTTGCCACCACAAATTCTGAAAGATAAATTTCGCTTTACTAATACAGCGAAATTTCTGCCAATAAATAAAGCAATTGTTTTTTAATAATGGTGAGAAAGTAATAAATTAAAGCCACGAATATTAAAGGTACGAGTATACTCGTACTCCAGGGCTGCCGCAAGCGACTATTTTTTAATTCTAACTTGCACCACTTTCTCTGAAGAGAAATCCTTAACAGACACTTTGACAACATTTTCAAGAGAAATGTACTTCAAAATTTATATGAGAAAAATACTGGTGCGAACAGAATATAAAAATAGTCGCATGTGGTAACCCTGTGGTACTCACGAAACGTATACGTCTGGTTTTATTCTCACTGCTTAATTTATTTATTGTGTGTTTAAACGCTGATATTTGGTGATTTACTGTCATTAAATAAGGTGAACATTTCTTTTTCAAAAAAGTGGTGCCAATAATCAATTTGAATTTTTAAACTGTAATTTAATGCGACCGTTAAGGGGTTAAAGAGTTAAGTGAAGAAACGTTGCCTTATGTTTGAATACCAGTAGTTTTCAAAAAAAAAAATCGCATATTTAAATCCCAGAATTCGCGATAAACTTTTGCGAATATACTCGTATAAGATGAAGTATACTATATGATAATATTGGTACTTAAATATAAGAACTATTTATTGCTCTTGAATTTTGGTTAAATTATACACCGGAAAACAGTGTATATTTATATAGCTACCAAATTTTACGCTTTTTCCTACCAGAAAAGTTTGGATAAGCTGCAAATTTTCTTCTGAACATCTCGCGCTTTCTTACGACACGGGTGTTCCGTTGTTTTTACGCTGTTACAACGGCGGTGTATTTTTTAATACGAATAAAATAGACAAATTATATTAGCAATTACCATATTAATAGAGAAAATAATTATTATATTATAATTTAATGGTATTTTCAAGCAGAAATAAATATCCAGAAGCATACGTTTAAGCCGTTAAAGGGCGTCAGTACATTTTTATGCCATTTAATTTTAATTTTAATACCCAAATTCCACAATGACGGTAGTATTTTATAATCAATTTTGCGTTTATAATGTATATGAAGAAAATCTTTTACTTATTTTCAGATAAATTTCTTTGTAATATCTGGTGACATTCAATCATTTCAACAAAAGTACTTCTAACTTAGCAACAATTTACAACTTAGCAACAAAAGTACTTTGCACCTGAAAGGGTTAAACAACGCAAGTACCAAGAATTAGTGATGAACAATACGATTATTTAAAAAAATATATATACTAAATTAAACAGAACCCTGTGGCGCTACAATGCATTAAGGATCTTGGCCTACAGTGACCAACACTGCTTGAGGTTGTGCTCTCAAAGCTGGTAGACGGGAGGTGCTGTGTTCGAACCTAATCCCGCCCGTTGTCCTAACCGTTCGGAGTTTCCCGTGTTTTATTTCCGGAGTTTTCTTCTAATCTTGGGTAACTTGTAAATACGAGTTAGTTTCGCTTAGAAAGACCTCACGGAGGGCACACACCCTCGGGCCTATATCTCTCATGTGGATAATCGGCCGTCATAAATAACACCAACATTTTTTTACATTTTCTACAACGCGAGATAACCCACCATTGGCATAGGCTTCCAGATCCCGCGTTGCAAGTTTATTCAAAAAAAAAAAAAAAAAAAAATACAATATTTAACAATAGTTTTAACAATAAGAAATAAAGGTAATAGTACAAATAATAATAATAGTAATTATAAATATAATAATAAAAGTAATAATAGAACAGATGAGCTGAGCGCTTTACAGACGAAAATGTGTATTATTTTCAACACGAATATGATTGATTAATTACAAATAGCAGCAGATGAATAAGATGTTCCTAAGCTCTACATATTCTCAGGTGCATTAGTTTAATAGTTATTATCATGAGTTCAAGTGTTTTGTTGTGAGATAACTTTAAGGTTATGGATAACCTGAGTGTATGGCTGTTCTATGTACAAGAGTTTTCTAAATTTTATATTCTCGATTTAGTTAGGCACTGTTTGGCCTGAAGTTCATGTTTCCGTTCATTAGTGCTAATCTTGTTCATCTATTGGCATTTGTGGGTTTTGAAAAATTTGTTGATTGTTTTCTAGTAACCGCACACAATCTATTATTTTAGTATATAGCATTGGTGTTTTCAGCACAAATTTGAACCAATGGTGATGTTCTATTGTGGCTGATTTACGGATATGGAGGGTTGATGTTAATGGACAGCTGAGCACATAGTGAAGAGAGTTACCAATTTCACCACAGGTACACAGTGGCGACGGAGCTTTATTTATTTTGAATAGGTAGGACGGGAAGGGTCCATGATTAGTTGAGAAGATATACAGGTTTCTATGTACTAACATGAAGTCTGTTGATACTTTTGGACATAATTTGTAAGTAAATCTGCCAGTGGTACCATAATCCCACTGTTGCTGCCATTTGTCTATGGCTTCTTTTTTCAATTTCTTTTTAAGGTGTGAAGCTGGGTATGGATGAAATATTTCTCGTACTTTAATATTTGTTATTGCATCTTTGGCTAGTTGATCTGCATGTTCATTTCCTTTAACACCTGTGTGTCCCCGAACCCATTGAAATTTAATTGATTTAGATGTTTTCTGTAAGGCTATTATAATTTTTGATGTGACAAAATCTGTACTAAAAACGTTCTCCAATAATGCAAGACTTGACTGGTTATCTGTGTAAATGACGAAGTTCCCGTCCCCTGAGGAGTCTGCCCATAATATTGCATCTAATATGGCGAGTTGTTCAGCTTTAAAGATTGAATTTGATATTTGTAACTTTATTTGATGAGTATGGATGCATTTCCCTTCTTTATAAACACAGAAAGCATACGCTGTGCCAGCATCTGATTTTGAGCCGTCAGTGTATATATTTATTGTTGAAGTGGATGGAACTCCTTCTTGTAGTAAAAGATAATCTTGATGTGGGGAAGGTATGGATGAGGATATTTTCGGTTGATAGAAGACTGGAAAGTTGTCCTCTATTGGAATCCCCAGACGTAGGACCTGTCCTGAAATTGCTAATGTATTTAATTGGATCGCCAATGGTTGAATGCCGCACAATACATTCAAAGCTGCCGTTGATGATTTTCTATAAGCTCTCGACAGAAGCAAAAGGCATTGTGTCTGAATTGCCGATAGTAGCCTGTAGCCATGTGAGACTGGTAGGTGTGGAAACCAACATGAAGCGGCATAGGATATTTTTTTTTTCTAATATTTGTAAGTACCAGATTTTTAAAATTTGCTTCGAAAGGCCTCCATATGCAGCGGCGAATTTTAGAAGATTTTGTGATATTTGATTAATTTCTATACGTTTTTTATTCAGGTGCGGAAGAAAAGACAGTGTTTTATCCAATGTTAAGCCCAAGTAGTCTATTGTATTTTCAGATTTAAGGGAGTGCCCCTCCAATTTATATATTGGTCCTCTCTTCAGGAAACGTGGTCTTCGAAGATTTAACACTACACATTTGTCATATGAGAACTTCATATCCGTTTGTTCCGCCCAATCACTTATTATTTGTAGTACATCTCTTCCCATCTGCTCCAACTGTCTTCTTGTTTGGCCAAAAATAATTAGAAGAAGATCATCGGCATATGCTATTATCTTAAAGCCATGTTTCTTTAATATTCTCAGTAATTTATTCAGGAATATTCTCCAAAAAAAAGGTCCAAAACAGGACCCCTGTGGGCAACCTCTTCTAAACCAGTGGATCTTTTTTGACAGCCAATTCGGCATTGCTCCTCTTGTTGAAAGAAATGATGCTGCTATGTTTATTAATGCTTGTTTTAGTTTTAGGAATTTTAATTCTTCTAAGGTCTCTGGCCAGGGTAGTCGGTCAAATGCATTCTTGAAATCTAGGGATATTAGGGAAATATAATTATTTTTCTCTTTGAGCAGATTTATAAATGAGAAAAGTTCGGCTATCGCTGACTCCGTCGAACGACCTTCTTGGAAGCCATGTTGTGATTTTTGTAGTTCTTTTTGGTTGCATAAGTTAAAATTTATCCTTTTTAATAATAGTTTTTCATATATTTTACCGAAGATTGGCAGTAAGGAGATTGGCCGATACGAAGATGCGATGTTTGGTTTTTTAGAGGGCTTTATGAAATAAACCAATTCTCCAATCTTCCATGTTTTGGGGAAGTAATTTAAATATAGCAGAACATTGTACATTTCTAGTAAGAGAAACTTATGATGCTTGAATAATTGTCGTACTATGTTATGATCAATTTCATAGGGCCCCGGGGCTTTGTTACTGTTGAATGAGTAGATGACATTTTTGAGTTCTTTTAAAGTAAAATTTTCAATTGCCTCTGCCTTCTGCTGGTTAAATATCGAGTCCGCTGGCATTTCTGATTGGCCAAATATTTCTGTGGTTAGAGTTTCGTAGAATCCTTCTGCTGTTTCCGTTTCTTCCTCTTGTTCTTCTAATGAATACAGTTCTCGATTATGATAATTTTTAAAAGCTACTTTTTTTATTTTTCCATAAGGGTTTTTGGATTGTGTACAAAATCTTGTCCATGCCTGTTTTTTCGCGTTCAAAATTGCTTTTTTATACATGGCTCTTTGTGATTTAAATTTAATTATATCTTGTACTGTAGCTGTCGGGAGCTTTGTTTTTCTTCTTAGTGCCCTAACTAAATTACGTTTTGTGCGTAGCTCATCGTTCCACCATGTTATCTTCGGTTGGTGAGTGCTTTTTCTTTTCTTGAGTGTCTGATCACATGTTCTTTTAAGTAGTTGGTAAAATTCTTCATATTTTTCTTCAAATTCTTCAGTGGTTTTTATATTTTTGAAGTTGAAATTTTGCTGGTTTAATTCTTTTTTGATTTTATCGTTGAATTTTTTAAATGATGTTTGTTTTGTTCGATATCTTCTGTTTGGTAACTGCGGGATTTCAATATTAAAGCTCGATGTGATCAGTCTATGATCTCCAAAGTCCATATCTGGGTGTACCATCCAGTTGTCCAGTAAAGGGAACAGTGACATTGATGATAGTGTAACATCGGGCCAGCCTTTTCTTAAAGTTGTATTGTCCTTTTTATTAATTAATTCATACGTTGGTAAACTATGGGGATCGTTTAGTAACAAGAGTCTTTTCGTTGCCATATGCGATATTAATTTTTGCCCTTTGTCATCATCTTTTTTGTAACCCCACAAGGCACTGTGTGCGTTTAGGTCTCCAGCCAATAAGAAAAAACTGCTGGAGCCTTTTACTTCTAGCCAATCATTAAGATCATTTTGTAAATCTGTTGACGGGGGTGAATATTGTGATCCTATTGTTAATAAATTATTTATTAATTGAATGTTGATGAAGACTGAATGGTTGTTTTTCTTAATTTGAATATGGTTAATTGAAGGGTTTAGTATTATAATGCAGCAACTTTTTGCTACTGAGAAGTAATACGGTGTTGAAAGTGCTAGTCCTAAAGGGCGATTATCTGAGATATAGTAGTCTTGGAGGCAGGATATATCTATTTTTTCCTTTATTGCATGACGTATGTAATCTGCTGTTGCCGTTTTGCTGTTTTGCAGATTAATCTGGGCTATTGTTAATGTATTTATGGAAACTGGCTGTTTGGTGTTATTGTTGATATTTGATGATGATGCTGAAGAAGAGGGTTTGGAGATATCGGAAATGTTCTCTATGTTGAATATTGCGCCTGTGAAAGGTTTAGACGTTGGTTTCTATTATAATAAAGGTTTTGAAAAACTTGACATTGGCTCGACGACGCACTATGCCTGTATTCAAAGCGGTTACCAAAATTGTCCACTGAGTTGAAACAATTTACGCACTGGTGCTGTTCTGGGGTACGCTTGTTAGGACAGTAATCTGATTTGTGGTTATGCATGCAATATTCGCATGTCTGTTTTCTTCGACATCTTTCTATTGGGTGTCCGAAAAGCTGGCAGTTACTACATCTTATGAGTGTAGTGTAGTGTGATATTCTACAAGATGTTAAGCCGATAAAGATTCTACCTTGTGTTAGTAACTGAAATGCTTCTCGTTCTTCTAGTTCTATCATTAATTGATAGAATTTGTTTTTTGGTCGTGAAATTACCTTTTGAGTATTATCTTTTATGTCGTGGTTTAATTCCGATTTCAGTATATCTTGTATTTCTTCATGTTGTACATATTGTGGAATACCAAGTATGATTATCTTTTTCCTTTTTTCCCCTAAGAATTCCATTTCTAATAAGCTCTGTAATTTTTCGTTTTTCTGCAAGATATTTAGTGTGTCATCTACCTCTTTTGATGTTGTTGCTTTTATTATAAAGGAGTTTTTATCTCTTGAGATTGTACAGGAGAGCTTTGGTAGTTTTGCTTCTCCTTTTAGTTCTCTATCCACAATCCCCCTTAATATGCTCATTGACATTTTTGTTTCTTTCATCCTCGTTAATAATATTGCCGATTTAGACATTTGTGGCATTTTCCTTGAAATTTGTTGATGGGCTTGATTATGTTGCGGAATTGATTTTTGTGCTATTTTTGAGTAGGAGGTTGAGTTGGCAGCGTCAGCATCATCCTGGGAGATTATTGATGGTGTTTGTTGATTTGAGATTTCATCACTTTTCTGATTTCCTATCAACGTTAATATCTGTTGGATTTTTAATTCCTGCTGTTGAAAGTTTGTTTGTATTTCATGCTTTAGTTCTTCCTCTCTCGCCAGGGAGTGGAGAGTCGTTTCTATATATACTTGCTGCTGTTTAATTTGGTTTTCTTTTTCTTCTATTTTCTCTGTTTGCATTTCTAACGTATACAAGAGCTTTTTTATTTCATCTTGTATAAATTTAATGTTTGATTTTTCCATGGTTATATTCTTTTCTTGCAGTATTGTTTCTACGGTTTCCAATATTCCAAAGTTTTCTTCTATTCTGGATTTAATATAGTTTTGTGCTTTTTCTTTTAGCATTTGCACTTCCTGGTCCTTCATTCTTATGGTATCTTGATTTTCTGTTATTTGCTGATGGAGCTCGCCTTTTATTTTGTTTATTTTTTCTTCCATTTCTCCTTTCAAGTTTTCACTATATTCCCTCAAGTGATTTACTTCTTTTTCTTTCTCCATTATTAAATGTTGTAGTTTAAGTGTCAAATTTTTCTCCTTTTCTAGGGCTTCATTTGCTTCGAATATTTCATTTTCTAAATTTGTTTTTACTTTTTCATACTTAATGTTGTTTTCTTTTAACTCTTGGAGGATGTTTTCTCGATATTTTGCTGCCTCTATCTCGCACTTTCCATCATGTTTTCGTAGTAATCTGTCCATCATTTCTATCTTCTCCTCAATGCTCATGATTTTTTGCATTGCTGTGTCAAAATTTTGTAATTTGTTGCTTTGTATAGGTGTAGGCGGTTTTCTCGATCTCCTTTTAATGACTGACTGTGAAGGTGTTTTTATACTTTTTGTTAGATCCTCCACTGAGGAGGAGGGGTAAGATCTTGATAATCTTCCTTTGCGATTTCTGAGGCGTTTTGGGATCAGAGATTGAATATTAGACATATTTAATTCATTTTCATTTTCTGAGGACATACTCATTTTTACTGTATAAGCTCAAGCTGAGTACAGAAATAGTGGCCACAGATACTTTTTCTCAGCGTTTGTGCCTATTCTTCTTTCCTTCGAAATGATTATTTAAATAACAATTGTTTACTAGCTTTTAGAAATTTGGAGATAATGCTATCTAATAGTAGATACCAGGCATTGCTAGAGCACATTCCGGTCTAATTGAAAGAAAGGAAAGATAGTAAAGGGAATAGCTAAAACCAGTGAACTAGATCATCGAAATGACTAAGAAAAAAGATGATTGCCGAAACTGAACTATTAAACTTTTGAGAGGGAGAAAAAAAAATTAAAGGTATTGATATTACTTAGAGTGGGTGGATATTATGGAAGAGAAAGGAGTGAGACTTATTTTAATGTGGAGAGTGAGTACAGAAGTTTGGAATACATAATAAGTTACGGGGGGATACACTTAAAGTTAAAGGGGCAGGATATATTGTGGGCTTGGCTTCCCGAGCTTGGAAGCACTGTTAATGCTTTAATAATATGTACACTTAAATGTGTACACTCAAAGAAATTTACATAATTTTTACAATAATATTTACAAAAAACCATATGGTGAATAGATCAAAACAATTGCAACTATGCTTTCATGTGAAATGTTATTATAACACTTTGACTGACATTAGTCTTTAAACAATCACTGTAGTAAGTTAATGACATTGGGTGGACCTGGTGAGTGGGTTTCTGAGCCAGTGAGAAGAATTTTGAAGGTAGTAATAGCCTATATAAAGAAGTAATAAATTAATCTAAAGCTATAATAGATACGGGAAATTATAGTAAAATTAGGACTCACCACTGAAGTCTGTGTTCCTTGCTGCGCTTGAGTAAGCTGTAATCCCTATTGGGGCAGTAAGAAAGTAAAAAAATGGGAAATTTAAGGCTTATGGCGCCCTCCATTGTCACTAAAATGAAGTTAGCTTAGCAATGACTCAAGAAACGGGAAGCTTAGTCCTAGTCCTTTCCTGCCAGGTAATGCAAGTGATGGGGGAACAAGAGAGTCGAAAAATAAGCAGAAAGTGCCCTCTATTGGCATAAAAGTGAGGTAATCATAGAATAGAATGCGGATACGAGAAGCTTAGACCAAGACCTTTCCGTCAAGGTACTACAAGTGCCAATTTGGATAACAATTAAAGAATTAGCCCCCTTCCCCCCTATTTCCCCCCTGCTAAACTAGAGTAAGACTAGATACGCCAATCGAGAGGCGTGCTCAAATAGTCCGAACAGGGAAGATGAGCCACTAATCACAATAAATGGGGTGAAAAAACAATAAAAAAAAATAAATAAATAATAAAGAATGAGTCTAAAAAAACTGAAGCTGCGCTAATACCTGCGGGCCTTCAAAGCGGAAGGGAATTAAGAGTGGGAAGGCAAAACAGGGGATCCTAGAAGGCTAACAAATGAAGAAAAAAAACTATTAATCCCTGCACATGTGGTGGAAGAGTAATAAGGGGAGAATTGAAGGCTTATGGCGCACCCTATCGGCGCAAAATTGAGTTAAACTTAAAAAAGTTAACTGTTACGAGAAGCTTAGACCAAGACCTTTCCAACAAGGTATTACAAGTGCCTATAAAAATAAATTTAAAGAAAATGCCTCCTCCCCCCCTAACACCGCCCCCCCGGACATAGCTAGAGAAAAACAATGCATGCCAATCGATGCGGCGTGCCCGAAATAGTCCGATTAGAGAAGACGAGCCTCTAAACACAATATTTAAGGGTGAAAAAACAATTTTAAAATTTTAATAAAAAAGCAAAATAAATGTGAATTTAATGTACGACTGCACTGGAGCCCGCAATCCAACAGAGGGTTCCCCTAACGGCACAAAAGTGAATTAAACTTAAAATTGATAACTGTTACGAGAAGCTTAGACCAAGATCTTTCCAACAAGTTATTACAAGTGCCTAAAAAATAAAATAAAATAAAATAAAGAATAACCCCCCCCCCCCCTTCCGACAAAGATAGAGAAAAACAATGTATGCCATTCGATGCGGCGTGCCCAAATTAGCCCGAATAGGGAAGACGAGCCTCTAAAGTCATTATTTAAGGGTAAAAAAACAATCTTAAAAATTTAATGATAAACCAGACTAATTAATAAATAAATGACGTGTTGCTCTGAAACCCGCAGACCTTCAAAGGGCTAAGAATCTAAGGGTGGGAAGGTATATAGATTGAGAAATCACAATGTTGAGATAGCAAAACGACATAATATCAAAGAAAAAAATAACACCAACAACACTGTTTGACCATAGGCCAGTGTTAAATTCATATTTTTGGATTGGCACCACTTTTCTGAAATGGTAAAATTCCCCTTGCTTTTGCCATAATTAATATGTCCTTAAATAAGGCGGATTTCACTCTTTCAAAAAAGTGGTGCCAATCAAGAAAGTTGAATTTAAAAAAAAAGTAGCCTACTGGCAACAGTACCATAGGCCCTGAGGCGCTATATAGCATATGTCAGGGTCATGTGGGTCAACCTAACGTGGAACCCTCAATGTTTAGTTCCCAAGAAAACGTAGTACCGATTTTATAGACCTCAAAGGGATGAAAGGCTGAGCGCATCTTACTCATAATATACATATAGAGAGAGAGACAGACATATACCAGCCGGGTAGACAAAACTAATCTCGGTTAAAATTATCTTTGTGTTCAACACGATAAAAAATCAACATTGATGTAACAGTGATGCATATCTTCAGCAGATATGCGCTGTGCGGAACAAAGTCACTGTTTTTCAAGAACGTTCTATGAACTCTGATTGGTTGAATCATGTATATCGTCTCCTATTGAAAATTTCTGGAAAAATCCCTTCAAATTCTAAAAGCTGTTTCTCTTCAGCAGATATGCGCTGTATGGACCAATGTCACTGTTTTTCAAGAACGTTCTATGAATTCAGATTGGTTGAATCATATACAGGGTGCAAAGGAAAGTCCCTTTAACCTGATAATACTTCCGAAAGGAGATAGCTACAGCTATGCAAGTGAGGTAACGGTATAGTAAAGAGACTACGCCCGATTTAATGCAAACGACAGCAGTGCCCCTAGTGGCGAAATTTGGAAGATATCCATTGCAATTCGAAAACGAAAACAGATAGAGCAAAATTTCCAATTAGAAAGTTTTAGAGCATCAATTAATTAGCACGAAATGACATTTGGTTTACATAGATAAGATAAAATTTCGCCTGTATACCCAAAAAATATCCGAAATCGATGCACTCTATTTTGTGTAAACGTTTGAATGGAATAGCCAGACGTATGACGAAATACGCACAATTTATTGTAGAAACACGTACTTATCTCAATAAATTTTGATAACATCAAACAAAAAAACAAAAGAGACAAACTGTCTCACAGTGATAAAAAGTTAATATTCAGTATGTTCGAAAAGTTCGCCATTGCTCACGACGCACATTTGTATTGGTGAGAGTAAATTTGCATGCACATTTCTGAGCAAGGAACGTCTATTTCCAGCCTCTTCAATACGACGACATAGATTTAACACTTTCAAGGGCGGTAGCAAAACGGTCTAGCCACCTAATTTTAATTCCAAAACTGACAAATGACACCAAGAATATTTTAATAAAATTTTACTTTGTAATGAAAGTGCAAATTAGCGACTTTCTATTTTCTAAGAAATTCTTTTGAATATTCTGGTGTCAGTCAATTATTTCATCATTTTACGAACAGAATTCTGCTGCCCCTGAAGGGATTAAACTAAAATTTTAAATGCATTGTAAATTAAATTTTTACAGACATTGCAGTACAGTACACAGTCACAATTTGCAATTGCGCACTGATACAATTCCGAAATGTGAATATGCAAAGTAGAATCGCCACTCATAGGTTTCGGACATTTTTGGGTATACAGGTGACGATTTATCTTATTCGTGTGAACCAAATGTCGTTTCGTACTAATTAAGCGATGCTCTAAAACTTTCTAAATGGAAATTTTGCTCTATCTCTTTTCGTTTTCGATTTGTAATAGCTTTCTTCCAAATTTCGCCACTAGGGACGCTGCTGTCGTTTGCATTATGACGGGCGTAGTCGCTTTAGTATACCGTTACCTCACTTGTATAGCTGTAGCTCTCTCCGTTCGCAAGTATTTTCAGGTTAAAGGGACTTTCCTTTGTACCCTGTATATCGGCTCGTATTAACATTTTCAGGGGCAAAGCATTTCTGCTCCAAAAGTATTCAAATAATTAATTCACAGCGCAATTAAAGATCTCATTTATTTGAAAATAATGAAAAGCACTTTTTCACGTATGTTATGCGATTGAAATTGTAGTAAAAATTTACTGGTGCTATTTGGCATTTTGGGCAGTAAAATTAACCGTTTGCAAACGGCGCCCCTGAAAGGGCTAACAATTTTTTGGAAAATTCTTTTAGATTCTGAACGTCAACTTTTTCGCCAATTGGCTTCAAAATGTGGCAAAAAGTTGTAAACTTGGCGACTTTCTTTCATTGGGATCAAGCATGTATTTTGACATTGGTAGAAAGTCGATTTTTCCTCCCAAATCTCACTAATGTCACTAACATTTCGCCAAATATCACCAAATTTAGCAACATGTTGCCAACTTCGCGTTTTGTTTAACGCCTACAGTTTAAAAATTTAATAACTGTTTCAACCATTATTCCCATTAATCCTTTCAGGGGCAAGGTATTTCTGCTCCCGAAATATTCAAATAATTAATTCACACAGCAATTTACGAACAAATTTATTTTTAAATAATCAAAAGCTTTTCTTCATGTATATTACGAGACCGAACTTGTACTAAAAAATTACTGGAGCCATTCGTCAGTTCGGGCATTAAAAAATAAGCGTTTGCAGACTGCAAATGGCGTCCCTGAAAGAGTTAAATGCACTGACCCGTAGTGACCCCGAAATGTCCCACAAATCTAATTTTCTCAAACATGTGACTTAGCCCAATTCTTCTCGTAGTCTAAAACGGTAGGATTAAAAAATTTTTGAAAATCGTTTGAGCCGTTTTTTAGATAAAATTAGCTTGACCCTTACCCGTAGTGACACAAAATGACCCACTAATAAAATTTTTTGGAATATGTAACTCAGCTAAAAGGTCTTCTAGTACCTCAAAATTTAGACAAAATAGTTAGAGCCGTTTTTAAGGTAAAATTAGATTGACCATGACCGTAATGACCTACTAATCGAATTTTCCCGAACATATGTCTTAGCCCAGTGGTCTTCTCATAATATAAAACTGTAGGATACAAAATTTAGTCAAAATCATTTTAGCCAATTTTAACATAAAATTAGCTTGACCCTGACCTGTAGTGACACAAAATGACCTACTAATCAAATTTTCGCAAACATGTGACACAACCCAATGGATTACTAGTAATCCAAAATGGTAGGATGCAAAATTTAGTCAAAACCGTTTGAGTTGATTTTAAGATAAAATTAGCTTGACCCTGCCCCGTAATGACCCAAAATGACCCACTAATCAAAAATTCTCGAACATGTGACCCAGCCCAAATGTCTTCTAGTAATCCAAATCGGTAGAATACAAAATTTAGTCAAAATCGTTAGAGTCGTTTTTTTAATTAAATTATTTATACCCACAGTGACCTAAAAATGACCCACTAATCGAATTTTCTTGAACATGTGACCTAGCCCAATGTTCTTCTCGTAATCAAGACATTAGAATACAAAATTTAGTCAAAATCATTAGAGCCGTTTTTCAGATAAAATTAGCTTGACCCGTAAAGACCCAAAAATGACCCATTTAACAAATTTCTCAAACATGTGACCCAACCTACTGGTTTTCTTGTAACCCAAAATGGCACGATACAATAACTTATTCAAAATCGTTTGAGCCTGTTTTAGATATAATTAGCCTAACCCTGACCAATAGTGACCCAAAATGACCCGCTAACATAGCTGCCAACTTTTACGCTTTTTTGCTACCACTAAAATGCAATAGAGATTTTTTCCTTGTTTAATCATGAAATTTCGACGATTGAAAAAGACAATATTTACTATAAAATTTTAGTGGTAAGAAGATAGCGTAAAAGTTGGCAGGCATGCACTAATCAAATTTTCGCGAATATGTGACCTAGCCCATTGGTCTTCTCGTACTCAAAAACTGTAGGATACAAAATTTAGTCAAAATCGTTAGAGCCGTTTTTAAGATAAAATTTGCACACACACACACACAATTTTTGCTCGTAATATAGGATATATACCAAGCATGATTTAACTCTAGAACGTACGAAAACTTTACTCAACTTTAAAAAATATATTTTACACCAGAATTTTTATTTAAAACTTTTTAACTTATTTATTTAACTTAGTTTTCTGTGGTTTGTATTTAAATCATTTTATGAAGAAATTCCTGGTTCCAGTCGACATTTAATCATTTGGTCGGTGTCGAATCGACACCAATTGGACGTTTTAGTTTTAACTATTTCAAGGGATATGGTCCATTTTTGGATTACTTAATTTTAATGCCTAAATGCCCCACTGGCACCAGATTTTTGGGATGAATATTTTCTTTTCATTAAGTATGTGAAGAAAAGCTTTTACTTGATTTTAAAATAAATTTCTTTGTAAATTCTGGTATCAATCAATCATTTTAGAATTTTACGAATAAAAGAGCTGTGCCGTTGCCACCGAAATACTCAAGGCCCGAGGACGGGTGTTGTGACGTCATCACTAATCGACCGACTTCTCACTAGTGTTGGAATTCATACCGGAAAATTTTGAATAGCAGTTTTATTTTATTTTATTTGTGGAATATCTATCATCTTATAAAACAATAATAACTATTTAAACTTACTGGTGAGAATTTGGAATACACCAATAAAAAATCAGCCAGATACGGCCGCACTGTGGCATTCCGCATCTGGCGAATTTTTATTTTGATATTCTGAATTCTCACCAGTAACTTTAAATAGTTAGTATTGTTGTATATGATGATAGATATTCCAGAAATAAAATAAAAGAAAATTGCTATTCAAAATTTTCCTGTGTGAATTCCAACACTAGTGAGAAGTAGGTCGATTAGTGTTGACGTCACAACTCGTGTCCTCAGGCCTTGAGTATTTCGGTGGCAACGGCTGTGCCCCTGAAAATGTTAACCCTTTGAGCTCTGATTGGTGAATTTCTTCCCACTTACTTTTAATCTCCAAATGTCAAATTGGCACCGGAATATTCGATCGAATTTATTTCTAAATAAATTAATGCATTTTTCACGTATGTTATAAACATAATCTTTTGTTTGCAAAATACTGGTGCTAGTGTGACATTTGGTATTTTGAAGAAAATTACCCGCTAGAGCTCAAAGGGTTAATGGAAGAAGACAAAGGTAAAAGAATATATTATTTCCATTCTTTTTTTTCTTCAGAAATGATTTAGTTTCAACGAAATTTCGTCAGATAGATATTGAATATCTTTCCATTTTTTCTAGTTTTGAGTCATAATGGTAAAAAAATTCTACTAAGTATTTTTTGTTTGGCTACGTAAAACAAAATAACAACCCATCGTAACAAATATCTGTTTCATTATTACAGAAATAAATCTTTTAAACTTGAAATAATTAATTAATGTGTCTACTTGCAAGAGATAATTGTGATTCAATTTACATTAAATATATACAAAATTGCATTGAAAATTGGAGAAACTGGTTTTATTCCGAAGGAATTAATGAATTTAAAAATAGCAATGACTTTTAGATAGATTTGGTGCCACAATTGAGAACACTTCACCTATTTTGCTGCATTAGCTCACATATTGCGTCCATTCAAAGAATTTATTTTTTACTCAGAAATTCAGAAAAAAAAAAAAAACTTTGCTTCTAGTGATCACGAAACGCTTGCCTTTCAATAAATCAAAAATTGCTATTCTAATTTTCAGGTATGAATTCTGAATTTCTGAATAAAAAATAAATTCTTAAAAGGTTGTACTCTTCGGGTGCAAATAGGATTTTAGATAATTACATTTGTCTTAAAAAAATTGTGCGCACATGCTTGCTGAAAGGTACTGTTAAACTAAAAGTGCTGTTATAGTAGCACATCACCTGGAAAAACAAACTTATAGAAGATCATTCGTAACTACATTAAACATAACATGCTGTTGCTTCGAGATTCTTTTTTCAGTACAAAATGAAAACAAAATATAAGTAAAAACAACCATGCTGTTGCTTCGAGGCTTCTTTTTCCAGTACAAAATGAAAACAAAATATAAGTAAAAACAACCATACAACAACACATGTGCTTACTGCCCGAAGCACAAATAATATAGCTGCCAACTTTTAAGCTTTTTTGTTTAACCCTTAAATGCATGATTTTTTATTTTGTTTCGAAAAATTGTATATAATTCTCAGAAAGGTTCACACGGGAAAAATAATGAAAAAAAAATCAGAGATGCATTTTTCGTATAGTACGCCAAACTTTTCTTATGCTGCACGTCTGCAATACAAGTAAAAACTAAAATATTACAAATTAGTAAATATTTATAAATATGAATCTAAATACCTTATTTTATATAATCTTTTATTTTGTAAAACGTAACCCTTAAATGCATGAATTATTCTTTTAGATTTGTGCTTTTTATTCATTTATTAAAGATTGGACTTCAGAAATTTTAAGATAATTTTTTAACTTTATTTAGTAGCATATTTTTGTACTTTTTACAAGGTTAATATTTCTATATAAATATAGTGGTTTCTATGAGTTTAAAAAAAAAAGTGACACAGATATGCATATTTAAGGGCTAAATTTAACAATAGTTTTTGCCATACTTAACTGCAGAATTCGGAGATTAAATAAGTCGAAATTTAGTATTAACTTTTAGTAATAAGAAAAAAGCCTGAAATTTGGCAGCTATGCTAATAATGTTTAATCTATGAATAATTTTATTCATTCATTTGCAAAAACTTCATTTATTTAAATGTTAATTATATAGTAATAAATACTGAATATCTCAGGAACTAATAAAAGAACCTTCATAAAAGCTTTTATTTAGGCTAAATAATGAGTAGAGGTATTTAAAACTTGACATTTCAGAGAGGAGAGTTATTTTTCAATTAAAGTTTCTTGTTTTTCTAATTGGGTGATCCAATTCGGGCTTCCGAACATAGACGAAAACCATTTTTTTTAAATGAATACTCTAATAGAGTTTTTGCAGTTAATATTTATTTAGATTGCCCGATAACAACACCAAAAATATTTTTTCATGAAAAATATCAATAATGTATTTCAATAAAATTTCGAAATTTGTTAAAAGCGATACTTCCGCATTAACCGCATGTCAGGAGTTAATAACCGAAGAAATCACCAAAGATTTTGCAACTTTCAGCAGCATTTTTTATTATAATACTTTCTGTGATTTAAGCGTGCAGTTCTATTGCATGCCTATTAAATTTGTGTTTTATTCATATTTTATTATTTTATTTATTTATTGGCGAAGCTTTAATTTCGTTATGAAATATTAGCCGGAAACAAATTTTGAACTATTTATATTGTTTTAAATACAAATGGATTAACCTTTCGTAATCGAGTTGCACGTGATAGCGATAGATTTATAAAGAAAATTATACTTGAAAAGTATTTTAAAAACTATTTTTTAAAAATCTGTAATTTGAGATACAGCTTTCAAACAACAGCTTTTGAAAAAACATTTTTTCCCTACTCGACAGTGTAAAAAATTAAATAGTGCAGATTTTAGAAGTTATAAAAATTGCACTAAAAGAGAAATTTTTTTTTTCAATGTGGCGTCAGTGTTACTCAAGAGCATCGTTTTGCTTTATAACATAGATACAACGATAGCTTTTAACCCCTTAACAGTCGCATTAAATTACGGTTTCAAAATTCAAATTGCTTATTGGCACCACTTTTTGAAAAAGAAAGATTCTTCTTATTTAATGACAAGTAATATGATACCATTATAAGAGCAAATACACTATACTGGTGGAAATCAAACAATATGAATAAAAGTCACAGCTCGTGAATATCACGGGAGCGAGAATTAAGGGGTTAATAAAACTGAAAATAAGGTTAGTTGGGGCAACTGGGCCATCATTTTACAATGTCACTCTGGAGCTCCCGACAATTCAGCTTCAAAAAGCAAATGTTGATTTAATTAAAGTCTGAACTTCTGTAAATGTGTTCAGTTAGGTTCCCTCTATCAGACAGAAATACTCAAAATTACATTTTAATATTTAAAAATATAAAAACATGCATATTTCATCTTTCTTTCCTCATGGGTCCAGTTGCCCCATAAAAATGAGGCAAGTGGACCAGGAGGGTCTATGTTTCACACGCGTTTATTTTTTTTATTTTTTTTATTTTTTGTGATATGGGAAATCAGGTCCTGTTTGAAAACGTGGAAACAACTTAAAAGAGTTTAAACGAGGCAGATCATGTAAATTATATGTCAACGAAAGAGCTTTGTAAAGGAAATCTTTTCTGTCAATGTGTCTAAAAAAATCACTAAAAGAGAAAATATTAGATTTATTTATACCAAAATCATAAAAATTAAGTAAGTACTTATGTACTTTAGTATATGTAATAAGTATAAAAGTCACATGGGTATTTTCAGGGAAAAAAATAGCAAGGTAAATCTATGAAGAAACGGCTACGTAAGTACTTAAGTACTTTATCTTTATGTATCGCACAATTTCAAGGTTTGGCTATCACGTTTTCAAGGACAAGGTATTTACATTCGTAAAATGTTGAAACAATTTACTGACACGAGTATTTACAAGAGAATCTATTTGTAAACAAATAAAAGTATATTTTCGCGTACTTAATAAAGCTGAAATTTTCATTATAAAATTCCGGTGCCAATGTGGCAATTAGGATTTAAAATTATGTGATGCCATAACGGCATCACCGCCTCTCAAGGGGTCAAGCAATTTGGTTTGATACCACCCAATATGCTTTTTTTTAAATTTTATTACGTAATTTTAATAAGGTATTCTATAATTTTCTTTATTGTGAGCAAAAAACAATGAAGAAATTTATTTCTCGTAGTAAGAAAAACCAAAAAAAAAATTATTTATAACTATTGGAGTAACTGGATCCAGCATGGTCCAGTTACCCCGTTCTTGAAAATATTATGGGGTAACTGGGACACCGGGCTTACATTTGAAACATGAAGTAAATATGTTTAGATACCTAATAGTAATAATGTAGTTATATGCCTAATCTTTAAAAAAAAAAGATTGTTTAATACAAGTACTTACAGTATTTTAATAAAAAGCCGAGGAAGTTCAACCATATTGACGTTGTTTAAAAAAAAAAAAAAAAAAAAAAAAAAAAAAAAAAAAAAAAAAAAAAAACGTAAATTTTTGACAACCTATCGCAGCAAAGTGAGAGTTGTGATTGGGTTCACACACGTTGTTTTAGGAACAAGAGGCTAAGGTGCATTGTTCGCAAAAGTTAAAACTTAAAAAACATCAACAGTTTTTTATAAAATAGCCTATGGCCCAGTTACCCCGTGGGTGCAGTTACCCCAACTAACCTTAAACATTATTGGCTGGTTCCATGAGTACCGTAATTTCCGGCGTATAACCCGCAGATTAAGCAATTCTGTTTGGACCCAGAAATTTTATTCAGTAATTAATTACAAATATTTACCGAAATCTGAAAAGTTACAGTTTATTTTTTTAATTTCTGGGTCGAAACATGATTGTTTGATCCGCGGATTATATGCCGGAAATTACGGTACTTGTAGTGTACATGCTACGATTTTTCTACCAGTATTATAGAACGAAAAAATGGCCCTTATATTATCGGAGATACGAGTAACTCATTAATTAAATATGGGCCGGGAGGCGCCAGCACAGACAATCAACTCATCGAGTTCACGGCTGAAATTCCAGAATTAGTTAAAACTCGATTCGCATAAAGGCAATCGGTCTGCCAAGTCATATCTTGGTGGAAAACACCTGAAAACCCGATTGTAGCGTTTGACTCGTAGTTTTACCATTGTGTTTTCCTGCACCCAAATGTATGAAAATGTGGAGGGCTGGGTGCAGGAAAACACAATGATAAACCTACGAGTCAACCGTTAAAATAGGGTTTTCATGTGTTTTCCAACAAGATGTTACTTGGCAGATCGATTGCGTTTTAATATGCGAATCGAGTTTTAACAAAGTCGGGAGCCGTGAACTCGATGAGGTGATTGTCTGTGCTGGCGCCTACCGTTCTAATAAGGTCAAGCAAACGTTTGGAAAATAACGCTGGGCAACAAGCATAATTGTTATCAGTTATATGACTTACACTACAAAAACCCATGGAAATAGCCTATTACCGCAATTAAATGATACTATAGCTTCATTTTCCTTTCCTGCTACTATTTGTGCGGAATTATTGTGGGATGTTATTATTTTATTTTATTTTTTCCCTACGACTATACATTGTAACAAAAGAGAATTGCCATTAAATTTTAAACTTTTAAATCAGTACATAAAATTAAGCTGTAAGTCCTAAGTAAGATGTTAATGTTTTGACTAAATCTGTTCGTTTTAGAACTCTACAGAATGGATTAAAGGATTAGTTTTGAATATTGAATAACTTTACATACAATAACATAGATGACAACATCATTTAATTATTCCGGAGTCTGATCCAAGACGAATATATTTTCAACCGTAAATTTTATTTATTCAAAAATTTCAAAATGATATTTAAAATGTACCTTATAGAAAAAAGACACATTTTCTTGTATAAATTTTCCGGTTTAAAACATGCTTGTCTTGGATCAGACTCCGGAATAATTAAGAGATGTTGGCATCTATGCAATAACTGAAAGACATTGGTTTTTATAATTCTGCTCTTCCATACATTATCTGAGATTGTATATTATGTTTAAATTAGGGGTATTCAACATGTGACTAGCGAGCCACCAAGTTACCGTATTTTAGAATAGATAATTTTTTCTTACTCAATAACATAAAATTCTCGACTAAATCATTTGAAGAATAACTTTCGGAATGTGTGGCGGCAAAAAAATTCAAGACACCTAGTTTAAATTATAACGTGGCTGTCGGGGATTCCCAACAACAATCCTCCTTCTGGGAATGACGCGTAAAAACAAAAGTCAAGAAAAGAAAAATAATCCAGAATTAGGATAGCTTACCGTCCTAAAAAGCTTATTTATTTAGTACAAGGCTCCATATAGTCCCCCTTTTTAATACCTGTATTTTCTAAGAAAATTTTTGTGGTGCGTTTCTACAACATCTTAGAAATGAACTTCGAGGTTTCGTTAAACAAAGCAGAAAATTCTAAAAAGATCATTTTGCTTAGAAAATACTGGTATTATAAAGGCAGATCATTTTAATGCCTCTTAGTACAAAATGGAAAAACTGTTTTAACCCTTACCACTCCGTTGGCTCCGCTACGGAGACATCATCTTTCTTTGAAAAATTTGTTTTTGGCACCAGTAATAATGGGAAATAAAATTTACCTTATTTAATCAGAGCATTTTTGAAATTGTGTTCTTGAGGGAAACTTCTTCTAAAAAAGTGGTACCGGTCGAATAAAATTTGTGTAAGGGACGCCGGAGTGCGAAAGGGTTAAAACGCAACCCCAACATTACATTTACTTACTGCACAGGTCAGTGTTGCCAGTGGGTAGCTTTTTTTTTTTTATTCAGATTTCTTGATTGCCACCACTTTTTTGAAACGGTAAAATTACCTTTGTTTTCGCCTTAATTAATATGTCATTAAATAAGGCACATTTTACCATTTCAAAAAAGTGGTGCCAATCAAGAATCTTAATTTAAAAAAAGTAGCCCATCTGGCAACACTGGCACAGGTTACTGAACAAAGAACATATGGTAATGTGTAATCTCTAAATAAACTTATCCATTCTCAGGCAAAAACACCATGCAATTCGATGCAATTTTGTAAATGAATAATTATTGTCTCGAATTAAATATTTACGATGAACTTTATTTTATCACGAACGAAAGTACATATATGCACAAGATAAACCAATATGAAATCAAATATGTTTCTTTTAAACTTAATAAGCAATTCCATCATACCTTTTTATTAAAATATTACAACTTAATATGTCTAAGAAGACTTAAATTGAAACATTTTTTAGATGATACCTTTTTTATGTTACATTAAAGGATTAAATTAAAATGAGAAGTAAATGTTCATAAGTTATACAGGGTGAGTACAAATGATGGACGCGATTTTAAAAAATCATACATTCGAAACTACTGCACATACTGCAATAACTGATACACACATTTAAAGAGAAATATACCAAGTTTTTTTTTTCAGTTACAAATGTTCGATGTGTGACCCTCTTGTTACACGGCATACGTCCAATCTCTAATCCAGTTCGTTCCAAACATTTTATAGTATCACTCTGTCAATGGTTCTGAATGCTGCACAAATGCCCTCTTTAAGTTCTGGCAGTGTCAAAGACATTGTTTATGTACCACCAATGCCCAAAACACTGTCAAAACTTAAAGAACGCAGCATTTGTGCTGCATTCAGAACCATTGACAGAACGATACTACAAAATGTTTGAAACGAACTGGATTAGAGATTGGCTGTATGCCGTGTAACAAGAGGGTCATACATCGAACCTTTGTAACTAAAAAAGAACTTGGTATATTTATCTGTAAATTCATGTATCACTTATTGTAATATGTGCAGTAGTTTCGAAAATATGATTTTTTTTATATCGGGTCCATCATTTGTATTCACCCTGTACAATAAATTTGAACAAGTGCTTAAATTTCATTGAACAACGTTTTGGTGATTTCC
Source organism: Maratus speciosus (assembly GCA_963932465.1). Lineage (NCBI taxonomy): Eukaryota > Metazoa > Arthropoda > Arachnida > Araneae > Salticidae > Maratus > Maratus speciosus. The sequence goes on along the minus strand of OZ010796.1, from coordinate 268,631,749 downwards.
AGCATGCAACCTATTTCAGCAAACTTATGCTTCTATAGCTGATGCGTTTTCAAGTTAAAATCAATTATATTCAATATGCAAAAGGATAAAATAGTTTTCTTCGTAAAACTGATAATGATTTGAGATTGATGGATAACGGTCCCAATAGCCCATAGACAAGATGTCTACAGATCACGGAAAAACACAGTCAAAGAAAGGGTGAAACCCCAGTATTTTCTTATAGAGAAATTCATCTTGTTCAAACACGCGAATAGATAAAGCGAATTTTCTATAAGTAAATACTGGTATGCCATATTTTATTTGACTGTGAGTTTCCCTAATCTGTAGGCACCCTGATATGGGTCATTCTCTGAAAAGTGGCTGTTTAAAAAAAAATTGCGGCCCAATAAAATTGCCTCAAAAATCTCAAAATTTAGCCTACAAGTGCAGCGTACAAGTTTTAAACCTGCGTTTCTTAAAAAACTGTAAAGCTATGAATCTTGTTCCGAGGTTTTTAAAGTGCCAAAGTTATTTTGCAAGTCACCATTGTGAAACTCTCAAGAAAGCATTTAAATTAATATGCCTAAAACTATGCATTAGACAAAAATATAAATTAATTGACCAGATTATAGTGTAAGTTTTTCACCGATATAATTCATTAGCGGGTTCATTACTAGCACCGGATTTTGACAGCGCACTACGTATTACAGAGCATTACAGAGATATACAACGGAAAAGAAATTCAGTAATTTGAATATTTTGAAATCAGAAAATGATAAGTGCAAACCGGTGCCATATATTAATATTTCGAATAGAGAAATATCGAATAAGGAAGATGAAGTTTTGGTAAAAGGTCCTAAATTGCTATATTTATCAAAAAATAATATGAACAAAACTGTATCTCATAGTTCTTCTGATATTTTAATTTCAAAGCACTTCCATTGCTAAAACGTTCAAATAAATTATTCGTACCGGAATTTAAGAACAAATTTATTTGTAAATAAGAAAAGTGCTATATTTTACATGCATGTTAAATCGATAAAAGTCTGGTGCCATTGTGGCGCTTGGGAATTAAAATTAAGTGGTTTCATAAACATACCACCGCCCTTGAAAGGGTTAACCCGGGAATGCTCGCGCATATCCGTAATATGTACGATTTATACTTTGTCACCAATAAATTCAGACAAAAATCGTCATGTTATTTCATTTTTGACATTGCTCACCAATATTGCGATAAAATAATTTGATGATTACTTCTCGAAAAATGGTGGTGAGAAATGTAATAACCGTGCGCACCATGGGTATGTCATACCCTGCGCGAGCAATTCCGGGTTAAAAAAGAAAATAAATTACAATTAGAAGTCATACTGTCAATAAATGTTTTTTTTTACTCTATGTCAATTGAAAAAATAAAGATAAAGCATTAACATTTAGAATAGTTAATGTTTATTTGAATTAGTACAAGAATTTATTTATTTTTAACTTATCCCTGTAAAATAATAAAAATTAAAAATGTATTATCTTTACTTACGCTAATTAAAAGTCTTATGAGTTTTTTAATGTGTATTTTATTGCATTAGATTTTCTTATTTTACTGTTTAGATCATATATAAATGGATTCAGATCATTCCCTTACAATTTAAATCATTCCCTCATATTAAAATTATGAGAGAATGATTGTGAGGGAATGACGAAATACTTTTGAAAACCATATTATACAAAAGTGATTAGTCTTAGATATATTTTCAGTTACTAAATATCTTTTGAAACACATTTCTAATAATATAAGAACATAAAAGGACATTTCATTAGTTTTTATTAAATTTATAATAGATGAGGGAATGACGCGTAATAAAAATACTTACATTGATCTAGTACTTCAAAGCCATATACTAACTATTCAAGAACGTTTTTGAGCAAACAACAAGATGGAGACTTCACTTTACTCTTGTACAAACTGTTCTAGACATATATAAAGCATGTGCTGCTTTCTACTAAGTAAATAAGGGCAAATTTATAGTTGTGTGAGGGAATGACGACAAATGCTAGGGACATCATTAAAAAGTGACCTAATTCATTCATTATATAAAATATAAATATAATTAAATGGCTAAACATGTATTTAAGTGTGTTTAATGAATTGAGAAAAAATAATTATAAATATACGCGCTGCAATGGCAGAGAAAGCATTTTCTTCCCTATAGTGAGGCATAGTGAGACATAGTGAGGAAATAATATTTGCATTAAAAAATACATTAAATTTATCAAATTTCAATTTCAATAAGCAAATAATTACAGTTTATATGTATAACTGATTAATATTGATAGTTTTGATCACTTTTTCTTTTTGTTATTTTAGAAATGTGTCTTCAAGACCCCTGGGACATAAAATTGCCACTTTTCAGAGAATGACTCATATACATAGTTGCCAAGTCTCTCAACTTTTTACAACCACTAATTCGTAACAGAAATATTCGCCTTATTTAATCGCAAAAGTAAAAAATAAGCAGACGTGACAACTATGAATTTACAATTCATCGTGGATTTTTCATGTATTTGATAACTTTAAATTATATTTATCATCTGAAATCAAAATATCGTGATTTTCGGCGTATAATCCGCACATCAAACAAATATTTTTAGATCCAGACATTTTATTTAAAATTTGAAGTCAATTATGTACCGCTCTTTAGTAAGTTACGCTTTATTAAATGAAAGTTCTGGATCAAAATATATTTCTTTTATCCGCGGAATGTAAGCTTGGAATTGCGGTATGTATCAAGAACTATTTATTTTTAATTTTATTACTGCATAGCTGCCAACTTTTACACTTTTTTCCTACCACTATTTTTATAGAGAAAAATTTGTTTTTATTAACCAGCGAAATTTTAGTATATTTAATACTGAAAAGTAAAAAATAAGCAGACTTGACATTTATGAATTTATAATTCATCATGGATTTTTCATGCATTTAACATCTTTCAATTATATGTATCATATGAACTCAAAGTATCGTGATTTTCGGCATATCATCCACAGATTAAACAAATATTTTTAGATCTAGATATTTTATTTAAAATTAGAAGTCAAGTATGTATTGAATTCATCCAATTTTAAAATTAAAAAAGGCAAAATATTTTGTTAAAAAATAGTGGTAGGAATAAAGCGTAAAAGTTGGCAGTTATGGTATTGTTATCCTGAAAAATTTATTATGTTTATTCCTACTAACAATATATCGTTATCTGTACGTGCATTAACAAAAAATAGGTATTTCATGAATTTTTGATTCCTTTTATTATTCCCATAAAAACATTATCCAAACAATGACTTTTTTTTTTGTTAAGTAATGTTACTACTTTACAAACGCTGGTATTCTTCCCACGAGCCTTACGTACCATTAGGTGCCGACTGCACGGGGGAGAAATAGTCAATCAGGCATATTTCTAATTACTAATTTTTAAAAAAATTTTTATCCTTTTTGATCATTGTGATTAATTAGGACAAAAGTAACCTTTAAAAAAATGTTAGTGGTAGAAATTTACCTGATTTGCCCCCCTTAATTCGGTAACTATGGTAACGAAGCCTCGATGATCTTCGTCTTATTTAGTTGTTTCTCACAAAGGCTGTTTAATCAAACTTAAAAATTAATTTTTAGTATATTTCTAATCTTATAGAGTGAACTATACAAACAATGTTAATTATGCATCTATTGCTTCATATGTATCAAATTTATTTACTTTTATCAGAAAGAAAACTCAAGGCTGTTCTCAAATCCAAACTGGCTGCTTTCTGACACATTCTTGAAGTAATTTTTGTTCACGCATGATACCGGCAAATGATATTATCAAGAAACTATGAAATTGAATAATTTTTTATATTTTTCGATAAAGACAAAGGATCTTTCGCAAAATGCTCTCAAATTTGATGCTTTGAGCCGAATTTCCAGACGAGACAGCCCATTAAATGTCGTCATGTGACAACAATCGCTAATAAATGTGATTAATTTATGAATGTGATTAAAAATAAAAAATATATAATTTTGATCCCAATTCACTTCAATAGTCATGCCTGCAAGCATCATGCTTTTAACGTTTAGGTTTGAAAATGAGTCTGTAAATGGATCAAAGAGTTTAACTGGGGGAATATATAGTTTTTAAAACACTCTTAAAAATAGCTACCAACTTTTACGCTTTTTTGTTACCATTAAAATTTAATAGAAATTTTTGTATTATTTAATCAGCACATTTCGTCTCTTAAATAAGACAACTGTTAAATTTTAGTGGTGAGAAAAAAGCGTAAAAGTTGGCAGCTATGCTCTTAACCCTTTAGCGGGCGGTGTCCATAAAAAAGGACACCTAATTTTAAGAGTACTGGCACCTAGAATATTTAGTTAAAATTTTCCTTTAATAATGTAGGTGAAAATAAGCAAGTTCATAATTTCTAATAAATTCGTTTATAAATTCTGGTGTCAGTCCATTATTTCATCAGTTTATAAACAGAATTACTCCGATCCGGAAAGGGTTAATTGTTCAGTTTCTTTGAAAAAAAAATTGAAAATTTTCAATTAAAAATTACTAGTACGAGTAATCAAGAATTCTGAGCCATTTATGCGTCACGTATACGCAACATACCTCGCAAAGTAGTTAATTAAAAATCAAATTTATTTTTAATGTATTTCTAACCTTATAGACGCAAAAGTATGAAGTGATTTCACAAGCATGTGTTCGATGAATTATGAAACTTAACTGAAAAGTAAGCACATAATCTTAAAATTAAAAAACAGAAATTCCTTAAAAGCGTAAATTAATATATATGTATGTATATACATTTTAAATAGGGAATAAGGAAGACAAAATGTTTGAGTTTTGTTGATGTTGTTGTTTATTTTAATAGAGCAGAATCTCGTTTACCTCTTTAAATCGACCGGAAAGAAGCCAGATAACTGAAAATATTAATAATGCATAATAAACGAAAACATAAAATGGAATAAATGATTGTATTACTAAACCTATTAACGATTTCTTATCGATCGCCGGTTGATGTAACGTACGTTAAATTAAGATACCTTTTGTACGTTTTTGGAAGAAATTTTTTTTTCACAGTTTATATTCAAACGAAAATTTCCAATGGTTTTCACAAACTTAAAAATGATTCATAGTGTCCCTTCTGATTAAACCCTTAATTCTCACCCCTGTCATATTCCCGCTCTGTTTTTTTTTTTTTTTTTTTTTTGTTTTTTTGTTTTTTTTTTCAGATTATTCAGATTTGTTTGACTCCCACCAGTTTTACAGAATACAGTAATTGGCTTTATTATGGTATCATTTTACCTGTCATTAAACAAGGTGAGCATTTCTTTTTTCAAAAAAGTGGTGCCAATAAGCAATTTCAATATTTAAACCGTAATTTAATGCGACCGTTGAGGGGTTAAGTAGGTACCTCTGTCCGTTAACCCTTTCAGGGGCAAGGTACATTCGTAATAAAGTTTTTAAATGAGTGAATGACATCAGAATTTACAATCAAATTTATTTCAAAATAAGTAAAAGCTTTTGTCCATGTACTTAATTTAAGGAAATTTTTCATTCTAATTTTCTGGTGTCAATGTGGCATTTAGGAATTAAAATAACGTGGTCCAAAAATAAACGACTGCACTTGAAAGGGTTAACCGTGGTTCTGACCGCTGCCATCGAATTACTCAAGGCCATAGGACGCGAGTGTGACGTCATCACTAATTGGCCGACTCCTCACTAGCGTTGGAATTCACACCAGAAATTTTTGAATAGCAGTTTTCTTTTATTTTATTTGTGTAATATCTATTATCTTATAAAACAGTAATAACTATTTAAACAACTGGTGAGCATTTGAAATCCCCCAATAAAAGACTAGCCAGATGCGGCAACACCGTGGCACTCTGCATCTGGCTGAATTTTTACTTAGGGATTCCGAATTCTCACCAGTAAGTTTAAATAGTTATTATTGTTTTATAAGGTGATAGATATTCCCCAAGTAAAATAAAAGAAAATTTCTATTAAAAAATTTCCGGTGTGAATTCCAACACTAGTGAGAAGCCGGCCGATTAGTGATGACGTCACACTCGTGTCCTCTGGCCTTGAGTATTTCGATGGCAGCGTTCTGACGCAAACAAACAAGTGTTTACATATTATTAACCCTTTGCACTCGAGAGGCGACTCTCACTCACCACTAGTGTTGCCTGGTGGCACGCGTAAATCAGGACTTCAAATTCTCTGGACACCACTTATTTCTTATAGCTTATTTCGTCATCTTTAATCGCGAATAATTCTAACATTAGATAAGACTAAGAAAATTTCTTTAAACTACTGGTGTCCAGAGCATTTGGAGCTCGAATTTACACAAGAAACCTGGCAGCACTAGTAGTGAGTGAGAGTCACCTCTCGAGTGCAAATTGTTAACTAAGTGTAAAACAAGTATTTCTGTTTCAGTTGGAAGAGAAAAATTTTTTCTGTTAGATACTTGTAAGATCAACACATTGTACCAATTAGAGAGTTCAGTATTTAAGTTGTTATCGCGATGACTAATTTTGCATGCTTTTTGCTTTTGTATATCCATGTAAAGGAGTTTTAAGAACTACTGATTAGCAAATTCATTCAATATAATTGCAAGACCAATAAACTGTTTCAATTTGGGTTTGAATCAGAGTTGCCAGTTTGGCCTCCATTTTTATCCCGTAATTCCGACTTCAGACCGGAAATTTGTAAAGATGAATTTTTATTTTAAGCAATCAAGAAAAGTCCGTCATTATATAAAATTGAAAATACTTTTGTATTTTCTGGTGTGAATCCGGATTTTCTGACTAAAAGTGCAGACCAAACTAGCAACCCTGTTCCGAACAGTTAATGGAAACATGCCACCCGGTGTCAAGAGCGTTTTAACCCCTTCGCGACGGGAGCCTTTTACGAAATTTTTTATCTTTTGTCACCGTTTAAAAAAAAAAAAAAAGAAATTTGTGTCTTATTGAATCGAGAAAATGCGCTGTTAAATAAGGAAAATTTTACAGTAAAATTTTACTGGTGAGGAAGAACAAGGATTCTGAGCGCTTCATGCGGCACGTATACGTGCCGCTCGTCCCCAAGGAGTTAGTCGTGGTATGACAAGTACAAGACCAAAGGTACTTTTGATCAGGTTGATGGTCGGAAATTATACGGTACTTCAACAACAGTGCGTGTGGTATTGAATTTGACAACGACTTGACCCCAAACCATGGTATCATTTATGATACCATCAGTGTTCCCGATTCTTTTATTCACATATTCCGTATTCAAACCAGAAGTTTAAAATGGAAATTTTTGATTTATTTAAAAACAGACATTCCGTTATTAAAATAAGTGAAATTTACTATTTAGATTTTTCTCGTATGAATTCCGATTCTCTGAATTACGCAATTTCTGGAACGGATTCTACCCTAGGCATTTAAGGGTTAATGCTCCTGATATCAGGCAGCAACTTTCCATGTGTTTTTCGAAAGTTCCTCTGCATTGATTTTGGTGACAGGTCGCTTAATACCAGAATTTTACTGATTTGTAAACAATTCCAGTTTCCTGTACACTGACACTGTTACACTAGAGCCACGTTACGGAAACCTGCAACAAAAAACCTGGTTTATTTTCCAACATTTTGGCACTAGTTTCACATGTGTATCTTAGATACGTTGCTGTGAATAAAATTTGTAATCAAGGGAAAACATTTCGTACGTCCTGTATGATATGCTTCTAGTTAATTTTATCATATCAAGACTAATTTCTTCATCTTTAAGCGTTTAAATCTCTTTAAAAACTACATTAAAGAGAGATTTACTATCTTTGGCCAAGCAAAGCATTTTTCGGAGAATTTTCCATTTAAACTTGGATAAAGATATGAACTTAAAGTACATATTTATTGAAATTTAGATGGTTGTTTTTTTAAACCTTGCTATATTTAACGAAAAGTATTCTCAAGTATTTACAAATTGGGCGGTCACTTATGTATGGAACTACTCAGCCGATCGTCTTTCTTTCTTTTTTAAATAAAACTTGTTGTTAGAGCGTTTACCAACAATCTGCATTATTTTTAATAATGTGTTATTTTTATAGTGCACTAAAGTTAAAAACAAATCCTAAAAAAATGAAATATTTCTTTCAATTGACCGCCATTTTGACAATTTATGAACTTTTCCAACGAAACGTTCGCATACGCTCTAGAGAATATCACAATCTTCCATAATTTAAGTCAAAATTTGGTTTCAGATGACTGAAAGCAAAAGAACTTTTAGCAACAACATAAAATTAAGAAATGAGTTCGGGCTTCGAAAGGCCTCGCGCATTTCTTAATTTTAAGGTGTTGTTAAGAAGTTTTTGCTTTTATTGTATTACAGTGTTGCCAGTAGGCTACTTTTTTAAAATTCAGATTTCTTGATTGGCACCACTATTTTGAAACATGTAAATTCCCTTTGTTTTCGCCTTAATTAATCTGTCATTAAATAAGTGGCACTTTACCATTTCAAAAAAGTGGTGCCAGACAAGAATCTTATTTAAAACAAGGTAGCCCGTCTGGCAACACTGTTGTATTACACCAGTTTGTTCAATATTGTAGTCCAAGGGTGTCACACTGTGGCCAGCCTCATACTACTGATTTTTTAAGAAATAGTCCACTTGTTGAATCGCAGAGATTCGATGATTTGATAAGGTAGTGATTTCTGTAAACTTTTAGTGGTATCTGGCTGGCCACAGTTTGACGTTCCTGTTTTAGTCAGATGACTGAGTCGTGATAAAAATTACCACTCTATATGAGGTGCACTGTGTACAAATTCAGTCACATTTAGCAAATCTTGAAATACATCTAACTGGAAAAAATTACAGAGCTCATTTAAAATTTAATAAATATACCTCTGATTTGATATTTATATCAAATTTCAAGAAAGAAATTTCTCTAAAACGTGCATTTTTCGACCAAATGTGGTAATCTCCCCTTTAATATCTTTTTAAACATATATAAAAACAGTATTCACACTTGATAAATGAGCTCTACGGAAATCCTGTAAATCAGAGTTGCCAGCTTGGCCTCTCTTGTTATTCGGAAGTTCCAAATTTATTGTAGAACTTCCAAAAGAAAATATGTACTTTGTGTAATCACAAAATAGCTGTCATTAAATATAGCAAAAATTACTACTTGGAATTGTTGGTATGAAGTTCAGGGCTCCCACTCGGTCCATTTTTTGAACACCACTTTTATTTAAAGAAGAATCTCAATTATAAATTTCGTAGAAGCATGCCGGGAAGAGCTTTCTTCTTGCAATTGTTACAGAAACCTACCACGAATTTCTTTCTAAAAAATTACTGGTTTTCAAAAAAGGACCAGTGGGAGCCCTGGCAGTCAGAATTTCCGAATAAAGAAGGATTCCAAACTGGCAACACTGCATCGAATAGGGATTTCCAGTGTTGCACGTGGGCTACTTTTTTTAATTAAGTTTTCTTGATTCGTACCATGTTTTTGAAATTGTAAAATTCACCTTGTTTAATGACCACATTAATTAAGAAGGAAACAAGGGGAGTTTTACCATTTCAAAAAACTCTTTTCAATCAAGAAATCTGAATTTAAAAAAAGTTGCCCACTGGGATCTTCAACCAGTGGCTCGCGGACTACCAAAGTACTTCTATTTTAATGTAGAAAAATTTGCCTTATTTAATTAAAGAAGCTTTGCTATTATTTAGAACGACGATCACCTTTTGGAATTTGTGGTGGCAAACGCTTTTAAGGCAAAAAAGTTGAAAACCCTCTACTGCAGCACATGTAAAAGAAACTCGCTTTTAAGCTCTTCTAAAGAGGTAACAGAAAAGGTGTAAATTGCGGAAAGTTACGCATGGCTGCTAACATCTTACGCTTTTTTGTACCAGAAAAATTTTATAGTACATTTTACCTTTTTAAATCGTCGTAATCTGTCGATTAAATAAGGCAAAGATTTTTGCGGTACAAAATAACGGAAGAACTGGCAGCAATGGTTACAGTAGAATGCCGCTTTATAACCGCAAGAGAAAAGTTCTATCAATATTTTATACGAGAGCATTTGCTTTATTTAAGATGTTTTTTTTAAATCAGAATTTAAAGGAGTCAAAAATCTCTCTTTACCCCTGAGGTAATCTGGCCCTTCTTGCACATTTCAAAGGAGGTAAAAAAAAATTGAAAATTTTGGAAAATCGTGAATTTCGGAACATAAAAGCGAGGTTAAATACTATAATTCATTTGCGATTACTAACAAAGGAACCACTTTTGCTGCTGCTCGCATCTAGCATTGAGACCTGATGCATTTTAAAGCCCTACATTACGAAGTTTGAGAATCGGTAAATTTTTTCTGTTATAATCATATTTTTTGATTTTACAGCAGCATAACTTTCTGAAAATCTAAATTTCGAAACCACTTATCGGACTATTAACATAGAAGTTTTTTTTTTCTTTGTTTAAGAAAAGCATTTAAAAATACAAATTAGTCAATAATAAGTATAAAATATTGAAAAAAGTTTAAAAATTCCTTCAAGAACCTACGAATTTGATTTTGAAAAATTACAACATTATGTTCACATTTTTGGCGGGGAAAAGTGGGTGGTTTCTTATCAAAAGTAAAGCTTTCCAACAACCCTAGCCGAATTTCATAGCTGCTTATCGTGTGTGAGCTGTTGTTTGGTGCACGTCACTAGAAATTATAATGTCCGACCTAATTAAGCACAATAAATTTTCTAAATTGTATAAAATTATTAATTTATTTTATGATTACTTTTACCAAAAGACAAGCCTCTCGGCTCTGGTACGGGAAAATTTAGTTTTACCAAAAGACACAATATTTCATTTTAAACATTCGGAACTTTACTCCATCTGAATTTTAAAAAAAATGGTTTGCTTATTTTGTATTTCACTAAAATTATAGTTTTCATTGATCTTGAAAGCTTTTAACAAAAATATTACTATTTCTACATTTATCGTCGGCACAGAAAAAAGAAACCTAATTTTTGTTTCGTATGTTGTTAAGTTATCAATCATCAAACAAATCGCAATCTGATTTCAGATTTCATTCTAATACATATCGTACATATACTCTAGGGATAAAGCGGGCAAAAAATTTATAGCGCCATATTTGGCGACTTTACTCACATTTGTTGTGAAAAAAAAACGAATAATAATTTAATAATAATAAGTTAAAAGTATAAAAAAATATATAAAATATGATTTTAACAGAGAAATTTTATCGGTCTCTAACTTTTATGTATAGGGCTACAAAATGCACCATGTATCGACGCTAGGTTTGGGAAGCACCAAAAATGGTTTCCTTGTAAGTTTAAAAAAGTTAATGTCGATTGTTATGTAGATTACCTTAATTTTTATTAATAAATTTCAACGCTCTTTGAACGGCAATTTCATGGTAAGCAGATGCAGTCTATGCAAAATTTTATAGTTAATAGCTTAAAAAATATATTAAGCAGCAAATTTTAAAAGAAAAAAGATTTTCAGATTTATGCTTTTCCAAATGCTGCCAAGAACATAATCGTTTCAAACATTTTATTTAAAAAAAAAACTAATAAAAATATTTTATTTTGTATTAAGAAAAAATATGGTTTATACGGTTCAGTTATTTGGTAATCAATATAACTATTTTAATTTAAATAAGTAAAAATTGGATCTCCATTAATTTGAACTCCATTATTTAATTTGCTTTGTTTTGTTAAATTCATTAGCAATGAAGCTTCGTAATTAAATTCATAGAAAGAGCCATTACAATCATTTTATTGTGAGGCTGGAATTATATGCTGTCAAGATTAGCAGAAGAATTTAATAAGTTAATTCCTCATCTAGAAAGAAAACAGGCATTTCTAATAAGAAACCACACTTCTCTTAAAAATATGCATATTTAATGAATGAATGAAATTAATTTTAAGAATTACAATTTTTCCAAAAGAAATAAGAAAGTGGTGCTTTATTTTAATTAGCTACGTTTCACTTCCACTGAAACGAAGAATTTTGTATTTTATATGAAATAAACCAATTAAATCTAATTAAATTAGAATTAATTGAAGTAAAAGCTTTCTTCTTTTTCATTTAAACACAGCATTATTAGATTCAAAGTAATCACAATGAATTAACATTTAAAAAATTATGAATTTCGACTATAGATATATTTTAAATATGGAGATCGAAAAATAGATCTGTAATTACGAATTGTTCATGTTCAACAAGCTGAAAAACAAAATTCTTTCCATCCTATGATCTACACTTGATTATAGATTACAAAGTAGTCAGATTTCTGGATTAAACAATACATTTATTATAATAGGGGCACAAGAAATTATTTTTCTCATAATTAAATCGAGTACCCTTTGTTTTCTAAACTGTAGAGTACTTTTCAATATCCTTCATTAAAAGTATCTTATGAACAATATATAAGTGTTTTTAATGCGTGTTTTGAGTACATTTTCTTCGCATTATATCGGACTTTTGTGTAATGTAGTGTACCTCTCAAATTTGTGGGATGATACATATTAGGAGTGGGACGGGGTGTTGGTTCATTGAAAGTTACTCAAAGAACAAACAATCTTTAAACAAACAACCCTTAGTCATTCAATTATAATAAAATCATCGATTTAGATACTTACGAAAATTTTGCTCCTAGAGGTATTACATTTATTTAAAAAATGAAATCTGTTAAATCAATACTTGAAAAGTCCAAGTAGCTGAAAATGTGATTCGATTGACGTAAGTCTGCAGATTATTTTCAGATAAATATTTTTTAATATTTTATTTATTATTTTAGCAGTTGTGTATTATAAATGAGATATCATCATATATATTAACCCTTTATCTACGGCATTATGATCTACTGCAATTTTTTTCATGTAATATTTTTTTCAGTTACTACAATGAAAATTAAAGGATAAATATAAAAAAAAATACTCACCCACGAGAAATTTAATTATTTAGAGGTAATTAATTAAAGTGGTACTTTAAAGTACCGTCAGTACACTATGACTAAAATATCATAACAGACAACTCACAAGGTATTTCAACTGGCACCAGAAAATAATTTCGATTTAACAAGTATATGAAATATAGGCTTTTTCATATTTACAAATAAATCGTTTGGCAAATTCCGGTGCCAATAATTTATTTCAACACTTTACAATTGAAAATGTTTTTCTCCTGAAAGGGTTAAAAAAAAAGTATTTTTCTTTAAGTTTCTATCTTGTTAGCAGTCCTTTAGTTATGCGACGTCTATATTCCAGGGACAACACGTTCTCTTGTTGTATCGTACCTAAAACATTTCTAGGTAGACACAAACACGTGGTAGATAAATTCTACCAAGAGAAAATAAAAAAACTGATCGTATAGATTATTCATTACATAAAAAAAACCCACCTAAAAAGGAAAAATGCTGCTGTGGGAAGGAAAAATTAATACAGAGATATTTTTACTGATTTAAATTAATGTTTATTTAAGGAATAGGATATAAGCAATTAATATTAAAATCTAGTTCATCTTTAAAAAAATTACACATACAATATTAACAAGTATCATTATTTATCTAATCTTTTAGTTTAAAACTAACAAAGATAAAATGCAAATTTGTTCATGATTGAAAATGATTTATAATTTCTTCGGATAAAATAAATAAGAGGTACCTCTATTAATGTTTACAGTATTTTCATAATTTAAACAACATCTCCAGGCAATTCGTCGGTGTCATTTAGTCTTCTCTCTGAAGACTCTCCACAATCTTGATACTCAATTTCAGCATCATTGCAGCCAATTGGTTTTCCTAGCTCCGGACTCCGCGATCTCTCTCGCTCTTCTAAACCTTCCAGCCGACTCACGGTCGCTCCTTCCACCTTGCAGGCGAGCCTGCCACCTCCGAACTCCGATCTTCCGAAGAGAAAAAAGCCTCGTTTTTAGCGAAGATCTCTCCTTTTATCCTCTTGCTTCTTTACCTCTTTCGTCCAGCGCAACGGTACAAAGTTCCGTTCCGCGCCGAAAAACACAGAGATATGCGCTATTATTTATTTTTAGGTCTTTTTGAAATGAATTAATCATCATTTAAATAACACATAATATCTATTTTTACACAGTATTTTCCGATTTTTAAAAGGAGTCTTAGTTGCATGTAAAACGTGGTCCGATCGTACGCGGATGAATACTCAAAACATCGCCGATTCGGAACCACGTGCGATTAAAAATGAAATAATAAATTAAGCTTAATTATTTACAAATAGAATAACTCTAAAAACTTCTAAAATAATATTATTTTGTCATTTGAACACATATTTTCAATATTAAATTGCGATTTAGTTGTAACTTTAAATATTTTTTTTTTCTACATTTTTAAACATTATAAGCTTATATTTTACACATAAAATATTCATAATTACTGAGGAAAAAGTCTTTACATTGGCGGGCGCCAAGCCAACATAAAAAAAACTTCCTCAAAATATTATTTGACATTACAATAAACCATTAAGTATAATATGGAGTAATTTGAACTATTGACTGACAAAAAAGGAAGTTATTCTAAAGTAAAAAAAACCAACTATTATCTATATAAAACATCTTAAAAATTAGCATTACTTTTTTTTTTTTTTTTTTTTTTTTTTAATATTTAATTATTTAAGGAAAACTCAAATTATCAACATAACACATTACATCTCCGTCCCCTCAAAAAAAAATTTTTTCTGAAAAAAATTTTTTTGTAAGCAAAAGAATAAGAATCAGGTCCTCGCCAAAAAAAAAATAAAAAAAATACATGTTGCATGTGAATACCCCTCTAACTACCCAGATAGAAATTCAAGTAATTGGCTAAACTCCGAACACCCAGTCACCAAAACCAACCAAATCAGGATTCAGACAACTTTACCAAACATTAATGAAATCTTGCTTCATCAAATTTTGACATGCATCCATAACCATAATGTTTAGATTATACATAATAAACAATTCAAGGTGATTTCCATTAGTTGACTGGTGTGTTAAGATTTATACGTATACTTTATCACATTCATACAATAAATAGCAAGTTTGTTCAAAAATTTAAAACTAAAATTTGATCCTGATTATACAATATATTACACAAATTATACAATACGTTACATAAATTATATTACACAAATTATACAATACAATACAATAGAAAAAAAATTATATACAACACTATTCAATGGTGAAAATGTATTCACCACAAAATCTTATTTTTTCACAACAAAACCATGTGTGTCTCTGGTGCGCAAATTGTAATCACTAACGACTGCAGGTCTCGTATGCTGTCTACAATTTTGCCTAGATCCTGAATGTGACTGACCAGGTAAGCCTGTATTTATGTCAACATTATCAGTGTTAATTTTATTATTGTGTGCATGAGCTTGATTGTTACTACTATCACTATAACCTATCAAATCAAAAACTGGATACTGATCAACAATCTCTTCTACCTGAGAATCCTTAACATCCATGTCAATTTGATTGTTTTGATCTGTATCCCGTTCCCCATTATTAATCTCTTCCTCAAAAAGTGCAGGAAAAATAATTCTTTCAGTGATTTTAGTCAATCTATCAACATGTACTAATTGCTCGTCCTTGGGGTTTTGTATGTGAACAATTTTAAAATTTACTGTATTAGTTTGTTGAGTGATACGGTAAGGTCCTTTATTGAACTGTGTAAGTTTTTTACTAGCCCCTGGCTTAACTACTGGTGTGTACAATAGCACCAAGTCCCCCACTTGTAAATTTTTGTCTGTGGCAAACTTTAACCTATACTCTTCCTGCTTTTCTGCAGCTGTAGTTAAATTTTGTTTGACCAAGCGAAAAATTTTGCTTAACCTTAAATGTAAATCTTCACTTAACTCTCGAGTATCTGCGTAAGATCTTTGAATAGGTTTGGTTATGAGGTCAACAGGTAAAAGTAGATCCCTACCGTACACTAAATGTGCTGGGGTATCCCCTATAGCAGCGTGATAAGCTGTTCTGTAAGCCAATAGAGCAAAATGTAAAACTTTGTCCCAATCTTCATTTGAAGAGTCCACTAAGTGTTTTAACATATTAACTATCGTGCCATTGGCCCGTTCCACAACCCCGTTTGCACTCGGGTGATAACTGGTCGTAGTATGTTTTTTAATGTGAAGTTTCTCATATACTTTTAAGATTGCCTCTGATATGAAAGATTTGCCCTTGTCTGTAGTGAGGTGTTCAGGAATCCCATGAGTAGAAATAAATTTTTCTAACACTGATATTATAACCTCAGATTGTAAATTCGGTACCGGATATGCCTCAGCCCATCTTGTAAAATAATCTGTAATTACAATAATGTGTCTGTTTCCCACTGCTGTAGTACTTAACGGACCCACTGCATCGACTGCAATCTTTTCAAAAGGACGTGAAGTAATTTCGACTCTCTGCAATGGAGCTTTCTGTTTGGATTTATATCCTTTACGAATGGCACACTGTACACAAGATTTAACGTGATTGAGTGTGTGTTTATATTGTCCCCACCAAAAGTAATTTTTCTTAGTTTTAATTAGTGTTCTTTTAAATCCTGGATGTGCTGAGGTTACAGAGTCATGAGCTAAATTTAAGATATGTGAAATTAAAGTTTTAGGAATAACTAATTTAGTTTGATTGTCATTATGTGCATCTTTTTTGTTTATGCAATATAATAAATCATCTTTTAAAAAGAAGGTTAATTCATTTAATTGTATTTCATTTATATTATTTAATTGTTCAATTATGTTTTTACATTTTGCATCTTGATTTTGTGATGATTTAATAAATTCTTTTGAAAAATTTGTGTTGATATTTATTTCTTGTATCACATTGACATTTCTCGATAGTACATCAGCTGGTACATTACATTTACCTGGGGTATGACAATATTTTATATTATAATTTTGCAGTGCAAGAGCCCAACGAGAAACTCTACTACTGTCTTGGATTCTCAACACCTGCGAAATTGCCTGCTGATCACAAAAAAGAGTAAATTCCCTCCCGTAAAGATAATGTCTAAAATTACTAATTCCCCAAACTACACCGAGAAGTTCTCTCTCAAACGTACTATATCTTGTTTCGGCATCCTTTAAAGTTCTGCTAGCATAAGCGACTGGATGCAGATCACCTGATTCATCTTTTTGGCTAAGTACAGCACCTAATGCGAAACCAGACGCATCGGTATGTAAAAAGAAAGGTTGCTCAACATTAGGCAACATTAAACAAGGGTAAGAAGTCAAACACTGTTTCAATTTGTTAAACGCTGAATCTGCTTCCTGACTCCATTTGAAAGGGGTTTTCAATTTAGTTAATTCTGTTAAGGGCTTTGCGATGTCGGCAAAATGATCAATAAATTTTCTATAAAAATTACATATTCCAATAAAACTACGTACAGCTTTTTTGTTTTTTGGTATGGGGAAGTTTTCTACAGCTTTTACGTTTCTTTCATCTGGAGAGACTGCACCATTTTTAATTTGGAATCCAAGGTAAGTTATTGAATTTTTTGCTATTTGACATTTTTCAGGGTTAATTTTCAGGTTATGAGAATTGAGTCTTTTAAAAACCTGATCTAATTTTTGAATGTGTTCTTCAAAAGTTGCAGAACCAATAATTATGTCATCAATGTAAGTATTAGTATCTAAACCTAATAAAATTGTAGCAACTAGCCTTTGAAAAGAAGCTGCAGCATTGATTAGGCCCTGTGGCAATCTTGTCCACTCAAACAAACCAAATTCTGTACAAAAGGCAGTTTTGTATCTGTCATCAGGATGCAACTCCATTTGCCAATATCCTGAGCATAAATCTAAAGATGTATAGTAATGAGCACCATTTAATTTATCTAATAAATCTGAAATATGGGGGAGGGGAAATGGCAAGGGTTTAGTTTTTAAATTAAGCTTTCGGTAATCGCAAACTAATCTGTAAGAACCATTTTTCTTTTTAACCAATATTACTGGGGATGCATAAGGAGAATCAGAAGGGGTAATTATATCAGCTTCAAGTAGGTCATCAATTTGTTGTTTCAGCTCTGTTCTTAAAGCATATGGTGTCCTATAGTGTTTAGAACGGACTGGAATATCATCTGTTAAATAAATCCGATGACTGGTTGTGTTACAACCTGTTAAGTCTTTAACCGACTGTGCGAAAATAGCTTTATTTTTATTTATGACTTCCATGACTGCCTGTTTTTGTGATTCAGTTAAATGATCTAATTCGAACTTCTCCCCATAAGGATTAAAATCAGTTATCTCATTTTCTACTTCTAAATTATTTACAGTTGTATTTTGGACATTAACTGCTTCAACAAATTCAATTTTTGCTATCTGACAATTTTTATTTATATGAATTTTCCTTTCTGTTACGTTAGCTACTTTAATCCATAAATCTTTGTTGCCTTCATAATTATAAATTCCGTTCGCTACTAACCAAGAATTATTTAGAGATTTATTTGATGGCTGAACAAAAATTAGGTTTTGAGTTTGTGGTAACCCATGAATTTTAATTTTGATGAATTGTTCAGATCGAGGTTCAATAACATTTTTATTTACCGTACTCCCTATACCTTCAAATTTATGTAAATTTATCGAGTTAACTTCTATATTTTTTATATTGTTCCATAAAATCGTATGGTTTATATATTTTAACGTTTCAGTTTTATAATCAATGATAATGTTATGAGATTTTAAAAATTCCGATCCAAGAATTGCGTTATAGTTTGTTTTTAGACTATTACTAATAAAGAAGGTTACATCAAATTTAACGTCTTGGTCAGTTAAGGAAAGTTTAATTTTCTTATCTAAGCCCATGATGTCATTGTTGACGCCAATGACTTGCATTGTGCAAGACTCAGCTATATCAACCCAACTTGGTAAGAGTTTATTCAAAATTTCGGATGAAATTAAGTTTATTGCTGCTCCTGAATCGATAAGACAATCTATTTTTTGTTTATTTAATTTAAGGGAAATTATAGGTAATTGTCCTACTTCAGCACTAACCGTATCTATGCGTACCAAATTAGGGGGAGAATCCAAAGACAGTGGTACGTTCCCGTTTTGCCCCACTACTGGTTTAAAGAATCTGAATTAGAATTTTGTGATTGTGTGTGTAATGAGGGACAATTCCTTTTTAAGTGGCCTGGTTGGTTGCATTGGTAACAAACAATATTTCGTCTGGGACGGTACTGCCTACCCCCGTATTGTGATGGACCTGCCCCATACCCTTGTGACTGACCTTGGGTGACACGTAATAATGTTTGTACTTGGTTACTAAGTTCTGCGATTTTTCGATCACTCTCGCTGACTACATTTTAAATGAGACTTTTAATTTCTTGCATTTCATTTGAGTAATTATTAGTAGTTTGAGCAATGTTAATTGGTGCTTGTGTTTGGTCATAGTCTGCACATTTCTCCTGACAAATTGCCAAGTCCCAAATATGTTTATAAGTGCTAGGAGAATGTGGCATGACAAATTTTCGCACCTCAGGTAACATACCTTGCAGACATTTTTGTACGAGTAATTTTTCTCGGATGGCCTCTTGATCTGCAAAGCATTTGTAAGATAAACCCAAAACTCTGGACAGGAAAGCTCTATTTGACTCCCTAATATTTTGGCGGGCTGTTGTAAACTCTTGTAAATGGTATGCCTCATCTACAGTTTTACTGAATCGGCTAATTAAGGCTTCTTTTAGAGTTTGTAGGCTGTGTGTATTTTTTAAGTGAGGCTGGGACTTAATAAATTTTTGGGCTTCTCCTATGCATTTCATCTTTATGGCAAAGACGCATTGTTCCTCCTGCCAACCTGCAAAGTCTCTAACTTCTATTATTTTGTCTAGAAAATCAGCTACTGTTATATCGGGATTTTCTCCTGAATAATTTGGGATATTTGAAATGAACTGATTGAAGTTAAAAGTTAGGTTTGGTACCAGAGACACTGGTCCATGTGTGTTCCTCCCATAGCTGTCTGAACTCCTGACTGGTGATAATGTTGGTGGTGAACTGCTACTACCAAAAGAAGTATTTGCTGGGTTATTTTCTTTACTCTCTTTTTTGGATTTCTCATTTTCTACACTATTATTTAAATCAGTTAAAGTAGTATTCTGTTCATTCCCTTTCCCAGCCTGTCCAGCCACCTCCTCAGGCGTATCTGTCTCAGTGCTCATTATTATCAATTACTGCAAGTTTCCCCCAAAATAATACTAATTGTAATTATAAATTACTATAAAAATATATAAAAATTGTGAAAATAAAAATTTCATGCAACATGTGGAAAATCAAAAATGAAAACTAAGTTAAAGTTAATATTCTCTACAGCCACTTAAATCATGTTAAAAAATGAATTTCTTAAGAAATTACTCCATTTACAAATATTTTCCATTATCCACAGCAGCAAAAGGTAAAAGAAAACAACAGGTGACGGCGCCGAATTTTGGCCGAGAAAGAAAAAAAAAAAAAAAAAAAAAAACGCGGACCCGAACCGTGCCGCGACGCCAAAATGGCAAAGGTCATTAGGCACCAAAAATGTGTTGTATCGTACCTAAAACATTTCTAGGTAGACACAAACACGTGGTAGATAAATTCTACCAAGAGAAAATAAAAAAACTGATCGTATAGATTATTCATTACATAAAAAAAACCCACCTAAAAAGGAAAAATGCTGCTGTGGGAAGGAAAAATTAATACAGAGATATTTTTACTGATTTAAATTAATGTTTATTTAAGGAATAGGATATAAGCAATTAATATTAAAATCTAGTTCATCTTTAAAAAAATTACACATACAATATTAACAAGTATCATTATTTATCTAATCTTTTAGTTTAAAACTAACAAAGATAAAATGCAAATTTGTTCATGATTGAAAATGATTTATAATTTCTTCGGATAAAATAAATAAGAGGTACCTCTATTAATGTTTACAGTATTTTCATAATTTAAACAACATCTCCAGGCAATTCGTCGGTGTCATTTAGTCTTCTCTCTGAAGACTCTCCACAATCTTGATACTCAATTTCAGCATCATTGCAGCCAATTGGTTTTCCTAGCTCCGGACTCCGCGATCTCTCTCGCTCTTCTAAACCTTCCAGCCGACTCACGGTCGCTCCTTCCACCTTGCAGGCGAGCCTGCCACCTCCGAACTCCGATCTTCCGAAGAGAAAAAAGCCTCGTTTTTAGCGAAGATCTCTCCTTTTATCCTCTTGCTTCTTTACCTCTTTCGTCCAGCGCAACGGTACAAAGTTCCGTTCCGCGCCGAAAAACACAGAGATATGCGCTATTATTTATTTTTAGGTCTTTTTGAAATGAATTAATCATCATTTAAATAACACATAATATCTATTTTTACACAGTATTTTCCGATTTTTAAAAGGAGTCTTAGTTGCATGTAAAACGTGGTCCGATCGTACGCGGATGAATACTCAAAACATCGCCGATTCGGAACCACGTGCGATTAAAAATGAAATAATAAATTAAGCTTAATTATTTACAAATAGAATAACTCTAAAAACTTCTAAAATAATATTATTTTGTCATTTGAACACATATTTTCAATATTAAATTGCGATTTAGTTGTAACTTTAAATATTTTTTTTTCTACATTTTTAAACATTATAAGCTTATATTTTACACATAAAATATTCATAATTACTGAGGAAAAAGTCTTTACATTGGCGGGCGCCAAGCCAACATAAAAAAAACTTCCTCAAAATATTATTTGACATTACAATAAACCA
The DNA here is from genome assembly GCA_963932465.1 of Maratus speciosus. Taxonomy (NCBI): domain Eukaryota; kingdom Metazoa; phylum Arthropoda; class Arachnida; order Araneae; family Salticidae; genus Maratus; species Maratus speciosus. The sequence goes on along the minus strand of OZ010796.1, from coordinate 268,610,025 downwards.
TTAAGTATAATATGGAGTAATTTGAACTATTGACTGACAAAAAAGGAAGTTATTCTAAAGTAAAAAAAACCAACTATTATCTATATAAAACATCTTAAAAATTAGCATTACTTTTTTTTTTTTTTTTTTTTTTTTTAATATTTAATTATTTAAGGAAAACTCAAATTATCAACATAACACTCTCGCATCTCCACATATGCAATATATGAATTTACATATGACATTTCTAGCATAGCAAAAACGAGCCGGTGCCACAACTTTTACGATTTCCTATAAAAAATAACAATGAAACAGAAAAGAAATACCAGGGAAATCATTACTACACTACATTTTAGTAATTACATTTTAAAGCAGATGAAAACGATGGATAACTACGCAGACGAAAAGTAAACAAGAAGTTTTTCTCCAACACGCAGTGTACTGACGGTACTTATAAGTACCACCGAGTAATTCAACTGTTAAATCAAATACATACGCCGTTCATCTAAAATAGCTTATGAAATTGTATTCTAAGATCATAATGAACACATAAAAAAAATCCAACACTTATCTTATATCTTTTACTGTGTTTTCAGCAATGAAAAGACGAGCGTGACAATCTGTAGAAAATGTCGGCAGAAAATACATAGACTGCTTCAAAGATAGCCTCATTCCTCTCTAAAATAACAAACCTAGAACTACTGCTGCCATGTATAGTTAAAAGAGCGTTTTTTGCAAAGTACCATTAGAATATTAGTAATATTCACTATGGTATAAAAGTTTAAAGTGAGTGGTACTTATAAGTACCGTCAGTAGATAAAGGGTTAAAACGTAAATGCATAGATGTCAACCTCAAACTAATCTCCCGTAATGCGTGAGTTAATTTGACCCTGGTTTAATACGTTTCGAACCAGAATTTTTTTAAAGAAATGAAATAAAACATATTCCACGTAGAAATCTTGAATTAAATAAATAAAGTTTCATGAAATAAATTTTCTTGTTCGAAAGGGGTTAACCTGGGTGAAATTAATCCAGATATTACGGAAGATTAGTGAAAGGTTGGCAGCTATGTAAACGTGATTCTGTAAGTTCCGTCAAAATAATTCACGCATTTGCGCATGCGTGAAGTTAAATGTACTAGATCTTCCATCTAGAGGAAAAGAGGTGCAAGTCTGGTTAGCAGAGTGATCTAAAGCACCAATTTAAAGCTCTGAACTTTTGTAGACGACGCAGGTTCGAACCCAACGCCCGGCAAAATAATTTCTGTACCATTTTTGGCGATAATTCATTTCAATAATGACATATTTTACTAAGAGGAGACGTTATATGATTTTGATTTTATTATTATTATTATTTGAACGGTTTATCATTAAATAAAATTTAACACACAAAAATATTTTTAAAAATAATAATTTTATATTTAAAATAATAAACGCAAAATATTTTGCATGTAATTATAAATTAAATATATTGAGCTGATCTACAACTTTTGTTTTCTGACCATTATCAGGAATATAAAGGTGTGTGAGTCAGTAAGAAAAGTTTGCCATTCCTTTCCGTAAAAAAAAGTAAATAAATAAATAAATAAATAAATAATAAATAAAACGGAAAGAAAGGAAAATATTCATATAAGAACTATAAAATAAATTATCTTGATATCCATGGTTTAACACTAGAACTGCCGGAAATTTTACTGAAGTGTTATAAAAAATATCTTACACTGGAAATTTTAATTGAAACTACTTAACTTATTTATTTAACTTATTTCTCCGTGGTACATTTTAGACTTATTTTAGAAAGTAATTTCTGGTGATAATCGAAATATTTTCATTTGGTAGCGGTCAAAATGGCCGCTACGGCGGTTCTAGTGTTAATATTTAAAAAATGAAAAAAAAATTATAATAAAATTCAAGAAATAAAAAATATATATTATAAATCGTTAGTTCCATCAAGTTTCAAAATTAGACTTTTAGAGAATGAAAGTGATATAAATAAAATTCATGGCAGCTTTTAAAGGTCGTGTAGTTAAAAAAAAAAAGAAAAATAGATATTGTGATTTTTAAAAAAAAATGAGATCGTAGTAATTTAAAATAAATGCTCTGCCCAGTGTTTTTTTGGTAAATTTCTGATAAAAGGCAAGCATAATTGGTTGTAAATTATAAACTTAAAGTTCTTTCACTTCATTCAATAGGTTAGACTGACAGCACCCTCTAGCTCACCTTCAAGAAATAGGAATCACTTATGGAACATAAAAGTTTGTCACGATTTCAATAATTAATTTAAAAGCAACTAATTATAAAATTCAAGAATTTTACTAATGGAACATGCAAGTTATTTACCGTCAAATCTTGACGGGTACTATCTAGTAGTATTTAAATTAAAAATAGATAAAGGTTGTCATGTGATCAACTGGTAAATCTAAAGTCGTAAACTCGTGAAAATAATGGTACTCTCCACACTAGTAATGCCAGGTGTCCCGTATAAATCATTACTCTAAAGCTCTGAACACCATTGATTTCTTACCGTTTATATCGCCATCTTTAATCGCAGATAATTCTGCCATTAGATAAGGTGACGAAAATTACTTTTAAATACTGGTGTCTAGATCATTGTCACAAATCAAGAATATTAAAGTTAGAAGTCTGTGTGTGTTGGGTTTTGAAGAGACCGCGGCGTGCAGAGCTACAAAATTTGGCAGGTAGGTACCTGTATTTCTGAATTATGCACCTCAAAGCCAGTTTTTGGATTTTTTAAATAATTATCAGCGGTATTAATAAGAAACCAATATGAACATCGGAAATTGCCGAACTTCCTCCGTTCCGCCGGCTGGGCCTGCACCTTGCCAGACTTTCCTCAGATTTTCATGGCGCCGAAAGCGAAGCTTTCGTTTTTTTCTGTTTTTAAAATCGCGTTCGCCTACAGTGTTGCCAGTGGGCTACTTCTTTTAATTCATGTTTCTTGATTCGCACCGTTTTTTGGAAATGGCAAAATTCCCCTTGTTTTCGCCTTAATATGTCATTAAATAGATCGATTTTTCTCACTTTTAAAGAGTGGTGCCCATCAAAAATCGGAGTTAAAAAAATAACCCAATGGCAACACGGTTTGCGTGGTCCCCCGTAGAGTTAAAAATTGGAAAAATGAAACAACTGAAAATTTTTGCTTGACCTTTCCGGTTCCAAGCACATTTTTCGTTAAAAAAAATATAAATATTTACCATTTCAAAGGACAGTTTTACCGAAGCTCAATTCGTGTTAGTTTTCAACTATTTCATTTTTCTGCATTTTGAAACTGCCGCATTCACTTCCCGGACGGAAATATGAAAAGAAAAGAAAAAAACACGTATTCGGGATAACTTTCTCTTTCTAATGTTGTAATTTAAAAAACATATATATTTTAATATTTACTATTTGAAATAAAATATTTTCCTAAGTTCAATTCCAAGTTGGTTTTCGTGATTTCTGATTCCTTTTTTAGTTTTCTGATTTTACTAGATTTTACAGGCCACCAACTCTAAATTCGATTGGATGTATTTTCGTTTAAATGTATAGAATCATACAAATCCGAGGGTGTATCCTGCCGAAGGCATTTGCACCCCCACCATTACGTTTATAACGATTTTAGTTTAAAAATATAAAATCATTCAACATTGATATTATGTCTATTTATTAAATGTTATTACCATGAGCTCGGGCAACACTAAACCTGCCATCTAGCAATCATATAAAAATGAAAGGGAGGGCTTTTGTATCGGTCAATTTATGGCTATATTGTTGTAAAGGGGATGCCTTCAGGCAGTGTTGCCAGTAGGCTACTTTTTTAAATTCAAATTTCTTGATTGGCACCACTTTCTTGAAATAGTGAAATTCGCCTTATTTAATGACATATTAATTATGGCGAAAATCAGGGGAATTTTACCATTTCAGAAAAGTGGTGCCAATCAAGAAATCTAAATTTAAAAAAAGTAGCCCACTGCCAACACTGCCTTCAGGGAGGTCTTTTGAAGCTAAAGTGACACGGATTATTGTACTCGCACATGCAAAACCTTAAACAGTCATCCTACAAGACCACTCTTGAAAAAATTCTGCGAACATAGGCCCAAGCTTCTCTTTATGTGACGAGATAGGCTAACTTGACAACTGGGCTGAGTGGGCATGGTTTGAAAGTGATACCGGCACGGATAGATTGGTAATAATTACATCTGCTTTTAAATAATATGCATAAATTATGATTCATGAGCAGTCTTCATATTAAAATTTAAACAAACTTTTGATTTTTCAATAACAGCAGCCTATTTTGATGAAGTATATATATTCCATTTTTAAATTATGCTCATATACCAAATTTCAATTAATTTGGAAGGAAAGATTTAAAATAAAATGTTCAAGTTTTTGACTTTCTGATATTAAATTAATTTTATACATTTTTATTTATCTCTTAAAATAATAATCTGATCATGCTGATTTTATGTATAAGCATATTACAGTCAACTGGGATAACTTTGGCCCAAATTTGGTAACTTTGACCCATATTCAGAAAACTTTGGTCCATGCTGCCGCGGTGGAATCCTTGGCGGATGGAATGAAACCTTGGCGAATTACTTACATTGAGCTGCCAACCTCACGCTAGTGCTGCTAACTATATTTTGAGACCAAAAGTTTCCCGATAACGCAAGTGATGTAGCAGATTTAATCTTTTTTCTCCTTTGGACCAAAGTTACTCTTATAGGTCAAAATTATCCCAGTTGACTGTACTTTAAATCATGGCTCCCATTGGTCCGTTTTTTGAAAACCAGTATTATTTTAGGGGAAAAATCATGGTAGGTTTTAGCAACAAAAACGCTTTTCGAGCTAAGTTTCGACAAAAATTATAAAGGAAATTTCTTTTAAAGTGGTGCTCAAAAAACGGACCGAGTGGGAGCCCTGTTAAGTACAAAATATAAATATCTTACTCTTTTAATTTTAATAATTTAATAATATTAACTACAAAATTAATATTATAAAAATTTATAGATTGTAAACATTTCAGCAGCAATTGTCATCTAGAGATTTCTAAAACGTATGCAAAAATTCAGCACATTTTGCTAAGTAGTGTTGTCAGATTGGAGATTTTTTCCGATTCAAAATATCTACATTTTTTACGACTAGTAATCTTCGCTTTATTTAATCACAGAATGTGCGATTTTTACTATTATGAAATTGTGGTAGACATTTTTAACAACAACAAAAAAAAAATCCTCGAACTTTGAAATACTAACGCCAAATAGTATTTGAGTTACCTGTGCTTAAAAACCAACCAGTACTACAGTTTGAAAGACCGTTCATTGAAAACATGAGATTAATCCTCTCAGTGTTGCCAGATGGGCTACTTTTTTAAAAATCATATTCTTGATTGGCACCACAATTTTGAAATGGTAATATGTGCCTTATTTAATGACAAATTAATTAAGGCAAAAACAAAGTGAATTTTACCGTTTCAAAAAAGTGGTGCCAATCAAGAAATCTGAATTAAATAAAAGTAGCCCACTGTCAACACTGAATCCTCTCGTCAGACTAAACCAAGAGTGTCAAACTGTGGCCAGCCTCATACCACTAATTTTTTAAAGAAATAGTCGACTTGTTGAATCGCCAGAGGTTCGATGATTTGGTAAGACAGTAATTTCTATAAACGGTTAGTGGTATCCGGTTGGCCACAGTTTGACACTCCTGGGCTAAACGTATGATGAGATTAGTCATATCATAAAATCCGCTAATAAATGTAAAAACGGCCTCAAATATTTTGTAACATATTTAACTGAACATTTAGCACTTTTCCAATACTAAAACATTTTTCCTGTTCAAATGAAATGAAAAAAAAAAATGTATTGAATCAGAATTTTACAGGAAAGACTTTCACTTTTGAGACTACACCCAGAATTATCTAAAATGTATTCTGATTATCCCCGAAACAGTTCAAATAAACTGTGAAAATGTCTATTTAGGCTATTTGAAGAATGGAGCTATAAATAAAGAGAAAGAGACATATCGTGTAAAGTCCACCCGTAGCGAGTGAAGTAATTGAGAAGGTTGTCACAAGATAGCAACAAATATTTTACATCGAATTAACAGTTTTTTATTACAGCCGGAGAAAACTTCCACCAGTAAATTTTAAATAGAAAATTTCGTCTTAGTTTTGCTGCTTATTCGTGCAAAATTTCTCTCATCAATATGGCAAAAATTTCTATTCGTTTTTACTGGAGGAAGTTAGCCCAGGTATTATATTCTCTTTCACTGACACTAACAGGAAACAGTTTAAGTTGCCAAAATATGGCGGAAACGCAAGGTGTGACTATCGCCGAAATAAACTTCCACCAGTAAAACTGGATATCTGTTTTTGGCCATACTTATGACTGAAATTCTGCAATTATAAAGCGTTTAAATTAAATAAGGAGAAAATTTCTATTGAAATTTACTGGTGGAAGTTTGTTTCGGCGGTAAAGACCACCGCGAAACCGGTTTCTGATGAAGCTTCGCCATTTTGAGGATATGTCAATTCCTCTTTATTCATAGTTCCATGATTTAAAGAGTACAGGTTGCTTTTATGGTATCACATTGGATGGGGATAGTATAAGAAAAAATAAAGTTTGTATTCATTTTAATAAGATACTACATAAGAAAAATTCCAAAGTAAGAAATAAAAGAAATTTTTTTTATAACTGAATGGTTCTGGTTTCATTTCCCTATTATTAACACTATACAGGCCGCTGACGCATTTATGTGTTATTTATAGAGATTCTAAATTTTCCCCCAGAAAGTTTGAATAGTTAATTTTGGTTAATTAATGGTTTGAATAGTTAATTTCGTGAATAAGATAAAGTTAATTTTGGTTAATTAATGGTTTGAATAGTTAATTTCGTGAATAAGATAAAGGAAAATTAGTATAAAAAATTTTCTGGTGTGAATGGTTCTGGTTTCATTTCCCTACTATTAACACTATACAGGCCGCTGACGCATTTATGTGTTATTTATAGAGATTCTAAATTTTCCCCCAGAAAGTTTGAATAATTAATTTTGGTTAATTAATGGTTTGAATAGTTAATTTCGTGAATAAGATAAAGTTAATTTTGGTTAATTAATGGTTTGAATAGTTAATTTCGTGAATAAGATAAAGGAAAATTAGTATAAAAAATTTTCTGGTGTGAATGGTTCTGGTTTCATTTCCCTACTATTAACACTATACAGGCCGCTGACGCATTTATGTGTTATTTATAGAGATTCTAAATTTTCCCCCAGAAAGTTTGAATAGTTAATTTTGGTTAATTAATGGTTTGAATAGTTAATTTCGTGAATAAGATAAAGGAAAATTAGTATAAAAATTTTCTGGTGTGAACTCGAAATTTTTTAATAAAAAAACCCGCCAGATTTGGCAACACTGTTTGCGGCCTGTATAGTGTTAATAGGCTGAACTAGTATGGTGTGTATCCTTTAAGGGGACCGGTTAAGCTCTATCTCGGCCATGTTAAAATATACCAACTTTATGTACCTTTTTCTCAGAAATGGTGAAAGATATCTAGATTTTTTAAAGTAGTTTGAATAACATGCTTTACGTATTTTAACAGACCGTTTTCTTTCTACGTGAAACTGAAAATTAATTATTAATTATTTATTGAAATACATTTTTAAATTAGCATTTTTGGTAAGATTTTACTGCCTAAAATAAATAATTCCCAACAAATCCTTAAATCCCTGTGTTAAAGTATGCAGTATAACATAAGTATTTAGAAAAAACTGAGTTCTTAAGTTTAATAGATATTGAGAAAAAGGACCACAAACTTGAAAAATTGAAGTTTTGAGAAAAAGTCAATTAAAGCTGCGAAGCAGTGTTGCCAGTGGTCTACTTTTTTTAAATTCTGATTTATTGATTGGCACCACTTTTTTGAAATAGTAAAATTCGCTTTATTGAATAACACATTTATTTAGGCGAAAACAATGGGAATTTTACCACTTCAGAAAAGTGGTACCAATCAAGAAATCTGAATTTTAAAAAAAGTAGCCCACTGCTGTGAAGTGCTCTTATAAAGAATGAAAAAAATCCAACACTTTATATATATATATATGTAGCATTTTGCTACCGACTTTCAGATATTTAGGCGTCACCAGTACACCTCGACATAAAATGTAGTAGAGCAATCAAAACCATCCATCCGTTATATTGAAAATACCGGATTGCAGTCAGGGTGGCGAGAAAGACAGGCTCGAAACACATTGATAATTTCCCTTACGTAATGAATATAGAGAGTCATCATCACTTTTTAAACTGGTTTTATTGACAAAAACATAGTAGAACACTTCCAGTAGTTATTCCATCCACTCACAAAAATCGATCATCACTTCATAAGACTTTAGATGTTACAAGATTAGGATCTACACATTCGAACGTTCACTCCAAGCGACGCAGCTTAATTAGACAACCAGAAAAACGTAAAAATCTTCTCTCCATCGCCGATGTAACGATATTTGTACCCCGAACAACAACGCGCGGACGGTTACAGAACAGTAAAAGACCAATCTAGAAAAGAGGTGGGGGAGAATGGGACATAGAACAAATTACGATTCGATGGGAAAGGATGACGTCGATAAAGAACTCTTTATACGGCGTCAGAATAAAACTGCAAAAAGCGCTGGCGGACGCATGGAATTGTGGGTATAGAGCACGAAAGAATAAATGATATTAAAACATTCGAAATGAAGAGAATTTAGTTTTAGAATAAAATGAAAAAGTAATTTAATGGGTTTTATAAGATTAGGCGATTGGATTAAGGTTTTTTGAATAATAAAAGAATACGCAACTTTAAATGCATGAAATAAAAGACAAAAGATATTAAGATATTATTAAAGATAGGTAAAAAAGGAAAAATATTAAGAATTTGGAATAGTTTTACTAAGAAAAAGAGGCGAACATTTTTATTATTACATATATATATATATATATATATATATATATATATATGTGTGTGTGTGTGTGTGTGCGTGTAATACATCGTTGAAAGTTGAAAAGATAAAAGGTTAAACTATTTAATGATATAAAAAAGTAAAAATCGATTTTTGGTTGAATTTCGCTTACACTGTCCCAACATTTTCAACCAGTGTTAACCAGTATTACTTTTAGGGAGAGGTTGAGATAAAAACTGCAGAACATACATATTTGAGGATTTATTCTGGAACCAGCTGATCTTTCTAAAATTTAAGTATGATGATAAGAAGCCTCGCAAAAATGATAATTTTTCTACATGTGATGCGGCCACTTTTTTAGCCACCACTATTTTCTTTAATTATTTTTATGGCAGATTACTTGAAGAATTGCAATAAAAAGCTCACCGCAAAGCGGGTTTCTGAGACATTTCCATGATAAATCAAAAACGAAAATTTCCGTAAAGGAATAGGGGTGGTAAAAGATTTTATTTAGTCTCTGTAAAAAAGAAACAACTACGAGGACAGGTAAAACCTTCGAATAACGGACGCCTCGGAAACACGGAATTAGTTCAAAGATAAAAATGTACAAAAATATAAGTATTGGGGATTGAAAAAATATCTGCTAAAGGTGTCCGCTATTCCGGAGTGCCCGTTATGGAGATTTCACTGTATTTACTAATAGATTTGTTTACTTGATTCACAAATTCTCCAACACTCTCTTCATATGTCAGTTAAATTGAGTTATACTGAAAGTCAATTATATTCAATTGTCCAATTTTAAAATTTAGAGAATCACAGAATTGAACTCTAAATACAAACAACAAATAAAGCAATTCCAAATAATAAGAAACATGACATTAAAACATGGAGACCTACTAACGAGTAAAAAGGCAAGCATTGACAGCAAAAGTTTAATTGCTATGTGCGTTCGTACTTGATATTAGCAGCAAGTGTCAATAAGAAAAATTTTTTATTTCATGCAACGCGTTGCTATACACTGCAGCTGAGATTTTCCGCTGAGATTCGAAAATTGTCGAACAGAACAAATTTTGCACAAAAGAAGTAAGTAACGGTCACGTGGGGATTTGTAGAATGACACAATTTTTCCCTTGCAGTAGCGTTAAAATTAGAGACATTTTCCCTACAAACTATTGATTTTTTGTATCGCGCTACTCGCTACACTACTGTGTTTAACCCCTTGAAGGACGGTTATGCCGTCCCGGCATCACATAATTTTAATCCCAAATTGCCATATTGGCACCGGAATTTTATGATGAAAATTTCATATTTATTAAGTACACGAAAATTTACTTTTACTTGTTTACAAATAAAATCTCTTGTTAATACTGGTGTCATTAAATTATTTGAACATTTTACGAATACAAGTACCTTGCCCCTGAAAGGGTTAAAGTATAGCACACAACACTAGAAAATACTGTAAAAAGTAGCGACTAATGTAGTTTCTCTACTTGTAGCGCGCTACATCTCACCCCTGGCTACAAATATAAATAGTTACAGTGGACTGCAATTGGGTTTATCAGTAACATAAATACTTGAACAAGCTAAACCTATATTAAATTAAAAATAATATTTTTTACGAATCTATTCAGTAATATCATATTTTCATATATAACAATATTACTACTTCCTAAATGAAAGAACGGGTATTTGAAAAATATTTAATTTGAAACTCTTATTCTATAATATATTTTCGACGTTACATTAAAAGATTAATTTAATTACTTAGCTTTAAGTTATTCAGTCAATTTTAACAAGCGCTTAACTTTTATCGAATACCTTTAAGATGATTTTTAACATGCAATCTTTTTAAGCAAACTTCAGCTACTATAATTAATAAAATTTCAAGATAAACTCAATTATCTTCAATATTCAAAAAGAGAAAATAGTTTTTCCATAAAATTGATATTTTAATTGATAATATTTCAAGATTGTTAGATAATGTGCTTGATAGTTAATATACGGCTTATTCGTGGATTCGATTAGGTTTAAATATATTAATGGCATCATCATATGAATTTCAAAATGTGTATAAAAAAATCTTTTTATGTTTTATTTTTACCCGATGTAACTTAGAGTGTATATTGCTACTGACATAATATCATTATCATGAAGTGCATATAAATAAAAAGTAATATTTGTTTGATGCGATTCGGATTCTTTTATTATTTCCACAAATATAATTTAATTAAATATGAAAAATGACGCTTTAATGTAGCTCTAATCTTATAAAGGAGATGCATGTGAAATTTGGCTTGTTGATATTTTTTTCTTTTATTATTTCAGCAAGGATTGTTGAATTATTTTTTTTTTTTAATATTTCTAATATTAAAGAGAATAAGGTGCAATAAAAAATAGTTTATTGATATGGTTCGATCCGTTAATTTTTCTTAGAAAACTAACTTAATTAAACACGGAAAATTCTTTTCAATATACAATTGTACTACAAAATAAGACGGATATTTGTTTTCGGAAACAGTGATATTCAAAATATTGGACCGAGAGGCGGTAGTTCAGACAATCACCTCATTGAGTTCATGGCTGAAATTCCAGAATTAGTTAAAACTCGATTCGCATATTAAAACGCATTCGGTCTGCCAAGTCATATCTTGGTGGAAAACACGTGAAAACCCGATTTTAGCAGTTGACTCGTAGGTTTATCATTGTGTTTTCTTGCACCCAGCCCTCCATATTCTCATACCTTTGGACGCAGGAAAACACAATGGTAAACCTACGAGTCAACCGCTAAAATCGGGTTTTCAGGTGTTTTCTACCAAGATATGATTTGACATACCTATTGCGTTTTAATATGTGAATCGAGTTTTAACTAATTCTGGAATTTCAGCCGTGAACTGGATGAGATGATTGTTTGTGCTGCCGCCTTTCGGTCTATATGAGAGTCTCTGCAGATATGCTCTTACTAAATTAATTTTTATGCTATCGAAATCATTTTTTTATGTTGTACCCACTTGGTATAATATTATATTATTTTTCGACCACGGTCAATAGGCCTGTGCTTGGCAACAGAGCAAAAGCCGCCTAAGCGTCCCAGGTGTATGCCAGTTAAATAGATGCCAGAGATTACGGATACCACTAATTTTTTTTAGTTTTTCCTCCTTATACAAATGCAGAAAATCGCAGACAATTTACGATTCAATAAGGAGAAGAATTAAAAAAAAAATGGCGATATTGAAAATCCGAAATTCTTGGTACTTACACTAATTGCCCCCAGCTTTTTCTCTGTTGGTGACTAGCACCAATTGGTAGCCCTAAGAAGTCCACTTATTGATAAATAGGGATAACGAAGAACATCGTAGGATATCTACGATTAAATAAGGTGAAGAATTTTTTTTTTTAAATAGCGGTATTCAAAATCTGCAATTCTTGGTACCTAAATACTTGTTGCCCACCAGCTTTTGCTCTACTGGTCGGGTTTGCTAGTTTGGATTTTTTTAACTCCGAAATTTTCCGTTGATAGCAGAAATTCACTATAATATTATTTCCTTTACTTAATGACAGAGATAACGTGATAACTTAAAATAAAAATTCTTCTTTCAGAATTTCCTGTGTGAATTTTTTTTTTAAATTAAAGTAAAGGATAAACTGACAATCCTGTTGTTGGTGACTACTACTAATTCCTAGCCGAAAGCAGCACACTTCTTGATAAATAGGGGTAACGCAGAAAATCGCAGAAAATCTGAGATTAAAAAAGGTGAAAATTATTTTTTAATGTATCCATATTCAAAATCCACAATTCTTGGTATCTAAACACTTATAGCCCACCAACTTTTGTTCTGTTGGTGACTAGTACTTTTGGTTGCCACAAGCAGTCTACTGCTTGATAATAGGGATAAAACTCAATTGGTGGCAACTTCAGGATGCCACGTGTTGTCTGAAACGTTCCCTTCATTTCAGTTTTTGTTGGGCACAGTTACTCTTTAAACCTGATAACAAGCAAAAACTAGTCCAAATTGTCATGCATTACTTTACCTAAATTAATGGATTATGCGGGAGAGTTCATTTTTCTTTGAAAATTTACTTAAGTAAATAGGAAAGAAAAAAATCAATAAGATCAACCCTCCTAAAAATCAATATAGCAAAAGTAAAGTTAAAATTTGACGAAAAAATTGAAGCCATCATATATAATAAATATTTACCAAATGCAGAAATGTGAATGAAAAATATCTTTACATTTATATTTTTTTGTGTTATGTTCATTTAGGCTCAAAATATTCAAGTTGTAGAAATCTGTATTATAGAATAAAAGAAGAAGAAGAAGCACAAGAAGACGAAGAAGAAGGAAGAAAGAAAAGAAAAGGAATGCAATCAAACAAACTTCCCCCTCCCAAAAAAAACTCCAACCCCTTGTGTATTGCATACTTGTGTATTCCATTCTTGACACTGTTACTGTGTCTAGAAATTGTGGAAATCGCGCATGCTGGTATTGCTTTAGAACGTATCTTAAAAACACATTTTCTTAGGCGGCGCTGCCATAGAATTAATGGCTAGAAAGTATAAACACTGAGCGTTAGTTACAGCGTCTAGAAATATGTGATGCGAAATGCATTTAAAAAATATATACCTAAATTTCATTCGCTCCTAATGCATCGTGGATTACAATATAAATGTTTTTAATTCTGTTTTTCACAAAATTTATCTTTCAAAAATAAGTTTCCCGCAGTATAAATTGCATCATAAACATCTAAAAACACACTGTATTTCTATTGATTTGAAGCAGTATACTCAATCATAGCGCCCTCTGTTGAAAACGTATTTTTTTAGATATGGTTTCACTTGTTCATTTCCACACTATATTCTTCTAGACACTGTAACACAGTGTTGCCAAGTTGGTGAAATTTTTTTATTCCAAACAATTAACAGAAATTTTTAATTATATTCTTTGCTTTATTTAATAATAAAGATTCCGTGATCAAATAAAGCGAAGATTACTCGTTGAAAAATGTAAATATTTTGAGCAAAATTTTGCTTTGATAATCAACGTAAAGAAAAGCAAGTACTCATTTTCTAAGAAATTCGTTTCTAAATTCTCGTGTGAATCAATCATTTCACCATTTTACAGACAAAACTACTCTGCTTGAAAGGGTTAAATAGTTAGTCACAAAGGATAGAGAAAGTTGGATAACTAACATCCGACTATCCATCTATTCAAATTATCACAAGTACGTATTTAATTAACCATTTCAGGGACAAATAATTTAGTTGCTGTAATGATGAAAACTCACCAGAATTTGCGAACAATCATTTTTTCAATTTAAAAGAAATAATTGCACGGTTTTTTTTTTCACGTAAATTATAAAAGCAAAATTTTATTTTAAAAATTAAGGTAACAATTTTTATTAAAATCAAGTTGCATAAATAATAAGGGGTACTATTTAAGGCAGGGGTGGCCAACTGTGGCACACTCGACACAACTAAAATTTTATAATACTCATTGCCTTATCTAATCGTTGAATCTCTGCGATTCAAGAAGTCGACTTTTCCTGTAAAATTTTAGTGGTATCCGGCGTGCCACAGTTGACCAATCCCTGATTTATGGGGTACTATTATAAAATTCTGGAGTGAGTAAAATTCATCGTGAATCAACGAATGCCATGTAAAAAATAGTATCAATTAGTAATAAATGCAAAAAGTGGTTACAAAATACAGTTTTTCAAACAACTTTCGTAAAGATTTTTTATCCATTTTATTTTATATTAACCCTAGAACTACCGGAAATTTTACTCAAGTTTTATAAAAACATTCTACACCAGAATTTTTACTTAAAATTATTTAATTTGTTTATTTAACTTATTATTGTCTGATTTATACATTTAGTTTGTTTTGAAGAAATTTCTGGTTTGAATAAATATTTTGAATGTACATGTCGGGTCCAATGGACCCGTCTGGTAGACGGAAGGTTAATTACAGAAAATACCAAAATGTATATTTAATGTTAGATGGGGCGGGGGGATTCGGAATTTTATATGAAGAAAGTATTCATATTTTTCGGTTCATTATTTCATGAAAAGAAAAGAAAAGAACAGGAGAAGACAAAAGATAAGAAAAACATGTATGTAATTAACTAAGAAGCTAAATATAAAAATATATTTAAATCTGTTGGTAATTAACTTTTATAATTAAATTTCAAGGTACGCTTGAATTTATGTTTGACGGCAAAATTCAAGAGGAAATATTATTTAAGGAAGAAATACTGTGCAAATTAAATTCCGTCCAAATATTATGTACATTCTATCCTTTGAATTTTATATTTTAAATATTTTATCTAAATGTGTGACCTTTTCGAAGAAAAAATTAAAGCGAGAATTTTTATCAATGTGTGTAAATGACTTTTATTTAATTCTAGCTGCCCAGCCCGTAAAAAATCAAACAAAATGTGAAAAAAAATTAAAAATCTAAAAAAATTACGAAAAGTTAAAAAATCGCTGCACCAATTCCGAATAAACTTTACTGAAGAGAGAGAAAACTTTATTATATTGGGCTAGAAGATTGAAACCGGATTCCTTTTACTAATATGGAAAAATCACAGTTAAACGCAAAAAATGCTACAAATCGCAAAAAAGCTAAAATTGCAAAGGACAAATATTATATTGGGCTAATATATTAAAACAGGATTCCTGTTACAAATGTCGAAAAATCGCCGCAGAACGCGCGAAAACTAAAAAGTCTCTTTTTTCCAAATTTCGAATAAACTTAAGAAAAAAAAGACAAAATTTACTATATTGCGATTAAAGATTGAAATCGGATTCCTTTTACTAATGTAAAAAAAATCTCCTCGAAATGCAAAAAACGCTAAAAATTCAATCATTGCAGAAGACAAAATTTAATATAGTGGCCTGAAACATCGTAACGTGAATTCTTTCACAAATACCAAAAATCGGTTCGAAATGGAAAAAAAAAAAAAAAAAAAAAAAAAAAAAAAAAAACCTTATTGCATTAATTATCACTAAAAATTCAAAAATGGTGGAATGCAAAATTTACTATATTAGACTAAAAGTTCGAAAGTGAATTGCTTTCACGGATGTCTAAAAATCCACTCAAAACACGAAAAAAATCTAAAAGTTACATAAAAATATCGCAAAAAATTCAAAAATTGCTTTTTGAATTCCGAATAAACTTTATTGAAAAGATGAGATTATTTACTGTAATGGGATAAAAGTTTAAAACTAGATTCCTTTTACTAATCAAAGCGAAACGCCAAAAACCCCGCTAAAAATTCAAAAATAGCAAAGGACAAAACTTACTATAATAGGCTAAAATACTGTAACTGGAATTCTTTCACTAATATAAAAAAAAAGCCCTGAAAGGCGAAAAAACGCATTAAAAATAGTTAAAAATTCAAAAATCGCGTAGGACAAACTTGGCTGTATAGAGCTAAAAGTTTGAAACTAAATTCCTTTTGCGAAAGTCACAATATAGCCATGGAACATGAAAATTTTTTAAAACTGAATTAAAATTTGTTAAAAAAATCAAAAATGCTAGAGGACAAAATTTACTATATTAAGCTAAAAGTTTGAAACTAAATTCCTTTTACATATATGTGAAAGAAATTGCCGCAAAATGGGAAAAAAAATCTAGAATTCGCAAACTATTGAAAAATTGCCGTTTTATTCCGAGTAAACATTATTGAAAAGAGGACAACATTTACTATATTGGACTAAAATAATTAAAATTGGCATCCCTTTACTAATGTGGAGAAAACACGAAACTTGAAAACCCCCCTAAAAATTAAACAAGAAAGAAAAAATCATGCGTCCAGCATTGATTATGAAACACTTTCCAACACATTCAGAATAATATATAAACGCAGAGGGCAAAATTTACTATCTCGGCAAAAACATTGTAAAGAGAATTGTTTCACGAATGTCATAATCGGCGCAGAACGTACAAAATAACTGATAATCACATTTCAAATCGCATTAAATATCATTAAATATTCAAAATTCGCAAAGAACAAAATTTACTAATGTATGAGGTTGAAACCATTGTTTGAAACCAAATTCTTTCTCCGAATGTCAAAAAGTATCCACGGAAAAAACCTCATTTTGAGATCAATTACTTTACGGGTAATCAAATGCTGCCATCCGAAAAAATCTACACGAGTATATTCCAGTTCTTCCCAGTGTTGCCAGATGGGCTACTTTTTTTAATGCAGATTCTTGATTGGCACCACTTTTTTGAAATGGTAAAATGCGCCTTATTTTATGCCATGTTAATTAAGGCGAAAACAAAGGTAATTTCACCGTTTTATAAAATTGGTGGCAATCAAAAAATCTGAATTAAAAAGAAGTAGCCCACTGGCAACACTGGTTCTTCCGGTGAAGGGTCCATTCCTCATCCAGACCTCTATCCCTCATCGCCTTTTCAATATCATCCATCCAGTTCTTTCGTGGTCTTTGTCGTTTTCTTTTTTTATTTGTTTTATAATGAAATGCAATTTTGGGTAGTCTTTCATTGATCATTCTTTTAACAAGTCCATGCCAGATTAATTGCTTTTTTTTTTATATTATCTAATATGATTCCCTTTATTTTCATCATTTCCTTGATTCTTTTATTTCTTATTCTTTCTATTCTTGATATCCTGCATGATATTCTTAAGCATACTTGCCAACTTACCGATAATTTCCGTAAAACTGTGCCGATATATCCTGTAGTAAATAAACAGACCTCCGCGAGCGGTGGACAAGAAATACTACCGCCTACCCTTTCTGCTGCGACTGCTTCCGGTCTCCTTCCACACTCAAGTTGCCGCTTCGGAAACATAGCATCCGCGGCCTGAATCCTCGTCTTCCTCCCCACTCAAGGGGCTGATTGAGGACCACCAGGAGGGGTCCTCATCCAATGATTAGATAAGACACTAATTACTACAAAATTATATATATATATATATATTAAACTTTCCAAACGATCCAAGTATCGGGAAACCCACTGCCTTCGACAGCATAACGTCGGTACCATGTCAAATTATCCAATATGAAAATTTCATGTTAGATAGTTTGACATGACAGACGATATTTCGGCATTTAGTTTCAATATATTTAATTGTAAAACTAGTTGCTTGAAAAAAAAATCTGTGGAAAAAGTAAACATTGAGTAGATTTAATTTTAAAGTACTTATAACTGCGCAAATGTTTTAAGATTTTTATTTGTAATATAAATTATGTATCTGATGGCTGCCTAAAAAAAGGGACGCTAAAATACTTATATTTAGAGCAAGGAAAAAGTGATTTTCCTCTAACTTTTTTTCTCTTGCCCGTCGACAACCATCGAAAATATTATACGTTTAAAAAAATATTTCTTATTGTCCAAACTTTTTGGTTGGTTGATTGGTTGTATGGGGTTTTATGGCGCAAAATCCCTTAAGGAACATGCTGCGCCAAGCACAAACTCCTTGATTTTTTATCAGTTATAAATATAACATTTTCGAAGCCTGTGTATGATTTCAATGCTAAAATGCTGATATTTAGTTGTAAAAGGGTTTTGAAGAAGTGTCGCTTACTTGTCGTTCGCATCGAAAGTAGACGAAAACCTCAAACCACACGAAAAATCGCGAAGTGAGTTCCAAAAATTTTTTTAAAGGGTTAATGTTATTTTAAAACCGATGGTACGCCGGATACTTTTTATTTATTTTAATTAATTAATTTATTTTTTTTATTTGTTTTTCTACGTACAGAACGGTTGCATATTTTTAAACATTCCAGAAAAAACGAAAACCATGTAAGTAAATTTCAGAAAAGATTTTTTTCTTTGAAAGGATTGACATTAATATTTCTCTTAACCAGAGACGTCATTCAAAAGGAAAACGTCGTTTTATTGGTTATGGTTTGGTATTTTTTTGGTTTTTTATTTCCGAAGCAAACGCATAATCTTAAACATCACAGAAAAACATAAATCCGGAAACGAATATTTTGAAAGAGTTAATGTTCATATATTTTTTAACGGATTGCACCGTCAGAAAGAAAACAACGGTGGTTAAGTGGGTATTTTTCAGTTTCCGTATTTTGATTATTTAAACCAATGCGTACTTGGAGAAACGGGAGGAAAAAACACGAATTCGTTGTTTCTAAAATAATTCTTTGAAAGCGTTAATATTACACGAATTATGCTGTTAGAAAGTAAAATGTACAAAATTTAAGGGTTTTTTATTAATTAATTTTTTTTTTCAAATGGTTAAGCCGATGTGCAATTAGAGAAAGGCAACAAAAAAAGAGCCTCTTTAGACTCGCATTTCTTCCCTCCTTGCGAATCTGCGGAAACAGGACTTTTGGTTGGACCGCCGCAGGGTCTGATCTAGGTGATAATCTAGGTGGGCAAAATTCATTTTTTCGATTATCTCTGAATTTCACAAAATCGCGTATACTGGTAGCTGAATGCCTGCATTTTCGAGATCCGTACGAGTTTTGTCAAAAAAATCAGAGATGTCGATAAATTATGGCCGTAAAGGAGCCATTTGCGCAGTAGGTTTGAGGAGCTTCAAAAGTTGCACTGGCTTCCTCTAAGTTTGAAAACACGTCATGACTATTGTGTTTTATTTGAAAGCACGAGTTTGCTGAACATATGTCACAGGTTTGTCAAGGTCAGATTTAATGAATTTTTGTTTGAAAATAAGCGATATTAAACCCATTTAACCACTTTTGTCAAAGGTTGTAATTCTGGATGATCCTTGATTTTGTTTACAAATTTCATCTTGACTTTTAATAAATTATTCAGCAATACCCTGAAATAAGCATTTTTTAAATCAAAGTGCCATTCCTAAAGTATTAAAAAAAATAAACAAACTCCTGCAGATAGATGTAGACCAGTACGTTTTTATTAATAAACAAGATTCATATTAACTTGTAGTGCATGCATGTATGTTTACAGGGTTGCCACGCTACAGGGAATCTCCAGACCAGGAAATTCTTCGGCACCAGTACTTTCTCACAGAGAACCACTCTTTAAATCAGGCGAAATTTTGTGCGGTTAATCTAGATATATTTTTCTATAAAAAAAATACTGATATTTCGACTGAAAAATTCCCTGAAGCGTAGCAACCCTGGTTTAGTTCAAATCTTGCAAGTCAAATTTAAACCATTTTTAATTATCCTATTGAGCCAAAACAATGAATACATGTGTAATTTGAATGACAATACAATATTACTATAATTTAAAGAACGTAGAAGTTTGTTTAGAATAAATACTGTTTCTTCAGGGCTCCACAAAAATTTACATTAAAACTTGCAAGTTAATTTTAAACCAATTTCAATAATCTAAATGTGCTGAAACTTCACTCTGGATATGTAGTTCTGATGACAATGCAATATTATTGTAATTTATGGAAAGCAGCAGTTACGCTTTTTTTACAGGGCCACATAAAGGATTAGTTGAAATCTTGCAATAGAATTTTAAACCGCTTTCAATTATCTGATTGAGCTGAAACTTTGCCTACATGGTGTTTTTCTGATGACAATTCTATTAACTTATAATTTGACGAACGTAGAAATTATGCATTTTTAATAGGGCCACATAAAAGATAGCGGAAAGATTGTTGCTAAAAAGCAGAAATTTTAATTAAATTTCAACAAAATTACTATAGGTTATTAAGATACACAATAGCATTTTTTAAATTGAAGACATGGTGCGTAGCAGTTGTATTTCTTCTACAGGGATACATAAAAAATTTGGATACATTACCGTCTATATACAGAAACTTTATTTCATATTGAATAAAATTTACATAGGTTATTTATTCACACAACAGCATTTTTTCAACCGAAATAATTTTGATAGCATTTATATGTTTTACAGGGTACCACAAAATATTAAAGTTTTTTTCATATGATTTTATTTTTTTAATTTTATTTTTCAGCATGACTACACAAATTTCTGGAGGAATTCTGAGAAGGCAAGAATACAAAAAAGAAATTAATGTTAACTTACATGTGTGCATTAAATTGTTTTTCACTTAATTGTAAAATAAGAATGTTTAACGCTTTATTTTAATGCATTATGCAGGGTGCCCACTAAAGTACTTCCCACGCTCATAATTGCCGAACGGTTGAAGCTATACTCATAAAAGTGGTGTCTAGGTATAGTAAAGTAGCTATGCTCTACCAGGTGACACCGTTTCCAGCGTCACCTGGTGCAAAACAGCTGAGTTAGTATTCCTATCTTGAAAACGAGATTCATGCTCAGAACGAGATTCATTTAGCATTCATATTCACAAGGTGTCCTTTCGAACTAAATCGATGATGCTGCACAAATTTGTCATTCACTTTTATCCCATATTTCGAGCCGTTTTCTCGATAGGAACTCTAATGCCGCCATTTTGCACCAGGTGGCGCTGTAAGCGGTCTCATCTAGTAGCGCATAGCCTCTTTACTAGACCTGGACACCACACTTATGAATATAGATGCAATCGTTCGGCAGTTAAGAGGGTGGGGACGAACTTTAGTGGGCACCCTGTATTTTTATTTTAAGACATTGTTGTTAAATAACCAAATATTTACCTCTGTTTGAGTATTTTATTAGTCATGCTTTCCAAAAATCAGAAAAAACTAAGTAAACTTTAATGAAATAATTTTGTCCAACTAAATCGTCTAAACGTCCAACTGTGCGCTGCGACGTTTCCTTTCGGCGCAGCGCCTCGAAAATTTTGGGGTTTAACCGCTGCCATCGAAATACTCAAGGCCAGAGGACACAAGTTGTGACATTATCACTAATCGACCGACTTCTCGCTAGGGTTGGAATTCACACCGGAAAACTTTGAATAGCAATTTTCTTTTACTTTATTTGTGTAATATCTATCATCTTATAAAACTATAATACCTATTTAAACTAACTTTTGAGAATTCGGAATATCTAAATAAAAATTCAGCCAGATGTGGGACGCACAGTGTTGCCAATTTTTATTGTAACTCTACGTGCAGAGGTGTCTTCAGAACACAGCAGACAGGACACTCACAAATTTCTTTTTTTATTATTATAAAAGGGTCGCCCAAATGAAAATGGCATTGCTGTAATAACTTCGCCATTTGAAGAGAAAGATGGCAGCTCCTATAGAGGTCACAGAGTGTTGGGAATGCATGCGATATCGTCAGATCCCGCCAGATGCGTATTTGATAGCGTGAGAGCACGTTAAAAGGCATCGTTCGCATCACGGATGCCTCCAAACGGTGTCAACGCTCGTTGGTGCAATTTGTAACAGCGGAAAATGCGAGTGCTAGTGAAATCTATCGTCGAATGCAAAATGTGTATGGCACAGAGTGTATGCATGCAGATCGGTATTCCGATGGTGTAAGGATTTTCGTAGTGGAAGAAGCAGTACTGACGACAGTTCACGACCTGGTCAAGCGCATGTGGTCTTCTTCCACTATGAAAATCCCTACACCATAGGAATACAGACATTTTGCATTCGACGATAGATTTTACTAGAACTCACATTTTCTGCTGTTAAAAATTGCAGGACCGCGCGTTGACACCGTTTGGAGGCACCAATGAAGCAAATGATGTCTTTTAACGTGCTCCCACGCTATCATACACGCATCTGGCGGGATCTGACGATATCGCAATCATTCCCAACACTCTGCGCCCATTATGGTAGCATGTGATGTGCAGTCATCTTCCTCTTCAAATGGCGGAGTTATTACATGGAACTATTAATAAAGAGGAACTGGCATATCCTCGAAATAGTGAAGCTTCAACTGTAGCCGCTTTCGCAAGCGCTGTTTAATCCGGTGGAAACTTCCACCAGTAAATTCATAATGAAATTTTCTCCATATTTAAAAGCCTTATTAATGCAAATTTTCAGTCTTAAATAATGACAAAAACAGATTTTCATTTTTACTGGTGGAAGTGTATTTTTGCTGCAGCCAACACCTGCGCTTTAGCCATATTGTGACAACCGGTCAAACAAACTGGCAGATTTGCCAGGCAAACTGACACCAGAAAAACAAACAGAAGTTTTTAAAATATTTGTGAGAAAATATTTCCCTGAATGAGACGCTTAAATAAGGCAAATTCTTCTTTTCAATTTTACTGGTGAGAAGTTTGGTCGGACGGTATTCGGAAACTGCAGATCCGATTTAAAAAAAGCAGCCGCCATCTTGTGACAACCTCCTCAGTTACTTCACTCGCAACTGGCAGACAGTAACACTATATGTCTCCTCCTCTTTATTCATAACTCCATTAGTTATTACAGCAATGCCACTTTTATTTGAGGGACCCATATAGATTGATGAAGTTGTAATTTCGCTTTGGAATATTAGCCGGAAAAAAAGCTGATCTATTTTATTTACATTGCTTAAGCTAAAACGGAACGGTCTGCGCGCGAAAAAGATAGATTAAAATAACGTGCTTCAAAATTACTTTAAAATCTATAGTAATTATTCAGTAAATGTAGTTACTGTTTTCAAACAAATTGCATTTGAAAAAAAAAAAAAAAAAAAAAAAAAAAAACATTTCTTTTTCTATTTGGCGGTTTAAAAATTGAAATTATGCGATATTTAAATTAAAATATTTACTGTAAAAGCTAAATTTATTGGCCAGTTGCTGCAACCTTCAATATGCAGTGGTGGAAAATTGGCGCAGAGGCGGAGCCTATTGACACCACTAAATTTTTATGGTATTATTTAGTTTAATAAAAACTCAGGGTTCTAGACGGTTTGGTCGAGGAGCCCGGGGCCACTTGCCCCACATCCCGGTCACATAAGATTGTGCAGGTAAATTTGATCATTAGATAAGAGGCAAAATACTACTATAATTTAGTGGTGTCAATAGGCTCCACCTCTGCGCCAATTTTCCACCACTGAATATGATGTCAGCATTATTTACGAATGTGTTTTTGCTTTGTAATATAGATTTCATATATTAAAAAAATTCATTATTTATATGGGTTTCGTTAAAAATTTACAACACTATTCAAATCATTTCTTTAAACTATTGTTTTTGGTATTATATATTTTCAGAACTGAAACTTTCCACTTCATATCTTTCAATATCTGGAAAGCTGAACAGTTAGTTATAATTGGAAAGAAATTGTCCATTTAACCCCTTAAGGGGACGGTGGAGTTTAAAATCCTTAAAAATATATTTTTTTTATTTTTGTAAATTTCAACTTAAATATTATTCAAAGATGCATTATATACATTATGGCATGCATTTATCACAAAAAATTTTTAAAAAAAAAATTATTTTTGAGAAAAAAATGGAATTTTACGCGTCGTCTTAGAAATCTTCGAAATGCCCCATGCGTCTTCCTTATCAATGAAAATCCCCAATATTTTTTATAAAAGTTTGGTTTATATATAGAAATAAAATAGAGCATCGAATTTTACATATTTGAATTTAAAGGTTAAAAAAAGTTGAAAAAATTTGAAATTTTTTCGAAAAAATTTCAAAATTTCAAAATTTCAAATTTTTTCTTTTTTTTTTTGTAAATTTCATCTTAAATATTATTCAAGGGTACATTATATGCATTATGGCATGCATTTATCACAAAAAAAATTTAAAAAAATTTTATTTTTGAGAAAAAAAAGGGAATTTTACGTGTCGTCTTAGAAATCTTTGAAGTGCCCCCTGCGCGTTCCATATCAATGAAAATCCCCAATACTTTTTATAAAAGTTTGATTTATATATTGAAATAAAATAGAGCATCGAATTTTATATATTTGAATTTAAAGGTTAAAAAAAATTTTTTTTTGAAAAATTTTGAAATTTTGAATTTTTTTTTTTTTTTTTTTTTTTTTTTTTTTTTTTTTTTTTTTTTTTTTACCTTTAAATTCATATATATAAAATTCGATGCTCTATTTTATTTCTATATATAAACCAAACTTTTATAAAAAATATTGGGGATTTTCATTGATATGGAAGACGCATGGGGCATTTCGAAGATTTCTAAGACAACGCGTAAAATTCCATTTTTTTTCTCAAAAATAATTTTTTTTTATTTTTTTGTGATAAATGCATGCCATAATGTATATAATGCACCCTTGAATAATATTTAAGTTGAAATTTACAAAAATAAAAAAAATTATTTTTAAGGATTTTAAGCTCCACCGTCCCCTTAACCTACGATTTACTTTTAACAGCTCCACGGTTTGGCAAATCCATAGCTACCACTAAAATTTAATAGAGATTTTCGCCTTGTTTAATCATGGAATTTCGACGATTAAATTAAACTATATTTACTGTGAAATTTTAGTGGTAATAAGAATTTACATTTAGCTCGATCATCGTACGCGGGCTATGCCCGCCATTGTAGGTTAAGGGGTTAAAAATATTTTTACTTTGGACAACATGTAATTGCTTTTGGATCATCATAAAGTAATGTATCTAGAACTTATACTGAATTGTGTCACTGGCAATCAAGGTTTTTTTTATAGTACTATAAAGTACCGTCGAAACATAAAAGGCTAAGGGAAAGTGACTCAAAGTCATTCATATTAAAATATCGTATCGCGGCCTTTTGATGCAAGAAAATTGGTCGAAATTTATAGGTGCCCGTTATACCCCGGTTACAGTGTCTAAAAGTATATAGTGTGGAAATCAATATGCAAAACCGTATCCAAACAATTACATTTTCACCAGAGGGCGCTATGATCGAGTCTATTGCTACGAATGAAGAGAATACCAGTGTGATTTTAGATATTTATGATGCAATTTAACCTACGGGAAACTTATTTTTGACAGATAGAATTTTCGAAAAATAGAATTAAAAAGATTTATGTTGTAATACGTCATACATTACAATTAAACGAAAATCCAGGCATAGATTAGGACATTAACCCCTTGAGCTCTGGCGTTTATAGCGGATGTATGTCACTAGCCACCAGGGTTGCCGCATCTGGCAGATTTTTTTTTTAGACATTTTGAATTCATGCAACAAAAATTTAATTGGTAATTTTCTTTTACTTTATTTGTGGAAAATCAATCATCTTGTAAAGCAAAAATAAGAGTTTAAACTTTCTGATGAGAATTCGGAATGTCTAATTTAAAAATCAGCCAGACATTATGACGTACGTTGCGTACGTCATTTTCGGAAATGACCAAAATAGCATGACGTATGTTGTGTACGTTACAGAGCGCAAGAGGTTAAACCGTTAACGCCTATTGCGTGGCATAGTTTTAGATCTCTAGACTTTGTGGCAAGAAAGCGCTTCTTAGACCAGTAAATATGAAGATAAATATATACTTTCTTTCACGAGACAAAATGCTTGATAAAAATAAGGTAAAAATTACTCTTCTTTTAAAAGTGGTGGGGAATCCAAAATTTAAATTTTAACGAAGAAAGTAATTTGGCCATTAATGAGTTAAGTATGAAACCTCTTACCGTAGTTTCTGTAGTATAATCCGCGGATCAAACAATTCTGCTTGGACCCAGGAATTTTATTTAGTTACTGAAGCCAAATTCTTACCGTGATTTAAAAAAATATATTTTATTTTTTAAATGTTCTGGGTCGAAAAATGATTGTTTGATCCGAGGATTACACGCCGGAAATTACGGTATTTTAAAGCGATTTTTTTATTAAAAAATTCTGAATTCACACCAGAAAATTTTGAATAGTAATTTTCTTTTATTTTATTATTGGGATATCAATCATCTTATAAAATAAAATTAACTATTAAAACTTTATGTGAGAATTTGAAATTTCTAAATAAAAAACCGCTTTCAAATCGAATATTTCATACCTAATCTTTTTGCATTTCGTACTGCATATTTCTAGACGCTATAACTAACGCTTAATGTGTACACCTTCAAGCAATAAATTTGATGGCAGAGCCGTCTAAGAAAATGTAATTTTTTGGGTACATTCTAAAACAATATCGGTATACGCGATTTCACACTATATATTTCTAGACACTGTATCCCGGTTATAAAAATATAAGATTAAAAATTAAGGAAAAAAGATAATTATAAGAACTAGAATTAATAATTTAAGAAATATGATTTTTACCCCCCCCCCCCCCCAAAAAAAAAAAGTAATTTCCGGCGTATAATCCGCAGATCAAACAATCCTGTTTGGATCCAGAAATTTTATTCAGTAACTGAATACAAATATTTACCGAGATCTGAAAAGCTATATATTATGTTTTAAAATTTCTGGGTCGAAGCATGATTGTTTGATCCGCGGATTATATGCCGGAAATTACGGTAGTAATAATAATTTTCATATCAAATTACATGAAATTTTACATTTATTATACTTTACAATAATCTTTATTTTATTTTATGTTATGTATCTCATGTAGGTTTCTATGAAAAAAAGACAATGCGAATCATACTGCGAATATACCTAAAAATAAAAAAAAAATGAAGGCTGAAATCTATGTAAAAAATTGAACGGTAACCGCATTAGTACCTTTGACGATGAAACTCACGGACCATTATTTCCGAAATTTCTATAATTTATACATCAATGCTATAGAAAAAGTTTAGCTTTCCGCGTGGCTGGGTGCGCCCTTGAAATGGATTAGATTTAATAATTAATACAAAAAGCATATATCCTGCGCATTTTCCTCATCTCTCAAATGCAGCTATTACGTAAAAACTTCTCAGCTCTAAGTGGTTTTCTAACTGCATAAATTTCCTCCCCTGATTCAAAGAATGATAGTTATATTTTTTGGACTTATTTTAAATTTAAATGAAGAAAAAAAAAATCCATTTATTCCAATAAACACAGTGTTGAAATGAAACCATTTGTTGCAAATTATTAATAATTAATAATTGTCACATAGCAATAATCAATGCTATGCTTATAACTTCTACACTGTTACTCTTTCTGCTTGTTATGACTTACTTTAGTCGACTAAAATTTCTCAGCACACTTATTATGTTTTTCTTTTGCATTTTTTGTCCATTATACCATCATGCTGCAATTGTAATAGATACTCTACAGGTACTTAAAACTATATCAGGGTGTCTACAGATCAGGGAAGATCACGGTCAAATAAGATAGAAAATACCAGTATTTACTTATAGAAAAATTCGCCTTATTTATTCGGGCGTTAAACAAGATGAATTTATCTATAAGAAAATACTGGGTTTTCCCTCTTATTTTGACTGTGATTTTCCCTGATCTGTAGACATCCTGTATATAAAGTAATAATATGTTTGAAACTATATCATCTTCTACTACATGAGGTATTGAAAAAAGAAATAAATCAATAAAATTATTACTTTTAATCGTTTAACACTAGAACCCCCGGAAATTTTACTATAGTTTCATAAAAATATTTCACTCCAGAATTTTATTTAAAATTATTTAACTGATTTATTTAACGTAATTCTCTGTCGGTTAAATTTATTTTATTTTATGAAAACAATTCTGTCTCCAGTGGACATTTGATCATGTGGTCGCAGTCGAATTGACTCCTTCCGGGCGTTCTAGTGTTAAAGCATTCCGCTCAACGCCATATTTAATTCCAATGTGGTCTAATATACGAAATTTTCAGCTCGGGAGCACTTGTAAAATTAAGACTCGCTACATCATTCCATTTGGTGAAAAAATTCTTTTAATATTATTAAAGTCAGTATATAAAATCCATTTAACGTTCTATTTATAATGAAATAGTTTAAAATAACAATGATTTCATATTGCCTTTCTCGCATATAGCTATTAGGAACAAATTTTATGAATTAAGAATATTGTCAATCAAACTCGTTTGTAATCTAAATATTTAAAATGGATGTATCTGAGGTCGAGGACTCGCCGTTTTGTCATGCAAAACTCACCGGTGTTGCTCCAGCTCACATGGTAAGTCATCATATGACCCAATCCGTGACCCCTTTATTTTTTTTATTATTATTATTAACCGCCAACTTCCACAGTGAGTCGTAACTACTATAAGAATTACCTGATATGTATGTTTCTCATCTATATGTTTTGCGGTTTCCGTCATTATCTATTTTAATTTCGCAAACGTTGTCTGTCAATAAAATAGTTTTAAGAAGGTAAATAGACAATAGTTTTAAAGGGTCCGGAAAGGTTTGAAAATATAAAAAACGTAATTATTATTATTATTTTAATAATATTTGGCAATTTAATAATACCTTACAGTTAGTCCGATAGAAAAATTCATAAAATTACTGCTTTACCTTTACGACCGTTTACGACTGTTTACCTTACGATCGTTTACGGCTCGTAGCCTAAACGTTGAACAACACAGAACGACAATACCTGTGAAGTCAAAACTTTAAACAATTATTTCTGTTTTTCAGCGGTTTTGCCACGATAACTTTTGATCAAGATGATCGACTGATTTACATGTTTCTTTTTTTTATGTACATAAAGGAAACTACCGTAATTTCCGGCGTATAATCCGCGGATATAATAATCATTTTTCGACCCAGAAATTTTTTTAAATAAAATGTAACTTTTTAAATCCCGGTAAATATTTGGCTGGAATAACTAAATAAAATTTCTGGGTCCAAACAGAATTGTTTGATCCGCGGATTAAACGCCGGAAATTACGGTAAATTCTCCTCGAACTATACCTGAAATGCGAGCATACTTTTCAAGTTATAAAAAAAATATTATCAATATTTATGGATTCTGAATTCTATATTATATATTTTTTTATTTTTGTCTTTTAAAGTTTGGTTTGCTTTTCAGCTCTAATCGAGAGACAACATAATAAGCTGCATGAAAAAAAAAAATGTCGACTCAAAAATGTAGAATCTCGACTTCAAAATTGTAGCAAAACTAGTTTTGCAAGATTAATTAATTTTGTCATACAATACTAAAATTTTTGTTACTTTTTTTTTTTTTTTTTTTTTTTTTTTTTACAATTTAATTTATATTTTTTGTATTTATAAAGCATAAATAATAAATGCATAAAGAAGTGATAGTCCAAATTATTTAACGGTTCCTAATTGACGACCAAAATTCAGTCAATTTTCCTCATTTCAAGCCAGTCTTGTAGCCTTAAGCCAAGAATTTGCTAACACTCGACCGTTGACCGCAGAGCTACCAAATTTTGTCGAGTTAACGTGACTTTTTTAATCGCAGAAACGTAATTAAAATTCTTAGATTGAATAAGGTGACGGTTGTTCTACAAATTTACTGGTATCTCTGCGCTCCGCCGTTTAGTTGTTGGAAGCCTTTGTTTTAACCCCTTATTTGTCGCTCACGTGATATTCACGAGCTGTGTCTTTTATTCAGATTGTTTGATTCACACCAATTTTATATAATAGTGTAATTGGCTTTATTACGGTATCATTTTACCTGTCATTAAATAAGGTGAATATTTCGTTTTCAAAAAAGTGGTGCCAATAAGCAATTTCAATTTTTCAACCGTAATTTAATGCGACCGTTAAGGGGTTAAATCATTTCATATCATTAAATAAATTTCTAGCTTTGTAATTTGTAAATACGCTTAAATTCATATTATTAAATATAACACTGGTAAACGAAGGTATTAATTATTTTTTTAATTATCAAATTTCCTTAAAATTTCTAATTTTATTACATATTAAACTTAAAATATACAAAAAATCCTTATTATCCAAAAACACATCAATAGCGAGAAATGAATAAAATATGTATATGTCAGTTTAGTCACAAAAAGAAAAGATCAAAAGAGACGGAAGTGTTTATACAGCAATGGGAATTTATCTTAGTTCAACTTTAAAGCTAAACTTTTATTTATTATTTTCAGTATATATCTTTTGTGATTATTCATATCTGTAAGTGTATTGTTAGTATGTTTAAATAATTCTGGAATTTTACATAAAAGTCTTTGAAACAAATTCTTATCTAACACAAAAATTTATCTTCGCGCAAGTTTAATTTATCAATAGCTTTCTAAATACACTTTTCCCAGTTACCCTACTTAAAGTACTTTTATTTTGAAACAAAATATTGATTCCTTTTTCCGCATTTAAAAGTAGAACTGAAGACTAGCTTAGATTTGTTAGTGTTATAGAAATATGTCACTACACAAGCTGCTTGATTATTTAATACTTTTAATTAACGCAAGTACATAATGTAACATCAGAAAATTCAGTATTACAAGTTGGACGGGGTTTTTTACCCATAAATTTTCCACTTTTCAGAATAGTAATATTCGTCTTATTTCAGTGTTTGCACGCCTTAGGGGAAGAAAACCAGATTTCCCGTAAAGCAATATTTGCCTTATTTTTTTATTATTTATTATTTTTTTTTAAATCTGTGTTTAGATATATGATAACCATTACTTTATGAAAATTCTAGTATTCAAACCCTTCAACCCCTTAATTCTCGCTCCCGTGATATTCACGGGCTATGTCTTTTATTCAAATTGTTTGATTCCCACCAGTTTTATAAAATAGTGTAATTTGCTTCATAATGGTATCATTTTACCTGTCATTAAATACGGTGAACATTTAATTAGAAAAAAGTGGTGCCAATGAGTAATTTGAATTTTTAAACCATAATTGAATGCGACCGTTAAGGGGTTAAATTCCCTTAATACACTGAGGCGTAAGTACTTTTTATTTAATCTGCTATAAAAAAAATCAAATATTGCTATTCAGAAATATTGATAGACTGGCAACATGGTGTATCACCATGGTATAACCACCGCCCCCTGAATACTAGGCCTGAGCGCTCACACAAAAATGACACAAAAATGGCGGCTGCCGAAGGCGGATATTTTTTAGCGTAGGTACGGTCCCTTAAATGTAGACACCAGTATTTTATAAAAGATTTCTCTACCTTGTTTATTCTCAGAAAAATGGAGCGGAAAAAACTTCAAAAAATTATTGGTAGGAATATTTAAGGGACCGTACACGTGCTGAAAAAAATCCGCCTTCGGCAGCCGCCATTTTTGGTCCAGCGCTCAGGTCTAGTATTCAGGGGGCGGTGGTATAACACAGGGGTGGCGAACACGTGTGCCAGCGAGCCAATTGTCGCCACCAGGGCTTAATTTCTAACAAAAAAAAAAGGTATAGAAACCAGAAATTTCTTCATAAAATAAATAAAACATAAATCACACGGAAATAAGTTAAATAAAAAAATTAAATAAATTTAAATAAAAAAAAGTGAGAAATATTTTTTATAAAACTTGAGTAAAATTCGCGTTATGTTTAGTGTTAAATATAAACATTCATATAATAAAATCTAATGAAAATATATATTCCACAGAACTAACATATCAGGATTTTTTTCTTTCTTTCTTTACTGTGATGGTCACTTGCTAGCCATGACCTGGCATATAACAATAGCTCAAATCTGATAATAGAAGAACTGAATAATATTATAAACATTAAATATGGTAATGTATTGATATTAACTTTCCACTGGTAACATCATTATGGCACCTTAGTTAGATAACATGGAATAATGCGTCACCCCAGGGGATTTATGGAGGAGAAACAATTTTCTTTTTTGCGCATTAGTTTACGTAAAGTACCTAACATCATTTTAATTATTTAAAAAAAAAAAAAAAACATGTTCAAAGCAACGTCTTTGGGCTGGCTCATGAAACTATTAATAAAAAGGAAACGGCATATCGTTAAAATAGTCAAGCTCCAACTGTAACTGCTTTCACAACAGGTGAGTAACGCCGGGAAAAAATATCAGCAGTAAATTTGAACAGAAATTCTTTCCTTATTTAAACGCTTTACTAATGAAAAAGTTCAGTCATAAATAATGGCAGAAACAGATGTTCATTTTTACTGGTGGAAGTATATTTTGGCGGTTGTATGGCAATACGTTTCCGCCATATTGTGACAACCTAGACAACCTACTCTCAGTGTCAATGAAAAAGATTACAATACTTGGGCAAACGGGAACGAGTAAAAACAAATCCCGTAATTTCCGGTTTATAGCCCGCAGATCAAACAATTCAGTTTGGACACAGAAATTTTATTTAGTATTTGAAGACCAATATTTACCGCGAACTAAAAAGTTACATTTTGTTCAAAAAAATTTCTGGGTCGAAACACGATTGTTTGATCCGCGGGATATACACCCGAAATTATAGCAGATATTTTAATTACGCTTGTAAGAATACATCTGCATGAATAAGATGCTTAAATAAGACGAAATTTTTTTTTTTTTTTCAAATTTACTGGTGGGAAATTTCCTTCTGTGGCAATCAGAAACTGTTGATGCATAGGTGCCAACCTCAAACTAATCTTCTGTAATACCTGCGTTAATTTGACCCTGGTTTAATACGTTTCGAACCAGAAATTTTTTGAAGAAATGAAATTAAATACATTCCACGCAGAAACCTGTAATTAAATAAATAAAGATACGAGAAATACATTTTCAGGTTCGAAAGTGGTTAACCTGAGTCAAATTAATCCGCGTGTTACGGAAGATTAGTGAAAGGTTGGCAGCTATGTTGATGCGATTAAAAAATACCTGTCATCATCTTGTGAAAACGTCCTCAGTTACTTCATTTGTATTTGGTAGACAGTATATGCCTCCTCCTCTTTCTTCATAACCCCATTGGCTGGCTGGGGAGATCAACTCTGTGTAGTGTTGCCAGTGGGCTACTTTCTTTTAATTCAGATTTCTTGATTGGCACCACTTTTTTGAAATAGTAAAATTCCCCTTGTTTTCGCCTTAATTGATATGCCATTAACCCCTTGAGGGGCAAGCAATTACGTTTGTGAAATGCTGAATTCCCACCGGAATTTTTCAAAAATTCTATTTCAAAATAAGTAAAAGCAATTTTACGGCTTTTTTCCACCAAAGTTAGAAAAGATCAATTTAATAAAAATTTTCTGGTGTAAAACTTCATTAATCTTAGGTGGTATATAATATATACCGGTGCCCCTCAAGGGGTTAAATAGTTCGAATTTTACTATTTCAAAAAACTTGTGCTAATCAAGAAATCTGAATTTTTAAAAAAAAGTAGTCAACTGGCAACACTGCCCCTGTGAAATAATGCGTAGAAATGAAGGTTGGGGAAAAGGAAATGATAATTTTGGGACTTCAGTGCACAGTATTTATGAGCTCCGATGGGTTCTGACGCTGCCATCGAAATACTCAAGGCCAGAGGACACGAGTGTGACGTCATCACCAATCGACCGACTTCTTTCTGGTGTTGGAACTCACACCGAAAAATTTTGAATAGCAATTTTCTTTATTTTATTTGTGGAATATCTATCATCTTATAAAACAATAATAAATCTTTAAACTTACTGGTGAGAATTCGGAATCCTTAAATAAAAATTCAGCCAGATGCGGAATGCCACAGTGTTGCCGCATCTGAAGATACAATTAAAACGAGCAAGTTGCATGTTGAGAATGGTTCATCATGTAGACTATATTTTCGCGATTTTTAGGAGTTACAAAATGAGGACCACAGTTAATGCGAGCAAATATCTGTTTATATCAATGTTATTTTCGGAGCAAAGTAGGGTAGAATTAGGAAAGAAATCACTTTCTTATTGAAGTTTGTTCTCTCTCAGCCGATATTACAACTCTCTGTATAAATGTAGTAATTTATCAGTTTCACTGGACAGAAGTTCATACGTCAAGGCA
This sequence comes from Maratus speciosus, assembly GCA_963932465.1. NCBI lineage: Eukaryota > Metazoa > Arthropoda > Arachnida > Araneae > Salticidae > Maratus > Maratus speciosus. The sequence continues at coordinate 268,575,608 of OZ010796.1, read as the reverse complement.
ACCCTCCCTTCAGCAAGGAAAATGGAAGTGAATGTCGGTTTTTTATTCATAAATATTTTGGCACTTCTAAAAATTTAGTGTCCAGGACAACCGCCATCTGGATTCCTCTATGTTACAACACTGGCTTTCAGCGTGGAAATGAAAATGCATGATTCCACATTAACCCCTTCGCGACGAAAGCACTTTGCTTAATTTTTAATTTTTTACCATCGGTCTTTGAAAACAGAAAATTTTCTCTAGTTGAATCGCAAAAATGCTCTGATTAAATAAGGTAAACTTTACACTAAAAAATAACTGGTGGGAATAATGAAAAATACTGAGCACCTTACGTGGCACGTATACCGGTCGCTCGTCCCCAAGAGGTTAAAGATACGGATGAAAGTTAAGCTAAAAATTTTAAATAATTGGAAACTTTATCTGCAAAATTTCTAATAAATCACTAAATGGGGAAAAGCATCAATATTTATAAATATATCTATTCATACACATACATGTGGACAGGGCCGAAACTAAGGGGGGGGGGCAGAGGGGGCATGTGCCCCGGGCGCCAGAACGAAGGGGCGCCAAATGAAGGATTATACCTCTGGAACAGATCATTTTCTTCTTATGGACTGATGACTTCTATTATTATGAAACAGCCCTTATAAATGAAGTGTTAGGTGAAGATGAAAGAGCAGTCGTAAAAAGTTAGGACTCTGATTTTCTGGTCAGAATGGGAAAAAAATGGCCATAATTTTTTCACTTCATTTATAAAGGCTATTTCATAATAATGGAACCCATCAGTCCATCAGAAGAAAATAACTCGGCGAAAGCGGAAACTCGGTTAAGCGGGACTCGAATAATCGGGGCTCTACTGTATATTTCATTTTTTAAATGATCTTTAGTATACTTTTGTTGGTGTTCAGGGGGGGGGGGGATCATGACCCCCGTGACCTCCCCCTTGGATCTGCCATTGTAGATTACGTAGTTCAGTATTACATATTTTATAATTACACATATTTTAAATTTTTAAAATAAGTCGGCTATTAGAAAATTAGTAAAATTCTCTTCGTAAATATACTTTGCGGAAGAGGGGGGGGGGGCGCCAAAATCCATGTTTGCCCCGGGTGCAAAAAAGGCTTGTTTCGGCCCTGCATGTGGAGAGACAGATAGAGAAATAGGCAGGGATGTAAAAATCTAAGCGCCAGCGGGCAGTCTCTCACCACTAAATTTTATTCGTTATTTTTCACTAAAATTTCGCCTTAATATTTTATAACAATGCCAATACAATTTAAGCGAAGAAAACAAATAAAATTTAGTGGTGAGATACTCCCGCTGGCACCTAGAATTTTACACCCCTGGAAATAGGTACAGAAATATATAAAAAAGGAAAAGAAGTGTAATATTCACCTTGAAAACTTCAGTAAAAAAAAAAACTACATTAAGGAACAAAATTTGAGAATCACGTAATTATAAAATTTTTACATCAAAATATATTTATATTAATCAAATATCTAGACTATATTATATCCAACTGTGCATTTGTAAAGTTAGACATATATTTAAGCGTAATTTGCTCTCCAAATGGACATTTCCATCATCTAATCCTATTTAAGCTATTATCTCAACAATCACTTACAGGATGTCTTTAAAATACAATTACACTTGAATTAATGTCTAAGTATGGTTGGAGGAAATGGTTCTCTCAATGGCTTTTAGTAATTATGTCAGCAGTTATGATAACGAAATTAATCACGAAAATGTAAATCAGTAACATAGATATGGAGTATACATTTGTGAGCTCCAATTTGTGAAGCTTATATTTTAAAGCACACATGTATCAAACACTAAATTTTTTTCAGGATAAAATACAAAATTTTTAGCCATGTATCACAGTAGGGCTGCTAAATATGAAGCGTTTGGAATAAATAAAATACACATTGTATCGTTTATTTAGTAACAATATTCTCATTCCTTTCAAAAATAACAAGTTTTTTTAACAATATTTAAATGCTTTTTTGCATATTATAACAAAAGTTTCGTAAATAATAAAATGTTCTGACAATTAAATAAGAAAGGTTTATTCTGTAATAGTTTATTGTTTTGCTTATTTTGTCAGTGTTCCGCTAAACTGCAAAATAATAATAATAATAATAATAAATATAATAATAAATATAATAATAATAATAATAATAATAATAATAAAATATGTTGATTTTATGAGAAAATTCTGACTCCCTAACTGACAGTGAAAACCGTTTATCTAACGAAAATATGTTGTTTTTTCACGAATTATTTTAAGTCAAATACTGCAGTTGATTTTCAAATTATTTATTAATATGTAATATTTAGCAGTTAAAAGTAGATTTTTTTCGTACAATAAAAGTTTATTACAAGCATCTCAAGTGCCAGGTTTGTTTTCGGGGTAATTATTGCACTATAAATTGATTTACATGACATTTATTTCTGCAACGTTCCCATCTAAAAAAAAAAAAATTAAAAAAAATAAAACAGAAATAGACCAGTAATTTGTCCTGTACACCCAATGGATGATTAAATCGTAAAAAGGATACAGCGATAGTTAATTCTTTTATAATAATCTTTATTTATTTACATACTTCTGGAAGATTCAAGAAATTTAACGCCTTATATCGGTAACATTTTAAACCATAATCTTTTTGACTTAAAAAAAATCTCGCATTCGGACAACGTTTTTAGCGCAAACCACCCTTCCAAATCATCATTTATCCTTTTTTTATGAATTTTTAACCCTTTGCACTCCGCGTCATTTTGACTGTGGGCTACCAGCAACTCCGCGTCGTTGCAAAAAAAAAAATTTATTCAGTCGGCACCACTTTTTAAAAAGAAGTTTCCTTCAAGTACACAATTTCAAAAATGCTTTGATTAGATAAGGCAAATTTTACTTTCCTTTATTATTGGCGCCAAAAACGAATTTTTCAAGGAAAGATAATGTCGCCGCAGCGGCGACAACGGAGTTTTTCACTTACTGTACCATGTCGCCGCAGCGGCGACAACGGAGTGCAAAGTGTTAAAATTCATACGAAGTTTCTGTCCACCTTGTATTAACCCCTTCGCGACGGACGTGTTTTACAGAATTTTTAATCTTTCATCACCTTTTTTTTTTTTTTTTTGCCTAATTAAATAGTGAAATCGCCCTAATTAAATAAAGCAAAGGTTACAATAAAAAATTACTAGTGGGAATAATCAAGGATTCTGAACCCCCTATGCGTCACGTATACGCGACGCTCTTCCCGCAGGGAACCCGTTTGTGACGAGCATCCTTTATAGAATTTTCCATCTTTAATCACCGATAATTCTTAAAAGGAATTTCTGTCGAAATTAATAGCAAAAATTCTGCTGTCAAATAAGGATTTTTTTTTATATTATTTTTTCTTTACAATTACCGGTAGAAATAATAAAATATTATATACGTCACGTAGACGCGATACTCGTTGTGAAGGGATTAACGTGGTTCCACTTATAGTAATTCAACTGTCCGTGTCCCTCTCTTACCATTTTCAGAGTTCATTAATTATGAATTGAATCTCTTGACGACAATTTTTCCTAGAATAAGGAAAAGGAAATTTGCATTTAAAATTATTATTTAAAAACATTTTTACATGAAACATTTCTAAAATATTATCGGAATTGATCCTCGCATGATTGCATCCTTTTCATGCGTGGACTTTAACTAACACCCCTTAGATCAGTGATAAAGCCTTGACACGCGTCAGGAGAACGCGACACAAAGCAGGCAAAACAAAGAAAAAAAAATTCGAACAAGTTACATGTTTCGTTTTTGGCTCGTGGAACTAATAATTATTGTTAGAAAATAAGAATTAAGAATTCCACGAGCCAACGAAATCGAAACATGAAAGTTGTTCCGATTTTTTTCTTTGTTTTGCCTGCTTTGTGTGACGTTTTCGTGACGCGTGTCGAGGCTTTCTCAAATATCTAGGGGCATTGCTTTAACCCCTTGAGGGGCAAGCAATTACGTTTGTGAAATGCTGAATTCCCACCGGAATCTTTGAAAAATTCTATTTCAAAATAAGTAAAAGCATTTTTACGGCTTTTTTCCACAAAAGTTAGAAAAGTAAAATTTAATAAAATTTTTCTGGTGTAAAACTTAATTAATCGTAGGTGGTATATAATACATACCGGTGCCTTTCAAGGGGTTAAACCGTGGCTGCCAACTTTTAAGCTTTCTTTCTACCACTAAAATTTTATAGTATTTCTTGTCTTATTTAATCGTTGAAATCTCGCGATTAAACAAGGCGAAAATCTATGCTAAATTTTAGTGCTAGAAATAAAGCGTAAACATTGGCAGCTATGTTTAAACCCTTTGGGACCAGCGGCTTTTACATAAATTTTATTCGGTTGGCACCACTTTTTTTTTTTTTTTTTTTTTTAAGTTAGCTTTACTTAAATAATCACGAAAATGCTCGAATTAAAAAAGCAAACATTACTTTTCTTTTTTACTGGTGCCAAAAACAAATGCTGTATGCTATTTTTGAACGTGCATATATGCACCCATGATCTCTAACCAGTTAAATGAGCATATTATAACCAAGGGACGCTAAACCCGTGTGCCAGAAGGCCAATTGCCACCACATTTTCTGAATTCTTCGCTTTATTTAATCTCACGTTTTATTTAAATTGTTATAAAATAAATCGAAGGATAGTTTTCCGAAAAAGTGGTGTCAATTGGCCTTCTGGCACGCTGGTTTGCCGCTAATCCTATAGCCTATTTCAAAACTGGGAAAATGAAAACGACACTACATAATAGAACAAAATCCGGTCTTTGTGAATGAAATCCCATTTAACTATAGTATTAGTTCTAATTACGCAACATATTTTTGCCGTATATCTGACACTTTCCTATGCAGAATTTAAGCGCTAAAACTTCTCAAGGTCAAGGTCAATCATCATTCTTAAAGAATTGTTTCTATCGAGATACTGAAACCACAAAATATCTGGCTACCCATATTATTAATATGACATTTCATTGAAAGAAATTCGTGACGTTTTCGGTGCACCTTTTCCTCAATTAACATGCTCTCTAAATAGAATGTGTCTAATGACAACAATAATTAGGGTCATCCATTAAGCCCATCACTGCGAACGTCCTTTGCAGAATTTTTGGTCTTTTATCACCGGTTTTCTAAAATATTTTTGACTAATTTAATAGCAGAAATGCTTCAATTAAATAAGGCAAAATTTTCAACTGAAAATTATTGGTAAGAATAATAAAAGATTCTGAGGCTTTCATGCGTTACCAGTGTTGCCTGTGGGCTACTTTTTTAAAATTCAGATTTCTTGATTGGCACCACTTTTTTAAAATGGTAAAATTCCCCTTGTTTTCAACATAATAAATATGTCACTAAATAAAGCGAATTTTACCACTTCAAAAAAGTGGTGCAAATCAAAAAAGAGTCATTCCATGTCAGTTCAGGCAGGCATGTAACCCACCCTCACAGATTTTCATGAAACTGCATGTGTCTGTTCCTAATATTAAGATATGATCACCAGTAATTTTTTTTACTCCTTGGTGAAATAGTTTCTGAGAAAAAAATGTCAAAATTTTGAAAAATTGCCGTCAGTTGGCATTCTTGACTGCTCGGTTTTCAAATGTATCATGTCATAAATATAATCATATTTCAATATCTACTCTACAAATCATCTTCAAATAATTTATGCATAATATATAGGGTACGCAGTTTATGAAAAAAAAATTCTGTTACGCTTATAACATTTTAAGTGGGTCTAAAAAAATGTTTAAACTTTGAAGTCGTGAATTTTTTATGAAAAATAATGCATTAACTAAAAAAGCATTATCAACAAAAGGTGGTATTTTTATTAAATTAAATTTTTGTGGGGGATATACTTAAAGGTGCCCTTTACCTGATTCTGAAATAAAAATAGTGGGATTTTGGGTGTTTTTAGTAGTATTTCCAATTTACAAATATTTTGAGGCGTATATCAAATCAAGCAAAATCATTCCATGTCAGTTTCCCTAAGTCATTTAATTCACTGTCACAAATTTCAATGAAACTGGTATGTTTATAGCTCATTTTAAGACGTAATCACCTTTAATTTTCTTGATCCTAAGTAAAATATTCTTTTAAGATAAAAAAAATATCTAAATTTTGAAAAATTGTTTAAAATTTTTTTAATGACAGTTCTATATTCAAAGACTGCATAAATAAAGTCATTTCAATATAAAATCACTAAATAAGTTTCAAATAATGTATATGTGACAAATAATGTAGGCAGATTATTATTATTATTATTATTATAATTATTATTATTATTATTGTCATGTTTAAACACTAAGAGTGTCTTTAATCTTGTGAATTTTTAAAACAAGAATTTTGTGAAAAATAATGTGTTAATCAAAAATTTATTATTAACCGAAGGCAGGGCGTTATTACTTTTTTTAATTGTACGTAAAAATATTTTTTAAATTGTTATAAAATAAAAATAGTGAAAATATGAGCAATTTTAACCAAATTTTCATAAAATGTGAATATTTAATCATAAATATTGAAGCTTTTCATGCTAAGATGTACTATAACGACTACAATATAGGGTAATGCTACTCTTGCTTAAATATAATGTATACAAAAATAAAATAACAAATATTATTTACAGCAATAAAAATTAAATTAAATAGTCCCAGTCCCTTTTCCAACACTACACTGCTCAACAGCTGACTTAAAATCAACAGCCCACTCTTATTGAAAAATAGTTTTAGTTGTTCAAATAATAAATAAACTACATTTAAAAATCTTAATACCGACTATTTATCTTAAGATGATAATAATAACTAAACAACATAATGAATTTATAAATCAGCTTTTAATTGAAAATACATGAAATGGTCGCTCTAAATGTTGTTGTTCATCGAGTCATTCAAAATAAATTATAAAAAAAAATTATTGAATCTAATATGCTGACTGCAATGACACTTCTATCAAAACTAATTAATTCATGACTATCTGAAATCAAACTCGAAAGATCAAAAAGAAAAAAATCAGCTGTAGTGTGAATGTGACATACTCGGATGTTGTTGAGATAGGAATGTCTTTGTGAAATTTTCACCTGTACTTCAATAAAATATAAATATATACGCTTTTTTAATTCATTCAAATTAAGTAAAACAATTATAAAATTTTGTTGTCATTACACCTGATGTTAAATTTTCTTTACATACTGTTAGATACGTTCTTTACTTTTAGATCTTATTAACATAATATCATAAAATTTACCATATGATTCTCTATAAGTGTATAAACAATATATATGCTTTATTAAACATAAATGAATAATTTTTAAATAATTTGTTTGAGAACAGGGATATGTATACACATATATATATACATATATATATGTTGAAAATCAATATTTTAGCAATATTGTGATGAAATAAATCAAATTACATAGCATTAGAAACTGAATAAAATTACAAAAATGCATCTCATTAAGTTTTAAATAATTTTTTAGATATAGTTATTTGAAAGGTATAAATATAATGGAACAGGCATTTATTTTTTGCATATTTTTAAAGCACAATATGTCAAAACTTTCTTCAAATGAGTGAAATTTGGTATTTTTTCAATATTAGCAGCTCAATGTAATCCAAATATGAGATTAAAGATTAGGAGAGTCATTTTGAAAATTTCTATAATTTTGGGCGGTGAGAAGCAAGTGATTTTTCTCTTTTTTGGAAAGGGATAATTGCTCTTCGGTCTAGAAGTTTTACTAAAATACGTTATTGTTTTTTTTTTCCTTAAGAAACGAACATAAAAGATAATTTGAAAAATAAATGAATAAATAAAAATTTTTCCAGGGATGATAGATTGGATAAATTTTACATCTGAAAATGTTGATAATTTTAAATATGATTTAAATACTACTAAAACCAACCAAAATTCCACTATTTTTATTTCAGATCCAGTTATAATGTAGTATTATGTACAATTTAAAATTAAAAAAATAGTCATAGAAACTCCGCCTGTGATTGATAAAGCTTTTTTAATAATTTCATTATTTTTTGTAAAATATTTTTGATTTCAAAGATTATACAACTTTTTAGACACATTTAAATATTTTTTACCATTACCATAGCTGCCAACATCTTACGCTTTTTCAGACCACAAAAATTTTATAGTAAATTTTACCTTTTTAAATCGCTGTAATCTGCCGATTAAATAAAGCAAAAATTTCTATTAAATTTTTGTGGTCTGAAAAAGCGGAAGAGTTGGCAGCTATGCATTACAGCAATATTTTTTTCATAATATATATACTTTATTTACCTTGCCTAAATTATTTGAAGAAGACTTCTTTACTAGTTATTGAAATATGATTTTATATATAAAATGGGGCCTTTGTAAATTGAACAATCATTAATGGCAACTCGTGGTAATTTTACAAAACTTTGATAATTTTTTCTCATATTTTCACTATTTTTATTTTATAACCATTTAAAAGATATTTTTACGTACAATTAAAAAAGGTAATAACATCCTGCCTTCGGTTAATAATAAATTTTTAATTAACACATTATTTTTCACAAAATTCTTGATTTTAAAAATTTACAAGATAAAAGACACCCTTAGTGTTTAAACATAACAAAAAATAATAATCTGCCTATATTATTTGTCACATATACATTATTTGAAACTTATTTAGTGATTTTTTATTGAAATGACTTTTTTTAAGGCAGTCTTTGAATATAGAACTGTCATTTTAAAAATTTAAAACAATTTTTCAAAATTTTGATATTTTTTTTATCTTAAAAAAAATATTTTACTTGGGATCAAGAAAATTAAAGGTGATTATGTCTTAAAATGAGCTATAAACATATCCAGTTTTATTGAAATTTGTGACAGTGATTAAATGGCTTAAGGGAACTGACACGGAATGACTCTGCTTGATTTGATTTGAAATGCGCTTCAAAATATTTTTAAATGGAAAATACTACTAAAAACACCCAAAATCCCACTATTTTTTATTTCAGAATCAGGTAAAGGACACCTTTAAGTATATATCCCACAAAAAATAAATTTAATAAAAATACCGCCTTTTGTTGATAATGCTTTTTTGTTAATGCATTATTTTTCATAAAAAATTCACGACTTCAAAGTTTAAACATTTTTTTTAGACACACTTAAAATGTTATAAGCGTAACAGTATTTTTTTTCATAAACTGCGTACCCTAAATATTATGCATAAATTATTTGAAGATGATTTGTAGAGTAGATATTGAAATATGATTATATATATGACATGCTACATTTGAAAACCGAGCAGTGCAGAATACCAACTGAATGCAGTTTTTCAAAATTTTGACAATTTTTTTCTCAGAAACTATTTCACCAAGGAGCAAAAAAAAAAAAAATCTTAATAGTAATCTTAATAGTAAATCTTAGTAGTAAGAACAAACACACGCAGTTTCATTAAAATCTGTGATGGTGGGTTACATATTGATATTTTACTGCCTGATTTGATGTGGAATGCCCCGAAATCTAAATTTTAAAAAAGTAGCCCACTGACAACACTGTGTGTTACGTCACTGTCCCAGTGTTGCCAGATGGGCTACTTTTTTTAAAATCATATTCTTGATTGGCACCAATTTTTTTGAAATGGTAAAATGTGCCTTATTTAGTGACATATTATTTAAGGCAAAAACAAAGTGAATTTTACCGTTTCAAAAAAGTGGTGCCAATCAAGAATTCCGAATTAAAAAAAAGTAGACCACTGGCAGCACTGCACTGTCCGCTGAATCACCGCCCCCTGAATACTAGGCCTGAGTGCTGACACAAAATGGCGGCTGCCGAGGGCGGAATTTTTTTAACATATGTACGGTCCCTTAAATGTTGAGACCGGTATTTTATAAAAGATTTCTCTGACTTGTTTAATCTCAGAAAAATGAAGCGGAAAAATCTTAAAAAAAAATATTGGTACGAATATTTAAGGGACCGTACACACGCTGAAGAAAATCTGACTTCGGCAGCCGCCATTTTTGTGTCAGCGCTCAGGCCTATTATTCTGAGGGCTGTGCCGGAATACTAGGCCTGAGCGCTGACACAAAAATAATGGCTACCGAAGCCGGATTTTTTTCAGCGTGTGTACGGTCCCTTAAATATCCGTACCAATAATTTAAAAAAAAAAAATTCAGCTTTATTTTCTGAGATTAAAAAAGTCAAAGAAATCTTTTATAAGATACTGGTGTCAAAATTTAAGGGACCGTACATACGTTAACCTTCCGTCTACCAGACGGGTCCATTGGACCCGACATGTACATTCAAAATATTTATTCAAACCAGAAATTTCTTCAAAACAAACTAAATGTATAAATCAGACAATAATAAGTTAAATAAACAAATTAAATAGTTTTAAGTAAAAATTCTGGTGTAGAATGTTTTTATAAAACTTGAGTAAAATTTCCGGTAGTTCTAGGGTTAAAAAATAATCCGCCTTCAGCAGCCGCCATTTTTGTGTCAGCGCACAGGCCTAGCATTCAGGGGGCGATGGTTATGTACGCGCGACGCTTGTTGCGAGGGCACCGCCCATTGAATGCTAAACCTACGCGCTGATACAAAAATGGGGGCTATCGTAGGCCGATATTTTTTAAAGCATTTGTACAGTCCCTTGAATTCGGTACTTCAGTAATTACATACACAAGTATTTTCTAAACGTTTTCTTTGGCTTATGTAATCTAAAAATAATAAGGCAGAAAAATCTTTTAGAAATTATTGATATTCAAATTCAGTTATTTTGATTTTGTTTGGTTCTTATAAAACCGTACGTTGCTCTGTGCATTTGGCACTGGAACAATAATTATCTGACAAATTTCATCCACAAGACTTCTAAAACTATTATATCCTGACCATTGGACCCGTGCGATGATTTCACACTGAAATCTTCCTTTAATAGTTAATTAACTGCAATGTTTCATCTAACAACGTTTAACGAAATGCATGTGAACTAAGTCACAAGCATGCTCAAACACCCTTCGTATGATACCTCATTCATCGTTGTGAGAGTTCTGTATCAGCATAGAAAAGGCCGTTAAAAATATCGGTGTTTCACAAACCACTTTTTCTTTAGAGAAAAGTATGACTTCTTTAAGCGAAGAACTCTGCGATTAACGAAATAGCATTTTTCTATATAAAATATCTTCATATTATTTTATATAAAAAATCATTTATTTCATAGCAGGATTCTGCGATTATAGAAAACATGTTTTTCTATAAAAGAAAAAAATAGTATTATAAATCCGTAGCTTTTGGCACACAAGCTGTCAAGAATCGCATCCGAGAGTTTAATAATAACAGTACTGTGATTATTTATCCAATATTAAACTATTCAAAGGTAGTAAAGTAAAATTTATGCATCATGTATAATTTTCTTTTCTTTTTTCTATTACGTACATCTTAATCTTATAAGATACGAGAAGCACGAGTAATTTTTAACAATATCAAAAGCTGCATGAAGCGATACATTTCGCATTTCATCCATTTTTTGCTCATTTTACGTGTAAAATAAATTATCATAACGGATAATTTCAAATATTTTACAATTTAGCATTGATAAATTATATTTTTAATATATACGCTCCATTTTTTAGTTCATCTAAAAACAAACTTATTTCTCATTTACGCTTTTCCGATGTTCTTCCTAATCAAAATTTATTAAATTTTATTCATGAGAACCCCTCTCGTAAACATCAATACCAATTAAGCTTTAGATCCGTAATATGTCATTCCTGCAAGTCATTCCTTTTTACCAGGAAGTAAATTACGTAAGTTAGAAAGAACTGGCTTATATGAATAATTGTGTTTTCTATAATTATGAGCAGTTATCAAGTTTGCTGAAAAGCACTAATATTAATATCCATGTTCAAAATCTAAATCATAAATATTCCATACTGCATTCTAAGTTTTAAAAATTTCTTTTTCATCTTTAGTTTATTTATAGTTTTATTTTTCTGTTTTAGTTAGACAACGTATTTTTACTAGTTAGGAATGAATTTTTTTTTCTTATTATTGACACCATATCATAGTTGCCAACTTTTATGCTTCTCTGCTACCACAAAAATTTAGTTGAGATTTTCGCCTTGTTTAACTCCTTAATTCTCGCTCCCGTCAATATCACGGGCTGAGGTGTCGTTCGTTATTTCTCGCTCCCGTCATATTTCCGGGCTGGAGATTCATTGCTGAAAAAAACTTCTGAAACCAGAAAAATTTAACTGGCATTTCGGTGTGAAGTCTTTGAATAGTGCCGCTTGGGTTTGGCTTTTGCGCTGTCTGTAATGTTGGGCTTTGTATTGCATGCATAGCTGCCAACTTGTACGGATTTTTCCTACCACTAAAATTTAACAGAAATTTCTGGCTTATTTAATTATCAAAATTCACTGCAATTCGGCGATTGAAATATGTAACACTCAAAAAATTATTAATAATCAAAATTTAATGTATGTATATTATTTCAAATATTATTTGTAAAAATGTGTGTGATGATGATAAATAAAGATCTAAGATGTGAAAAATAAAGGTTTTATTCGCATTAATTTGTACGGTGAAAAACAAACATTAAGACTCAGAATTCACGCATGATGGCTTTTCTACAAATATGAATTTCCTCTATAACGTCTTTTTTTTTTTCGCCTTAAAAAAAAACTAATTGCATATTTTATTTAGAAACCTTATAATTATTAAATTTCTGTAATAAAATAAATAAGTACTTTTTTGATGGTTTTTCAAAATATTAAGCGACCGTGAAGGGGTTAATACTGAGATTTCGGCGATTAAGTAAGGCAATATATAAAATTTTAGTGGTAAGAAAGAAGCTTAAAAGTTGGCAGCTATGCTATATGCAGGTTTCGTACGGGTCCTGGAGTTTCCAGACCAGGAAATTCTTCGGTACCAATATTTTCTTATAGAAATTTTCTCCTTAAATAAGGCGAAATTTCGCATATTTAGCCTAGATTCAGGGTTGCCAGTATGACCTCCATTTTTAGTCAGAAATCTTGAGTTCATACAAGATAGAAATTAACCCCTTAACGGTCGCGTTAATTAAGGTTTTAAAATTCAAACTGCTTATCAGCACCACCTTTTTTGGAAAAGAAAAATTCACCTTATTTAACGACAAGTAAAATGTTACCATTACCATAATAAATCCAATTGCACTATTTTTAAAACTGGTGGGAATCAATTCCCACCAGATTGTTTATTCAGATTGCTTAAACAATCTCAATAAAGGACGCAGCCCGCGAATATCACGGGAGCGAGAATTAAGGGGTTAACTCCTTAACTGTTTTGATGAGTACCGCTCGGGCAAAAAGAATTTGCTATCTTCAATACTAAAAGCTTTTAGATACCACTAAATTTTTACTGTAATCGTTGGTTTGTTAAATGACATACCTTTTTTGATTGTACAAAGCCAAATATTTTAGTTTAAAAAAAGTGGTGCAGGGTCCTTTTTTTTTAATTTATTGTGTCAAGAAAAAAAAAACAGTTAACCCTATACGGCGCGGTGTAATTCTGTTTATAAACTGATGAAATAATGGACTGACACCAAAATAGAAAAAAGGAATTTATTAGAAAATAAGAACATGCTTATTTTCACGTGCGTTAGATAAGGAAAATTTTAATGAAATATTCTTGGTGACGCATGTCAGTTTTGGAATTAAAGTTGGTGTCCTTTTTTAAGGGGTAAAGAGATGGGGGGGTTTTTTTGTTTTATTTAAGGGGACCGTGTAAGCGAATTTCAACCAAAAAATTGACTTTTACTTTTTTATATCATTAAACCTCTCGCTACGTAATTGTTTTATCAAAATAGCTTCAAAAATTGCGTACTTAATTCCTTCGCGATTAGCGTCTTTTAAGAATTTTTATTCTTTCGCCACCTGTTTTTCAAAACAAAACATTTCGTCTGATTTAATCGGGAAAATGCTCCGATTAGATAAGGTAAAGCTTACAATAAAAAGTAGCTGGTGGGAATGATCAAGGCGGGTTAATTAGACGGAGAAAATGCATCCCCGATGAAAACTCGGGTTGCGCAAATTTTGCTACTTTTACGTTGCCCGAAAACTCTGGAGTAGCGCAACTAGAGGGTTAAATATTTTAAGCTTTTATCTTTTCAACGACGTATTACGCATGTTTATATATAACATAAAGTGTTGGATTTCATTCTTTCTAAAAGCACATCACAGCAGTGGGCTACTTTTTTTTTAATTCAGGTTTCTTGATTGGCACCACTTTTCTGAAGCAGTAAAATTCCCCTTGTTTTCACCTTAATTAATATGTTATTAAATCAGGCGAATTTTATTATTTCCAAAAAGAGGTGCCGATCAAGAAATCAGAATTTTTAAAAAATAGTCCACTGGCAACACTGCTTCACAGCTTTAACCTTTTATCTACTGCATTATGATCTACTGCAATTTTTTTCATGTAATACTTTTTTCAGTTACTACATTGAAAATTAAAGGATAAACATAAAAATTACTCACCCGTGAGAAGTTTAATTATTTAGAGGTAATTAATTAAAGTGGTACTTTAAAGTACCGCCAGTACACTATGACTAAAATATCCTAACAGAAAACCCACAAAGTATTTCAACTGGTACCAGAAAATATTTTCGATTTAGTAAGTATGTTAAATATAGGCTTTTTCATATTTATAAATAAATCGTTTGGTAAATTGCGGTGCCAATCATTTATTTCAACACCTTAGAATTGAAAATGCTTTTCCCCTGAAAAGGTAAAAAAAAAAAACTATTTTTTCTTTAGGTTTCGATCTTGTTAGCAGCTCTTTAGTTATGCGACGTCTATATTCCAGGAGCAACATGTTCGCTCCCATCTCCACATATTAATATATGAATTTACGTATGCCATTTCTAGCATAGCAAAAACGAGCCTGTGCCATAACTTTTTCGATTTCCTATAAAAAATAACAATGAAACAGAAAAGAAATACCAGGGAAATCATTACGACACTACATTTTAAAGCAGATGAAAACGGTGGATAACTACACTGACGAAAAGTAAACAAGAAGTTTTTCTCCAACACCCAGTGTACTGACCGCACTTGTAAGTACCACCGAGTAATTCAACTGTTAAATCAAATACATACATTGTTCACCTAAAATAGCTAATCAAACTGTATTCTAAGATCATAATGAACACATAAAAAAATCCAACACTTATCTTATATCCTTTACTGTGTTTACAGCAATAAAAAGACGAGCACGACAATCTGTACAAAATGTCGGCACAAAACACATCGTCTGTGTCAAAGATAGCCTCCTTCCTCGCTAAAATAACAAACCTAGAAATACTGCTGCCATGTATCCGGATATAGCGGAGTTAAAAGAGTGTTTTTTGCTAAGTACAATTATAATATTAGTAATATTCACTATGGTATAAAAGTTTAAAGTAAGTGGTACTTATAAGTACCGTCAGTAGATAAAGGGTTAAGTAACTTTTCCCAAAACTTCAATTTTCAGGTTTGTGTTCCTTTTTTTCAATATCTATTAACCCTTTCCAGAGCGGTGGTACGTTTATGAAACCACTTAATTTAAATTACCAAACGCCACATTGGCACCAGATTTTTCGGTGTAAAATTTTCCATTTATTATGTAAGTGAAATCTAGGTTTTTCTTTTTCAAATTAAATTTATTCATAAATCCCGATGTCAGTGGTTCATTTCAACATTTTAACAATGGAAGTGCTTTGCCCCTGAAAGGATTAAACCTTTCAGGGTGTGTTCTTTTTTCCAATATCTATTAAACTTAAGAACTCCGATTTTTCTAAATACTTATATTATGTTATAGTGCATACACAGGGATTTAATAATTTGTTGGGAATTATTTATTTTAGGCAGTAAAATCTTACCAAAAAGGCTAAGATAAAAATGCATTTCAGTAAATAATTAATAATTCATTTCAGTTTCACTTAGAGAGAAAATGGCCTGTTAAAATACGTAAAGTATGTTATTCAAACTACCCTCAACAACCTAGACCTCTATCTTTCACCATTTCTGAGAAAAAGGTAGATAAAATTGTGTATTTTAACACGGCCGAGATAGAGCTTACACGGTCCCCTGAAAGAAATAAATTTCGTGATTACTTAAGACAAAAATTCTTTATTTATAAATTCCGGTATGAATTTGAAATTTCGTCATAAAAGTGGAGGCCAAACTGGCAACCCTACTTAGATTTCTTTTTCTATAAAAAAATACTGATATTTCTCCTGGAAAATTCCCTGAAGCGTACGAATTCTGTATGCGATAACAGGGTGCGTACAGTTTTACCTGAATTTTTCGCTTTATTTAAATGCAGGAAAATTTTTTAAATCCTGTGAATAAACGGAGCGACTACGAATATGTTGATTTAAAAATTAAATAGAAATTTTCTTATTATTATCAGTGGTGCCAGACTCCTTGAAAATTTCAAGGAATGTACGCACCATGCGCTAACTATAAATGTAAATAAAATGGATTGTTCAGTTTCCTCTTTTTATTTAGTTCAGCATAATTTATGTTGAGTGTACTATGTTAATATCTTTTTACAAATTTTGATTGAAATTTCTGCAATTATTGAAGATATAAATTTGGGTAAAATGACATTTAAAGTAACGTATATATCTCTATCTTTACCATTTATTCAGAAGGGCCGTTGACAGGACGTGATTCCAACAGGGCAAACTTCCACCAGTAAAAAGAGACAGGAAACTTTGCCTTATTCATGACTGTTATGTTACATGAATACGGCGCTTTAATAAGAAGAATATTTCTATTAAAACTTACTGGTGGAAGTTTACCCCGTTGGCAATCAGGCCCTGGCCGTAGGAAAGGGACTAGAGAAGTCGGCGCCTGTGTTGCCAGATGGGTTACTTTTTTAAAATTCAGATTCTTAATTGGCACCACTTTTTTGAAATGGTAAAATGCGTCTTATTTAATGACATATTAATTAAGGCAAAAACAAAGGTAATTTTACCGTTTCAAAAAAGTGGTGGCAATCAAGAAATCGTAATAAAAAAAGGTAGCCCACTGGCAGCACTGGACGGCGCAGTCTATAGCAATTCAAAGAAGACTTTTTAATTCATATGAGTTGTTCCAAATATTATTACTTTCTGTCTTCAATTTTTTATAATTGTTCTGTGAAGAAACAATTCTGTACATACACGAGAACGAAAAATCATTCATCAGGCATAGATTATGAAACACTTTCCAACGCTAAAAGAATATTGTTAAGAAACTTCATTTTTAACACTTTCTAACACAGTTTGAAAGTATTCATGAATTGTCTGCCGATCTACCTGTCTGTCAGTCTGTCCTTTCGCAAACTCGCAATAAATATGTTCGGATTGACAGGTAATTTCCATCTGTTAATGAGGTTCACTGTAGAATACTGCCTATTAAAAATGAAGTGTGTAGCCTTTTTATTTCGATTAGAGGGGCACAGAAATATATTCCGTTACATTGTGGTGTATGGGTGAAAATCGTTGGCAGTGCATTTTATCTAAAATGCTCATTTAGATATTTCATTGCATTGAAAAAAAAAATTTCCTAATAATATTCTGCTAGTGTTGGGAAGTATATCATCATCCATGATCATCATAATTTTTTGTTCTTGTTTCAAACGATGAAATGCGATATCTAAATAAGCAATTAAATAAAATGCGCCGTAAACGATTTTCTTCCCATAGAACATAATGTAACGTAAATCTTTTGTGTATCCCTGTAAACGAGCTATACTAGCTACACACTTCATTTTCAATAGGGAACATTCTAGAGCTAACTTCATTAGCATATAAAAATTACATGTCAATCCGTGTACACTTACGCAAGTTAGAGCATGGACAGACGGACAGAAAAATCAAATTCATATGCCCTTTTTAACTACATTGGAAGTCGTTAAAAAGCACTAAAAGTGTTTATTACATTCCTAACTAGTAAAACCTTAAGCATCGGCCTCAACATGAGTTGTGTCAGTCGCAATTTTGTTTTTAATTTTTAACTGATTTTATTTGATATTTGAAATTTTCAACTTATACACTGACGGAAAAAAAAATCCGAACACCAAGAAAGACTTGTGTTAGATAAACGAAATTTGGTAGGCGTGTTTATACATATGAAAGATGACATTGATTGAAATTTCGCGCTTCGCGTATAAGTGTGGCGCTAGTAGCGCCACTCAGAACCTGCAGATCAGGTTTACTTTAAATGCGTGCTGTAAAGTTCGTGGGCGTTATTTAGCTTCGAAATGTGGCGTATTGAGTTTATATTGGCCAAGAATGCCTTTAACAAGACGAAGAAGCCACTGTCAACAGCTCACCGAGTTGGAACGAGGTCGCGTATTCGGGCTACGAGAAGATGGATTTTCTTTCCGCGATATTGCAGAAAGACTTGGCTGGAATGTATCCACTGTGCATGATTGTTGGAAGCAGTGGTCAAGGGACGGTACTACCTCAAGAAGACCGGGTTCAGGCGGCCACGTGGCACTCCTGAGAGGGAAGATCGCTGTATACGGAGCACGCCTGTGGCGCATCGTACTGCGTCTGTGGCAGAAATTCGAGCTGCAGTTGGTACCACAGTGACACAACGAACTGTTAGAAATCAGTTACTTCAAGAACAGCTCAGAGCTAGGCGCCCTCTAGCATGCATTCCACTGACTCCCAGCCATTGCCGTTTGCAAAGCCATACGTGTCAATACGGAGCTCATTGGTGGGCGGAGTGGAGATCTGTTGTATTTCTTCTTAATCAGAAAACACAACAGATCTCCACTCTGTCCTCCAATGAGCTCTGGCTTGACACCAAGGGCGTCGCAAACGGCAATGACTTGGTGTCAGTAGAATGCACGCTAGAGGGCGCCTAGTTCTGACCTGTCCTTGAAGTAACCGATTTCTAACAGTTCGTGGTGTCACTGTGGTACCAACTACAGCTCGAATTTGTGCTGCAGACGCAGTACAATGCGCCACAGGCGTGCGCCGAAAGCGGCGATTTTCCCTCTCAGGAGTGTCACATGGCCGCCTAGAAACCAGTCTTCTTGAGGCAGTACCATCCCTTGGCCACTGTTTCCAACAATTATGCACAGTGGATACATTTCAGCCAAGTCTTTCTGCAATATCGCGGAAAGAAAATCCACCTTCTCGTAGCCCGAATACGCGACCTCGTTCCAACTCAGTGAGCTGTTGACAGTAGCTTCTTCGTCTTGTTAAAGGCATTCTTGGCCAACATAAACTCAATACGTCACATTTCGAAGCTAAATAACGCCCACGAACTTTACAGCACGCATTTAATGTAAACCTGATCTGCAAGTTCTGAGTGGCGCTACTAGCGCCACACTTATGCGCGAAGCGCGAAATTTCAATCAATGTCATCTTTCAGATGTATAAACACGCCTACCAAATTTCGTTTATCTAACATCAATCTTTCTTGGTGTTGGGATTTTTTTTTCCGTGAGTGTAGTTTCATTTCTTTCATATTAGTATTAGTGCAAGTAACTTTTCAAATAGTTTCGGAGATTTAACTTACAGAAATTGTAACACAGTATTTTGTGTTACTTCAAATATACTGTTAAAATAAACATAAACCGATAAAATGCACTGATGCTTCAATATATATTTTTTTTATTAATCAAATACTTTTCAATACAAGGGGAGATTCTGCCCCTGAATATCCGGTTTTCTCATTATTTTAACAAATGTAACGTTTAACCCTCCGTCTACCAGACGGGTCCATTGGACCCGACAGGTACATACAAAATATTCATTCAAACCAGAAATTTCTTTAAAATAAACTAAGTATATAAACCAGAAAAAAATAAGGTAAATAAATAAGTTAAATAGTTTTAAATAAAAATTCTGGTGTAGAACGTTTTATTAAAACTTGAATAAAATTCCCGGTAGATCTAGGGTTAAATTGAGTATTTTTTATCTTCGACCTAAAATATTTAAAAGTATTGATCTGTGACAATAAAATGAATATAAAATGTGAAGTTAATTGAATTGTAAATGTTGAAAAGTATTTTTATCTACAAGTTTTAAAATCGTGTAATATTAATAAATGGAAATGAGTTTAGGACCAGTAGCTTCTTTTAAATGCAGCATAATGATATGACACCCTGAGTGTAGTATTTTATGCGGGACTCATCTGATGATGCTAATAGGCATAGCTGCCAACTTTTACGCTTTTTTCTTACTACTAAAATTTAACGGAAATTTTTGTATTATTTAATCGGTACATTTCGTCGATTAAATAAGACAACATTTATTGTTAAATTTTAGTGTGGAGAAAAAAGCATAAAAGTTGGCAGCTATGTTATAGGTTAGCATTGCTGCCAGTGGGCTACTTTAAAAAAAAAAAATTCAGATTTCTTGACTCACACCATTTTTTTGAAATGGTAAAATTCACCATGTTTTCGCCTTAATTAATATGTCATTAAAAAGGTAGAATTTTACGATTTCAAAAGAGTGGTGCTAATCAAAAAACCTGAATTTTAAAAAAAGTAGCCCACAGGCAACACTGTAGGTTAGTAGTAACTAGATTTGAAGTTGTGTGATATTCACCTGCTGCTTTGAGTATGAGTCTCGGGAACTCATTAACTGAAGAAGAAAAGGGTAAAATGACGGCTTTTTCGGATTGCGGGCTGAGTTAATACCAAATTGTCCTAAAAATAAGCAAATCTTAAACTGTCGGACACAATTTTCTTTCTGATCCAATGAACTATAGAAGAAATAGAGGAAGGGACGGTTATCAAAATTTTCAGCCCTGTGTTATCGGAACACTATTACAATGACAGTTTAAGATTGTGCCTGTTTTTCAACTATAAAATCTGTTGCAGAACTCTCAGTGACGTATAGAATGGTCAGAAATGTTTTAAAAGGTGCCGAATGCTTGAAATATGCTAAATTTAAAGCCAAGCCAAAATTAAAAAAGGATCACATTGATGCAAGATTAAAATGCGCATCGTCGGAATGTCTTAAAATGCAACCTATTGCAAAAATTGGTTCTTACTGATGAAAAGTAAGTTCAATGTTGATGGACCAGATGGTTTAAGATATTACTGGCATGATTTACGGAGTGAGCCATGTCTGCTTTCAAGACGTGTATAAGGTGGTGGCTGAATGATGATTTGGAAAGGTTTTATTTAAAAGGAAAAGCAAGTTTGGTTTTAATCAAAACAAAGATGAATTCCTTTGACTATCCAGATATTCTTTGTAATAATTTTGTCCCACTCAAAAATGAACTTATGGATCAGAATTTGGTGTTGCTACCAGACAATGCTTCTATTTACAAATCTGTGTCAACTTCAGATTAGTTATCCGTAACTAAAGTAAACACTTTGTACTTTCCAACTAAACGTCCTGATCTAAATTCCATAAAGAACTTGTGGGGAATCTTTTTTATCAAGTTTATGCCAATGAAAAGCAGTTCGACTCGATTGTTGAATTGAAAGTAGTCATTTTGGGAGCATGGAACCAAATACCCAGTTTTACATGTAACAGCCTAGCCGCTGCTATCAAAATAATCAAGGCCAGAGAACATGAGTTGTGACGTCATCACTATCGACCAACTTCTGACTAGTGTTGGAGTTCACTCCGGAAAATTTTCAATAGCAATTTTCTTTTATTTTATTTGTGGAATATCTATCATCTTATATAACAATAATAACTATTTAAACTTACTGGTGAGAATTTGGAATCACACAATAAAATATCAGTCGGATGCGGTTTCACCGTGGCATTTCGCATCTGGCTCAATTTTTATTTAGGGATTCCGAATTCTCACCAGGAAGCTTAAAGAGTTATTATTATTTTATAAGATGATAGATAATCCGCAAATAAAATAAAATAAAATTTCTATTCAAAATTTTCCGGTGTGAATTCCAACACTAGTGAGAATCCGTTCGATTAGTGATGACGACACAACTCGTGTCCTCTGGCCTTGAGTATTTCGATGGCAGCGGGTTAGAGAAATCCTTCCCAAAGTGTATTCTGGAGCAGTGTTGCCAGTTGGCTACTGATTTTTATAAAAATAGCAAATAAAGTCTTTGTGCAAGAATATTAAAAAGCAGAAAAACAACATTTAAAAATGCACAAATAATACGTAAAAAACTGCAAACAGCTGTTTCGAATCTACTAGCGAGATTCTTCTTCAATGCAAGATAGAGCAAGGCACAGCCTGCTAGAAAAAGCAAGGCTGGGAAAAACGACAGAGACGCTTAGAGAAGCTTTTATACGGGTAGCGAATGCGCCAAAAACAACCAATGAGAGAGAAGCAACATGAAACAACTGAGTGCACAAGTAGCGACATCTACCGGATAACGAGCGAAATATCAACCAAAGGAGGGGGAAATTACATTAATGCTTTCCAAATACTTGGAAAATCAGGAGTACTAGATAAGTCATTGACTAAAGAGTGAGAGTGTTTAATGATCTGGTAAGCTTTCCAAAAATCAAGATCAAGGTTAGAAGAATATTTTTATATAATGATGGCGGAGGAAAAATTGAACCTATGTTGAAAAGACCAACAATGTTAAGAAATAGAAGAACGTTTAAGCTGCTCATTTTTAACATAACATTCGTGCTCTTTTAAACGAAATCTAAGAGCGCGTTTAGTCTGGCCAATATAAGAAAGACAACACTGGCAAGAGATTTGGTAAATACCCCAGTTATCTAAACGATCAATGGGGTGTTTGAGATTTGAAAAAGAGATTTTATTAACAGGAGAAAAAATAGCATTAAAATCAAACCTTCTTATGATTTTAGGAACTTGCTGACTGTTTTTAGGGGAAAATGGCAACACAACTGAAGTACTAGAGTTGTAATTAAATTGCTTTTCAGAATGGAAGGGTTTCGTCAATTTCTTATAAATAGAATCTATAATATTAGATGAATAACCACGATCAACAGCAATAGCTTTGAGGTAATTAAGTATCGCACTAAGTAACTGAGGAGTGCAACAAATATTGGTAGCCCAAAAAACAAAAGTATTGAAAGCAGCAAATTTCTGGTTAGGAGGATGAGAAGAATACCTTTGAGGTGGGAGACTGACAACAAAAGGTTTACGAAAGACGGTAGTCTGAAAGACATCTTCACAACGAATTACAAGGACATCCAGGAAAGAACGGTCTCAATTTCAGAAGTAAATTGAATGCAGGGATCAATGGAATTCATAATTGAGAGGATATGATTAATATCCGAATTCGTTTCAGCCAAAACATAAACATAAACATCATCAACATAACGAACATAGAACGGAAATTTTAAAATTTCAAAAAGTTTGACCTCAAAATAGTGCATATAAATATCACATAAAATTGGACTAAGAGGATTACCCATAGCCAAACTGTCAATCATACGAAAGAAATTTCCATTAAAAATTGTTGTAATTTAAGTAATTATTTAAGTAAATAATTAAAAATAAGTAATTGTTTCACTGTTAAGAATTCTATTGAATTTGTTAAAAAGCTTCATAGGTTTAAGCTGCAGGGCCACATGATGGTCTCTTTTGATGTAAAATCATTATTTACTAACGTTCCGGTTGAGGGAGCTTTAGATTGCCTCAAGAAAAGGCTTTGTGAATTTCATTTCTCTTACTTTGAAATCGAGGAGCTTATCCTTCTCACTTGCGCTTACTTGTCGCAAAATACTTTTCAAGGGAAATTTCTTTTGTATGATTGACGATTTGACTATGGGTAATCCTCTTAGCCCAATTTTATGTGATATTTATATGCACTATTTTGAGGTCAAACTTTTTGAAATTTTAAAATTTCCGTTCTATGTTCGTTATGTTGATGATGTTTATGTTTTGGCAGATACGAATTCGGATATTAATCATATCCTCTCTATTATGAATTCCATTGATCCCTGCATTCAATTTACTTCTGAAATTGAGACCAATAACTGTCTTTCTTTCCTGGATGCCCTTGTTATTCTGTGGCGACGCAGGAAGCGAAGGAAGCGATTCAGCTAGCCTTTTGCTCGGCACGTAAGATCTCGCTCTCTGACCGTGGGTTCTCCGGTTCGATCCCTATCGGCGCCCATCTCCTGCATTGGTGACCTTGGACAAACGAACACGCACCTTCACAAACATCATCATCTCCTTTCGAGACCAACAGATGGCAGCACTGAAAACACCCCCAGCAGCAAAGCCTGTGAAACGCTCACAGCACGCAACCAGCAATCAAAGCCTGTGAAACTATCACAGCACACAAGCAAAGCCTGTGAATCGCTCACAGCACGCAAAGCCTATGACAACTCTCATAGCACAAAGCCTGTCACGCCGCGCATCTTCGGGGGCACACACATGCGCACAGCAGCACGACAGCATCACCTGGCAACCGCCAACGCAA
This sequence comes from Maratus speciosus, assembly GCA_963932465.1. Taxonomy (NCBI): domain Eukaryota; kingdom Metazoa; phylum Arthropoda; class Arachnida; order Araneae; family Salticidae; genus Maratus; species Maratus speciosus. The sequence continues at coordinate 268,551,246 of OZ010796.1, read as the reverse complement.
CACGAGTGCACATCGCTCGTACAGCATCAACGAGATGCTCTTCTCACTGGGGGTGGAGTACTGTGGCGACGCCATCTTGCGCGGTCAGTAAAACGAGTTTCTCGCAGGAAGCGATTGAGCTAGCCTTTTGCTCGGCACGTAAGATCTCGCTTTCTGACCGTGCGTTCTCTGGTTCGATCCCTATCGGCGCCCATCTCCTGCAAGATAACTGGGGTATTTACCAAATTTCTTGCCAGTGTGGTCTTTCTTATATTGGCCAGACTAAACGCGCTCTTAGATTTCGTTTAAAAGAGCATGAAGGTTATGTTAAAAATGAGGAGCTCAGGCCTCCCACTCGGTCCGTTTTTTGAACACCACTTTTTTTCTAAGAAAAATCTTCGTTATAAATTTCGTTGAAACTTTTCCAGACTGCCGTTTTTCTTGTGATTGTTGCAGAAATATACCACGGATTTCTCTCTGAAATATTACTGGTTTTCAAAAAACGGACCAGTGGGAGCCCTGGGAGCTTCAACGATCTTCTATTGCTCTACATTGTTGGTCTTTTCAACATAGATTCAATATTTCCTCTGCCATCATTATCCAAAAATGTTTTTCTAACCTTGATCTTGATTTTTGGGAAGCTTACCACATCATTAAAAACTCTCACTCCTTAGTCAATGACTTATCTAGCACGCCTGATTTTCCAAGTATTTAGAAAGCGTTAATTTAATTTCCTACTCCTTTGGTTTCTTTTTTTCTCGTTCTTCGGTAGATGTCGCTACTTATCCACTCAGTTGTTCCGTGCTGCTTCTCTCTCATTCGTTGTTTTTGGCGCATTGGCTATCCGTATCGGGTATATAAGCCGGCTCGTCTCTGTCGTTTTGTCCAGCCTTGCTTTATCTAGCTCGCTGTACCTTGCTCTATCTTCTACTGAAGAAGAATCTCGCTAGTAGATTCAAAACAGCTGTTTGCAGCTTTTTACATATTATTTGTGCATTTTTAAACGTTGTTTTTCTGCTTTTTAAGAGGCTACTTCAGTCAAGTGAAAATACCCGTTCGATAATGCTAATCCTATGGCAGAAATTTATAAAAATATCTTGGTTGCATTTTAATATTTTTACATGATTTTGTTTGCATTGGATAACTTAGATCAATCTGTACAAAAGCCGTGTTTTACTTTTTCGATTTTGTTTACACATATTTTTAACGAGGACACTTTCATTTTCGTAACCGTTTTCGAAACTGAAAGCATTCTCATAAAAAAAAAAAAAACTGCAATCGAAATCGAAAAAGTAAAAAACGGCCTTTGTACAGATCGATCTCAGCTATCCAATGCAAAAAAAAAAAAAAAAAAAAAAAAAAAAATCATTTAAAAATATTGAAATGCAACAGAGATATATTTATAAATTTCTTCCATAGGATTAGAATTAGTGAACGGGTCTTTTCACTTGACTGAAATAGCCTCTTAATACTGATTTTTAATTCAGATTTCATGATTGACACCACTTTTTTGAAATGGTAAAATTCTCCCTGCTTTCGCCTTGATATATACATCATTAAATACGACGAATTTTACTGTTTCTAAAAACTCGTGCCAATCAAAAAATCTGAAGTTTAAAAAAAGGCAGCCCAATGGCAAAACTGTTCTGAAATTGCATTCGGTGTTAAGGGAAAGCAGACTTGGTACCGAAAATTAATGTATAAATCTTTTTAATTTATATAATTATTATACTGGTCCTAAACTTTTTTCCACTAAGTAGTGTGACGTGAAATTTCATTTTAGCTCATTTTTTTAAAACATATTATTGTAATTTAAAATAAATAACAAAACTTGCACAAATTTTTGTGTATAATTTTATAATGATATTAGTTTTTGATTAAAGTAAGGACTTTACCGTATATACTCGCATATAAGTCGGTCCCAAATTTGAGAGGAATAACAGACTGAATACCAGTATTTAATAAAAGTTATCTTTGACTTATCGAAATGTAGAAATCGCGATAATTTTCTGAGATTAAATAAAACGACGCTAACTACTCGAAAATACTGATGCTCAAGATATTTTTTTCTCAAAAATATACGGTACTGTTTTTGTTGGTAGTCTTAAACTTTATTCCACCACTCTATTAACCTCTTACTTGTGTCGTCCAAACACTGTTCGGGTAATTCAAATTTGCACTATTTACGGTTATTTAAATACAAATTGCTTTGCGTAGTATTTTTTTCATTTAGATGAAGGACGAATGCAGTTCGTTTTCTTTTTGAATACCCATTTAAATATGTAATTCTCTTCGGGTAACTCAAATTTACACTATTTACGGTTATTTAAATACAAATTGGTTTGCGTAGTATTTTATTCTTTTACATGAAGGACGAATTCAGTTCGTTTTCTTTTCGAATACCCATTTAAATATTCTCACATATTCACTCATTCACTCATATTCTTATAATTCTCACAGGTAAGGAAGTAATAACTTGTTTAAACGATTACTTATTTTCATAAACATTTAATTAATTATTGGCACTGATTATTTTTTATGTTATTTTAAAATGACTCTTGATCGAAATTTTTAAATTGCTACGTAATGGTATTTATTTAGTTTATTTTACATTCCAAAACTATCTTTTTAAATGAACGGTATTGAATAACACCACACAAATCTTTTCTAAAACTTCAACCATTCTCAGTAACGACATAGACAAAAGGGATAAACTGAAAAAAAATCGTATACAAGATTAAATGTATAAGTATTTCAAACAACATACACCAAGAAGCATTTCAATCATGAGACCGTCCAAAAACTGCGATATATTCTGTTAAAAATGTCAACGAATACTTTAAACAAAAAATTTTAAAACAGGTGGTTTTTTTTTTTTTTTTTTTTTTTTTTTTGCCGTCAAATCAAGGTGCCGATTTGAACCAAGTGAATTTTCTATAGATAAGAAAAAAAAATGACACATCGTTCAAAATTGAAACATATTTTACTTACTTTTTAAAAAAGTATTATTTCAGGTTGGTTACATTTCTTCACCCAAGGATAACTTTCAAGTTCGTTCTCTTCTTTTCAGCTTCTCGCTGTCATTAATCATCTTATAATGAATTTTTAGCGAAGTACGGGCATAATGAGGTATGCTCTTTCGAAATATTTTTTTTTTCGTTTTAAAACTAATCTTTTTCAATTTAAATTAAGAATGGATTCTTCGCCTTATTTTATTTTGAACTACTTTTAATAAGTTTTTTCCTGTGCGTGTGTTAATGACGCTTCAGTAATATCTTAAAATATGTTTCATTATTTTATTTAATATTACTTTTTTAGTATAGCCATTCACAGTACATAGAGTTCCTTTTGTATAAATTTTAAGAGAAGTAAACTGGATAAATAATATGTAGCATAGAAATGTCGAAGTATACGTTAAAAAACAAATTTAAAAACAGGTGTTTTCATCTTTTTCCCGTCAAACCAATGTGCCGATTTCAACCAAAGATGATTTTCTATTGACAAAAGAAATACCGTAATTACACGCGTATACGCCGCAGCTCAGATAATTCGATTTACTATCAGAATTCGTTTTAAATAAAATGTGCTTTTGCTTAGCATTTATTTGACTCCATTTTTTAAATAAAATTTCCGGTATGAAAATGACTTAACTAAGCCGCGGCGTATACGCGGGAAATGTGCATAATGAGGTATGCTCTTTCGTAATATTTTTTTTCGTGTTAAAACTAATCTTTTTTGAATTTTAAATTAAGAAGGGATTTTTCGCCTTATTTGATCTTGAACTAGCTTTAATAAGTTTTTTTCTGTGTGATGACGCTTCAGTGATATCTTAAAATATGTTTCATTATTTTATGTAATGTTACTTTTTTTGCGTAGTTATACAGAGTACATAGAGTTCCTTTTCTATAAATTTTAATAGACCTAAACTGGATAAATAATATGTAGCATAGAAATGACGAAATATAAGGGAGACTAGGGAGGGTTGACCCACTTTTTACAAAATGATTTTTTATTTTTAAATATTGAACGTAGAATAAAATTTTATATATCATTTTATTCTTTATACAATCAGTTATTAAAATAAAATTGCTACATAAGTGCATAGCTGCCAACTTGTACGGATTTTTGCTACCACTAAAATTTAACAGAAATTCCTGCCTTATTTAATTACCAATATTCACTACAATTCGGCGATTGAATTAGGCAAAATTTTCTATTAAATTTTAGTGGTAGCAAAAATCCGTACAAGTTGGCAGCTATGTAAGTGTAATGTATAAGAAATTTTAAAAATGATTGATTTTAATCATTAGAAAATAATGGATCAAGGCTCCCCACATACGGGAGGGTTAACCCACTATATGGGAGGCTTGACCCACTTCGCTTTATATTGAAATATTTGCGAAGATAAATAAAATCAGTTTAAATAAAGCAAAATAACTTGATTCTACATGCTTTAATTATTATAAAAAATATTTTTGAAAAAAAAATTATGTTTAAAAAAACCTGTTTAAACGCAATCACAAATTAGAGAAGAAAAATTTTATTTTAAACAGGATTTTGTCTGAGCAGGTATAATTGTACAGCAGGGAAAAAGAAATTTTAACATTTAAGACAGTATTCCGTTAGAGACAGGTTCCGTTTTCATAGGGTTTCATGTATTATTATGTCCGAATTTAGGAGCTACTACACCGCTTTTTTTTGTCTCCAAGTCCTACTTTTTGCGACACTCGTACTGACAACCCAAACCTATCACATAGTTTGGCTTCATTTCACTGTATTCATCTGAAATTTGTCTACATAACTTCCTAAAGTTTTTCTATCAATACTGTGTTCTTTTTTTCAGCCGCATGAACACTTAGCTTCTTATAACCCTTTCATAGGCAAAGTACTTTCAGTACTAAAATGTTCAAATAAATGACTGGCACCGGAATGTACCAACAAATTTATTTGCAAATAAGAAAAATGCTAAATTTCGCCTACAAAGTGAAAGCTAAAGATTTTAGAAAAATTCTGGTGCCATAGTGTCATTTGGTAATTAAATTTAAGTGGTTTCATAAGCATACAACTGCTCTTGAAAGGGTTAAGACTGCTGCTTTCATACTTTCTAGTCTTTTCCACTGTTTCTATTTACCTATCGTAAATAATATTTAAATGGAAAAAAGTTCCCGTCAACTTCGCCATTTACATTTCATAATTGTTTTTTCTTGCAGTGGATACTATACCAATTTTTCATATCTTTCTTTAATCAGTTTTAAAAATTTTCGTTTCCATCACCACATTTTACTGTAGCTTTACAGAATAAATATACATTCTTTTTTATATATAACCACTAACCTTTCCTTATGCACAATATAATAAAATGACTTACAAAATCATTATTTAAATTGAGCCTTGAGCATCTGGTCAACCCTCCCTCACATTGACTGGGTCAACCCTCCCCACATAGCCCTTTTCTAAAGAATAGCATATTGTTATGTTAAGCCTAACTTACTGTACAATCTTTATGCCTGGATTGAAAGATCGATATTTCTGCATTACTTAAAACCTACTTACTTAAATTTCTATGATATATTTTATCTGAAAAAAGCTTACAAAATATTTCTAAAAAACACAACTTTTAGGTTGAAAACGCCTCATAATTAATTTTTTCCAAACCTATTTCGATTATCTGCATGAAACAAAGACTGTTGTTTGAGCATTCCAGTAGCTATGATTGACACCTATTGATAAAACTTTAAAATTTATTTAAACGTGAATACTGACGGGTGGTTCAAGCCTCCCCTATGGTCGACCCTCCCTAGTCTCCCCTACATTAAAAAACAAATTTTAAAACAGGTGTTATTTAATCATTTCCCCGTCAAACCAAGGTGCCGATTCCAGCCAAACTTGATTTTCTATTGACAAAGAAAAAAAAGGACTCATCGCTGGAAATTCAAATACATTTTACTGACTTTTCAAAAAAAGTATTATTTGATTATACATGTCCTCGCCCACAGAAAAGAGACAACTGTCAAATTTGCTCTCTCTGTCTCTGTCATTAATCATCTTATAATGAATTTTTAGAGAAGTATGGGCTTAATGAGGTATGCTCTTTCGAAACAACTTTTTTAGTTAAGTAAAATAATGCTATAAAAGTGATAAAATATCATTTATTAAGACTGACGATCGTTTCGTCGCACCAACGACGACATTTTCAAAATCATTCACGACAGAAAATATTTTCACATAATTTAAAAACAATAAACATAGTAAACAATGTCACGAGACAGGATGCATAATTAAAAACATTGCAAACATAAAATAAATTAAAATTAAATTAGTTATTTGTGAGCGTGGATTAATTTTCATATAATTTAAGAAAACAATAACATGGTAAATAATGTCACGAGACAACATGCATAATGAAAAATATTGCAAAACATAAAATTAAAATTAAAATTATCTTGGCTGTGTGTGAGCGTGGATTAATTTTTACTGTTATTACTAAAATTACATAGCATCTCTTTCCAAATTTTAGGTAAATATTGGGGCACTAAATCATTGCAAATATTCTTGTTGCGTAAAAATATCTCTATTGATTCCCGGATTTTGGATGGTAAATAAAATCTTGATGTATAAATTAACTTGCTATTTTTAAAATCGATTCGTAAAGATCCTTCGCTGCATAATCTGACCAAAGCTGTGGTTCTTCTGTTGTTTTTGATGTCTGCTATATGTTCTTTGATTCTGGTTTTAAGTTTTCTACTTGTCATACCTATATAAAACTGCTTTGTTCCATCTTCTTTGGTGAAAGTATCTCGTATACTCCTGATAACTGGTTTGACTCTATTGGATCTATTTTCTTGCATACCGTAGCTGCCAACGTTTACGCTTTTTTGCTACCACTAAAATTTAGTAGAGATTTTAGCCTTGTTTAATCCTGAGATTTCTAAGATTAAATAAGGTAATATTTAGGATAAAATTTTAGTGGTAAGTAGAAAGAGTAAAAGTTGACAGCTCTGGCATGCTATATTTTTTAATTTCATAGAAGGTTTTGCGACTAGGGAGATATTGAATTTATTTTTTAATTAGTATTTAAATACCAAGTTAATTTATGCATCAAGGTTTTATTTACCATCCATAATCCGTGAATCAGTAGAGATATTTTTACGCAACAAGAATATTTGCAATGATTCAGTGTCCCTAGATTTACCTAAAATTTGGAAAGAGATGCTATGTAATTTTAGTAACAATAGTAAAAATTAATCCACGCTCGCAAATAGCCAAGATAATTTTAATTTTAATTTTATGTTTTGCAATATTTTTCATTATGCATGTTGTCTCGTGACATTATTTACCATGTTATTGTTTTCTTAAATTATATGAAAATTAATCCACCCTCACAAATAACTAATTTAATTTTAATTTATTTTATTTTTGCAATGTTTTTAATTATGCATCATGTCTCGTAACATTGTTTACTATGTTTATTGTTTTTAAATTATGTGAAAATATTTTCTATCGTGAATGATTTTGAAAATGTCGCCGTTGGTGCGACGAAACGATCGTCAGTCTTAATAAATGATATTTTATCACTTTTATAGCATTATTTTACTTAATCTGTTTATAAGTGATCATTATACATGTTTTTATAACTTTTTAAGTGTTAAAACAAGAGTAAATTTTCCAGTTTTAACACTTTATGCTCCGACGGTAATTTTAAGTCCCATAAAAGTAAATGCAATATAAAAATTTTTAATTCGTCTACTAATAAAAGTATACGGTACTTTTCATACAACATACTTTGGTGGATCACATTCAGTAAACACAGCGAAACAGTCGGAGCTAAATATTTTTTAATGTGATTATTTTCTCAACCATTTACATGGATTCAGCTTTTCTCCTATTAAAAAAAGTTTTACGAAAAATTTGCAACTACAAAACACTTTTCAGTTACAGATATGATCACTATACATTTATTTACATTGTTCTTGTAAGAGTTGTGAGGTTTCCATAACAATACTTTCTGCTAATTAATCTAATTATTCTTGTAAATATTTTACAAAAAACTCTTAACTACCGATTTATTAAATCAGTTTTATTTTAAAATCCATCTAAAAATCAAATTGTTATTTGATAAGTTGTTTTAGATATCTTCAGACATTAAAGAAGATAATTATTGAGGAGGAGCAAGTATCTGATTTATAATTCCGGACATAAAGGGTTAAATCACGAATAATTTTTTCACAGTATTTTATCTTAACTCCTTAACTGTTTCTTTTTTCTTGACACAATAAATTTAAAATTACCTGGTAACATTTTTTTCCCTTTTTTACTAAAATATTTGGCTTTGTGCAATCGGAAAAAGGCATGCCATTTAACAAACCAAAGATTACAGTTAAAACTAAGTGGTATCCAAAAGCATTTAGTATCGAAGATAGCAAACTCTTTTTACCTGAGTGGCGCTCGCAAAAACAGTTAACCCTTTGAGGGGCAAGTAATTGTGTTTCTGTAATGTCCAATTCACACCGAAATCTTGAAAAAAATTTATTGCACAATAAGGAAAAGCAGTTTTACGATTTTTTTCCATAAAAGTTAGAAAAGTAAAATTTAATAATTTTTTTCTGGTGCAAATCTTCATTAATCGTAGGTGGGATAAAAAACATCCCACCGCCCCACAAGGCAATGTTGCCAGATGGGCTACTTTTTTTTAAATTCAGATTCTTGATTGGCACCACTTTTTTGAAATGGTAAAATGCGCCTTATTTAATGACACATTAATTAAGGCGAAAGCAAATGAAATTTCACCATTCCAAAAAAGTGGTGGCAATAAAGAAATCTGAATTTTAAAAAAGTAGCCCACTGTCAACACTGCCACAATGGGTTAAACAGGCTTTAATGAGTTACGTTTTTATTTTGTTAATGAAGCTTCAATTGTATTTTAACACTACACTGCAAAGTGATGTATATGTGAATCAATTAATATTTCCCACCATACTAAATTTATTTATGTTTGGGCTACCACTACTTTCCAACAGCAATCGTCGCCTTATTTAGTCGCAAAAATTTTTCTATTAGGTAACTCAAAATTAATATTCTAAAATAGTGGCATCGAGCTCTAAATGTTTGACAAATTACAGTTCCAAAAGAAAAATTCATGCGATGTAGGATCAAAAAGGGTTATATTTTTATTAAAAGAATGTGATTATTTTCAGTGCCGGTTCAGAAACCCGTTCCGAAAATGAAAGTGTCATTATAAAAAATATCTGCAACCAAAACCGAAAAAGTAAAAAAAAAAAAAATACGATTTAAAGATGGACTTCAGCTATCCAATGCAGAAAAAAGTATTTAAAAATGTCGAAATTCAAGCGAGGTATTAGCATATAACCTCCCCATATGTTTAGCATTAGCTCGGGAGTGTCTTCACCTGATAGGGACAAGATCCTTAAACGAGTTCGAATGTATTTCGTTTCGAACCTAAATTTTCATAATAAAATAATTTAAATATATACCGTACAGTAATAGCCAAATAAATAAGTTAAATTGTTTTAAGTAAAAATTTCGCTGTAAAATATTTTTATAAAATATTTTTATATGCGGCTCTTATAGCCGCAGATAATATTTTTGATATAGTTCAATATATCAGTGGATATTATTCAGTATGATTTTTTGTCCAGAAAAAAAGTCAAATTCCAAGCTCGTTTTTTTTTCTTTTTAGTCTCTGTCTCTCTGATTAATTGTCTTATAACGATTTTTTAGAGAAGTTTGTGTTTAATGAGGTATGCAATTTTGTAATAACTTTTCCCATTTTAAAACTAGAGTAATCTTTTTCAATTTTAAATCAAGAATAAATTTCTCGTCTTATTTTATCTTGAACTTTTTTTAACTAAGCTTCAATGGTATCTTAAAAGAGGTTTTATTATTTTTTTAAATATGATATTCTTTAATGATGTCATTTAGTGAAACATGGTGGGGTTTTCTATAAATTTCGACAGATCTGAATTCAGAAAATAATGTTTATTATGAAATATTAATATTCATGTTATATGAAAAATCTTTAGTGTGAAATATAGTAAAATTTAATGAAAATTATTTATATAACAGAAGTGTTGAATTCTTAAATGCGTATTTAACTGTACTATTTATTAAGATTTAAATGCCGCTTTTACGGTGTGCCAGGTTGTGCGTATTTAGGTCCCTATAAAAAGCAAGTGAGAAAAATAAAACTGTTGCATGCGAAAACAAAACTAAAGGGTGTCCCAAAGTGAACTGATTATTTTTTTTCGGTTAAACCATAGTTTTATATGCTTTTTATGTGTAACGATTGAGCTTAAATCATGGTAAGGTACACAATCAAACTATTAGTGGGAAAGAGTAAAAATTCGTTTAAGAAACAGAAAACATTTGGCATAAACCAGGGGTGGCCAACTGTGGCCCCCCGAATACCACCAAAATTTTACAGAAAAAGTCGACTTCTTGAATTGCAGAGATTCGATGATTAGATAAGGCAATGATTACTATAAAATTTTAGCGGTGGCGAGCGTGCCACTGTTGGCCACCTCTGGCATAGACTGTTCGAATATCTTAATTAAAAGGCCAGCTCATTTTGAGACGTTCTTTATTTAATGCGCTATACCTATAGGACAAAATTTTTAGTGGTTAAGTTTAAAATTCCTAAGTGAATGGTAATCATGTTCATAAAGGTAAGAGAATTTAGTCTCCCTAATTTTTAGATTTAAATTCTGAAAATACAAAAAAGAGAAAAAATAATTTTCAACCATGAACAAAATTCTTGAGATTGTTTTAGATGCATTAGAGATTTATATAGCATTTTTTATACCCTTGTCTGTAATATATACGGAAGATATACGCTTTTAAATAAAACATAAACAAGTACATGTTACATTTCAAAAAATTTTGTAGAATACCGGAAATCCTTGTTTTGTTGAAATTATCTAATCATCACTTATTAATAATTATCCCCCAAAGATACATATGGTGATGTAATATTAACAAATCAGCACATATCATTATTTGTCCTATAATTAAAATTTTAATTCCTCTTTTGCAGATATAATTAGTTAAAATTTCTCTTCCCTTTTAAAAATATATATGTTTCTTGATCACTTTTGCTGTAAATAAATATTATTATTTTTAACGCTGACCTTTTTTTTTCCATCCGTGAATAAAATATTAAATAAAAAAACAAATCAGCTTTCTCATTCTAGAATATTTAATAGTGCAGTTGCATATTTTACATTCCGTTAACGAATAAATAAAAAGAAAATTCTTCATCATATGCCTTTCCTTCCACATTAATCTAAACTTTTTATTTGCTCGCATCTGGAGCCTGCGCAAGTATTTATTTAAATCATAATTATGTACTTTTTTTACTAAAGGCGCCTCGCAGGCATATTTGTCTGTCTGTCATCTCTTAACCCCTTAACATTTTTTTTTTACACTATAAATTAAATGTAGGGTCAAAAAACACTTTTTTCTGTGCTAATATACTTGCCTTATGTAATCTAAAAATGTTTGCTGATTAATAATATAGAAAATTACAGTTAAAAATTAGTCGTATCCATAGGTTTTTAATAACCAAGCAAGCAAAGTCTTCTTGCCGGAACTGCGTTCGGTTTGACATTAACTCGAAAATAAAAAAAAAACAGTTAAGTGGTTAACCCCTTCGAAACGAGCTTCTTTTATAAAATTTTTAATCTTTCATCGTTGCTTTTTCAAAACAGAAATTTTTGCCTAAATATCGAGAAAATTCCCTGCTTAATTCACAATAAAAAATAACTGGTGGGAATAATCAAAGTTTCTGAGCACTTTATGCGTCACGTATACGTGTCGTTTGACCCGAAGTTGTTAACCCTTTGAGTCTGGTGGGCAAATTTCTTCCCACTTAATTTTAATCTCCACATATCACACTGACACCGGAATATTCGACCAAATTTATTTAAAAATAAATTAATGCATTTTTTCCGTGTATATAATAAACCGAATTTTTTGTTTATAAAATACTGGTGCCAATATGACATTTGGGCATTTTGAAGAAACTCACCCACCAGAGCTTAACCCTTAAATGCATATGGTATCGTTTGTGATACAATAATTGTTCCCTATTTATTGGATTTTTTATTCACATATTCCGTATTTCCACCAGAAAAATAAAAAAGAAAATTTCTCTCCATTTAATAACAGCCATTTCATTATTAAATAAACCGAAATTTACCATTTATATTTTCTGATGAATTCCGATTCTCTGAATTATGAAATTTCGGGAACGCATTCTACCCTATGCATTTAAGGGTTAAATGGTTGACCATCTCAGGACAGGGTTCATTTAACTACATTTAAATTTCTATTCTCTGAGATTCTGTACATTATTTTTAGCCTTATTTTCCAAAGATATATCCCAAGAATTCTACGATTTGGCAAAGCAAATTTTACGACTAATATATTCTGGTAGTAAAAGAAGAAAACAATATGGAACCTATATGAGACAAGTGTTGCCAGATTGGGAACTTTTTTAATTAAGATTATTTGACTGACACCCCTTTTTGAAAATAGTATAATCCGCCTTATTTTTCAAAATTTTTAATCTATTTTTAAATAGGCCGAATATTTCTATTTAAAAAAGCGGTGACAATCAACAATCTGGAGACAAAAAAGTCCACAATCTGGCAACACTGTATGGGGCGCATACGTCCCAACCGTCCTGCAGGTGTTAATAAACATTCCCAACGTCCAGCGGCTGGCATCGTAATCAGTTATGCCAGTGGGCTACTTTTTTTAATTTATATTTCTTGATTGGCACCACTTTTATGAAATAGTAAAATTTGCTCTATTTAATGGCATAATAACTGAGGCGAAAACAAGGGGAAGTTTACACTTTCAAAAAAGTGGTGCCAATCGAGAAATCTGAATTTAAAAAAGTAGCCCACTGGCAATACTGAACGTTATATACAATGTTAATATATCAATACGGCAATTGATAATGTGCTTGGCTGGACTGGAATTCAAAATTTACATTAAATGAGTTATCTATTGGGTCATACAGGGTGGCGAGTGGGCAGTGTTGCCAGCAAGCTACTTTTTTAAATTTCACATTTCTTGATTTGTACCACTTTTTTGGAATGGTAAAATTCCCCTTGCTTTCGCCTTAATTAATCTGTCATTAAATAAGGCGAATTTTACCATTTCAAAAAAGTGGTACCAATCAAGAAATCTGAATTTTAAAAAAGTAGCCCACTGGCAACACTGCGAGTGGGCAGGGAAAAACACAGCAAAAAAAAGTGGAAATTACCAGTAGTTTCTTCTAGAAAATACTTTGAGTAATATAAATTGATTAAAGAAGGAGAATTTTAACAAAATGCTGGTATTTAACACCTTTTTTGTCTGTGTTTTTCCCTGACCACTTGCCACCCTATTATAATATAGTGTGGGGGTTCCACTTTAGGCACGGAACATCGCATTAGAAGGACATAGATAAGGTGTGTTGAAATGTGGCCCATTGGAAATTACTAATTTTTTAAAGAAATTGACGACTTCCTGAATCGCAGACATTCGATGATTAGATAATGCAATTATAACTATAAAATTTTTGTTGTATCCGCCGGGCCAGTGTTGCCAGTAGGCTACTTTTTTTTAAATTCAGATTTCTTCATTGGCACCACTTTTCTGAAATGGTAAAATTTCCCTTCTTTTCGCTTTAATTAGTATGTCATTAAAAAAGGCGAATTTTACAATTTCAAAGAAGTGGTGCTAACCAAGAAATCTGAGTTTGAAAAAAGTAGCCCACTGGCAACACTGCGCCGGGCCACAGTTTAACGCCCCTGACATAAATGTTAGTGATTTTTGAAATGATGGAGCATTCGCACTCTAACCGTTTTACAAGTAGCTTGCCGCTTTAACCATCTATGGTAACGCTATCTATCATTTCTAGCAGTGGTATCTTTATTCTGGTATTATAATATTATTTATTTTTATGATGCTGTCTGTCTTTGAAAACAAAACCAAATTGATTTGGGCTCATTGCATATCTACTTATTATATTTCTTCATCTTTTTCATTAAAAAGGTTATCAAAGCCCTTTTTTAAACTAAACCTGGACTATCTTCAGAAATCGATCTTCAAATCTCAATCCACGCGCTACGTTCCTAAATAATATATAAACATTATTTTAGCAATTCTACAATGTATAACTATACTCCTATCACTCTCACCCACCAGGCTTACAATTCCAATGGGATTTAATTTCACAAGAGAAAGGTGAACTGCTAAAGAATGCCAGACGTGTTCGTTAGGGCAAGACTTAGAAATTGGTGAGCGTGTTTCATATACGTGAGCAAATATTTCCCAAACTGGCTCTCCTGTGTTCTGCAAAGATTTAAATAAATCATGAATATTAAATATTTTTAATTATCTAAATATAGAATTTACAAGGAAATGAAAAACATATCAAAATATAAAGAAAACTTAAGAGAAGCGTCAAGATAGGAAGTTCATTTTCATACTAAATAATTCCAATTTTTAAAATCTATCGTTCGTTTTTTTCTGAATGTTATAAAATTTTCTCCCCGTCTATAAAAATAATATGAATTTCGAAAAATATGAAATTTGTTAAATTCCCTTACTGACAGTACTTCTAAGTACCACTCACTTTAAACTTTCATCCCATAGTGAATATTAGTAATATTCTAATGGCACTTTAATAAAACACTCTTTTAATCCACTTTATCAGGATCATGGCAGCAGTAATTTTAGGTTTGTTATTTTAGCGAGGAAGGAGGCTGTCTTTGAAACACTCGATGTGTTTTGTGCCAACATTTTGTACAGATTGTCACGCTCGTCTTTTTATTGCTGCAAACACTGTAAAGGATATTAAGATAAGTGTTGGATTTTTTTATGCGTTCATTATGATCTTAGAATACAATTTGACCAGCTATTTTAGGTGAACGGTGTATGTATTTGAATTGAAAGTTGAATTACAGTCATTCAGGGTAATTTTGATCCTCATTTTCTCTATTTTCATATGCCACACTGTTATTATTACAACTAGGGGCATAAAAAAGAAGAAACGATCCTGAATTATTGTATGACTATCAAAAATTAAAAAATAATAATGATAAAATCAATAAAAAATGAATTTTTAACGTAGTTCAAAGTTACCCAGCCATTTAGGGTAACTTTGCACCATATGATAAATATTATTTAAATAATTCATTATAAAAAAGTATTATAGCTAGGACAACTTTGAATCCCAAAAAATGTTTTCAGATATGTAAAGACTTCAAATTTACATTTCCCAGCATCACAAAGTTTGTATAATTTATGATATTACAACAAATATTAGGCATAAGAAAAGTCGAAGAAGATAACCATGAATATTTAGAAAAAAACTGATTTTTGTTCATATAAAACATAAAGATGCAGTGAAAAACAATTTCAATGTTTTAACTCAATAATATATCCAAAGTTACAGTAATACATACTAGTATACGTATTATTCAAACAAGAATAAAAAATGTCGAATGTATGAAATGCAGAGTTGCCAAGTCTCCGGCTTTTTGCACACCACTGTTATCTTAGAGAAAATCTGGTTATTTTTGATCGGCGAAATGTTCCAATTAAATAAAACAACATTTTCTATATTAAAATACTGGTATCCAAAAAGCCGGAGACTTGGCAGCTCTGGAAATGTCAAATTTGAGTAGCTCCACCCCGAATAACGCCTTTAAATGAATTTTACGTATTTTACACATATTTGTGAAAATATTTACATGTTATAGCTAATGCACACTTTCGGCATTTATATAAAGTATACGTGCAAATATGGAAAATTTTTGACAGTAGCACCTATAATCAATAAATTATAAACATCAGTATAACATTGAGCCGGCTCAAAGTTACCCTAAAAATGTGGTAAAATGTTAGTGCCTTCTTATTTTACATTTTATTAAATATTAATAATTAAATAATCACAAAATGTTAACACATTTACAACATTTAGATAATAATATGTCTGATAAATGAGTATGTTGTTACTTACAGAGTGACAATTATTTAATTATATGAAATTAAACCGTCATAACTTCTCAACGGTTTGCGCGATGAAGTTCAAACTTCGTGGTTGGCCGCAGGGTATGATGGGAATTAGTACGCTCATGCGCACGCAACTTATTGTTGTCGGCCATTTTGGTGCATTTGGGGCATTTGGGGGACTGAGAATCCGCATTTCGCAATCAAGAAGTCTCTCCACCCTCAACGGGTGACAGTGTGGTGTGCAATGTCCAGTCACGGAATAATTGGTTCGATATTAGTTGACGGCACGGTGACTACTGAACGATACGTGAATGTTTTGGAAAATGGTTTCATCCCCCTTCTCCAAAGTGACCCTGATTTCGACAACATGTGGTTCATGCAAGACGGAGCTCGACTCCATCGGACAAAGAAGGTTCTTGATGTTCTGGAGGAGCACTTTGGGGACCGCATTCTGGCTCTGGGCTACCCAGAGGACACTGGAATGGGACTCGCTTGGCCGCCATATTCTCCGGATATTAACGCGTGTGACTCATTTTTGTGGGGCTACATTAAAGACAATGTGTACAAAAATAACCCCAAAGACATTGCTGAGCTGAAAACTGCCATTCGGGAGGTCATCGACAGCATCGATGTTCCAACACTTCAGCGGGTCATGCAGAATTTTGTTATTCGTCTGCGCCACATCATAGCCAATGATGGCAGCCATATCGAACATGTCATAACCTAAATACGAATATCTGTAGTGACGTTTACATGTTGAATAAAGTTTCTGCAGGCAGTAGTTTTTGAATAATTTACGTTTTATTTCATATAGTTAAATAATTGTCACCCTGTACTATGAAAATTTAATTGGATTACAACAACTATAAAAAAAGCATTCAAAATTAACTTGAAAACAGTATTTCACAAAAATAGTTAGATGATGAAATTAACTGCGCATAATGTTGCTAATTTATTTTCTAAAATAAAGAGTAGAAATCCCAGTTTAGAACCTTACCAACAGAGCACAGTTCTGGAGTTTATTTAGTCTTTTGGAGTCAAAAATATTGAAAAATAGGAGGTGGTGCAAAATTACACCACATGGTTCAAAGTTACCCTGAATGACTGTACTCTTTCATACATATAAGTACCGTCAGCACACTTGGTGTTGGAGAAAAACTTTTTGTTTACTTTTCGTCTGTGTAGTTATCCATCGTTTTCATCTGCTTTAAAATGTAATTATACTAAAATGTAGTGTAGTAATAATTTTCCTAGTATTTATTTTCTGTTTCAATATTATTTTTTATAGAAAATCGAAAAAGTTGTGCCACCGGCTCTTTTTTGCTATGCTAGAAATGACATATGTAAATTCATATATTGCATATATGGAGATACGAGAGAACATGTTGTCCCTGGAATATAGACGTCACATAACTAAAAGACTGCTAACAAGATGGAAACTTAAAAAAAAAAAGTTTTTTTTAAACCCTTTTAGGTGCAAATCATTTTCGATGCTAAAGTGTTATATAAATGATTGGCACCGGAATTTGCCAAAATATTTTTTGAAAATATGAAAAAGGCTGTAGTTCACATACTTATTAAATCGAAAATATTTTACCACAATTCTGCTGCCATTTGAAATACCTTGTGGGTTTTCTGTTACAATATTTTACTCATAGTGTACTGACGGTACTTTAAAGTTCCACTTTAATTAATCCCTTAACAGTGTGGCCCGAACTGGATTCGGGCAAGAACACTTTGCTTGCTTCGTTAGTAAAAGCATTTTGATACCACTAATTTGAAACTGTAAATTTATCTTTATTGATTGTCAGATATTATTCGATTAAGTAAGGTAAATATTTTAGTATGGAAAAAGTGGTGTCCAGCCCCATTTTTAATTTTTTTTTTTTTTTTGTTTTGTTTTTTGTTTTGTAAGAAAACAAATGTCACAGTTAAGGGGTTAATTAGCTCTAACAAATCAAATTTCTCACGGGTGAGTATTTTTTTTATGAATATCTTTTAATTTTCATAGTAGTAACCGAAAAAACATTTACATGAAAAAAACTGAAGTAGATCATAATGCAGTAGATAAAGGGATAATCAGACCTCTCATTTCGGTCCGTTTTTTGAATACCCATTCTTTTTAAAGGAAATTCTTCTTTTTAGATTTCTTTTGTACAAGTTTGCAGAAACTAGCGTCATTTTCCAACTCCTACTGAGCTATGTTGAATGTCCTGATAGTCTTTTCTTTACCGATTTTTCTTAAAAACAAATCTTAATTAATTGTTATAATTGTTATTTTATAACTGTGTTAGAATTACATTATTCTAATAACGCTACTTAATTAATTTTAAAGTCACATTTTTGTGGTAAAAAGTGCATAAAAAGTGAACATTTCGATGCAAATTGGAACGACAAATCGATAAAAATTCTTGAAATTATAAAAGACAGACATAAAAAAAAAAAATCAAGAAATCAGCGTCCGGAAATGTGTAAGCGTACACCGCACAATAAGCCTGAAAAACGTAAGATCTGGCAACCCTATGTAAAGAAAGTAAAATATTCTAACAAGGAAGGTCTCCCTACGGTCGTACTCCGAAAAATCTGAAAAAATATAGAAAGTTCTTCTGATGATGATAGATATGTTTATAAAAAAAAAAAAAAAAAAATCGGCGGAAACTCGATCCTAAAAAAATGATGAAATTTTCATTATTTGGCGATTTATCATCGTTTGGCGATGGAATAAAATTTCAAAAAATACTTTTTTATGTCAAATACTCTTTAAGGTAAAATGTTTCACGTTGAACTTGTTTAAATAAATTTAATTTAAATAATTTTAGTTTTGTCATATATATATATATATATATATATTTATAAGAAAGTTAACTATAAAATTTTATGAATTAAGACTAAATTTAAATTAATTAAAATTGTTTCAATCCCAAAATAAAGTCCAGTTGAGCACTGTCGATTCAATTTTGTTGCTATGGAAATAAAAAATTCTCCGGTATTGAAATGTATAACTGCAGCATTCTTCATCTGACCTTTATTTTGGAATAGGCTTAAATATTTGAAAATATATTTTTCAGTATAAAAATAGTTTTACTGAGATAAAATTAAATAACTGCACCAACAATCAACATAAATGTGTAATACAAAAAAATATATGCATTAAACTCTCTCATTGTTTAAGCTTAAATTCATTAAATATTATTTACATGCATTCTAAAAATCATTTAACAAGCACGTTTCAAATGTATTAAAATCGTTTGCTTTTAGCGAGAAAAAATGCTGCTCGCGAAATCGCGTGACGCTTTCGTCTTTTCGCACCAAATACTCGAAAGTATTTTATTTTTTACAGACTTTCTGCTGTAATTCCGCTGCTAAATTTTACTGATCCTTTGTTACATACATAAGTAGTTTAATTAGTTTTTTTTTTTCAAAATATTCTGAGTATGCCCAGTAAGGAGACCTTCCTTGTAAGCGTGCGGTTGAGTGGGGTAAGAGATAGGCATTGTAAGATTGTCAATGCTTCTATATTTTTTGAAAATTCCGCTATTCTACAAAATTTTTAAGATGCAAAAAGTCGCCCGGTCTCATTAAGACCATCAGGGACTTCCTTTAACACATTCAGGACGGGTCTTTTTTCGAAAACGAGCACAAAATTTACGTTTACAAACGTCGTTAAAAATCAAGACCTGCTCACAACCAATCAGCTGTAAAAATGCCTGGATTACACCTTCTTTATTCATCCTTACAAAATTTCCGGTACAAGTAATATTTTCTTCCATCAGTCCCCGAAAACGTCAATTCCCGTGACCTGTCCTCAATGTGTTAACAAAGAAATCCTAATTCAGGGATTTTTTCAATAAAAGAGCTTTCTTGAAGGTATGTTATTTATTACACTATGACCGAAAATACTTTTATTTGAACGCTTTTAAAATAACTAGACATTTTTCCTTATATAACAAAACGTTTCTGAAAATTCTGCGTTGCCTGGAACTTATCAGGGTTCCTGATAGAGCGTGCGACTGTGAAAATCTTACACTTTTTATAAAATTCTCACAAGAAAAATATTTCAGAGTAAGATATTCTCAGACTTCGTGAGCATTTCAAAACAAGGTAAAAATTCAAGCTCTATGGGTCTTTTTACAGATTATTTTAGAGGTTAGCTGAAGTCTGGAGGCCACCCATGACAGCAAATACACAAAAGAAAAAGTTATCTAAAGTTTCTTCAGCCATAATCTTTAACAGGATGTTTTTAAAAAACAATTACGAAATTCAAAATCTTGCTACATTGGGAGAAGTCTTTTGAGAAAAAACATTGACACTTACCCTAGTTACAGCGTCTAGAATATATAGTGTGGAAATCTGCTATTCAAGCAGCGCTAAAAGTTGTATCCCTTAAATGTGCAATGAAGCTGAAATCCAGGGAGCCGATCGCAGCGACATCTGCGATATATTTTCGAATTTCAAAGTAAACATCATCGTATTATTACAACGTCTAGACCAAATCGTCTTGGAGTTATAGAAAATATCCTGAAGATGTCGCTGTGATTGACTCATTGGATTTCAGCATTGTTTGACATTTAAGGGATCCAATATTTTAGCACTTTTCTAAGTATTACTGGGATAGCTGATTTCCACGCTATATATTCCAGACTCTGTAGCAGTAGTACAGCGTATAGAATACCTAGTGTGAGAATATGCTATCCAAACAGTGCTAAAAATTTTTATCCCTTAAATGTGCGACGATACTGCTAAAATGCCAAGTGTCGATTGCAGCGACATCTGCGGGATTTTCGTATTACTAGTATTACATTGTATAGACTAGCAATTTCTTGCAGTTGTAGAAAATATCCTCCAGATGTCGCTGCGATCTGCATATTGCCGCAGTATCATTGCACATTTAAGGGATACAATATTTTAGCACTTTTTTGAGTATTACAAGGATAGCCGATTTCCACACTATATATTCTAGACGCTATACCCTAGTACTGTATGTGTTGAACGATCTTTCAACACCCAAAATTGAATAAAAGTTAAATGGCGTAAGAGAATCACAGGTGAAACTATCAGCAATTTAATGTATATAGCTGAGTCTGTGGTAGACACAGAAACTCTCCATATAATATTGCAATGAATATACTTAATCTTTTTAGGGGCAAAGTACTTCTGCTGCTAAAATATTAAAGTAATTGATTGGCACCAGATTTTATGATCAAATTAATTTGAAAATAATTCAGAGCTTTCTTTCACATTCATTACGACAGAAAACTTTTATTTTAAAATTCTAGGGGTCGTTTGGCAGAGTTGCCAGTTTGGCCTCCATTTTTATTTCGAAATTTCAAATTCACACCAGAGATTTTTAAAGAATTGCTTTTACTTTATGTAATCATAAAATTTCTATCATTAAATAAAGCAAAAAATACTATTTTTAATTTCTGGGATGAATTCGGATTTTCTGAATAAAAATTGAGGCGAAAATACCAAACCTATCCTTTGGCAGTTTGAAATTGTTTCCGCCAGGGAAAAAAAACCGCCGTGAAAGAAGGTTACCAGTTTGGCCTCCAATTTCAATCAGAAATTTCAAAATCATACCGTAAATTTCGAAAGAAGAATTTTTCCTTTATCTGATTTCTAAATGTCTCTTATTAAAAAGGGAATAAAATACTATTCTTTATTTCTGGTATGAACTCAAAATTTCTGAATAAAAATGGAGGCCAAGCAGGCAACCCTGCCCTGAAAAGGTTTAACAGTGTAAAAACAGATGGTGATAGTGCAATACATATGTGTATGAAAAGCTTTATCTCTCGCGTTTATGTTAACTCATTAACTGCCGAAACTGTAAGATAGGGGTCTTCAACTTTTTTACGTTTCCCACCACAAATATTAAAAGATAATCTTCACTTTATTTAGTGTTCAAACTTTCTGTAATTAATCAAGGCAATTTTTTAAATTAAAATATAGTGGTATCCAGATAGTTAATTTAAATTTATTTTTAACGGTGCGAAAGCGCACCATTAGCAGTTACAGGGTTAACACTAGAACCGTGAGAAATCTTTTTCAAGTTGAAAAAATATATATTGGACACCAGAATTTTTATTTATAACTATTTAACACATTTGTTTGAATTATTTTTATGCAGTGTATACTTAACTTACTTTATGAAGAAATTTCGGGTTCGAATCGACATCCATTCATTTGGCGAGACTAACGAGAAAGACGGGTCACCGCGGTGCATTCTACGTATCTTTTTTTATAGACCACTGGAGTCACGTGATGCTCGAATGCACCAATGAAGGTAGGCGAAAAGAGCATCACGTCACTGTAGCGGTCTGTAAAAAAAGACACTTGGGATGCACCGCGGTAGCATCTCTTTTTCGTTAGCCTCGTTTATTGTCAAAATGGCCCGTCGTCATTGCGGTTCTAGTG
Source organism: Maratus speciosus (assembly GCA_963932465.1). Taxonomy (NCBI): domain Eukaryota; kingdom Metazoa; phylum Arthropoda; class Arachnida; order Araneae; family Salticidae; genus Maratus; species Maratus speciosus. Next base: position 268,528,827 of record OZ010796.1, on the reverse strand, counting down.
TTAAGAAATGTAAATTTTGAAGTAAAGTTTTTTTTTTTCACTCAGAATTTTAAAATCTCATTCAAACTTGAGCAAAGGGCGGGATTTTGCCACCCATTTTTTTTCTTTTTTTGCCTAATGGGAACCCTGCTTAGCTAACTACCATGCTACATTGAACAGTCATTTCTTCTGCATCTGAAACCATTTCAGTTATTTTTTTGTGTAAATTCATTCATTTTAAGCCGCTTATGCATGAATACCTCGTATGACGTTGTGTTGAAAAACAACCCCAGCGAATTTTCAATATTTTATTTTTATCCCTGTATCTTTTATAAACATCATATGAAGTTCAATATTGCTTGTGAAACATAGCGATAGATAAATGAGCCACTTAATTTTAACAAATCCGTCGGCACACGGTTGAGGGGGGTGAGGGGTTCTCTCCGAAATAAATGGGAAAGAGTATAATCCATGGAACTACAGTCGAACCCCGTTAATACACGAATCAAGGGACCGATCAAAAATCGCGTATTAAACGAAGTACGCAGATTTTCGTCCAGTGGTCCTTCTAATAACAACCTATATGGATAAAACACATGAGTATGACAGTTTTTAACATTTTTAATCCGTAAAATGACGTTTTTATTCGTTGTTACCATTCTGTGTTTATCAAGTACGAAAGTTCGAAAGTTGTATACCGGGAGGCGACTGAACAAACCATCACCTCATCGATTTCATGGCTGAAATTTTAGGATTAGTTAAAATTCGATTCGCATATTAAAAAATAGCTGGTCTGTCAAGTAATATCTTGGTGGAAACAACCTGAAGACCTGATTTTAGGAGTTGACTGGTAAGTTTACCATTATGTTTTTCTGCACCCAAAGGTATGAAAACATGGGAGCTTGGGAGCAGAAAAACACATAATGGTAAACCTACCAGTCAACCCTTAAATTCTCGTCTGCAGGTGGTTTCCACCAATATATGACTTGGCAGACCAGTTGCTTTTAATATGCGAATTGAGTTTTAACTAACCCTAAAATTTCCGCCATGAACGCGATGAGGAGACGTTTCGTGCAGCCGTCGCCCGATCTATTGGAAATTCAAATAAGTGCTATTGTCGTAAGTAAAAATCTTTTAAAATTTTATTAAAGTTATACTTATTGTGTACGACACATAAAATTGAACAAAGTAATAACAAACGTTTTGTCAATCATATACTAAGACTCATGTTAGCAAAATTTAAATCCTTGTTACCTTTACAAAGCAAATAGGGAACAGCGGATGCTAATAAAAAGTCAATATGAAAAGAGAAATATTAAAATTATATAAATTCAATATTGACATAAAAAATACTTTTGGGCAAAGTAGCCATCAATTTTGGCCAGTTTGACATGCAGCCGCACCATCAACATGATGTTTTCAACCCTATTCTAATGATGGTAAACCTCGCTTCTCGAGGGCCCTTCGTGCAGTGACGATGCATTTGGCCTGAGAAAATTGAACGCCTCCGTAACTTTGGAGAACGGGCATAGGGCCGTGGGCTCAGCTTCATCTATTCTTCCTCTTCATCCGGTTTTCCAATCGCAGTTACATCGGCGAAGATGTTATCGAAACTTCTGAGATCAGAGGTGACTAGATCTTTGTCGATATTTGTATCTAAGTCATCAAAATCTTCCTCTATAATTTCCTGTGTGCTTAGCCAGTCTTCTTCAACGTCCGGGTGCGAGGTCGCTCTGTACCAGTGATGTCCTCGCTAATTCCAAAAACTACTTTGCGAAAACAATTTGCACTCGTCGTTGGTGTAACCCTCTCCCAGGCTGCGGTAAACATGTGTATAGCGTGGAGGACTGTAATAAGACGACACTGGTAGCAAGAATATTGAGGCCGTGTTCCATTTGGTGAAGGTATCGTCGTACTACGCCAGTCTTGTAAATTATCATTGCGTCGTTAATGATTCCTTTATCCATTGGCTGAGATACACTGGTCGAATTTGGAGATAAAAATTCAATTTGAATTTTTTTCAGACCTTTGATATCTTTCGAATGCCAGGGGAGTTCGATTATTGCTAGTGGATAACTAGTTATCCACTAGCAATAATTCTTTACGCGAATCTTTTCCCATCCGCTGGTCAAAGTTGTGAACCCATGTTGAAAAAGAAACTGCTGGTCATCTTCGCTTTTCGCTGAATTTTGTACAAGCAAGGGTGCAGTGTTGCCAGATGGGCTACTTTTTAAAAATTCAGGTTCTTGATTAGCACCACTTTTTTGAAATGGTAAAATGCGCCTTATTTAATGACATATTAATTAAGGCGAAAACAAAGGTAATTTTACCGTTTCAAAAAAGTGGTGGCACTCAAAAAATCTAAAAAAGCAGCCCACTGGCAACACTGCAAGAAAGATTTTTGAAGTTTTTAAAATATCGCGGGTTGCATAATTTTCATATGACCAGTAGCTGTAACATGTTTAATTTGTCAGAGTTGGCACCGAGCAGAAAAGTAAGACAGCCTTGACATGTTTCTCCTTTCCTAGCTATTGTTTCGTTGCATGTCAGTGTGTAAAATAGTGTAAATTCGCACACGCTATAAATATCACTGTTTGAGTAGTTCTTTACAAGCAGCGGGAGCATATTTGTTTTCTAACAATTAACGTCTTCATTGTTGGCAGCAGTTAATTCACTGTACACTTGCTTGAATTTTATTCCATTACGAGATTTTAATCGAGACCTAACTCTTTCTGGTCAGAGGAAGGGGGGGGGGGGGCAGCATTTTTGCTTATTTACTGCGTGCTTCTTACAAATAAAATTTTCTCTTCGGTTTTCCCGGCCTATTTGACTATACGAAGAATTCGGCACCAGGAAAGAATTCTCCTTTAGCTGGGAAAGGTTGATATTTTAGTAAAACCATACTTGGTTGCTTTGAAGTGTATTTATGAGATCCTGGTAATATTGAGATGTTTTGATCAGAAGATTAAGAAAACATAAAAAAAAACAAATACTTCGTAATGGTAACTGGAAAATACTGCGCGCGGTCTTGAGCTTTCGAAATTTTGCTGGCGTAGCACGTGATCAAAATAAACTTCAAGCAAGGGGGGGGGGGAGAGGAAGGTGCGGCATGTCATTGGCCGAAGAGCACAGATTTGGACAGAAAAAACATTCTTAACTTAAAGAATTGTCCTATGTAAAGCATGAGGCATTATTCCCTCTAAAACCTCTCCTGTTTCGAACCAAGCTGCATTCGCGTTTTAAACACAGGTTTTTTTGACACGGGACTGATAAAACTTCGCGTCTTAAACGGGTTCGCGCATTAAGCAGGGTTTTTTATATGCAAAGCGTTTTCATAGATAAGCGTTTTTCAAGGGACCGAAGAAAATTCGCGTATTTAGCTGGGCACGTATTAATGGGGTTTGACTGTATTAACAAAGAGGAACTGACACATCCTTAAAATAGTGAAGCTTCAACTGTAACCTCTTTCGCAGGGTTTGACTACCACCAACTTCAACCAGTAAAATTAAATAGAAATTTTCTCCTTATTTAAAAGCTTTATTAATGAAAAATTTCAATCATAAATAATGGCAGAAACAGATATTCATTTTTACTGGTGGAAGTTCACTTTGGCTGTAGTCAGGCCCTCCATTCCCGCCATATTGTGACAACCTAGTCACCCAGATAGCATTTTTAATTTGCAGAAAATTTGCAGAAGTCTTGCTTTGAACACCTGCAAAGTTGCAGCAAACTCAGCATGACAAGAGTGAAAGTTCATAACAAGACTGCAGCAAGATAACGCAAACGCTGGAGTCTCCACACTTTGAACTTGCAGCTAACATGTCGTGCAAGTTAAATTAACGTTGTATCAAATTTATTAAAAATTAACGGCAAACAATTAATAAAAAATACTGCAAAGTAGTAATCTTTCCACACCCCACTACTGTTTACAGCAGTTACACTATAAGTTTAACCCCGTCGGGAGGTCCATATACCTGATCAGGTCTACTGAGGCGAACACACCGTCAGAGGGTGCATGCCTCGTTTTCATCTCTATAAGGAAATTGAGGTGATATTTGTACTTTTCAATATGAGGATTTTTTTTTGTATTTGATAAGTATAGCGTTTAGAAAAAGCGGTGCCAACCGAATAAAATTTCTGCGCATGCGTTGATTATCTATTCTCTCAACAGAGGGATTTTTTGCTTTCGTCACTTTCGTGAATTAAAGACAGTCTTACCATCGTTTCACAACAAACTACTCATGCAAGTGAGGAATGGTATACCTTGCGGGAAAATGCTGCTAATTTCTCAATTCAAATTTGTCACTTCAAGATAATCTCAGAAAAAAATCAAACTTCTTGCTAATGTTCATGCTATCTGGGCAACCTCTTGTCAGTTTCAGTGAACAAGATCATAATACCTCCACAAACTGACACCAGTTAAGACAAAAAGAAATTTTTATCATATTTGTCAGGAAATATTTCCATGACTAAGGCGCTTAAATAAGACGAAATTTTCTATTCAAATTTACTGATGGGAAGTTTTCACCCGGCGTAATCAGAAACTTTTGATCCGATTAAAAGAAACCGCCATCTTGTGACATCCTCCTCGGTTACTTCACTCGCAACTGGTAGACCGTACACAATATGTCTCCTCCTCTTTATTCGTAACTCCATTGTATAATCATATACTTTGATATCGAAGAAACTCAAAGAAACTATTTTCTGACATATTCTTGAATTCATTTTTGCCCGTAAACACACCGCCCCATGAATACTAGGCCTGAGAATGGAGTTATGAATAAAGAGGAGGAGACATATAGTGTACTGTCTACCAGTTGCGAGTGAAGTAACTGAGGATATTGTCACAAGATGGCGGCTGCTTATTTTAAATCAGATCTTCAGTTTCTGATTACCGCCGGTGCAAACATCCCACCAGTAAAATTGGATAGAAAATTTCGCCTTATTTAAGCGTCTTATTCATGGAAAATTTTCTCAAAAATGTCGTAAACAGTTCTGTTTGTTTTTACTGGTGTCAGTATGCCTTGTAAAACTGTCAGTTTGTTTCCTTGGTTGTCACAATATGGCGGAAACGCAGGGCCTAATTACCGCCAAAGTAAACTCCTACCAGTAAAAATGAAAATCTGTTTCTACTATTATTTATAACTGAAATTTTGTAATAAGAAGGCGTTTAAACATGTTGAAATTTTCTATATAAATCTATCGGTGTAAGTTTCCACTGAACAACTCGTGTGATAGCGGTTACAGTTGAAGCTTCACTATTTTAAGAATATGTCAGTTCCTCTTTGTTAATAGTTCCATGGGCCTGAGAGCTGACACAAAAATGGCGGCTGCCGAAGGCGGATTATTTTCAGCGGTCCCTTAAATATTCGTACCAATAATTTTTTTAAGTTTTTCCGCTTTAGTTTTGTGAGATTAAACAAGGTCAGAGAAATCTTTTATAAAATACTGGTGTCAACATTTAAGGGCTCGTACCTAAGTTAAAAAAAATCCGCCTTCGGCAGCCGCCATTTTTGTGTCAGCGCTCAGGCCTAGTATTCAGGGGGCGGTGCGTAAACACATGAAGCGGGCAAGTGCTGTTTTTCAGAAAAATATAGATTTTTTTTTTCATTTTTCGATAAAAGCAGGAGGTCTTTTAGAAAATGTTGTCAAATTTGGCGTTTTCATTCGCATTTCCGTAAGCGATAGCCTGTTAAGTGTCATCAAGGAAAAACGATCGCTTACAACTCAAAATGCAATTCATTTATCGAAAAAGGAAAAACACTGTTCTATTCCAAATAATTTACATAATCATGCCTGCAATTTAGATGCCAAATTTTATATTGTAGCACCTTTCGAAAAACATTTTTATTTCTGATGTGTGTTGCCTAAATTATGTTTTCTTGGGCCAAATTTCAAAATTTTGATTTTACCTTTACAATCCGAAAATGTGTCAGAATGTTTCGAATTGTTGAGAGGGCAAAAATATTTTTTTTTGTTATTATTATTTTAGAACCACAATAACCAATAAATTTAGATCCTAAATTTTATATGGAAGCATCTTTCGTTAAACATTTTTATTTCTGATGTGTGTTGCCTAAATTATGTTTTTTTTTTTTTGGGGGGGGGGGCGAATTTCAAAATTTTGATTCATATTTTCAGGTCGTAAAGGTAAAGATACTCAGAAATCTCCACTTTTCAAAAACGTTCATTTGTACGTTTTTATATCAAACCTTTTAAAATCTACCTTTCACAATTAACTTTCGGTTCTGCACAAGAGAAGCATTTGTTAAAATAATTCCTGCTCGTATATCTAAACAAAAACATTATAATTTTTTTTTTTACTTTCTAGTAAGGTGTACAATTGTTAAATCATCACACAAAACTATTTAAAAAGTCTTATAATATTTTTTTAGTGCTTGCATCAGGGTAGGGCCTGATTATCCCGAGGGCAAACAGGACACCTACCGAAGTACCCGAACTTTAACAAAAGCCTTTAAAGCCAAAACCAAATTTTCCCCCTTAGAATGAGTACAAATATTCACTAAAAAACATGATACAGAGGCCCCCAACTACACTGGTGGAAATTGATTTATGAAAACACGATTTTTTAACAAGAACTTCTATAATAGTCAATATAAACGGTCAAGTGCGAGTATTGCTCGCACACAGAGGGTTCCGATAGAATAAATATATGAATTCATAGCTGCCAACACTTCCGCTTTTTTGTGCCACAAAAATTTAACAGAAAATGACGCCTTATTTAATCGGCAGATTAAAGCGATTGAAAAAGGCAACATTTACTATACAATTTTTGTGGTACAAAAAAGCGTAAGATGTTGGCAGCTATGTGAATTTGTAATTGTATTATAAAAAAAAAAAACGTTGCCAAAAGAATACTAAGACTTTGTAAAAAACTATACAACGTAGGGTTGGGTATAACTGTATATATTAGAAAAGTGTAAATATTATACCATGAAAGTTCAACGAGATATGGAACCTAAATAATATCATATATAGCTATTCGTATAACTCTTTTTTAAATATTATCCTAATCTGTTTATGATGAACTTAATTCGGTATTGACAATAAAAGCAGTGCGTAGTTATACTTCATTTGGCATTTCATAAAACTAAATTCAGCGTAGCAATAACCTTTATTTCTACAGTGTGGTTAAAACAAAACCTTTGTTCAAAGCTTAAATTTGGCATTGTGCTAAGCGCAATCGAAAGCGCGCTTCGAAAGGACATCTCAAAGTTGCAACGCCGCCTTGGTCAGTGCCGCGTTTTTCCAGATAGGTTTTTAATTAACTTTTAAAGTCACTCGAGGCGTATTGAGAGATACACTCAATGCAAACTATCGCGAATCCCACAGTATTTATGCGATTCATTGTAATTAAACCTTCCGAGGGCAGTGCCCTTAACCCCTTGAAGGGCGGTGATGCCGTCACGGCATAATTTTTATCCCAAATTGCCACAATGGCACCGGAATTTTATGATGAAAATGTCATCTTTATTAAGTACGCGAAAATTTGCTTTTACTTGTTTACAAATATAATATCTTATTAATACTGATGTCATTAAATTATTTGAACATTTTACGAATACAAGTACCTTGCCCCTGAAAGGGTTTAAAAAAGGACACCTAATTTTAATTTCAAAACAGACAAGCGGCACCAAGAATATTTAATTAAAATTTTCCTTTTATCATGTACGTGAAAATAAGCAAGTTCGCATTTTCTAATAATTCGTTCATAAATTCTGGTGTCAGTTCATTATTTCATAAGTTTATAAATATACTCCGCGTCAAAAAGGGTTAAGTGGTCTTAGGACTCTTAAAGCTTCAAAATTTAAGAAATTTTAAGTTTTTTAGATGCTAAACTCCTATCTTTTATGAATATTTTGTTATAATTGATTCCTTGAAACTCCCATTAGAACAAAAGTTATGGCTTTTAGAATTATACCCGCTCAATAACTGAAGAGGCGTTTCCAAAACTTTGAAGTCATTTTTCTCCAAATGGCGTTTTTGGGCATAACGCGCAGGATACCTCAAAAACTTCTGAATATTTTTTCATGAAATTTTCGAAACATATATTTCATGTTAGTCTGTATAAACTGAACCTAAAATTTCCCTTTTATTGTTCAAAAAAAATTTTTTTAGATAATTTTACTGTTGGAATTTTCAAAATTTTGTATTAACTAAATGCAACATTGCATTAAAATTATAAAAATACTTTAAATACAAATTTATTTAAGTTCAGGGAAATTGTTACAATCTGAAGTATAAGTAAGCACCAACATTTTCATTCTAGTTGCAATATTTATTTTGTAATCCTGCGCGTAAACTGTTATGCAAATTTTTTGTTCGACAAATGTCTAACAGTTTCGAGCCCCGGGAAACTTTTACAATCTGAAGTATAAGTAAGCACCAACATTTTCATTCTAGTTGCAATATTTATTTCGTAATCCTGCGCGTAAACTGTTATGCCAATTTTTTGTTCGACAAATGTCTAACAGTTTCGAGTCCCCTATAAATACTAATTCTGTATCTTGCAATTTTTTAAATACATGAAATGAAAGAACATACTTATATCTTTCATCCCAATTAAAATTGTGTTTTAAAATCATATACATTTTAAGACATTAAATGTTGAAAATGGTCTTTTTGTTTTCTTTTTTTCCATTTTTAGGTTCCCCAGACCTCTTAAATTAGTATGTTTTTAGCAATTTGACGTTTATTGCTTTTATACTGTTACTGGACATTACATTACACATATATATGATTAAAAGTTGTTAACTAGGCATAGAGTACGCCGCCCCTCGCCTTTTGTATATCCAAACTGGCCGTATCTTTAAAGGTTAATATCTCGGCTAATTACCCATGATTTTTTTTTCGAAAATCATTATCAACAATGCTTTTATACCTCTGCAACGATAGGTATATCCACCGATGCTCAACAATTTTTCTGAATGCCCGTAAATCGAAATTTGTGTATAACAGAAAAATGCTAATTTTTCAGAAACTATGTGACCTAGGTTAATCGCTATAATTTTCCGGCAAGGTTTATATTATCGTCTACTACCTCTAATTTTTTCATAATTTTAATTTCAGTAGATTCGGAATTAGATGGGGGGGGGGACATATTTTTGCGCTACATTTTCGACAATATCTTTAAAAATATAATGCCTAAAATTAAAAGGAATGTATCTTTGAGTTCAGCGTTAAGAAAGCTTTCACAGGATACCCCCACATGATATACAAAGAAAAGATTTTTTTTTCAAGTAGCATAATTAGCCTCTCTACATTTTTACTAAATATATTTATGAATGTTTATTAATCTAAAAATATGTGGGTCAATGGTCTTTATTACTTCCCAGAATTTGAACTTTCCACGTTCCATAGTTTACGAGTAAAATGGCTGTGACAGACAGACACAGGGGTGATCTTATAATGGTTCCGTTTTTACTTTTTAAGTACGGAACCCTAAAAAATGAATCAAATTTCATGGGATGTACATAGTATGTATACCTTTAAGACCCAACCCTCACGATCGTGCGTGTTAGACATTCATTTAAGTTTTTTCGGAGTCGTATGTAATAAAAACTCGAATAGAACGATCTTTCTGGTTTGCTGATAGAGTTAAGTATATTTTTTATCAACAGGTAGCGGTTGCAGTCTATGTTTTAATTTTTACAGGCATGACTAGCTTTGTTTACAAATACATTGGGTCTTAAAGGGATAAAACAAATGAGTTACAAAAATAAAATTTCATACATAATAATAAACAAAAATAAAAAGTCAAAAATTAGATTTTCGTAATATGCAAAAATGGAAATTCATTTATGAAATATCACATTTCATTGGCTATTCCGAAGTAATATGACAAAAATTTGCACAAAACAAGGTAGCGTGACATACAGTAGACATAAAAAGTGTTATATCTTGGAAGCAATACGTTTCAGTTATACTTTTCACGATGGGTAAACGAAAGATGTTGTCTGTGGAAAAAAAGAGCTAAAATCAATGTATACATAGGATGTGGAAAGTCTGTTACGGAAATTAGTAAGGTTAATTAAAAGATCAGTTGGTGTGATATATAACTACAGAAAAGATCCAGCATTATGGGAAAAATTTTAACAAACATGAAATCCACGTTTAAGTAAGAGAGAGAAAAGGAGGATTCTTCAACTTGTATCGAAAGCCGCCCACACTTCAAAAAAGATTTGTGCGGATCTATCCTTTCTGTTACTTCTAGAAGCGTTAGGCAAATTTTACATTCTTCACGAAGCTTGAGTTGGTCGAAAACGAAGTCTGGTCCAAAATTACTTGTGCATCACAAGTAGATACGTTTGCAGTATTGTGAGAAGTACATGGCAATGGGTGACAATTGGAAGAAAGTCATTTTCTCCGACGAAAAAAGGTTTAATTTGGATGGGCCGGATGGTTTGACGTATTATTGAAGGGATCTCCGAAAAGAATCAAAATCTACATTCAGCGGACATTTTGATGGCGGAAATTTGATGATTTGGGCAGCAATCGCTTATGATGGCAAAAATGAAATTGTATTTTTATACGGTCACCAGGCTTCTTTTGATTACAGTTTTGTTTTAGAAAATTCACTTCTTCCATTTGCATGGCAATATTACGGTTTAGATTACATCTTCATGCAAGACAATGGAAGTATTCACATTTCAAATGCAATGAAAGATTGGTTTGACGAACAGAATATTGTTCTTTTAGATCATCCACCTATTAGTCCTGATCTGAACACCATTGAAAACGTTTGGGGACAGCTTGTTCGAATGATTTGTGCAAATGGGATTCAGTACACGTCACTTATAGAATTAAAAGCTTCAATCTGTCTAAACTGGAAATCAATTGATCAGAAATACATTCAAAATCTTGTTTTATCAATGATATCTAGAATAAAAGAAACTCTGATGTATAAAAAGCGGCTTTACTAACTATTAATTTCAATTAAATGTTGTATTTCATAAATCAATTTCCACGTTTTATGTTACTAAAATATAATTTTTGACCTTATGTTTTAGTTCATTAATATGTATGAAATTTTAATTTTCTAAATTATTTGTTGTACATAGCATATATAACGTATGAAATTTCATTCGTTTTTAATGAATATTATAGAAGTTCTTGTTAAAAAACAGTGATTTCATAAATCAAACTCCACCAGTTTAGATCAATGCCCCAAGGCTTAGGCGCCGACTGGGGAGACAGGGACAATCCGGCAAACTTTAAACCACTAATTTTAAAATGTTAATTTTGTCTTAATAACTCACAGTAATTAATTAGGACACAATAATTTTCACAATTAGTGATTTAAATGTGCCTGACTGTCTATTTCGTCCGCATGAATTCGGCGCCTATACTCCAGGTCCCCCTGTAGGGTTTGTCGGGCCCTATTTCATGGTTGATTTGTAATTTTGTAAATGAAATTAATATATTTTTCTATTAAACATTATTTGTTCTTGATAATTCTTTTTAAGTTTATTTTAAGTGCAAAATATTATCTTCATCCATTAAAAGTGACAGTATAAAATTAATGACTATATTCACTCCGATAACAAATACTTCTTTCATATCATTTTCTTTAACAATGTTTCAAACATTTTTCTTCAACCATATAGCTTCATTTCTACAGAAAAAGCGCAAACTATTCATGAATTCTACAGTTAAAATATTCCTCTGATTTATAATACACTCTCTTCTCAAAACTTACTGTCTGTATTTTCTTCAAACGAAATGTTTCTTCTCAAACATGAATCCATTTTCATTTCTGACTAAATTATTATCTTCTGGCATGCTTTTCAGTAGTTTTGATATATTTCTTTGAGTAGGTTATTTGTTTTCTGTCTCATGCTTGGAATATTTTGCTTTCTGAAAATATTTTATAAGCCGCGAAAGCCATGAGTTATCACTCCAGATAAAGTGTTGTTTTGAATAAATTTTATTATGCAGTAATGACGTTATACAAACTCACTGGTTACAGGCTGCAGCGTTTTGTATTCATTAATTACACATTGTTTTTATGTGTTATTAAATAGGAATATAATAAAAATAAATGTGAATTTATACAATGTATGTTTTTACATACTGCTAAATATACAGGGATGCCAGTGGTCTTTTTTTTTTAACCTGTACTTTTTTAGAAAGGAGTTCGTGGTAGGTTTCTGCAACAAATGCAAGAAAAACGCTTTTCCCGGTATGTTTCAACGAAATTTATAAAGAAGACTAGTATATAACCCCGTCAAAAATTACGGAATGTTGGTCTGCGTTTCTTTTTCATAAGACTTCACACAAACAGGATGAAGGTTTTATAATTGAAGGGTTTGTATTGCGGAAAAGTACATTTAAAAAATGACAAATGATTTCTATAAATACAAATCATGAGGATATTTTTTACCCAATATTAAATTTCTGAAATAGCTCAACAATTGGACAAAGCAAACAGCAATATTTATTGCAACAATAATAATAATTAGCCAAGTGGTACACAATTTCTGAAGATTTCACAAAACATTAAAATTAAATATTTAATGCTTTAAATTTTTTTAAGTTATTATTTTTATAAAAATGAATGAATATCAGTAACGAATGGCTCAATAAATCGCTTTCCATTAGGGGTGGATCAAGGCACAGAGTTAAGAGATAGAGATATTGTATTAGAGCTCTGATCAAGACAACTGTTTTACTAAGGATCTATGGAGCCTATTACGTTTCGCTTCTAAATATGGATTTGGATGGATTTTGGTCAATTAATATAAACGAACGAACTTTTCGTTAACGGGTTTTTTTTTTTTTTTTAGAAAATACGCAGGATTTATTGATTTAATTCAATAAAAAATTTTTAAAGATTCAGCTACATAACTTTACATTTCATTCGGTATAAATAAAACCAAAGTTATCAATTATCATTATTTCTTTCGTAAAATTTTAACTTCATTTTATCAATTTTTAAGAGCTTGGCTTATATCTAATTGAAATTGGCTTGCATTGTAAATAAAATTAATATTTCATATCAAGTGTAATTAAAATGGAAGGAATATACAGTAACATGTTATGTACTACATATTAATTCTATCAATACAGATAAAATTTCGATTTTTAACATAACATTTGAACATAACTTTGGACTGAAAACAAAATTGTAATTTAATTAGGGAAAAAATAATCTTTAGACATACTAATGCAAACATGATAATATCTTATATTTTAATTGCATCTAAGGAAAAAAGAACTCATTTTATTTACAAATGCAAACAAAATTTAAACAAATTAAGCGCATAAATGTTAAGCTCTTAAAAATTAATAAAACTAAATTAAAATTCTGTCAAAGAAATTATAATAATAGTAATATTCACTTATATTGCATGAAATTATTCATATTATTATATTTATTATATTCATATTATTTATATTATTATATGATAACATAATTATTCATCATATTATTTATACATAGCTGCCAACTTGTACAGATTTTTCATACCACTAAAATTTAACAGAAAATTTTAACTAATTGTATCACCGAAATTCAAGCAATTTTAACGTTTAAATAAGTCAAACTTTTCTATTAAATATTAGTGGTAAGAAAAATCCGTACACGTTGGGAGCTGTGCTTATATTGAATGAAATTTTTAAATTATAAAAACGAAGTTTTTAAAACTTGATCACAAATTTCCTTCATTTATATTGATTGGCGATAGATGGCGCTATAAGTCTTGTTAACTCCATTTTTTCACAAAATCATGATTTGGTGTGAAACGTGAAAACGCATTTCAAAATATTTAAAAGTTTTAATATGCTTTTACAAATATTTTAAGTGCAGAATCAGTTGTTATTATTATTATTACTATTTTTTGTGAAACACTGTAAGAGTCGTTCATTTATTTCTAGATTTGGAATTTGCAGTTCTAAAGGACAACACTCTCGTTTGTCAAAACAAAATTAACCTCTTAACACCTTGGGGGGGGCGGTGGGATATATTTTATCCCACCTAAGTTTTATTAAGATTCGTACCAGAAAATTTTAATTAAGTTTTACGTTTATAGCTTTGGAGGGAAAATGTTGAAAAATTGCGTTTCCTTCTTTTGAAATAATTTTTTTCCAAATTTCCGGTGGGAATTCAGCATTATGCAAACGCAATTGCTTGCCCCTCAAAGGATTGAGGGGTTACAGTAACAGAAGTAAAAAAAATATCGAATATAAACTAACACAATCTCCTTAAAAGCAATAATTCTTTTTAAATACTCCAACTTGATCTGTTTTCTGAACACTACTATCTTAAAACAAAAATCTTCTTTAAGATTTTTAGACAGTTTCATGATAACCGCAACATACTAGTTTCTTTTCATTTTCAAAAAGACTTGAACAGTCTTTCAGTATTTTGAAATATTAGTGCAGATGTGCAGACTATTTAAACAGATAACTTTCGTAATTTATTTTATAAATTACATATTATTTACTATATCGCACTATTTTGTGCTCGTCTTACTTGTGTAATATAATAATGGTTTCTCTTACATAAAAAAATGTATGTATATTCACGTAATTTGTCCTTATTGATATCGCATTCCTACATGGTGGCTACTAAATTCTGTAACACTCCAAAAAATACGAATTAATTTTAATCGTTTGAGAAAACAATTTATTTCTCTATTTTAGCGTTTAGAAATCGTCTATTAGTGCAGACGTATTTTGTTATAAAGCGAATATTTAAAATTATTTTAAAGAGTGAAGCCAAAAGAATTATGATTACACAGCTCTTTGATCGCAGGTTTTCGTCAGGTAAAATTTTTAAGCAATTAAAATGCCTTGTCTTTAATGGAACATTTATATATAAAACTATAAATCGATTATTGGATACTAATTGCTATGTAAAGATCGATCTAGGTCTGGTCGCCCACGCTCAGTTCGCACAATAGAGCACATCAAAAGAATTCGCGAAAAGGTGTGAAGAAATCCACAATGTTCTGCAAATAAAATGGCTGCATAAGAGAACGTGAATTGCAGAACTATGCAAGTTCTTATAAATGAAGATCTGGGTTATTGCCCTAATCGCAAAAGAAAAATTCAAGGTTTGACTGCTGCACAAAATATAAAAAGTTTACAAAGAAGGAAGAAATTGATGAAGCGGCATGGTAGGAAAAGTGTTGACAGAATAATATTTTCTGATGGGAAGCTATTTTGCACTGAACTGCGTTATAAAGCTAAAAATGATGTCGTATACAGAGGTGCCAAGTTCGCACTAATCTTCCGTAATACGTAGATTAATTTGACCCAGTTTAACAACGTTTCGAACCAGAAAAAATATTTGATGAATCTGTATTTATTTAATTCCAGTTTTCTACGTGGAACATGTTTAATTTCATCTCTGAAAAAAAATTCTGGTGCGAAATGTATTAAACCAGGGTTAAATTAACCCACATATTACGGAGGATTAGTGGCAACTTGGCACCTATGCGTATATTCATCAACTCTTGAGGATATACCTGAAACCTTTCGAACTGTTAAACGCTTTCAGAACAAGAATTCTGTTAGGGTTTGGGCTGCAGTGTCAAACATGGAAAATTGCCTTTGAAGTTCATCGATAAAGGGATAAAAATCAATACGAATAGTACAAACACAACATATTGGCTACACATTTATCGCCACATGCTGACAGGTTGTATCCCAAAAAGAATTGGATACTTCAGCAAGATTGCACATCTTCGCACCTAGATAAATCAACACAGGCTTGGCTGCCTGTCACCTGTCTGAATTTTATCATGTAAGAAGATTGGCCACCTTCTTCACCAGATCTAAATCCTTTAGATTATTACGTCTGGGATTTTAGAGGCTAAAGTAAATAACAACAAACAAAGAAGTTTGAACTGTCTCAAAGCTTCCATATTGCGTGAATGGTACCGATTACCTCTTAAAATGGTTCGTGCCGCAGTCGGACAATGGCATAAGAGATTATCTTTGGTAATCGATAAAGATGGCGGTTAATTCGAGTAAAACTATTTCCCGTTAAACTTTCATCTCTGATGTTCATCATATTAGTGTAGTTATCATTTTCTATTTTATATTTGTAAAATAAAATGACTGAATGTTTGTAACAGTATTTAGTAGCCACCATGTACTTTATTTTAAAATTTGAGAAATAAATTCAAAGCTAATACCAGAAAAAATATGCGAACAATATAATATTTTATAAAAGAAATTACTATTTATCTCTGTCGGTATATCTTCTTTGCTTTCAGATTTCAAGATACCGAAAGACTGTGCAAGTCTTTTTGAAAAATTGAAAGGAACTGTTGGGTTTACCTGGTATTTATTTATCGTAATGTAGCATTTTCGACCTTCTAAAATAGGGGTATCAAACTGTGGCCAGCCGGATACCACTAATTTCTTGAAGAAATAGTCGGCTTCTTGAATCGCAGGGATTCGATGATTCGATAGGATAGATATATCTGTAAAATTTTAGGGTATCCGGCGGACCAAAGTTTGACACCCCTGCTCTAAAGCACCAGTCTCTTATCTAGTAGGAAAGGGATTTTTACATGTTGCGGGTGTGTCATGGATGTCAACAAAAACAAAATATATTTTTAAAGTATGAAAATGATGATTTAGAAAATCGATGCTGCTCTAGTACGATAGACAGATGTAGGGTAAACATAAAAATATTCAAGTTAAAAGTTTGGACTCGAAACCTTTTAAGTACGAAACTAATCTTTGTGTAAAAGTTTTGGACACGCTCACACCCATACGCATGGGTTTTGCGTAATATAACAAAACTTTAAATTATTACCCAAAACTATAATAACTATCAATAATAATTTTTTAGTGCTTGAAAACCTCATAGAAGATTCATTTTACAATTATATAATAAATTTTATATATTTAAAATTTTAGAAAATATAATTAAAATTATATTTTAATTTATTTTGAACCATTAACCCTTAAACGCGCGATTTTTTTTTTCGAAAAAAACATATATGATTCTCTGAAAAGTTTATTACACAGGAAAAATAATGAAAAATGTCAGAGATACATTTTTCATATAATACGTCAATCTTTTCTTCTGTTGCACATCTGCAATACAAGTAAAAACTACTGTCGTGTGGCTATTTTACGCTAAAATAATCCAAATTAATAAATATTTTAATAAGTATGTCTCCAAATACCTTATTTTATATCATTATTTATTTTATAAAACTTAAGATTTAACCCATTAATTCTCATGATATAATACGTTCTAGAAAATACGTAGTTCAGAGAATCTGACTTTACACCAGAAAGTTTCAATGGTTAATTTCGCTTTATTTTAAAACGGAATGTATGTTATTAACTAGAGCGCACATTGCTATTTTAATTTTCTGATGTCAATTAAGTATATACGAATAAAAAAATCTATTAAATTCAAAACACTGTTGTTTGCATATATGCAAAGCTGCGCGCTAAAGGGCCGCCAAAACAATAAAGTAAGAATTTTCAAATTTCTTGTTGAAAGGCGTTTGCCACCAGAAACTCAGAAAAGTAATTTTTACTTTATTAAAATAGCAAAGTTTCTGCCAATAAATATGGCAACTGTTTTAATTCTAAAATAGTGATGGCAAAGTGTTTAATTTAAGCATGAGCATTTATTTTGACTGTTGCGTGAACGCAACACTAGCGGGAAATGGGCAGTGTTGCCAGATTGGGGACATTTTTAATTCAGATTATTTGACTGTCACCACTTTTTAAAAATAGTATAATTTGCTTATTTTTCAGAATTTTTAATCAATTTTTAAATAGGTCGAATATTTATATTTCAAAGAAGAGGTGAAAAACAACAATCTGGGGACAAAAATGTCCCCAATCTGGCAAACTGGTAGTGGGTTAATCCTTTCCGGCACAGTGTGCCCGGGTCGAGATACCAAATTTTAATTCCAAACTTAAGAACGGCACCAGGAATATTTTAGTAAAATTTTGCTTTTACAATCAACATAAAAAGTAACATGTTTTTAATTTCTAAAAAAGTCGTTTTAAAATTCCGGTGTAAGTCAATCATTTCATCATTTTACAAGAAAAATTGCCCGTGCCGGAAAGGGTTAAGTTCAAAATATGTCATTCACCCATTTAAAAGTTATTCATACATGAGAAGTTAAATATTTTTAAAACCTTTTTACTATCTAAAACATATTTAAGTATTGCCAATACTGAGCACCCTGTAAAATATAAAGTGGAGGTTTTGAAATAAACTTCCTTTATTCCAAATCCAACCAACTTTTCTTTTCTACCTTTATTCAGTTTTTGAACAAATGCATACTCAAACCTCCAGGGACTCAACTCGGTTCTTTAATAATCATATCAGTGTTCTTTTATACCTTAAATGTAAAACTTTACATGCAGATTCAAATAATAAAGTACTGGAACATCGAAGAAAAACTAATGAAATTTAAATGTTTGAGAATCCTTTTGACAAAGTGTTAAACATCTGTTTCAAAAACATACAGAAAGAATTTGCAAATTTTAAAAGATTTCTCTTTTGAGACTTTCCGAAGATAGTAAATTGAATAAAAAGAGTTACAAACTTTAACAAAATCTCCTCTTAATCGTGAGTAAGTCCTATTTAGTGGAGCTACTAAAGTTAAAAAAAAAAAAAAAAAAAAAAAAAAAATATGCAAATTCCTGGCAGAGTGAGCGACGAAAAATTTAAAGGAGTAGAATGTAGGTTGAATTCTTTCAATAATTTTCTTCCTCGTATTCGTTTCTTACAATGAAAGTTGAGTGCACCTTTCCTTGTTAGATTTTTTTAAATTCGTAAGACACGAATTTTAAGGAATATTAAGTAGTTTAAGTTCGTTACAATGTTAAAAATATTTTTACTTCATTCGCATACATCAAGGTAATTTAAAAATCTTTTAAATTTATTCGAGACGTAAGTTAATCAAATTTTTTTTTTTTAATTTCTGTTTCTTATTTCTGAATAATGTATGGCTTATTAGTTTCTCAATTTAAAGTCCTTTAAGTCTTTTAATAAGTTATTTTAATGTCTAAGTTAATATATATATAAAAAAGTATTGAACATTTTTCAAAAATTTTCAACAAAAGCAATTGAAAAGTGGTTTTAAATACGCAACTTTCATCACTGTTATAAGTAACTTTTATGCTAATTTATGCAATTTAATGCTTTTAGTAATTGATGGAACTTAATTTAACCCCTTCTTTGTCGTTTTTTTTTTTTTTTTTTTGTTTGTTTTTTTTTTGTTGTTTTGTTTTGTTTTCGTATTTCCAATCCCAAAAAAGCATTTTTTTTTTTAATTGCTGAAAATTAATATATATTTTATCGTGAATTGGAAATATTTTCGTTTGTAACCAATTTTTGTTTGACCATTGGAAAAAAAAAAAAAAAAAGTAAAAAAAAAAAAAAAAAAAAATGCAATTTAACAAATTACAACGACCACTTGGAAAATGATTTTTTCAAAGACTAAAATTTAAGACATAAAAAATCGCACGGAGTTGATCATACATTACGTACGCCATGGATTACATTTTTTGGTACTGTAAATTTTTAAACTTCTACGGAGCTTATCATACATTACGTACGCCATGAATTAAGCATTAATATTCCTGGACCAATTTTAAATGAAATTTCATTTTTAAACTTCTAAACATCCTACAATATTACTTTTTACACCGTCGTATAGAGAAAATAATGTGCTTTTAAATGCAATTTGTTTGAAAGCTGTATCTCAATTTGTTTCTGAGTTATTCATTTTTTTGGGTAGTTTTTATTACTTTTTTATCATAGTGGCAACATAAGTATCCATCTCTGTTGAAAGTAAAGGGAAAATACAGATTACTGTATAGACCAACCTGAAAACGAATAAAATGGGGATTCATCCAATAAAATGCTTCAAATATGTTTTTGATTTCCTACCCTGACAGAGGACAATAACCATTTTCCAAATGGTTAAAAAAAAAAAAAGTCACTGAACCCCAGTTTTTCCTGCAATGCACACAAGTTTAAAATTTAAAAAAAAAAATAGTCTGAAAGTATATTTATCAAATCTATTTGAAGTATAAACACAAAGTTGACAACATTTCGCCTGCCAACATTGATTTTTCTGAAAAGCTTTTTAAATAAAATTTACACACATAAAAGATTTTCTCGTATTGTACTATTAGATAAATATCTGCATAAAAAGAATTATTAAAAATTAATATATAGGTATTATGTAAGTCAGAGCTCTCATCTTCTGACTGAGAGATATTATATTCACTTCCCTCAGAATAATCATTCTCTGAATCCACCATATAAGCCATTTTGACATGGAACAATAACTAATGAACGCCGATATTACAGCAAATTTGAAAATAATAGAACTAGTTGCGTCATCTCTTAGCACTATGTAGAAATGCAAACAACGATCCCAGAATATACCGACATGCAAGATGCGACAAATTCACTTTCAAAGATGAAAATTTTCTTCGCGTCGCATGACATGCGACCAGTGTTGCCAGTGGGCTACTTCTTTTTAATTCAGATTTCTTGATTGCCACCAATTTTATAAAACGGTGAAATTACCTTTGTTTTCGCCTTAATTAATATGGCATAAAATAAGGCGCATTTTACCATTTTAAAAAAGTGGTGCCAATCAAGAATCTGCATTAAAAAAAGTAGCCCATCTGGCAACACTGCATGCGATGCCGACCGTACCTGAACAAAAACGCCGAACGTATGACATGCGACGCCGACAAAGAAGGGGTTAACTTGCCTTTGACATAACTAATCTAATGTAAATAAACTTTAATTTGATCTGAAAAGTTTGTAACATTCTATATTTGTCAGTTGTGATAATTGCCGATAGAATTAGCTTTTAAATATCAACTAATTTAAAGGGCTCAACTGAAAGCTGGACTCACACTCAGCCGAGTAGTTTGCGTGCTGGCCGTAAATGTGAAGATTTCTGTGCCCAAGTTTCCGTGTTGAATTTATGTATTATATAATAATGGAATGGTCTTATACATTTTTCAGGGTTTTTCTTGCTTTAAAAGGATAACTCAGACATTTTTAGAGTTCCGTAATTAAAAAGTAAAAACGAAATAATTATAAGATTACTTCTGTGTCTGTCTGACTGTCTGTCACAGCCATTTTACTCGTAAACTATGGAACGTGGAAAGTTAAAATTGGGAGAAGTAATAAAAACTATTGACCCACACATTTACAGGTTATTAAACATTCACAAATATATTTAGGAAAAATGTAGTGGGTCTAATTAAGTAACTTGAAAAAAAATTATCTTTTCTTTGTAAATCATGTGAAAGCTTTCGTAATACTGAACTCAAAAATACATTTCTTTTAATTTTAGGTATTATGTTTTCAGAGACATCGTCGAAAATGTACTGCAAAAATATGTCCCCCTTCCTCTATTTCCGAATCTACTGAAACCAAAATTATGAAAAAATTAAAGGTAATAGACATTAATTTAAAACTTGCAGGAAAAATATAACGATTACCCTAGGTCACATAGTTTTTGAGAAAAGCGCACTTTTCCGTTACACACAAATTTCGATTTGAGGTCATTCCATAAAGGTGTTGAGGAGCGCTGGATGTACCTATCGTAGCAAAAGTATAAAAGCATTGTTGTTAAGGATTTTTGAAAAAAATCGTCGGTAATTAGCCGAGATTAGCCGAATTAGCCGGAATTAGCCGACCTTTAAACACCCGGATGGTTTGGACATACATAATAACAGGGGCGGCGTACTCTATGTACCATCGGATTTTAAAGCCTGGATAACAACTTTTAATGATATATTTGTGTAACGCACATCCCAGAAGCAATAAACGTCAAATTGTTAAAACAGACTAATTTAATTAGAATTAATCACATAAATACTATGGGATTCGCTACCAGTTTGCATTGAGTTGATATCTCATTACGCCTTCCGTGTCTTTAAAGTTAATTAAAAACCTATCTCGAAAAACGGGGCACGGACCAAGGCGGCGTCGCAACTTTGCGACCTCCTTTTGAAGCGCGTTTACCACAATGACATGTTTAAACTTTGAAAAAGGGATTTGTTGTGGCTATACTATAAAAAAACGGGATTATTACTACACTGAATTTAGTTTTATGAAATGCCAAATGAAGTTTAAATATGCATTACTTTTATTGTCAGTGACGAATTAGGTTCATCATAAAGAGCTTAGGATAATTAAAAAAAAGAATTATACAGAATAACAATATTTTATATTATTTAGGCTTCATATCTCTTTGAACTTTTATGGTATACTCATTCATATTTTTCTCGTATATACAGCTATATCTAATCTTATGTTGTATAGTTTTGTACAAAGTCTTATTATTGTTTTAGCAACGATTCTTTTAATAATACATTT
Source organism: Maratus speciosus (assembly GCA_963932465.1). Lineage (NCBI taxonomy): Eukaryota > Metazoa > Arthropoda > Arachnida > Araneae > Salticidae > Maratus > Maratus speciosus. The sequence continues at coordinate 268,506,482 of OZ010796.1, read as the reverse complement.
GATAATTCAAATATTTATTTTAGGGAACCCTCTGAGCGCGAGTAATACTTTCACTTGAAAGTTTATTTCTTTAAACTTCAGCCTTAAAGTCATAGATTTGTGGGCAAATTCGTAGCTGCCAACTTTTACGCTTTTATCATGTCACTAGAATTTAATAATAAATTTCAATGGTATTAGTAAAGATAAAAAGTTGGCAGATATGCAGTGTTACCTGTTCGCTATTTTTATTTTATTTAGATTGTTTCATTGCCACCACTCTTTTAAAATAGTACACTTTGCCTTACTTCTTATATAAAATGTGATTAAAAAAAACTATCCCGATGTATGAGCTCCTAGTTATCGTACCGTTCACAGACATTGAATGAAATTTTGGTTTAAAGTACTTAGATGTATGCGCTCAAGAATCATATTGAAGGAAAAACAGTTAAGCTCTAACAGTTACGGTTACAGTAACAAAATTTCAAATGGCAACACGTATTTTTTTTATTTGGAATGTAATCCCTATAGTGGAAAACCATAAATAAAATTGGAACGGCATCTCTAGCACGAAAATAGCCGGCGTTAGACAGACTAAGAAGAAATGTGAAAACAAAAGGGGCGCTCACCAGAGCACGACTTTCTTTTCAAATGGCATCATTTTTTTAAAAAACGAGAAGAAGAGACCAGGGTAAGCAGATTTACTGGTTCGGCGTAAGAAGTCATAACTGATGTGGTCTCACTAAGTGAAAGAAAAGACAGTGTAAAATGCTTGCCGCGTATCTTGCTTTCTTTCACTCTGAACAACATGCCGCTTACAGGGAAAGAACGTGGTAAAATTGTAAAGAATTATTGGCTGAACGAACAAAATGTCGTAGAGTCATTGTGTGTCCACCACAGGGACCGTGGGCTACGCCGAGGCCCATGTTCTGTAATAGCTGTACGGGACTTGATACGCAAGTATGAAGAAACGGATTGCACATGCGATCGATCTCGAGTATCTGGACCGATCTCGGCCTGGGCGAACTTCCGTTCCTGCTGATGGTTTTCAGAAATCCATGAGACGATAAGCGAAGTTCCTCTTGTAAATGCACGCTGTGTTTCACGCGTTCTGCAGTTGCCGAATTCTACGGTCCGCAAGAATTTTTGCTCTGTTTTCCACATGTTTCCTTATCGGTTCCAGCACGTTCAGATGTTGCAAGTGGGTGATTAGCAACAACGGCTAGATTTTGCGAATGAATTCCTGATCCGGTATAACGAGGATGACAGCTGGGCTTTACGCATTCTGCGGACAGACGAGGACTATTTACCATTGACTGGAAACGTTAATTCGAAGAACGGCGTGCATTGAACAGACAATATTCCCCATGATGTGGTTGCTTGCCGTTACACGAAGAAAAATGACTGTGTGGTGCGATATACCGCACCACACAGTCACTTTTCTTCGGAAAAATTGGATTGCTTGTTATAACAAGCACCTTCATCCTCGGCCCTTATTTTTTTGAAGACATTAACACTGCAGGTCTACAAACGTGTACGGTAACGAGAGATCGCTATATAGAAAATTTGACTAATTACGTAATTTTCCAATTTGTAACAGCGAAATGCTTTATCTGACGTCGTGTGGATTCAAGATAGCGCTTCTTCACATGTGGAGTCTTCAGTTAAACGTTTTTGAACATAACAGATTGGTGGCAGAGTTATCTACCGCCATTTCACGTTTTCGTGGCTGCCAATCACACACAAATCACCAATGGATTTCTGGCTGAGGGGATACCTGAAATCTAAAGTGTATGCATTTAATCCGCAAACTGCATCTGATTTGAAGGATGCCATCAGACGTTAGGTTGAACAGATTCCTGTTGTCATGGTACGTGCTTCAGTGCTATCCACCATCTGCCGCATACAATGTGTTATTGTGTGTGAAGGAGGTCACATTCAATATTTGCGAAACAAGATAAAATGTTTTGCTTTGTGTTCTGTTCTCTGTCCTTATTGGTCTTACTTCTATCTTTAAAAGAATAAACCATTGAATTTACCTAGGCTCCCGAGGGGGTTATCCCTGTTTTTATTGGTTGTTTTTTCGCTTTTCTTCTTTGTCTGTCTATCGCCGGCGAATGTTTTTGCTGTGCATACCGTTCCAACTCTATTTAAGATTTTTCACTATGGAGATCACAGTTCAAAAAAAATGTAGGTGTTTCCATTTGAAATTTTCGAAATGTTGTCGCTGTAACCTTAACTGTTAGAGTTTAACTGTTATTTTTCATATCAGTTTTGAGCGCATACCTCAAAATACTTTAAACCAAAATTTCATTCAGTTTCTGGGAACGGTGATAGCTAGAGGCTTATATATCGGAATAGTTTTTTTTTATATAATCTTCATTTACTTATTTTAATTGGTAAATAAATCATACAAGTTGTAATTTTACAACTGAGTGAAAAAGTGTCACATTTTTATAATAATTGTGTTAAAATTAATAAAGTGTAATAATGCATCCAACGTTTCTTGGAGTTCCTGCGATTTATCCTGTTGAGCTGATTCTGATATCAGATCAGGACAGGGATCCAGATAGATATTGCGCTGATAGCGAAACGAGATTGACTGACCAGTCAAAAGCCTGCATTTTTGCAAACTTTTCGCTGTCGTAAGCGAATTTTCTGAGTGAATATCCGCCAAATTTCTCTGGAATAGCGCTGTAGGCAGAGCAATGGCAGGTTCATCCGAAAGGTCCCTGGTTCGAATACTCGTCTGGACACTTTTTCATCCATTTGGAAAATTACAACTCCTGTGATTTATTTACCAATTAGAATAAATGTGTTAAAATTAATAAAGGGTTATGAAAAGTAGTTTACAGTTATGACTCTAATACTAATTTTGTCTTTTATAGTGTCAAATGGACATATATGTATTCTCTAATATTTAAAAATTGTAAAACCTCTGAAAAGCGGACACTTCGAGATCGTTGAATAGTGTCCTGCATCGGGTCGGGTTATCCCTAATTTTCTTTTTTTGGTGTGGGTAATAGAGTCAGGTTGTTGGAATTTTTATTAAAGCTTGATAAAAATGAGAACTATGTTTCAAAAGAATTGAGTTTATTGTATTGAGTCTATAATTAAAATTTTAATCTTAGTTTTATTTGTAAATAGGTACTTTTCAATTATATTTTTCAAATTTAAACGACACGATAAGTGGATATCCTGAAGCATTTATGTAATGCTACTAATTTATTTAATTAAATAAAATAAGATTTCAAAAAATAAGGTTAAAATTTTTGAGGTTGATATTTAACCCTATATCTACTGCATTATGATCTACTGCAATTTTTTTCATTTAATAATTTTTTTTCAGTTACTACAATGAAAATTAAAGGATAAACATAAAAAAAAATACTCACCCGTGAGAAATTTGATTATTTAGAGGTAGTTAATTAAAGTGGTGCTTTAAAGTACCGTCAGTACACTATGACTAAAATATCGTAACAGAACACTCCCAAGGTATTTCAAATGGCACCAGAAAATATTTTTGATTTAATAAGTATGTGAAATATAGGCTTTTTCATATTTACAAATAAATGTTTTGGCAAATTCCGGTGCCAATCATTTATTTTAACACTTTAGAATTGAAAATGCTTTGCCCCTGAAAGGATTAAAAAAACTATTCTTTTTTTTTTTTTTTTTTTTTAGGTTTCGGTCTTGTTAGCAGTCCTTTAGTTATGCGACGCACAGTGGGGTAAAATCCCAAAAAGCTGGCCAAAAGTCGAAAAATAAAGTTACTATTTAGGAAATTTTAACAATACACATGGCTAGAATAATGTTTAGAGGGTCTGAATCTATATTTACAAAAAGGTTTTCGTTTTGCTTTGACAACCTGTATCATTTCAAAAGTCACGCTTGGAGGATTATCATCTGAGGCGAACAAAAAGAGCAAATCAATGGTTCTAAACACGTGTTACATTTTTCCATATCATCAGATTTTAATCCTTTAAAATGGATTCACACGATGATTGTGCGTACTTTTTTGCGCATGTTACAAAAAATATATTAAGTACATAAAAATTAATAATTTCATGATTATTTTTCATAAAAAAAAATTTTAAAAATATATTAATTTTTTGCTTTCAAACATCAAAAAGTTTATAAGTTCCACGGTGTTCCGCAACAACATATAATGGAAACAATATTAAAAAGCAGAAAACCAACGTTTAAAATGCACAAAATAATGCGTGAAAAGCAGCAAACAGCTGTTTCGAATCTACAGCGAGATTCTTCTTCAGTGCAAGATAGGGAAAAAGGAACAGCATGCTAGATAAAGCAAAGCTGAGCAAAATGATAGACAGAGACGTGCTGCCTTATATACCCTATGCGGGTAGCGAAAGCGCCGGAAACAACCAATGAGAGAGAAGCAGTGGAAACGACTGGGTGGACAAGTAGCGACATTTACCCAAGAAGGAGAGAAAAAGAAACCAAAAAAGAGTAAATTAAATTAATGCTTTCCAAATACTTGGAAAATCTGGAGTACAAGATAAGTCATTGACTAAAGAGTGGGAATTTTTAATGATGTTTTAAGCTTCCCAAAAATCAAGATCAAGGTTAGAAGAACATTTTTAGATAATGGTGGCTGAGGAAAAATCGAACCTATGTTGAGAAGACCAAGAATGTTGAGCAATAGAAGAACGTTTGAGCTCCCGATTTTTAACATAACCTTCATGCTTTTTAAACGGAATCTAAGAGCACGTTTAGTCTGGCCAAAGGCTTTAATTGCTTTCCTGCACAAAGGATTTAATTGCTATTTTAATGGAAACAATAGCCTGAACTATTATCTAATGAATCATGAAAAAAACTAGATACCAAAAATTGCCATTCTGTATTTCATGGAGTTTTTTGCAACCACAAGTAAAAATGTCACTTTTTTAGTCGCTTCAAACACTATGACATTTATTACTTTTCACAGTAATTTAGCTGACAAACATTTTTGAAATTTTTAGATTTTCAGTTTTGTGATAGATTATCATGTATTATATTACAAATAAGCATTATAATTATAATAGTCCAGGCAATAGAGACAGTGTAGGAGCTCTACCTAGCAAAATTCATGGTACTTCTGGAAAAAGGCTTACTATATGTTTTTTGAGTCGCTGAATCCGAATTTTTAACTTCCCACCAAAATTTCCCCCGGCAACCCCCCCCCCCCCCCACAAATTTTGGTAAAATGCCCTTAAAAAAGGTTTTTATTAAAAAAATCAATTTTTTTATTGTTTTAGGGAGAAAGTATCTAGAAATTCAGAAAGTAGACAAAATTTGCAAGAAATTAGATACATGACATTATGACTTAGGATGAAGGGGTAGGGGGATCTGCCTCTTAACATGCGCGCGGTGCTGCGTGAACTAAGTTGCGCAATTCCACTTAACCACCCACACGTTTACATTCGCCCACCCATCTCTTTCTGATTTTTCTCTATAAAGTTTACTTTAAGTTTTTTGGGTCGCTGAATTCGAATTTTTAACTTCCCCCCAAAATTCCCCCCCCCCAAATGGTTGTTTTTAACTTACATTTCTTATTGTTTTAGGGGAAAAACATTACAAAATTCAGAAACTAGACAAAATTTGCAACAAATAGGATAGATGGCATTATGACGTAGAATGAACAAGGAGGGAGAGGGCTGCCTCTGAACATGCACTGCGGCGCTACGTGCACTAAGTTATGAAGTCCAGGCAATAGGGGATTTTACCTGGCAAAATTAATACTAGTTCTGGATTTCGACTCACTGTATGTTTTTTGGGTCGCTGAATCCGAATTTGTAACTTCCCACCAAAATTTCACCCGGCAACCCCCCAAAAAATTGATTTTTTGAAAAAAAATGTTTTTGAGAAAAGCGCGCAGGGAATGTTCCGAGCCCCCTCTCTCCCCGTTTATCCTACGTCATAATGTCATTTATCCTATTTGTTGCAAATTTTGTCTGGTTTCTGAATTTCGTAATGCTTTTCCCCTAAAACAATAAGAAATATAAGTTTAAAATAACTATTTGGGGGGGGGGGAATTATGGGGGTAAGTTAAAAATTCGGATTCAGCGACCCAAAAAACTTAAAGCAAACCTCGTACAGAAAGTTTGGAGGGGAGATGGGAGGGCAAATGTTAACATGTGAGTGGTTAAGTGGAATTGCGCAACTTAGTCCACGCAGCACCGCGGCGCATGTTCCGAGGCAGATCCCCCCTTCCCCTTTATCCTAAGTCATAATATCATATATCTAATTTGTTGCAAATTTTGTCTACTTTCTGAATTTCTAGATACTTTTCCCCTAAAATAATAAAAAAAATTGATTTTTTTAATAAAAACCTTTTTTGGGGAGCTTTTTCCAAAATTTGGGGAGGGGGGGTTTGCCGCGGGAAATTTTGGCGGGAAGTTACTAATTCCTATTCAGCGACCCAAAAAACATTAAGTAAGTCGATTTCCAGAACTATCATTAATTTTGCTAGGTAAAATTCCCTATTGCCTGGGCTATAAGCATAAATGAATTTGATAAGCAAAATTAGTAAGAAAAAAAATGAAAAGAGTTCTCTCTCATCGATACAATTGAAATACATTTTCTTATCTTTATAGCTAATAATTTTGTGTATTCTATTGCAATTAGAAGAATTATCTTGTCAATTGCAATCTTTGCTAGATCATACTGCTGAACATGTTTTATTAATGCAAACGGAAATTATTAAGAATATGACTTCTGAGAACATTAGCAATCTGAATTTCATTTGTAAGTGGGGATGTGATAGTACATTTGGTCAAAATACTTTTAAATAAAAATTTAGTGTTGATGATAGTAGAAATTAGGTTCAAATAGCTTTTTCACTTCTCTAGTGCCACTAGAGTTCGTAAGCGTTGCGAATAATTTAGAAATCGTTATCTGGAAAAATTCGAGATCTTCATCTCCTTGATTTTTTAGGCCCATCAGAATCCATTTTAGGCGCGAAAATACGGAAGCTACGGTCAGTGAAATGGATTTTCTTACAGATCAAGAGAGTAAACTTATTACTTTTAAAACAATCATTGATAGAAAATAAGTAGGCGTTATTTACAAACTAACTTTAACGATGATTGATTGCAAACTTTTTAGTGCATTTACTAGTAATTTGTCAACTCAACGTTGATACCTATATCAGGGAACTTCAAAACAGTTTAATAATCTTTATGACATTTTCAAACTAAATGTGAATGAAAATCATTTACAATTCGGGATAACGTTACATGCCTGTTTTGAGTGTAGCTTGCATTTAGCATACAAACGGGATATAAAGGAATGGCAAGTGTGCACTTCTGACGAGACGAAAAAAATTTAAATTGTAAAACAAAATTTACAAAAAAATTACGTTTACAATTAGGACTTCTCGTCGATAAATCAAAGATCGGATTTGGAAGCACAAATTATTACAATACAGCTCGTCGATTCTTTCAAAACACAACTATTTCAGCTTCCATAAGGAGCGCAGACGAATATTTGATCAAACGATTCCCCGTCATATTGCAAGGAATTTCTTAACATTCATTTGATCAATTTCGTGGATTATTGCTCACAAACAGCTTGTAAATTCGTCGAATTGTATTCCTAATTCTATATGCCAACTTCAGTGCACAAACTACTTATTCATGGCATAGAAGTAATAGCTTTCTCATTATTGCCTGCCTGTTGGGCAAATGTCGGGAGACGCTCAAGAATCGTGCAACAAATTGATCAAAAGGTATCGAGCAGATTTCTCCCTAAAATGTAGTAGAACGTAAACGGTGGAAGATTTTTTTGCGGCTTTTAATGCTATCAGAACCCTTCATTTAAAGCTTACGTAAATTACCATTGAAGAAATTAATATCCTCCCCTAGAGGCACCGAAACTTCTGTAAATATTTCGACGCCTCCCCTTCTGAAGCGTCTACTTAGTATACTACAGATGATTCAGAAGATGAATTTTACAATATCCTTTCATTTTATTTTAATAATATTTAAATATTAAACTTTGTAGTATTTTATTTTTCATTAATCTGCTTAACTGTATTTCATAAATAAATATTAATCGTTTAATTTCGATTAAAAATATCTTAGATCTCTGAAAACACCTTGTAACATTTAGCCTAGAAACATTTTAATTTCGAAACTCGAAATATTTTATTTAAATCTAATTGTTTATATTTTTAATTCGCCATTTCTAAAATTTAATTTTTGAATCCTACTTAGTATCCTCAAAAGCACCTGTATAGAAAATTTCATAGAAATTCAATAACTTTCAAAGCATTTTAATTTTGAGTCCGCCATATTGGATCCGCCATTTTGTTTTTGGAAATTTTAACTTTAGAATCGAGATTAGCATCCTGAAAAACACCTGTGTGCGAAATTTCGTGGCATTTAAATAACATTTTTATATTTTGGCCAACTTTTCGGGATTTTGCCCCACTGTGCGACGTCTATATTCCAGGGACAACATGTTCTCTCGCATCTCCAACTATGCAATATATGAATTTACATATGCCATTTCTAGCATAGCAAAAACGAGCCGGTGCCACAACTTTTTCAATTTCCTATAAAAAAGAACGATGAAACAAAAAAGAAATACCTGGGAAATCATTACTACACTACATTTTAGTAATTACATTTTAAAGCAGATGAAAACGATGGTTAACTACACAGACGAAAAGTAAACAAGAAGTTTTTCTCCAGCATCTAGTGTACTGACGGTACTTATACCTAAATAGCTTGTCAAACTGTATTCTAAGATCATAATGAACACACACAAAAAAAAATCCAACTCTCATCTTATATCCTTTACTGTGTTTGCAGCAATAAAAATACGAGCGTGACAATCTGAACAAAATGTCGGTACAAAACCCATCTTCTGTGACCAAAATACCCTCCTTCCTCGCTAAAATAACAAACCTATAACTACTGCTGCCATGTATCCGGATAAAGTTGAGTTAAAAGAGTGTTTTTGGAAAGTACCATTAGAATATTAGTAATAACATAGCTGCCAACTTTTGCGCTTTTTTCCTACCACTATATTTAAACAGAAAATTTTTTCTTACCTAATCATCGAAAATTTCAGATTAAATAAGGAAAATTTTTCTGTTGAAAAATAGTGGTAGGAAAAAAGCGTAAAAGTTGGCAGGTATGGTAATATTCACTATGGGATGAAAGTTTATAGTGAGTGGTACTTATAAGTACCGTCAGTAGATAAAGGGTTAATTGAAATACTAGTTTTATTTCATTTCGAATTTGGGTTGGAGTGTGTCGGGTTGCGGGTCGACGAAAAATATTTTGTCGGGTTCGCGTCAGGTTGAGGGTTGACTTCAAAATGGATTTTTCAGTTTCGGGTTAGATACAATCACACCCGGGGAAAATTCTACCGTTGAATCAGATCTCTATTTGGAGGTGTCATCATTCAGAGGTAAAAGCATATAAATGTATAAGTTTGAGGAATTGAAAAATTGATTGCCTGGGTTAGAGTCCTTCAGGTAACCCAATTTTACCCGAAACTGACCGGACTCGCGGTTTGGGTCGAGTGAGGTAAGCGCTGCATTTTCTTGTTTCGGGTCGGGTTTACGTCTAGTTTTCCCTTCAGAACGGATTCGGACATAGTTGTGTTTCATTTTTATCTTTGTGGTTTCAGGTTAAGTTTTGAATATTAAGGGTTGGGTTCAGATTGACCCGATTTTTCAAAAGATAGTCCAATTTTGTCAAGTGAAAAATCTATACACAGTAAAACCCATATAACGGGCATCTGTATTTATTGAACACTTTTTCAATTCCAAACACTTATATATTTGCACCATCTTACCTCTGAATAGTCGACACCTCCGAATAGCGAAATAATTTAAGTAGAATGGAGCTCGAGTGGGGCTGTATCCGAACTAAACCGAAAAACTCATTTGGCTAGTTCTGAAATTAAGTGGAAATTTCACTTTGGTAATTTGTAAAAAATAAAAGTTCAAATTGTCGCGTTTAAGTTGTGTTTCCAACATTTTCTTAAGGTTTTAGAGATAAATAAATCATGATCAGAGGTCAAGGTTAAATTTTATTTTATTTAAAATTAAATTTTACTTTTCATATAAACATGGAAGTGACACGCTATTCCATGGAGGTGACGACCTTTAATAGTAATGATGAATATAAGTTTTATTGTCCATTTACTGGATTGGAAAACATTTATGGTTGCGATATTAGTCTGTTTTATTGTTTAAGAGGTATAATATGTTATTTCAATGAAATACAGAAAGTCAAATCACACATCAAAACAAAAACTGGATTACAATACAGGTAAAGAACACTATTCTTGAGTATCATGTTAAAAAAGAACAAAGCTCAAATTTATTTTTTTATTAAATAATATTGCAGTATTGAGGGATTAAATCAAAGATATGTTGTAACCGATTGTTTACTTTCCACTGTTTAAACCACACACATTTATTTTTAATATCTTATGATTGCTTCCTGCTCCTTACATAAAACAAATTTTTTCTTGGATCCTGAACATCTTTGCATAAATTTAACTTCTACGCAATCTTCAACTGAGGTCACATGTGCTGAATACAGATTAAAAGGACCTAACTGAAATCTTGATCATACTGCGGTACTTCTTTATTAGTTTTTCAGAAAGGACAAGTCCAAACACTTTCTTTGACTTTTGAGACTTCTCATTTTTTTCAAACTTTTTCTCGATTTGAGTGGTCAATGCTGAACTGAATTCCACGCATTTTCTGACTTTAAAAGAAATATTTCCACCTTTCAATATTTTCTGTACCTTCTCTTTTGGACTGTTTAATTTTTTTCGTTTATTTATGATGCGTTGATAACTTTTCTTATAATAATCTTTTTTCTTTTATATTTCAAATTTTCATAACATTTTTAAGCTCTTTTTCAAGCAATTTTATTGTTTCTGTTAACAAAATTTCGACCACTTTTTACACGACTGGTACCTGCTCTTTCTATCACATCTTTAACATTCGCAATAGGATTGTTTATAATTTCTGGATCATCATCTATTTCTGGTGTAGTAGAATTTAAAAGAACATGCTGTAATTTTTCTTTATTTGCTTTCTTCTCTCTACTTTTGTACTCAATTCTTTCTTTGTGCACGCTTCTGTCGTTCACTCAATTGAGAAATAGCTTTTATTTTTCCTTCTTTTTATCTCTTGTAATGACTTTTGCGTTCTTTTTTCTTACATTCTTCATGCAATTCTAGATTTTCTTTAATTTTATCCGTCTCTTCTGCTCTGCTTCTCGTCTGAGTTTCTTTTCTTCTCTACAGAATTCTTTTTGCTTTTTGCCCGAGCCATTATATCTAAAAAATATTTTAAAATATTAACGTGCAATTAGATAAAATTAAATAGAATAGTAGATAAATAGAAAATGCAGCACTTTAAATATACGATTACAAAGTACTCTAGTGTGGCCATATTTTTTAAATACATTCAACAAATATATTTTTTTATCAAATTGACTAGCACAGAAAATCTGAAAATTTAAATTTAGTTCTGTTTTTATTATTTTTTTTTATTAAGTTTAGGAGATCAGTAAATTCAATAAGAGGCTTTAAAATAAAGTTTAATTAAATCTAAAATATAACTTGTATTGAAAGAAATACTGAAATGCATTAAAAAATCAAAATTAAATATTTTAGAATTAAAAATTTTCAGTTTCAAAACATATTTTTATTAATATAAAATTATCCCTAAAATAAAAATATAGGTTCAATTATTAAAAATATACTTTAAGTACCCTTAAAATATTGTTTACATCAATAAATGTCACATCCACGGGTCAATAACACCTGCATGATACAACAATGGCATGGAGGTGACATTTCTGAGATTAAGCCTAATATTTTCTAAACTATGCACAATATGAACATAATGCTACTTGGGTATAAAATTAAATAAAGCAATTTAACGCTACTTATCAACAGAATTCTGCTATTTTTAAAACTGACAAAATTAATGAGGTCATGGAGTTGTCACCCAATTAAAGTACACTACGGTAATTAAAAGTTTTTTAATTAAAACTAGATGAAGTAACAACTTACCATGCTTCAGAAATATTCCATCCAATAAGTAACTCCCTGTAGTAAATTTGTATTCCAAGTTCTAGATTATGCTGCCATCTAGTAGATTTTTATATAACTATAACTGATATGTCATGGAAGTAGCTCTAATTCTGGGGACTGAAGTGTCTTGCTCTGTAATTTTTTTTTAAATATAAATTTTCAAAATTTTCTTTTAAAAAGTAAGTAAAGTATATTCACTTTTTAACTTAATACATTTTATCAGTGTTGGGTACGCTCACAAAAAAAAACGAACTAATTCAAACTCAAACTCAATTTCTTAAAATTGAGTCAAGTTCACGTTCAAATTCAAAATTTTTCAAACGAACTCGTTCAACTCAAACTCATCTATGAAAGTGAGCGAAGTTCACTAAAAACTCGTTTTTTTTTTTTTTTTTTTTTTTTTTTTTTTAATATATATTAGAATTTTATCGTCCAAATTTACAAAATTTTGTGAACTAATCTTTTGGTTATTCGATGTAAGGGTCTTCATGGGCCCGGCCCAATTTTCCTTCTAGACACTCGCTCCGAGCTTGGTTTAGGGATTACTTTTTTCAAGAGGTTCAGACCGAGATGGGCAGGGACTGGATTTATTTTCCGGCCCAACTCGGGGCTGGACTGCATTCTTCTTGAGGTCTGAAGAGGCAGAAATTTTCAGCCCCAGTTTAACCCAGCTCATATGAAGATCATTGAACAGCCACGGCTCTCTCGTATCCATTAAAAATATCAGTAAAATTTGTCCCAGCCCTTTTTTTATATATAATTCTTGATTTCTTTTCACAATTGCATTAATCATAATTTACTTTCCTTTCATTTCGGTTTCGGGTCGGGTTGCTGGTCGACGAAAATTATTTTGGTGCGTTCGGGTGGAGTTGCGTGTTGATTTCAAATGGAATTTTCGGGTTCGAGTCTAGCAGCACTCGACCCGCACAGGGCTCTATTTCTGATGATCTTGGAAAAAAAAAAAAAAAAAAAAAAAAAAAAAAAAAAGAGTAAAATTTACTCGTCGTAAGTGGCGCAAAAAAATTAAACACCAAGAAAACCAACAGTGAGAAATTTGGGCCCTGAACACCCAGTGGAAGACAATTTTTAACACTTTCCAACAAAGTTGAAAAGTGTTTATGCATTCGGTTTGTCTGGCCGTCAGTCCGTCTGTCCACGCTCTAAGTCCCGTAAATATACTCGGATTTTCATGAAATTGTTAAAGGTTATTTAGGGTCACCCAAGCATGTTTGGTATTGTATATGAAGTATGTAGGATTAATCGTTCATTTACAGGGGCACTCAAAAGTATTCTATTACATTATGGTATATGGGGGAAAATCGTTTGCAGAGTATTTTAATGACATTATGCTTTATCAAATATATTGAAACTGATATAAATCACTGAATTTCACTACGATCCCGTTAGAACAGGACATTCATAGCATTTTTTATTCATTTACAGGGACACATAAAAGAAATCGGTGACAGTACAGTACTGTCTTTGAGTAATAATTGCTGGAGTGCACGCTTTAAAATTCGGTATGCGCTTTTAAATTTAATTAATTTTTTGCATCTTACCCGTTATATATAAATTCTATACCTCAAATACAGGGCTGCACAAAAGTATTCACGCACCGTTCTCATTATTAGAGTAAATTGCTGAAGGTAAATTTTCAACTGAAGTATATGTAGCTCTTAAGTGAACTAAATTTTGGCTTGCATGTATAGCTAATAGATTCAAATCTATAAATCATATACAGGGCTGCAATTCGCATAATTTTCCGATTGTGGATGGGAACAGCTGAAATTGGGTTCTGAAATGTATTATGCGTTTCCATAGGGTTGAATTAGACGTAATATTTTAATTTTTAAACAGTGCAGTTTTGTTACATTATTCTGAATGTGTTGGAAAGTGTTTCATAATCTATGCTTGACGCACGATTTTTTCTTACTTGTTAATTATGTTTTTGTTTTAACTTTAACTGTTTAAAATTTATCTTAAACAGGCACTTCAGGAGGGCAGGTACAGTTCTGAGCGGGTCGGGTTGTAGACCCAACACGAACCCGAAAATTTCATTTATAGTCAAGTCAGCCCGACTCGAATCCACCAAAGAAATTTCTTCGAATCGCAACCCGACAAAAAAAAATTTCGACGACCCGCAAATGCACATCCGCACCTAATCCGAATGCGAAATTCTTCTACTTGCAACCCGAACCGAACCCGAAATGAAAAGGAAGTAAATCTTGTTTTTTCATTGAAAATAATCTATAATTACATGTTTAATAAAAATTTTATCTTTTATATAAACAAATGTACATATGTATATTCTTTAATACTCAAAAACCTATGAATAAGCAAACATCTCAGGATCGTTGAATAGAGTCCTGCATCGGATCGGGTTGTACTTTTTTTTTTTTTTTTTTTTTTTTCTGGACGGGGTTACTCTAATTTTTTTTTCTGTGGGTTGGGTTCCCTCTAGAATAATTCTTATGGGACGGATTTAAGTTTTTTGCTAATCGGATTGTTGGGATTTCCTCTAAAAGTTTAGAAGAATTATTTCCCAGAAGAAAATACAGATGTATTTCAGTATGAATGAGTATATATTCAATTACTGCTTCAGAAATAAAATGTACTATATAAGAAATGCAATCGTAGATTATTCTTCTTTTACGGTACATTTAAGAACCATTTTTTTTCTCTCGTAACATGGAAAATATTATAATTCGTTTTTTACACACAACACATATATAGTGTTTGTGATAGTTTGTGCACGCGTTTATATATTGCATGTGTATAGATTGTAAGATGTCCAGTATTCAGCGGTAAAAGCGTACAATACAAATATATAATTGTGTTAAAAGTTGAAACGTGTTTGCTAAATAGAGATGTAACGCTTTTTGTGTGTGTCCGCTATGTAGGTCTTATTGCATATAGATTTTTAAACTTTATTTTCGACATTCTTTTGAAAAATCGGATCTATCCGAACCCGACATGCAAGAGTGAAAACTCAATCTGAAACTGACCCGAACCAGAAGTCAACCTCTAATGCCAAGTTCTTTGAAGCGGTAGAGCCTTCTTTAGTGTTCCTAAAAGCAGAGCCTAGAGGTCTGAACGGGCCGGAATTTCCAGGCCCGGGCCCGGGCCGTATAAAAATCAGTGAAAACAGGTCCGGCACGTGGAAAAATCAATTAAATCAGGCCCGATCCAGCCCGACTCAATTTCTACAAAAAATTCAAATTTTTCTAAACATACAGTTAAGATTCTTTTAAAGACCACATACATATTTATGGGATAATTTTACAGCATATTTTAAAATTACTATGTGTTTGCAAGATACACAAAAAATACACGAAAATACACGAGAGCAACATTAGCATTCTTAGGGTCTTAGACGTTTCAACATTCAAAAAAGGATTCATTAAATAATTAATGTAGTTTAGAAAAAAAAAAAAAAAAAGGAGTGTTAAAAACATGATAACATTTGAAGCTGTATAGTAAAAAGGAGATTCGTTAAACTATTTCTCTGCCATTTATTAAGGCTTTTCTCAAATCCAAAGGAGCTACTTTCTGGTACATTTCTGAATTCATTTCTTTTCAGAAACGCACAAGATTGGCAGGTGTTCTTATTCAGAATCTATGTAATCGAATAACGTTACCCATTTTTGAGAAAGGCAATATATCTTTGAGAAAATATACTGTCAAAGTTAAATGTTTGAACCAAATTTCTGGAAGCGATAGCACGGGAAAGGAGAAAAACAAGCAGTCACGTGACAAGAATATCTTATATCTTGATAAGTAATTTATTTATCAAAAATGGAAAACGCTATTCGATTCCAATTCCTTCAATAGTCAGGCCTGTCAATTTTATGTCTTTACAGTTAAAAATAAGTCAGAAAATTTCTCATTGTTGAGCAGTGAATTTGAGAACCACTTTTAGGTATATAATAAAACACACATACTATATATATTAAAACACACATAAATAACACCTGCATTCATCAGTTAAAGGTATATATAAATATTATATAGACATACATACAATAAATACAATAAACCCAACTGTAGTGAAAAATTAGTCAGAGCCAGGAATCGAACCCGGGACCACAGTACACAAGACTGCTGCTCTAACCACTGAGCTACTCCGGCCGATACATGGGTCTGTAATTTATCACTAATAAACCATGCTGGGGAAATCACCAGCCATCTATACGACAGCCTTGGATGACCGGACAACGATGAATAGATTTTACTATTACATCGATCTTATCACTTTTAGGTATATTTCCAAAGATTCCGCTAACATAAGTTCATTATCGCTATTAATATTTTTACAAAACATATTGTCTTCCCTACACATCTTGAGAACAATAAAGCCTAGTTCTAGCACTGCTCGACTATGCAGCAAAAAAAAATGCAAGCTTGATTTCGGCCCGGCACGAGTCTGCTGAAAAAAATGAAGCCCGGGCCCTGACACCATGCAACTGTCCGATGCTGATCTCTACGCTGGACATGTTACATTTTTGTATTGATGTTGTCAAACCAGCATCGGCTCGTGACGCACATTTATACTTATTCT
Organism: Maratus speciosus; assembly: GCA_963932465.1. NCBI lineage: Eukaryota > Metazoa > Arthropoda > Arachnida > Araneae > Salticidae > Maratus > Maratus speciosus. The sequence continues at coordinate 268,489,870 of OZ010796.1, read as the reverse complement.
CGCGAAAATCACATTAATTGAAAATGGCTCATACGGCTTCGATTAAAATTTTTTATAGCGGGACGGTAAGCCCGCTTAATTTTTTTATCGGCCCGGCTCGGTCCGATAGGCCCGTTCAATTTTTTTGCCGGACCGGCTCGTCTATTTTGTTTCTCGGGCCTCGGGCCCTTTCCCTTCATTTTATTCACGAAATATTTATACTTATAATAATCAAAAATAATTATTCAAACTTTCTGGGAAGAATTTAGAATTTCTTAATAATAGTTTCTATAAATGACGCATAAATGCATCAGCTACAGCCTGTATAGATATTTTTTACGTCGATATGTTTAAAAAGTTTTGACAAATATAAAATTATTATTAGTCTCTTTTTCATGTTTATATTCTTCATTAAAAAAAAAAAAAGTTCCTCAGGCTACATAAATAGTCTAAGCACATCCGTTTCAAAATACTGGTTCTCCTATATTTCTTTCACCATATACTATTGTAAACCACATTGATTTTTTAATGAATTTTTATTTGTATGTAAATATCTGAATTATTATTAATATCAATAATCCATTTACACGGCTTGGAGACTAAAAAATCTGAAAAATTCTATACAGGAAAACTTTCTAAGACGGAATCACAAGAGAAAAAAAATCGTTATAGTTAGGTTCATTTTTTAGCAGGATGTCTTTTTTTTTTCAAGCGGATTATTACATTTTGCGTTGATCAAGAAATTTTTCATTTTAATTTCAGTTCAATTTAATTTTTTTTAAATATACATTTTAATTCGTAATTTAAGTTATACTAAGTAATTTTAGTGGGAAACTGGCTTCAGAAAAAGACCCATTCTTACAAATCCGTTGATCAATGGATACACAAGCTCCCCCCAATAAAATTTACTTGATCGAAGGCTAATTTAGGTCATAGATCATTTGTATTATGAGAAACAATAAACATTAAAATGGGGTCATTAATATTGAATCTAACGAAGGATAACAATATTACTTAACAGTAGAAAAGGAGTATATTCTTTATAGTTTTATGGAAATAATTATCCATCGCGACTTACAGAAAGCCAGTTTGATATGTTTAAGGTAAACGGTAAAAATAAATAAATAAAATAAAATAAATAAATAATAGAAAAAAAATGAAAAATCTAATTTTTTTGTGTTGAACCAAATTTCCTAAATTGAAAAAAATAATAAATTTTAAAAAGCGGATTGACAAAGATAATGATTTCCTATTTCATACAAAATGTGTATGAATTACTAAGTACATACAGTTAAAATTATGCTATCAGTAATTTAGATTCGTCAAAATCCATGTTTTACTACTAGCATCGTGTTTCTAATAATAACAAAGTAGATCAACCTTTTACAATTTATAAAGATTTTTTTAAAATTAATTTTAATGCGTGTTTAGTTTTATTTCTGTTACTTAATTTTTTAAAAATGTATATTTAAACTAAAATTTTGATGTTTGGCCTGAAATTTGACAGAATATTCATTTCTAAATCACTATTCGTTACATCCTATTAACCCTCTCGTCACCCTGAGCCTCAAATGAGGCTCCTACTTCGAATTCCAATATTTGAAAGAAAGAAAATATTTTTGTTAATTTCAGTACCTAATAGTGATATCATATGTCGATACATTTACTATTATTACTTTACTTATGTTTCAACATTTAATAATAATAATATTAATAAACGTTTTATTAATTATTAGTAAACCGTTGGCGTTTCTTTTAATTCAAACATATGTTTCACTCTTTAAATTTAAAATAGGGACTCATTTTCCGAATTAGTAATTTGTGATAAAAGATAAAAAAAATACTACTATTTTTTTTATTTATGTTTGTTTAATCTGGTTGTAATACGACATTTTCCAAACGTCTTAAAATATTCTTCCTTAGACTATTTTTATATGAAAAACACGCAACATAACTACATTCGTTAGGTTTCTGTAAAGAACACATTCGTTAAATTTCAGTAAACTGTATCTTCTGTGATTTCGATAGTTACTTTTAATTTTGTTAGCGTAAAAGTAATTTCCCCCAAAATTGGAAAAAAAAAATCGGTGCCGAGAGGGTTAAGGACCTAGTAAAATTTGGGTTAAAAATGATACTCAGATTACATTAGTCAAGTTCCGAAATAACAATAACTTCTTTTAAAAAAAATCCTATAAATATTATAATTTAATCATACTTAGTTATATTTCGTATGTAAAACGATATAAAAAAAAGTGCTTCATATATGATATTTTTAAATATTATTAATCGAATTTGAAAAGGAAATAATTTGGAAATTATATTAAAAAATTATATATTATATATTATTTCATATCCATATGCTCATTTATATTATTTCATTATAGATAATAATAGGAATAGAAATGGAAAGTTTTTTCAATTGTTCTGTGATAAAACACAGTAATAATTATTTATTCTGTGGAGCCATCCACAGCATGTGTTGAGAATACCCCTCCCCAAACAAAGACATTATGTTGCTAAGTAAAAAAATATAGTAAACAAAATCAATAAAAATTCTTATTTTTATCAAGGCTTGTTTACAGATATAAGAACATGAGAAATTGTTTCCCACGCGCAAATTCATGGAACTGACCGCCGCTAACCACATATAACCATTTAGCTTAGGGCCTCCTAGATAATAGCCTTGTTCAGCCTCGGCCACCTATGGTGAATTCGGATTCTCTGATAAGAAAGTACAAAAGCGAGCCCTGCATTGTACATAACATTTAACAAGACGGTGACAAATGTAAGTGAAAGTCATCCCCCCATTGCACTTTTCTTCCGTTTTTAAAAGACATTCGAAAAATACCCAGATGTTCGCTAAAAGGAAAAGATTGTAACAAAAATAAGAATTATAATGTGCAGAATTTTTCTTTTCAATTTATTGAATCAGTGTTTTAAATAGATATATTTTTTTCATTTTATCTCATTTATTTTTTAAATTTCCTTTTTAATTACATAATTGCTCTGTTTTGAAAAAATTCTCAAGGACAAATGAAACATACAGCAGTAAATTATATAAAACAATGTTAGATCTAACTTTTGTTGTAGCCAAAAATTTTAAGAACTTTATACATTTTAAAAAAATCATTCTTTTCCTGTAGAAGATGTAAGTGAAAAAATAACATAGAGAGAGAGAGAGAGAGAGAGAGAGAGAGAGAGAGAGAGAGAGAGAGAGAGAGAGAGATGAAAACAATAAAAAGAAAAAAAAATAACTTTCTATGCTTGCCAATGCGAAACTTTTTGACATATCCATGGACGCCTTTTTAAACATAAAAACACGAAATTTTCAGGCATTGTTTTAGAAGTGATTTGTAATTCAATAGCATTTTTAAATTCTCGATAAATATATTACATTTTGGGTTATACAGAACCACCCACCAGACGGAAAAGGGGAGGGGGGAATATACGTAATTAATTTAGCTAGAAGCTGTGACAAATTGATGGAAATAAATAGGAAACGGGTTTCAGTGACGAAACTAGCCTCTTTTGTACCCGGGGCAAACATAGATTTTAGCCCCCTCCCGCCTCCGCAAAGTAAATTTACAAAGAGAATTTTAGTAAGTTTCTAATAGTCGACTTGTTTTCAAATTTAAAATATGTAATAAAAAAGTACGTAATACGGAATTACGTAATCAACTTTGTCAAATATTGATACATTAAAACCTTGAAAACGAAATCCAAAGGAACCGAAAAAAATTCCGCTTTATACAGTTTTCGATCTTAGCAGGTATAATTGTTGGTATTTTTTATGTTGGGAACATGTATTTTTTTCATTTAAGACAGGGTTCCGTAATAGACAGATTTCATTTTCACAGATTTTACGGTAGTTATAGTTAGTACAAATGAGGCGTTTAAAGTCACAGTGATATGAATCACATTGTCTTAAAAGACTACATTAGTCACGGGAAGAATCCAAACTCGCAAGCTAATGTTAAACCTATGGGAACGTTCTTTTCAAATTTCTCGCTTGCATTTTAATATTTTTAAATGATTTTTTCTGTTTGGGATAGCTGAAATTGATAATTAACCGGATTCGTGTTTACTTTTTCGATTTCGGTCGCTGCTTTTTTTTTATATATATATAAAGTTACTTTCACTTTTGGAACCGGTTCCGAAAGTGAAAGTAGCCTCATAAAAAAAGAAAAAAAAACTGTAACCAAAACCGAAAACATAGAAACTAACAACATTAACGATCAACTTCAGCTATCCTAAGAAAAAAAAAATCATTTAAAAATATTAAAATGCAAGCCAGAAATTGGAAAAGAACGCTCCCATAGATTTAACATTAGCAAGCGAGTTTCTTCGCGTGACTAGTGTAGGTGCTTAAGAACTCAAAAACCAATCTTCATTTTGTGCCCTGTTCGTTTTCCGTTCTGACGCTTGGGGCACATGCCCCTTCTGCTCCCCCCCCCCCCCCCCCCCTCTAGTTTCGGCCCTGGTGGGGATTCGCAAAATTCGTGGTACAGGAAAGAAAGACTCATGGGCGATTGCTGGGAGCATCTCGGCACGGATTTCATTATTTTTAAAAAGAGAAAGGCGCATTTTTCCGATTTTAAAAAGGACAGAGCGCTGCACCCTACAAAAATGGCCTAGAGCAAACACTATCTATATTCTTTAATAAGTAAAATCCCGAATAACAGACACTTTGGGATCGTTGAATAGCGTCTTGCATCGGATCGGGTTGTATTTTTTTTCGGGACAGGGTTACTCTGATTTCCTTTCTGTAGGTTGACTTCACTCTAGAACAGTGGTTCCCAACTTGGGGCGTGAGGCCCCACCGGGGGGCAATTTCAACTTTGTAACTCACCCATTCGCTGCGAGGTTTTTTGGGAAAGTAATCTTTAAGACTAAAAATAAAAGTTATGTATTCAAAATTAATAATAATGATTTTTTTCCCCCAAGATGTTGCGAATCAAAAGCTTAAAATAAAACTAACACCAGAATAATTACATGAACAAACTTTACAACCATTTTTAAACCCTTTTTAATATTTAATTTTTTTTTTTTTTTTGGGGGGGGGGGAAGGTTAATGATCTAATTTACAATTTTTTCAACTTTTTCGATTATTTATGAAATGAGCTTTGTATATCTATTTACTCTGCTGTATGCAACATGGAGAAAATTTTATACATAAAATTACTTAAAAGTAAATCTAAATTTTATTGTTTTGAACCTATTTAAACGAAAAAAATATTTGGAATATCTAAACGTGGTACTATAAACTTTATAAATCTTAATGCTTCTTGTGTATTTTGTTATTCATAGAAAAAATTGTACGTTTTTTGTTATCAATTTTAATGCTAAATGTGAGTCTCTCCAGCATTTTGTGAAGATAAAAATGCGGACCGTATAACACTTTTGTTAAATATTTAGGTAAGTTGGAAAGGCAAAACAAAACTCTTTTGTGCATAAAAGTGAAGATGTATCGCCTCATTTGTAGAATTTTGTTAAAAACACATTTATGATAAAAAAAAATTCATAATTTGATAAGATAAAAAAATGCGAAATGAATAATTGTTACGGCTGCTTTAGGCTTCCTTCAGGTTAATAGACTTCATTTTAAAATGATAAGATATATCTGTTACAGAATTTGTGTGTGGGAAAACGGAGGGGGGCCATCGCGACTTAACAGATGCTTCGGTGGGGCGTGGCCAATAAAAGGTTAGGAACCACTGCTCTAGAATAATTCTTATGGAACGTACATAACATTCTACTACATTTTTTTCTATTTATCCCATTGTAAACTATATTGATTTTTTAATGGATCTCTATTTGTATGTAAATGTCTGAATTATTATCAATACCATTAATCTATTTACACGACTTGAAGACTTAAAAATCTGAAAAATTCTATATCGAAAAACCTTCTAAGACGGAATCACATAGGAGAGGGAAAAAATCGTTATAGTTAAGTTCCTTTTTCTCCAGGTCTGCGGTCTCTTGCAAATGTATTATTTATTTTCAAACGGATTATATATCCAATTTGAAGATCCAGATCCACCGATAAAGAAATTTTTCCGTTTAAAACAGGACCTCATCATACACAGATTCTTATAACATGTTTTACAGTACTGTATCCCCACCTCTAGAAATGTATATGTACTACTATTCTTTAAGGAGAATGTTAATTGTAGAATAATGGTAATTTAAAAATATATGTATTTTCGGAAAAAATTGTTAACCCAAGGTAGGTTGTTCCTTAAGGCTGTTCTTAACTGCTCTGCTCAACAAGCGCAAAACGTTTTGACACATTTACAAATTCATTTTTTAACGGAAAGGTATAAAACTGGAAAGCCTGGCCAAGGAAACGATTTGGAATAGAACTGTTTTTTCCATTTTTTGATCAATCAATTACCTATTGAGTTATAAGCGTTTTTGATCACGTAACAAACACGTTTTTCGCCCGCTCTTGAGTGCTCTTTCTTCCTTCGCGCGGAAATTCGGTTCAAAACGCTCACTTTGACGCTATTTTCTGAAAGATCTATTGAGTTTGCAAAAAAAGGAAAAAAAAAACAGCTCAATTACACAGTTTCTGAACAACAACACCATCTAGTTTCATGCATTATCGAACAAAAATAAATTAAAACTCATGTCAGAAAGTTGCCCTTTTGGATTTGAGAACATCCTTAAACAGATTTTTGCATGAGTCAGACTGGTACGGGGCAATAATTTTCATACAAGCAGGGGCGACCGGGCCAGATAATTTCTGTCGGTGCAGACTTCTAGGAAGAATAAAGAACAGGTCCAGAAATAAGTCCGGTTCGGTCCGGCCGGGCACAACCCAGAAAAACTGATGATCAGACTCAACCCGTCCCGAGTCCGTTTAGGCCTTTAAATGGAATTTGAATCGGAAAAAACGTGTTCTTAACGGCTGGAAAATTTTAAAAATAAGTTATGAAAAAAATTGAGTTTGAGTTGTAAATTTCGTTCAAACTCACGGATTTTTTGAGTTGTCGTTCAGTTCACGTTCGTCTTTGAAAAAGTGAGTCAAGTTCAACTCAAAGTTCACAGAAAGTGAACTAAGTTCGTGAACTTTCGTTCAATGAACGCGCTCATACCCAACACTGCATTTTATACGGTTCTTTTCGTTTATCTTATGGGATATATTCATGTTGTAAAGTAAAAACAGGCATTGAGAGACGTACCATGGAGGTGACATTTAGTATGATTTTAATTTTATTAAAATAGTTTTAAATTTCAAATTCATTCAAAAGTATTTTTAATACAAGTTTTAGATGCGCTTTCATAGATTATCTATTTAGTTGAACAATTATTTGCATAAAAGTACAAAAAAATTGATTGGGACTCAAATTTCCACTTAATTTCAGAACTACCCATTTGAAGCCAAGCCGCACCCAACAAGATATTTTTCCTTGGCGCGCAGCCCGACCCGAACCCGAAATATTCACCCGAACTCGTCCCGCAACCGGGTATAAAATGTAACCAATCGTTTGGTTAAAAAACATTAAAAAATCTTATTTTTTTTTAACTTAAATATATTGGTAGCATTGCATTAATGCTCAAGGAGTTCCACTTAATCTGTCGTTTAACCCTTTCCGTCATAGAAATACTCTGTTCGTAAAAGGATGAAATGATTGACTTACACCGTAATTTACAAACGACTTTAAAATTCAAAACCCGTTACTTTAAACTTTCATTGAAAAAGCAAAATTTCATTGAAATATTCTTGGTGCCGTTTGTAAGGTTGGAATTAAAACTAGGTGGTCCAGACGTGGGACCACTGCGTCGGAAAGGATTAAAGTTGTAAAATGTATTTTTTAATAATTAATAAAGTATCTACTAATATATACACGACTAAAATAAAAACGTTAATTATAGCGAAAGTTTTAAAAACACTATATAATAAACTCAATTCATCTGAAACATAATTCTGCTCATTTTTATTATACTTTGTGAAAACTCCGAAGAACATGACTTGCAAAAACATAAATCTGACCCGCAAGAATCATTCTATAATAAACACGAACCACAGAAAAGGAATCACAAACCGATCCGATGCAGGACCCTAATTAAAAATCTCGAGGTATCCACTATTCAGAGGTTTTACTATATTGGAATATGAAGAATATAGGTAGGTCCATTTTTCTATATAAATTTAGTATTAGAGATACAATCGAAGTCTACTTTTCATAATTGCATTAAAACATGAATTAACTTCCTTCCATTTAGTGTTAGGTTTAAAGCCTTTTGGGTTCTTTTTGAAATATGTCGGGTTCCCAGTCAATATATTTTTTTTTCCGGGTCGGGATGCGGGCTGACTTCAAATGAAATTTTAGGGTTCGGGTTGGGAACAACCCCACATGTGCAGAACGTTAGACCGGATGCTTGGACAAACAGAAGGCTAAATTTCTAATTAACTTAACCCCTTAATGGTCAATTTAAATTACGGTTTAAAAATTCAAATTGCTTATTGGCACACACTTTTTTGAAAAAGAAATATTCGCCTTATTTAATAACAGGTAAAATGATACCATAATAAGGCCAATTACACTATTTTATAAAACTGGTGGGAATCAAGCAATCTGGATAAAAAATACAGCCCGTGAATATCAGGGGAGCGAGAGTTAAGGGGTTAAAACTGCATAGTCTCATTGTAATGAGCCTGAAAAATATGAGGCTGGTTAAGAAACAAGGGATTATTTATCAATGAGCATGATGCTATATAGGCTCTTTGCTGTAAGCCTGAAAAATATCAGACTGTTTGGAGAAAAGGAGATGAATCTCCAACTAGCCTGGCTCTTTGCAAAGAGGCGGATTTCACAATTAGCCTTCGACGTACTTATTGTATAATGTAAATAAAGTATTAACACACAGAAAATACCATAAGCGTGGCAACTGGGGAGGAGTAGGCGAACTTGCACCAATTTTTCTGAAAATTAACGTTCACTATACATAAAAGTGCAACATTTCTGCCTTAAATAACGCGAAAAATTCTATCCGGAAAAGGTTGTGGAGCTTTGCTTGTGCCCCCTTCTACCCTCCCGACGGGGAATATATAAACGAGTCTGATTATTTCATCGTTTTTATTTTAAGTCGATTAAGAAGAAACTTACAGCATAAGTTCGTTCATGATATCATAATTTAGAGAAATATTGAAATATATGTCAATAAGAGGAAAAATAATTCAGCTCTATATTTGATGAGTCAAAGCTTAACATTACACTGCGCAGAGGTGCATATTTGAATCAATTAAAATTTAACATTTAATAAATAAATTCAGTTTCAGTCTACGAATATAAGTAAATATATTCGTCGTCTTGTGTAATCATAAAGACTGCTGCTAAATACGGAGAAGGATTACGTTTTGAAATTTGTGTTTTCTAACCCTAACTATGAGTACCAAAAAAAGAATTGCTTATTTTATATAAAGCAGTGGTTTGTAGAAGGAAAAAGAATTGAGTTTCAGGTATTGATGAGTGGAAAGCTCAATAGAATCCTTGTCTGCCTTTACACAATAAGATTAATAATAAAAATCATTTAATTGCAAAAGCATGGATTTCTGCGTTTTGATCTTATAATCTCTTTAAAGGATTTAAAAACAGATAAAGTATAATGCCGATTTAGTTTCCATCGTGAGTAAAAATATATAAAAAGAAACTGCCATCGAAAACACAGTTCTTCTCGTCGTTATAAATACCCATATCTATATGGATTATAGTAAAGATTTGACAATCAGAATTAAGGTATTAAGAAGAGGATTGAGAGAAAATGTATAGAGACAACATACAACGGGAATCCTCTATAGTGCAAAGAATAATGAGATGACGTGTACTTTTCTCTCGCGCCGAATTGTTGCAAGATCTAACTATGATCCTTTACTGGTTTTGTGAAGTTTATATTCCTGGAAATCCTTTTGTCTTATGGGTATCAAAACTGGTAAGCAAAACAAGTTTTTTTTTATTATCATCCTACATTTCTTAATGTTTTCTTTTCATTATTTTTAAGATCAATTCACTATATATGCTTACAATAATATAAATTTCTAACTTATCATTTTTAATTTTTATTATTATTATTTTCTTTTATATAACTCTTTCCTGTTTGGGCTACGAAAATTTCAAACAATATATACATTTTTTTATTGTCACGTATTTTCAAAGGTGTTTTCCAATTATTTTGTCGATGTAAGTTCACGATTTATGTTTACAATAATATACATTTTAACCCCTAAACGGTCGCATTAAATTACGGTTTAAAAATTCAGATTGCTTATTGGCAGCACTTTTTTTTTTTGAAAAAGAAATATTCACCTGATTTAATAACAGGTAAAATGATACCAGAACAAAGCCAATTACGCTATTTTATAAAACTTGTGGGAATCAAACAATCTGAATAAAACACACAGCCCGTTAATATCACAGGAGCGAGAATTAAGGGGTTAACCCTTTCAGGGGCGGTGGCTAGAGGGTCTAGCCACCTAATTTTAATTCCAAACCTGACTACTGGCACCAAGAATATTTTAATAAAAAGTTGCTTTTGTAATTAAAGTGCAAAATAGCGTTTTGTTATTTAGTAAGAAATTCGTTTGAATATTCTGGTATCAGTCAATTATTTTATCAGTTTACGAACAGAATTTCTCTGCCCCTGAAAGGGTTAAACATATCACAGGCCTCGGAGCAGTCTCTTTTTATAGAGACTAAATCAAAACTTGCACCACCACTATTTCCTTGCGAAATTTTTCGTTTTAGATTTATCTTCGAAATTTCACAACAAGCAGCTCCGTGGTGAGTGTTTTATGCAATTTTTCTAGTATTCTGCCATAAAAATAATTTTATAAATTTAGTGGTGGCTAAAAAAGTGACCGCTCCAAGACCTGATATCATTTGTTTATTTATTTTTGAAAATAATTTTTTATTATGTTTATCAAAGCTCGTAAGCAATAAGGATATTTTTTTATTATCATCATACATTTTCAAAAATATTTCTTAATTTTATTTTCGGTAATACGCGCACGATCTTTTTTTTTAGTGATTTCTATTTCTGATGTATCATTGGTTTATTTATTCATTTTTAAAAACATTTTCCTCTTATGCCTAGGCAATAAGGATATCTTTTTTAATGTTTCCTTTTTGTACGATGTCAAAATTTATGATCTATATTTATTTTAATATCTATGTCTAACGAACGAATTTTTTAAAAATCCTTTTGTCTGTCTAAATTGATAAATAATACTGGCAGGTATTTTTCATACGACGATAATAAATTTCGAAAAATGCTTTCATATTTTTTTTTCATCTCCTCGATCATCACTGTTTGTTTTGTTTTTTTATTTAATTTTGTTTCCTTTCTAGATAAATTTGGGAAAATATGTATGAAGAAATGGACAAATTTAAGTTTTTTAAAATTATTATTGTTATTGCCATAATTTTCGGCATCTAATACGTGAATCTGATAAAGCTATTTTCAACTATAAATTTTACTTGATAACGGAAGTCTTATCTGTATCACATAGCAGGGCTCCCAAATGGTTCGCCAACTGAATACCAATCAATTTTAACAGAAAATTTTATGGTAGGTTTGCGCTAGAATTAACTTTCAACGGTGGTTTCGGGCAGTTTGTAAGAAAAATCTAAAAAGAAAATTTTTCTAAAAAAATATTGCATTCAGTTGGCGGGCCATTTGGGAGCCCTGACATAGGAATAAGTTGTATTTTATAATATACAATTTTTGGTTCTAAACATATTTATTGTAATTTCCTGTGTATAATCCGCGGATCAAACAATTCTGTTTGGACTCAGAAATTTTATTTAGTAATTGAATCCAAATATTTACCTCGATCTAAAAAGTTACATTTTGCTTTAAAAAAATTTCTGGGTCGAAAAATGATTGCTTGATGCGCGGATTATACACCGGAAATTACGGCATATCACATGGTGATTATACGCCGTAAATTAAAATAATTTTCTAATTTACTCAAGAATGAAAAACTACTCACATATAATTTGAAAAAAAAACACACTTACTGTAAACTAGCAGAGGATATTTTATTAGAATACTACATTTCGTTGTAAGTTTTATTTCTAACTTAATCTAATAGAAAAGCGTAGCAGATTGCAGCCGATTGCATTTCCGGAGTTCCGGAGCCAGTGGGCTACTTTTTTAAAATTCAGATTTCTTGATTGGCACCACTTTTCTGAAATGGTAAAATTCACCTAATTTAATGACATACTAATTATGTCCAGAACTGCCAAGTATCCGGCTTTTTGGTTACCAGTATTTTAATACAAAAAATGTTGTTTTATTAAATTGGAACATTTGGGCAATTTAGAAGAAAAATATTTTCTCTAAGATAATAGTGGTATGCAAAAAGCCGGAGACTTTGCAACTCTGTATGTCAAAAATAGAGGGAATTTTATCTTTTCAAAAAAGTGGCGTCAATGAAGTAATCTGAATTTTAAAAAGTAGCCCACTGGCAACACTGTCCATAAAAATGAAAAAGCGAAGTCTCTTTTTCGGCGACAGTTTTGGGAAACCGCTCGAAATACGTAAAACAGGAAGACATATTCTTAAATTTCGTACTTTCACTTTTAAAACACCGTAATCCTTTCGAAAAAATATTGTATAATTTTTTTTCAAAAAGGTTCTATTTTGCCGTTTCCTTTCTATCCCTATCACCGACGCTCATGTCGGGCTCAATTTCAAAAATATGGAAAAACTAAAAATACACTTTAACCTTAGAGATCTTTTCGTCGGAGGCGCTATAAGTTTTCGTAAATTAGAAATGTAAGACTTTCGAAAAAAATTGCGAGTGCAGGTCATTTCGTGCTATCCCGGAGACACTATTTGTTCCACGGTAAAAGTAGGTAAACATCTGTATTTCGGCACAATCTTTCAAAACTTTCTTTGCACATCGGATTTACATCATCAATAAAAATTTCGAAGTATTCGGACGAAAAAAATATAAAAAAAAAAAAAAAATAGAATCTGCGAAATTTTCGAATAGAACGCGAAAACGCGGGGGAATACACTCATGTTTTCATCACTAAATATCCATATTTTTGCACGAAATTTTCACATGTGCTTTGAAACCGTTACATTTATAACCTAAAAACCAGTATTATACGTTTACATAGCTGCCAACTTGTACGGATTTTTCTTACCACTAAAATTTTATAGAGATTTTCGACTTATTTAAACGCTAAAATTGCTGGAATTTCGGTGATTCAATTATATAATATTTTCTATTAAATTTTAGTGGTATGAGAAATCCGTACAAGTTGGCAGCTATGCGTTTATAACCGGATGATAACACTTTTTTAACACTAGAACCGCCGTTAGGGGTCATTTTGACCCCTGCCAAAATTGATAGTGGTCGATTCGAACCAGAAATTTTTTCATAAGATATGTTATATCTAAGAAACACAAAAATAGGCTAATTAAATCAGTTAAATAGTTTTAAATAAAAATTCTGGTGTGAAATACTTTTTTTATAAAAATTGAGAAAAATAGCCGGCGGTTCTAGTGTTAATGTTAAAGAAACATAAGCGAAAACCAAAAAAAGAAATCGAGGAGAAAACATAATTCTTTTACAACTAGATACCAATGTTCTTTAACCCTCCGTCTACCAGACGGGTCCATTGGACCCGACAGGTACATACAAAATATTCATTCAAACCAGAAATTTCTTTAAAATAAACTAAGTATATAAACTAGACAAAAATAAGGTAAATAAATAAGTTAAATAGTTTTAAATAAAAATTCTGGTGTAGAACGTTTTATTAAAACTTGAATAAAATTCCCGGTAGATCTAGGGTTAACACTAGAACGGCGGCGAGGGGTCATTTTGACCCTTGTCGAATGAATACATGTCGATTCGAACCAGAATTTGTTTCACAATATAAAATTTATATATGCTGCACAAAAATAGCTTAAATAAGTATGTTAAATAGTTTTTAGTAAAATTTCTGATGTGAAATATTTTTTATAAAACTTGAGCAAAATTTCCCGCCGTTCTAGTGTTAATACATTTTTTACACAGGCTGCAAAACCGTTATGTTTATAACCGTTAAAAATTTCACAGAGTTCGGGCAATAAGAAATATATTTGTTAACTGTTAAACGAGCCGATGGTGTTGGTGTTATTTGCAACCGCCAATTATCAACACGAGGGATATGGGCCCAAATTCGGGAAAAGTGCCCTTCGTGGGGGTCTTGTGAAACGAGCCGAAGTGAAAAAAAAATCTTATTACACGCGCTTTTACCACTGAATATCAATATTTTTTGGCGAATTTATTACGCAGGCTACAAAAACAATATATTTTTAACCTATAAAAATTTCAAAGAGTTTGGACAATAACGACTATTTTTTTTTAACATCTAATGTACTCATTACTTCCCATAATGACTTCCTTTCCTCCTTTTTTTCGGAATACTTCAAAATTAGACATACACTCAGAAACTCAAAATACGCTAAAAAGAAAAATACGAAACCACATGTTCGATCATTGTTCTTTCCAATGGTGCATTCCGTTTAAAAATTACGAATATTAAATTTAGAACAACATCCGAAATTCCGGATTTCCGGAAAAAATCCGGAATCTAGAAAATTTCCGAAATTTCGTTTTGGCGAATTTCGTTTTTCCTGCACAATTTTCCATGTGATTAACATTGCGCACATTTTGATTTTTTTTTTTTTTTTAATACATTTACTTTTATACAATCGCACTGAAATTTTAATATTACATACTGACACTTTAACTAATGATCGAATATAAAATTGGATCAGAAATTATGAAATTTAGGGGGGAAAAAATCTGTTTTAACACTTCGTACTCCGTTGTCGCCGCTGAGGCGACATAATCTTTCTTTGCAAAATTCGTTTTTTGCACTAGTAATAAGTGAAAATAAAATTTGCTTTATTTAATCACAGCATTTTGGAAATTGTGTACTTGAAGGAAACTTCTTTTAAAAATGGTGTCGAGTTAATAGAATTTGTGTAAAAGACACCGGAGTCCAAAGGATTAACCTCTTCAGTTCCGAAGCAAAAATAATAATACAAATGTTTATACATTGTTTTTTTCCCAAACAAAATGGCATCGTAAATGACAGAAAAAGTACCTTTTCTGAAATTCATCTTTTAGGCGCTTAGTACCGTAATTTCCGGCGTATAATCCGCGGATCAAACAATTCTGTTTGGACTCAGAAATTTTATTTAGTAATTGAAGCCAAATATTTACCGCGATCTAAAAAGCTACATTTTATTTTAAAAATTTTCTGGGTCGAAAAATGATTGTTTGATCCGCGGATTATACGCCGGAAATTACGGTAATTTAGGTTCAAAAATATGGATCTAAAACTACAAACCCCCTTAAAAACATCAATTTAATAACCATTAACCCAAATTAACGCAATCACAAATTTAAGAGCTTTAAACAAGTAATTAATCTAAAAATTCTGGTTTTTTTTTTTTTTTTGGAAAAAGATTTAAGTTAAATACTTATGAAAATTTCTCACCTTCTTGGTCATATTGTCTTTTGGGCATTTTTAGACATTTTGCAAACTCAGATGAAAATAACACTTATTTTATGTGAGAATCAGTTTAGATGCTGCCATTTATTCATTTGATTTGAACGCAAAAAACATTCAGCTTTAAAAAGTGATGTGAAAATGAAAAAAAATCGGACATTTTAGTTTTATAAGGCAAAGAACAGAGGTCCCCGTACGGGGACCCAGGGACCGAAGAGTTTAAAATAAAAAAAAATTCCATAGGATTTTGATTTCAAAAATACTGTTCTTTACAACTAAATATCAATATTTTAGCTCGAAATTTATACACAGGCTTCTTAGATATTACATTTATAACTCATAAAAATTTCAAAGAGTTTGGACAGTAAGAACTATTTTTTATATTAAATGACCCGATGAAAGAAAAAGCGAGAAGCAAACACTTTGCAACTGTCGAAATGCAGTGGGACCTCCATTATTGTGTTCCTTTGGAAAAAATTTCATTTAAATATATAAATTCATTAAATACTGATTTTAGGTACATTTAAGGCTATTATCTCGGACCGGGCTACAGCATATTTTCGTTTTAAAATATGCAATCAAAATTAGACCGGAGCATACGTAGCACGACCGGTATACGCTGCCGAAGACAGTGTTGTCCCCAACTGCAAATTTGTTTAAATAGATTTTCATTTGAAAATAAAAAAATATACAAAATCAAGAGTGTACGCTCGCGAATGCAGTTTGACCCCCAGCATTATTATCGTTTAGAAAGATTTTCGTTTAAACATATAAAATCATTCAACATTGATTTTATGTATATTTAAGATTATTATCATTGGCTCGGGTAACGACAGGCGGGTCAGCTAGTTTTATTACTATAATATAGAAAACGGATGACAGTCTATTATAAACATATATATATATATATTTATGATTTTTTATTCATAAGATTTTTGGTAAAATACAGACTATTTGATATTACGTAATGTATATTTTTTTTCTCCAGCTTCACCGTAACAACTGCCCATTTTTCATCTTTTTCAAGGTCTTCTAAATAGAGATAAGGTCAGCATTAGCATTAAAACAATATCAGAAAAGCTTCAAATCATTAACACTTCACTGCATACAGTGACGTAGTTGATGCATAAATCATTTTTATTACCTAAAATGCCTCAGAAATACGTTACGTCTATTTATACTCTTTGAATCCATTTTGGAGCCGAAACTGAATCTAGCACCTACACAAAACCTGGCCAATCCGAACTATTGAGACCAATGCCTGTTCGGATTCTCTCCTTTCCGGCTTTTCCGGACAACAAATTGCTATTACAGTAATTCATATTAAGAATTATTGTATTATTATTAAACTACATAATACGTAATAATTAACCACGTAATAAATACATGCAGTACTTTAGAAAGTTATATTACTTTACTGCTATAGCATACGTACTGTATTATACGTCAATCACACCTCCCCAAAAAATGACTGATTTCATGCAATCAAACATTGAATGAAGATTTCTCTTCACCGGTAAGCAATTGAATGTACAGTACTGTATTTCATGTGTACAGTCGTGGAAAAAAAAAGTAAACACCCCCTACTAACTCCTGAACAAATTATCGTAGAAGAAAGTTACTGGTACCGAACGATTGGAAATAAAGTCTACTTTTAAATGATGTATATAAAATTTGCTTAGGTGGTCACCTACATATTAAAACGAACCATAACTTTGTTTTTTTCAATAGCAGTACCCAATTCTGACAGCATAAATGAACTCTACATCCTTCAATTAGCCTAAAAACGAATTTTTATGCAATTCGTACTATAAGTTTCCGAGAAATTAATTATTTTAAAACGAGCGTATTTTAAGGGCTGTATCCAAATTGAAGTTCCGTACTGATTGTTAACCGAGAGAGCCGCTTCCTTGATCAAGGCACCTTAAGCGCCACTCAAGGAGTCAATGAAGCGTGTTAGATTACAGTACTGTAGGTTGCAATTCATAATTTTTTTCAATATTAATTTCATAATTAATAATTCATATCATAAAATTATAAAAATTGCAAATTCAGCTTATTTATGTTTGGGTATATTAGTATTATTACCACAAAAAAAATTAGCACATTAGGAGCATAATTTCGGGAGATATAAATAAAAATATGAAAATATAATTTAACATTAGAAGCACTCAATTTTGAATGTTTATAATTCAAAAACTTATCATTCAAATGACTTGAAATTTGGTGTCTAGGCATAGTTTGAACCGAAGATTTCAAATATCTCGTTAAAATTGGGTATTGCCATTGAAAAAAGTGAAGTTAGGATTCGTTTTAATATGTAGATGACCCCCTAAGAAATTTTTTTATATACATCATTTAAAAGTAGACTTTATTTCCAATCGTTCGGTACCAGTAACTTTCTTCTATGATGATTTGTTGAGGAGTTAGTAGGGGGTGTTTACTTTTTTTTTCCACGACTGTACATACCTATGCAGGGTATATCTGAAAAAGGAAGCAAAACTTTAAGGGGGTTTAGAATGCAGCTATACGAGCAAATTTCGTCATAAGATGTATGGTCGGAACGCAAGCGGTGAGAAGTTAAAAGGTAGTTTTCCACTGTCGCAGTTAAAGAATTAACACAAGAATGAGAGGAGATACTTCAGAAAACGTTTTATTAACAGGAATGTAATTAATATGCATGCTCAAACGATCTTCTACCAGCTGTAATGCACGCTTCACACCTGTGGGATAGGGGCTGACGCACATTTGCGAAGACACCAGGCATTTTCCGAATATCTCTGGCAGCAACGTCAATCCTATGGCGACTAGATCCATATCGGTTTCAATGAGGCTCTCGTAGATTAGGCTTTTCATATGGCCCCACAAGAAAAGTCCAAACACGAGAGATCCGGCGATCTTGGTGGCCGAGCTATGGGACCACCTCGACCAATCCATCGCCCTGGGACATTGGAAAACTATCTTTAATTTCTCACAGCATGCGTTCCAACCATACATTCTATGACGAAATTTGCTCGTATAGCTGCGTTCTATTACCCCGTAAAGTTTTGCCCACTTTTTCAAATAAACCCTGTATAATTATGTAAGTTTTGTATCCCTTGTTAATAATAAAATTTGTATGTACGTAAAAAAAAAAAAAAAAAAAAAAAAAAAAAAACCAATTTTCTTATTCAAAATTTTTTCTGTTTGGATTTTCCGAAAATTCGGACTAATGAATTTGGACTGGCGAGGTCTTATTGGCTAGGACCATTACATGTTAATGGTTAGGCATGTAGATTAAAGTATATGTTTGGTTCAAATGTTTAAGTAAAATATATGTTTGGTTCAAATGTTTAAGTAAAGTATATGTTTGGTTCAAAGCTGTATTTTTTTATTATTATTTATATGCTTACTGGTATATTAATTATGTTTTAGAGAATTTACATAAACTTTTAAAAATACATTCATGTAATTTTATATTTTATGGCCTATGCACGTGACGTCACAGCCCAGAGCTGGCGGTATTTTAACCACTAAACTGTTTTCCCGATTTGAGTTCGGGCAAAGAGATTTTGCTTCCTTCGTTGCAAAAAGGTTTTGGATACCACTAAATTTTACATTTAATCTTCGGTTTATTAATTGACAGACATTTTTTTTTGATTATTTAAAGCAAGTATTTTAGTACGTAAAATGTGGTGTTTCGTCTCTGTTTTCAGTTTACTGTGTAAAAATAAAAATTTAATTTAAAAAATCAAAAAACCCGACCGCGTAAAAAGCGAACTAATTAATTATTTCTCAACAATGTGAAACTATTTTTTATATTACTTACCTATTTTTTTATTTACTGGTATTGGTGATTTTTAAGTTGTGTTTAGTTGTTAGTTCCTATCTATAAACACTGTTTTGGTGAGGCCTATAGATATCTATGATGTTTAGAGTTGCAGTAAAGCTGGAGATCCTACCTACACAACTTCCAGGTTGTGTAATATTTAAACGGAGCTTTTGACTGTAAAATAGTCAATGAAACATCGTCTTCATTTTGAAAGACCTATCCAATGATATGCCACTCAATAAGGTGCTTAAAATTTTTTTTCGTCTCTACCACCATTTTGTAATTTACGGCCGCCATTTTGAATTTATAAAAATAAAACCTAGCCAATAACCATTGGACGGTCGAGACGAATCGATAGAGATCTCATTTATTAAAATCCATCCAGCCGTTGGGATGTTTCCAAGGTATAAAGCAATCCACATACCCAGATACGCGTGAAACACATAACCCTTCTTGGCAGTCGGGTAAAAAAGAGACAGTTAAGGGGTTAATCCGTTAGCATGTCTGTATGCGCAGCCGCAAATACCGCCTTCAGACAAATTTCAGCTTCGACCCAGGTTGCGTGAATAAAGTTAAACCGAAATTTTCCTAACTTAATGAATATTTTCGGATATAGTACATACGACATTTTAAAGTTATATTACAATATATTGAGTATATACTGCTACAACAATGAATTCTTAGTAGCTTTTTTAAGAAAGGAACATTAATAATACTAATACTCCGTACAGCGCTATGCTAATATTCAAATTTAAATACCGCAGCAGACTAATTTTAGCCTCGACTCCACGTGGGGTGCGTAAAAACCGTATGCTCGTTCTTAGTTAATTCCTTCTCCTAGACACAAAGGGCCACATTATTAAGTTAAAATTCGTTTCATTGTTCACCAAGATGGAATGAAAGTGGATGCGTTGAGCCTACCTTAGTCACGGTAAGAAAGGAAAACGCTAATACTAAGTCTATGGGAGCGTTATTTTCAAATATCTAGCTTAAATTTTAATATTTTTGACTGATTTTTTTTTTTTTTTTTTTTTTTTTTTTTTTTTTAATAGGATAACTGAGGACAATCTACAAACGGGCTAGATTTTACTTTTTCGATTTCTGTTTCAGATTCTTTTTTTAAAATTTACTATTAATTTCGGAATCGGTTCCAACCGGTTCCGAAATTGAAACTATCCTATTATAAAAAAAAAAAAAAAAAAAAAAAAAAAAAAAAAAAATTAACCAAAATCGAAAAAGTAAAAACTAGCCCAGTTGTAGATCATCCTCAGCTATCCTATGCAAAAAAAAAAAATCATTCAAAGATATCAAAATTTGAGCGAGAAATTTGAAAATAACGCTCAATGGAGTTACGAATAAAGAGGGGGAGAGATTTAGTGTACTGTCTACCAGTTGCGAATGAAGTAACTGAGGAGGTTATCACAAGATGGCGGCTGCTTTTTTTAAAATCGGATCTTCATTTTCTGATTACCACAAAGGCAAACTTCCTACCAATAAAACTGAACAGAAAATTTCGTCTTATTTAAGCATCTTATTCATGGAATTTTTTTTCTCAAAAATGTTGTAAAATTTTCTATTTGTTTTTACTGGTGTCAATATGCCTTGTAAAATTGTCAGTTTGTTTCCCTGGTTGTCACAATATGGCGGAAACGCAGAGCCTAACTACCACCAAAGTAAACTCCTACCAGTAAAGAGGAAAATCTGTTACTACCATTATTTATGACTGAAATTTTGCAACAATAAGGACTTTAAATAAGTTGAAAATTTATATATAAATTTACTGGTGTAAGTTCCCACCCGCGGTAAGCAACGCCTGCGATAGCGGTTACAGTTGAAGCTTCACTATTTTAAGGATATGTCAGTTCCTCTTTATTAATAGTTCCATCTAACGCGCCCAGGCTATTTCCATGAGTACTTGTAGTGTAAGTCACATGCTACGATTTTTGGGTACAAGTATTTTAGAAAAGAAAAATTTTACTAATTTTATGGGAGATATTTCACTAATTGAATAAGGTCAAGCAAACTTTTTAAAAATAACGGTGGCAAACAAGCATTGCAGTTATCCGCAGTGTGACTTACACTACAAAAATCCATGGAACTAGCCTCCCATAGATTTACCATTAGCGTTCGACTTTTTCCGAGTGACTAGTGTGGGCTCTTAACAACTTTCTTTTATTGGAGCAAATTATTACGACACAATCGTGCTTGTACAGAAGTGGCCGTATGGCCGGCACAGGCTCCATTTAGAATCCACCATCGGGTGGAGATTTGATTCTTGCAGGTCGGGTTCGGGATGACCGGATTTTTATAGAAAAGTATAGAATATTTTTTCAGATACTAAAACTGCATATTTGAATGTTAATAAGTACATACAAAAAGATCATAAAAAGATAATGTGGTGGGCCTTTGTGTATCGATGGAATATATTCAATAGATAAACATATGAAAGTCATACACTACGATGGTTTTTGAGCATTTTGAAAACAAGCCCCAAAGTTTGCGCTTCATTTATGCTTACGTGCATCAATCGGATAAATTGTTCATTCTTTTGAGCGGGTTTGTACGTGGTTGGTAGCGCGCCGCTCTGAACTTAAGACATTTTTTAGCATGAATTCGGCCCCCAAATAAATTCTTGATTCCAGTCAAAATAATGATCAATTAATTTTTAATTACAATAAAAAATATATGCATAAAAATTTTAATTACAGACAGATATAAAGAAAGGCTTATTTTTGCGCATATATTCATTTATTTATTTACTAGCAGTGTTCGCCTGCTAGGCTGGTAAGTTTTTGGAAACAAGCCTTGAATCAAATGAAATTTATCAGTGAATTTGACCTTCTTTTTTAAAGCAATATGGAACTTTACCAAGAATGTCCTTCCGCATTGCGAAAACGATGCAAACACCATTGCGGTATTATATTTTCTTACACACTGGACAAAAGTTAGTCAATTATAGGACCAATTCTTTCAGCTGATCATCTACAGTAGGTTTTGATAAAAAAAATGAGGCCGTTATGACAACAGGAATTAATATGTTCTCTAGTTGTCACACTATTTATCCCTTTCAGGGGAGGTGGTATGTTTATGAAACCACTTAATTTTAATTTTCAAATGCGACAATTGCACAAGGATTTTTGTGTTATTTTTTTCTATATGTTATATATGTGAAAAATAGCTTTTTCTTATTTGCAAATAAATTTGCACGTAAATTCCGGTGCCAATCATTTATTTCAACATTTTAGCAACGGAAGTTCTTTTCCTCTAAAAGAGTTAATGGAGAACATTGCAATGATTGCACAGATTGACCATTGCACCTAAATAACGTTTTGATGATTCATTGTCATTTATTAGTTCTTAAACTCCGGGGCTCTCAGCTTGGGGTCACTTGTGGTTCTGGTAGTCGTTCCGTTATATTTTGTAGCACACATTTACTTCTGACAGGTCTACCATGGTTTTCTAAGTTTTTATTCCAGCAGAGTAAATTCAGTAAAAAATGTAATAGCAGTAAATTAATCTGTTGTCACAGAAAACATAAAGTAGCAGCAAATATTTGTACAAAACAGAAAAGCTAAAATAAAGCTGTATGACTTCTAAACACTTTTAATTCAGCTAAATTAGCTCAATTAACCCTTTCAGGGTCAGAAAAATTCTGTTCGTAAAAGACATAATTGACTGACACCAGAATTTATAAACGAATTTTTTAGAAAATAAAAACCTACTTTTCTACACTTGCATTGAAGAAGCAAAATTTTATGTTTGGGGCCATTTGTCAGTTTTGGAATTAAAATTAGGTGGTCACGCCGTGTGACCAGCGCCTTTGAAAGGGTTAACTCTTTGAAAGGCGGTGGGATATATTATATCCCACCTAATTTTAATCAAGATTTGCACCATAAACTTTTAATTAAATTTTACTTTTATAAAGTTGCTGGAAAAAAAGTTGAAAATTTGCTTTTCCGTATTTCGAAACAAAATTTTTCAAAAAATCCGGTGTGAGTTCAAATTTACAGAAATGCAATTACTTGCACCTGAAAGGATTAAAGCACACTTTTTTAATATGCCACGAAAGGATCGCAAAAGAAAATAAAACTCTCGTATTTATTCATGACATTTTTTTCGATTGTATTAAATTTTCACCAAATTTTAGAACTTTCCCAACAGCTCTTAACCCTTTCAGGGGCAAAGCACTTCTATCCGTAAAATACTGGAATCATTGAATGACACCGGAATTTAAAAGCAATTTTTTTTTAATTAGTAAAAGCTTGTCTTCGCGTACTTGATAAAAGAAAAATTTTCATTTTAAAATTCTGGTGCCATTGTGGCATTTAGGAATTAAAATTAGTTGGTCCAAAAATGAACCACCGCCCTCCAAGGGGTTAATAAGCAGTGCAGAACGTTTTGTCATACACTAAAACCTTTCCAAATATAATTACCTATGGGTATTTGCACGAGCACTGTCGTATAAGTCACATACTGTGCTTGTTGGCCACCGTTATTTTATAAAAGTTTGCTTCGCCTTTTTCAATCAATGAGATATCTCCCATAAAATAAGTCACATTTTTCCGTACTAAAATACTGGTAGTCAAAAATCATAGCATGTGATTTACACGACAAGTGCTCGTGGAAATGCCCCTATTTAACAGTATGAGTTCCATCTAAATCTGTTCAGCAGAACCTGAGTTATAACCATTCAGAATAAAATACGAATTAGTGTTTTATATGTATAGTAGATGATGATATGATTTTCTGTCATCGGATTCATCGTCAAAGTTCTGCTTCAAATATAAACGAGGTCTTCAGCAATGTAGTTAATTGGGTATTTAGCGAGGAATCCGATTACGGAAGATTATCCTGGAATCCTATAAACAACCAACTAAAGATAAGGGAAGATCAGACTTTACTACTAGAACGCCTGGAAATTTTACTCAAGTTTCACAAAAATATTTTACACCAGAATTTTTATTTAAAATTATTTCACAGATTTATTTAACGTAAATCTGCGTTTTTAAAATTTAACTTATTTTGTGAAAGAATTTCTGGTTCCAATTGACATTTAATCATATGGTCGGAGTCGAATCGACTCCTTCCGGGCATTCTAGTGTTAAATTGAAACAAATAAAGAAACAAGGACAATATATATTAATAAGTACAATATATAATAGATAAGGACAATATATAATAATAAACAGACAACTGAAAGTAATTTCAGCAAAGCAATTTTATTTCTAAATCATGGCATTTATGGAAATAATGCATAAATATATAAATTTACGTAATAATATACTTTAGTTCCTTATTCCTTATTCAATGAATGTTTCTATCGGTGAAAATGACGCCATGTTTAGAAATAAAATTTAAAAGATTATGAAAAATTAGAACATGAAAAATGAAACCAACAAATTGAAAAGAAAATGGCGATTTAACCCTAGAACTACCGGAAATTTTACTCAAGTTTTATAAAAACATTCTACACCAGAATTTTTACTTAAAACTATTTAATTTGTTTATTTAACTTATTATTGTCTGATTTATACATTTAGTTTGTTTTGAAGAAATTTTCTGGTTTGAATAGATATTTTGAATATACATGTCGGGTCCATTGGACCCTTCTGGTAGACAGAGGGTTAAGTCATTAAGGTTTCATCTAATAAAAATTTCAGGTTAATTTTTTTCATATCCAGTCATAAAAGATAAATCACTAAACATTATTTTAATCGCCTTCATTGACTTTGCAAACTTATTTTCTTCGTATTGCTAACATTTTTTTTTCCTCTTTAAATTAAATATTTGTGCTTTACAGTACTATTTATCACAAATGCAGGTGTTTGTTCATAGTATTTTAACCCTTAAATGCATTATTTTTATTTTATTTTGAAAAAAAATTATATAAATAATTCTCTGAAAGGTTTAGAACACAGGAAAAATAATGGAAAAAATCAGAGATACATTTATCGTATAATACGTCAACCTTTTCTTATGTTGCACATCTGCAATACAAGTAAAAACTAAAATATTGCAAATTAGTAAATATTTTAATAAGTATGAAGTTATTTTATATAATTTTTTATTTTGTAAAACGTAACCCTTAAATGTATGAATTAAGGTTAGTTGGGGTAACTGGACCCACGAGATAACTGGTCCATAGGCTATTTTATAAAAAACCGTTGATGTATTTTAAGTTTTAGCTTTTGTGAACAATGCCCCTTAACCTCTACTTCCTAAAACAACGTGTGTCAACTCAATCACAACTCTCTCTTTGCTATGATATTTTGTCGAAAGTTTGCGTTTCTTTTTTTTAAAACAACATCAATTTGGTTGAACTTCCTCGGCTTTTTATTAAAATACTGTAAGTACTTTTATTAAACAAACATATTTTTTTTTAAAGATTAGGCATATAACTACGTTAATATTATTAGGTATCTATACATATTTACTTCATGTTTCAAATGTAAGCCCGGTGTCCCAGTTACCCCATAAATTTTTCAAGAATGGGGTAACTGGGACATGTATCCGGGGTAACCGGACCATGCTGGATCCAGTTACCCCAATAGCTATAAATAATTTGTTTTTAGTTTCTCTTACAACGAGAAGTAAATTTCTCCATTGTTTTTTGCTCACAATAAAGAAAATTATAGAATACCTTATTAAAATTACGTAATAAAATTTAAAAAAAAAAAGCATATTGGGTGATATCAAACCAAATTTCTTGACCCCTTGAGAGGCAGTAATGCCGTTATGGCATCACATAATTTTAATTCCTAATTGCCACATTGGTGATAGTAACATATCGTGATAATAACAATGGATAATTACATAAATCTGTGTAAGAATATCTTTAGTTCCTAATTCCTGAAGAAATGAATGTTTCTATCGGTGATGAAAATGGTGGCATATTTAAAATAAAACGTGAAAGATTTTGTAAAAAAAAGATAATAATAAATCGTTTGAAAAAAGTCACTGAGCTTTTATCTAATCAAAATTTCAGGTACCGCAATTTTCCGCGTATCCGCCACGGATTAGTTAAGTCTTTTTCAAACCGGAAATTTTATTGAAAAAAATAAGTAAAATAAGTGCTAAGCAGAAGCAAGTTACAATTTATTTAAAATAAATTCTGGTAGGAAATCGAGTTATCTGAGGTGCGGCGGATGCGCGCGAAATTACGGTACTTATATCTTAGCCATGCGCTAAAGATAAATAGACAAATACTGTTTCAATTGCCTTACTGCAACTTTTTTGTTTCTGCTTATGCATATTACCAAAGATATTTTCTTGTTTTAATTTATAGTTTTTGCTTTGTGATATTATCTTTAATATTACAGATTATTTTTCACTAAAGCAGATTTTATCTTTCCTATTTCAAATAAAATAATTAAAATTGTTTTTGCTTCGATGTGCTTGTATTTTCACCACTGATGTCAGCTATTCAATTCTTTAACCAACGATAGTGTGGTATTCCATCGCCAAATCGAAAAAATAGTCAACAGTTGACAACATTTGCGCCCTGAATAAAGAGAAAATATCAAATTGTATTTTCAAAAAATCCCTGCCGGATTGGCCTACAGGCACAGGTAGATTTCGAAGTTAAGTACTAATTTCAATAACAAAAACTAAATCAAGATTACAGATAAACATTTAACAATTTTATTTGGCCGTTGTTGACAAGTTTTTAAGAATGGAATGTTGCATGCCGATATGCTTCATGAGTAAGAAGTTACAGTGGTTTTAATGTTCTTATAAATCCCCCCACCCAAATTGTGTTCCTTGTATTATAAAAAAATAATAGTACGTTTTAATTGAAATAGAAAGTTATTTTTTTCAATGCGAAATCTTTTCTTAACACTAGAACGGCGGGAAATTTTACTCAAGTTTTATAAAAATATTTCACATCAGAATTTTTACTTAAAACTATTTAACTTATTTATTTAAGTTATTTTTGTGCAGCATATATTAATTTTAAATTATAAAAAGTTTTCTGGTTCGAATCGACATATATTCGCTTGGCAGGGGTCAAAATGACCCCTTGCCGCCGTTCTAGTGTTAATAATATAATTCTTCTTCTTTTTTCTGTTCCTGCAAATTTGTAATTCACTTTTGACATAAAACCTCTTATTTATTTAACTGATATTCATGCATAGTAAAAAAAAAAAAAATTTAACCTTTTTTGTTTCAAATATGACGTCGTATTCATCTTCTTTTTAGTTCTTGAAAATTTTTATTTATCTTTCATTTTGCACATTTAAATATTTCAATTGAAAATTAATTGCGGTGGAAAAATTAGTGATCCATGTTTTGAAAATTTGGCAAATATAAAGAAAAGTGGCTCAATTTTATAGCGAAAATTTCCACTGATTCTCTATTAAAAAATATGAAATTTTGAATTATTAAACAAATATTTGAATAAAGTAAATAAAGTACTCGGTCAAGGGCGTGTATTACTCGCGTACAGAGGGTTCCGTACAATAAATATTCAAATTAGTGACTGGGTATTGCATTACACAACTACATATCATTAAATTTGTTATCTAGGCTTTAAAAGCCGATAACGGATAGAGTCTTTAAGGGTTAATGTCTCGGCTAATTACCGACTATAATTATCCACAATCCTTTTATATTTCTGCGGCATTAGGTATCTCCAGCACTCCTCAATTCCTTTGCTGAAAGCCCACAAATCAAAATTTGTGTGTAACGGAAAAACGCGATTTTCTCAAAAACTATGTGACATTAGGGTAACCGCTATAGTTTTCCTGCAAGCTTTATATTAATTTCTACTACATCTAATTTTTCATGATTTTAGTTTCATTACAACCGGATTTTTTTTTTTTTTTTTTTTTTTTTTGGGGGGGGGGGGGGGGACACATTTTTGCATTCCATTTTCAACGATACCTCTGAAAATATAATACCTAAAATTAAAATAAATGTATTTGTGAGTTCGGCTTTACGAAAGCTGTCACACAAAATATAAAGAAAATATTTAATTTTTCAAGTAACTTACCGTATTTTTTGGCGTATAATCCGCGGATCAAACAATTATGTTTGGACCCAGAAATTTTATTATATAAAATGTAACTTCTTAAATCGCGAAAAAGACAATTTTACTTAAATTTGACTCCAATTATTAAATTAAAAATCTGAATCCAAACATGATTGTTTGATCCGCGGATTATTCGCCGGAAATCAATTTGTAGATCGTTAATAATCTATAAATATGTAGGTCAATATATAGCGTTTATTACCGTAATTTCGCGCGTATCCGCCGCACCTCGGATAATTCGATTTCCTACCAGAATTTATTTTAAATAAAATGCAACTCGTTTCTGCTTAGCACTTATTAGATTTTTTTTTTCAATAAAATTTCCGGTTTGAAAAAGACTTAACTAAGCCGCAGCGGATACGCGGGAAATTTTTCTAAACCGAAGCAGTTCAGTTCAACTTTCAGCTGCTTTTTCTAAACCGAATTTACAGTTTCTGAATACCGTCAGGGCAAACTTCCCACCAATAAAATTCAATAGAAAATTTTGCCTTATTTAATTTAAGCGTCTTATATATATATATATATAGAAATATTTTCACACAAATTGTGTAAAAACTTCTATTTGTTTTTACTGGTATCAGTTTGACTGGTAAAACAGTAAGTCTGTTTCCCCGGTTGTCACAATATGGCGGAAACGAAGGGTCTGACTACCGCAAAAGTAAACTTCCCCCAGTAAAATTAAAACTATGTTTCTGCCATTATTTATGACTGAAATTTTTTATTAATAAGGCTTTTAAATACGGAGAAAATTTCTATATAAATTTATTGGTGGAAGTTTTCACCGGAAGTAATCAGCCCTTGCGAAAGTGGTTACAGTTGAAGCTTCACTTTTATAAGAATATGTCAGTTCCTCTTTATTAATAGTTCCATGGAACTTTCCGCGTTCCATAGTTAACGAGTAAAATAGCTATGACAAACGGACAGGCAGACACAGGAGTGATCTTATAATGCTTCCGTTTTTACTTTTTAAATATGGAACCCTAAAGATACCCGAAAATCTTTTTCGGATTATAAGCCACCTATGTGCAGTGTTAGGAAGGCATTAAATCATCCGCTTTGACGTTGGCTTCAGTCGAACATTCACACACACTTTCACATTTATAAAATAATAGGATTACAGAGATAGCTAGTTTTAGTTACGAAATTTTGCACTTTTCTGGCTTTAATGAAAAGTAAAAAATATATATATATATATGTACGCAGTTTTATTTCTTCAGTCGACAAAATTTTCATTTTATTTACAATTGTTTACAATTTTTCATACGAATCAACTCCTATTTTTTTTTTCAGCAAAATAAATTCAATTACGGAATATGAAATTAAAGTGTGCTATTTTAGTTTTTTTTTTCCATTACCCTAACCATTAAAAGTGTTATGAGTTTTACTGATTTGTTGTTTAAACTTTGAATGCATGAGGGTTTTTTTTTTTTTTTTTTTTTTTTTTTTTTTTGTCTTGGAAACTTGTGTTTACAAATAGAATAGTTTCTTTTTTAATTATTATCTGAAAAAAAAATTACAGAGTTTATTCATGCGAAAATTCGTAAATAATTATAAATAAATGGAAAAATTTGTCGTCTGAATAAATACAAACTGCGTACATTTTTTTTTTCTTTTTTACGTTTCACTAAATCCATAAAAGTGTAAAATTTCATTTTTAAAACTCCTTCTGTGTGTAAATAAATGAACATGTGTTTGCGAAAAACATGTCTTTTTTTTTGTCTCAAATTTAATTATTTATGTATATATATATTTTTTTAATTGTAATTCGAAAATAATCGATCATTATTTTGTCTGGATGAAATGTGTTACGGGATGATGTTCCGGGATCGAACTCGTACCAGAGAAAAAGGGGGATCAAATTCAGAAGAACCGGAAGTGAGTGCAATTTACCATGTTATATACTCAAGTGTAAATGAAGTACAATCATTGGGGTTTGTTTTCCTATAAGTCACCCGGCCATTGCACTTTATGGTTTTGATATATTTACCTATTGACTATACTCCATCGATACACGCAGTGTTGCCAGATGGGCTACTTTTTTTAAATTCAGGTTCTTGATTGGCACCACTTTTCTGAAATGGTAAAATGCAACTTATTTAATGACATATTAATTAAGGCGAAAACAAAGGTAGTTTTACCGTTTAAAAAAAGTGGTGGTAATCAAGAAATCTGAATTTAAAAAAAGTAGCCCACTGGCAACACTGGATACACGATGGACAATCGCTTTCTCTGTTTCCGAATTCGGAGCCCCCCTTCACCCCCTTTTTAGAAAAGGGATTGATTCGAAATGTCTTCCATTGAATAGTACGCATACCTTATTTGTGGGGGACTATTTTCATATTAAAATGTATACTGACTTTTAAATTTTCCACATAAAGACCCAACTTTTACAAAATATTTTTTTCATTTTCGGTTAACCCAAGACTAAGACGCCAAATTTTAAGTATTTTGGACAAACAATTTTGAAATTGAAATAATTCAAAAATTGAAATTTTCTAATGTTGAATTACTTTTATATATTAAGGTGCATATAGAGC
This sequence comes from Maratus speciosus, assembly GCA_963932465.1. Taxonomy (NCBI): domain Eukaryota; kingdom Metazoa; phylum Arthropoda; class Arachnida; order Araneae; family Salticidae; genus Maratus; species Maratus speciosus. The sequence continues at coordinate 268,458,985 of OZ010796.1, read as the reverse complement.
TTAATTTCGAGTACTGCGATTTACGATTAGTAATGTTTTGCTTTATTTAAACTTAGAAAAATATTATAAATTATACGATACACTAAGACAATGCTGTCCATATTGCTGCCTGTTGTTCTACCACTATTTCCGAACAGTATAATTCACCTTATTTAATGACAGAAAGATTGAGATTAAAGAACGCGAAGGTTACACGGAAGGTTATTCCGGTATAGTGCTGATAAACGACCCGTAGGCAAAAAGGTTGGAGAATCCTGAATTAAGGTAAAGTTTATTATTCTGGGTGATTAGTGAGTATAGTGATAAGGATCGTACCAACCCAGCATATTTTTCTTTACCGTATGTTTAATCAGATTATATGAGGAATAAATGTCGGTCAAGCTTTTGCGATTTTAACCCTAGAACTACCGGAAATTTTACTCAAGTTTTATAAAAACATTCTACACCAGAATTTTGACTTAAAACTATTTAATTTGTTTATTTAACTTATTATTGTCTGATTTATACATTTAGTTTGTTTTGAAGAAATTTTCTGGTTTGAATAGATATTTTGAATATACATGTCGGGTCCATTGGACCCTTCTGGTAGACAGAGGGTTAATTTATATCTGTTGTCTCACACAAGGTACCTAACCATCAGCTGTCTATGAATAAATTTAGATTTAGTGTGCGTCATCTTGAAAAAAAATGCATATATGTGTAAAAGTAAGAAAGACTTTATTCGAGCTTCTGCAACTACGGTGAAATCACACAGAGTTTCTTTTTCTTTTCCTTTTTTTTTTGTGCCCTTCTGCAATAGATTTGATCACTACGTAAGTAGCATTCAGAAAAATACAGCACGTTTCAGAACAATGCATGTCAGAATACTGGATGAAGTTATATATTTATCGTACATGAAAACTTAAATATATTAGTAAGTATTTTTTTTTATTTAATTTCTTTAACCTTTTCAGGGGCAAGGTACTTGTATTTGTAAAATGTTCAAATAATTTAATGACACCAGTATTAACAAGTGATTTTATTTGTAAACAAATAAAAGTAAATTTTCGCGTACTTAATAAAGGCGACATTTTCATCATAAAATTCCGGTGCCAATGTGGGAATTGGGATTAAAATTATGTGATGCCGTGACGGCATCACCTCCCTTCAAGGGGTTAATCTATAATTTGGAAGAGTTTTTTTTTTTTTTTTTTTTTTTTTTTTTTTTTTTTTTTTTTTTGTATTTGCATTATTAGATAACCTCCTAGTTTTGGAAACATTTTTTGCGATTCTAGTGTTATTTATCTGTTGAAAGTTATAGTCTGAGCATATTGAATTTTGTAAACACTAATTATAAATGAGTTATAATTTTATCGTATGAAACGTAATCCCTGATAATATTCGAAATTACCATGAATATGTTTACTAAGCCTGATTACCACAGAAGCAAATTTCCACCAATTTTTATGAATAGTTATCGTCCACTTATTTAAACACAGAATTTCTTTCATAAATAAGGCAAAAATTACTGTTCAGAAAAATTAGTGGAAGTTTACTTCTGTGGAAATTGGGTACTGAATCAGTGTTGCCAGTGGGCTACTTTTTTTTAAAATTCATATTTCTTGATTGGCACCACTTTTTTGAAACGGTAAAATTCACTTTGTTTTTGCCTTAATTAATATGTCATTAAGTAAGGCACATTTTACAATTTCAAAAAAGTGGTGCCAATCAAGAATCTGATTTTTTAAAAAAGTAGCCCATCTGGCAACACTGTACTAAATATTTACTGTAATCAGCTCAGAGATGCTTCCTAAATGTGTTCATAAAATTTTGACCTTATACCTTTTAATAATATTTTTTAATCGTAATAAGAGATTATGGTACAACGCATAGCTACCAACTCTTACGCTTTTTTGTACCACAAAAATTTAATAGTAAATTTTGGTTTCTTCGATCATCTTAATTTGCCGATTAACTAAGTCAAAAAATTCTATTAAATTTTTGTGGTACAAAAAAGCGTAAGATGTTGGCAGCTATGGTATAACGTAATAGTCCAAAAAACGACGACTTATCAATCCCTTTAACCCTTTCAGGGGCAAGGTACTTCTATTCGCAAAATGCTGAAATGAGTGCCACACACCGGATTCTGCAAACAAATTTATTTCAAAAGAAGCAAAAGCGTTTGATCACGTGCTTAATAAAAGGAAATTTTTCATTCCATTATTCTGGTGCCAATGTGGCATTTAGGGATTAAAGGAAAGAGGTCGAAAAATGAACCACCGCCCTTGAAGGATTAAATTTTTATCATTTCAAACCTTTCGATTTTTGAGAACTATTATTTTTCGCTTTCCTTAATGGCAGAAATTTGATATTAAAAAAAAAAATAAGATTATTTTTCTGAAATAGCTGCACTAAAAAATTTAAACCTATGTATTTAAAAGATAATCTTCTTTCATAAAGTGAAAAAAATAACAGTTTGAAAAAATTCTATTGCACTGTACAAGGTGCCCTGATCAGGTGAAATGCTCTTTAGTTTTTTACGTGTTGGAGATTAGTAAGTGATTAAATTGCGAAAGTGCTAAAAAAAGTAAGAAATGAGATTATATTAATGAAATAGTCTTATTAATTTTCATAACGTTACACTTTTTAATTTTCATACGATCCCTCCAATAAGATGGATTAACTGCATATCCATATCTTTAAAATTGAATGAGATATGGTCAATTAAACATAGACTTTTGTGAATGGAGATCATTATCATGTTAAAAATTTAAATATATGATATATTGAAAGAAATAGAAATATGGACGATAACAGGTATGTTGTTACCCTTAAAAAAGTCAAACGTTGCTTACGACAATATTGGTAATGAAAAACTTCAAAATATTTGCAGAAAAATTATTAAAAGAGCTCAGTTATGTGCTTAAGATGAATCATTTTTTCCCATTTTCACAACCCTTTAACCCTTTCAGGAGCAAAGGGCTTCTAATGCTAAAATGTTAAAATGATTCATTGACACCGGTATTTCTGAGCAAATTTATATGAAACTAAGTAAAAGGTTTTCTTTGCGTACATTATATTAAGCAAAATTTAATTCCCCAATTTCGGCGCCAAAGTGGCATTTGGGAATTAAAATTAAGTGGTATATATAACATACTGTTGCCCTTCAAGGAATTAAATACCAGATTTACGCGGTGACTCAAAAATGGTGACTGACAGATTATTTTTCATCGTTTCTACAGCCCGCTGAATTTGAGTACCGCTATTTTTGAACAGCATTTTTTTTCCTTATTTAATAGTAGGCAAAATTTACTGATAGAAAATTGTGGTATTTCAATTGAAGGTACTGTACAGAACTGTAAAAAAAATATTCCTCAGACAGCCGCCATTTTTAAGTCAGCGCGAATACCTAGTATTTTGGGGGGCTGTGAGACTTTTTAATATATCTTGATCAAAAGAACACCATTGTCAACACCACCGCTATTTTTACTGATAAATAGCATTTAAAGTGGTACGACAAAGCGGAATAAGTAATCATGCTACAAGGGTACACTATAAAACAAAATTCCGTTAAAATACGGAAATTGTACTGGCAATCGAGACGCCAGTACTCTTTCCGTATTTTAACGGAATTTTTTCCGTAAATTTTGTGAAAAAATAGAATTTTTTGGGGAATTTATGGATAGAAATTCCGTTAAAATACGGAAATAGTACTAGCGTCTCGATTGCCAATATAATTCCTGTATTTTAACGGATTTTTTTTTTTTTTTTTTTTTTTTTTTTTTTTTTTTTTTTTTACAGTGTAGTTCCTATTTGCTAAACTTGCCCTTTTGTATCCCTTTTAGTTTACTTTTCGTATTCGAAAATTAGCATTTCATGTTTTCTCATTGTTTTTGGACACATGTTTGTAACTGTTACCAGCAATGAGTTATACAATGAAGTAAAAATAAATATTTCCGGGGGAAAATATCCCCCTAAAAATTATTTCAAGAAAAAAATGGGTATTACATAACTCAATGTGCCCTACTCATCTTCATAGTTTCATAAAAAAAATTTAAAGTTCCGTGTTGAGCACCTCCACTTCTCAGACCAGTATTTTAATAGGCAAATGTTCCAATAATTTTCAAAAACATCGATAACTATATTATTTGACCAATAAACATTATGTTTCATTTTAAGCTGTTATATGATACTAGTAATATGCCTGGTATGAACTGAAGAGTTCAGATGATAAATGTGACAAAAAAATGAGTTAATTATATGATTGAAAATAATCGAGGATCCTCTACCATCTGTTAAATTACTATTTGAAAAAAAAACTAATACTCACAGAGATTTTTATTGATAAAGGAGGCATTTGACAACAAACGCAAATAAAGATTTGGAATTGTACAGCTCAATTTTTAAAAATGATGTTTGTGTTACTTACCACCTTTATCATCTAAGCTCTTCAATTATTACGTACAAGACGACCGTGAGATAAGACATGAATTTCGGTTAAAATAATGGGATTTTATTTTATACCTGCCTTATAAGACGACACGCAAATTATCAAATGAATTGTGAATAAGTTTAGGTCAGTATACTCTAGGGGTCCGAGGGTAACCAAGGTATCTCTATTTTAGAATAGAAACATTCGGCTAATTTAATTTTAAAACAACTGCGATTAATTAAGGCACAAATAATCTTACAGAATTTTTGTTAACAAACTACGTACTTTCATTCAAAAAGACTGAAGACAACTAATGTACACCATTCAGAAAATTATACCTATATGTATATGAGAAACACTTCATTTATTTGAGCTTCAAAAGAGCTAGGACGCGACCATTGCATGCAACTCACGCAATGTTTTTTTTTTTTTTTTCGTTCTTCTCACATGCAATGAATTAGATCGTTACGTAATGATCCATTGAGAAAATAAAGCGCTAGAAAAAAAATACAGTTGTTAATTCCGGATTAAGTTATTATGTAATGGTGAAAAAAACCTGACGCATTAAGTTTATTAGTACCGTATTTTCCGGCGTATAATCCGCGGATCAAACAATCTTGTTTCGGCCCAGAAATTTTATTTGATCAAATGTAACTTTTTAAATCTCGGTAAATATTTGATTTCAAATAATAAATAAAAATTTTGGGTCGAAAAATGATTGTTTGATCCGCGGTTTATACGCAGGAAATTGTGGTAAGTGATTTGTTTTACTTTTAACCCTTTAAGCCCTTGGGGACGAGCGGCACGTATACGTGCCGCATGAAGCGCTTGGAATCCCTGTTTTTCCTCACCAGTAAAATTTTACTGTAAATTTTGCCTTATTTAATCAGCGCATTTTCTCGATTCAAGAAGACACAAATTTCTGTTTTTAAAAAACGGTGACAAAAGATTAAAAATTTCGTAATAGGCTCCCGTCCCGAAGGGGTTAACCCTTTCAGGGGCATACTTGTATTCGTAAAATGTTCAAATGATTTATTGACACCAGTATTAACAAGTGATTTTATTTGTAAGCAAGTAAAAGTAAATTTTCGCTTACTTAATAAACGTGACATTTCCATCATAAAATCCTGGTGCCAATGTGAGAATTTGGGATTAAAATTATGTGATGCCGTGACGGCATCACTGCCTTTCAAGGGGTTAATTCTCGCTCCCGTGATATTCATGGGCTGTGTGTTTTATTCAGATTGTTTGATTCCTACCAGTTTTATAAAATAGATTAATTGACTTTATTCTGGTATCATTTCACCTGTCATTAGATTAGGCAAATATTTCTTTTTCAAAAAAGTGGTGCCAATAAGCAATCTGAATTTTTAAACCGTAATTTAATGCGACTGTTAAGGGGTCTATAGTGCAGAGCTCGCACGGTTCCTACTTTTGAGCATAGCTATTTATAAATAGCAATATTCTTCTTATTTAATGAGATAAATTCTACGTTTACATCAGACGAAGATTACTATTCAGAAACAGTGATCCGTTTGAGTAAAATTCTAGGATCACATTTTTGTGTATTTCCCACAAGAGTATTTCCTGTTTTGGGAAGTTTTTTAACTATTGAACTATCATCTTATCTACCGAAACATAAGGAGGTATAACTTTTAATATACAGGGTATCCCAAAGGTCCCTGACAAATTTTAAAATTCATTATAAAATCAAGTAGTTGTCGTACAGGAGTGAGGTTTGAACTAAAATGCTTCTCATGATGAAAAGTTTTCTTCAAGTGAATGAAAATAATTAGTTCCAAACTTCGATCACAGATGGTGCCACTTGTTTGTATTCTTGTTTCAAACGTGCGTTTTTTCTGACTTTCACATTAGTTTTAAGGCTGTGACACAGAAATGACGATTTCCAGTGAAAAAGCTAATTGCGTACGTCGAAACCAAATCAAAACTAATCTGGAAATCAGAAAAAAAAACATGTTTAAAACCAAACACATGGACAAGTGTCATCTATGATCGAAGTTTGTAACTAATTTTTTTATTCGTTTGAAAAAAAAAATTTCACCGTGAGAAGCATTTTAGTCCAAACCGCACTCCTATACGGCAATTACTTCATTTTATATTGAATTATAAAATGTGCCAGGGACTTTTGAGACACCCTGTATAATTTGGTTATTGGCCTAAAAAAGGCATTATGTAAAATCATGTATTATGGCCAACATATTCTCTTGCTAGATGCGCTATGCAGTCCAAAACATTCTCAATAACTACTAATTTAACAAAATTGTATTATTATTATTAAAGTAATCAACCATTAACAGAGCTGTAACAATGCTGGTTCGTGTGAGGCTCCTGTACCAGGCACCAAAGGCTCGATTGCTGTTCCATCGGCATTTTTAATTATTACTACCGATGCACCTACGATAGGTAGAAATGTCATCAAAATTTTTCGCACCAAGTAGGTTTTCGACAGAGGTGCTTCTGGCGACTATTTCTTACTGATTTGTCTTCTGCTAATTCCAAAATAACAATCTTCGTGGCAGATTTATACTAATCTTTGAGATAGATTATTATTGTTTTAAAAAGTAGTAGCATAAACAATAAAAAAGTTGTGGACGGTGGCACAATGGCAGCTTTGTTTACTGAAGAACTAGGCATGTGTTAACGAACATACAACTAGAATAAAAAAGTTCCGATACTGTGCCGACAAGTGTTAAGGCATACATTAAAAATGCCGTTTTCTTGAAAAATTTTGATTTTTTTTTTTTTTTTTTTTATTATTATTATTATTATTTAATTTGAGAAATCAATCGTGTATGATTCCAAATATGTTTTAATTTTACTTTTAGGGTTAATAGAACAGGAGTTATGGCCAATTTAATAAACAGGAAGTAATGAGTCAAATACCGGAAATGGGCGTAGGAAGGCCAGAAGAAATGTAAACAAGGTTTATATGCATCCTTTTCTTACGTTTTTTAGATAAAAACACTCATAAACCTTAATTGACACTTCTAGATTAATTTTGTATGTATCTGAAAGATATAAAATAAACCTTTAAGTGCGATTTTTTGAAAAACAATTTTTTCGTTATCTCCAAGTTCGATAAACTACATAAAATGTTTTAAACATGCACCAGTGAAATTTTCTCAGAATGCTTTTCATATTACTCACTACGTTCTGAACTAGAATCTAATCTCTGTGTGATAATGCGCTCATTTTATAGGTACTCGAATATAAAAAAATTTTAATTTTTAATAAAAAATATGTAACTTTTGACATATTTTAAAATATTTAAGTTAATTCTAAAGATATCGTAAAACTCCTAGTTCAGTGCACAGGTAAGTGTAATAGTAGTATGTAGTACAAAGGAAATTGAAATACGAGGGTGTATCAATACGTTTTTGCCCTCACATAGAAATAATTGAATGAAATTTATGAAATGCTACATTGTATTAGTCCTTTTCTATATAGTCAGTGTGCACAGTAACACATTTGTTCAACCGGTGTTTCAAAGAGAGGAAGAAGGATGTATTCCAGGAGGTGCGATAGTAGACCCAAAAGGGGTCATTTTTCTAACTTTTGCTGACCCCTACATGTGACATATTGTTGGAAAGGCCTGTGACCACTTATTTGTGCTATGCACCCTTCCCCCCAAATTTGCCCACGGGGGGCATGAATGATGTCCGTAAAATTTAGAAAAGTGCCCCCTCCCGGAGGGTAAATTTGGGGAAAGAGGCTCAGGAGGTGCATAGCACAAATAAGTGGTCACAGGCCTTTCCAACAATATATTACATGTAGGGGTCGGTAAAAGTTAGAAAAATAACCCTCTTTGGGTCTACTATCGCGCCTCCTGGAATACATCCTCCCCTCTCTATTTGAAACACCTGTTGCACAAATGTGTTACTGTGCACACTGACTATATAGAAAAGGACTCATAAAATGTAGCAATTTCATAAATTTCACTCAGTTATTTGTGTGATTATTTCTATGTGAGACCAAAAAACTTATTGATACACCCTCGTATATTCAGTTGAATTGAGTGTACGCTGTCTGGCGTAAGTATGAAATCTTCCTAAAACAATGGCAGAAAAAAAATTAAGGTTATGAAGATATTGCTAGGATTTTACGTTTTTTCCATCATTCTGTATTGTAGGCAGATACCTTAAGCGATTTAATGCGGTTTTCCATTCATAAAACCTACCATATTTCCGAGTAGCAATCTTTGTTTTATTTAATGGTAGACATTCCGTGATTGTGATCAATTAAAATAAAAATTACTTTTCCGAAATACTGGTACACTTTTTTCACAAAAAATAATAAAAGCGCGTTAAATTGACAACACTGATCAGTACACTCTCATAAATTTTTGTTCACCCTACTAGAATTATTTTATTATATGTGAAACTCATATTTTCTTTATATGTATAGATTTAAACAAGAAAGAAAAAAAAATCATGCGCACAGATTATGAAACACTTTCCAACACATTCAGAATAATGAAACGAAAAAGCATGGCGTTTAATAAGTTAAAATACTATGTCTAATTCAACCATATGGAAACGCATCACACATTTGAAAACCTAATTTCAGCTGTTCCCATCTACAATCGGAAAGTTATCTGAATTCTTTGAGAAACCCTGTATATGACATATAGATTTGTATTTATTAACTATATGCATGCCAAAATTTAGTTCAGTTAAGAAATACATGTATCCCTCAGTTGAAAATTCCCCTTCAGAAATTTCCGCTAATAAGGAGAATGGTAATGAATTATTTTGGGAAGTCCTGTATAATAAGGTATAAAATTTATATACAGCGAATAAAAGGGAAAACATTAGTTAAATTTAAAAGCAGATGACGAAATTGAAAACCCACTTCCAGCAATTAATATTCAAAGACAGTACTGTAACCGATTTCTTTTGTGTGTCCCTATAAATGAACGACTGCTATGAATGTCCTATTCTATCGTAATAATCTTGTAGTGAAATTCAATGATTTATATCAGATTCAATACCTTTTAAATAGCGTGATCTCATTAAAATACTTTGCACGCGATTTTACCCCATTTGACATGATGTAATGAAATTCTTTTGAGTGCCTTTGTAAATGAACTATTAATCCCACACGCTTCATATACAATACCAAACATGCCTTGGTGACGTTAAAATAACGTTTATCAATTGCATGAAAATCCGAGTATTTTTACGGGAGTTAGAGCGTAGACAGACGAACAGACAAACCGAATGTATAAAAACTTTTCAAATTTGTTGAAAAGTGTTAAAAAGAAGGTTGTCTGTAAGACAGCACAGATCTAAATATAAAACTGATCGTTTAGCAGGTGTATTGCTTCGTTTTAGTTAAGAGGTCTCAGGACTCTTAAACCTTTAAAATTTTCGAAATTTTATTTTTTTAGATGTTACATTGCTATTTTTTCAAAATATTTTGACATAATTGTTTCCTTGAAATTCGCATTAGATCAGAAGTTATGGCTTTTAGAATTGCACCCGCTCAATAGTTGAAGCGGCGTTTCCGAAACTTTGAAGTCATTTTTCTCTAAATGACGTTTTTGGGCATTACGCGCACGATATTTCAAAAACTTCTGATTATTTTTCATGAAATTTTCAAAACATATGTTTCATTTTAGTCTGGTATAAACTGAACCTAAAATTTCCTTTTTATTGCTCAAAAAAAATTTTTTAGATTATAACTGTTGAATTTTTTTTTTAATTTTGCATTAACTAAATACAACTTTCTATTAAAAATATAAAAATGCTTTAAATAGAAATTTATTTAGGCTCAAGGTAATTATTACAAGGTGACGTATAAGTGGGCACCAAAATTTTTATTCTAGTTGCAAAATTTATTTTGTAATCCTGCACGTAAGCTCTGTTATGCCAATTTTCTGCTCTTCAAATATCTAACTGTTTGGAGCCCCCTGTAAAGGCTAATTTTGTATCTTGCAATTTTTTAAATACACGAAATGAAAGAAAATACTTATATCTTTCATCTCAATAGAAATTGTGTCTTAAAATCAAATACATTTTATGATATTAAATGTTGAAAATTGTCTTTTTTTTTTCAAAATTTCCAATTTTAAAAGTTCTGAGACCCCTTATCTATTTTTTATGAAAATACGAAGTTGTTATTAACACCATTGAATGATTATAAAATCATTTCATTGCAAAATATGGATTATCCCAAAGTTCACCTTTACTATTCTTTTGCCATATGCGCATATAATCCGTTATCAGAGAAACGAGGTTCGAAATGATTACTTGTTATTTTTACTATACGAAATTACTATTTGAAATGATACTTATTATTTTTATAACCCTATCTCTATAGCATTGCAAACGTATAAAATACAAAGAAAGAAAAAAATTGTAAAAATAAAAAGCGTTTTTAGACAATGATAATGATATCATGTGGAGGGGGAGGCGGTTAGAGGAATGATAACCTATAATATCTTAAGGAACGGTGGTACTCCAAAATTGCCAAAAAGTTCATAACGTTATATATATACAGCCTCCAAGCTCTGTATTTCAGTTTGAACACCACCTCTGAAAACGACACATTTTTACATAGAAAATCGACACAAACACTCGACCGGCAATATCACATGAAATCGTTTTATTATTACGCTTTTTTAACCACTATTACACCGCTATTTCACTTATATTATTTTACACACTTATTTAATTGCAGATTATACGGTTAGATAAGGCGAAGATTACTCTTCAAAAATAGAGGTACCATAAAAGCGTAAAATTTAGCAGCAATGGAAACACAATTTATACTCGGGAGAGGTCTCCATACTTGTCAACTGCTGTGATTTTTTGTCACCGCTATTTACGAATAATAATCTTCTCCTTACTTAATCTCAGTTTCCTGAGATTAAATAAGACAAAAATTTCTATTCATAAAAACTGGTAAAAAAAATTGTAGCATTTGCAACTATGAGTCAACAAAGCTTTAAAACAGGGGTGTCAAACTGTGGCCCTCCGGATATTTTAAGAAATTGTCAGTTTCTTGAATCGCACAGAGATTCGATGGTCGGATAAAGCAATGATTACTATAAAAATATAGTGGAATCCAGCGGGTCACAGTTTGATACCCCTGTTTTAAAAGAATTCAGTATTGCCAAGTTGGAAAATATTTTAAATTACAATATCTACAACAATTTCTCACCTAATCTAATCTTTGCTTTATTTAATCCCTGAATGTTTGTCATTAAATAAAGCAAAAATTCTATTCTGAACTACTGATATATCGAATTAAAAGAATTTCCCAACTTATTAACACTGAAATGTATATTATAAAACACAAACGTGTCCGTGAGTAAAGCTGACATAATTTTGACGTTAGTAACATCTGACCAATAAATATCACTTTTACTGCAAATATTTTAACTTCTAACTATCGCACACTTTTAGTTTTCACAGTGTCGGAGAAAAATAAAGGTACAAACAAACAAGCGTACAAACATACATAAAAACAAAGAATTGCCCATAAAACAACCATACAATCAGCACCACAAACAAACGTACTAATAAACAAACATGAAAACAAATGTACAAACAAACAAACGTACAAAAGTACAAAAAACATACAAACGCGCTAACAAATTTGCAATCAACGAAACAAACGTACATACAAATAAACGTACGAAAAGCAAACGATTATATAAATGTGCAAACAAACACACAATTAAATAAAAGTATAAACGCACAAACGCTCAAAAAGCAAACATACAAACAAAGAACCAAATGTGCAAACAAACATACAAAAGTTTAAAAACGTACAAACAACGAAACGAATAAACATACGTGCAAATAAACGTACAAACAAGCAAACGCATAAACAAACAAAAGTGGAAACAAGCAAAGAAACAAACAAGTGTGCAAACGCACAAACCAACTTACAAAGAAACAAACATACGAATGTACAAACAAAATTACTAAAAAATATAAACAAGCGTACAAAAGAGTACAAACAAACAAACGTACAAACACAAGTACAAGCAAATACAACAGAGAAACAAACAGGCGTATAAATGTGCAAAAAATTATAGAAAGAAACATACAATCCTTCAAACGTACATACAAAGAAACAAATGTACAAAAGAATTTACAGAGAATAAACATACAAAACAACAAATAAACAAATAAACTAAAAACGTACTTACGTACGTTTCTTCTTTATAATTTTAGTATAGTTTATAGATATATATGAAATTTGGGTAAAAACAATTACATTCTGAAAAAAAATTCTGAAGCATTTGAAAATCTTTTAGTTATTTTTATCTGTAAAAAAGTTTCTAACTCAGGGCATCTAAAAGTAGGCTTTATTTGCAATCATTTGGTACCATAAATTTTCTTCTACTATAATCTGTTGCAGAGTTTCTAAGGGGCGTTTACTTTTTTTTCCCACGACTGTACAAACAAAACTCCTGGAGCAAAATGTAAAATATTTATTTGTAGGTCTTTGTCTTTATTAATTTGTATTTTACAGACCCTGTTTTATCGCACTATTTTGTAGTCTCCCGACTTGTTTAACCCCTTCAAGAGCGGTGGTTCATTTTTGGACCACTTAATTTTAATCCCTAAATGGTATATTGGCACCAGAATTTTGGATTGAAAATTTTCCTTTCATTAATTGCTAGAAGAAAAGCTTTTACTTATTTTCAAATTAAATTGTTTGTAATTTACTGTGTCATTCACTCATTTCAGTATTTTGCGAATAGAAGTACTTTGCCCCTAAAAGGGTTAATATAATAATGGTTTGTACTGTCATGGTGCGTATAGTTCTACCACCACACATTTTTACAGAATTTTTCGCCGTAATTAATCACCGAAAAACTTTACAAATTCTACGATTAAAGTATTAAATAAATTAAAATATAATATAATAAATAAAGTATTAAGTTAAATAAATTATACTACGAATTGTGCTATTGAAATATTAAATCGAAATTTTCTGATCTGAAATAGTGATGACAGACACTTTTGAAATTCTAACTAGGGAAGTGCAAGAAGTGTTCAGCGCCGATTTTGACGAGAGTGGTATCGGTGGAAACATCTCGTCGTGGGGAGTAAAAAACTCAATGAAGCTACCCATCGCAAATCAGCCGCTTTTCAGATATCTAACAATTTATGTCACAAAATGTGTTTATTTATTATAATGTATTTATTCTGTAACATTTGTTATATCGTTAAATTTATAATTTCTGCTGTTAAATGGCTTCCTGCACACTTTTATATAGAAGACCAGAGCCACCATTGAACACTACACATATCCAACATCAACAAACACACACGAAAGAAGACATTTATAAGGCTACCATTGAGGACAATTTTTTAATTCATCTCGCACCACTTTCTAAATAAAAATCTTTCACCATTTCATAAAAATCTATACTTTAACAACATGTGCAAGAGAAATGCACTACAAAATCTATTTTTTCAAAGATAGTCGCCTGGGGCAACTCGGAATTTACAGTCATTAACCCCCTTGCTGCGCAACCCGGGATTTCCTTGGGCAACGTAAAAGTAGCAAAATTTGCGCAACTCGAGATTTCCTCGTGGACGCATTTTTTTTTTCATCTAATTAACCCTTCTTGTTAGATGTAAATTTCCAACTGGGCGAAAAATGTCCGGTTAGCTGGGTGAAAAAGCTCCACCAGATTCGTCCGGGATAGCTCAGATGGTGGAGCACTAGCGGCTTCAGCCAGGAGATCCCTGGTTCGAATCCTGGTCCGGACATTTTTCGCCCAGTTGGAAATTTACATCTAATATGATTTATTTACCAATTAGAATAATTGTGTTAAAATTAATCTAGTGTAACCCTTCTTGATTATTCCCACCAGTTATTTTTTACTGTAAATTTTGACTTATTTAATCGGAGCATTTTCCCGATTAAATTAGGCAAAAATTTTTGTTTTTAAAAACCAGTGACAAAAGAATAAAAATATTTAAAGTCACTCGTCGCGAAAGGGTTAAATACGCAACTTTTGAAGCTATTTTGATAAAACAATTACGCAGCGAGAGGGTTAACTTCTGTTTTTTTTTTTTTTTTCTCCAAAGTTTTTTTTTTTTTTTTCATATTTAATTTCTAAGGAACATAATTAAGTTAACATGACGTCATTTAACAGTAAAAATTAGAAATTTAACGATATGACAAATGTAACAGCATAAATACATTGTTATAAATAAACAAATTGCGTGACATAACTAGTCGGATATCTCGAAAACGGCTGATTTGGGACGGGTAGTTCGATTGAATTTTTTACTCCCCACGACGAGATCTATCCAACGATACAACTTTTGTTAAAATCGGCGAGGAACACTTCTTGCACTTCCCTAATAAGAAGTGTTACGCATCTTGTACTGCATCTAAAAAGCACTTCCTCCAGAATACAAGACCTGCGCTTTGACAATGGTGGCTTTCGACACCAGTTTTTTCTAAAAGTTTTTTTTTATTCATTATATCTCAGAAAAATAAGGCTGAAAAAACTTTTAAAAAGAATTTTTATACAAATTCAAGAGACCGTACAAACAATAGAGTTAAAAATAAAGAGGAGGAGACATATAACATAGCTGCCAACTTTTATGCTTTTTTGGTACCACTAAAATTGAATAGAGATTTTCGCCTTGTTTAATCGTGAAATTTCTACAATTAAATAAGAAAATGTTATTATAAAATTTTAGCGGTAAAAAGAAAGCGTAAAAGTACGCAGCTATGCATATAGTGTACTGTCAACCAGTTGCGAGTGAAGTAGCTCAAAAAGCTTTCGCAAGATGACGGCTGTTTTTTTTTTTTTAATCGGATTAACCCTTTCAGGGGCAAGGCACTTCTATTAGTAAAATACTGAAATTAATGAATGACACCGGAATTTACAAACAAATTTATTTGAAAATAAGGGAAAGCTTTTAAAATACGTACTTAATAAAACGAAAAATTTCAAACCAAAATTCTAGTGTCAATATCCCATTTATGGATTAAAATTAAGTGGTCCAAAAATGAATCTCCGCTCTTGAAGGGGTTAACAGTTTCTGATTACCGCCGGAGGGGGGGGGGGAGAAAACTTCCCACCAGTAAATTTGAATAGAAAAGTTCGTCTTATTTAAGCGGCTTATTCATGGACATACTTTCTCACAAATATGGTAAAAATTTCTATTTGTTTTTACTGGTGTCAGTTTGCCGAGGTATTATGATCTTGCCCACTGAAACTGACAGGGAGTTTTCTAGTTTGTCACAATATGGCGGAAACGCAGGACCTGACTACCGCCAAACTAAACTTCCACCAGTAAAAATGAATAGATGTTTCTGCCATTATTTATAATTGAATTTTTTCAATCATAAGGCATTTAAATAAGGAGAAAATTTATATTTAAATTTACTGGTGGAAGTTTCTCCCAGCGTTAATCAAACCCTACGAAAGAGATTACAGTTTAAGCTTCACTATTTTAAGGATATGTCAGTTCCTCGTTATTACCCCCTTCAAGATCGGTGGTTCATTTTTGGACCACTTAATTTTAATCCCTAATTGGTAGATTGACACCAGAATTTTGGATTGAAATTTTTCTTTTTGTTAATTGCTTGAAGCAAAACTTTTACTTATTTTCAAATTAATTTGTTTGTAAATTCCAGTGTCATTCAATCATTTCAGTATTTTAAGAATAGAAGGACTCTGCCCCTGAAAGGGTTAATAATTCTACGGTACAAACGCTAGTCTATCAGATATACAATGAACTAACAAGACTTTTTTCTTTTCTTAAATACAGATTTTAAAAATTATTAAGACTTTGACTCATCAAAATTATTTTGTGTATTCAGGCCTGACTATTTTAGTGCTAGAATATGTTTGACTTATGGTGTATCAGATACTGGACAATTTGTTTAACACTAGAAAGCCCGCGAGCAGTCATTTTGACTGCTACCAAATGAATATATCTCGGTTCGAACCAGAAATTTTTTTTATAAAACTAGTTTAAAAGAAACAAGGAAAAAAACTAGTTAAATGTATAATTTAATAACTTTAAATAAAAATTCTGGTGTGAAATATTTTTCTAAAATTTGAGTAAAATTCTCGGTCTTTCTAGTGTTAAATGAACATTTCCTCTTTAGTTACATTCACGTAAGTTTCGTTTGAACTTTTATGGAATTACATGGACTTGAATTTAAATTATTTAGTTATAGACATGTTAAAGTTGTAATGTCTTTAAAACTTGTACATTTTATTTTGTTTGATTATTAGCCTTTATTAACCTATTACCCGTCTCAGACATATCGTCGGTACCATGTCAAACTATCCAATATGAAAACAATGTTGCCAGTGGGCTACTTTTTTAAAATTCAGATTTCTTGATTGGCACCACTTTTGTGATTGACCACTTTAATAATAAAATTCGCCTTCTTTAACAGCATATTAATTAAGGTGGAAACAAAGGAATTTTACCACTTCAGAGAAGTGATGCCAATCAAGAAATCAGTATTTTAAAAAAGAAGCCTACTGGCAGCACTCTTTTCATATCGGATAGTTTGACACGGCACCGACGATATGTTATAACATGTAAATGTCTATAATCTTTGTAATACTGTGTTTTACAGAATTCGTACGCTTCAAGAACAACCAACCACCTTTTACGAGAACTTTCGTAAAGTAATATTTGCCTTATTTAATGAAAAAAAAATTTCAGATGTAGCGACCAGTACTTTACGAAATTTCTGGTACCGAAACACCTAAAATTCCCTCAATCCCTTGATCAGTGTTGCCAGTGGGCTACTTTTTTTTTAAAATTCAGATTTCTTGATTGGTACCACTTTTTTGAAACGGTAAAATTCACTTTGTTTTTGCCTTAATTTACATGTCATTAAATAAGGCACATTTTATCATTTCAAAAAAGTGCTGCCAATCAAGAATCTGAATTTTAAAAAAGTAGCCCATCTGGCAACACTGTCCTTGATGCGTACGAACACTGTTTTATATGTACTGGCGTTGGGGCGCCAGTTGTTTGTAATTTCTTAAATATGCAACCCTTTGAGGGGCGGTGGGATAAATTATATTCCACCTACGATTACTGAAGATTTGCACCAAAAAAATTTTATTCAATTTTACTTTTCTAACTTTGGTGGAAAAAAGTCATAAAATTGCTTTCCGTTATTTTGCAATAAAATTTTTGAAAGATTCCGGTGTGAATTCGACATTACAGTAACACAATTATTTGCCCCTGAAAGGATTAATAAGCACCGGCTGTTTTTCAGGGATGGTTCCGCGGTATCACTGGATGTAGGGGGACTTTTCCGCCAAAATATAATAGCCTATGCCTAATTAAGTGAGCGCTCTGGCTGGGTGATCCAAGTACAAACGCTGAAAAAAAAATCTGCCTACAACAGCCGTCATTTTTGTGTCAGCACTCAGGCGTTGCCATCGAAGTACTCAAGGCCAGAGGACACGAGTTGTGACGTCATCATTAATCGACCGACTCCTCACTCGTGTTGGAATTTATTCCGGAAATTTTTGAATAGCAATTTTCTTTTATTTTATTTGTGTAATATCTATCATCTTACAAAACAATAATAACTATTTAAACTGACTGGTGAGAATTTCGAATCCCCCAATAAAAAATCAGCCAGATGCGGCAACACTCTGACATTCCGCATCAGACTGAAATTTGCATTTAGGCATTCCGAATTCTCACCAGTAAGTTTAAATAGTTATTATTGTTTTATAAGATGACAGATATTCCACAAATAAAATAAATGAAAATTGCTATTCAAAATTTTTTGGTGTAAATTCCAACACGAGTGAGAAGTCGGTCGATTAGTGATGACGTCATAACTCGTGTCCTCTGGCCTTGAGTATTTCGATGGCAGCGGCTCAGGCCACGTATTCGGAGGCGTGCAATTAGATATGTCAAAGAAAACTTTCAGAAAATACTGGAGAATAAATTCAGGGAATCGTACAAACGCTTAAAAAGTCTGCCGACGACATCCACAATTTTTGTGTAAACGCTCAGGCCTATTGTACAGAGGGTGGTGGTAAAAAGGCATATTTATATAGATTGTTTCTATATAATTTATTTTTATTGATACCGCCTTTATACTTTATTTTAAAACTTATACCAAGAAAAATATATAAACAATATTGTATTTTATAATAAAAATTTTGGATGGTCATTTGCATAGCTGCCGACGTTTACGCTTTCTTTTAACACTAAAATTTTATAGTAAATATTGCCTTATTTAATAGTCGAAATCTCGCTACTAAGCAAGGAGAAAATCTCAACTAAATTTTAGTGGCAGCAAAAAAGCGTAAAAGTTGGCAGCTATGCATTTTTCAAAGCTGTGTGTAAGCATTCTGCAAGATTTAGGGCTCTCGGATGACTGTTCAAGTCTTTTGAAAAATCAAAAGAAAATTTATGCCAAGAATCCAAAGCTTTGGAGTTTTGCTCCCGAATTTAGGTGGAAACATGCTTGCTAACAGTGTTGCCAATGGGCTACTTATTTTTTAAATTCAGATTGCTTGATTAGCATCACTTTTCTGAAATGGTAAAATTCCTCTTGTTTTCGACTTAATTAACATGTCATTAAATAAGGCGAATTTTAATATTTCAAAAAAGTGGTGCCAAAAAGGAAATCTCAATTTTAATAAAGTATCCCACTGGCAGCACTGCTTGCTAATATCCAACTATTCTTCCGAAGAATGTGGTTTAACCCATTGAGGGGCGGCGGTATATGTTATATACCACCTACGATTAATGAAGTTTCATACCAGAAAAATTTTATTAAATTTTACTTTTCTAACATTGGTGGAAAAAAGCCGTAAAGTTGCTTTTACTTATTTTGAAGTAGAATTTTTCAAAGATTCCGGTGTGAGTTCAACATTACGGGAACGCAATCACTTGCCCCTCAAGGGGTTAATACATTGGCATTGTGCATTTCGGGAATTTCTTTTTATTCAGAAATTACGAATTCATACCAGAAACTCCTAACAATAATTTTTGCTTTATTTGACAGACGTGTCGTGATTACATAAAGTACAAGTTTATCTTTGGGAATTTCTCAAAAAAAAAAAAAAAATTCCTAAAAGGTACGCATATTTGCGCTATTAATGAAAATGGGCTGATTTAACGTAAGAATGCTGCTAGGTTGGGAATACTGTGAGGAAATGATGTGGAATGGTACTTTATTAGCGGTAAACACATTTGCATACTTTTAAAAAAGAATGGGTGAAACCATATAAAATTGAGTAGATTCACTCCAGTTTTTTAAATAAATGTATGCATATATGTCAATGAATAATTGTATTCAAGTAAAATAAAATATTAAGAAAAGTTCGTAAAATGTATAAAATAATGACTAGGAAACAAACATAAAATATTTATTTGTAGGTCATAATCTTTATTCTAGATTAATTTTAACACAATTATTCTAATTGGTAAATAATTCATATGAGTTGTAATTTTCCAACTGGGCGAAAAATGTTCGAACCAGGGATCTCTTCTCTGAAGCTGTCAATGATCTGCCAATTGAGCTATCCCGGACGAATTTTGGAGGATCTAATTCACCCAGCTAACCTTACTGATCATAGCATCTGGTCTGATATATGGATCAGCTCAACAGTATAACTCGCAGGTTATGGAACTCCAATAAATGCTAGATACGTAATTACACTAGATTAATTTTAATACAATTGAAAAATTATAACCATTATGAATTATTTACCAATTAGAATAAATGTGTATAATACCTGATCAGTAAAAACAAATAGAAAATTTAACCATAAGAAAATTTTAACTTGTTTTAATGGCTTTTTCACGAAGTATACTTGTAAGAGGAAATTTTCGTGAAAAAGTCGCAAAAATAAGTTAAAATTGTCTATTCCAAATTTACTGATGGAAGTTTTGTTCGGCCGTAATCAAAAACAGTTGCTTCGATGGGAAAAATGAGCCGACATCTTGTGTTAATCTCCTCAGCAGTGTTGCCAAATAGGCTACTTTTTTTAAATGGTAAAATGTGCTTTCTTTAACCTTCCGTCTACCAGACGGGTCCATTGGACCCGACATGTACATTCAAAATATTTATTCAAACCAGAAATTTCTTCAAAACAAACTAAATGTATAAATCAGACAATAATAAGTTAAATAAACAAATTAAATGGTTTTAAGTAAAAATTCTGGTGTAGAATGTTTTTATAAAACTTGAGTAAAATTTCCGGTAGTTCTAGGGTTAATGAGATATTAATTAAGGCAAATCAAAGTCAATTTTACCGTTTCAAAAAAGTGGTGGCAATCAAGGAATCTGAATTTAAAAAAAGTAGCCTACTGGCAACACTGCTTCTCAGTCACTTCACTCGGTACTGGTATACACTATATGTCTCCTCCACTTTATTCATAACTCCATTATATTAGGTCTTCCGGAAAATTCTGTCGTATAATGTTCTTTCACGCCTACTTTTTTAAAATTCTGATTTCTTCATCAGCACCACTTTTTTGAAATGGTAAAATTCCCGCAGTTTTCGCATTCCACATTAAGGTGAAAACAATGGGAATTTTACCATTTCAAAAAAGTGGTGCCAATGAAGAAATCAGAATTTTTAAAAAGTAGGCGTGAAAGATCATTAAACGACAGAATTTTCCAGTAGACCTAATATTATAACATACTTGCCAACTTCCATAAGATGTCAGTTAATTTAAACCAGGTTAAAAAGGTTTCTAATCGGAAAATTATTTTAGAGGTATCATTAGCTATTTAATTTCTTGTTTCTTCGTAGAACTTGTTTGATATCATTTCTTTAGAAAAATTCTGATTCGAAACATGTGTAATCCGGTTTAAATTAACTCACATTTTACGGAAGTTAAGTCGGCTGTTGGCAAGTATGATATACATATACATGCATTTCAGGAATTTCTTTCTTTTTTTTTTTTTTTTTTTTTTTTTTTAAATTCCGAATTTATATCAGAAATTTTTAATAGCAATTTATTTGTTCATTTTACAGACGTGGCGATTGGGTTGTTTGGAAAGGCGTGTCCGTTTGGGAAAATCAATTCGTACCGGAAAATTCTGCCCGGTAATTATTAGATATTAGATATCGGAATCAATGTCTCAGTAATTAAATGATAGAACAAAACTGCGTACGTATCCAGTGTTGCCAGATGGGCTACTTTTGCAAAATTCAGATTCTTGATAGGCACCACTTTTTTGAAATAGTAGAATGCGCCTTATTTAATGACATATTAATTAAGGCGAAAACAAAGGTAATTTTACCGTTTCAAAAAAGTGGTGAGAATCAAGAAATCTGAATTTTAAAAAAAGTAGCCCACTGGCAACACTGTATATATTAAGCGTCCTATCTTAAATGGGAGATGTCGCATCAATCAAGGTCACGCGCCACGTAGCGGATAGGGTTGAACTACAGTAAGATGCCTAACTGTTTTCTTACTTCACACCCCTAAAATTGTAAAGTTTTTTTCAACTTGATTAATAGCTAGGAGGTATCTGATTAGATAAGGCGAAGAAAAACTCGTGGTGTCAAGCGCATCTGGACCACCCCCCCCCCCTCCTTCTCCTCGCCACGCCATTATTTTGCAATAAATCTGGTAAACAGCATGCATATTCCATGCTGTGTTGCCAGTGGGCTACTTTTTTTTTAATTCAGATTTCTTGATTGACACCACTTTTTTGAAACGGTAAAATTCACTTTGTTTTAGCCTTAATTAATATGTCATTAAATACGGCACATTTTACCATTTCAAAAAAGTGGTGCCAATCAGGAATCTGATTTTTAAAAAAGTAGCCCATCTGGCAACACTGATTCGATAAGTGACTAAAGGCTTAGAAAATATGCGCAGATGGTAGATATTCTGTCATATATGACGTCACACTAAACGCTCGCGTATGTTGATCAGCAACCCCGTCCACAAGATTGCGCAGCTGTGCTAATTTACGCCCGATTCCAGCAATAAGTTTGTACGCTTAATATGTATGCAGTTTTGTGCTAGAATTTTTCTGTACAAATTAATTTTCCCAAACGGACACGACTTTCCGAACGACCCAATACATAAAGTAAAAATTCTTCTTTTGGAATTTCTGAAAAGAAGAAATTCCTAAAAGGCACGCATATATGCGCCAATGATGAAAATGGGTCACTTTGACGTAAAAATAATGCCAGGTTGGGAATACTAGGGGGCAATGATGTGGAATGGGATTATTTTAGGGGGAAACACATTTACATACCTAAAGCAAGAATGTGTAAAACCATAAATATTTAGTAGATTCCTTCCAGTTCTTTTAAATAACTGTATGCATAGATAAGAATAAATAATGACATTTAATTAAAATAAAGTATTAAGTAAAGTTCGTAAAATGTACAAAATAAAATCCTGGGAGGAAATGCAAAATATTTATTTGTAGATCATAATTTTTATTAATTTGTATTTTAATTCGTCAGATTTATCGCACTCTTTTGGGGGTTCCCGTCTTGGGTAGTATAATAAATGTTCTACTATATCCCAAAAAGATATATTTACGTGATTTGTTGTTATTAATATCGTATTTCTACTTCATGTTAAAACTCGAGAAATAAATGCAAAACTAACAACAGACAAAATATACAGACAATATAGCATTTAATTTCATTTTTTTTAATTATAAAGTTTATTTGGTCCTATGAATCTTTGCACAGTCGGGCAGTATTGCCAGATGGGCTACTTTTTTAAAATTCAGATTCTCGATTGGCCCCAATTTTTTGAAATGGTAAAATACGCCTTATTTAATGACATATTAATAAAGGCGAAAACATAGGGAATTTTACCGTTTCAAAAAAGTGGTGCCAATCAAGAAATCAGAATTTAAAAAAAGTAGCCCACTGGCAACACTGCTGTCTGGAATATTTCAAAGTTCCAGAAGACTGTTCCAGTCTTTTGAAAATTCAAAAGAAAATATGTTTCCAATTTTCTAAAACTTGAGAAGTTCGATCCCGAAATTAAGAGGAAACGTGTTTGGCAACCCCCAAAAGTTCTTCGATAAAATGTGCTTTAAGGGGGCTGGTCACTCCACCTCTGATTTCCCCACACTAACATTACGGAGGAGAATTCCGAAGCTGAGTGACCAGCCCCCTTAATCCATTGCCATCATTTGCTCATAAGTGCGTGCATTTCACCAATTACCTTTCTATTCAGAAATTCCGAGTTCATTCCAGATTTCTGTATAGTAACGTTTGCTTTATTTAATGACAGACATTTCGTGATTAAATAAAGTCAAAATTCATCTTTCGGAATTTCTAAAAAGAAAAAAGGGAATTCCTGAAATGCACGCATATATGCACGAATGATTAAAATGTGTTCATTTGACGAAAGTATATTCTTAGATTGGGAATACTGGGAGGGAATGATGTGGAAAGGTTTTTTATCAGGGAAAACACATTTACATACATTTATGTGTGAAACTGTATCAAACTTCGTAGAATCAATCTAGTTTTGTAAATAACTACATGCATAATAATTAAAAATTACAAATTGTGCTCTCCTGACTTGTGTAATATAACAATGGGTTCTATTGTATCCAAAAATGACATAATCACGTAATTTTTTTTTACATAGTTTGTTTTTATTGATATCGCATTTATACCTCATTTTAAAACCTTGAGAGGCGGTGGGATTTTTGATATCCCACCTATTTTTAATGAAGATTCGCACCTGAAACTTTTAATTAAATTTTACTTTTTCGCATTTGGTGGAAAAATGCTAAAAAATTGTTTTTCCTCATTTTGAAGTATTTTTTAAAAAAAATTCCAGCATGAATTCATCATCACACAAGCACAATTGCTTATCCCTGAAAGAGTTAACCCCTTCAAGGGCGGTGGTCCATGTTCGGACCACCTCATTTTAATCCCTAAATGCCACATTGGCACCAGAATATTAAAATGAAAAATTTCCTTTTTTAAGCACGTGAATAAAAGCTTTTGTTTATTTTGAAATAAATTTGCTTGTAAATTCTGGTGTCATTCACGCATTTCAGCATTTTGCTAATAGAAGTGCCTTGCCCCTGAAAGGGTTAAAACTTGAGAAATTAATTCAAAACTAACACCAGAAAAAATATGTAAGCAATATAGCATTTTATAAAAGAAAACATCGAGGTTTCCTAGAAGGTACTAATCGTTTTCGCTGAGATTTCAAAATACGGGAAGACTATTGAAGTGTTTTTGAAGGGCGAGAAGAAATTAATGCTGTTTATTCCGGTGTGTAACATTCGGGCCAAACATTCACGTTTTGGCCCTGAATGTTTTTATTTTATTTATTTATTTATTTTTTTTTTTTTGATATGTAGCTTGATAGATCGCGGTGAATATTTGAATTCAATTATTAAATAAAATTTCTGATCCGTGAATTATACGCCGGAAATTACGATTTAAAGGGTAATTTCTGGCGCAAAAGGGATTTTATAAGGGAGACCACATTTACATACCTTAATGCGTGAAACTGTGTCAACAATCTAGTTTTTGAAATAACTGCATGCATAATAATAAAAAAATTACATTCAATTAAAATAAAATGTTAAGAGAAGGTCGTAAAATATACATGATGCAATTAAAAGTACGGGAAACTTATTTTTTAAACACAAATTTTGAGAAAATCAGAATTTAAAAGATTCATGTTATAATACGCGATACATTCGGAATGAATTATAATTCATGTATACAATAAACCATTAAGTATGAAACATACGATTTGATAGCGGTTTTTTTTATTTAGAAACTGCAATTGACACCAGAAAATTTTGAATTGAAATTTTCTTTTATTTTATTTTTGGAATATCTATTATCTTATAAAATAAAAATAAATATAACTTTCTCGTGAGAAGTTTGTAATATTAGGAGGAAATGGTGTGGAATGAGATTATTTTAGGAAAAACGCATATACCTAAAGAAAGAATGTGCCAAACAATATAATATTAAGTAGATTCCTTCCAAATTTTTAAATAACTGTATGCATAGATAAGAATAAATAATGATATTCAATTAAAATAAAGTATTAAGAAATGTTCCTAAAATGTACAAAATAAAGTTCAGGGAGCAAATATAAAATACTTATATATGGTTCATAATTTCTCTTAGTTTATATTTTAATTCGTCCGATTTATCGCACTATTTTGAGGTTTCCGTCATGAGTAATATAATAATGGGTTCTACTGTATCCCAAAAAGGTATAATTACGTAATTCGTTGTTATTGATATCGCATTTCTACTTCATCTTAAAACTTGAGAATTAAATGCAACACTAACAACAGAAAAAATGTATATACAATGTAGTATTTTTTTATTATTTTCTTTATTATTATAAAGTTTTTTTGGTTCTATGAATCTTTGCAAGGCCGGAAATATTTCAATGTGGGGAAGCTAGGGGATGAATGGGGCAAGGGATCGATGGGACATTCTCAATATTTCAGGCAATAAACATTTATTTTAAATTGCTTCCTATCCCCATATAAGGCTACAGTGTGCTTCAGAACTAAAAGTAGGACCACATTGCTGTTTTCATTTTCCTTCAAAGTTGCATTTTCTGAAATCTCTGCTTAAAAGTAATTTTTTTTTTTTTTACATTTGAAGATGTGAAATATCTTCTACAATATAAAAAATTAAGCTATGTTGTAGTTATTTATTTTAAGGTTCAATATCGATAATTAAAATGAATGAATAGTAACCATTGTGACAAAATAATTTTTGAGGCAAAATGGCTGAGAAGGTAATATATGCATCATGGGGATGATTGGGACATTTCAAATGGGGATGAATGGGACATTCTCATTCACCCCTAGGGATGTTGAAAATTTTATTTATTAACTAAATAGTATTATATAGGTTCATAAATTAATAATTTACGTTAATTAATAGTATTAAATAGTATTATATGTGTTGTTATTGTTTAAAATTTCTGAGTGTTATTTATTGTAATAATTATTAATGGATTATCAAAAAATTGGTACTAAAACTTAATCAAAATAAATAAATTTTTAAAAATAGTATATGTTTATTGATCAAACTGGAGAAATTATATTGAGTTTTGAAATGTTGCACAAATAGATCCCCACCCCAAACATATTGGGTCGATCGAAAAGTCGTGACGGGAAAATCAATTCGTACAGTAAAATTCTATCATTTAACTATTAGACATTGATTCCGATATCTAATGTCTAATAATTACCGGGCAGAATTTTCCGGTACGAATTGATTTTCCCAACACGACACGACTTTCCGATCGACCCAATAATTTCCGTTCTGCATGTTTCTAAGATACATTTAATTAATATTAATTAATATGTTATGATTGAAAATTATTAGCTATGCCATATTTAAAAGACATTTTGCACTTTCATTTCCAATCTAAAATGCCTCATAAGTGGGAGAAAAGAACAGATTGATAGCCGAAGTCTGCATTAAAAGTTAAAACTGCAATAAAACAAGTTATTGAAAAAAAACCATATCGATTCGTGCTGTAAAATCATATATTACAAATATAATTACATATAAGGCTATAATTATAAATTTTAATTTGGTAAAATTGAATACAGGGAGGAAAATCTTTGTGTCCCATCCATCCCTATTAGTGTCCCATTCAACCCTGCTGTGGGGATGATTGGGACAGGGAGGAACGTTTTTTGATTTCATAATATTTTTCTGAATAAATCATATCTAGAATAAATATTGTTCATATATGTTGTCAAATACGTAATGTATTAAATGTGATATATAATATTGATAATAACTTAAATAAAAAAATAAAAATATATATTTTTGTGAAAATGTCCCATTCATCCCCCATCTCCTCTACCAGAAGACTGTACAAGTCTTTTGAAAATTCAAAGGAAAAGATGATGCCAGTATTCTAAAACTTGAGAGTTTTGCTCCCAATATTAAGAGGAAGCGCGTTTTGGCAACCCCCAACTGTTCTTCGATGAAATGTAAGTTAATCCATTATCATCATTAGCTCATAAGTGCGTGCATTTCACGAATTACTTTTCTATTCAGAAATTCCGAGTTCATTCCAGAAATCCTGTGAAGTAATGTTTGTCTTATTTAATGACAGACATTTCGTGATTGCGTAAAGTCAAAATTCATCTTTCTGAATTCTGAATAAAAAAAATCCTGAAATGCACCCATATATGCACCAATAATTAAAATGTGTTCATTTGACGTAAGAATACTCTTAGGTTGGGAATACTTGGGAGGAAATGATGTGGAAAGGGATTTTATCAAGGAAAACACATTTACATACCTCAGTGCATGAAACCGTATCAAACTTAGTTGAATCAATCTAGTTTTTTAAATAACTACATGCGTAATAATTAAAAATTACATTTCAATTGAAATAAAATGTAAAAAAAAAGTTCGTAAAATGTACTAACTAAAGTCCTATAAACAAATATAAAATATTTATTTAACATCCCATGGTTTATCGTAATATTTTGTGCTCTCCTGACTTTGGTAATACAGGGTGATTCATTTCTAGACCGAAAAACGCCCAAGAGGTGTAGAGGGCACAGAGACGACTCGGAATCTCATAGCAATACAGGGTCGGAAATGCAATCCTAACGAGATAGTGTTGCCAGTGGGCTCCTTTTTTTTAATTCAGATTTATTGATTGGCACCACTTTTCTAAAATGTAAAATTCCCATTTTTTCGTGTTAATTAAAATGTCATTAATAAAGGGGAATTTTACTGTTTCCAAAAAATTGGTGCCAATCAATAAATCTGAATTTTAAAAAAGTAGCCAACTGGCAACACTGAAGGTGTTGTTAGGATCTGAATCATAGTGATAGCAAATTGACATTTAAAGACCATAAGTTTAACCCCTTGAAGGGTTTAATTGTTGAAAGAAACACAATTGCGTTTGTGTAATGCTTAATTCCCACCGGAAATTTAGAAAAATTTATTTCAAAATAAGGAAAAGCAATTTTACGACTTTTCTCCACTAAAGTCAGAAAATTAAAATTTCCTAAAATTTTTCTGGTGCAAATCCTGATTAATCGTAGGTGGGATAAAATATATCCCACCGCCCCTCAAGGGGTTAAAATAAGTAATAACGTTCCTGATAATGAAGTTGTCCGATGTTTCGTAATGTGTGAACGAAACATTCGGAACCTGGAACCTCGGATGTTTTAAATACGCCGGGCGTGTTTCGGACTTTTGCAGTAGCAACGAAGACGCGCCATTTCAAAACGCCCCTACTAACTCAAACGTGCAAAATTGTAGATCAGGGGTGGCCAAATGTGGCACGCACCACACCACTAAAATTTTATCGTAATCCTTGCCTTATCTAATCATCCAATCTCTGCGATTCAACAAGTCGACTTTTTCTGTAAAATTTTTGTTTTATCCGGCGTGCCACTGTTGGCCACCCCTGTTGTAGATGATACGAACAGGGCACGTAGGCAGAAAACTTCGGGGAACTTAATTATCAGGAGAGTCATGACTTATTTTAAGCTTATGGTCTTTAAATGTCAATTTGCTATCACTATGATTCCGACCCTAACAACCCCTCCAGTGTTGCCAGTTGGCTACTTTTTTAAAATTCAGACTTATTGATTGGCACTACTTTTTTTGAAATAGTAAAATTCGCCTTTATTAATGACATATTAATTAAGGCGAAAACAAGGGAAATTTCACCAGAGGCGGTAGGATATATTACTCACCTGCAAGAAAAGTGACACATCTCGACAAAAGTAAGTTTCACAGGAGAGACAAAAGAAAAATTGCATGATTTTACTGTAACACGAAATTATAGCACTTAGCTCTGCATGCAGGAGTAAAAACGTGCATAAAAGCGTAAAACCCTTGAAGACGTAGGATCAAGTTTGGAGGGTTGGGAAAATTTACCTCCCCATACAAAACACCCCTCTTCTGTGGTCATAAATTAACATATAGCGCAATACAGTGATTTTCCGCATAGCTACACTTATGAAACTGTTTGTGTAGCAAGACGCGCGTATGACAGAACTATTGGTGGAATAAAACCCAAATTGAAATTTTGCGAGATGTATCGCTTTTCTTGCGGGTGAGCGATATGATATCTCACCTAGTTTTAATGACGATTCGCTCCTGAAACATTTAATTAAATTTTACGGTTTTGTCGTTGGTGGAAAAATGTTTAAAATTGCTTTTCCTCATTTTGAAGGTTTTTTTTTTTTTTTTTTTTTAATTCCGGTGTGACTTCACCATCACACAAGCACAATTGCTTGCCCCTGAAAGAATTAAAACTTGAGAAATAAATTCAAAACTAACACCAGAAAAAATATGTAAGCAATATAGTAAATTATAGAAAAAATTATGTAGCCTGTCAAACGATACCCTCACATGTCACTAAGATTTCAAGATACCGAAAGACTGTTCAAGTGTTTCTGAAAAGTGAGAGGAAAGTAGTACCGTTATTTCCGGCGTATAACCTCTGGGTCAAATCAGGGCTATTAGTTTGGCCCCATTTTTATTCAACAATTTCGAGTTCATACCAGAAATAAAGAATAGTACTTTATTCTTTATTTAATGAGAGACACTTAGCGACCTTTTAACCATTTAGTGCGCGGCTTTTTATACATGCAAAGAACACTGTTTTGAATTTAAGAGTTTTTTTTTATTCGCATGTACCTAATTCACACCAGAAAATTAAAATAGCAATATTTGCTTTAATTAAGAAACAGACATTCCGTATTTAAATAAAGCAAAATTAACCATTGAAACTTTCTGCTGTAAAGTCAGATTCTCCGAACAACGCAATTTCTAGAACGTATTCTATTATGGGAATTAAAGGGTTAAAGGATAAGTTTTGTAAAATAAATAATTATATAAAAGAAGGTATTGGGAGACATTATTAAAGTATTTACTAATTTGCATTATTTTAGCGTAAAACAGCCACACGACAGTAGTTTTTACTTATTTTGCAGGTGTGCAACAGAAGAATTGATTGACGTATTATATGAAAGATATAACTCTGATTTTTTTCATTATTTTTCCTGTGTTATAAAACTTTCAGTGTATCATATATAATTTTTTCGAACCAAAATAAAAAATCGCGCATTTAAGAGTTACCCCTTGAAGAGTGGTGGTTCATTTTTGGACCACCTAATTTTAATGCCTAAATGTTACATTGGCACTCGAATTTTTGAATGAAATTTTTCATTTTATCAAATAAGTGAATAAATGCTTGTTCTTATTTTCAAATAAATTTGTTTTTAAATTCCGGTGTCATTAAATGATTTCAACATTTTACGCATAGAAGTACTTTGTCCCTGAATGGGTTAAAGCAGAAAATCTTTTTTCGAAATTTTTGTTATGAATTTCAGCATTCGAATTGGATTTGGAGGCCAAACTGGCAACCATAGATCAAATTTGAACCCTTTTTTTTTTTTTTATGTA
Source organism: Maratus speciosus (assembly GCA_963932465.1). NCBI lineage: Eukaryota > Metazoa > Arthropoda > Arachnida > Araneae > Salticidae > Maratus > Maratus speciosus. The sequence continues at coordinate 268,428,170 of OZ010796.1, read as the reverse complement.
CCTTATTAGATTGCGGCGAATAATTGAATTCAATTATTAAATAAAATTTCTGGGTCCAAACATAATTGTTGGATTCGTGGTTTATATGCCGAAAGCTGCTGTATGATGTGGATATCATAAAACTGTTATCTATTAAATCAGAGGTGTCAAACTGTGGCCCGTCGAATACCAATAAAATTTTATAGTAATCATTGCCTTATCTAATCATCGAATCTCTGCTATTCAAGAAATCCATTATTTCTTTAAAAAAAATAGTGATATCCGGCGGGACACAGTTTGACACCCTTGTTCTAAATAAACCAAATCGTCTTCAACCAAAATTAAATGACAATCTAATCATTCTTGATATATAGCTAACCCGAAAATCGGGATAAAGACAGCATAGAAGCAGCACTTGTTGGATGAGTAACATCCATACCTAATCAGCGCATAATTGTGTTACTGCACCTAGAGATATACAGTGTTGAAATCAACAAACGAAACTGTATTCAAAAAATTACATTTTCACCATAGGGCTCAATGATCGAGTTTATTGCTATGAATGGATAGTAATCCAGTGTGTTTTTATTTAGATATCCATGATGCAATTTAAACTACGGGATACATTTTGCGAAAAACTGAATTAAAAATATTTATGTTGCAGTACGCGATACATTAGGAATGAATTAAAATACAGGCATATATTAGGTCATTAACCCTTTCCAGTGCGAAGTAATTCTGTTTGTAAAATGATGAAATGATAGACCGACACCAGAATTTACAAGCAAATTTATTAGAAAATAAAAATTTGTTTATTTTTACGTACATTATAAAAGGAAAATTCTAATTAAATTTTCTGGATGCCAGCTTAAAATTGGGTGCCCCTTTTAAGGGCACCACCAGCGAAAGGGTTAAGTATGAAACGTCCGATTTTAACCCCTTAATTCTCGCTCCCGTCATATTCACGGGCTGTGTCTTTTACTCAGATTGTTTGATTCCCACCAGTTTTATAAAATAGTGAAATTGGCTATATTTTAGTATCATTTTACCTGTCATTAAATAAGGTGAATATTTCTTTCTCATAAAAGTGGTGGCAATAAGCAATTTGAATTTTTAAACCGTAATTTAATTCGAGCGTTAAGGGGTTAAAGCGTTTTTTTATAGAAACTCTGAATTCACACCAGGAAATTTTAAACTGTAATTTTATTTTATTTGTAGAACATCTATTGTCTTATATTAAAGTAAAAATAACTATTAAAAATTTCTGGCGAGAATTCGGAATTTCTAAATAAAAACCTGCTTTTAAATCGAACGTTTCCTACTCAATGATCGAATATTATAAATGCATTTCGCACAACATATTTCTAGACGCTGTAACTAACGCTTAGTTTTTTACACTTTCAAGCAATAAATTCGATGTCAGCGCCACCTAAGAAAATGTAACTTTTTGGATGCATATCTAAAGCAATACCGGTACACGCGATTTCCGCGCTAAATATTTATAGACATTGTATTTATGTCAGTCAGCGTCTATTTATGTCGCCCGAACCTAATCAGCGTATAGTTATGAAATCCCGAACATTAGTTCTTGAGTTATCGTCGGTACCGTTTTGAGTGCTGAGCGCTTTTAAGTTGCTTATTTAGATATCGTTGGTACCAATTCAAACTATCTAATGTGAGAACAGTGTTTCCAGTGGGATACTTTAAATTCAGATTTTATGGTTACACCACTTATTTCAGATAGTAAAATTCGCCATAATTAACCTTAATTAATGACATATTAATTAAGGTGAAAACAAAGGGAATTTTACCATTGTAGAAAAGTGGTGCCAATCAAGAAATCTGAATTTTAAAAAAGTAGCCCACTGGCAACACTGTTTTCATATTGAATAGTTTGTCATGGTACCGACGATATAGCTTTCGTGAAAATGTATCATAGCAACATCTGTTGGGCGATATACAACAAACCCTAATCAGCACAAACCTATTTTAAGGTTTACTGAATTTGAAGTTTGATTAAATTCCGAGCATTTAGTTCTTGCGATACAGCGCACACAAAATTTGTGTCACAATACAGACATGCAGACAGACAGAGTGGCACACACTCTCGGACAGACATTTTCTAAAAACAGTCAAACCGTATTCAACGCTTTCTAAAGCGTATAAATCCTTTGAAAACTGGAAGTTGACATTTTTCACGAATCAAATACTTTCTTGTGAAGATAAAGAAGACAGTCAAAATGATGCCAAAGTTCTAAAACTTGGGACTTTTACTTCCGAAATTAGGAGAAAACTTACTTGCCAATTCCACATAAATGTATGCAATAACTTTTCCGTGATGCTCTAACAGCGCACAAACAGATTTAAATTTTATATAATAGCATGAGTATTGTTTAGTTTCACTAAATCTGTGAAACATACCTTTTTAGGGACCCAAACTTGGTTAATTTTTATTTCTTAGTTTTCTTAGTTTTAACCTTTAAATGCATGAATATTTCTTTTAGAATTGTGTTTTTTTATACTTTTTATTAAGGATTAGACACCAGAAATTTTAAAATAGAATTTTAATTTTTTTTAGTAGCATGTTTACGCGATCTTTTACAGAATTTATGTATGAAGATACGATTTTGATTTCCATAAGTGTTTCTATTAGGGGTATATGGATTTAAAAACATTATAATAAAATTGATACACATGTTAAAAAAAATATTTTTTCGTTTTCTATAATGAATAAAATTGTTGTTGTTTTTTTTTAAATAAAATATCCAAATTCATTCACTTAACCTCGTAACCCTTTCAGGGGTAACTAATTGTGTTTCTGTAATGTCTAATTCACATCTTCCAGAAATTTTATTGCAAAATTTAAAAAAAGCAATTTTACGACTTTGTATGCTTTTAACTTCCGAACTGTTTCAGGGCCCGCTTGTGCGTTTTCTTTTTATTTTATTTATAACAAACGGATGTATAATCCAGGGCTACCACTTTTATAAAGAGCACTTCTTGTTTTATAACAAATGCAAGTTTATTTTCAGATATGAAGAAGGGCAGTACATGACGAAGGCATAATACGATGATACAAAATATGTACAAAAACTCACAAAATGTTGATACAAAACTCACATCAGTGTGCACAACACTGCATCAATATTACACTTCACTACACTATACTTCAATTCAACTACACTGCTAAACTTATTAATTTCCAGTGCCCGTAGCACCTGTTGAATTTAAACCAAACTTTCGGTTTTTATTCTAAACCCGCCATGCACGCAGGCAAGGAATACTATCTCTACCTACTTCCACTAGAATTCTAAGCCCTTCTCTCCTACGCCCGCACGTCACGTGACCAGAGGTTGAAAGATTCCCAAGATTGAAAATGGGGGGAGGTTCCTTGACATTTTCTATCTGAAATCCAGTCTGGAGACGTCACCCGACTTCATTATACACCACAAATGAATAACACAAATTACAATATATATATAAAGGATTACAAAATAAATTCTTGAAACATTCCGGAGACACCGTCTGGAACTCTTCCTATCTACTAATACAAAACACAATTAATACTTAGTAATACACAATACTAAATGCAATAAAACAAATAAAATAGGTAGAATAGAGTGAATAGACAAAAAAAATATATATATAGCTGCGAGAACAACATAAATCAGTCTTGAATAACACTTTAAAGTCACAAAAAGTCTATAAAGAGTTTAAAACTTTTTTCTTATTCTATTGTCTCTAATCGTAATAGAGCGTCTGCATTTATCAACTTAGCACCCGGTCGGTGGGAAGTCAAAATGTCACATTTCTGCAATGCCAATGCCAATCGCTGCAGTTTGGAAGGAATTTTTGGTGATGAAAATTAATGTGTTGTGATCGTGATAATTTCCACGGGAGAAGCAAAAATTCATGTTTCGAACTTCTTTTGACTCCAGATAACCGCATAGGTCTCTCGTTCAATGGTCGGCTAAGCCTGTTAAGTTTTGGTGAGCTTTTGACTGGCATAACTTACTGGGTACAGTGCTCCGTCCTTTCGCTCTGATAAACACGCGCTGATGCCGACTGAAGATGCGTCGCATTCTATGTGAAAGGTAACACCATGACGGGGGTATGTAGACTGGGTGCTTCGATTAGACCTCTTTTTAACTTATTAAATGTCCGGTCATGCTCCTCTGACCTCATGACCTCTTCTCTGTGCTGTTCTTTTTCGTCATTTCAGTCAAAGGTTATGCCACTTCAGCATATTTGGGCAGGTGATCGCGATAATAATTGCAGAGACCGAGGACACTTTTTAACTGTTTCTTCGTTTGAGGTGATGCTAATCTTCGAATAGCCTCCACGTTTCCGGGGTCTATCCGATGGCTGCCAGGCCCGATGTTATGTCTTAAGTATTTAATCTGAGGTTTTGCGAATTCACATTTTGTTCAAATTGACTGAAAATCGTAATTGTGATAGCTTAGCGAATATTTTTCAAGATATGTCCGGTGTTCAGGAAATGTTTCAGAGAAGACGGCTATATCATCTATGTATGCTCTGGCGAATTCTTTGTATTCGGAAAGTTCTTTATTCATTTCTCATTGAAACACCGCCACTGCATTCTGGAGCCCTAAAGTCATTACTTTAAAGCGATATTGAGCCCTGTGAGTCTTAAAACAGGCTAAATTTTGACTCTCTTCTTCCAATGGTATGGCCCAATACCATTTGAGTAAGTCTATTGTGGTTATGACATTAGCCCTGCCAATATTGTATAAAAGATCGGTTGCATTTTCCAACGGAAAATCATCGGATTTCGTGATTACGTTCAATGCTCGAAAATCTACACATAGGCGTAGAGCTCATCCTTCTTCATCACGCATACTACTGGATGTGGTGCCTCTGCATCAATCTCTTCAATTAATCCTAATTCCAGCAACTCCTCAATTTTACTTATCCGCTTGCGGCTTTAAGGCCTCTGGGATTCTATAAACACCGGGCTTTTTCTTTTCTACGTCACTTAGACGTAATTTATGCTTTCCTACCTTGGCTATTTGTACATTTTTTGAAAATAATTCTTTATATTTGGACAATAAATCTAACATCCCCGTCTTTTCCACATATTCTAAATGACTTAGATCAACTTCCTCTGTGTTAAAATAATTAGAGTTATTTTTCGTACTGGGGGTGGAATTGACCTCCCCTAATTATTCTTCGTTTTCGAAGAATACCGCCACCGCCTGTACCCTAGGTGTAAATTTCCTGATCTTATTTACGTAGACATTCCTAACATTTCCGGTTATTAATTTCACTTTGTAGGAATCGGGTTACAGCGCGCTGCTATTTCGGCTGGTCCCGTCCACCTAGCGTAAAGTTTATTCGTAGAATTCCGGATTTATAAGTATACCTGATCCCCCGGTCTAAATTCCTTGTAAATCGCTCTTCGATTAGCCTACTTCGCATACGCGTCTTGTTTAACCTCCGATACTAATATCGCTTGCTCCGCCGCCCTTTCTAAATTAATTTTTAACTCCTGAAGTTTATTCGGTTTCACTCTTTCCAAGATTTATGGGTAGTGGTATTTCTCCTGACCATGTAAATTTCAATACCGCCCGCGGCCCCCTGGCCTCCCTTCCGTACATTAATTTGAATGGCGATACTCCCGTAGTGCTATTCGGAATTTCTCTATAAGCAAATAATAGATAGGGGATGTGTTTATCACAATTTTTGGGGTCGCTCCGTATTACATGGTGTAATATGTGTTTCAAAACCTGATTATATCGCTCAACTAATCCCGAGCTTTGTGAATGCACTAGTGTTGCAAATCTAGGAGCCGCCCCCAGCCTAGCATGAAACTCTTGTATTAAATCTGAAACAAAATTTCTGCCCTGGTCACTCGCCATTACGCGGTGTATCCCTATTAGCATAAATATCTCTAACAACGCATCACATGTAGCTTTAGATGTAATTGTCCTTAATAGGACCGCCTCCGGCCACCACGAATATTGGTCTACCAAAGTAACTCCATATTGATGCTTACACGCTGAAGGGGGATCAATTCTTCCAATTATGTCGACAACGTCGAGTCAACGTGTTTAAAACGTCGAACGGAAGTTCCGGTCTCTCAATTGGGACATTGGGTATTTAATCACTGGCCCTCTCTCTCTTTCGTAGTTGGCAGTCCTTACAAGATTTTTTTATTACAAATGTTGTAAAAACGTACCAAGGAAATATTCTTAATAATTACTGCTGGGCTTTCAAATGGTCTGTTTTTGGAATATCAGTTTTTTCTAAGAAAAAGTTTCCTAGTATAGGTTTCTGGAACATTTGGAATAGAAATAACCTTCTGGGCAGTATTCTGAGAAAATTTTCTAATATATATATAAAGATTTTGGTATTAAAAAGGGGCACTCGAAAAATAGGCCATATGGGAAATATGTTACTGGTATATAAAAAAGGGGCCAGTGGGAGCCCTGCAATTACAATATCATAAATATTGGAATAATAAAATCAATTTCTTTTTCAGTGTTGTAACTGTTTACATCAATACAGAAGAAAAAAAGTCGAATTTTGTACTTCACTGCACACTGTTAAAAATCTGCAGCAAACTGTCCAGTCATACGACCGTTTTTAAAAATAACGGTTACTTGATCATGTTATGAGGGTGTTATGTCAATATTATTGACCATTTCATGGTCAGGATTAATAAAACTTTCGGTTAGTAACCATTATTTATAAAAACGGTCGAGTGACTGGACAGTTTGCTGCAAATTTTTAACAGTGCAATATTAACCCTTTCCGACGCGCAGTAATTCTGTTTTTAAAATGATGAAAGGATGTGCAGACACCAGAATTTAAAAACGAATTTATTAGCAAATAAAAACGTGTTAACTTCCGTACTTTATAAAAGGAAAATTTTAATTAAATATTCGTGGTGCTGATTGTTAGTTTTCGGATTAAAATTAGGTGACCTTCTTTGTGGACACCGCCCTCTAAAGGGTTAACTCCTTAACGGCCGCGTTAAATTATGGTTTAAAAATTGATATTGCTTATTGGCACCACTTTTCTGAAAAAGAAATATTCCCCTTATTTAATAATGCTGGGCAACATATAACAATATGTTCCCGCACCATGTTGGTTAAATCAAAGTAAAATTGCGTAATTTGTTATTTCTGTTTGTATAAATATTTTTTTATAAAATATAATTATGAGTGTAAAATTATAATGTTTATATATTTAAGTAAAATAGGAGTGTAAGTTTATACAAAAATTATTAAGTTGATTTTAAATATTAAATATATATTAATATTTGGAAATTTTTCCAGAGAGAAACATTCGCCTTGAATACAATATTTCAAATGAAAATCAAATTTCAAATTATTTTTGCTTAAAAGGCGCAAAGACCAACTTAGTGAAAAATATTCCATGCCAGGAATCGAACCCGGGTCATCAGTATAGCGCACTGACGTTCTACCCAGTGGTGTAGTCGAGGGGGGACGCGGGGGGACGGCGTCCCCTCACTTTTTTATTTTTTCTCGAGCGTCCCCTTACTTTATATTTTCAAGGGGGACGCTAGAGACGCGGGAGGACGCAGATTTTCCAAACTTATTATTATTATTTTTTTTTTTTATTTAGTGAACTCACAAATAAATTAATAATTTTAGAAATAAGGTATTGATTTTTAATACTTTTCAACAAAGTTGAAAGTGTTTACTGTGCTGGTTCGCCTATTCACATTTCAACTTTCATAAGTTTGTATTGCGGCAAAATTTTATGTATATTTTTGAGGTTCAATGTAGTACATCACTATTGTAAATGATGTGTATATCATCAGTATTTCGTTTACGCGAAAACAAAAAGAGCTTTCTTTCATATTACGCTTTATTAGCAGAAATTGTTTGAAATAGACATTAATGAAGTTATAATATTTTAAATATAACAAAAATGACATTTGAAATTCGTTACATGTTCCCTATCGGAAATAGCATTTATCATTTGTTTACAGGGACATTAAAAAATATTTCCAAAAACCACGATCCCTTAATGATAATTATTTGAATTGCATGGAAAACAATACTATGGAAAACGGTGCACGAAACATTTATAAGTACAATTACAAGGCCAGACAAAAAAATCCATCACATTGTCATCTATGGGTTAAGTCTGAAACGTGTTCCGATTATATTATAAGGCTCCCAACCACAATTTAGTCCCCCAAAAGTATGAATGGAGTCATTTTATTTAAAAAAGGGCCTTCAAGGAACCATTTAGGTATATTAAAAAAGGGGGACTAAAAGAGGCCAATTGTCAAAAAATGCTGCATCGAGTTTTCTAAATATGTAAGTAATTTTTTTAAAAATACCCTAGAAAATATGTCAATTCGTTATCTTTACAAAGATAGTTATTAAGCAATGTACACAGCTTTATTTAAACATACTTAAATATTCTATTGCAAGAAGATAGAAAATGTTCACTATTGAGCGCTCACTTTCATAATTGTTGATAAAGAATTACGAACTTTTAATTCAAATTGTTGAATATTAAATTTTTAAATTAATTTAACATATATATTGTTAATTATTAACCTTAGACATTAAAAATTTTAATTTAAATTTTAGTTACTTTCTACACAAAATCTGAGATAAGCTATGATGTTCATCAGAAAAAGCATAGTATGGCAACGCACTCTGTAGAGTGATCAAAACCAATATTGAATAAACAGTTATTCATAATCAACTTTCATATTAAATTTGATGAAATTCCATCCCAAACATGCGGAAATCAGACTATGATGGAAATCGTTAAAAATGCGACACAATAGCACCACCTGTTGGGCGAAATACACCAAAATCTAATCAGCATCAATTTATGTCGAGGGTTAAGTGAATGTGAAATTTGGTGAAATTTCATACCATAGATGCTGAGATATAGATATGTAAATTGTGAAAATTACAGCATAGCAATGACACCTGTCGGGCCATATACACCAAAACCTGATTAGTACTTGTATGTGTTAAGGTCTAATTAAATATGATATTGGATTAAATTCTATGCTTCAGTTTTTGGAATAGAGTGGCTAGGCTACAAAATATGTATCCAGCGAGGAATTTTCAAAAAATTGTCAAATTATATTCAGATCAACCTAAAACGTGTAAATCCATCAAAAAGATTCCAATACTTTCTTTTAGAGGGATATGCTTCTACATCAAAATCGAAAACAAAACCAAATCTATAATAATAAAGACAGTGCTTGGTCTGTGTGGTCTGCACATACAGCTACAAGATGGAGGCGATGTACATTTATGCCTAAAATTATGCACTTCGAAGCCAGTTTTCGGATTTTTTTAATTTGATTATTTTGCGATTTTTAACTTTTTTTTTTCTTTACCGTACACGGTGATTTTTTTCACATTAATAAAAGGAATTCAGTTTCAATTTTTTAGTCCAATAGTAACCAATTTTGTCTTCAAACTTTTTCAATAAAGTTTATTTCGAATTTGTACGGCGATTTATTTTTGGAGAATTATTTATGCGAATTTCAGCTTTTTTTTTTTTTTTTTTTTTTTTTTTTTCGCGTTTCGTTTCAATTTTATGACATTCGAAAAAGGAATTAGGTTTCAAATTCTTAGCCCTAATGTAATAGATTTCGTCCTTTCACGATTGCGTCCTCAGATTGTAATTTCTGCTGATTTTTACCGTTTTTTTTTTTTTTTCATTCCGCGACACAATGTTTTAGCCCATTTTAATAAATTTTGTCTTTTGTGATTTTTATGAATTTTTAGCGATTTTTATACATTTCTCCGTGATTTTTCCACATTAGTAAAAGGAATCCTGTTTAAATTTTTTAGTCCCATTATAGTAAATGTTTTCCACTTTTCAATAAAATTTATTCGGAATTCGAGTAGTGATTTTTGAATCTCTCACAATTTTTTATGCGAATTTTAAAGTTTTTTTACCTGTTCCAATCTTTTACTGCAGTTTAACGTATTTCGTCCTCTTTTCAATAATTTTTTTCGGAATTCATACCGTGATTTTTGATTTTTTTTTTTGTTGTTGTTGTTAATTATTAATACATTTTTTTGAGTTTTTTGGGTTTTCAGGCGATTTTTTGTCATTCGGTTTCAATTTTCTGGTAGTTTAATGTAGTAAATTTTTTCTCTGCGATTTCTGAATTTTTAGTGATTTTTAATGCGATTTTCATTGAGTTTAACTTTTTTCCTCATTCCATGGCAATTTTTTGAGCAAAAAAGACGCCCGTCTGACACTGGTCTAATTAAAAAAAAAAAAGTTTTAAGCGAGTAGTCCTGAAAATATATAAGTGCTATGTTTTACGTTTCTTGAGAAATCGTGATAAACTAAAATTTTAGAATCTTCTTTCCGCGTTTCACACCGTTAAAATTCTAATTTTTTCAAAAACAAAATATTTCAAGTATTGCATTTACACATTAGAAGTAACATATAGTTACTAATTTAAAGTTTCTATTTCAAGTTTTTTTTAAAAAGAAATCTTGATGAAACGCAATTTTTGGACATGATCTGTAAAAGGATATTTATCTATTTCCACTTTTTAAAATTCATATATTTTTTAAAAAATTCGATTTGGGTCAGCATTTGAGTACTAAACGTATTCTTCGGGCCAATAAAAAGCAGTATTTATTGATTATCTTCGGCCTTGGTCACATTTTTAGATATTTTTTATCACGTAAACAGTACTTATTTGTTATTTCTGGTCAAAAGTTCGTTTAAAAATTGCCTAGATGCAAAAACCGCGTCGAATTTCTTCCAAATTAGAGTTCGGACAGTGGCATATAGTCTCAGAATATTAAATAGTCTATTCATCATGTATAACTTGAAAAATTTGAGCCCAGTCGAAAACACCGTTTGAGCGCTATTACGTTCAAACACACATGAGAAAAAAAGACTAAGGAAATACCAACATACACACATGTATACGCACATGCATAGTTGTAAAAATAGGCAAAATGGATTCAGGGGGCTTCAAAAAGTAAAGATGTACCAAAATTTCACAGCCTTATTTTTCTTTTCCATGATTACAATAAATTCCTTACACTAACCATAAAGTAAAAATGCAATAATTTTCAATGCTGTCAGTGGAAAACAGTTATTTTATAACTACTTCCAAAATAAATAATGCAACACAAATTCTAATAAAAATTTCGTTGCCTGAATCAGTGTTACTGAATTACGAATTCTATTCCAAAAAATTTCAGCCATGAAATAAGGTTTTAATTTTTTGAATTCTATAGCAAGCTAATTAGTGTCCAAAAGAAACTAATTAAATTAATTTTAATTTAATTTTTAAATTTAAATTTAAATTTTTCAATTACTTTTCCCTGCAATTGAAAATGAAAAGAAAGATTCAAAATAAAGTTTGCCTTGCGTGTGATATAGACCCTAATGTCCGAAACTATGAGCGTCCCCCCACTTTTTTTTCCAGGACTACACCACTGGTTCTACCGCTAAACCACATGGAACGATACCCAGCCTGGAACTTCTCACTATTACAAGTTGGCAAGACTACAAACGCAGCACAAGATGGAATATTTTCCGTGAGCCACGCGCCTTTTAAGCTTTTTGCGCCTTTTAAGCAAAAATAATTTGAAATTTGATTTTCATTTGAAATATTAAATATATATTTAAAAAAAAAAATTGTTGTATTGTAAAATGAATGTATAATGTTGAATGTAGTTCGGATCTCAGATAACAACAATAGTCAGACGCCATGGTGTCGTTTTATGACAAGCCAGTGTAAAGTGGTGTATAATTGGAAATCGTAAAATAATAAAAATGTTGGAATAAATTTATGGCCTTAATAAAAGTGTTGGGATAAATTTATGGCTTTTCAGACCACCCAAAATTTAAGGCATATAATAATATTAAAGTATATGTAAGGGGCCATTTGCAGACTGTTAGCTAATAGGCCTATCGAAGGATAATGCAAAATCTTCTCACATCCAATAAGGGTGGACTAGACAAATAGTTCCACCCACTGCAAGAGTTGGGGTGCCAGAAGAAAAAGGTTTGAAAAAGGGAGTCTGAAAAAAGATGTCGAGGACGCAGGAGCTCTCCTGAAAGCCCGTGCAATGAATCCTGAAAGCCCGTGCAATGAATCCAGAAAGCCCTAGTAATGCCCAGGCGAGATGGACATATCGGAGTGAGCCTAAGCAAGCCTAATTGAGGATGTCTTCCTGATGTTAAAATAAAGTGGATTGTTCTACTGAGGTCCGTAGCTATGCATCCTGCCATCCCGATATCGCCGCTCTGATAAGAAGCGGATTCCTGATGACATATGGATATGATCCTTAGCAACGCGACAACTCTGAATTTGATGAATAAAGGCCATCATCCCGTATATGAAATAAGGTACTACCTTAAACTTTTTCTTTTACCACTTGAAATCATATGAGAAATTATAAATATCCTTTTCTGATATTTTATGGTAGAGAGCAATCTGAGATCCAACAAAACCAATAATTAAATATAATTAAGGTAATTTAAAAATGAAAGAGAATTATTCTTTTAGCAAAAAGAAAAATATATAATAATAAGAGTAAATGAAAATATTGTCTTTTTTTTTTTAAAGATTAAATATACATAAAATAATGAGAAGCAAACAAAAGTGTTGCTTTCTTTTTTTTTGAATTAATATCCTGTGTTTCTGTATATAGTTGTGTTCAATGTAAATAAAATATTTAATCCAGTTTAAAAAAGTTTCTGTAATTTTTTTAATTGATAATGTTTAAGGTGTGTCAACTATTTTTACAGCTTAAATTTTAGTTTAATTCATAAGTGGAAGAGTTCGTCTAAATAATTCACAACGCAAACTCTTAATTTTATTCGTAATTAATTAGATTTAATAATTACAGTTTTACGCGGATTATAATTTAATTTTATTGATTAATCGCGTTGCTCTTCTGCTAGAATTACGTAATTACGATCACTTATGTTATTTGAATTTATCTAAGGTATATAATATTATATACCAATTTACTATGAGGTTGCTTGGATGATTTGGACCAATTAACAATTTTGGATGTAAATTAAATAGGAATTAAACAAGTGTAATTATCTGTCCAGCATCCCCCCTCATTCAAAGTAAAATGGTGCTATGACTCAGGAACGTTTATCTGAGGTCATTAGAAATAATAATAATAATAATAATAATAATAATAATAATAATAATAATAATAATAATAAAGGAAAATAAATTTAAGTATTATTTTAATGTCACAATTTTAAAGATATTGTAGGTATGTAAGTTTAATTGATTAAAATTTTATTAAAATTAATTTTATTATTGTAACAATAATGACACACATATAATAATTTAAATAAATAAAATGAATAATATATGTTAGCAATAAAAAAAAAAAAGGAAATGAAAAAAATAATTCTGGGATTTATAATAGGTAAATTTAGGAATTACAATTTTTTTTTCTCTCTTTTCTCTTTTGGTTGGATCTCAGTTACCATTGAGAAATAATGGCATTCACATCACGGATGACACATTTGTAAAAATAAAATTTTTTTTAAATATACTGTATAAATAATAATAATAAGAATAATAAGTAACATTTTATAATATGACTGGTATAAAAATGATTGAAATGTCAATAGATCATGATTTTTGAAATTGTATCAAGGTGATACAAAAGAAAATTTATGAGTCGTACTACGAAGTAGTGGTACAATATTTACATAAAAAAAAAAAAAAATAAGATTGTTGTTTCTGTAGAAAAAGACAGATATTTTTCTGTTAAATGAAATTATGCTGTTTTTATATATACGTGTATTATAAACATTTTAGGGGTATTTATGTGTGTAAAAGAATAATCTACAAAACAACTTCATCTCCTAAGAAATTTTTTTAAATTTTAGTGCTGTTGTTTTTATGTATTTATGCAATTTAGAATATTTTCATACATATGTTGTAATATAGAGAAAATAGTATGAGATGCAAAATATTCTTTTAAGAGGTATAGGATCTATTTTGAATTGATATTTTGAAAAAGTATACATTGATTACTAATATTTGTTAAAAATGACTCAGACGCTGGATATAGATACACGTATTAAGTTAGTGTCACCATTTGACAATAAAAAGAACAAAAACATTATATTTTTCTTAGATGAATTTGATAATATTTTGAATTCGAAAGATATACAGGAAGAAACTAAATTATTAATTTTAAAGGCTAAAATTACTGGGGACGCAAAACATATTTTGAGTAAACAGATTGAAAAATATAACGAGACCAATTATAATTTATTTAAAAATAATTTGGTGGAGTTATTTGGTACAAAACTAAGCTTCCTTAATGCTCAGAGCAATTTCCTAAATTTAAAACAGGCCGCAAGTCAAACGATAGAGGATTTCATTTTGGAGTTTAAAAAGGGTGTAAAATCTTATATCGAAAGTGCAGGCGAAAATGTGGATAATAAGGAAGAGAATTTTATCGAAATCTTAAAAATGTCGAATTTTTTAAATGCAATTAGTCAGGATATTGCACTAGATGTTCGTAAAAATGCGCCCAGGTCCTTCAAGGAGGCATGCGAGTTAGCAAAACTTATGGAAAGTGCGTATAATGAATCAAAGTTTGAGGAAATTAACGCAATAAATAAAGAAAACAAAGATCTTTATGAGAACATTATAGAATCAAGTAAGCAAAACAAAGAGCTAATCGAGAAATTAAAAGGGGAGATTGAAAAACTAAAAAAATCAAAGAAAAAAAACCATGCAATTAGAGATGATAGTGTTCCGCGGAATAAGAAACTCTTTAATAAACACAATAATTATCAGGGTCCCCATTTCAATAACAATTTTCATTATAATGATTATGAACGATATTATAATGATTACTACAATTCCTTTAATTACCCGACGCATTATGGGATGTATGATTATTCACAACCTAACTGGAATTCGGGAAATAAGGATTTTGGATATATTTATGAGAATTATGATCAAAATGGTTATCAATTTGAAAAGCGCAAAAAAAAAAAAAAAAAAAAAAAAAAAAAAAAAAAAAAAAAAAAGGGCAAAGAAAACAACGAAATCGGATCAAGATTCGGGATTTTCCGAGACGGAAATCGATAAAATAAATAAAACAATCGCAAATATAACAAATGCAGACAAAGATAGTCTGCCAATTATATCACTAAGTATACAGGGCGTCGAAATACAAGCTTTATTGGATACTGGAGCTGCCGTTTCCCTTTTATCACATTCTTTATTCAAAAAAATTAAAGATACAAACGTTAAAATCAAATATTTGAGCAATCAGATCCAAATTAAAACTTTAACGAATTCAAAGATTTTTTTTAAACAATGTGTAAAATTAACTTTTCGATTAAAAGGTATATTCACAACAGGCACATTTTATGTCACTAATGATGATTTTGATAGGCAGTACCAAATGTTATTAGGGTACGATTATCTCAAAGAAAATCATATGATTTTGGATTTATGCAATAAAACCTTAAAATTTGAAAATCAACAAATTAACTTAAACGTTGCAAGTGAAGTAAATAATTATGAAGTGAATAACATTACGCCATGTAATTCAGGGGAACATTCAAATAAAATTATGTTTGCCATTACTAAAAATAGAATTTTTCTCCAACCTGAAGAATCGAAAATTGTAAAATTAAAATGCCCAGAGGATATAAATATGTCAGATGTGATTATTTTTTACCCCAATCAAGAAAATAGTAAATTTTCATGCGAGACTTCGTTACACGAAGTTCAAAAAAATAATAACATAAATATTATAATAAAGAATAAACTGTTAGAAAAGTTAATTATTCAGAAAGGAACTAAAATGGGGAAAATTATAAAGAACTTTGAGTGCAAGCAAGATGACTCAACTGATAATATAGAGAAAGGGGCATTTTATGAAATAAATAATTTAAATATAGAAGATGTAAGAAAATTGCGAGAAGCAGAAATTAAAGAGACGGATTTCGATTTAAGCCATTTATCAGAGGAAGTACAACAAAAATTTCGAGAAATTTTAATGGGCAATGTTCATGCATTTTCAAAAAGTTATCAAACATTGGGGCAATCAGCGTTTGTCGCACCAAGTTTTTAATTGAATCATGAATTCCCGGTACAAGCTAAGCCATATAAATTGCCGCAGGCAGTAAGACAGTATGCGAAACGGGAAATTGAACAATTGTTACAGGCTAAAATTATAGAGAAGACTGACTCCGAGTATGCTTTTCCAGTTATTTTCGTTAGAAAGAAAAATCCGAGTAATAACCCGAATGCAGAACCCAAGTTTAGAATGGCAACGGACCTAAGACTATTAAACCAAATTTTACAACCGTACACTTATCCGATGCCGGACGTAAAAGACTTATTACAAAAAATAAGCGGTAAGAAATATTATACGGTGCTATACTTACATAGTGCTTTTTTCCAAATAAATTTAAAACCAGAAGATTGTAAAAAATTAGCTTTTATTACGGAATTTGGAAAACATATGCCGCTTCGTTTAGCTTTTGGCACACGAAATTCTAGCGCAATTTTTGCAGAAGTAATTGATAAAATTCTGGGACATTTTGACAAAAGCAAAGTATCATACTACATTGATGATGTGTTGATATCTGCAAACACAATAGCAGAGATGACGAAAACCTTAGAAGAAGTTTTACAGGTATTAATAAATCACAACATGACAATCGAACCTTCAAAAATGCAAATTTGCAAAGCAGAAATAGAATTCCTAGGATTTAGGGTGAATCAAATGGGATATTCTCGCTCACATATTGAAAAAGTGAAAAATTTAGTCAGACCAAAATCGAAAAAGGGGGTCAGATCTTTATTGGGTTTAGCGAATTATTTTCGGACACTAATACCCAACTATTCAGACAAAGTTAACCCTTTAATAGAGCTGACTAAAGATAAAGTTAAATTCAAGTGGAGTCCAGAAGCAGAAAAAGCTTTTCTGATAATTCAGGAAGAAATTGTACAAAAACCAACACTCAGACCCCCCGATTTTAACAAGGAATTTTTATTATTCACGGATGGAAGCAAAGTTGCAATTTCAGGTGTTCTAGCTCAAGAAAAGGATGGTCATTTGCTACCTGTTGAATTTTTCGGGAGAAAACTTAGAGAACCGGAAAAAAATTATCCGAGTATTAAATTTGAGTTATTAGCAGTGCATGAAGCAATTATGCATTTTAAATATATGCTTTCGGGTAGAAGGTTTACTGTGTTAACTGATTCGAAAGCACTAACTCAGCATTTACATTTACAAGATAAATCGGAAATTATAAACAGATGGGTAGCAGATTTACAAGACTTTAATTTCGACTTCGAATTCGTCGAAGGAATTAACAATCCAGCAGACTATTTGAGCAGGAATTTAGATAATCTTACAACAGACAGAGAACTCCAAAATAATTTGTTTGCAAGTAACATAGCACTTACAGACGAAAATATTAAATCGGAGCAATACGCAGACGAAAAATTAAAAATTATAATAAATAAAATCGAAAAAGACAAAAATAATAGAAGCACGAAGAGATTTACTTTAAATCAAAATAAATTATTAATTTTAAAACCTGGTTCAGATAAAAAGGAGCTTTTAATTACCCCGGATTCATTAAAAATTGCAGCCACAGAAGAAGCTCATAAAGCGCATTTCGGATTTCAAAAAACTTATGATAATGTGAAAACAAGGCTTTTTTGGCACGGAATGTACAAAGACATTAAACAGTATTGCGCAAATTGTGTGCAGTGCCTCACATCTAAACAACACACGACAATAAAAGTCCCTGTTAAAAAAATGGTGAAAGATCACGAAGTCGGTACAGTCCTGCATGCTGACGTCATTGGACCTTTAAACCTCACGTTTAGGAAAAACAGATACATTTTAATTATAATTGATTCGACATCGAGATTCCTGGAAGCTGTTCCCCTACGAAACGTAGAGTCACAGACTATATTAAATGTACTAAATAAATATTTTGCAAATTATGGGATGTGTAAAGAAATTATCTTTGATAACGCAAAATATTTACGAAGCAAAATTATGAAAGAATATTTGGAATCTTTAAACATACAAAGGAAATTTGTGAGTGTATACCGTGCGCAAGGAAATGGACTTTGTGAAGTTACCAATAAAATATTAAAAACATCAATTGTAGCTATGTCGAAACGCACTACGGAATGGGACATAAGACTGGATTTTTTTAAACTAGCGTATAATTCCTCGAAACACCGCGCTACGGGATATAGTCCCTCACTGCTATTTTTCGCAAGGGAAATAAAAAATCCCTTCACAGCCCATATTCCTTCCGAGGAAATATATACCCACTCTTATGTTAAAAGCAGAATACAGCATATGAAGGAAATCAAAATTCAATCCATTGCAAACCAGGAGAAAATAATGCAAGAATATATAGATGAAGAGGCATACGAAAAAGTAAAGGATTTAAATTTGGGTCAAACAGTATATTTAAAATGTATTGGAAAACCAGGCGCATTAGAGCCAAAATTTCAAGGACCCTACGAAGTTACTAAAAAGTTTAGAAACTTTAATTATTTATTACAATATGTTCCAGATAAATCAATAGAGCCGATCAAACGACATATGGATCAGCTGTACGCTCCGAAATATGCAACAGGTCATACAGAGGCGGAAATTACGAATTTACAGGGGTCTCAGAAAAAAATTCAGGGTGATAAAAATTACAAAAATAAATGTGGCATTTGTCAGAGAAAATCACACTCAACTGAAAATTGTTGGTTTGAATTAGACAAAAATACGAGTCAAAACGGTGACAAAGTTACTAAAAAGTATTATAAAAAAAATAATAAATATTCTGAGAATGTAGACCCATATTTAAAGTATCAAACAGATTACGATGATAAAAATATGTCGTTATATGGTTATACACCATATACAAACTTATACGGGGATGTTATACAAGATCATTACCTTTCCCCCCCTCCCCAGTATTATCCATGGGATATGAATTGGTATTAAAAATAAATCAAAATACATAATTAATCGAATTTCAAAATTTCAAAATTTTCAAAATTTAAAAATAAATTTTTCTCTTTTAGGTAAAAAAATTGAAACAAAATTAATAACTTGCCTTTTTAAAATTCAAAATAATAATAAGAAAGGATAGGAACATGGGAACGCCAATTTGTCTCAGGGTTACAATATTGAGCAAATATGCAGGGCGCACCCGAAAACATACTTATAAAATTATGAAATGTGCTTCACAAAACTTCACTGGAGCAGTGAAATATTTCTCTCCAGGCAAAAGTTATATATTTTTTTTTCTTTTCGAATATGAATTAGAAAATATAAAATCTTAGCAAAGCAAAAAAACATTAAAACTTAATTAATTTAATAGTGAATAATGTTGGAGTAATTTTCAAAAAAAAAAAAAAAAAAGGGGGGGGGGGATTTTTTTTCTGTCTTCTATAAGGGTAGCCTTTGCTAATAACCTTACAATTTAGATGACAGAATTTCAGAATTACTCTTTAAAATGAGTAGGTGTAAGCTATTAGGTTCAGGGTAGTTAGAACAGCTTTATAACATACTCATATTTTTTTTTTTCTTATATAAATATATGGTTGACAAGGAATAAATTATTAGTGCACTCTATATTAGGATAGCGGTCAGCTATAAGCCTAAATATAATAAAATATACAAAAAGTGCTAAGATTTATTCCGGTAGTTCAATTACAACTTATATGCTAAAGTCTAGAATTTAGACAGCAGGGATAAGTATTATGAACAAAAGTGTTATAAAAAAAATTATTAAAAAAAAAGGATTTTGGGTGTAGCACATTGGTTTTTAAAAAACATATATATATATGACAATGGACAAGGCAAGTTATTTCAATATGATTGCACATAAAATTATAGTAATCAAATACACAAATAGTTAATTGAAGCAAAATTAAAATTTTCTCACCGAAGGCTTTCTGTATAGGGTGCAATTTTGGCCTACGGCTGGGTATGCACCAACACCAACAAAATATTTGTAGTAAACTTATTCAAAGGTAAATCAGGGTATATAGTCATCACTTGGTCTTAAACTTCAGGATTCTTGGCTGAAAAAGGAATCGAAGAAAAAATTAAGTATGGTATAATTACTAGATGTTATGTTCAGAAACAATAAAATTAGTAATATTATATTGTAAAAAGCAGCATTTTGAGTTTTATTTAGTAAAACTTTTGATTTTTAGGTTTTACACATTTATGGAGTGTCTAACTCAGTGTATAGTTCCTAGATTTAATTCAAAAAATAAATAAATAAAAATATAAGTTGGCGTTGTTTTCAAAATAAATAACAAAAGGTATAGCAATTAGCATTTACAGTTAAAACTTATGGAATTTTCAGCAAAATTAACATTAGACAAACATAGTTTATATTATATTTAACTTGATAAGCTAATTTACTTTTATTAACGGTATTCAATTAGAATTAAAGTAGGCTTAAATCCAAGTTCAATTAATTAATAACATGGTTATAGTGTAAAATTTTAAGTAAGACTATTATATTTTTATTGTATATATATAAATATGCGAATTTAATAATTAATAAAATGTATTAGCGAAATTATTTAATATAAATATTAAATGACATCTTGCTGAAATCAGCTAGAAATTAGTTGTTCTTTTTAAATAAAATATTTTATAAATTTATGTTATTTTAGAATTTAAGCATTTTTTTTCTTTACTTTCCCTTAGAATTAAATGCAATTCTAAATTTAACACATAAATATACATAGGATTGATAAATTTGAGTGTGTGAGTTCATAAAAAATTTTTATATATATATTTTAGCCAATTTAACATAAGGAAACAAAATAAATATATAAATATATTTATATATATTGGCCTTATTTTTATTAAAATAGGTAGTATGGCTTAATAAATTTATTTACTGAATTTTTTTATAGTACATACAGTAATTATTTTAAAAACTTAATCTGTAACAATTGGGTGTAGATATTTATGAGTATACAAAGATTCTTTTCTGCTGGCAGAAATTCTTTGGTTCGGCCGAGTACTCATGGGTTACTACATACGATTTTACGTAGTAATTATCATTTGCTTTTGTATTTTTAAAATTATACAAGTGTATTAATTACATTTTTTTTATAATTAAATAATAATTATTAACGTTTGATTAATAATAATAATTTATTATCTTTTATTTTTAAACATATCATTAAAGTTTAGACAGTAGAATTCACATACGGAATGTTAATGATAAATAAAATTTTGAATAAATAAATTTTTATTTCATTCAGTAAAAATAAAAAATAAAAAAATAAAAAAAAAATAAATAAATAAATAAATATGAAAATTTAACAATCTTTTAAGATAGAATTGTTGGCTAAATAAATAATAATTAAAGACAAAAAAATTGTTCTCTTCTTCGTCAATGGTATTTTCTGACAACACTATTTAATAGTATTAAATGAAGGTGCATTTTTAAGGTCAGCGTAATGCATATTTTGCATTTTGAGAGGCCGTAGAAGTCATATTTCCGTGTTGTTTACATTTTAATAGTAAACAATATCATGAATCAAAATTTGTGTTTGTTAGAAAGGTCTAAAAATATACAATGCAATCAGTTAAAGAAAATTATATGCATTTTTTCTTAAATCCTGAAAGGCAAATTGGTTTAGATTTGAACCTGACGGCATAAAAGGCACGCTCGCTTCAGTTGCAGTACGAGACAGGAAAATTCAAATGCTAGAATCGCCATTTTCCCCTGCAAAATAATAAAAAAAAGCAGAAGGTTTACATTAGATATGATACAAATACATACACTGTTTATGCATAGATTATGTTAAAAATTACATACAGGCATGCACAGTTAGTTAAGAAGAAAGTATATCAAGAAATTATACTAATTAATAAGGTAATTACAAGCATGAAATGATTTTAAATACATACTTTTGGAAGTCGTAAAATTTTGTCACAGCACAAATCACCTCAGCAGAAAGTGATTAGTAGCTTGACCAACCCCTCGTTTCGGGAGGATGGGGGACGGTCAAAAACTGGTTTTATTCTCTTTTCCTTCCTTTTTTTTTCTACCCTGTTTTGATTCTCGATTCGGGTAAAGAGGGAGAGCATTACGTAATGATATATTAAAGGAGATGAAATAGCTTGTATATGTTGACGTATCATACATGTTAGAAGTAACAAATAAATAAATAAAATAAGGTAACCAGTTTGTATACAATATTTTTCTGATTATAATTTGAATACATCAGATTAATTATGTGAAAAATAACATGTCATACGACAAGCATTGTATTTACTTTTATTCAGTATAAAATGTGTTTTAAATAAAACACTGTGTCATAAGATTATATGTGATGAAATAATATGTCAAATGTGTATGCCATTATTTTTCCTGTATTTGGGTTTATTTCGGCATATTAGTTTCATACAAAATTATAGCTTTGAATGTATTTTTGGGCACTTAAACTGTAAAGTTACAAAATTATTAAACATGTGTGTGGTAAAGAAAAAAGGCTTCGAGAAAGATGTCAGATTTTCAGTACAGATGTCTTCTATAAATGTGAATGTCAACAGACAACTATGCTATCATGTGTTAAACTTTCTGTTATGGAAAATAGAAGAACTTCTTATAAAATATACCAGAACCATTGATAATTGAACTTTACAGACGTAGCTCAAAAACTGTGTTGATACACAGTCATATGGACACGTACATTCTTTTATGCTTTACAAAAAAAAAATAAAACCAGCAATCAGTTTTTATTTATTTTATTTTTTTTTTTTTACCACCGGGAGAGATGCTGGGCAACATATAACAATATGTTCCCGCACCATGTTGGTTAAATCAAAGTAAAATTGCGTAATTTGTTATTTCTGTTTGTATAAATATTTTTTTATAAAATATAATTATGAGTGTAAAATTATAATGTTTATATATTTAAGTAAAATAGGAGTGTAAGTTCATACAAAAATTATTAAGTTGATTTTAAATATTAAATATATATTTTTTTTAAAAATTGTTGTATTGTAAAATGAATGTATAATGTTGAATAGAGTTCGGATCTCAGATAACAACAATAGCCAGACGCCATGGTGTCGTTTTATGACAAGCCAGTGGAAAGTGGTGTATAATTGGAAATCGTAAAATAATAAAAATGTTGGAATAAATTTATGGCCTTAATAAAAGTGTTGGGATAAATTTATGGCTTTTCAGACCACCCAAACTTTAAGGCATATAATAATATTAAAGTATATGTAAGGGGCCATTTGCAGACTGTTAGCTAATAGGCCTATCGAAGGATAATGCAAAATCTTCTCACATCCAATAAGGGTGGACTAGACAAATAGTTCCACCCACTGCAAGAGTTGGGGTGCCAGAAGAAAAAGGTTTGAAAAAGGGAGTCTGAAAAAAGATGTCGAGGACGCAGGAGCTCTCCTGAAAGCCCGTGCAATGAATCCTGAAAGCCCGTGCAATGAATCCAGAAAGCCCTAGTAATGCCCAGGCGAGATGGACATATCCGAGTGAGCCTAAGCAAGCCTAATTGAGGATGTCTTCCTGATGTTAAAATAAAGTGGATTGTTCTACTGAGGTCCGTAACTATGCATCCTGCCATCCCGATATCGCCGCTCTGATAAGAAGCGGATTCCTGATGACATATGGATATGATCCTTAGCAACGCGACAACTCTGAATTTGATGAATAAAGGCCATCATCCCGTATATGAAATAAGGTACTACCTTAAACTTTTTCTTTTACCACTTGAAATCATATGAGAAATTATAAATATCCTTTTCTGATATTTTATGGTAGAGAGCAATCTGAGATCCAACAAAACCAATAATTAAATATAATTAAGGTAATTTAAAAATGAAAGAGAATTATTCTTTTAGCAAAAAGAAAAATATATAATAATAAGAGTAAATGAAAATATTGTCTTTTTTTTAAGATTAAATATACATAAAATAATGAGAAGCAAACAAAAGTGTTGCTTTCTTTTTTTTATGAATTAATATCATGTGTTTCAGTATATAGTTGTGTTCAATGTAAATAAAATATTTAATCCAGTTTTAAAAATTTTCTGTAATTTTTTTAATTGATAATGTTTAAGGTGTGTCAACTATTTTTACAGCTTAAAATTTAGTTTAATTCATAAGTGGAAGAGTTCGTCTAAATAATTCACAACGCAAACTCTTAATTTTATTCGTAATTAATTAGATTTAATAATTACAGTTTTACGCGGATTATAATTTAATTTTATTGATTAATCACGTTGCTCTTCTGCTAGAATTACGTAATTACGATCACTTATGTTATTTGAATTTATCTAAGGTATATAAAATTATATACCAATTTACTATGAGGTTGCTTGGATTATTTGGACCAATTAACAATTTTGGATGTAAATTAAATAGGAATTAAACAAGTGTAATTATATGTCCAGCAAATGACGAATAAAATGATACCATAATAAAGCCAGTTACACTATTTTATAAAACTGGTGGGAATCAAATAATCTGAATAAAAGACACAGCCCGTGAATATCACGGGAGCGAGAATTAAGGGTAACCCCTTAAGAACTCCCCACACTAGAACTACCGTGAGCCATTATTTTGACTACCATACGAATATGTTTCGGTTCAAACCAGAAATTTGATTATGAAATAAGTTTAAAAGATACAAAGAAGAAAAACGTTAAATAATAAAGTTAAACTGTTTTAAATCAAAATTCTGGTGTGAAATATTTTAATAAAACTTGATTCAAGTCTCCGGTAGTTCTAGCGTTAAGGGATAAAGGTGTTGTTTGTTTACTCTTAAGATGTAGATCATGGGTGTCAAACTGTGGCCCGCTGGATACCACTAAAATTTGAAAGAAATTGTCAAGAAGGCTAATCGCAGAAATTCGATGATTAGGTAAGGCAAATAAAACTATAACTATAAAATTTTAGTGGTATCCCGCGGGCCACAGTTTGACACCCCTGATGTAAATGGAACTTTACCTGTTGGATGCTCATCTCATTAATACTTTAAAATTTTTGCATGTTTAGAAAGTTCTAAGATTTTTTTTAAATAGCTTGTGAATTTCATTAAAATTATTCGTAGTTGGGAAACACTCTCTAAATACTTTTGATTAATTATACTTTTGTATCAAAATGTATATGACTTCGTTACAAAAACATTTTCTTGTGTATTCTGTATAACGTATTATATATAGAAAAAAAGTATAGTGACAAGGATGCGCAAAATTAAATTTTATATATAGGGGAGCTAGGGGATGAATGACACATTCTCAATATTTCAGGCAATAAATATTTATTTTAAATTGCTTCCTATCCCCATATAAGGCTCTACCACAGTGTGCTTCAGAACTAAAAGTAGGACCATATTGCTGTTTTCATTTTACTTCAAAGTTGCAGTTTCTGAAATCTCTGCTTAAAAGTAAGTTTTTTTTACATTTGAAGATGTGAAATATCTTCTACAATATAAAAAATTATGCTATGTTGTAGTTATTTATTTTAAGGTTCAATATCGATAATTAAAATGAATGAATAGTAACCATTGTGACAAAATAATATTGGAGGCAAAATGGCTGAGAAGGGAATATCTGCATCATGGGGATGATTGGGACATTTCAAATGGGGATGAATGGGACATTCTCATTCATCCATAGGGATGTTGAAAATTTTAGTTATTAACTAAATAGTATTATATGGGTTCATAAATTAATAATTTACGTTAATTAATAGTATTAAATAGTATTATATGAGTTGTTATTGTTTAAAATTTCTGAGTGTTATTTATTGTAATAATTATTAATGGATTATCAAAAAATTGGTACTAAAACTTAATCAAAATAGATAAAATTGTTAAAAATAGTATATGTTTATTGATCAAACGGGGCAAATTATATTGAATTTTGAAATGTTGCACAAATAAATCCCTACCCCTAACATATTGGGTCGATCGGAAAGTCGTGTCGTGTTGGGAAAATCAATTCGTGCAGGAAAATTCTATCATTTAATTATTAGATATTAATTCCGTTATCTAATGTCTAATAATTACCGGGCAGAATTTTCCGGTACGAATTGATTTTGCTAACACGACACGACTTTCCGATCGACCCAATAATTTCCGTTCTGCATGTTTCTGAGATACATTTAATTAATATTAATTAATAAGTTATGATTGAAAATTATTAGCTATGCCATATTTAAAAGACATTTTGCACTTTCATTTCCAATCTAAAATGCATCATAAGTGGGAGAAAAGAACAGATTGATAGCCGAAGTCTGCATTAAAAGTTAAAACTGCATTAAAAGAAGTTATTGAAAAAAAAACATATCGATTCGTACTGTAAAATCATATATTACAAATATAATTACGTATAAGGCTATAATTATAAATTCTAATTTGGTAAAATTGAATACAGGGAGGAAAATCTTTGTGTCCCATCCATCCCTATTAGTGTCCCATTCGTCCCTGTTGTGGGGATGATTGGGCCAGGGAGGAACGTTTTTTTTATTTCATAATATTTTTCTGAATAAATCATAATCTAGAATAAATATTGTTCATATATGTTGTCAAATACCTAATGTATAAAATGTGATATATAATATTGATAATAACTTAAATAAAAAAATAAAAATATACATTTTTGTGAAAATGTCCCATTCATCCCCCATCTCCCCTACCAGAAGACTGTACAAGTCTTTTGAAAATTCATAGGAAAAGATGATGCCAATATTTTAAAACTTGAGAGTTTTGCTTCCAAAATTAAGAGGAAGCGCGTTTTGGTAACCCCCAACTGTTCTTCGATGAAATGTAAGTTAATCCATTATCATCATTAGCTCATAAGTGCGTGTATTTCACGAATTACTTTTCTATTCAGAAATTCCAAGTTCATTCCAGAAATCCTGTGAAGTAATGTTTGTCTTGTTTAATGACAGACATTTCGTGATTGCGTAAAGTCAAAATTCATCTTTCTGAATTCTGAATAAAAAAAATCCTGAAATGCACGCATATATGCACCAATAATTAAAATGTGTTCATTTGACGTAAGAATACTCTTAGGTTGGGAATACTTGGGAGGAAATGATGTGGAAAGGGATTTTATCAAGGAAAACACATTTACATACCTCAGTGCGTGAAACCGTATCAAACTTAGTTGAATCAATCTAGTTTTTTAACTAACTACATGCATAATAATTAAAAATTACATTTCAATTGAAATAAAATGAAAAAAAAAGTTCGTAAAATGTACTAACTAAAGTCATATAAACAAATATAAAATATTTATTTAACATCCCATGGTTTATCGTAATATTTTGTGCTCTCCTGACTTGGGTAATACAGGGTGATTCATTTCTAGACCGAAAAACGCCCAAGAGGTGTAGAGGGCACAGAGACGACTCGGAATCTGATAGCAATACAGGGTCGGAAATGCAATCCTAACGAGATACGGGGGGTTCAGTGTTGCCAGTGGGCTCCTTTTTTTTAATTCAGATTTATTGATTGACACCACTTTTCTAAAATGTAAAATTCCCATTTTTTCGTTTTAATTAAAATGTCATTAATAAAGGGGAATTTTACTATTTCGAAAAAATTGGTGCCAATCAATAAATCTGAATTTAAATAAAGTAGCCAACTGGCAACACTGAAGGGGTTGTTAGGGTCTGAATCATAGTGATAGCAAATTGACATTTAAAGACCATAAGCTTAACCCCTTGAAGGGCAAGCAATTGCGTTTGTGTAATGCTTAATTCCCACCGGAGATTTAGAAAAATTTTATTTCAAAATAAGAAAAAGCAATTTTACGACTTTACTCCACTAAAGTCAGAAAATTAAAATTTCCTAAAATTTTTCTGCTGCAAATCCTGATTAATCGTAGGTGGGATAAAATATATCCCACCGCCCCTCAAGGGGTTAAAATAAGTAATAACGTTCCTGATAATGAGCTTGTCCGATGTTTCGTAATGTGTGAATGAAACATTCGGAACCTGGAATCTCGGATGTTTTAAATACGCCGGGCGTGTTTCAGACTTTTGCAGTAGCAACGAAGACGCGCCATTTCAAAGCGCCCCTACTAACTCAAACGTGCAAAATTGTAGATCAGGGGTGGCCAAATGTGGCACGCTACACACCACTAAAATTTTATCGTAATCATTGCCTTATCTAATCATCCAATCTCTGCGATTCAACAAGTCGACTTTTTCTGTAAAATTTTTGTGGTATCCGGCGTGCCACTGTTGGCCACCCCTGTTGTAGGTGGTAAGAACAGGGCACGTAGGCAGAAAACTTCGGGGAACTTAATTATCAGGAGAATCATGACTTATTTTAAGCTTATGGTCTTTAAATGTCAATTTGCTATCACTATGATTCCGACCCTAACAACCACTCCAGTGTTGCCAGTTGGCCACTTTTTTAAAATTCAGACTTACTGATTGGCACTACTTTTTTTGAAATAGTAAAATCCGCCTTTATTAATGACATATTAATTAAGGCGAAAACAAGGGAAATTTCACCATTTCAGAAAGGTGGTGCCAATCAAGAAATCTAAATTAAAATAAAGTAGCCCACTTCCATTAGCAACACTGAACCCCTCTATGTCGTTAGGATTGCATTTCCGACCCTGCATTACTATGTGATTCCAAGTCGTCTCTGTGCCTCTAGGGTGGAGCGAAAAAAATTAATTTTTAAAAATCAAAAACGGGTAGGTGCCAAAAGTTGCCTTTATACTAGTACATCATCTGCGTGCAATATTATCACTGAAAAAAAATGGCTTGAGTCTGCGCTTTTGGTACAAAACTCGAAATTTTGGGTAAAATTTGACATTTTTTCAAAAAATTTTAAAAAATTCTATAGAGATTGTTATTATTTAAAAGTGTTATTTAAACCTTTATTATTAATTACTTAACATATTTAAACGATAAAAAAATATCTTCGTTCTGTATAAGGGGAACAAAACTGACAACTTTTGGGGGGAAAAAGCGTTGCCACTCTGTTGTGTCATACAACTAATTGTTATTTAGAATACAGCTCTTACGTAGTTGCTTTCAAATCTACCCAAGAGGTACCACGTGGAATTGGCTGCATTTCATGACACAACAGTGCATAGACCGACCACCCTTCCATCTCAGCGCAATGTTTTATTTATGTATTGAATTGTGATTTTTTATCAAAAACTGGCATACGTTTTCTATGTATCAACCTAGTCCATCTCTTTTTTATATCCACAGACGTTGGGTGATACTGCTGTGACACTCCTTCATATATATCCTCACGTATTCTACTGCTTGTGTATTATAAGGTAAGCAGAGTAATGCAGTGGAAATAATGGAATCTATTCAGCCCTCTAGTATCTTCACCAACATTGCATCCAGTTACTACATAGTTATCGGGAGTTCTGTTCCTACAACATTTTACAACATTTAGGTATTTCATCTTTGAGTATGCCATCCTTTACTCTAACTCTTGCATTTTTTATATGTTGATAAGCTTGTTCTTTAATGTGATGGCGATCGTCATCAAAATTGCAATAAGAATTTGCTCTCGATGTGAAAAATGTACTCTCGGTGTCCTAAACAATTTTTTAGTATTTGTTTTTTGCCGTTTTCTGTGATGTTTAGTAGCCAAGTAATTTCCCATAAGTTTTTAGATCAATTTTTGGGATGTGGATTATATTTGATGTAAACCATCCTGCGGCATTAACTTGGATTACATACATTGTGAGTGAACCAGACTCTGATGGTCAAAAAGTGCTTATATAAAAGCGAATAATTTTATGCGCCTTTATGAGCCATCTGGCATAGGAGAAGTTTCTTGGATTCCTATTCGCTAGTTCTTCTGAGCCATATCTTGATGAAATATCTTTGCAAATGTCTAGCAGGTATTTCTGGCATGTGCTGAGTACCCTTTTCTCGATTTCAGGAAATAATGTTTGAAAATTACTCTCTATGGCTTCAAAAATTGAAATTAGAAGGGAATGGCACGTGGACAAAGATTTTCCTATTGGTCCAGTGAATCCCTGTGGGTTAGAATCTAATTTTTGCCAACGATCATATCTAATAAATGATGCATAGAAATTTCACTGGACTTGGAGGTGGCATATGATCAATTTTAATGGTTCATTCTAAACATGTCCCTCGCAGAATGGATGACAACGACTAACAGAATTATCCGCCTTCAAATGAGCACTCACTGCCCATCAGAGTCTCTACGTTCACTCAAAATGTACTATGATATCCAAGTTTGGCCCCAGGATAGTTTACAATCAAATATAATCTACAGCTAAAGAAGGGATCTAAAAACTCATGGGAAATTACTGTGCTACTAAACAACTCACAAAACGGAATAAATCGACTACTAAAAAAAGGTTATTTAGGGCAATGGCTCCTTTGCATACGCAGAGGAAATTCTTAATTCAATGCTCTCTGACGATTCCCATCACATTAAACAGCTAGCTACTCAGCACATAATAGTTGAAAGATGAGAGTAAATGATGGCATACGCAAATCTGAAATATCGACAATCAACTTTGAAGCGGGTAATTATATAAATCTAATTCGTTGGAAAAGTGTTGTGGTAACAGAACCTCTAATCAATATGCATTTATCGGGTGCAATGTTGGTGATGATAATAGACGGCAGAATATATTACATTAATATCATCCGCACTGCATTACACTGTTTGTCTTCTCTTACACAAACGGTAGAAAACTACGTAAAGGAGATCACAGCAGCAGCATCCAAAGTCTATGGATCCAAAGAACAGATGTACTACGTTGATACATAGAAAATCAGTCTTTGATAAAAAAAATCACAATTCAATGTATAAATAAAACATTGAGTTCAGATGGTAGGGTGGTCGAGCTATGCACTGTTGAGACATGAAATGTAGTCACCACCACGTGGTACCTCCTGGGTAGTTTTGAAAGCAACTAGGTAAGAGCTGTACTCTAAACAACAATTATTTGTATGACACAACAGAGTGGCAACGCCTTTTTTTTTCACCAAAAGTTGTCAGTATTGTTCCAGTTATACAGAACGAAGATATCATTTTATCGTTTAAATATCTTAAGTCATTAATAATAAAGGTTTAAATAACACTTTTAAATAATAACCATCACTGTAGAATTTTTTTTAATTTTTTGAAAAAATGTCAAATTTTACTCAAAATTTCTACTTTTGGACCAAAAGCGAAGACTCAAGCCATTTTGTTTCAGCGGTAATATTGCACGCAGATGATTTACTAGTATAAAGACAACTTTTGGCACCTACCCGTTTTTGATTGTAAAAAATTAATTTTTTTCGCTCCACCCTACACACCTCCTGCAAGTTTTTCGGTCAGGTGGTGAAACACCCTCTATAATAATGGGTTCTATTGTATCCAAAATATATATATTCACGTAATTTGTTTCTACAAAATTTGTTTTTATTGATATCGCATTTACACTTTATTTTAACGCCTTGAGAGGCGGTGGGATATATTGCTCACCTGCAAGAAAAGTGACACATCTCGACAAAAGTAAGTTTCACAGGAGAGACAAAAGAAAAATTGCATGATTTTACTGTAACATGAAATTATAGCACTTAGCTCTGCATGCAGGAGTAAAAACGTGCATAAAAGCATAAAACCCTTGAAGACGTAGGATCAAGTTTGGAGGGTTGGGAAAATTTACCTCCCCCTATAAAACACCCCTCTTCTGTGGTCATAAATGGACATATAGAGCAATACAGTGATTTTCCGCATAGCTACACTTATGAAACTGTTTGTGTAGCAAGACGCGCGTATGACAGACCTATTGGTGGAATTAGACGCAAATTGAAATTTTGCGAGATGTGTCGCTTTTCTTGCGGGTGAGCGATATGATATCTCACCTAGTTTTAATGACGATTCGCTCCTGAAACATTTAATTAAATTTTGCGGTTTTGTCGTTGGTGGAAAAATGTTTGAAATTGCTTTTCCTCATTTTGAAGGGGTTTTTTTGTTGTTGTTTTTTTTTTTTTTTTTTTTTTTTTTTAATTCCGGTGTGACTTCACCATCACACAAGCACAATTGCTTGCCCCTGAAAGAATTAAAACTTGAGAAATAAATTCAGAACTAACACCAGAAAAAATATGTAAGCAATACAGTATATTATAGAAAAAATTAGGGAGTTTGTCAAACAATATCCTCACAAGTCACTATGATTTCAAGGTACCGAAAGACTGTTCAAGTCTTTCTGAAAAGTGAAAGAAAAGGAGTACCGTAATTTCCGGCGTTCAACCTCTGGGTCAAATCAGGGCTACCAGTTTGGGGCCCCATTTTTATTCAACAGTCTCGAGTTCATAAAAGAAATAAAGAATAGTACTTTATTCTTTATTTAATGAGAGACACTTAGCGATCATTTAACCGTTTAGTGCGCGGCTTTTCATACATGCAAAGAACACTGTTTTGAATTTAAGAGTTTTTTTTATTCGCATGTACCTAATTCACACCAGAAAATTAAAATAGCAATATTTGCTTTAATTAAGAAACAGACATTCCGTATTTAAATAAAGCAAAATTAACCATTGAAACTTTCTGCTGTAAAGTCAGATTCTCCAAACAACGCAATTTCTAGAACGTATTCTATTATGGGAATTAAAGGGTTAAAGGATAAGTTTTGTAAAATAAATAATTATATAAAAGAAGGTATTTGGAGACATTATTAAAGTATTTACTAATTTGCATTATTTCAGCGTAAAACAGCCACACGACAGTAGTTTTTACTTATTTTGCAGGTGTGCAACAGAAGAATTGATTGACGTATTATATGAAAGATATACCTCTGATTTTTTTCATTATTTTTCCTGTGTTATTAAACTTTCAGAATATCATAAATATTTTTTTCGAAACAAAATAAAAAATCGCGCATTTAAGAGTTACCCCTTGAAGAGTGGTGGTTCATTTTTGGACAACCTATTTTTAATGCCTAAATGTTACATTGGCACCCGAATTTTTGAATGAAATTTTTCATTTTATCAAATACGCGAATAAATGCTTTTTCTTATTTTCAAATAAATTTGTTTTTAAATTCCGGTATCAGTAAATGATTTCAACATTTTACGCATAGAAGTCCCTGAAAGGGTTAAAGCAGAAAATCTTTTTTCGAAATTTTTGTTATGAATTTCAGCATTCGAATTGGATTTGGAGGCCAAACTGGACACCATAGATCAAATTTGAACCCATTTTTTTTTCTTTTTTGCAATAAATGCAAAACTAACAACAGACAAAATATACAGACAATATAGCATTTAATTTAATTTTTTTTTAATTATAAAGTTTATTTGGTCCTATGAGTCTTTGCACTGTCGGGCAGTGTTGCCAGATGGGCTACTTTTTTTAAATTCAGATTCTCGATTGGCTCCAATTTTTTGAAATGGTAAAATACGCCTTATTTAATGACATATTAATAAAGGCGAAAACAAAGGGAATTTTACCGTTTCAAAAAAGTGGTGCCACTCAAGAAATCAGAATTTAAAAAAAGTAGCCCACTGGCAACACTGCTGTCTGGAATATTTCAAAGTTCCAGAAGACTGTTCCAGTCTTTTGAAAATTCAAAAGAAAATATGTTTCCAATTTTCTAAAACTTGAGAATTTCGATCCCGAAATTAAGAGGAAACGTGTGTGGCAACCCCCAAAAGTTCTTCGATAAAATGTGCTTTAAGGGTACTGGTCACTCCACCTCTGATTTCCCCACACTAACATCACGGAGGAGAATTCCGAAGCTGAGTGACCAGCCCCCTTAATCCATTGCCATCATTTGCTCATAAGTGCGTGCATTTCACGAATTACCTTTCTATTCAGAAATTCCGAGTTCATTCCAGATTTCTGTATAGTAATGTTTGCTTTATTTAATGACAGACATTTCGTGATTGCATAAAGTCAAAATGCATCTTTCGGAATTTCTTAAAAAAAAAAAAAAAAAAAAAAAAGGGAATTCCTGAAATGCACGCATATATGCACGAATGATTAAAATGTGTTCATTTGACGAAAGTATATTCTTAGATTGGGAATACTGGGAGGGAATGATGTGGAAAGGTTTTTTATCAGGGAAAACACATTTACATACATTTATGTGTAAAACTGTATCAAACTTCGTAGAATTAATCTAGTTTTGTAAATAGCTACATGCATAATAATTAAAAATTACAAATTGTGCTCTCCTGACTTATGTAATATAACAATGGGTTTTATTGTATCCAAAAATGGCATAATCACGTAATTTTTTTTACATAGTTTGTTTTTATTGATATCGCATTTATACCTTATTTTAAAACCTTGAGAGGCGGTGGGATTTTTTATATCCCACCTATTTTTAATGAAGATTCGCGCCTGAAACTTTTAATTAAATTTTACTTTTTCGCATTTGGCGGAAAATGCTAAAAAAATGTTTTTCCTCATTTTGAAGTATTTTTTTTTAATTCCAACATGAATTCATCATCACACAAGCACAATTGCTTATCCCTGAAAGAGTTAACCCCTTCAAGGGCGGTGGTCCATATTTGGACCACCTCATTTTAATCCCTAAATGCCACATTGGCACCAGAATATTGAAATGAAAAATTTCCTTTTTTAAGCACGTGAATAAAAGCTTTTGTTTATTTTGAAATAAATTTGCTTGTAAATTCTGGTGTCATTCACGCATTTCAGCATTTTGCTAATAGAAGTGCCTTGCCCCTGAAAGGGTGAAAACTTGAGAAATTAATTCAAAACTAACACCAGAAAAAATATGTAAGCAATATAGTATTTTATAAAAGAAAAGATGGAGGTTACCTAGTAGAAACTAGTCGTTCTTCGCTGAGATTTCAAAATACGGAAAGACTGTTCAAGTTTTTTTTGGAGGACGAAAAGAAACTAATGCTGATTATTCCGGTGTGTAATCTTCGGGCCAAACACTCCCGTTTTGGCCGTGATTTTTTTTTTTTTTTTTTGATGTAGCTTTATAGATCGCGGTGAATATTTGAATTCAATTATTAAATAAAATTTCTGATCCGTGAATTATACGCCGGAAATTACAATTTAAAGGGTAATTTCTGGCGCAAAAGGGATTTTATAAGGGAGACCACATTTACATACCTTAATGCGTGAAACTGTGTCAACAATCTAGTTTTTGAAATAACTGCATGCAAAATAATAAAAAAATTACATTCAATTAAAATAAAATGTTAAGAAAAGGTCGTAAAATATACATGATGCAATTAAAAGTACGGGAAACTTATTTTTTAAACATAAATTTTGAGAAAATCAGAATTTAAAAGATTCATGTTATAATACGCTATACATTCGGAATGAATTACAATTCATGTATACAATAAACCATTAAGTATGAAACATACGATTTGATAGCGGTTTTTTTTATTTAGAAACTGCAATTGACACCAGAAAATTTTGAATTGTAATTTTCTTTTATTTTATTGTTGGAATATCTATTATCTTATAAAATAAAAATAAATATAACTTTCTCGTGAGAAGTTTGTAATATTGGGAGGAAATGGTGTGGAATGAGATTATTTTAGGAAAAACGCATATACCTAAAGAAAGAATGTGCCAAACCATATAATATTAAGTAGATTCCTTCCAAATTTTTAAATAACTGTATGCATAGATAAGAATAAATAATGACATTCAATAAAAATGAATTATTAAGAAATGTTCCTAAAATGTTCAAAATAAAGTTCAGGGAGCAAATATAAAATACTTATTTATGGTTCATAATTTCTATTAGTTTATATTTTAATTCATCTAATTTCTCGCACTATTTTGAGGTTTCCGTCTTGAGTAATATAATAATGGGTTCTACTGTATCCCAAAAAGGTATAATTACGTAATTCGTTGTTATTCATATCGCATTTCTACTTCATCTTAAAACTTGAGAATTAAATGCAACACTAACAACAGAAAAAATGTATATACAATGTAGTATTTTTTTATTATTTTCTTTATTATTATAAACTTTTTTTGGTTCTATGAATCTTTGCAAGGCCGGAAATATTTCAATGTGGGGAAGCTAGGGGATGAATGGGGCAAGGGATGGATGGGACATTCTTAATATTTCAGGCAATAAACTTTTATTTTAAATTGCTTCCTATCCCCATATAAGGCTACAGTGTGCTTCAGAACTAAAAGTAGGACCACATTGCTGTTTTCATTTTCCTTCAAAGTTGCATTTTCTGAAATCTCTGCTTAAAAGTAAGTTTTTTTTTTTTACATTTGAAGATGTGAAATATCTTCTACAATATAAAAAATTAAGCTATGTTGTAGTTATTTATTTTAAGGTTCAATATCGATAATTAAAATGAATGAATAGTAACCATTGTGACAAAATAATTTTTGAGGCAAAATGGCTGAGAAGGGAATATATGCATCATGGGGATGATTGGGACATTTCAAATGGGGATGAATGGGACATTCTCATTCATCCCTAGGGATGTTGAAAATTTTATTTATTAACTAAATAGTATTATATAGGTTCATAAATTAATAATTTACGTTAATTAATAGTATTAAATAGTATTATTTGAGTTGTTATTGTTTAAAATTTCTGAGTGTTATTTATTGTAATAATTATTAATGGATTATCAAAAAATTGGTGCTAAAACTTAAGCAAAATAAATACAGTTTTAAAAATAGTATATGTTTATTGATCAAACTGGAGAAATTATATTGAGTTTTGAAAAGTTGCACAAATAAATCTCCACC
This sequence comes from Maratus speciosus, assembly GCA_963932465.1. Taxonomy (NCBI): domain Eukaryota; kingdom Metazoa; phylum Arthropoda; class Arachnida; order Araneae; family Salticidae; genus Maratus; species Maratus speciosus. The sequence goes on along the minus strand of OZ010796.1, from coordinate 268,391,465 downwards.
CCAAACATATTGGGTCGATCGAAAAGTCGTGTCGGGAAAATCAATTCGTACGGTAAAATTCTATCATTTAACTATTAGACATTGATTCCGATATCTAATGTCTAATAATTACCGGGCAGAATTTCCCGGTACGAATTGATTTTCCCAACACGACACGACTTTCCGATCGACCAATTATTTCCGTTCTGCATATTTCTAAGATACATTTAATTAATATTAATTAATATGTTATGATTGAAAATTATTAGCTATGCCATATTTAAAAGACATTTTGCATTTTCATTTCCATTCTAAAATGCCTCATAAGTGGGAGAAAAGAACAGATTGATAGCCGAAGTCTGCATTAAAAGTTAAAACTGCAATAAAAGAGGTTATTGAAAAAAAACATATCGATTCGTGCAGTAAAATCATATATTACAAATATAATTACATATAAGGCTATAATTATAAATTTGAATTTGGTAAAGTTGAATACAGGGAGAAAAATCTTTGTGTCCCATCCATCCCTATTAGTGTCCCATTCAACCCTGCTGTGGGGATGATTGGGACAGAGAGGAACGTTTTTTTTTATTTCATAATATTTTTCTCAATAAATCATATCTAGAATAAATATTGTTCGTATATGTTGTCAAATACCTAATGTATTAAATGTGATATATAATATTGATAATAACTTAAATAAAAAAATAAAAATATATATTTGTGTGAAAATGTCCCATTCATCCCCCATTTCCCCTACCAGAAGACTGTACAAGTCTTTTGAAAATTCAAAAGAAAAGATGATGCCAATATTCTAAAACTTGAGAGTTTTGCTCCCAAAATTAAGAGGAAGCGCGTTTTGGCAACCACCAACTGTTCTTCGATGAAATGTAAGTTAATCCACTATCATCATTAGCTCATAAGCGCGTGTATTTCACGAATTACTTTTCTATTCAGAAATTCCGAGTTCATTCCAGAAATCCTGTGAAGTAATGTTTGTCTTATTTAATGACAGACATTTCGTGATTGCGTAAAGTTAAAATTCATCTTTCTGAATTCTGAATAAAAAAAATCCTGAAATGCACGCATATATGCACCAATAATTAGAATGTGTTCATTTAACGTAAGAATACTCTTAAGTTGGGAATACTTGGGAGGAAATGATGTGGAAAGGGATTTTATCAAGGAAAACACATTTACATACCTCAGTGCGTGAAACCGTATCAAACTTAGTTGAATCAATCTAGCTTTTTAAATAACTACATGCATAATAATTAAAAATTACATTTCAATTGAAATAAAATGTAAAAAAAAGTTCGTAAAATGTACTAACTAAAGTCCTATAAACAAATATAAAATATTTATTTAACATCCCATGGTTTATCGTAATATTTTGTGCTCTCCTGACTTGGGTAATACAGGGTGATTCATTTCTAGACCGAAAAACGCCCAAGAGGTGTAGAGGGCACAGAGACGACTCGGAATCTCATAGCAATACAGGGTCGGAAATGCAATCCTAACGAGATAGGGGGTTCAGTGTTGCCAGTGGGCTCCTTTTTTTTTAATTCAGATTTATTGATTGGCACCACTTTTCTAAGATGTAAAATTCCCATTTTTTCGTTTTAATTAAAATGTCATTAATAAAGGGGAATTTTACTATTTCGAAAAAATTGGTGCCAATCAATAAATCTGAATTTAAAAAAAGTAGCCAACTGGCAACACTGAAGGGGTTGTTAGGGTCTGAATCATAGTGATAGCAAATTGACATTTAAAGACCATAAGCTTAACCCCTTGAAGGGCAAGCAATTGCGTTTGTGTAATGCTTAATTTCCACCGGAATTTAGAAAAATTTTATTTCAAAATAACGAAAAGCAATTTTACGACTTTTCTCCACTAAAGTCAGAAAATTAAAATTTCCTAAAATTTTTCTGGTGCAAATCCTGATTAATCGTAGGTGGGATAAAGTATATCCCACCGCCCCTCAAGGGGTTAAAATAAGTAATAACGTTCCTGATAATGAAGTTGTCCGATGTTTCGTAATGTGTGAACGAAACATTCGGAACCTGGAATCTCGGATGTTTTAAATACGCCGGGCGTGTTTCGGACTTTTGCAGTAGCAACGAAGACGCGCCATTTCAAAACGCCCCTACTAACTCAAACGTGCAAAATTGTAGATCAGGGGTGGCCAAATGTGGTCAACAAGTCGACTTTTTCTGTAAAATTTTTGTGGTATCCGGCATGCCACTGTTGGCCACCCCTGTTGTAGATGATAAGAACAGGGCACGTAGGCTGAAAATTTTGGGGAACTTAATTATCAGGAGAGTCATGACTTATTTTAAGCTTATGGTCTTTAAATGTCAATTTGCTATCACTATGATTCGACCCTAACAACCCCTCCAGTGTTGCCAGTTGGCTACTTTTTTAAAATTCAGACTTATTGATTGGCACTACTTTTTTTGAAATAGTAAAATTCGCCTTTATTAATGACATATTAATTAAGGCGAAAACAAGGGAAATTTCACCATTTCAGAAAGGTGGTGCCAATCAAGAAATCTAAATTAAAATAAAGTAGCCCACTTCCACTAGCAACACTCAACCCCTCTATGTCGTTAGGATTGCATTTCCGACACTGCATTACTATGTGATTCCAAGTCGTCTCTGTGCCCCCTACACCTCCTGCAAATTTTTCGGTCAGGTGGTGAAACACCCTCTATAATAATGGGTTCTATTGTATCCAAAAAATATATATTCACGTAATTTGTTTCTACAAAATTTGTTTTTATTGATATCGCATTTACACTTTATTTTAACGGCTTGAGAGGCGGTGGGGTATATTGCTCACCTGGAAGAAAAGTGACACATCTCGACAAAAGTAAGTTTCACAGGAGAGACAAAAGAAAAATTGCATGATTTCACTGTAACATGAAATTATAGCACTTAGCTCTGCATGCAGGAGTAAAAACGTGCATAAAAGCGTAAAACCCTTGAAGACGTAGGATCAAGTTTGGAGGGTTGGGAAAATTTACCTCCCCATAAAAAACACCCCTCTTCTGTGGTCATAAATGGACATATAACGCAACACAATGATTTTCCGAATAGCTACACTTATGAAACTGTTTCTGTAGCAAGACGCGCGTATGACAGACCTATTGGTGGAATTAGACGCAAATTGAAATTTTGCGAGATGTGTCGCTTTTCTTGCGGGTGAGCGATATGATATCTCACCTAGTTTTAATGACGATTCGCTCCTGAAACATTTAATTAAATTTTACGGTTTTGTCGTTGGTGGAAAAATGTTTAAAATTGCTTTTCCTCATTTTCAAGTTTTTTTTTTTTTTAATTCCGGTGTGACTTCACCATCACACAAGCACAATTACTTGCCCCTAAAAGAATTAAAACTTGAGAAATAAATTCAAAACTAACACCAGAAAAAATATGTAAGCAATATAGTATATTATAGAAAAAATTATGTAGTGTGTCAAACGATACCCTCACATGTCACTAAGATATCCAGATACCGAAAGACTGTTCAAGTATTTCTGAAAAGTGAAAGGAAAGTAGTACTGTTATTTCCGGCCTATAAGCTCTGTGTCAAATCAGGGCAACCTGTTTGGCCCCCATTTTTATTCAACAATTTCAAGATCATACCAGAAATAAAGAATAGTACTTTATTCTTTATTTAATGAGAGACACTTAGCGATCATTTAACCCTTTAGTGCGCGGCTTTTCATACATGCAAAGAACACTGTTTTGAATTTAAGAGTCTTTTTATTCGCATGTACCTATTTCACACCAGAAAATTAAAATAGCAATATTTGCTTTAATTAAGAAACAGACATTCCGTATTTAAATAAAGCAAAATTAACCATTGAAACTTTCTGCTGTAAAGTCAGATTCTCCGAACAACGCAATTTCTAGAACGTATTCTATTATGGGAATTAAAGGGTTAAAGGATAAATTTTGTAAAATAAATAATTATATAAAAGAAGGTATTGGGAGACATTATTAAAGTATTTACTAATTTGCATTATTTTAGCGTAAAACAGCCACACGACAATAGTTTTTACTTATTTTGCAGGTGTCCAACAGAAGAATTGATTGACGTATTATATGAAAGATATAACTCTGATTTTTTTCATTATTTTTCATGTGTTATAAAACTTTCAGAGTATCATATATAATTTTTTCGAAACAAAATAAAAAATCGCGCATTTAAGAGTTACCCCTTGAAGAGTGGTGGTTCATTTTTGGACCACCTAATTTTAATGCCTAAATGTTACATTGGCACCCGAATTTTTGAATGAAATTTTTCATTTTATCAAATACGCGAATAAATGCTTTTTCTTATTTTCAAATAAATTTGTTTTTAAATTCCGGTGTCATTAAATGATTTCAACATTTTACGCATAGAAGTACTTTGTCCCTGAAAGGGTTAAAGCAGAAAATCTTTTTTCGAAATTTTTGTTATGAATTTCAGCATTCGAATTGGATTTGGAGGCCAAACTGGCAACCATAGATCAAATTTGAACCCTTTTTTTTTTTGTAACTTATTAGATTGCGGCGAATAATTGAATTCAATTATTAAATAAAATTTCTGGGTCCAAACATAATTGTTGGATCCATGGTTCATATGCCGAAAACTGCGGTATGGTGTGGATATCATAAAAGTGTTATCTATTAAATCAGAGGTGTCAAACTGTGGCCCGTCGAATACCAATAGAATTTTATAGTAATCATCGCCTTATCTAATCATCGAATCTCTGCGATTCAAGAAATCCACTATTTCTTTAAAAAAATAGTGATATCCGGCGGGACACAGTTTGACACCCTTGTTCTAAATAAACCAAATCGTCTTCAACCAAAATTAAATGACAATCTAATCATTCTTGATATATAGCTAACCCGAAAATCGGGATAAAGACAGCATAGAAGCAGCACTTGTTGGATGAGTAACATCCATACCTAATCAGCGCATAATTGTGTTACTGCACCTAGAGATATACAGTGTTGAAATCAACAAACGAAACTGTATTCAAAAAATTACATTTTCACCAGAGGGCGCAATGATCGAGTTTATTGCTATGAATGGATAGTAATCCAGTGTGTTTTTATTTAGATATTCATGATGCAATTTAAACTACGGGATAAATTTTGCGAAAAACGGAATTAAAAAGATTTATGTTGTAGTACGCGATACATTAGGAATGAATTAAAATACAGGCATTTATTAGGTCATTAACCCTTTCCAGCGCGAAGTAATTCTGTTTGTAAAATGATGAAATGATAGACCGACACCAGAATTTACAAACAAATTTATTAGAAAATAAAAAAATATAATAAAATTGATACACCTGTTAAAAAAAATATTTTTTCGTTTTCTATAATGAACAAAATTGTTGTTGTTTTTTTTAAATAAAATATCCAAATTAATTCACTTAACCTCGTAACCCTTTCTGGGGCAACTAATCGTGTTTCTGTAGTGTCTAATTCACATCTTCCAGAAATTTTATTGCAAAATTTAAAAAAAGCAATTTTACGAATTTGTAATGCTTTTAACTTCCGTATCGTTTCAGGACCCGCTTGTGCGTTTTATTTTTATTTTATTTATAACAAACGGATGTATAATCCAGGGCTACCACTTTTATAAAGAGCACTTCTTGTTTTATAACAAATGCAAGTTTATTTCCAGATATGAAGAAGGGCAGTACATGACGAAGGCATAATACGATGATGCAAAATATGTACAAAAACTCACAAAATGATGATACAAAACTCACATCAGAGTGCACAACACTGCATCAATATTACACTTCACTACACTATACTTCAATTCAACTACACTGCTAAACTTATTAATTTCCAGTGCCCGTAGCACCTGTTGAATTTAAACCAAACTTTCGGTTTTTATTCTAAACCCGCCATGCACGCAGGCAAGACATACTATCTCTACCTACTTCCACTAGAATTCTAAACCCTTCTCTCCTACGCCCGCACGTCACGTGACCAGAGGTGCGTCGGCTCAGAGTTAACGACGTCATCCAGACACCACACTCCCCTCCCAAGATTGAAAATGGGGGGAGGTTCCTTGACATTTTCTATCTCAAATCCAGTCTGGAGACGTCACCCGACTTCATTATACACCACAAAAGAATAACACAAATTACAATATATATATAAAGGATTACAAAATAAATTCTTGAAACATTCCGGAGACACCGTCTGGAACTCTTCCTATCTACTAATACAAAACACAATTAATACTTAGTAATACACAATACTAAATGCAATAAAACAAATAAAATAGGTAGAATAGAGTGAATAGACAAAAAATATATATATATAGCTGCGAGAACAACATAAATCAGTCTTGAATAACACTTTAAAGTCACAAAAAGTCTATAAAGAGTTTATAACTTTTTTCTTATTCTATTGTCTCTAATCGTAATAGAGCGTCTGCATTTATCAACTTAGCACCCGGTCGGTGCGAAATCACAATGTCATATCTCTGCAATGCCAATGCCAATCGCTGCAGTTTGGAAGGCATTTTTGATGATGAAAATTAATGTATTGTGATCAGTGATAATTTCCACGGGAGAAGCAAAATTTCATGTTTCGAACTTCTTTTGACTCCAAATAACCACATAGGCCTCTCGTTCAATGGTCGGCTAAGCCTGTTAAGTTTTGGTAAGCTTTTGGCTGGCATAACTTACTGGGTACAGTGCTCCGTCCTTTCGCTCTGATAAACACGCGCTGATGCCGACTGAAGATGCGTCGCATTCCATGACGAAAGGTAACCCCATGACGGGGGTATGTAGACTGGGTGCTTCGATTAGACCTCTTTTTAACTTATTAAATGTCCGGTCATGCTCCTCTCACCTCATGACCTCTTCTCTGTGCTGTTCTTTTTCGTCATTTCAGTCAAAGGTTATGCCACTTCAGCATATTTGGGCAGGTAATCGCGATAATAGTTGCAGAGACCGAGGACACTTTTTAATTGTTTCTTCGTTTGAGGTGATGCTAATCTTCGAATAGCCCCCACGTTTCCGGGGTCTATCCGATGGCTGCCAGACCCGATGTTATGTCTTAAGTATTTAATCTGAGGTTTTGCGAATTCACATTTTGTTCAAATTGACTGAAAATCGTAATTGTGATAGCTTAGCGAATATTTTTCAAGATATGTCCGGTGTTCAGGAAATGTTTCAGAGAAGACGGCTATATCATCTATGTATGCTCTGGCGAATTTTTTGTATTCAGAAGGTTCTTTATTCATTTCTCATTGAAACGCCGCCGCTTCATTCTGGAGCTCTAAAGTCATTACTTTGAAGCGATATTGATTCCTGTGAGTCTTAAAACAGGCTAAATTTTGACTCTCTTCTTCCAATGGTATGGCCCAATACCATTTGAGTAAGTCTATTGTGGTTATGACATTGGCCCTGCCAATATTGAATAAAAGATCGGTTGCATTTTCCAACGGAAAATCATCGGATTTCGTGATTACGTTCAATGCTCGAAAATCTACACATAGGCGTAGGGCTTATCCTTCTTCATCACGCATACTACTCGATGTGGCGCCTCTGCATCACTCTCTTCAATTAATCCTAACTCCAGCAACTCCTCCATTTTCCTTATCCGCTTGCGGCTTTAAGGCCTCTGGGATTCTATAAACACCGGGCTTTTTCTTTCTACGTCACTTAGACGTATTTTATGCTTTCCTACCTTGGCTATTTGTACTTTTTTTGAAAATAATTCTTTATATTTGGACAATAAATCTAACATCCCCGTCTTTTCCACATATTCTAAATGACTTAGATCAACTTCCTCTAGGTTAAAATAATTAGAGTTATTTTTCGTGCTGGGGGTGGGATTGACCTCCCCTAATTATTCTTCGTTTTCGAAGAATACCGCCACCGCCTGTACCCTAGGTGTAAATTTCCTGATCTTATTTACGTAGACATTCCTAACATTTCCGTTTATTAATTTCACTTTGTAAGAATCGGGGTTACAGCGCGCTGCTATTTCGGCTGGTCCCGTCCACCTAGCGTAAAGTTTATTCGTAGAATTCCGGATGAATAAGTATACCTGATCCCCAACTCTAAATTCCTTGTAAATTGCTCTTCGATTAGCCTACTTTGCATAGGCGTCTTGTTTAACCTCCGATACTGATGCCGCTTGTTCCGCCGCCCTTTCTAAATTAACTTTTAACTCCTGAAGTTTATTCGGTTTCACTCTTTCCAAGATTTATAGGTAGTGGTACTTCGCCTGACCATGTAAATTTCAATACCGCCCGCGGCCCCCTGGCCTCCCTTCCGTACATTAATTTGAATGGCGATACTCCCGTAGTGCTATTCGGAATTTCTCTATAAGCAAATAATAGATAGGGGATGTGTTTATCACAATTTTTGGGGTCGCTCCGTATTACATGGCGTAATATGTGTTTCAAAACCTGATTATATCACTCAACTAATCCCGAGCTATGTGAATGCCCTAGTGTTGCAAATCTAGGAGCCGCCCCCAGCCTAGCATGAAACTCTTGTGTTAAATCTGAAACAAAATTTCCGCTCTGGTCACTCGCTATTACACGGTGTATCCCGATTAGCTTAAATATTTCTAACAACGCATCACACTTAGCTTTAGATGTAATTGTCCTTAATGGGACCGCCTCCGGCCACCACGAATATTGGTCTAACAAAGTAAGTACATATTGATGCTTACACGCTGAAGGGGACTCAATTCTTCCAATTATGTCGATATTTACAACGTCAAACGGAAGTTCCGGTCTCTCAATTGGGACAAAGGGTATTTAATCACTGGCCCTCTCTCTGTTTCGTAGTTGGCAGTCCTTACAAAATTTTTTTATTACAAATAATGTAAAAACGTACCAAGGAAATATTCTTAATAATTACTGCTGGGCTTGCAAATGGTCCGTTTTTGGAATATCAGTTTTTTCTAAGAAAAAGTTTCCTAGTATAGGTTTCTGGAACATTTCGAATAGATATAAACTTCTGGGCAGTATTCTGAGAAATTTTTCTAATATATATATAAAGATTTTGGTATTAAAAAGTGGCACTCGAAAAATGGGCCATATGGGAAACATGTTACTGCTATATAAAAAAAAGGGCCAGTGGGAGCCCTGTAATTACAATATCATAAATATTGCAATAATAAAATCAATTTCTTTTTCAGTGTTGTAACTGTTTACATCAATACAGAAGAAAAAAAGTCGAATTTTGTACTTCACTGCACACTGTTAAAAATCTGCAGCAAACTGTCCAGTCATACGACCGTTTTTAAAAATAACGGTTACTTGATCACGTTATGAAGGTGTTATGTCAATATTATTGACCATTTCATGGTTAGGATAAACAAAACTTTCGGTTAGTAACCATTATCTATAAAAACGGTCGAATGAGTTGACAGTTTGCTGCAAATTTTTAACAGTGCAATATTAACCCTTTCCGACGCGCAGTATCTCTGTTTTTAAAATGGTGAAAGGATGCGCTGACACCAGAATTTAAAAATGAATTTATTAGCAAATAAAAACGTGTTAACTTCTGTACTTTATAAAAGGAAAATTTTAATTAAATATTCGTGGTGCTGAGTGTTAGTTTTCGAATTAAAATTAGGTGACCTTTTTTCTGGACACCGCCCTCTAAAGGGTTAACTCCTTAACGGTCGCATTAAATTACGGTTTAAAAATTGAGATTGCTTATTGGCACCACTTTTCTGAAAAAGAATTATTCGCCTTATTTAATGACGAATAAAATGATACCATAATAAAGCCAGTTACACTGTTTTATAAAACTGGCGGGAATCAAATAATCTGAATAAAAGACACAGCCCGTGAATATCACAGGAGCGAGAATTAAGGGTAACCCCTTAAGAAGCCCCCACACTAGAACTACCGTGAGCCATTATTTTGACTACCATACGAATATGTTTCGGTTCAAACCAGAAATTTGATTATGAAATAAGTTTAAAAGATACAAAGAAGAAAAACGTTAAATAATAAAGTTAAACTATTTTAAATCAAAATTCTGGTGTGAAATATTTTAATAAAACTTGATTCAAGTCTCGGTAGTTCTAGCGTTAAGGGATAAAGGTGTTGTTTGTTTACTCTTAAGATGTAGATCATGGGTGTCAAACGGTGGCCCGCTGGATATCACTAAAATTTGAAACAAATTGTCAAGAAGGTGAATCGCAGAAATTCGAAGTTTAGGTAAGGCAAATAAAACTATAACTATAAAATTTTAGTGGTATCCCGCGGGCCACAGTTTGACACCCCTGATGTAAATGGAACTTTACCTGTTGGATGCTCATCTCATTAATACTTTAAAATTTTTGCATGTTTAGAAAGTTCTAAGATTTTTTTTAAATAGCTTGTGAATTTCATTAAAATTATTCGTAGTTGGGAAACACTCTCTAAATACTTTTGATTAATTATACTTTTGTATCAAAATGTATATGACTTCGTTACAAAAACATTTTCTTGTGTATTCTGTACAACGTATTATATATTGAAAAAAAGTATAGTGACAATGATGCGCAAAATTATATTTTATATATAGGCGAGCTAGGGGATGAATGGGACATTCTCAATATTTCAGGCAATAAACATTTATTTTAAATTGCTTCCTATCCCCATATAAGGCTCTACCACAGTGTGCTTCAGAAATAAAAGTAGGACCACATTGCTGTTTTCATTTTTCTTCAAAGTTGCATTTTCTGAAATCTCTGCTTAAAAGTAAGTTTTTTTTACATTTGAAGATGTGAAATATCTTCTACAATATAAAAAATTAAGATATGTTGTAGTTATTTATTTTAAGGTTCAATATCGATAATTAAAATGAATGAATAGTAACCATTGTGACAAAATAATTTTTGAGGCAAAATGGCTGAGAAGAGAATATCTGCATCATGGGGATGATTGGGACATTTCAAATGGGGATGAATGGGACATTCTCATTCATCCATAGGGATGTTGAAAATTTTAGTTATTAACTAAATAGTATTATATAGGTTCATAAATTAATAATTGACGTTAGTTAATAGTATTAAATAGTATTATATGAGTTGTTATTGTTTAAAATTTCTGAGTGTTATTTATTGTAATAATTATTAATGGATTATCAAAAAATTGGTACTAAAACTTAATCAAAATAGATAAAATTGTTAAAAATAGTATATGTTTATTGATCGAACGGGGGAAATTATATTGAATTTTGAAATGTTGCACAAATAAATCCCTACCCCTAACATATTGGGTCGATCGGAAAGTCGTGTCGTGTTGGGAAAATCAATTCGTGCAGGAAAATTCTATCATTTAATTATTAGACATTAATTCCGTTATCTAATGTCTAATAATTACCGGGCAGAATTTTCCGGTACGAATTGATTTTGCTAACACGACACGACTTTCCGATCGACCCAATAATTTCCGTTCTGCATGTTTCTAAGATGCATTTAATTAATATTAATTAATAAGTTATGATTGAAAATTATTAGCTATGCCATATTTAAAAGACATTTTGCACTTTCATTTCCAATCTAAAATGCATCATAAGTGGGAGAAAAGAACAGATTGATAGCCGAAGTCTGCATTAAAAGTTAAAACTGCATTAAAAGAAGTTATTGAAAAAAAATTATATCGATTCGTACTGTAAAATCATATATTACAAATATAATTACGTATAAGGCTATAATTATAAATTCTAATTTGGTAAAATTGAATACAGGGAGGAAAATCTTTGTGTCCCATCCATCCCTATTAGTGTCCCATTCGTCCCAGTTGTGGGGATGATTGGGACAGGGAGGAACGTTTTTTTGATTTCATAATATTTTTCTGATCTAGAATAAATATTGTTCATATATGTTGTAAAATACCTAATGTATAAAATGTGATATATAATATTGATAATAACTTAAATAAAAAAATAAAAATATACATTTTTGTGAAAATGTCCCATTCATCCCCCATCTCCCCTACCAGAAGACTGTACAAGTCTTTTGAAGATTCATAGGAAAAGATGATGCCAATATTCTAAAACTTGAGAGTTTTGCTTCCAAAATTAAGAGGAAACGCGTTTTGGCAACCCCCAACTGTTCTTTGATGAAATGTAAGTTAATCCATTATCATCATTAGCTAAAAGTGCGTGTATTTCACGCATTACTTTTCTATTCAGAAATTCCAAGTTCATTCCAGAAATCCTGTGAAGTGATGTTTGCCTTATTTAATGACAGGCATTTCGTGATTGCGTAAAGTCAAAATTCATCTTTTTGAATTCTGAATAAAAAAAATCCTGAAATGCACGCATATATGCACCAATAATTAAAATGTGTTCATTTGACATAAGAATACTCTTAGGTTGGGAATACGTGGGAGGAAATGATGTGGAAAGGGATTTTATCAAGGAAAACACATTTACATACCTCAGTGCGTGAAACCGTATCAAACTTAGTTGAATTAATCTAGTTTTTTAAATAACTACATGCATAATAATTAAAAATTACATTTCAATTGAAATAAAATGTAAAAAAAAAGTTCGTAAAATATACTAACTAAAGTCCTATAAACAAATATAAAATATTTATTTAACATCCCATGGTTTATCGTAATATTTTGTGCTCTCCTGACTTGGGTAATACAGGGTGATTCATTTCTAGACCGAAAAACGCCCAAGAGTTGTAGAGGGCACAGAGACGACTCGGAATCTCATAGCAATACAGGGTCGAAAATGCAATCCTAACGAGATAGGAGGGTTCAGTGTTGCCAGTGGGCTCCTTTTTTTTTAATTCAGATTTATTGATTGGCACCACTTTTCTAAAATGTAAAATTCCCATTTTTTCGTTTTAATTAAAATGTCATTAATAAAGGGGAATTTTACTATTTTGAAAAAATTGGTGCCAATCAATAAATCTGAATTTAAAAAAAGTAGCCAACTGGCAACACTGAAGGGGTTGTTGGGGTCTGAATCATAGTGATAGCAAATTGACATTTAAAGACCATAAGCTTAACCCCTTGAAGGGCAAGCAATTGCGTTTGTGTAATGCTTAATTCCCACCGGAGATTTAGAAAAATTTTATTTCAAAATAAGGAAAAGCGATTTTACGACTTTTCTCCCCTAAAGTCAGAAAATTAAAATTTCCTAAAATTTTTCTGGTGCAAATCCTGATTAATCGTAGGTGGGATAAAATATATCCCACCGCCCCTCAAGGGGTTAAAATAAGTAATAACGTTCCTGATAATGAACTTGTCCGATGTTTCGTAATGTGTGAATGAAACATTCGGAACCTGGAATCTCGGATGTTTTAAATACGCCGGGCGTGTTTCGGACTTTTGCAGTAGCCACGAAGACGCGCCATTTCAAAGCGCCCCTACTAACTCAAACGTGCAAAATTGTAGATCAGGGGTGGCCAAATGTGGCACGCTACACACCACTAAAATTTTATCGTAATCATTGCCTTATCTAATCATCCAATCTCTGCGATTCAACAAGTCGACTTTTTCTGTAAAATTTTTGTGGTATCCGGCGTGCCACTGTTGGCCACCCCTGCTGTAGGTGGTAAGAACAGGGCACGTAGGCAGAAAACTTCGGGGAACTTAATTATCAGGAGAATCATGACTTATTTTAAGCTTATGGTCTTTAAATGTCAATTTGCTATCACTATGATTCCGACCCTAACAACCCCTCCAGTGTTGCCAGTTGGCTACTTTTTTAAAATTCAGACTTATTGATTGGCACTACTTTTTTTGAAATAGTAAAATTCGCCTTTATTAATGACATATTAATTAAGGCGAAAACAAGGGAAATTTCACCATTTCAGAAAGGTGGTGCCAATCAAGAAATCTAAATTAAAATAAAGTAGCCCACTTCCACTAGCAACACTGAACCCCTCTATGTCGTTAGGATTGCATTTCCGACCCTGCATTACTATGTGATTCCAAGTCGTCTCTGTGCCCTCTACACCTCCTGCAAGTTTTTCGGTCAGGTGGTGAAACACCCTCTATAATAATGGGTTCTATTGTATCCAAAATATATATATTCACGTAATTTGTTTCTACAAAATTTGTTTTTATTGATATCGCATTTACACTTTATTTTAACTCCTTGAGAGGCGGTGGGATATATTGCTCACCTGCAAGAAAAGTGACACATCTCGACAAAAGTAAGTTTCACAGGAGAGACAAAAGAAAAATTGCATGATTTCACTGTAACATGAAATTATAGCACTTAGCTCTGCATGCAGGAGTAAAAACGTGCATAAAAGCGTAAAACCCTTGAAGACGTAGGATCAAGTTTGGAGGGTTGGGAAAATTTACCTCCCCATAAAAAACACCCCTCTTCTGTGGTCATAAATGGACATATAGCGCAATACAATGATTTTCCGAATAGCTACACTTATGAAACTGTTTCTGTAGCAAGACGCGCGTATGACAGACCTATTGGTGGAATTAGACGCAAATTGAAATTTTGCGAGATGTGTCGCTTTTCTTGCGGGTGAGCGATATGATATCTCACCTAGTTTTAATGACGATTCGCTCCTGAAACATTTAATTAAATTTTACGGTTTTGTCGTTGGTGGAAAAATGTTTAAAATTGCTTTTCCTCATTTTGAAGTTTTTTTTTTTCTAATTCCGGTGTGACTTCACCATCACACAAGCACAATTGCTTGCCCCTGAAAGAATTAAAACTTGAGAAATAAATTCAAAACTAACACCAGAAAAAATATGTAAGCAATATAGTATATTATAGAAGAAATTACGGTGTTTGTCAAACAATACCCTCACATGTCACTAAGATTTCAAGATAGCGAAAGGCTGTTCAAGTCTTTCTGAAAAGTGAAAGGAAAGTAGTACCGTTATTTCCGGCGTATAACCTCTGGGTGAAATCAGGGCTACCAGTTTGGCCCCATTTTTATTCAACAATTTCGAGTTCATACCAGAAATAAAGAATAGTACTTTATTCTTTATTTAATGAGAGACACTTAGCGATCATTTAACCCTTTAGTGCGCGGCTTTTCATACATGCAAAGAACACTGTTTTGAATTTAAGAGTTTTTTTTATTCGCATGTACCTAATTCACACCAGAAAATTAAAATAGCAATATTTGCTTTAATTAAGAAACATACATTCCGTATTTAAATAAAGCAAAATTAACCATTGAAACTTTCTGCTGTGAAGTGAGATTCTCCGAACAACGCAATTTCTAGAACGTATTCTATTATGGGAATTAAAGGGTTAAAGGATAAGTTTTGTAAATAAATAATTATATAAAAGAAGGTATTGGGAGACATTATTAAAGTATTTACTAATTTGCATTATTTTAGCGTAAAACAGCCACACGACAGTAGTTTTTACTTACTTTGCAGGTGTGCAACCGAAGAATTGATTGACGTATTATATGAAAGATATAACTCTGATTTTTTTCATTATTTTTCCTGTGTTATAAAACTTTCAGAGTATCATATATAATTTTTTCGAAACAAAATAAAAAATCGCGCATTTAAGAGTTACCCCTTGAAGAGTGGTGGTTCATTTTTGGACCACCTAATTTTAATGCCTAAATGTTACATTGGCACCCGAATTTTTGAATGAAATTTTTCATTTTATCAAATACGCGAATAAATGCTTTTCCTTATTTTCAAATAAATTTGTTTTTAAATTCCGGTGTCATTAAATTATTTCAACATTTTACGCATAGAAGTACTTTGTCCCTGAAAGGGTTAAAGCAGAAAAACTTTTTTCGAAATTTTTGTTATGAATTTCAGCATTCGAATTGGATTTGGAGGCCAAACCAGCAACCATAGATCTAATTTAAACCCCCCCCCTTTTTTTTTTTTTTTTTTTTTTTTTTTTATGTAACTTATTAGATTGCGGCGAATAATTGAATTCAATTATTAAATAAAATTTCTGGTTCCAAACATAATTGTTGGATCCGTGGTTTATATGCCGAAAACTGCAGTATGGTGTGGATATCATAAAAGTGTTATCTATTAAATCAGGGGTGTCAAACTGTGGCCCGTCGAATACCATTAAAATTTTATAGTAATCATTGCCTTATCTAATCATCGAATCTCTGCAATTCAAGAAGTCCACTATATCTTTAAAAAATTAGGGATATCCGGCGGGACACAGTTTGACACCCCTGTTCTAAATAAACCAAATCGTCTTCAAACAAAATTAAATGACAATCTAATAATTCTTGATATATAGCTAACCCGAAAATCGGGATAAAGACAGCATAGAAGCAGCACTTGTTGGATGAGTAACACCCATACCTAATCAGCGCAAAATTGTGTTACTGCACCTAGAGATATACAGTGTTGAAATCAACAAACGAAACTGTATTCAAAAAATTACATTTTCACCAGAGGGCGCTATGATCGAGTTTATTGCTGAGAATGTATAGTAATCCAGTGTGTTTTTATTTAGATATTCATGATGCAATTTAAACTACGGGATAAATTTTGCGAAAAACGGAAATAAAAAGATTTATGTTGTAGTACGCGATACATTAGGAATGAATTAAAATACAGGCATTTATTAGGTCATTAACCCTTTCCAGCGCGAAGTAATTCTGTTTGTAAAATGATGAAATGATAGACTGACACCAGAATTTACAAACAAATTTATTAGAAAATAAAAATTTGTTTATTTTCACGTACATTATAAAAGGAAAATTCTAATTAAATTTTCTGGATGCCAGCTTAAAATTGGATGCCCCTTTTAAGGACACCACCAGCGAAAACGTTAAGTATGAAACGTCCAATTTTAAAGCGTTTTTTTTTTTTTTTTTTTTTTTTTTAGAAACTCTGAATTCTCACCAGGAAATTTTGAATTGTAATTTTATTTTAATTGTGGAACATCTATCGTCTTATATTAAAGTAAAAATAATTATTAAAAATTTCTGGTGAGAATTCGGAATTTCTAAATAAAAACACCGCTTTTAAATCGAACGTTTCCTAGTTAATGATCTAATATAATAAATGCATTTCGCACAACATATTTCTAGACGCTGTAACTAACGCTTAGTTTTTTACACTTTCAAGCAATAAATTCGATGTCAGCGCCACCTAAGAAAATGTAACTTTTTGGATGCATTTCTAAAGCAATACCGGTATACGCGATTTCCCCGCTAAATATTTATAGACATTGTATTTATGTCAGTCAGCGTCTATTTATGTCGCCCTAACCTAATCAGCGTATAGTTATGAAATCCCGAACATTAGTTCTTGAGCTATCGTCGGTACCGTTTTGAGTGTTGAGCGTTTTTAAATTGCTTATTTAGATATCGTCGGTACCATGTCATACTATCTAATGTGAGAACAGTGTTTCCAGTGGGTTACTTTAAATTCAGATTTTATGGTTGCACCACTTTTTTGAGATAGTAAACTTCGCCATAATTAACCTTAATTAATGATATATGAATTAAGGTTAAAACAAAGGGAATTTTACCATTGTAGAAAAGTGGTGCCAATCAAGAAATCTGAATTTTAAAAAAGTAGCTAACTGGCAACACTGTTTTCATATTGAATAGTTTGGCATGGTACCGACGATATAGCTTTCGTGAAAATGTATCATAGTAGCAACATCTGTTGGGCGATTTACAACAAACCCTAATCAGCACAAACCTATTTTAAGGTTTACTGAATTTGAAGTTTGATTAAATTCCGAGCATTTAGTTCTTGCGATACAGCGCACACATAATATGTGTCACAATACAGACATGCAGACAGGCAGAGTGGCACACACTCTCGCACAGACATTTTCTAAAAACAGTCAAATCGTATTCAACGCTTTCTAAAGCGTATAAATCTTTTGAAAACTGGAAGTTGACATTTTTCACGAATCAAATACTTTCTTGTGAAGATAAAGAAGTCAGTAAAAATGATGCCAAAGTTCTAAAACTTGGGACTTTTACTTCCGAAATTAGGAAAAAACTTACTTGCCAGTTCCACATAAATGTATACAATAACTTTTCCGTGATGCTCTAACAGCGCACAAACAGATTTAAGTTTTATATAATAGCATGAGCATTGTTTAGGTTCGCTAAATCTGTCAAACATACCTTTTTAGGGACCCAAACTTGGTTAATTTTTATTTCTTATTTTTCTTAGTTTTAACCTTTAAATGCATGAATATTTCTTTTAGAATTGTGTTTTTTTTATACTTTTTATTAAGGATTAGACACCAAAAATTTTAAGATAGATTTTTAATTTTTTTAGTAGCATGTTTACGCGATCGTTTACAGAATTTATGTACGAAGATACGATTTTGATTTCCATAAGTGTTTATATTAGGTGTATATGGATTTAAAAACATTATAATAAAATTGATACACCTGTTAAAAAAAATATTTTTTCGTTTTCTATAATGAACAAAATTGTTGTTTTTTTTTTTTAAATAAAATATCCAAATTAATTCACTTAACCTCGTAACCCTTTCAGGGGCAAGTAATTGTGTTTCTGTAATGTCTAATTCACATCTTCCAGAAATTTTATTGCAAAATTTTAAAAAAGCAATTTTACGACTTTGTAATGCTTTTAACTTCCGTATCGTTTCAGGGCCCGCTTGTGCGTTTTCTTTTTATTTTATTTATAACAAACGGATGTATAATCCAGGGCTACCACTTTTATAAAAAAGCACTTCTTGTTTTATAACAAATGCAAGTTTATTTCCAGATATGAAGAAGGGCAGTACATGACGAAGGCATAATACGATGATACAAAATATGTACAAAAACTCACATCAGAGTGCACAACACTGCATCAATATTACACTTCACTACACTAAACTTCAATTCAACTACACTGCTAAACTTATTAATTTCCAGTGCCCGTAGCACCTGTTGAATTTAAACCAAACTTTTGGTTTTTATTCTAAACCTGCCATGCACGCAGGCAAGGCATACTATCTCTACCTACTTCCGCTAGAATTCTAAGACCTTCTTTCCTACGTCCGCACGTCACGTCACCAGAGGTGCGTCGGCTCAGAGTTAACGACGTCATCCAGACATCCCACTCCCCTCCCAAGATTGAAAATGGGGGGGAGGTTCCTTGACATTTTCTATCTGAAATCCGGTCTGGAGACGTCATTCGACTTCATTATACACCACAAATGAATAATACAAATTACAATATATATATAAAGGATTACAAAATAAATTCTTGAAACATTCCGGAGACAACGTCTGGAACTCTTACTATCTACTAATACAAAACACAATTAATACTTAGTAATACACAATACTAAATGCAATAAAACAAATAAAATAGGTAGAATAGAGTGAATAGACAAAAAAATATATATATAGCTGCAAGAACAACATAAATCAGTCTTGAATAACACTTTAAAGTCACAAAAAGTCTATAAAGAGTTTATAACTTTTTTCTTTTTCTATTGTCTCTAATCGTAATAGAGCGTCTGCATTTATCAACTTAGCACCCGGTCGGTGCGAAATCACAATGTCATATTTCTGCCAATGCCAATGCCAATCGCTGCAGTTTGGAAGGCATTTTTGGTGATGAAAATTAATGTGTTGTGATCAGTGATAATTTCCACGGGAGAAGCAAAAATTCATGTTTCGAACTTCTTTTGACTCCAGATAACCGCATAGGCCTCTCGTTCAATGGTCGGCTAAGCCTGTTAAGTTTTGGTGAGCTTTTGACTGGCATAACTTACTGGGTACAGTGCTCCGTCCTTTCGCTCTGATAAACACGCACTGATGCCAACTGAAGATGCGTCGCATTCTATGACGATAGGTAACCCCATGACGGGGGTATGTAGACTGGGTGCTTCGATTAGACCTCTTTTTAACTTATTAAATGTCCGGTCATGCTCCTCTGACCTCCTGACCTCTTCTCTGTGCTGTTCTTTTTCGTCATTTCAGTCAAAGGTTATGCCACTTCAGCATATTTGGGCAGGCCATCGCGATAATAGTTGCAGAGACCGAGGACACTTTTTAACTGTTTCTTCGTTTGAGGTGATGCTAATCTTCGAAAAGCCTCCGCGTTTCCGGGGTCTATCCGATGGCTGCCAGACCCGGTGTTATGTCTTAAGTATTTAATCTGAGGTTTTGCGAATTCACATTTTGTTCAAATTGACTGAAAATCGTACTTGTGATAGCTTAGCGAATATTTTTCAAGATATGTCCGGTGTTCAGGAAATGTTTCAGAGAAGACGGCTATATCATCTATGTATGCTTCTTTGTATTCGGAAAGTTCTTTATTCATTTCTCATTGAAACGCCGCCGCTGCATTCTGGAGCCCTAAAGCAGAGCTGCCAAGTCTCCGGCTTTTTGCACACCACTATTATTTTAAAGAAAATGCTGTTCTTTTAAATCACCAAAATGTTAGAATTTAACAAAAGAACATTTTCTGTATTAAAATACTGGTATCCAAAAAGCCGGAGACTTGGCAGCTCTGCCTAAAGTCATTACTTTGAAGCGATATTGAGCCCTGTGAGTCTTAAAACAGGCTAAATTTTGACTTTCTTCTTCCAATGGTATGGCCCAATATCATTTGAGTAAGTCTATTGTGGTTATGACATTGGCTCTGCCAATATTGAATAAAAGATCGGTTGCATTTTCCAACGGAAAATCATCGGATTTCGTGATTACGTTCAATGCTCGAAAATCTACACTTAGGCGTAGGGCTCATCTTTCTTCATCACGCATACTACTGGATGTGGCGCCTCTGCATCACTCTCTTCAATTAATCCTAACTCCAGCAACTCCTCAATTTTACTTATCCGCTTGCGGCTTTAAGGCCTCTGGGATTCTATAAACACCGGGCTTTTTCTTTTCTACGTCACTTAGACGTATTTTATGCTTTCCTACCTTGGCTATTTGTACTTTTTTTGAAAATAATTCTTTATATTTGGACAATAAATCTAACATCCCCGTCTTTTCCACATATTCTAAATGGCTTAGATCAACTTCCTCTATGTTAAAATAATTAGAGTTATTTTTCGTACTGGGGGTGGGATTGACATCCCCTAATTATTCTTCGTTTTCGAAGAATACCGCCACCGCCTGTACCCTAGGTGTAAATTTCCTGATCTTATTTACGTAGACATTCCTAACATTTCCGTTTATTAATTTCACTTTGTAAGAATCGGGGTTACAGCGCGCTGCTATTTCGGCTGGTCCCGTCCACCTAGCGTAAAGTTTATTCGTAGAATTCCGAATTAATAAGTATACCTGATCCCCCGGTCTAAATTCCTTGTAAATTGCTCTTCAATTAGCCTACTTCGCATACGCGTCTTGTTTAACCTCCGATACTAATGCCGCTTGTTCCGCCGCCCTTTCTAAATTAATTTTTAACTCCTGAAGTTTATTCGGTTTCACTCTTTCCAATATTTATGGGTAGTGGTATTTCGCCTGACCATGTAAATTTCAATACCGCCCGCGGCCCCCTGGCCTCCCTTTCGTACATTAATTTGAATGGCGATACTCCCGTAGTGCTATTCGGAATTTCTCTATAAGCAAATAATAGATAGGGGATGTGTTTATCAAAAGTTTTGGGGTCGCTCCGTATTACATTGTGTAATATGTGTTTCAAAACCTGATTATATTGCTCAACTAATCCTGAGCTTTGTGAATGCCCTAGTGTTGCAAATCTAGGAGCCGCCCCCAGCCTAGCATGAAACTCTTGTGTTAAATCTGAAACAAAATTTCCACCCTGGTCACTCGCTATTACGCGGTGTATCCCGATTAGCATAAATATCTCTAACAACGCATCACACGTAGCTTTAGATGTAATTGTCCTTAATGGGACCGCCTCCGGCCACCACGAATATTGTCTAACAAAGTAAGTACATATTGATGCTTACACGCTGAAGGGGACTCAATTCTTCCAATTATGTCGATATTTACAACGTCGAACGGAAGTTCCTGTCTCTCAATTGGGACAATGGGTATTTAATCACTCGCCCTCTCTCTGTTTCGTAGTTGGCAGTCCTTAAAAAACAATTTTTATTACAAATAATGTAAAAACGTACCAAGGAAATATTCTTAATAATTTCTGCTGGGCTTGCAAATGGTCCGTTTTTGGAATATCAGATTTTCTAAGAAAAAGTTTCCTAGTATAGGTTTCTGGAACATTTCGAATAGAAATAACCTTCTGGGCAGTATTCTGAGAAATTTTTCTAATATATATATAAAGATTTTGGTATTAAAAAGTGGCACTCGAAAAATGGGCCATATGGGAAACATGTTACTGGTATATAAAAAAAGAGCCAGTGGGAGCCCTGCAATTACAATATCATAAATATTGGAATAATAAAATCATTTCTTTTTCAGTGTTGTAACTGTTTACATCAATACAGAAGAAAAAAAGTCGAACTTTGTACTTCACAGCACACTGTTAAAAATCTGCAGCAAACTGTCCAGTCATACGACCGTTTTTAAAAATAACGGTTACTTGATCATGTTATGAAGGTGTTATGTCAATATTATTGACCATTTTATGGTCAGGATTAATAAAACTTTCGGTTAGTAACCATTATCTATAAAAAGGGTCAAATGACTGGACAGTTTGCTGCAAATTTTTAACAGTGCAATATTAACCCTTTCCGACGCGCAGTAATTCTGTTTTTAAAATGATGAAAGGATGCGCTGCACCAGAATTAAAAAACGAATTTATTAGCAAATAAAAACGTGTTAACTTCCGTACTTTATAAAATGAAAATTTTAATTAAATATTCGTGGTGCTGATTGTTAGTTTTCGAATTAAAATTAGGTGACCTTCTTTGTGGACACCGTCCTCTAAAGGGTTAACTCCTTAACGGTCACATTAAATTACGGTTTAAAAATTGATATTGCTTATTGGCACCACTTTTCTGAAAAAGAAATATTCGCCTTTTTTAATGACGAATAAAATGATACCATAATAAAGCCAGTTACACTATTTTATAAAACTGGTGGCACCAAATAATCTGAATAAAAGACACAGCCCGTGAATATCACGGGAGCGAGAATTAAGGGGTTAACACTAGAACTACCGTGAGCCATTATTTTGACTACCATACGAATATGTTTCGGTTCAAACCAGAAATTTGATTATGAAATAAGTTTAAAAGACACGAAGAAGAAAAACGTTAAATAATAAAGTTAAACTGTTTAAAATCAAAATTCTGGTGTGAAATATTTTAATAAAACTTGATTCAAGTCTCCGGTAGTTCTAGCGTTAAGGGATAAAGGTGTTGTTTGTTTACTCTTAAGATGTAGATCAGGGGTGTCAAACTGTGGCCCGCTGGATACCACAAAATTTGAAACAAATTGTCAAGAAGGTGAATCACAGAAATTCGATGATTAGGTAAGGCAAATAAAACAATAACTATAAAATTTTAGTGGTATCCCGCGGGCCACAGTTTGACACCCCTGATGTAAATGGAACTTTACCGGTTGGATGCTCATCTCATTAATACATTAAAATTTTTACATGTTTAGAAAGCTCTAAGATTTTTTGTAAATAGCTTGTGAATTTCATTAAAATTATTCGTAGTTGGGAAACACTCTCTAAATACTTTTGATTAATTATACTTTTGTATCAAAATGTGTATGACTTCGTTACAAAAACATTTTCTTGTGTATTCTGTACAACGTATTATATATTGAAAAAAAGTATAGTGACAATGATGCGCAAAATTATATTTTATATATAGGCGAGCTAGGGGATGAATGGTACAAGGGATGGATGGGACATTCTCAATATTTCAGGCAATAAACGTTTATTTTAAATTGCTTCCTATCCCCATATAAGGCTCTACCACAGTGTGCTTCAGAACTAAAAGTAGGACCGCATTGCTGTTTTCATTTTTCTTCAAAGTTGCATTTTCTGAAATCTCTCCTTAAAAGTAGGTTTTTTTTTACATTTGAAGATGTGAAATATCTTCTACAATATAAAAAATTAAGCATGTTGTAGTTATTTATTTTAAGGTTCAATATCGATAATTAAAATGAATGAATAGTAACCATTGTGACAAAATAATTTTTGAGGCAAAATGGCTGAGAAGGGAATATCTGCATCATGGGGATGATTGGGACATTTCAAATGGGAATGAATGGGACATTCTCATTCATCCCTAGAGATGTTGAAAATTTTATTTATTAACTAAATAGTATTATATAGGTTCATAAATTAATAATTTACGTTAATTAATAGTATTAAATAGTATTATAAGAGTTGTTATTGTTTAAAATTTCTGAGTGTTATTTATTGTAATAATTATTAATGGATTCAGTGTTGCCAGATGGGCTGCTTTTTTAAAAATCAGATTCATGTTTGACACCACTTTTTTGAAATGGTAAAATGTGCCTTATTTAATGACATATTAATTAAGGCAAAAAGAAAGTTAATTTTACCGTTTCAAACAAGTGGTGCCAATCAAGAAATCTGAATTTTAAAAAAAGTAGCCAACTGGTAACACTGAATGGATTATCAAAAAATTGGTACTAAAACTTAATCAAAATAGATAAAATTGTTAAAAATAGTATATGTTTATTGATCAAACGGAGGAAATTATATTGAGTTTTGAAATGTTGCACAAATACAATGTCGCACCCTACCCCTAACATATTGGGTCGATCGGAAAGTCGTGTCGTGTTGGGAAAATCAATTCGTGCAGGAAAATTCTATCATTTAATTGTTAGACATTAATTCCGATATCTAATGTCTAATAATTACCGGGCAGATTTTTCCGGTACGAAATGATTTTCCCAACACGACACGACTTTCCGATCGACCCAATAATTTCCGTTCTGCATGTTTCTAAGATACATTTAATTAATATTAATTAATAAGTTATGATTGAAAATTATTAGCTATGCCATATTTAAAAGACATTTTGCACTTTCATTTCCAATCTAAAATGCATCATAAGTGGGAGAAAAGAACAGATTGATAGCCGAAGTCTGCATTAAAAGTTAAAACTGCATTAAAAGTAGTTATTGAAAAAAACCATATCGATTCGTACTGTAAAATCATATATTACAAATATAATTACATATAAGGCTATAATTATAAATTCTAATTTGGTAAAATTGAATACAGTGAGGAAAATCTTTGTGTCCCATCCATCCCTATTAGTGTCCCATTCGTCCCTGCTGTGGGGATGATTGGGACAGGGAGGAACATTTTTTTTTTAATTTCATAATATTTTTCTGAATAAATCATAATCAAGAATAAATATTGTTCATATATGTTGTCAAATACCTAATGTATAAAATGTGATATATAATATTGATAATAACTTAAATGAAAAAATAAAAATATATATTTTTGTGAAAATGTCCCATTCATCCCCCATCTCCCATACTTAAAATAGTGAAACTTGAACTGTAACCGCTTTCGCTGGGGTTTATTGTTGGCTAGGCAAATTTCCACCAGTAAATTTAATTAGAAGAGTTCTCCTTACTTAAACACCTTATTAACCCTTTGCACTCAAGGGCTCAGGAGCGGATCCATTTAAAATTTGCCTTCAAACTCGAGAGCTTCGCTACGGAGACATTGCAAATAATTTTGTGATACCTGTCTAGAAAAGCCAAAATTACATATTGGCAATTGCTTCGAGAGGTATCACACTTTGGACGGTTACAAAATGTAATAATTTTATAATTTTTTTTTTTTTTTTTTTTTTTTTTTATACATCATAACATTTGTATTCATAAAGAATTAAAAAAATAATAAGATCTAACTAAAATCTCGCTTCGAGTTGCTGGTAATACGAATGAAAAAAACTTCGAGTGCAAAGTGTGCTCCACATCACTCCCAGGCTTAATTTCGCTGGTGAAGGGCTATATGCCAGACTGTGCGGTGCAAAATCTTTGTGTCATAAATCATTTAAGAACTTCCGTGATATAATTGTAATGAATTTAAGGTCGTTAAAGGATTACCAAAATTTTCAAAGAAGAATTTTGTTATTAAGTAATTATGAAATGTCAAGAAAAGGATAACATAAAACTTTCTGGCATGAATGAGAAATTTTGAAAATTAAAAAAGGGGCCTAATTGCCCCCCCCCCCTGGTATTTTTACCTTAATGCGTCACTTGGTCTCATAAATTCTTATACAATAAATGATTGTTACTGCGTGCTCTTCCTACCCTTAAAGTTTGTACCATGAGTTTAGAAACACCCTGTATATTTTTCCGACTTAAAACATGCTTGTCTTAGATCAGACTCCGGAATAATTAAGAGTCCCCCTTTACGTACTGACCCTTTATGTACTGAATTATGAATTCCTGAAAATTTGTCTTCTAAAGCATTTTTCGTGAATTGTTTAAACTACGTTAGAAGATTTAAATAACATTTAATAAATTTTAGATGGATTATTGAAGGATTTAGAAGAATTAATTAAATTTGAATTTATAAGGATTTTGTGCAATATTTATAGCCCTCACTCGAACCTTTTATTTTATTTTTCTTAGTATTTTGTAGAATTAGGAAATGTACAAATATAATGTTCTTACAATAGAAATATAGAAATATTTCCTAATTGAAAAATCCCCCCCCCTCCCATCGCCAAGAAAGCTGAAAAGATGCAAAGGCAAAATAAATCATCCCTTTAAAAATAATTTTATTTTGTGTAACCAGTAATGCTTTTGAAACAAGACAAAGTAATGCATCTATAACTCATTTTAAACTGTATTACATCTAATCGATGTATTAAATGAATTTTATAACAAGTTATTTTAATGGTACTTATAAGTACTGTCAGTAGATAAAGGGTTAAATTTTCGTTGCTAAGGTGGACATTTCATTTTTTAAGTGGTGGAAGGGGGGGGGATGTGTGAAAGTAAGTAAGCGCGAATGTTAAATACTTGTTTAAATATCTTTTATATTTAATCACAAACGAAAATGAAGTTTCTACATTATTTGATAGTTATCTTTTTGAAGGGGAAAAAAGTATTATTATTCTTTTTTAATTTGCGAATGCTAACTCAAAATTTTTATAACAAGGACGCTATAATTAAAAACAAAAATAAAATTTTTGTACAGTCATTTTATTGAATTTTGCTTGAAATAAACAAAATGAAGCAAAAACTTAATTTTTATATCAATCGTTTCCTCGGTTAGGCAGTGCAGGTTTACATTTTACACACAGACAACTGTTTCTGAAATATTACTTTTCTCTTTGTTTCATTTCAATGTTAAGTCTTTTTGAACCATGTTACCTATTCATAAATTCTGGATATAGATATTTAAAGGCTTAACTCTGTATTTATGATTCGCATTTTAGATGCTTAAAAATTTCAATCTGTTGCTTTCCTAAGGCTGTTCTGATATGAAAGTGCTTTATTTAGCGCTACAATCAAGTTATAATTATCATTAGTCCAACCAAGAAAGCTTCAAAATAACGGAAATGCCTTTTTTTTTTTTTTTTTTTTTTTTTTTTAAATCAGAGGTTCTACTACCCCTCTTTTCTCTTTACAGCTATTTCCAAAAAAATAATCTCCATGGAAGAATTATATTGCACATGTTATACTTCCGAATAGTAATTTTCGTCTACTCTAAGACTGAAATTCTCTTTAGTTAAACTGAAGGTTGCTATTAAAAATCTGTGGTAGAAGTTTGCCCCTGAGATAATCAGATTCATTCTTTGTTGTAAAATGTTTTAAAAGTATGGCATTTCTTAGCTTGCAGAGTAATTTTGAATAATTCTTGCGATGTATTTTTTATTATCTTGACTTCATTAATATAATATATATTTAATTTTGGAAAAACACTGATTTTTGTATATTTTTGAAGTTCAGCAAAATATACTTAACAGAACTCAAGCCTATAATGAGCACGTTTTAAAAATGCAATGGTTTGGAAAGGGAGAATAACGGTGAGAAATCACGGATAATCGAAGATATTTTTAATAATAATAATAATAAACAGTTATTTTTAATAAGAAAAAGCTGAAACTTTTATGCATTTAAACATTTGTAAGCATTTTCACACTTTCAACGTATTTTGTGAACGAAAGAAAATTTCTGTAAAATATTCAAAATAAATTTTATCAACTCCTAATCTTTATATAAGCCATTAGTACTCGTTACGTTTTAAAAAAAATAATCTCACGCCACTATTTTCAAAAAGTAACATTTGCCTTATTTAATGATGAAATTTTGAGATATATTAAGTGCTCAGAATCAAAGAAAATAGCAACACTTTTATTTAACTATCCCCATTCAAGACGCCTTACAGTACACTAACATCGAACATTATACACTCATCTCCTTTTTAACGCCTTCCAACAAAGTTGAAAAGTGTTTATGACTTCGGTTTGTCTGTCCGTCTGCCGTCTGTCCGTCTGTCCGCGCTCTAACTCTCGTAAATATACTCGGATCGTTCTGAATATTTTGGATGTTAGTGACCTCTACTATAGCAAGATCCCTATTTCAAATAAAGTTTCTAGCATGTTTAGTTCATTTACAGGGACAGTCAAAAGTTTTCCGTTACATTACGGCCTATGGGAAAATCGTTTAAAATGATTTTTAATGATGTTACATGCTTTCAAACATAGTAAAATTGCTATTCATTTATCAAGTGCACTAAAATATACACTCTGTAGAATATGCGATGCAAAGAACAGTTATTATTCATTTACAGGGCCACACAAAAGAATTCCGTTACATAACGATATAGAGGTGGAGGCAATTGTTTGCGGCATATTTTAATTACGTTAAATTATTTCATGTGTAATGAAATTGATATATACGTCTCTGAGGTTTACTTTTACTTATTTCATGTATAATAAGCAGTGCATAGCATTTAAAGGGCCACACAAAAGATTTCAGATACTATATTCTATCCGAAGTACTGTACAGTAGCGATGATTGCTGGAAATTCATTTTTAATTATGTTATGGGCTTTTATGTTTCACTATATTTATGCATAGTATATGATGTGTATAAATGCTATAATTCATATACAGGGCTACACAAAATAATTCGTAATGGTTACTGGGTATAATTGCAAATTACTTAACGTTGGTTTTTAAATGAGTTATGCATTTTTATATGGAACTGCATTTGGTTTACTAACAAATGTTTGTAGAACATAGATAAAAGGATATACAGGGTCACGGAAAGAATTGGATACATGGCCGTCTGTAAATGATAATTTCTGGAAATGTGATTTCAGTAGTTTTGAGAGTGTTTTACTTTGAATTAAACTTTAGCTAATTAGTGGCATGTAATAAAGTTACTAGGTTAAATAAAGGGATGTACAAATGTATACAAATATGTTTTGATCTATTAGTATAAATTGCGGAAAGAGAAATTTCAACCTGTTATGCGTTTTTTTTGTTTTTTTTTTTTTTGTTTTTTTTGCTAAACTAAAGCTTCCCATTATATAGTATATATATCAACCTACAGATAAAATACAGGGCTGTTCAAAAGAATTGGAATACATATTTGGCTATGGACGGTAACTGTTGAAATCAGTTTTTCAAATGCTTCACGCGTTTCCTAAAATGCTGACTTAGTTCTCTTATATACCTTATTTCCCTAAATAACAACGTTTTGTTAAAGCATTCAGGAAGTGTTGGAAAGTGTTTCATAATCTATGCTTAACGCATAGCTGCCAACCTTCCACTAATCTTCCGTAATGTCGGGATTAATTTAACTCAGGTCAACCACATTTCGAACCAGAAAATTTATTTCATGAATGCTTATTTATTTAATTCCATGTTTCTACGTGGAACATATTTAATTTCATTCCTTAAAAAAATTTCTGGTACGAAACGCATTAAACCAGGGTCAAATTAACACAAGTATTACGGAGGATTAGTTTAAGGTTGGCACCTATGTTAACGCATGATTTTTCTTACTTGTTTTTTTTTTTTTTCTTTTTTTTTTTTTTTTTTTAAATGTGAAAACGGTTCTTTTAAACCCCAAATTGACCTTAATAGACTTTCCAAATTTTCGTAGTACAACTTTATACTGATCTCCTGAAAGGCTTCGTGAAGATGCTTGTCAAAGTAAAACATAACTAATCACTGCTTATGCAATTTGCTTAATCCGTTTTACAAGCACAGCGAATTGAGTCTTTACCCAATAAAACTGAAATGTAGGTTGCAATATTACGAATTTGCATAGCATGAAAATTTCATTTTCTGTTAGGTATATAAGTGTACAGCTTTATGCAGAGAGAGCATTTCTGGAAAGGTTAACGACCTTAAGTTTTAATAAATACTTAGTATTATACTAGGGGAGATGGGGGATGAATGGGACATTTTCACAAAAATATATATTTTTATTTTTTTTTTTATTTAAGTTATTATCAATATTATCTATCACATTTTATACATTAGGTATTTGACAACATATATAAACAATATTTATTCTAGATTATGATTTATTCAGAAAAATATTATGAAATCAAAAAAACGTTCCTCCCTGTCCCAATCATCCCCACAGCAGAGATGAATGGGACACTAATAGGGATGGATGGGACACAAACATTTTCCCCCCTGTATTCAATTTTACCAAATTAAAATTTATAATTATAGCCTTATATGTAATTACATTTGTAATATATGATTTTACAGCACGAATCGATATGGGTTTTTTTTCAGTCTTTTATTGCAGTTTTAACTTTTAATGCAGACTTCGGCTATCAATCTGTTCTTTTCTCCCACTTATGATGCATTTTAGATTGGAAATGAAAATGCAAAATGTCTTTTAAATATGGCATAGCTAATACTTTTCAATCATAACTTATTAATTAATATTAATTAAATGTATCTTAGAAACACGCAGAACGGAAATTATTGGGTCGATCGGAAAGTCGTGTCGTGTTGGGAAAATCATTTCGTACCGGAAAATTCTGCCCGGTAATTATTAGACATTAGATATCGGAATCAATGTCTAATAATTAAATGATAGAATTTTCCTGCACGAATTGATTTTCCCAAAACGACACGACTTTCCGATCGACCCAGTATGTTAGGGGTGGGGATTTATTTGTGCAACATTTCAAAATTCAATATATAATTTCCCCCGTTTGATCAATAAACATATACTATTTTTAACAATTTTATCTATTTTGATTAAGATTTAGTACCAATTTTTTGATAATCCATTAATAATTATCACAATAAATAACACTCAGAAGTTGTAAACAATAACAACTCATATAATACTATTTAATACAATTAATTAACTAAAATTATTAATTTATGAACCTATATAATACTATTTAGTTAATAAATAAAATTTTCAACATCCCTAGGGATTAATGAGAATGTCCCATTCATCCCCATTTGAAATGTCCCAATCATTCCCATAATGCATATATTCCCTTCTCATCCATTTTGCCTGAAAAATTATTTTGTCACAATGGTTACTATTCATTCATTTTAATTATCGATATTGAACCTTAAAATAAATAACTACAACATAGCTTAATTTTTTATATTGTAGAAGATATTTCACATCTTCAAATGTAAAAAAATTACTTTTAAGCAGAGATTTCAGAAAATCCAACTTTGAAGGAAAATGAAAACAGCAATGTGGTCCTACTTTTAGTTCTGAAGCACACTGTGGTAGAGTCTTATATGGGGATAAGAAGCAATTTAAAATAAATGTTTATTGCCTGAAATATTGAGAATGTCCCATCCATCCCTTGTCCCATTCATCCCCTAGCTCCCCTATATGTCAGTTCCTCTTTATTAATAGTTCCATGCTTTTGACGCAGTACACTTATATATCGTTAAGACAAGTTGTTTGATAAAAACAATTTTAGTTAATCAAAAATTACTGAAAAATGTTTCAGGAAATAATCTCAAAGATTGCGTCGAGAAAGCTTCATATGGGTTTTAAATTGAAAACTCTAATATATTTTTTTACATTTAAATTATTTTTTTAGAATGCCCACTAACAATACCAAAAATCATATGTGTGTGAAAAATAGCAATAATGAGTTCAAATAAGCTTTTGAAACCTATTAAAGGCGATATTTTCATATTGGCCTCGCGTCAGAAATTAACAGCCGAAGAAATCACCTAAGATCCGCTACAATCAGCTTTTTTGATTCTGCTAATTTCAATGATTTAATCGCGAAATTCGATTACATGCGTTTATTTTTAAATTTGCGTTTTATTTATATAATACTGTTTTATTTATTGGTTGATGAATGTTTTAATTTCGTTATGGAATACAAGCTGGAAGAAGATGATGAGCGATTTATATTAATTTAACATCTTCAGTTCCGAAGCTAAAATAATAATACAAATGCTTATTCATTGGTTTTTCCCAAACAAAATGACATCGTAAATGACAGAATAAATATCTTTCCTGAAGTTGATCCTTTTGGCGCTTAGTAATTTAGGTTCAAAAATATGGATCTAAAACTACAGCCTCCCTTAAAAACTTCAATTTAATAACCATTAACCTAAATTAACGCAATCACAAATTTAAGAGCTTTAAACAAGTAAATAATCTATAAATACTCAAAAATTTTATTGAAAAAGATTTAAGTTAAATACTTATGAAAATTTCTCACTTTCTTGGTCATACTGTCATTGGGCATTTTTAGGCATTTTGCAAACTCAGATGTAAATAACATTTATTTTATGTAGGAATCAGCTTAGATGCTGCCATTTATTCGTTTGCTTTGAACGCAAAAAACATTCATATATTAAGAAGTGATGTGAAAATGTAAAAAAATCGGACATTTTAGTTTTTATAAGGAAAAGAACAGTGGTCCCCGTATGGGTACCCAGGGACCGAAGAGGTTAAGCGCAAATGGATTTCTCTTTGGCAATCGTCTGCAGGCATTAGAAATAGATTTAACCCGTTGAGGGGCGGTGGGATATATTATCAGTGTTGCCAGATTGGAGACTTTTTTAATTGAGATTATTTCACTGTCACCACTTTTTAAAAATGGCATAATTCGCCTTATTTTTCAGAATTTTTATCTATTTTTAAATAGACCGAATATTTCTAAATAGAAAAAAACGATGACAATTAACAATCTGGGGACAAAAAAGTCCCCAATTCGGCAACACTGTAGATCATATCCCACCTAATTTTAATGAAGATTTCCACCGGAAAATTTTAATTAAATTTTACTTTTAGAACTTTGATGGAAAAAAGCTGTAAAACTGCGTTTCCTAATTCTGAATTTTCCGGTGTAAATTCAACATTACAAGAACGCAATTATTTGCTTCTCAAAGGGCTAAAAAAATAATTCTGCTCGAAAATTATTTTAAAAACAATAAAAATTGCGTAAATTGCGATACAGTTTTCTAACAAATTGCGATATAGTTTTCAAACAAATTTCATCTGAAAATATTTTTTTCCCTATCCGACGGTGTAAAAATTGAAAATTTGAAGTATTTTGGCGTTTAAAAAATTGCAATAAAAGTTAAATTTAATCGTCTGCTGTTTCCACCGTCAAAAGGATGTTGGTGTTACGCACGGACACGTTTGTCCTTTATAATATAGATAACGTATCGTAATACAACATTATTTACTTAAAAAAATAAATAAATAAAAATGGCTTTAATGAAAGCCCTGAAGTCTGGTAGCATATGTGCTTCCACGGCCAGAAGAGAGATAAAACTAGATAAAATCTAGTTTAGTTGTTTTCGAATGCTTTTAGAAAGAAAAAATAACTTATGCATAAAAAAGTATATTTAAACAAAGGAACAGAATCCAGTTCCGCATGTCTTTGGCACGAAATATTACCTAGTCCTTCACTCTATAATTGAAGAAAAATAATTCTCAACGCAAGTGTCTGCTTTTTTTGAAAATGACGTCATTGACACAAACTGAACCGACAACGCCCAAACCTGATAGGAGGTGCAGTTCATCTGGATTCATTTCATATCCCTCAACTTAATTGTTTTCAAACTAACCATTATTCTGTAGTTTACCTGCCGTGCTGAAGGTAAACAGCTACAGTTTCTTAATATATCCGTGAATAATTTGTAGCACTCATAATACTGAAGACAAAGTTGAAAATCAAATTATGAAAATAAATACATTAATAAACTTTTCATTTTTGAGTTTGAAACAAAATAACAAACGCTATAATAAATTGTATGGAAGAACCTTATTTATAATTGAAGATCATGCCTGTGTATGTTCTTTCTCTTATTCTAACTCTTCTTCAAAGTTAGACTTACTAACAGAACTGCCAAACCTGCGTATTTTTAACAACCACTATTTCACTTATTTACTATCAGACTTATTTAATCGTGCAATTTCTGCATTAAATACAGGGCTCTCAAATGGTCCGCCAACTGAATACCAATATTATTTTAGAAAAATTTTCTTTTTAGATTTTTCTTACAAACTGCCCCGGAACCACCTTTAAAAGTTAATTCTAGAGCAAACCTACCATAAAATTTTCTGTTAAAATTTATTGGTATTCAGTTGGCGGACCATTTGGGAGCCCTGTAAATACAGCTAATATTTCTATTCGAAAACAGTGGTATTCAAAAGTTCGGAAGGTTATCAGCTCTAAATTTATAAATGTTAGATATAAAAGAGAAATCTAACAGGGTTTGTACGGTTCTTATTTTTTATTACCACTGTTTCCGAATAGTAGTCTTCATTTTATTGAATCACAGGCTTCGTAATAATTTTGTGAAATTAAATAAGACGAAGATTAGTATTCGGAAACAGTGTTACTCAAAAAGAAAGACCGTAAGCAGCTTGTCGGAAATTAAAATGAAAGACCAAACATTTAAACTAAGAGCTAGAGATACAAAAGTCTCGTTCCATTTCATATAGGGGAAATCAGGGTAAAAAGTATAGTGGGATTAACACTAGAACCGCAATAGCGGTCACTTTCACCGGTACTAAATGAAAATATTTCTATTCGAACCAGATATTTCTTTCTAAAATAAGTTAAAAATGTACGACGAAAAAATAAGTTATATAAATAAGTTAAATAGTTTTCAATATATTGTTTCAAAAAAATGTGTTGAAAATTCTAGCTTCAAGAAGCAACTAATATAAGGAATCCGATTTTTCACTACTTCCCATTACTATTACTTAAAATCATGCCCATGTATAATTTTTTAATGAATCCAACTCTGGTTCATAATCAGTAACATTTTTTTAAAAAGTTGACAAGAGTTTGTCTTTTATGAATAATTATCCTGAAACTATAAATCAATGATTAAAATAAAGTAACAGTCACTAAAACAACTAGGTTTTAATAATTTGCCCTCAATGTGTTCGTGTTAACTTGCTCTAAATTAAAACTGAAGTCATATCATTGTATCAACTTTTACTGAAGGCAACTCTTGTTTTAATTTTGTTTACATTCATAAATATTAATAAATTCCCATTGTTTATATACACTAGGGGATCCAATACGGGCTTGAACAAAGGTGAAAACTTTATTTTAATTAATAGATTTTTTAAGTTTAATATACAATGTCAGAAAAATTCGTCATTTTTAAACAAATAACTTCCGTACTTCTAGAAAACATGCTTTTTCAGTTAATTCTTCACGGAAACCTGAAAAAGAGGGGGGGGGGGGAATTCCGTTTATTCCTTGCGCATATGTGCAATGGCTGTATTAACCCTCTCGCTGTGTAATTGTTTTATAAAAATAGCTTCGCGACGAGCGTCTTTTAAGAATGTTTATTCTTTTGTCACCGGTTTTCAAAAAAAAAAAAATTGTATAATTTACATGGGAAAATGCTCCGATTAAATAAGGCAAAATTTATAATAAAAAAATAACTGGTGAGAATAATCAAAGAGGGTTAATTAGACGAAAAAATGCATCCCCGAGAAAATATCGGGTTGCGCAGCAAGAGGGTTAATACCAAAGTTCGAATTTATTTTTTACACAATTGTTTTTACACAATTTATAACATTAAAGCATTAACATAGCTGCCAACCTTCCAATAATCTTCCGTAATGTAGGGATTAATTTAACCCAGTGTTGGAATATTGCTAGCAAAAATTTATAACAAGCGTACGTGTGGTCTTTCGATCACAGAAAAGATGTTAGAGAAAGTTTAAGCGTACAATGAATAGTCAAGAATTTAATGGGAACGGATGTTAACAAAACACAATTCTCAAATATAGGAGGGAGCCCCTATTACAAAGGCATGCAGCGTAAATGACCGCGAGGCAGGCCACATGTTTCTAGCAAGTATACAAAGCTATATCTTTTAGCCATGAATACAGGCTGGACACAAAAAAGTCGTAAAGTTAACACCTGAAAGCAAAGTATATTCTGCAACATTCCTACGTCTGCGAAATCGCGGGGTCTTTATATAAGTTAAAGAAAGCAGTGTAGTAGAAACCACAAATACATGAATCGTTCGGTTGCGTTGCTAAAGGGAAACCAGGTGTTTGAACGCTTGTTAAATAATGCAGGGCGTAACTATACAATTCTTACAGAACGATCCGAAAATAATAATTCGCGAAAATGCAGAACGGTAAAAATGGACAAGGCATGTTGCCGCTCGTAAATAAATGGCAGAACGAAATTTATATAATGCCTATTGAAGTGGTCAGCAGATAGAAGTCTGCGAAAGTAAAATGCTAAGGCATTCAAATTCTGAACGAAACATAAGAATTCTTATAACATCTGGCTGTTTTTGGCCGGAGAATGGGTATGGCAAAACATAGTAATACAGGAATTTCTCTTAACACCCGATAGTTTGGCAAGAAAAGGGGTTTTGCAAAAGAAAAGAAATGAAAGTAAGAAAAAAGATAAAGGGTGGACAAGCATGGACCCGATGCATTTATGAAAAGTGCGGAAATATAAGAATGGGAAAAGGGTTTCACCCAGTTAGGATACGGGTAAAAGGATTATTTAATGTAAACAAGAAAGGGGCAACTCCCCTGATGCAAAGATTGGTTGTGTACAAAAAAAAAGGGTGAATTAAGATTAGGAACAAGCTAAAATTCAAAAAAGGAAAGGGCAGGGCTTAATGCTGAATGGATAGAGATTGCGAATATGAAAAAAAAAGGGTGTCCTCATAGATAATGCGATGGAAGACAAAATTGGAGAGCGCGAAAAAAAAAGGGGGTAGAGTTCTGGAATCTTAGAGTCCCTTTCGAATACTAAAAATTGTATTTGCGCGAATTTGTGGTTAGTGTGTGAAAAATTGTATTTGCGCGATTTTGTGGTTAGTGTGTGTAAAATTGTATTTGCGCGAATTTGTGGTTAGTGTGTGTACGACGTTATCATGGATAAATATTTAAGAGGGTCATCAACCATACACGGTAAGCAATTCTTATATTAACACTCTGAGCTCTTTATTATTTCAATAATTATATAAGGCATCCCAAACAATATTTATCAATGTAAAATATAATTCTAATATGTTCCTTAAAATTTTAATAAATTGTTTTATGATTTAATTAAATGAATTCTATTTATTGAGTTCTGGGTTAGCATATCGAACTTGGGTTAAATGCAACATTACAATGCTATTAATTTAATCTAAAAGTATATATTTATGATTGGTTTTCTGAATTGTTTTAAGGATATAATGCGTATCCTGAAAAAGGGTAAAAGAATAATTTTAATATGAAATCCAATACCTTAAGACTAACAAATTGTAACCCAGCACCAGGTTAACCACATTTCGAACCAGAAAATTTATTTCACGAATGCTTATTTATCTAATTCCATGTTTCTACGTGGAACATATTTAATTTCATTCCATAAAAAAAATTCTGGTACGAAACGTATTAAACCAGGGTCAAATTAACACAAGTATTACGGAGGATTAGTTTAAGGTTGGCACCTATGCATTAACAATTTCAGGGCTCGCAGCGTTCCTAAAATTTTCGCACTTTGCTACCACTAAATTAAAACGATAATCTCAGTTGTATAATCCTATTATGGATGTTAAAGGAATCTACCACGAAGAATTCTTATTTAAAATACTGGTAGCAAAGTGCGAAAATTTTAGGAACGGTGCGAGCCCTGCAATTTATACCATTATAAACTAATTTATTACACAATTGCTTGCCCTTCAAAGGGTTAGATCAGTGTTCTCAGTGGGCTACTTTTTTTAAATTCAGATATCTTGATTGCCACCACTTTTTTGAAACGGTAAAATGACCTTTGTTTTCGCCTTAATTAATATGCCATTAACCACTTCACCGGCGACAGGTATGAGGGAACAGTGCCTTTACCCCGACTTATGTCGGGGTGAATGATGAAGTGGTTAAATAAGGCGCATTTTACCATTTCAAAAAAGTGGTGCCAATCAAGAATATGAATATAAAAAAAGTAGCCCATCTGGCAACACTGGGTTAGATGAAAAACCGAAAATTCAATAAATTAAAATTTCTAATTTATTTAAAAACAAACCAACAAAAATGATGCTTTTGAATTTAATAATGTAGAAAATCATTTAAATATATCATTAATGTAGCATCATTAATGTCTCATTCATTTAAACTTATTCGTAATTTATTTTTGAGAGTACTAAAAAAATATTCACATGTAAAATGTATTCTAAACAAACACATTTAAAAAATATATAGCAGTTCAATCAAGTTTTTAAAAAAAATCGATTTTCTTCAAAAACTTTTGTGAACAAGAAATTTAATAAGCCTTATCAATCCCCCATTTGAAGGAAATCCCTCATCATCATTTTAAAGAAACCTTCCGCCAAGTGTTCGCTGGCCGAGTGATTAAAATCCTCGATTCGAAACGCGCGGTCCCAGATCAGTGTTGCCATTTGTCTACAGTCATTCAGGGTAACTTTGAACCATGGCGTGTAACTTTGCACCACCTCCTAATTTTCAATATTTTTCACTCCAAAAGACTAAATAAGCTCCAGAACTGTGTTCTGTTGACAAAGTTCTAAACTGGGATGTCTACTCTTTATTTTACAAAATAAATTAGCAACATTATACGCAATTAAATGCATCATCTAACTATTGTTGTTGAATGCTGTTTTGAAGTTTTGTAATCCAATTAAATTTTCATAGTAAGTAACAATATACTCATTTATCAGACATATTATTGTCTAAATGTTAAAAATGTGATAATATTTTGTGATTATTTATTTATTGAAAGTTAATAAAATGTAAAATAAGAAGGCACTAACATTTTACCACATTTTCAGGGTAACTTTGAGCCGGCTCAAAGTTATACTGATGTTTATAATTTACTAATTATAGGTGCTACTGTCAAAAATTTCCCATATTTGCACGTATATTTTATATAAATGCCGAAAATGAACATTAGATATAACATGTAAATATTTTCACAAATATGTGTAAAATACATACAATTCATTTAACCCTCCGTCTACCAGACGGGTCCATTGGACCCGACAGGTACATACAAAATATTCATTCAAACCAGAAATTTCTTTAAAATAAACTAAGTATATAAACCAGACAAAAATAAGGTAAATAAATAAGTTAAATAGTTTTAAATAAAAATTCTGGTGTAGAACGTTTTATTAAAACTTGAATAAAATTCCCGGTAGATCTAGGGTTAAACCCTTAATTCTCGCTCCCGTCATATTCACGGGCTGTGTCTTTTACTCAGATTGTTTGATTCCCACCAGTTTTATAAAATAGTGAAATTGGCTCTTTTTTTTTTTTTTTTTTTTAAGTATCGTTTTACCTGTCATTAAATAAGGTGAAAATTTCTTTTTTATAAAAGTGGTGCCAATAAGCAATTTGAATTTTTAAACCGTAATTTAATTCGAGCGTTAAGGGGTTAAAGGCGTTTTTCGGGGCGGAGCTACTCAAATTTGACATTTCATACATTCGGCATTTTTTATTCTTGTTTGAATAATACTAGTACTAGTATGTTTTACTGTAACTATGGATATATTATTGAGATAAAACATTGAAAATTGTTTTCCACTGTATTTTTATTTTTTATATGAACAATAAACAGTTTTTTTTTTTTTTTTTTTTTTTTTTTTTTCTAAATGTTCATGGTTCTCTTCTTCCACTTTTCTTATGCGTGATATTTGTTGTAATATCATAAATTATACAAATCTTGTGATGTTGGGAAATGTAAATTCGGAGTCTTTACATATCTGAAAACATTTTTTTGGGGTTCAAAGTTGTCCTAACTATAATACTTTTTTTATAATGAATTATTTTAGATTATATTTATCAAATGGTGCAAAGTTACTTTAAATGGCTGGGTAACTTTGAACCAGGATAAAAATTCATTTTTTATAGCTTTTATCATTATTATTCCTTAATTTTTTATAATCATACAATAATTTAGGATCATTTCTTCTCTTTAATGCCCCTAGTTGCAACAATAGTCTTAAAATAAGAGTGTGGCATATGAAAATAGAGAAAATGCGGATCAAAGTTACCCTGAATGACTGTACTTTTTTATCACTTAATTCTCGCTTCCGTCAATATCACAGGCTGAGGTGTCGTTCGTTATTTCCTCAGAGTAAGTATAGGAAGTTATATGAGAAGCCTATGGTTATTTCTCGTGCCCGTCATATTTCCGGGCTGGAGATTTATTGCTGGAAAAAACTTCTGAAACCAGAAAAAATTATCTGGCATTTCGATGTGAAGTCTTTGACTAGTGCCCAAAGCGATGTAAGTAAGCGTGCAAACTTAATGCTGGAATCGGACGTAAATTAACACTGTTGCACCACCTTGTGGACGGAGTGATAATTCACATACGCGGGCTTTTAGTGTGGCGCGTATTTTCTAAATCTTTGGTCACTCATGGAAATGAGTTTTGTTTGCCACATTTATTGCAAAATAATGGCATAGCGAGAGAAGCATCCAGATGCACTTGACACCACGAAGTTTTCTTCGCCTTGTCAGGGACACTTCAGTTATTAATCAAGATGAAAAAAACTTTACAATTTTAGTGGTGTGAGTAAGAAAAAGTTATGTATCTATCTGTAGTTCATACTCCATCCTCTACGTGGCGCATGACCTTCATTGATGTGACCTCTCTTTTAATCTTGCGGTTACTTCTTCCGTTTAAGATAAAACGCTTACTTATATCGCTTTGATAGTGCCGTTTGGTTTTGGTTTTTGGCTCTGATTATGATGTTGAACTTTGTATTGCATGTTTCAAAATATATACTCAAAAAGTTATTAATAATAAAAATTTGATGTTTATTATATTATTTGAAATATTATCTGTAAAAATTTGTTTGATAATGATAAATAAAGATCCAAGATGTGAAATGAAGATGTGAAAGATCCAAGAGGATTCTTATTTTCAATGATCTTATTCGCATCAATTTGTATGGTGTAAAACAAACATTAAAACACAGAATTCTCGCATGATGGCTTTTCCACAAATGTGAATTTGTTTTATAACATCTTTTTTTTTTTACCTTAAAAGAAAAATAATTGCATATTTTATATAGAAATCTTATAATTATTCAATTTCTGCAATAAAAAAATAGGTACTTTTTTGTTGGTTTTTTCCAAATATTAAGCGACCGTTAAGGGGTTAAATTCAGATTTCTTGATTGACACCACTTTTTAGGAATGCTAAAATTCCCCTTCTTTTCGCCTTAGTGAATCCGTCATTAACCCCTTGAGGGGCAAAGCGCTTTGGTTGCTAAAACTATAAAATGATTGATTGACACCAGGATTTACAAGAAAATTTATATGAAAGTAACTAAAAGCGTTTCTTCGAATATACAGCATAAATCAAAATTCCGTTTCAAAATTCTGGAGCCAATGTGGCATTTCGGATTTAAAATTAAGTGGTATATAATATACCGGTGCCCTTCAAGCGGTTAAATAAGACGAATTTTACCATTTCAAAAAAGTGGTAGAAATCAAGAAATCAGAATTTAAAAAAAGTAGCCCACTGGCAGCAATGTCCCAGATTCAAAACTAAGTGGATCCACGGAAGAGTGAGCGGGGTATTTTTTTAAAAACTACTTTTTCAGAATACGGAAAGTTTCTGTACTATAATGGAAAAAAAGAAATGAAATTTCTTCAATTCTCATATATATAGTACCGGTAGCAGTGGTGCCAGAAATATTTCCGTGAATTGAAGAAAGTGTTTCTGAGAGTGTACATTTTTATATTTCCCACTAGCAATGCCAAAAAGCATTTTTAAATTTAAAAAATATCAAGTGTCATTTCAAATAAAGTTTTGAAATTTATTAAACGTGATTCTTTCGTATAAGCCGCATACTATAGATTAGATAGCCAGAGAAATATACAAAGATTTTACCTCTTGCAGCAGCTTTTTTTATTTTAATAGTGTTTAAGTGCCTAGTTCCACCACACATATGTTAAATTTGTGTTTTATTTGCATTATTTTATTTGTTTATATATTTATTCATGACGTGTTAATCCCGTTGTGGAATATTCGCTGCAAACAAACGCTGAACTAATATATTTATATTGTATTAAATGCGAATAGGTTAATCTCAATTATCGAGCTGAACGCGATTGAGATAGGTTTTTAAAAAGTCATGCTTGGAAATTATTTTTAAAACCATAAAAAATCATTAAACTGAGATATACATTTTCCCCTACTAAACTGTGTAAAAACT
Source organism: Maratus speciosus (assembly GCA_963932465.1). NCBI lineage: Eukaryota > Metazoa > Arthropoda > Arachnida > Araneae > Salticidae > Maratus > Maratus speciosus. The sequence goes on along the minus strand of OZ010796.1, from coordinate 268,349,037 downwards.
AAAATTATGCGATGTTTAAAAGTAATTTATTAAATTTGCGAAAAAAAAAGGGAGAATAGACCCCCCAAAAAAGGTTTTTATTAAAAAAATCAATTTTTTTATTGTTTTAGGGGAAAAGTATCTAGAAAGTCAGAAAGTAGACAAAATTTGCAACAAATTAGATATATGACATTATGACTTAGGATGAAGGGGAAGGGGAAGGGGGGATCTGCCTAGGAACATGCGCGCGGTGCTGCGTGGACTAAGTTGCGCAATTCTACTTAACCACTCACACGTTTACATTCGCCCTCCAATCTCCCCTCCGAACTTTCCTTATAAGGTTTACTTTAAGTTTTTTGTGTCGCTGAATCCGAATTTTTAACTTACCCCCAAAATCCCCCCCCCGAAACCCCCCCAAAATTGTTGTTATTAACTTAAATTTCTTATTGTTTTAGGGGAAAAGCATTACGAAATTCAGAAACTAGATATAATTTGCAACAAATAGGATATATGACATTATGACGTAGGATAAACGGGGAGAGAGGGGGCTGCCTCGGAACATTCCCCTCGCACTTTTCTCAAAAACCAAATTTTTTCAAAAAATCAATTTTTTCTGGGGTTGCCAGGGTAAATGTTGGTGGGAAGTTACAAATTCGGATTCAGCGACCTAAAAAACATAAAATGAGTTGAAATCTAGAACTAGTATTAATTTTTCCAGGTAAAATCTCCTGTTGCCTGGACTTCATAACTTAGTGCACGTACCGCCGCAGTGAATGTTCAGAGACAGCCCTCCCCCTCTCCGTCCATCCTACGTCATAATGTCATATATCTATGTGTTGCAAATTTTGTCTAGTTTCTGAATTTCGTAATGCTTTTCCCCTAAAACAATAAGAAATTTAAGTTAAAAACGACTATTTAGGGGGGGGGGGTTCGGGGGGGGAATTTTAGGGGGAAGTTAAAAATTCGGATTCAGCGACTAAAAAAACTTAAAGTAAACTTTATAAAGAAAGTTCGGAGGGGAGATGGGAGGGCGAATGTAAACGTGTGAGAGGTTAAGTTTAAATGCGCAACTTACAAGGGAACCACTTTTGGTGTTGCTCGCACCTAGCACTGAGACCTGGTGCATTTTGAAGCCCTATATTAGAAAGTTTGAGAATCGATAAAATTTTTCTGTTAAAATAATATTTCTTGATTATACAGCAGCATAACTTTCTGAAAATGCAATTTTCGAGACCACGTATCGGACTATTAACATTGAATTTCTTTAAAGAAAAGCATTTAAAAAAAATTAGTTAATAATAAGTATAAAATATTGAAAAAAGTTTGAAAATTCCTTCAAAAACCCACGAATTTGATTTAGAAAAATTGCAACTTTATATTCATATTTTTGGCGGGGAAACAGTTGGCGTTTATTTTCAAAAGTAGAGCTTTCCGGCAACCCTAGCCAAATGTAATAGACATGGAGGAATGAGATAGATGGAGGTGCAGTAGGGTGGCTGAGGGTGACGCCAAAAAAGTAACCCTAAAATCCGCTACAGAAAGCCCAAACAAAACCACGTGATTTGACACGCCTATCAGTTCAAACCGGTTTAAACTTGTATTTCTTTGCTTTCATTTTTTACCGTCGGAAATTGTTATTCAAGATATGATTAAAATTTCGATAAAAAATTACTTATGCGCTGTTATAGGATCTAGTACTAGATCAGAATGTATCAAAGATACTAATATATCACTTTACAGAATTATTTGATTATTTTATCATATGTATTTTAAGTATAAATATCAGAAGCGTCTTTTAAGATTTTACCTGAAAGGGTAACATTCTTTCGTTATTGTCCCAAAATCGTTTGCACTCGAAAATCTAGATTTTCGATTAATATTTGTAATTTAAGTTTTCATACATAATTTTAAAAGAATGCTTTCATCATTATATTTTATCTATTTACATGCAATTATTAATATGTTGTTAAAAACAAATAAAGACGTTTAACTAAATTAGCAGCGATTGATTCAGTCAAAAATGGGGGCCTATTTGAAGCGCAATCACAAAATTTCATTCCATCAAATAAACTCCATTAATTAGTTTGAATTACTTGAGTTTTGAAACACATTATTTGCAAAAAAAATAAGTTCACCTGATAGGAAAACTTTACCTGTAAGAATGAAATTATTATCAATAAATGATTAGTTCTCATTTGAGTAATTGGACTTGACCTTTTGGTACAAAGTTTTATTTTTCACAAAATTGTTATGCATTTCACAAGAATAACTTTTTCTTTTCAGAAAATTGACATCAAAACAAAAACAAAATTTCCATCTATCCCTTACAGTAATAATAATAATAAACTAGTCGGATGTACCAATCCCAAAACTTTCTTCTACCTCATACATGTTAATACTTCAAAATTCGTTATAACACTACCAAAATTAAATGGCAATCTATACCCATCATGAGGATTCTAAAGATATGAAATTCCGTGCATTAGTTCCTGAGATATGAATATCGCTGAAATCGTGTAAATCCAGCAAACAGCAGCCTAGCAGCACCACCTATTTCCTGCTTTACACCAAAACCTATGATACACCAAAATCACCAAACAAAAACTTATGTCAACGTCTAACAGAATTTGAAGTTTGGGGAGAATCCGTGCATTAGTTTTTGAGATAGAGCTATTGCGAAAATCATAAAAAATTCTAGCGTAGCAGCGCCACCTATTGTGCGATTAACACCAAAACCTAATCGGCAACAACTTGTGTTAACATCTAACCAACTCTGAAATTAGATGAAAATTCGTGCGTTAGTTCTTGAGGTAGAGCTATTGCAGGAATCGTGAAAAATATAGCACAGCAGTGCCACTTGATGGGCGATTTACACCAACACGCAATCAGCATGATATCATATCAAGGACTTACTGAATCTGAAGTTTGATGAAAATCCGTGCATCAGTTCTTGAAATAAAGCTATTGTGGAAATCGTGTAAATCCTACAAAATGCAGCATAGCAGCGCCACCTGTTGGGCGATTTACACCAAAACGTAATCAGCACCAACTCATATTAAGGACCAACTGAACCTAAAGTTTGATGAAAATCCGTGTATTAGTTCTTGAGATACAGCTATTGCTGAAATCGCGAAAAATGCAGCATAGCATCGCCACCTGTTGGGCGATTTAGACCAAAAACTAACCAGCACCAATTTATATTAAGGACTACATGAATATAAATTTTTATTAAATTTCGTGCATTAGTTCTTGTGATAGAGCGTACACAAAATTTGTGTCGCATACTGACAAGTACTTTAGATCAGGGGTGGCCAACTGTGGCACGCGCCACACCACTAAAATTTTACAGTAATCATTGCCTTATCTAATCATCGAATCTCTGCGATTCAAGAAGTCGAATTTTTCTGTAAAATTTTAGTGGTATCAGGCGTGCCACTGTTGGCCACCCCTGCTTTAGATATAGTACTGTATTCGAATCTTTTGTGTATCCTTGTAAATGAACAATAAATGCTATGCACATCATATTTCACAGCAAGTACATTGTAGTAAATCTGAGATGTCTATTTCATTTAATTTCAGTAACATAATTTCGCTGTAAATAGTACCCCCCCCCCCCCATATATCGCTATATAACGAAATTATTTTGTGTGGCCCTGTAAATGAATAATAAATGCTTTGCAAAGCCCATATTCTACAAAATGCATGTTTTACTGCACTTTATAAATGCATATCAATTTCTTTATGTTTTAAATTTTATAGCATCATTAAAATGCACTTTAAACGATTTTTCCCATTGACCGTAGAATACTTTTTACCGCCCATGCAAATGAGCTATAAGTGCTACACATTTTTTTTTTCAATAGCGATCACGCTATAGTAAACGTCAATAACATATAAAAAATGCAGGGTGATCCCAGTATATTTACAAGAGTTAGAGCTCAGCCAGAAGGCCAGACAAACCGAAGACAAACATTTTTCATCTATGTTGGAAAGTGTTAAAAAAAGAAAACTTTTAATAATACAATTTTTAGTTCATATCAAATGTTTTCAATATTTTATTTAATCTTATTTTGACATTTATTTATGGCTAATTTTCCAATTTCCAATTATTTTAAAAGCAAACATTTATTTTAATAAATAACAACACAACAAAGACCCTTTAAATAATGTACCATTTTTTCCTTAAAATATACTTCAGCTGTAATTCATCTCTTTAAATTCGTCTTATTAATACAAAATCCCTTCCACGTGCTTGTTTTGTTTGGGCTTTCTGTGGACGTTTAAATTTGAGCGATAAATGGTTTCATATTGCAAACCTTTTTTGCGGCATACTGCAACTCCATCTATCTCTTTCCTCCATGGTAATAGATGAATTTTCAATAGCTAGACATTGCAATGTCCAACCTATTTCGCCACAGTAATTTTTCTAAATTGTGTAAAAATATTAATTTACTTTATGATTACTTTTACCGAAGGACCATTTAATACAGCAACATTTCATTTTAAACATTCGAAACTTTATTTCATTCGATTGCAAAAGAAAATAGTTTGCTTATTTTGTATTTCACTAAAAAATAGATTTCAATGATCTTCGAAGCTTTTATAGAATTATATTTATTACTTATATATTTATCGTCCGCATTGAAAAAGAAATAAAAACCTAATATTTGTTTCTTATGCTATCAATTATAAAAAAAAAAATCGCAATCTGATATAATTCTAGTAATATGTTCTGTACATTTTTTCTTTGGATAAAGCGGGCGGAAAAATTGTAGCGCCCTATTTGGCGACTTAACTCACTTTTGGCGTGAAATAAACAAATAAATATGTAATAATAAAAAATTAAAAGTATAAAAATGTATATAAAATATTATTTTAACAGAGAAATTTTTTCGGTTCTCTAACTTTTATGTATAGGGCTACAAAACGCACCAAGTCTCGATGCTAGGTGCGAGCAACACCAAAAGTGGTTCCCTTGTTAGTTCACATAGCACCGCGCGCATGTTCCGAGGCAGATCTCCCTTCCCCTTCATCCTAAGTCATAATGTCATATACCTAATTTGTTGCAAATTTTGTCTACTTTCTGAATTTCTGGATACTTTTACCCTAAAACAATAAAAAAATTGATTTTTTTAATAAAAACCTTTTTTGGGGAGCATTTTACCAAAATTTGGGGGGGGGGGGGTTTGCCGGGGGAAATTTTGGTGGGAAGTTCAAAATTTGGATTCAGCGACCGAAAAAACATATAGTAAGCCTTTTTCCAGAACTACCATGAAGTTTGCTAGGTAGAGCCCCTATTCGGTCTCTATTGCCTGGACTAATTTCGAATTCGCACCAGTAAGTTTAACAGTAGAAAGACGGGAATTTTTGCTCAGCTTTTATAAAAATATTTAATACCAGAATTTTTATTTAAAACTGTTTAACTTATTTAATTTTGCCCTTTTTTCATTTGTATCTGTTAAACTTATTTAATAAAGAAATTTCTTGTTCGAACCGAAATATATCCATATGTTTGGGGCCAAAATGGCCCCTCGCCGTCATTCTAGTGTTAAATAGTTATTATTATTTTATAAGATGATAGATATTCTACAAATAAAATAAAAGAAAATGGCTATTCAAAATTTTCCGGTTCGAATTCCAACACTAGTGAGAAGTCGGTCGATTAGTGATGAAGTCACACTCGTGTCCTCTGGTCTTGAGTATTTTGATGGAAGCGGCCGTATTCTACCATAAGATAATGCAAAATATTTTATCAAATTATAGGGGTATAAGTCAGGGGTGTCAAAATTTGGACCGCCCGATACCACTATTTTTTTTTTAAATAGTCGACTTTTTGAATCACAGAGATTCGATGATTAAATAAGGCAATGATTACTATAAAATTTAAGTGGTATCCGGCGAGCCACAGTTTGACACCCCTGACATCGTCGGTACCAGTGTTGGGTACGCTCACAAAAAAAACGAACTAATTCAAACTCAAATTCAATTTCTCAAAAATGAGTCAAGTTCACGTTCAAACTCAATTTTTTTCAAACGAACTCGCTCAACTCAAACTCAACTATGAAAGTGAGCGAAGTTCACTAAAAACTCGTTTTTTTTTTTTTTTTTTTTTTTAAATATATATATATATGTATATTAGAACTTTATCGTCCAAATTTACAAAAGTTTGTGAACTGATCTTTTGATTATTCGATGTAAGGGTCGTCGTTGGGCCCGGCCCAATTTTCTTTCCCGACACTCGGTCTGAGCTTGGTTTGGGAATAACTTTTTTCTAGAGGTTCGGACCGAGATGGGCCGGGACTGGATTTATTTTCCTGCTCAAGTCGGGGCTGGACTGCATTCTTCTTGAGGTCTGAACAGGCAGAAATTTTCAGTCCATGTTTCCAACCCAGCTCATATGAAAATCATTGGACCGCACGGCTTTGGCCTGTCCTGTAAAAATATCAGTAAAATTTGGCCCGGCCCAACTTTCTTTCTTTCATTTTTTTTTTTTTTTTTACAAAAAATGCACGCATTTTTAAATCGTTATTATTCCACGATTAAAATTGATATATTTATTTTTATTATTTTTTAAGATGGGTAGATGCATTGCTAGGCAATAAAATTAAAGTACGGTAAAACCTTAGAAAAAGAACCTGCCTATGACGGAATCCCCTGTTTAACAACAATAACAAAATATATGTTGATCTATGTAAATTGAGAATAACAGTACTTGTGAAAAGAAAATAATGCATTTACAACAGACGATGAACCTGTTCATAGAGGAACCTGTCCATAACGGATTTTTCTTCTTTCCTATGCAATTCCGTCTTAGAAGATTTTATAGTATAGAATTTTTAATTTTTTTAATTCTCCAAGGCATGGAATAAGGATTGACGATATTAATGATAATTGTGACATTTAAATATAATCAGATGCATTTAAAAATAAGTACCCAAGCTCACTTTTTAAAAAATGAAGAATAAAAAGATAAAATAAGTATTTTTAGTTCGGACTTCTCGTACAAGACAATTTTAACATTATAGGTGTAAAAATCTATATTCAGCAGGATCGAGCTTGGTCGGCCCTAGCGGAATTATTTTTTGTGCAGACTGGACCGAAGTTTTAGTTTTTATACCGGACTTGGTCCATAAATTTTCTGAACGCGTATCAATTTTAACTACCAACGTCCACATCCATATAAGGGACTATACATATATAAAGTTATCGACTTTTTGTTAGTTTTGGACCCCCTCCCCCCCCCCTTTCGAAATCACACGTTATCATTCCTCGATCCCCCCCCCCCCCCTAATGATATCGTTATCAATGTCTAAAAATTATTTTTTTTTTCTTTCCTTTTGTTTCGAGTGATATAGTTATATTTATTTTTCGCATACTTTATTGATTCAAGTGAAATCAATAAAATATCCCTTTATAATATGAAATAACTTTATATCAAATAATAAAATTAAATTCAAAAAATCAAAAAACCCGACTGCGTAAAAAGCGAAATAATGAATTATTTCTGATCAATGTGAAACTATTTTTTTTTATATTAGCTACCTATTTTTTATTTACGTTTATTGATGACTTATAAGTTGTGTTTAATTACTAGTTCTTATCTATAAACACCGATTTGATGAAGCCTATAGATGTCTATGATTTGTTAGAGTTGCAGTAAAGCTAGAGATCCTACCTACACAACTTTCAGATTGTGTAATATTTAAACTAAGCTTCTGACTGTAAAATAGTCAATGAAACATCATCTTCATTTTAAAAGATCTATCCAAGGATATGCAACTCAATAGGGTGCGTATTTTTTTTTTTCGTCTCTACCGCCATGTTGTATTTTACGGCCGCCATTTTGCATTTATAGAAACAAAAACTAGCCCATAACCATCGGACGGTTAAGACGAATCGACCAAGACCGCATTCATTAAAATCCACCCAGCCGTTGGGATGTTTCGAGTGTCTAAAGAAATCCACACAGATACGCGTGAATCACATAACCCTTCTTGGCAGTCGGGTAATAACACTTAAGGCTGTTCTCCCCTGCTCTGCTCAGCAAGCGCAAAACGTTTTGAAACATTTAACAATTTATTTTTTAACGGAAAGATATAAAAATGGAAGATCTGGCTATGGAAGCGATTTGGTATCGAACTGTGTTTTTCATTTTTTGATAAATAAATTACCTATTGAGTTATTAGCGATTTTTATCACCTTGACAAGATGTTTTTCTCCCTTCGCTTACTGTTTTTTCTGCTTTCTTCGGGAACTTCGGTTCAAAACGTCAACTTTGACACCATTTTCTGAAAGATCTATTGCGTTTCTGAAAGAACGGAAAAAACAGTTCGATTACATAGTTTCTGAACAACAGCATCTGCTAGTTTCATGTATTTCCGAACAAAAATAAATTAAAACATGTCATAAAGTTGCCCATTTGGATTTGAGAATAGCCTTAAAAGGAATAGTTATTATTTAAAAGAATTTAATAATATTTTTTTGTTACATAATGCATTCAACAGTCATAATGTCTTTTTGCACTGCACGGGGGGAGGGGGGCGGCAGACAGAGCTTCTTATCAACAAAACAGATGGACAACATTCTTTCTGTTTTATTTACAGAAGTATTATTATAAACACAAGTATTATTTCAAACATACTTCGCATATGCTTTCTCGAAAAGCGTATTATATATGCGTACACATGACAGAAGAATAGAAATGAAAAACGTTGGAGTAGTCCATAATTTTGGAATTAAATAATTTATAATCATTTAATGATTTTAATAATATATTTGCATTTTCATAGGAATATATAAGACTAAAAATACATACTATTTTGATGTAAAGACAAAGTTACAAATAAAAAGAGGAAATTTTGGTTGGATCAAAAATGATAACAATATCATAAGACAACCCCCCTCCTCCCCCTAGAGATACCTTACGGTATCATGTGCCAGACCCCCACCCCCTTCCCTCTAAAATGATAATGTTTTATATATGCATAGTCCCTAAGAGAAAAAAAAAAAACATATTTCTGATATAATTTTTTTAAAGAAATTGTGGATCAGGGGTCGATTACGATATGTTGACACAACACAAATATTCAGACTTTTGAAATATATATTTGACTTTCACAGAAAATTAACAGATTAAACGATATTGTTTCCGGAAATATTTTTGTTAACGAATAATGCAAGAGTACTGTATTCGAGAAAAGCTATTATAAATCATTATAACGTAACCGCTTCTTTTACTATGCGCGTTGCGTGGGGTCATATCGGCTGACTTAAAAAAGCATACCTGACAAGGAGAAAGTGAAAACAAACAAACAATCGCCCCGAGCATATTTCTCCTTACAAAGTTAAACAGTTAGAATACGCTTTGTCATCGTGTGGGAAAAATAATCACATGTCTAGGTTTTTGTTTGAAGTATGATTTGTGAATTGAAAATCATAGAAATTTTTTCAGTTCATCTGTTAAATTTTTTAAATGAAAAATCTGAATATTTACAACTTTAAGAAAAATGCTAATTCATAAACTGTCGTATTTTTTAATTTGTTACAGGCTATATTAACATATTCTGTATTAACAATCAAAGAGAAAAGCTCACCGATATTTCTTACAAGAACAAATAAATACATTACATATAAAACGATTTTAAAGACATTTAGATCTATCTGTTGGAAGGATATAGCCAAAGATTCTTTTATGCAGCTATATTCATTTAATAGCAATATCAGCATTAAGATTTTTTTCTTATTACTTCTACATTTTTTTCCTCCGTAATTTTTAACAAGTCTATTCTCACAACAAAACTTGCTACTTTGTGACACATTTCTGAAATAATTTTCATTCTTAAATGGGTACATTTTACGGTTATTCTTATTCAAATAAAAAGAAATTGAATAATCTCTCTCTTTTTTTCCTGTAAAAGAAAAATATTTAAGAAAATGGTGTCAAAATGGATGTTTTGAACGAATTTCAGAGAATCAAAACAACCACAGAAAGTTCGTCATCATGGTGCATTTAAAAAAAAATCATTGGGCAATAAATTTAATGGAAAATGAAAAATAGTAAATAAATATAGCTTTTCACTTTAATTTATTTTTCACCGTTGCATATGTATTATCTTTCTTTTTTATGATTTCAGCTTACGAGCAATAGAAAAATTAATATGATGTCGAATTAAAAACTCAAATGGTATGGTTCATTAAAAAAAATGCTTGTGTTATTACACATAATTTATATTGATACGAAAATTTACATAAGATTTTTTACATAAAAATTTTATGAAAAATTAACAATATTACTTAAAAATATATATTGATGTGTCTTTATAGATATGCATTACCTGTAACCAAAATTTGGAGTGCGATTGAATTAACCCCAAGAATAATTATTTGAATAGATTTGTTATTAAAGAGGGGCTCGGCTCCCTACGAGATACGCTCGCCAATACACGTGTAGTCTCCTCATGCTCAAAACCCAAGCTTATTTGCTATGTTTTAAAAATATTACATGATTACAAAAGATTCAATGGTAGTATCACGGCTAATCGAGATCTTCTGTAACTGGGTTTCCATGAATTCAACCATTGATTTGGAAATTCATCGGTTCCCAAGGCGGCATCCACTGCAATAGCAATAGCTGACGGCCATTTTCGTAATTAAGATCAAATACACATTTTAAATACAACATTTAAACATTACTATACAAGAATAATAACAAAGGCAAATAATTTCAGTGAACAATTTCAAAATTTTACAAGAAATAGTAAATTTATAAATAAATATGCGGAGCTTTTGCAAAATTTAATAAGAAAATATTTCAGTTTAAAAAAAATACAGATAAAGTAATACCGTTCAAGTTTTTATTTTTTTTTTATGTTTAAAAGAACCCAATACGATTATAAAACATTTCTAAAAAGTATGTATAGAATAATCACATCTCTTAACCGTTCACAAACTGTACTATCGTGTGTGAGTAAATCTGAAGTCATGATAGTCATAACTATTTATACTCCACCCCCTCCCCTTCGAACACACATTTAGATAAGAAAAATTTTATTTTTTAGAAAATTAAAGTAAAAGTAACAATAAAGCTATTTTCCCTCTTACAAAATAAAATCTAAAACTGGTATTAATTAAAACAAATATACCTTTGAATATTATCTGCTCTTTCATACACAATATGGGTCAGTGGCAGAAAAAAAAAACAACACCTACTAACTCAGCAACTAATTATAATAGAAGAAAATTACTGGTATCAAACGACTGAAAATAAAATCTACTTTTAAATGATGTATATAAAATTTGCTCAGGAGGCTATCTACAAATCAAAACCAGACCAGACTTTGCTCTTTTCAACAGCAACATCCAATTTTGACGCTATATTTTAAATTTTCGGTTCAAACTATGTCTAGAAACGAAATTTTAAGTCATTTGGATGATAAGATTTTGAATTATAAACATTCAAAATTTAGAGTTGTTAAATTACATTTTTATATATTTATTAATATCTCCTAAAATTATAATCCTAATGTGATAATTTTGTGTGTGGTTATAATACTGAAAAATTTAAACATAAATACATTGAATTTGTAATTTAAAAATTTCATAATATAAATTATGAATTAAATATTAAAATTGAATATGATATATAACACACAGTTTTTTTTTAATTATTATTATTTATAGATTTATATTTATTATATCCTGCTTTATGCGAATTCTGAATATAAAATTTTTCTCCCAAGTAGTTTTCGAATTATGATTTAAAACTGTCAAAATGGTTTAAGGGGCCATCTAGAAAAGCATAATTTGAAAAAATGTATTTTACTCATTTTATTAAAATTTTAGGCTCGCAATAATCGAAAGATATTATGCGAGTGAACTAGTCATATTCACAAGAAATAATACATTAAGGGTATATTAAAAAAAATACTTTCCCACGCTCAACAACTCAAAATTTTCGGACGCATTTTCAGACTCATTTTTAAAGGTGAAAACATGAAACTTGCTGACACGGTTTTTGAAGAGATGTATAAGTGGCCGCGTGTTTTCATTTTTCGTTCTATTCATTAAAACTTGATTTATAAACAATTATTTTCTCAGTACGACCATTATTTTCGTCCCCAGCTCTCTGGCTCCGGGAAACTCGGTTCAAAACACGCACTTTGACGGCATTTTTTTGCAATATAGTCTGCCTTTATCAAAACATCGACAAGAACTGCCCATTATATAGTTACTGAAAAAGAGAATCTGCCAATGGGATTCGTTTCAGAACAAGAATGAATTTAGACTGAATCGGAAAATAAGTTGTTTGGATTTTAAAACACCCTTAGATAGATAGTGAGATAGCCATTCTGTAGCATTTCAATAATCGAGTACTGAACTTCAATTTGGATACAGCCCCTAAAATGTGAACAATTTAAAATAATTTCTCTGAAACCAATCGTACAAACTTCATGAATTTATTTATTTATTTATTTTATTTTTCTTTTTTTGTTGTTGTTAATTGAAGGGAATAGAATTTATTTATGGTGTCAAACTTGGGTATGGCTATTGAAAAAAATAAAGTTTGGGTTCGTTTTGTAGATGGCCCCCTAAGCAAATTTTATATACATCATTTAAAAGTAGACGTTATTTACAATCGTTTGGTACCAGTAACTTTCTTCTACATTGATTTGTTCCAGAGTTAGTCGGGGTATTTTCATTTTTTTTTCCACGACTGTACTATTCACAGAGAATGTTAGTTAGCCAAAGCAAAGAACTGTAGTTAAATTATTATCTTTGAGATGAGACATAGAGAACCTGATATCTATACATTGCTTCCTAGAATTTAGCTTAGGAGTTCTACGACCAAGGTCATTTTATACAAAAGGAGAGTAGATGTCTTATCTCAGAAGAACGTACAATAGAGGTCCCTCTTTGCGCTTGAGGCATCATAAAAATATCCAGGCCTTGTTGACCATAAAGAATCAATCTCATAGCTGGCATGTCTGTTGTTATGTTGTATATTACTTATGTGACTTTGACTGTGCTCCCCTCCCCTCTCTTAAACAGTAAACCACAATTTCGTTTTATTGGGCCTCGTTATAATAACTTATCATTTATAGCTCTACTGCTCTTTTAAATAATCCGTTTTTCACTAAAAAATATTTTTGGGGGGTCCTGTCGGAAATATAGGGGGATACACATGATTTTCCCCATCCTACGCCTATGATTAGGAATTACAATGTGAATATATAATTTGTGTTAAAAATTGAAAAGCGTTTGCTAAATACAGGTACCCGCTTTTCGTATGTGTCCGCTATGGAGATCTTATTGCATATAGATTTTTAACCTTTTTATTTTTGACATTCGTTTGAAAATTCTGGCCTTCCCGAATCCGACCAGCAAGAGTCAAAAGAAATTCTGAAAACGATTCAGAAACAGAAGGCCATGTCCTTCGAAGAGCAAAAGGACAACTTTATGACATAAGTTTTAATTTATTTTTGTTCGGAAATGCATGAAACTAGAAGGTGTTGTTGTTCAGAAACTATGTCATCGAACTGTTTTTTCCGTTTCTTTTGAAACGCAATAGATCTTTCAGAAAATAAAGTCAAAATGGGCGTTTTGAACCGAATTTCCGCGCGAATTAAGAATAACCACTCAAAAAAGGTTGAAAAAGTCTTTGTCACGTGATCAAAATCGCTTAAGACTCAATAGGTAATTTATTGATAAAAACATGGAAAACACAGTTCGATTCCAAATCGCTTCCCTAGTCACGCCTTCCAGTTTTATATCTTTCCTTTAAAAAAAGAATTTGTAAATGTGTCAAAACGTTTTGCACTTTTTCAGCAGAGCAGTTAAGAACAGCCTTAAGTGTTCTACAGGCAGATCTTTCTTAACATTATACAGGCCACAAACAGTGTTGCTGATTTTTTATTCAGATTTCGAGTTCACATCATAAGATTTTTAATACTAATTCTCCTTCATTTTATTCATTAAATGTTTATAATTATAATAATAAAAAATAACTATTTAAACTTTCTAGGAAGAATTTAGAATATTTTAATGACAGTTTTATAAGTGACACATAAAGTGCATCAATAACCTATATAGTATTAGTTGTTTTGAATAGATATTTATTTTACATCGATATGCTTAAAATTTTGTCTTGTGCGAAAGAGTTCTGACAATATATATATATATATATATATATATATATATATATATATATATAATTACAGTCTCTTTTTCATGTTTATATTGTTCATTTTAAATAAAAATGTCATAAACCAGAGATCTGCACGGGGTGGGCCTGGGCCTATTTTCATTCACAGCAATCGGGCCGGGCCCGGGCATACTGTTTTCTGAAGGCTCGGGCCGGGCGGGGCCTAGTTACTACTCTTTCCGGTCCGGGCTCGGACCTTTTCCCTGAAGGACCGGACAGGGCCTAACTTATTTTCCCCGTACCGAACCGGGGCTGTTATCATTCTTCCTAGTCTTCACGGGCCTAAATTTTCAGTCCCGGTTTTGACACAGCCCGTAATAAAATTATTGTCTCCGCGTGGCCTGGTCCATTGAAAGATCAGTAAAATTTGGCCTGGACCAAACATTTTTGCAAAAAATGCATACATTTTTAAATCGCCATTATTCTGCAATTATAATCGTATTTGAGGATAAAAACAAATTATTTCAAAATCGTCTTGAAAAGGACTTTTAAATAACTGCCCCTAAAGGCTATTAGAAATAGTAACCCATTTGCGCCTGGCACCGTATATTTAGAACGTTACAAACATGCATAAAAATAGGCTTGAACATACAATTTCGCAATTTAAAAAAATACATATTTCAAAGAAGTTTACGAGCTAAGATTATGGCTTATTTATTTGGATCTTTGATACAAAAAATACACTTATTACATATTTAATTTTTACATTACGCTATCTTGAAAAATGAAAAATTTATAAACACCGAAAAAAGCCTTCGCTTAAGCAAATAAATATCAATCTTATGCTGTCGTAGAGGTCTGCACGGACCCGGACTTGGCCCGAGCCCGTACCCGTACCCGGCCCGGCCCGAAGGCGAATTTTCAAACGGACCGGGCCAGGCCGACAAAGAAATTGAACGGGTCTACTGGGCCGGGCCTGGTCGATAAAAAAAAATAAGCGGGCCTACCGTCCGCTATAAAAACTTAATCGAAGCCGATAAAATATGAGTCGTTTTCAATGAAGGGACTTTCGCGAGAATAAGTATAAATGTGCATCACGAACCTATGCCAGTTTGACAATATCCATACAGAAATGTAACATGTCCAGCGTAGAGATCAACATCGGACAGTTAAATGGTATCTGAGCCCGGGCTTTTTCTTTTCAACAGACTCGTGACGAGATCAGGATTGCATTTTTCCCCTACATATTCGCGCAAGTCTGGAACTGGATTTTATTGTTCTCGGGATAAGGATGTGCAGGAAAGTCAATATGTTTTGTAAAAACATTAATAGCGATAACGAACATCTGTTAACTGAATCTTTGGAAATATATCTTAAGGTGGTTCTCAAATTCACTCCTCAATAATGAGAAATTTTCTGACACATTTTCTGACTCATTTTTAACTGTAAAGGCATAAAAGGCCTGACGATTGAAGGGATTTGGAATCGAACTGTGTTTTTCATTTTTTATAACTAAATTATTTACCGAGATATAAGAAATTCTACTCTTGTGACTGCCGGTTTTTCTCCTTTCCCGTGCTATCGATTCTGGAAATTCGATTCAAAATTTTAACTTTGACAGTATTTTCTCAAAGATATATTGCTTTTATCAAAAAATGGATAACGTTGTTCGATTCCATAGTTTCTGAATAAGAACACTTGTCAATCTTATGCGTTTCCGAAAAGAAATGAATTCAGAAATGTATCGGAAAGCAGCTCCTTTGGTCTTGAGAAAAGCCTTATTAAATGGCAGAGAAATATTTTTACGAATCTGCTTTTTATTATACAGTTTCAAAAGTTATGTTTTTAACCCTCCTTTATTTTCTTTTTTTCTAAACTACATTAATTTTTTAATGAATCCTTATTTGAATGCTGAAACGTCTAAGATTCTAAGTAATCATTAATGTTGCTACTATGTATTTTCTGTCTTGCGAACACATAGTAATTTAAAAATATACTGTAAAACTACCCCATAAATATGTAGTATGCAGTATTATTCTTTAAAAGAATTGTAATTATATGTTTTGAAAAACCTGAATTTTTTGTTGAAATTGAGTCGGATTTCATTTAATTGATTTTCCACGGGTCGGGCCTGTTTTCACTGATTTTTGCACGAGCCGTCCCGGGCCATGAACTGTGAAAATATGAACGGGCCGTGCCGGGCTCGGGCCGAACTTTTAATTTTTTCATATGGCCGGGCCAAGATTGCTTTTGTTCGGTCCGGCAAGGGCCAGGGCCTGAAAATTCCGGCCTGTGCCGACATCTATGCTGTCATCTCTCGTTAATAGATAAAGACATTTATAGACAATTACTTCATACAATTTCCGTGCTGTAAAGAAGAAGAAAATTATAAAAAATTATTAAAATTCGGAACGTCCCAAAAATGGGACGCTAAGCATAAATGGGTTAAAATGTATCTAAACTAACGTATAGTAAAGCGCGTGAAAAAGAACCTGTCTATGACGAAATCCTCTCTTAATGTGAAAAATATGTTGATCCATGTAAAATGAATGTACTAATACGTAAGAAAATGAGTTACACCTGCTAAGAAGGGAACTTGTCTATAACGAATTTTTTTCTTTCCGATGCAATTCCGCCTTAGAAGATTTTACTGTATAGCATTTTTCAGATTTTTAAGTCTCCAATACACGGAATATGGATCAAATATATTAATTATAACTGAAACATTTACATGCAACAAATAGCGATTCATTAAAAAAATATCGCAATAAATTCTATAAACATGACAATAAAAAGCATAGATAAGTATTTTTGGTCAGAACTCCTCGTACAAGACAAATTTTTAACAACCAAATCGACGTAAAAATCAATGTTTTGTAGAAATTCATTTGGGCCGGGCCGGTCTTGGACCGAACTTTTAGCTGTGATACCTGGCCGGGTGCGGCCAATAATTTTTCTCTACGGGTCGGGCCAATATTTTTTTTATACGGCCCGGGCCGGGCTCGGGCAAAACTTTTAATGTTTATACAGGGCTAGGTCGAATTTTTCTTCTATCGATCGAGCCGGGCCCGGGCCTTGAAATTTCGGCCCGTGCAGACCTCTACCATAGACTGCATAGCACAGGGACCTCCGCTCCAAAATACTGTTTCTACTACAATTCTTTCTATATATCCTTTTGTAAGCTATATTGATTTTTTAATAGACCTCTATTTGTATGTATATCTGAATTATTATTAACACCATTAATCCATTTACACGGCTTGAAGACTTAAAAATCTGAAAAATTCTATATCGAAAAACCTTCTAAGACGGAATCACACAGGAGAGAAAAAAAAATCGTTATACTTAACTTCCTTTTTACCAGGTCTATTTTCAAACGGATTATTATATCCATTTTGAAGATCCAGATCCACCGATCAAAAAAATTTTCCGTTTAAAACAGGATCTCGTCATAAACAGATTCTTGTAACAGGTTTTACAGTACTGCATCCTCACCTCTAGAAATGTACTACTATTCTTTATTGTAGAATAATGGTAATTTAAAAATATATGTATTTTCGGAAATTTTTTTTTACCTAAGTTAGGTTGTTCCTTAAACAGATTTTGCACGAGTGAGACTGGGACGGGACAATGATTTTCATACAAGCAGGGTCAACCGGGCCAGAAAATTTCTGTCGGTGTAGACTTCTAGGAAGAGTAAAGCACAGGTCCAGAAATAAGTCCGGTTCGGCCCGGCCCGGGCACGACCCAGAAAACCTGATGATCAGACTCGACCCGTGCCGAGTCTGTTTAGATCTCTAAATGGCATTTGAATGGGGAAAACGTGTTCTTAACGGCTGGAAAATTAAAAAAATAAATTATGAAAAAAATTGAGTTTGAGTTGTAAATTCGTTCAAACTCACGGATATTTTGAGCTTTCGTTCAGTTCACGTTCGTTTATCAAAAAGTGAGTCAAGTTCAACTCAAAGTTCACAGAAAGTGAACTAAGTTCGTGAACTTTCGTTCAATGAATGCGTTCATACCCAACACTGGTCGGTACCATGTCAAACTATCCAATGTGAAATGAGTGGGCTACTTTTTTTTAATTCAGATTTCTTGGTTGGCACTTTTCTGAAATGGTAATATCCTCCTTGTTATCGCCTTAATTAATATGTCATTAAATAAGTTTAAATAAGGGGAATTTCACTATTTCAAAAAAGTGGGGCCAATCAAGAAATCTGAATTTAAAAAAGTAGCCCACTGTTTTCACAATGGATAGTAGTAAAGTATAAAATATGGGAGCTATGAAATCGGTTCCTCAATCTTTTGCCACCGTTGACATGACGTCAGCATCACTCACATGTTTTTGCTTTCTAATATAAATTCACTTTTTATACCCTTTAAAGTGAGACATGCACAACAAATACAGGGTATCCGGGCTAAAAGTATGCAAAAGTTATGGCTGATTTTTACGGAACTACCCATTAGAATTTTAAAAAAATATTTAAATAAAAATAGCATCTCACAAAGTTTTAATATCAATAGACTTCGATGTGTCCACCTTTGGTAGCACGACAAACGTCTTCTAAACGGTAATCCAGTTCTCCCCAAATTTTTCGTAGCATATCAGGAGTTATTAGACAAATTGCTTCTATGATACGCTTTTTCCACTCATCCACATTTTCAGTTTTTTTGTTTTATTCAATGTTTTAAAATCTCGGAGGGGTTTTCAATCCACGGAGATGAAGTCTAATATATTCTAATAGGTAGTTCCGTAATAATAAGCCACAACTTTTGGATACTTATAGCCCGAACACTCTTTATTACTATCCGAAGAAAAACCAAAATGAGAATTAACTACTCATTTTAAACACCTATAGTACATTAAATACATATCATATGCTTGACAACTCCTCCGGATTCAACCACAGAGGTCAGTTATAACACTTTTATAAATTATTAATGACCAGCGTTCTTTGACACCAAATGTTTTTGGTCTCTTTATACTAGATGATATAATCTTTTTTTTTAATCAATACAAAATGTTAAGGAAAATGTTATGGGAAACCTACATATTAAGAAAGTGGAGTATATACAGGTCTCCTCTAGTCCGTTTTTTGAATACCAGTATTTTGAACAATTTTTTGTGTGCTAGGTTTTTACAAAATTTGCAACAAAAATAGCCTTCGGACTAGGTTTCTGCAAAATTTGCAAGATAAATCTAAACAGAAGATTTTTCTTTGAAAAGAATGGTGTTTATAAAACGGATCGAGTGAAAGCTTTGGGTATATGAGTTCAGGTCTAGGCAATTAATGCGGTTGTTATAAGCTTTAGACCCTTTCAGGGGCAAAGTACTTCTGTTGCTAATATCGCCGATTCCATGTCAAACTATCCAGTATGAAAACAATGTTGCTAGTGGGCTACTTTTTTTAAATTGAGATTTCTTCATTGGCAAGACTTTTTGAAATAGAAAATTTCGTAAAAAAAAGTAGCCCACTAGCAACACGGATTGGATCGTTTGACATGGCACCGACGATATATCTAAATGTTTGAACGACATTAGAACTTATGAACAAATTTATATGAAAATAAAGAAAAACATTTGTTCATGTACAATATAAATGCAAAAATTAATTCCAAAATTCTGGTGTCCCTTTATCATTTTGGGATTAAAATTACGTGCTATATTTAGCACTAGAACGCCCGGAGGGAGTCGATTCGACTCTGACCACATGATTAAATGTCCATTGGAGCCAGAATTTTTTTCATAAAATAAGTTAAATTCAAGCGACTCAGAATTACGTTAAATAAATCAGTTAAATAATTTTAAATAAAAATTCTGGAGTGAAATATTTTTATGAAACTTGAGAAAAATTTCCGGGCGTTCTAGTGTTAATATACTGAAGTTCTTCAAGGTGTTAAATGGCTTTTACCGGTTGTCCCAAAAATGACTGATGGATTTTAAAATTCAATAACTTGCAAACGGTGACAGATATTAAAAAAATTCTTGCATGAGGGTTTTGTATGATGTCAGGAGTTTTTTTTGCTATGATTCTTGATTTTAGTTCGAATTTCAAACAATAGATGGCGCTGCGAGAAGTAGGTGCTAATTCCAGACCCGATATTTGGTACTTCGGGATCCATTCAAAACATTTTAATCTCCTTTTTTCGCATGGGAGAAAAGATAAGTCGAAAATTGGAGCCTGGATTTAGCGCCTATTGCTTGCAGCGCCATCTATCGCTGCTATTTGTAACTAAAACTGGGAATCGCAGCATAAAAACTCCTGACATCTTACATAACCCTCTTGCAAAAATTGTTGTAATATCTGTCACTGTTTGCAAGTTATTGAATTTTAAAATCTATCAGTCATTTTTGGGACACCCCGTATGTATTTTGTTCATAGAGACTTGGGACATGTTAATATGTTTCCCGTCCATTTCAGACAAAAGTAATAAAATATCCATTAAAAAATTATAAAAATTAGCGAGGTTTATGCATTTTTCAGGATTTATTTTTTATTTATGCTAATGTTATTAATTATTTTTAATCTATGCTAACCCTTTCCCGCGAATCACAAATTTCTAGTAAAAAATACATGCTATATTTAACATAATTGAAATTTTCTCACATTAGGATTTTTTTTTAAGAAAACAGTTTAACCCTTTATGCCCCGACGGTACTTTAAAGTTCCATTTAATAACTTGTTATAAAATTCATTTAATACATCGATTATTAGTAATACAGTTTAGAATTACTTATAGGCACTTTACTTAAACTTGTCCCAAAAGCATTATTGGTTACACAAAGCAAAAATATTTTTAAAAGCATGATTTCTTTGGCTTTTGCGTCTTTTCAGATTCTTTGACGTTGAACGATTTCAGTTACGAAATAATTATATATCTATATTGTAAGAACATTATATTTGCACATTTCCTAATTCTACAAAATACTAAAAAAATATTTTAAATAAAAGATTTGAGTGGATTTATAAATATTGCACAAAATCATTATAAAATCAAATTTAATTAATTAATTTTAATTGGCAGAATCCTTCTAAAATTTATTAACCCTTAAATGCATGATTTTTTATTTTGTTTTGAAAAAAGAATATATGATTCTCAGAAAGGCTTGTTATGCAGGAAAAATAATGAGGAAAATCAGAGATACATTTTTCGTATAATACGTCAACCTTTTCTTATGTTGCAAATCTGCAATACAAGTAAAAACTAAAATATTGCAAATTAGTAAATATTTTATAAAGTACGAAACTAAATACATTATTTTATTGGATCGTTCGGAAAGTCGTGTCCGTTTGAGAAAATCATTCGTACCGGAAAATTCTATCATTTAATTATTAGACGTTGATTCCGATATCTAATGTCTAATAATTACTGGGCAGAATTTTCCGGTACGAATTGATTTTTCCAAACGGACACGACTTTCCAAACGACCCAATATATAAATTTTATTTTGTAAAACTTAACTCTTAAATGCACGAATTAATCTTTTAGAACCGTGTTATTTTATTCTTATATTAAAGATCAAGCACCAGAAAGTTTAAGATAGATTTTTAAATTTATTTAGTAGCATATTTTTGCACTTCTTATAGGATTAATATTTCTATATAAATATAGTGGTTGCTAAGAATTAAATAAAAAGTGGTGCAGATATGCATCACTATGCATTTAACGGTTAAATGATTGTGTAAATCTTCTAATGTAGTTTCAAAAATTTACGAAAAAAGTTTTAAAAGATAAAATTTTGGGGAATTTATAATTACGGACATAAAGGGTTAAACACTTATTTTGCTATCCTTGTCAACGTAACACATAAAAAAAAAATGCAACTGTGTCATGGCAATAAAGTCTTTATTTGCACATCTGCAAAAAGAAGTGATGTCTTAACACAGGTAGAACATTTCCCAGAATGCATAATTAAACAGAATCGCTTGAATTTAATCTGTTGCGCAGTTAGTATAACAGAAGAGATTATTGAACAAAAGCTGAGAATGAACCAGGAAATATGTTC
Organism: Maratus speciosus; assembly: GCA_963932465.1. Lineage (NCBI taxonomy): Eukaryota > Metazoa > Arthropoda > Arachnida > Araneae > Salticidae > Maratus > Maratus speciosus. The sequence goes on along the minus strand of OZ010796.1, from coordinate 268,326,910 downwards.
TAATCTTAACCCTTAAATGAGCGATTTTCTTATTTTGTTTCGGAAATATTATTTATGATTCTCTGAAAAGTTTATTACGCAGGAAAAATAATGAAGAAATTAGAGATACATTTTTCATATAATACGTCAATCTTTTCTTCAGTTGCACATCTGCAATACAAGTAAAAACTACTGTCGTTTGGCTGTTGTACGCTAAAATATTGCAAATTAGTAAATATTTTAATAAGTATGTCTCCAAATACCTTATTTTATATAATGATTTATTTTATAAAGCTTAATCTTTAACCCTTTAACCCTTTCAGGGGCAAGGTATTTCTGCTCAAAAAATGTTCAAATAATTAATTCACACCGCAATTAACAAACACATTTATTTGAAAATAATCAAAAGCCTTTTTTCACGTTTATTATGAGGTCGAAATTGTACTAAAAAATTACTGGGGCCATTTGAATATTTAGGCATTATAATTAACCGTTTGCAGACTGCAAACGGCGCCCCTCAAGGGTTTAATTCCTATGATGTAACACGTTCTAGAAATTTCGTAGCCAGAGAATCTGACTTTACACCAGAAAGTTACAATGGTTAATTTCGCTTTATTTAAATACGAAAACTCTGTTATTATTTAAAGCAAATACTGTTATTTTAATTTTCTGGTGTGAATTTGGTATATACGAATAAAAAAAAAACCTTAAATTCAAAACACATTGTTTGTTTATATGCAAAGCTGCACACTAAAGAGTTAAAGGCACAAAATGGCACAAAATGTTTCGAATTTTCGAACATTCAAATTTGCGCTAAAAGCCCAAAACAGACTCAGACAATTCTAAAATCAACTAATTTATATTTTTTCACAGTATATAAACTCCTAAACAGATCCTTCCTGTTCGCAAACAAACCATACTGAGTATGTATGCGCAAATCTTTTCTTATTTTTTTTAGTGGGGAGGGATCAGTTTTCTGAAAAAGCATATTTTGCGAATTTGAGGTACAATATTTATACTATCTGTTAAGAGAAAACAGCAGTACCGAAGTAGCTTGTAAAACAGCTAACAATGATGTACCTTGATGTAACTAATGAAGCTATTTCGATATATTTTAAATAGTTTTGTTAATGTCTAAAACTATAAATTGATCTCTCCGGAAGAAATTACCAAAAATGCAATAGTTACGCAATTTCTTATAAAAGAAAATCCCTTGTAAAAATCTAACATTAATGTGAAATATTTGCATGCGTCTAGGTCGTGCAAAAATAAAAAATAAAATTGTATAACATAACACCCCGTAAATCAGAAAATCGTCGCAAAGAGATTCGAGAGCTACCGTTCGACTCGGAATCGTATCTAGTACTTTCCGAACTTGAATACAATTTTAAAATAGGTGTTCTCTACATATTAAAAATTGTACCAACTTCTTATTTTCAATAGAGTCAAAACACTGTTTTAAACATTAGTGTCGTGAAGGAAATTTTCACCTTGTTATTAATAAACTTTAAAATATACTTATAACTACTTAAAAGGTGACACAAACATATAAAAATATTATTTAACGCAAACCTGAGATCTTTCGAACACACACGCGTTCATTTTCAAAGGGAGAAAGGTGATTGACTGAATAGAAATACAAGGTGGTTCAAATTAATGTATTCCTGTTTCGGACGCTCTAGTGAGAGAAGCAGTGGATGTAACGTCTTCATATTTGGAGGATATACATATCAAACCATGGGAAACTGGTTGGTGCAAAAAAAATTTTAAGGTAAGGAAAATGTAGCGAAACAAATAAGCAAAGAATACAAAATGTCGGTAATTAGCATTTTTTTAAAAAATTCCCACCACTAAATTTTTAGTATTCCTGCCGAATAAGAATACTAACAAAATTAATCGGAGCATATACTAATAAAATTTAAACGAATAATACTAATAAAATTTATTGGTGGGAATCGGCTTATTGGCACCTAGATGTTTACACAATTGGTCATATTACATTTTCCAAACCGATCGCAGCGCCTCATTTTCCCCTAGCGGCCTTTGTTGGAACTAAATTATTTTTTGCACCAATCAGTTTCCCATGGTCTGATATGTATATCCTCCAAATATGAAGCCGTTACATCCACTGCTTCTCTATCTAGAGCGTCTCAAACAGGGATACTTTAATTTGAACCACCCTGTACATTTTAAAAACAAAAACAAAAATAGTGCGCATGCGCAAGCGGAGTTCGGTCCATTTCTCTGAGGAGGGGTGAAAAGATCAGTTCCTATTATGAGGAGGTCTTGAAATATTTAGGATATTGTACCAAATTGCGGGAATATTATAGGAAAGGACATCGTTACAAACATTATCACTTCTTAGTAAAATTTCAATGGATTCACGGATTATTGACGAGTAATGGTTAGACGTTGAAATAAAAGAGCACATTTCTGATATCAAGTTCAACAAACCAAATACAGCTTTATCCAGATTGCATCAAGAAGAAAATATTAAGATAAACTTCGAAAAAGCTAAAATGATTATTTCAACGTCTAATTATTACTCGTCAATAATCCGTGAATCCATTGAAATTTTACTTAGAAGTGATAATGTTTGTAACGATATCCTTTCCTATAATATTCCTGCAATTTGGTACAATATCCTAAATATTTCAAGACCTCCTGATAATATGAACTGATCTTTTCACCCCTCCTCAGAGAAATGGCCCGAACTCCGCTTGCGCATGCGCACTATTTTTGTTTTTGTTTTTAAAATGTAATTTCTATTCAGTCAATCACCTTTTTCCCTTTAAAAATGGACGTGTGTATGTTCGAAAGATCTCAGGTTTGCATTAAATAATATTTTTATATGTTTGTGTCACCTTTTAAGTAGTTATAAGTATATTTTAAAGTTTCTTATTTTCAAATGGTAACGTCCCCTTTTGACACCATATTTGAGGTCCTTGGATCAAGGCAAACCAGTCAAATATATAGCTTATATATTTTCCAGTTTTGTACCTATCATTTTTCCTAATCACTGACATATTAGTTATTTAAAACTTATTAAATGCTTTTTCCACGATTTTCACTGACGACTCTATTTTATTTTATTTCAAGAGTTCGTTGTACTTTTCCCAAACACTTAATCCTTGCTATATACATACATCTACAATAGTTACAAGAGAAATCTACCGCAAAAATTTTCTGTTTAAATAATGGTACGACTAAGATATAAAAATAGTATCCTTTGGCAACACGGCATTTTCTTCAGCAAATTTTCATTTTACGAGCTTTATAAAAATATATGTATGCAATTTCTTTAGAAAGATGCAGATAAAGAAAACATTGGCATTCTAAGCAAATTAAATAATTGATTTAATTTACGCACGGGATGCTCGATAATTCTCCGCAAACTGTTGCTTTTAAGAAAAGAAATTAGAACGTCTTGATGAAAAGATAAGAGAATTCATTGCTGTCAGATGCATTAATTTTAGAAAGTCACTGATAAATATTGTGTCGTCTTGAATCTAAGAAATCAACATTCATTCCAAATTCATCTCAATCTCGTACCTGGTTGAAGCTGTAATCAATGGGAATAGCAGAATTCGCTACATACACAATATATGGCCAAAAGCCACTGGATACTTTTGATATTACAAACCAAACGAAAGTTTCATGAATTTAAAGAAACATTTATGTATTCATGAATATACGTGCTAATTTTACACAAATGAACAATATAAATGTTGTACAAAACACACATATTCATGTGTTACAGCAACAGACGATTTCGTGCATTTTATTTCACAGGGGGATCGCAAATATTAGTTTATTTTTATTCAAATTGCTGCTTGCCCCCTGTTTGTCCGCATGACCCAACCTTCAATGAAAACTAAGAGTTAGAAATACCCTTTACATAGCTGAAGTTATAGAAGAATTCATGAAATACATATTTAGATATTCAACAAAACGTATAAAATAGAACGTTTCCAGTGACTTTTGGCCATATCGTGTACACAGATTATCAGAATTTATATCTACCAGTAAAATAAATATATACCTCGTGAAGCAATATCAATAAAGTTTACGTTTTAGTTTCTCCAAAAGAAATACTATCAGATTTTATCACTAACATAAAATTACAAGTCGGAAACAAACTTCAAACGTGACAAATGAGGTGCGTTCGTACCATAACTAGTTTTATAAACATTCCGATCTTGGTGCAATAGCTGTTGCACGTTTATGCAAAAATGCCTGAATACAAAATTTATTACAATTATATATATCAAATTCAGTAATAGGGAAATAATAGGACTCCATCTTAAATTGGACGTAATCACCATGGCAACCTATAATCATGACCTATCACGGGATATCATTGAATTGATTACGTATGATAGGATTTAATAAAATGAAGAAAATTTTTACTAATATCTTTTTTAAGTTTTGATTCGATTTTCATTAAATTTGAAACGACTCGACAAAATTCTGCAACGATTATATATATTAAATTACAAACAATTCGGTTGGGTAGTTTTTGCGCTGTTATACGCGGAAAGACAGGCAGACAGACAGAAGGACCAGATGATGATTATATGTGCTACATATTTATATAATTACGAACGCACTTAAAAACGGTGTGTTATTTACATGTTAGCCGAAAAACAGACATCAAATCAGTATTCAGTTTCCTGTATATATGTTCTATAATATTCAAGGTGTCATGGATTCATGCACATATTGTATAAAAAGAATAATTATTTCCTAATATAGCAGAAATGTTTCCGAATAATCAATTTAACCCCTAAGCGTCCATGATACAGGAAACATTTTGCTTATCTTACAGCAGAGAAATCAGTAGCAGAGTTGGCATTGGCGACTAGTTTACACTATTTTGTTTACCACTATTTCAACAAAATAATTGTTTCTGTAGATTTATACCAGTAGTAGTCAAGGCAGATTATTACTGTTTAGGAAAAGTGATAGGTAAAATAACAATCTAAAAAAATAGTTGCCAGTGGTAGCCTTGTAAATTAGGTTTCTGAAATCCACGGACAGCAAAGGGGTCTTATTATTTAGAAGCGTATCTATAAGAAATGGAACCATTTTATTTATTTATTTTAGATTCTGAACTGCAAAAGGTGCCCGGAGATAAGACAAAATTTTCCAGAAACGTGAGTAATTACGAGATTACGTTGTAGTTTCGTAACCTTTTTTTGGTCTGTCAGGAAGTTATTCTGCATTTTTCTTTTTCCCATCAGGGATGAAATTTCTCGAAGATTTTCTAAAGCCTCGCACTATCGTTTCATTACACAAACGGCTTTATTTACTTCCATTAGAGAAATCCTTCTCATCGATAGGTATTCGTTTGAACACCTTTTCTATATGTGTGTGTGTTTAGTTTCATCGAAATGCGTTTGGGTATCTCCAAAGCTTAGAATTCTTTTTTTCGATAAAAAGAAACGGGTTGGGTAAAAGCACACGATCAAAAGAGATCCAACTGGTACAGTTATGGAAAATAGATATACAGGGTGCTTCGGAATTCGGCCGACAAATTCAAAGGGGTTATAGAAAGCATCAAGAGGATGAAAAATTACCATAGAACACGGAGTTGCAAACCACAATTTAATCAAAAATATATACACGGTGTTCTACCCTAGCTAAATTTTGATTGACGCATAGCTGCCAACATCTTACGCTTTTTTGTACCACAAATATGTTACAGTAAATTTTACCTTTTTAAATCGCCGTAATCTGCCTATTAAATAAGGTAAAATTTTCTATTACATTTTTGCAGTACAAAAAAGTGGAAGAGTTGGGGCCAATGTTGACGGTAAAAACTTTCAAAAAACTGCAGTATATTTAAAATAAAACTTTTAATAGACTTAGTTGTAAATCTGATATTATTAAAAAAAGTGGTAAAAGTTTCCATTATACGCGCTAGCAGTATGCACTTGACGCTACTGATTTTGAACTGAGATTACCAGTTCATACGGTATCATTGATTGCTTGAGCACCCTGTTTTCCAGAACTTTTGTGATTTTATAACATTTCAAACAAAACAAGGTACATATCGTTGCATTTTCATTGCAATGTTTTTTTCTTCTCAAAATGATTACCATCAACGCAAGTTCAGTTAGAATGAAATACCCTGTATTTGTGACTAAATAATTCGTTTGCGATCCCATGTACTATAGCAATTTTTCATCCCATTGATGCCCTATCACCCCTATGAATATGTCGGTCGAATTCGGTAGCACACTGTATATCACAAATTCCTATAAAGATGTCGCCGTTACCAATCGATTAGTTACAACGTCTACTAAGTAATGTTATACTTAAATTTTGATTTCGGGATCGTCTACGTATAGAAATTGTAATAAAACTAAAAATTTATAGTTCTAACATATGGGTAAAAAAAAAAAAAAAAAAAAAAATGTCCTTTTCCGAATATATATACATATATATGTATATATATATATATATATATATATATATATATGTATATATGCGTGTAGTTATGAATGTAAGCTATTTACGATGTTTTTAATTATGATATCTTTTCATTTCGAATGTCAACAATTCATTTTGAATTATTTTTCCTTATTAATACTGGTATCTTATATATATTTTTTAAATATATACCGTGGTAGCTAAATGTTTTTAGCAATCTCTTAACACGTTCACTCCGGCGCGGTGGGTCACACTCGACTGTCTCAGAGCTGCCAAGTCTCCGGCTTTTTGGATACCAGTATTTTAACGCTTAAATGCCTGAATTTTCAAAAATCATTGCACTAATGTTTTTCGGCTTTCATTTTTGAAATAAATCATGGGGAAAATACTTAAAAAATTACATTTTGTTTTAAGTATGGTTTACGGCTAAAAAAACAGTTTGTTACTAATCGGCAATACTGGTCTTTAATTGAAAAAATAATTTTCCTTGATAAAATTCTATAGTACTAAACACACAAGAATTTTAGGAACTATAATTAGAAATAAATTTTACTTGCTCACTGCAGAACAAAATAGGGTATTTCGCAATCTTCCAAACAAAACAAAAAGAACAAGTAGCAACAATTGAAAAAATAAATCAATCTTTATTCTTAAACAGCACAAGTGTTGCCACCTACATGTTGAAAATCGATTTAATAATATTTTCAGAATGTATTTTATTGGCAACATTAGGCATTATAGCTTCAATATTATTCTAATACTATTTTAGAACCTAAATTGGGTATGTTGCCGAAAAGTAACACCCGGCATTTAAGAGTTAATACAGAAAATGTTGTTTTATTTAATTAGAACAATTGAGCGATTTAAAGGAACAACATTTTCTCTAAAATAACAGTGGTGCAGTGGTGGAAAATTGGCGCAGAGGCGGGGCCTATTGACACCACAAATATTTTATAGTATTCTTCATCTTAACAAAAACTCATAAATTATGTCATTATATAAGTCAAAAAATACTACTAAAATTTAGTGGTGTCAATAGGCTCCTCCTCTGCGCCAATTTTCCACCACTGGTGGTGTGAAAAAAGGCGGAGACTTGACAACTCTGAGACAGTCGAGTGTGACCCACCGCGCCGGCGTGAACGTGTTAAATATTATACGCTTAGATCTCTGCTGCAATAGCGCATAATCTTTTTGTATTATCTACATGATATCTACTCTGTAGTTATCTGATACCTCTCTTAGGAAATTCCATTACATTTTTCATTCTTATCATCGCAAAGATTCATTTAATGATTTTTACCAATCTAGTTATGTATGTTATATGTATTTTCTTTTTGTTATTGTATGATATTGTCCTATATATATTCAAGTACAAGGGACTTTATTATATACATAGCAGCTTGTATATTATTTGTTTTTGGTATCCATATTAAGTGTGTTGGGGAAACTATATTATTGTCATTTCATTCATATTATCACAATTTTTGATGGTGTTTAATTAATGGTTATATATATATATATATATATATATATATATATATATTAAGTATTTAGTTTTCACTAAATATAATTTTTCCTGTGTTTATATGTATACAACCTGTATAAAATCAGTTCCACCATAGCTAAATTCATAGTTAGGATAATTGGCGTAGCATGTCCCTGGGGGGATTTTGCGCCATAAAACCCAATACAACCATGGTTAGGAAAAAAATACAGTCACCTGAAAATGCCCTAACCCCTAACTTAATAAAAACATGTATAATAATCACTTATAAACAAATTAGGTTAAATAATGCTATAAAAAGTGATAGAGTATCTTTATTAAGATTTACGATCGTTTCATCGCACAATCGGCGACATTTTCAAAATCAATCATAATAGAAAATATTTTCACATAACTTAAAAACAATAATATATATTAATATAACAACAATCTAACCCTAACTTAATGTTAATTACTAAACGGTACATATGCACCAGAATATTGGAATAAAAAATTTCTTTTTATTAAGTACGTGAACAAAACATTTTGCTTATTTTGAAATAAATTTGTTTGCAAATTCTGGTGTCGTCATTCATCTCTGCATTTCACGAATAGAACGCCTGAAAGGGTTGAAGATGAATATTGTACTGGACAACAGCCACTCAATTTACAACATTTATATTCTTATCAAATTATTATTTCTAGTCTATTATATAATCATTAGTGCATTAGGCTTCAATATGTAATTTTATATTCAAATGAAAACAGTAATGTGGATTAATTTATATAACAATATGTAACCCATGTTATTGTATTCAGCATTACAGCCAAAATTTTCAAATACCTGTACTAAATATATTTTTTAATGGTCAAATAGTTTTAGTATATTGAAAGAAGAGATTCTTTTTGATGTTTGAGAACATTTTTTAAGAGCTACTCATATACAACAAGAAAAAAAATAGAAAAAAAAGTCAGAGTAACAGAAATTATACATGTAGTAACAGAGGTTACATTTTTGTTACAGAAGTTACATTGGCCAATACAAATTAGACAGTAGAAGTGTCTTTATATTAATCTAACAACAATGGCATCACTGAAGCACTTTGATGGATTTTTATTACGCATATGAATTTTAAACTACATTTTTGTTCATTTATTTGCATCTGCTATAAATGTGTAGTAACAGAAGTTACAGGTAGCAGGTGTTACATTTAACAAAGAAAAAAATATTTTTTCTGTAGCTTTATAAAAAATATGTAAATCTTACATTTATTTAAATTAAGTTAACTTAATTTCATATAATAAAAATAAAACTTTAATTAAAATGACAGTATTTAAATTTAAAATTTATGTAACATAGGTTACAAACAGAAAACACACTAATCTGGAATTCAGATGTTTCAGCTTACTGATCATATGTGTGCAGAACAAATTCAAAATGGCTGTAGCATATCTTTTCTACTACTTTTAACTACAAGTAACCGCAGTAGTAACGTCTGTAGGGGACAATTGAAGTCATTTATTTGATAAGAAAAGTTACAGTAACAAAGGTTACAATTTCGAAGTACAAAATTTAACCCCTTAATTCTCGCTCCCGTTATATTCACGCGCTGTGTCTTTTTTTCAGATTATTCAGATTTGTTTGATTCCCACCAGTTTTATTGAATAGTGTAATTGACTTTATTATGGCATCATTTTTCCTGTCGTTAAACAAGGTGAGCATTTCTTTTTCAAAAAAGTGGTGCCAATAAGCAATTTGAATTTTTAAACCGTAATTTAATGCGACCGTTAACCCCTTAACAGTGTCATTTGTCTTATTACAAAAAAATTAAAAATGGTGCTGGACACCACTTTTTCCATACTAAAATATTTACCTTACTTAATCAAAAAATATCTGACAATCAATAAAGATAAATTTACAGTTACAAATTAGTGGTATCAAAATGCTTTTAATAACGAAGCAAGCAAAGTGTTCTTGCCCGAATCCAGTTCGGGCCACACTTTTAAGGGGTTAATCTAAAAATCTAATAATAAAAAATAAATATTTTAGTGTTTCGGTCCTAACTAGTTAAAATACTATATTTTATGGTTACGTAAAACCAGTTAAAAATATAATTTTAAATATTATTACTTAAAAACTATATTGAAAACTATGCCTACAGTTATCCGGACAGTCTGCTTTGTTAGTCAAGATGAATAAAAATGGATAATTTAACACTAGAACTGCCATAGCGGTCATTTTGACCGGTACCAAATAAAAATACATCGATTCGAACTAGATTTTTTTTTTCTAAAATAAGTTAAATATGTACCACGGTGAAATAAGTTAAATAAATAAGTTAGAAAGTTTTTAATAAAACTTCTGGTGTAAAATATTTTTATAACACTTGAGTAAAATTTCTGGCGGTTCTAGTGCTAAATTAAAAAAAAATATCTTTTTAAAAAAAATTTTATACTAATGAAGTCCTTACTGATTGCTTTAATGGAAACAAAAAAAAAAAATAAATAAAAATAAAAAAGAGTTCTTTCCCATTTTACCCAGAAAAAAAAGATTCTAATTGTGGTCATGAAAAGGACATAATTTTTGTCTTTCACCCATATAATTCTGAAGTCCTTTTTGGATACGTCACCACACCCTGAATACTACGGCTGAGCACTGACGCAAAAATGTCGGCTGACGAAGGCGGATTTATTTTAACGTATGTACGGTCTCTTAAATATAGACATCAGTATTATACAACAGATTTCTTTCACTTGTTTAATCTCAGAAAAATAAAGTGGGAAAAGCTTTAAAAAGTCATTGGTGTCAAAATTCAAAGGACCGTACACACTCTGAAAAAAATCCGCCTTCGGGAGCCGCCATTTTTGTGTCAGCGCTCAGGCCTACTATTCAGGGGTCGGTGGGTACGTCTATAAATTTTCTTCGTTTAGCAAAACGGCAAGTTCTTCAGTCAAGAAGTTTATGAATTACGCAGGTTGAAAGTTTGAAATTCTTAATGTTAAATTCATTAGCTGTAATTTTGGATTCGCATATTCAAAGCTTCTACACACTGATTTCTGTGAAAGATACGTGCGCTACAAATGTTTTTCGATAATTGATTTCAAAAATATGTACATTTTGAAAATATTTTTAAAAAGAGAACTATGAAAAGCAAAAAATTGCTTTAACACTACAACCGCCCAAGCGGTCATTTTGACCGGTATCAAATAAAAATATTTCGATTCGAACCAGAAATTTCTTCATAAAAATAAGTTAAAAATGTACCATGGAGAAATAAGTTAAATAAATAAGTCAAAAAGTTCTAAATAAAAATTCTGGTGTGAAATATTTTTATAACACTTGAGTAAAATTTCCGCGGTTCTAGTGTTGAAACAGGGTTCGTACGGTTCCTGGAATTTCCAGACCAGAAAATTCTTCGATACCAGTATTTTGTTATAGATTATCTATCTCTCCTGAAATAAGACGAAATTTTGGGCGCTTGAACGAGATTTATTTTTTTTATAAGAAAATAGTGGTATTTGGCCTTGAAAATAACGGTACCCGTAAGAACCCTGTAAAATGTCGTTTTTAACACTTTCCGATATAGTTGAAAAGTATCTAAGACATCGGTTCGTTTGTGTCTCTGTCCGCCCGCTCTTTAAATGATATAAATAAACTTCGGTTTCACGATATTGATATATGTTATTGAGGTTCATTACAGTAGGCTGTCTATCCTGGTGCTCGCGGAATACAGTAATTTCTTAGAGAAATCTTCACCATATTTAGTAGCATAATTTCCGAGATTAAATAAGGCCAACATTTCTGTATGAAGTCAGTCACAGTGACCAAAAAGTAAGTCTCAAAAGCCCATTTTTACGCCATTCCACATTATTTTAACCCTTTGCATTCGTGTGGTGACTGAGTGAGAGTCACCTCTCGAGTGCAAATGGCTAAAAAAGATGGGAAATTAGTTAAATCACAGAATTAAAGTCTTTATCAGAAGAAAAAGTTTGTAAAAATGCAATTTTTCCCTACTGTTCTTCTTCCTAAATTAAAACCCGTTTCTCACAGGGTGTAGGAATAATAAAAATGAAAAGTGCCCAGCTAAACTGATGGCATTGAGCTCACAGGCTATTCACACTAATTGTATATTATACTCTTATTTTAAAGAATAATGCCCCTCAAAAAAATAAGTGAAGGGGAATTAGCCCCGGTTTCCCCCCTTATACTTAACCAGTGAACCTCGAAATCTAATCAGGGAAGCTCCTTAACATAATAAACCGGTATACCAAATTTGGAGCAAATCGAATAATCCTGCAAAAAAAAACCCATTTATCTAAATTAAGTGGGTGGACTAGCCCTTCTTTATATTTAACAAATGAATCCACAAAACGAATCAGGGAAGCTCCTTAACATAATAAACCGGTATACCAAATTCGGTGATAATCGAATAATTCTGCATGAAAAACCCGTTTATCTAAATTAAGGGGGTGGACTAGCCCCCTTTTCCCCTTTATCCTTAACCAATGAACACCCAAAACTAATCAGGGAATTTCCTTAACATAATAAACCAGTATACCAAATTCGGAGCAAATCGAATAATTCTGCATGAAAAACTCATTTATCTAAATTAAGAGGGGTGGACTAGATCCCCCTTTCCCCCTTTATTCTTCACCAATGAACCCCCAAAACTAATCAGGGAATTTCCTTAACATAATAAACCGGTATACCAAATTCGGAGCAAATCGAATAATTCTGCATGAAAAACCCATTTATCTAAATTAAGAGGGGTGGGCTAACTCCCTTTTTCCCCCTTTATTCTTAACCAATGAACCCCCAAAACTAATCAGGAAAGTTCCTTAACATAATAAACCGGTATACCAAATTCGGAGCAAATCGAATAATTCTGAATGAAAAACCCATTTATCTGAATTATGAGAGGTAAACTAACCCCCCTTTTCCCCCTTTATCCTTAACCAATGAACCCCAAAAACTAATCAGGGAAGTTCCTTAAGGGGTCTCAGGACTCTTAAAATTGGAAAAAATCGAAAAAAAAAGACCATTTTCAACATATAATATCTTAAAATGTAATTGATTTTTAGACAAAATTTTATATTGGGATGAAAGATATAAGTATGTTCTTTCATTTCATGTATTTGAAAAATTACAAGATGCAGAATTAGAATATACAGTGGGCTCCGAAATGTCAGACATTTGACGAGAGGAAAATCGGCATAACGGATTATGCGCACGATTACAAAATAAATTTTGCAAGTAGAAGGAAAATTTTGGGTCCTACTTATGCTTCACATTGTAATAATTACTCTGAACCTAAATAAATTTTTATTTAAAGCATTTTTCTATTTTTAATACAAAGTTGTATTTAGTTAATGCAAAATTTAGAAATTTTCAACAATATAATCACCTATAAAGAATATATTTCTGAACAATAAGAAGGAAATTTTAGGTTCAGTTTATACAAACTAACATGAAACATATGTTTTGAAAATTTCATGAAAAAAAAATCAGAAGTTTTTGAGATATCGTGCGCGTTATGCCCAAAAACGTCATTTGGAGAAAATTGACTTCAAAGTTTTTAGAACGCCGCTTCAGCTATCGAGAGTGTATAATTCTAAAAGCCATAACTTCTGTTCTAATAGGAATTTCAAGGAAACATTTATACTAAAATGTTCAGAAAAGATAGTAGTTTAATATCTAAAAAAATTAAAATTTCGAAAATATCAAAGCTTTAAGAGTCATGAGACCCCTTAACATAATAAACCGGTATACCAAATTCGGAGCAAATAGAATCATTCTACATGAAAAAACCATTTATCTGAATTAAGGGGGTGGACTAAACCCCCTTTTCCCCTTTATCCTTAACCAATGAACTCCCAAAACTAATCAGGGAAGCACCTTAATAATTTCCGAGATTAAATAAGGCCAACATTTCTGTATGAAGTCAGTCACAGTGACCAAAAAGTAAGTCTCAAAAGCCCATTTTTACGCCATTCCACATTATTTTAACCCTTTGCATTCGTGTGGTGACTGAGTGAGAGTCACCTCTCGAGTGCAAATGGCTAAAAAAGATGGGAAATTAGTTAAATCACAGAATTAAAGTCTTTATCAGAAGAAAAAGTTTGTAAAAATGCAATTTTTCCCTACTGTTCTTCTTCCTAAATTAAAACCCGTTTCTCACAGGGTGTAGGAATAATAAAAAAGAAAAGTGCCCAGCTAAACTGATGGCATTGAGCTCACAGGCTATTCACACTAATTGTATATTATACTCTTATTTTAAAGAATAATGCCCCTCAAAAAAATAAGTGAAGGGGAATTAGCCCCGGTTTCCCCCCTTATACTTAACCAGTGAACCTCGAAATCTAATCAGGGAAGCTCCTTAACATAATAAACCGGTATACCAAATTTGGAGCAAATCGAATAATCCTGCAAAAAAAAAAAACCCATTTATCTAAATTAAGTGGGTGGACTAGCCCTTCTTTATATTTAACAAATGAATCCACAAAACGAATCAGGGAAGCTCCTTAACATAATAAACCGGTATACCAAATTCGGTGATAATCGAATAATTCTGCATGAAAAACCCGTTTATCTAAATTAAGGGGGTGGACTAGCCCCCTTTTCCCCTTTATCCTTAACCAATGAACACCCAAAACTAATCAGGGAATTTCCTTAACATAATAAACCGGTATACCAAATTCGGAGCAAATCGAATAATTCTGCATGAAAAACTCATTTATCTAAATTAAGAGGGGTGGACTAGATCCCCCTTTCCCCCTTTATTCTTCACCAATGAACCCCCAAAACTAATCAGGGAAGTTCCTTAACATAATAAACCGGTATACCAAATTCGGAGCAAATCGAATAATTCTGCATGAAAAACCCATTTATCTAAATTAAGAGGGGTGGGCTAACTCCCTTTTTCCCCCTTTATTCTTAACCAATGAACCCCCAAAACTAATCAGGAAAGTTCCTTAACATAATAAACCGGTATACCAAATTCGGAGCAAATGGAATCATTCTACATGAAAAAACCATTTATCTGAATTAAGAGGGGTGGACTAAACCCCCTTTTCCCCTTTATCCTTAACCAATGAACTCCCAAAACTAATCAGGGAAGCACCTTATCCCAATGAACCTAGAAAAAAAATTTGAAGCAAATCGGATGTTTCTATCAAGAGTTATCACTTTACGTACATACGTACGTACATACATACATACAGAACGGGCGGGCACATTAGCTCTCTGGCTTTGATAGCCTGTGAGCTAAAAAGTTCAAAGAGCATTGACCAGACATACTGCAAAGAGAATTTATCTGTCTTTGTACCCTTTTATTATTGTCTAGCAAACACCTTATATAAGCCAGTGGATAGCTAAAATTTCTTTCTAAATGCTTGAAGTACAATTCGTGCAGAAAATTTTCTTTGCATTGAGAATAACCTGTTAATTACAGCAAACCATTTCCACGCTTAGTTGTAGGTATAATTTAGGACCTTTCAAGTTTATTTTTCTTCGTTCTTACTCATGATTCTTACATCATTGAAATGTTTTCACTAGATGACTAAGAAATGGGTTTTTTTGTTAGTTTGTGTATTACTCTTCAGTTTGAGGTGTGTAAGCGGTCAAGTACATTTGTTTTATTAGATCTTGGGTATATTTACGCCTACATAATTTTGCATTTATTCATTGATAAAGGTATAAAAACTTCGTCTCCGGAAATTTGTATTGTAAGAAAATATTATAAAATCAAAACCTTTCTTTACGATTAAGTTAATTGCGCAGTTAAACAAGAGATGCGATTTTTATTCAAATAAGAAATTACAAAGTTAGGGTATTATTGGGTTGTCGGAAAAGAGATGGCGCATAGCTACCAAAATTTTAGAATTTTTCCGTAACGCTATTTCCAGATAGTCATATTCGCCTTAAAAATTTTGGATTTTAAAAAGTCAAAGATGACTCTTTGGAAATAGTGGTGATAAAAAAGCATAAAACTTGGTAGGTATGCCCCATGAATGTTCCAGTGGTGAGTTATAAGAAGGCTCTCCGGAGCTCCATCTCACCGTTATTTCCGTATAATAATCTTCACATAATTTAATGACAGAATTTCTGCAGTTAAATAATGTGAAGATTATTGTACGGAAATAGTAGTGAAACTGAAGTCTCGCGATCCCTTTTATAGCTCGCCACCGGACTTTCCAGACCATCACCTAAAAATAGCTTTTAGATGTCATTTGTAACACTTTCTAACTTAAGTTGCCGAATTATCCAGAATGCTGTTTCATTGAAGCATTGGTGTTGAAAATGAAAAATGTCAAAATATTTACAGTAAAACCTCCCTAAAGCGACCACGTACCGTTCCAATAAAAACTGGTCGCTCCGAGAGGTGATCTCTTAATGGAGGTCATGTTTAAATCTAGATTTTAATTGTTGAAAATAGGTAACAATTAATGCTTCTAAAATTTATTTTTCACATTAGGAAAATATATGTAAATTTAAGTATCAAAACAAAAGTTAATTACTGCAGAGTTTAAAAAATGAATACATCGACGTTTGCTTTGATTTTGCGGTTTTATATTTTATAACTTTTATTTCCAAGTCCTATCGAAGTTCAGTAAATAAATGCAATTCTTTTTTTTTAATTGGACGGGACAAATAACGATGATTTCATTAATTTATCTATTTCTCTGAGAGTTTCCTGATAGAATAGGGCAGGGGAGTTTATTGACCGTCATTCTTAATTTGTTATCTGAGTTAAATTCAATGCCTAAAAAGGCACAAAGGGGTTTAAATATTTAAAAGTTACCGGAATTTAAAAAAAATTCTAAACTTCGTTTAGAAGTTTGATGAATAATACGCTCTCCGGAGTTATTTTTGTAATAAAACCCTCTTCAAGCGACCAGGAAAAAACGAAATTTGTTTCATTTTCTTCAAAGAAATTGGTCGCTCACGGAGGGAGTTCAACTGGGATGGTCTCTGAATGGAGGTAAAATTAGTATTGAGCCTATGGGAATAAATTTCGTTCGATGAAATAATGGTCCTTCAGGGAGGTGGTCGCACAGGGAGGTTTCGCTGTACTTTAAAATACCATCTGTTTGAATGAGCTGCTCAAGCATATTTCGTATATCGTCCCGCGAAAATTGTAATTAGCGATGGTAGAAAGGTGTTTAATGATTTTAGGTAGTGACCATTGGTCATTTATACAGATGGCAATTTAATGCTCACTTATCTCGTGCATCTTGATTTTTAAAGTAAACTTTAAGAGGAAAAACTGCG
The DNA here is from genome assembly GCA_963932465.1 of Maratus speciosus. NCBI lineage: Eukaryota > Metazoa > Arthropoda > Arachnida > Araneae > Salticidae > Maratus > Maratus speciosus. Next base: position 268,309,742 of record OZ010796.1, on the reverse strand, counting down.
AGGCATACATGAAAAAAAACTGTATTCGCGGAATATGTTATTTTTAAACTGTAATTTTTTGCAACAGCAAATGAATCACCATCTACGCCGTTTTTATCTGATGGTATAAAGAAAAAAATCTAGAAAGAAAATCAACACTTATAAGGTTACTTTAATCACGGCTAAGTCGAAAATAACTCTTTCGTTTCTTCAGAAAATTAGCAGTTGAAAAGCTTTTATTAGTTTCGCTTGGGACTGTAAGACAAAACTTTCATTGAGCAATAAAGTCATTCGCTATAACTCTTTTATTTTCATATTATTCTACAATTATCTTTTTTTTTTTTTTTTTTTTTTTTTTTTTGCATAAATATCAATGTATTCAACGTTTTCATTGTTTTCTGCTTTGAATATATATATTTTTAATTTGTTAAGTTTTTTTTTTATTATTGATGCCTCACCCCTACTAATTCTGCCGACGCTTACGTCATACACTGTAAAAAAAAAAAAAAAAAAAAAAAATCCGTTAAAATACGGAAATTGTACTGGCAATCCAGACGCCAGAACTTTTTCCGTATTTTAAAGGAATTTTTTCCATAAATTTTGTGAAAGGACGAATTTTTTTCTGGAATTTACGGGAAAAAATTCCATTAAAATACGGAAATAGTACTGACGTCTCGATTTCCAGTACAATTTCAATTTTTACACCGTCGAATATGGGGAAAAGTGTACTTTTAAATGCACTTTGTCTGAAAACTGTATCTCAATTTAGTGTTTTTTATAGTTTTTAAAGTAATAAAATGCGAGTAACCTGATTACGGAGTTAACCCGCTTGCACTTTAAACAACGTAAATAGGTCAGCATACCTACCAACTCTTACGCTTTTTTGTATCAGAAAAAAAATTATCTTTTATAATAGCCGTAATCTGCCGATTAAATAAGGCAAAAATTTCTATTAAATTTTTCTGGTACAAAAAAGCGAAAGAGTTGGAAGCTATGGGTCAGCATTCGTTTTTTAGCCAATATTTTATTAAGGAATTAAAGCGTCATCAATAAATAATTAAAACAAAATTAATGTAACAAAAATTTAACATATATGTTAACGTACCTAAACACTGAAATAATTAAAATTTAGAAACATCTGTAAATAGCGAAATCTTTCACGATTTCTTCAACTATTAATCCCTGGCATGTGGCTAATGCGAATGTATCACTTTTAATGAACTTCACAACTTTATTTGAACACGTACTTGATATCTATGCTAATAAAAAACGAGATTTGTCAGTCTCTTTGTGCGTGTGTGTGTTCGACGACTAGGGAAATGTACCACATGCAGCGGTCTGAAAATTTTTGCTGCGGATAAGCGAGATATTAATTTAAAAAAAAACGATAAAAGCTCCAAAACAATATGTTCCAGAACCCCGTGCAGAGAAGAACAGTTGACGCTTTTTGTCGCTCGTTTTTCGAAGGCGAAAAAAATCCAATTACGAACAAACTGAAACAATATTCTTAAAATTAGTTTTTTTTACTTTTGAATGCCACAATCCGTTCAAAAAATGCTAATTTTAACCTTTTCAAAAAAATCAAAAATGTTCGATTTCGCGTTGTTTTATTTATTTTTTTGTTTATTTTTTTGTTGTTGTTAAAAAGTTTATATTATGTAATCGACTTTACACTCATTTTCTGATAGGATAGAATATAAAAATTATTACAACAAAATATCGAATTTTTTGCACGAAAATTAGGGTAAAATGCCCATATTTCGTCCCCTTTCCTAATTTCGTCCCCCTTAACTTCTCCGCTTCTGCGAAAGTGACGCCAATTATGACGCAAGGAATAGGGGACGGAAGGTAAAAGGGGTCAGTGTTGAAAGTTTCGTTCGCCAAGACGCATACATAAATTAAAGACGGCGAATTTCCTATTTTTAGAAGACCTGAGTTCTTATTACATCGTTTGTAGAACGTTATTTACTGTACTGTAAGTATTTATTTCTTATTCACTTTATGTATTCTAGTGTCTCTTTATGTATGGTTAGATGCTGACTGTAGCATACAGTGAGTTTTAGAACGCTCAGTTCATCTTACAGGAACTGAAGATCCGTAATATTGGGAAGTAGCGTGGTCGCAATTTCGTCCCCTTTGCAGTTCTTATATTCGTTCCGGGGACGGAATTAGGAATGCTTTTTCATGACATTTTTTCAATTTTTTCCTCATGCTTGGATAATGCATAGTTGCCAATCTCCTGATTTTTTGGATACCAGTAAAATCTTACAAAAATGTTTTCTTTATTTAATTGCGTTAAAACTTCGATTGTATAAAGCAGGTATTTCTGCATAAAAATATTGGTACGAAAAATATCGGGAGGTTGGCATCTATGCAATGTTTCGTTATGTTATTCTTCCATTGATAATTAGTGCATTTCTTTGTGCCATACTTTAATGTAAATTAAATTACTTACTCGTTTCGAAATAAATTTTCATTTAGTTATAATTTAAGCCTCGGCCTATTGGATTTTTTGGGGGGCGAAATTGGGATAATTTTTTTTTTCGTTTGCATTTTTAGGTACTTTTGAAAAAACAATTTTTCGCACTGTTAAAACTTTTTTCGACGATATTTGCCTATGTTTCTATGTGCGTGTGTAGTTATTCTATGTAAAATCGGAATTTGGTAGATTTTCACTGAAAATTGCAACTTCCAAGGGCCTAATAGTGACTGGGGGACGATAATAGGCACCTTACCATATATATTATACTTTCCCCACCTTGTTTTAAAATATTTAGCGGCAACGGAAAACAACGGAATTAGTAATTATGCGAAATTGTAAAATGCAGAATTAACCCTCTGTCTACCAGAAGGGTCCAATGGACCCGACATGTACATTCAAAATATTTATTCAAACCAGAAATTTCTTCAAAACAAACTAAATGTATAAATCAGACAATAATAAGTTAAATAAACAAATTAAATAGTTTTAAGTAAAAATTCTGGTGTAGAATGTTTTTATAAAACTTGAGTAAAATTTCCGGTAGTTCTAGGGTTAAAGATTCTGTACTCTGCAAAGGAACAGTTGTGAACGTTAGATGTAAAAAACTGAAAAATATATCTAGCAAATAAAACCAGTTAAATATTTACCAAATGTTGAAGTATTTGAATCTTGTAAAAATGAAAGCTGTGATGCTAACAACTTAAGAAATAATTTTCTAACTTATTAACCCTTTGCACTCCTTTGTCGCGTCTGACACGACATCATCTTTCTTTGCAAAATTTGTTTTTGTCACGAGTAATAAAGGAAAGTAAAATTTGCGTTATTTAATCAGAGAATTTTTTTAAATAACGGTTAACATGTTATCGAACTTACAAAAATAAAGATCTTAAAAAGACTATTTTTTTTTTTTTTTTTTTTTTTTTTTTGTAATACAATTTTTTTTCGATCATTTCATAAAGTTTTCTTCATTTTCTTCCCACTGTTTCTTTTCACTCCATTTTATGGTACTTGCGTTTATTCTGTTTTCGGAGAATTATAGGAAAGTATGACGTTACGCCGTCGCTATCAAACTGTATATTTTACAATATGCAAGTTTACTGCTCAGTTTTTAGAAGACCAGTATTTTTTGAGAAAAAAAATTCGTGCTAGGAGGTAAGTTTCGACCAAAATTATAAAGATGGTTTTTTCAAAGAAAAAGTGGTGATGGAAAAACGGACCGAATGGGAGCTCTGAATATGCTAAAGAAAACTAAAACAGACCAAAAATTCGAAATGCTTATGTTGGCGAGTCTCGCATACAATTATGGAGGAAAGTAAAATAAAAAATGAAACAAGCTCCATTCCAGAATTTCGTGGTAAATTTTGTAAATTATCAGAAGAAGAGCAGCAACTGTCTGATTGTATAATACACTTGCGACAATGGAGTTGAGCAATTTCCATAGGAATCTTTTGATTCAAAGCATGTAAAATATCTCTTAAAAAGGACATCGTCCAGTAGGCCGCAAAGTTATTGCTGGGTGGTACGCTCAGTGTTGCCAGTGGGCTACTTTTTTAAAAATTCAGATTTCTTGATTGGCACCACTTTTTTTAAACGGTAAAATTCACTTTGTTGTTGCCTTAATTAATATGTCATTAAATAAGGCACATTTTACCATTTCAAAAAAGTTGTTCCAATCAAGAATTTGATTTTTAAAAAAGTAGCCCATCTGACAACACTGGGTACGCTTGATAGAAAGAAATCGGTTGCCGATCACACGGAGAACAAAGCTCTCTCAAGCCAAGTAGCACAAAAAGTTTGGGCTGACGTTGGCTAATTGTTAGATATCGTTTGTTCCACGTTGGCTCACAGTAAGATATGTCCGACTTCCTGTACCATTAGCCAACAAAGGACCAACAGTTGTCCAACCGTTTGTTGCTCAGAATCCTGCTCAGATACGCTCCAACTTAGAAAGATCACTACAACTACCATTTCCAAAACAATTTCCCACCTTACCATTCCTAATACTACCATTTCTAGCGGTTTCCATCAACTGCCAACAATGGATCAACGAATTGTGCTATATGGGAAAAGATGATTGTGGAATCTGAAAATTAGCGGACAAAATTCTTACGCTACTTTCTAAGGCTGCTGCAGCAGTTCACAACTCTGTCTACTACATGTGTTCCCATACTCAACTGCATGTGTTCGTTCAGCTGCGACTACGTATCTTCACACTGTTGCGATTACGTATGTTCACACTGTTGCGATTAGATATGCTGGCAAACTGGCAATGCGGATAATTTCGCGGGATCATTTATCCCATTGCAAGTGCGAACAATAGGAGCAGAAAAACAATGAGGCACCGTTATGCTATCATGTCATCAGGAATCTTTGACCAGTTGCTTTATTGGAAAAACTGTCAATATTTTTCAAGACATTTTCTGTGTGCACATTATTGACGATGTTAAAGTGAAAATTTACCTTTCATTAAATTTGGTAACGATATCTGGAGGTTTGACGAAAGTATTGCAGTCTATAGATATTGCCATTAACTGTCCATCTATCATTGTCGTCCTGATTGCCTGTGATAGATGGATGGCGTAGACACAACACATAAACAGCACATAAGTAAGAAAATCAAACGCGCGCCACTGACGACCACCTGTGCTTGGATTCTGGAACTGTTGAACTCAATCTCCAGTAGATATGATCCTCTGAGGGGGATAACTTCTTTAGGTATTAACGGGCACTTGGACGATTTTTCTCTTTTTCATTTTTTCACTCATTTCTCTTGTCTAATCTTTTCTCTTTGTTTAACCTCAGTGTGGTTTTCTCTTTGGAGGTGAGGGTAATTCTGTATAAGCCGATATCATCCTGTTTATAGACTTATGGATAATTGTAAACCACCCAAGTCTTTGCCTTGCGTGGCGATCCGTGTCCCTGGAAAGGGGAATCCTGGCAGTTGTGAGAAACAAACACACAGCTTTGGTCTCTGCTTCAGTTAGAGGGGAGGTACATATTGGTCCCCTATGCATCTATCGGCAGGTTAATTGACTCATCACTGGCTAGGGATCATGTGAACGAAAACTTACTAGTCATCTCGTGAAGGGTGGAGACTGACACAGAAGTGTCTTGTGAACGTGTGGGCCCTGGTTAGCACTGGTGCATGATGTGCAACTCCTTATTTGGCTCGGTAGTGGGTGGTGTGACCTGTGTCCGAATTATGTTTACTTTTTACTATGGATGGAAGTAATTATATTTCTTCTATATCTCTCCCATGTGGGGAGAGCAACAAACTGTACAGAATGAATCATTTACTCGTTTCTTTATAATCAAACTCACTGATAGTTTATATGATAGTTCTTTTAAAAGAACTTCATCTTTTCTTATCACAAAAACTTTCTAATCTGTTTTCGGAGATGGTTGTACACTTAAGACATGCAATTTTGGGATTTGCTGTTTGAGGTCTCACTGACAAACAATCACGATTTCTCTCAGATTGCAATACAATAAATTCTTTTTATGTTTCTGTTAAGGCACATCAAACTCTAAATAATTGCCATAGTGTAATATCAGGACCAGAAGTTTACTTTCTACAAAGGCATAACTTCTAACAAATTTAAAAAATCAAAATATCATAGATGCACGTCGTATCACTATCTGCCGGAATAGGCAAGTATTTCCTACGAAGCACATTATTCTAACTTTCAACTACCTGTCCTGCTTCCGTTATCTGTGCACGTTCTCCAGAATACGGCCATGATAGTAAACTTTGTAAAAAAGCTGAACGCTGTGACACCTGTAAAGGTGACCATGCGGCATACTCTCGGTTTTGTCCAAACTGGGTCAGTGAAAAAAAATACTTGCTGTTAAAATAACTCAAAACTTTTTTTATCCTGAAGTTCGAAAACTTGTTGAATCCAAAATCTCATCTGTCAGGGTTTCTTACTCTAGTTTACAAAAGCAACAGTTAAAATCAGTAACTGCTTATGCACTCAAACAGAATCCTCTTTTCCACCAAATAATTCACCTGGGACACTATCATCCAGCACTATGAAGAAAAAACCCACAATGTGAAATTTACTACTAGTACAAGACTTATGCCAAAATTAGAACTTTGGCCACCTTCATTAGAACCTGTTAAAATAGAATATTCTGATCCTGCTGAGCATTCTTAACCTTTGGTTAGTCAGTCACTAAAACCTTTAAGTCAATCCAAAAAGCAAATTGAATATGAGCCTAAGCGAACTTCTGTTTTATTTATAAATAAATTGCAAAAACCTAATGTTTCCCCAGCACAGAAAACAAACAAAAGTGATGTGCTTAGAAAAAAAGAGTCGAGGAAACCTCATCTCAAGCCTCTTCACAGTGGAAAACTGTGAAGAAAACAAACAAGAAATCATGTCTTAGCCCAGCATTTGATAATATGAAGGATCCCAAACAGCTGCTCCACTATGTGGAAGAGGCTATGGAATCCCACACTTATAGTTATGATTAGAATGTTGATGAAGAAAATATTGTGTTTGAAGAACCTGAGCCTAAGTGATTTTATATATATTTGGTCTAGGAATTAATTCGTGCGGTTTTTAATAAAACATTAAAGCTTTATTTCAAAATACATAAATACGTTAACAAAAATATTGTCCATTGCTACCCACTACTTTTTCCCATCTTGCAGGCAATTTACGAATTCCGTGTCGAAAGAAGTCCTCACTTTTTGAAGCGATCCAATCACAGATCCATTTTTCTATATTTACTGAAGAAGTGAACTGCTGTCCAATCAAATCGTTATTCATGCAATCAAACAAGTAGTAGTCTGAAGGAGCAATGTCTGGTGAATACGGCGGGTGGGGTAACACTTCCCATCCGACATTCTCCAAATATGTGTTGACCGGTTTTGCTACATGTGGTCAGGCATTATCATGTTGAAAAATAAGTTTATTATGTCTGTTATCCCATTCTGGTCATTTTCTGGTCAGAGCTTGTTTCAAACGCATCAACTGAAGTTGATAACGTTCTCCATTTATAGTTTCACCAGGTTTCAGAAGCTCATAGTACACCACACCTTTCATATCCCACCATATACACACAATAACCTTTGCACACTGAATATTTCGTTTCGGTTGTGATGGACCTGGTTCACCTGGCATTACCCAGGCTTTTTTCTTTTAGGATTCTCGTAATAAATCCATTTTTCATCACCAGTAACAATCCAATGCAAAAATCTCTTATTTTTCTGTCTTTGAAGTAGCATTTCGCAAACGGTTTTTCCTCTTTCAACGTTTCTTTCTTTCAATTCATATGGAACCCAATGTGACATCTTTTGAATCATTCCCATTGCTTTGAGGCGTTTGAAAACTGCTGTTTGATCAACCTCTAATGATTTTGCAAGTTATTCCTGCATTTGACACGAATCCTGATCCAGCAATGCTGTCAATTCTTCATCTTCAAATTTTTTTGGCTGTCCAGGTCGTGCTTGGTCTTTCAAGCCGTAATCACCACTTTTAAACCATGCAAACCACTTCTGACACGTTCGTTCAGCTAGAGCATGGTCACCATAAACTTCTACCAAAATACGATGACTTTCAGTAGTACTTTTCTTCATGTTAAAATGATGAAGAAGAACTCCCCGCAAAACACTTTATCAGGCACAAAATTTGACATTTTCAGTTGGATAAAAATTGTTGGTGTTTACCTTTAAATCAAATGGCATATACAACACTGGATGCGCAATAACAGTAGTTTTAAATGCATGTTTGAACAAACGAAACTATGGGACAATACGCTAGTTACGCCATCTCTTGTAAAACCGCACGAATTAATTCCTAGACCAAATATTTTTTCTTTAATAATCTGTGATTTTAATAAACCTGATTTTATTTAGTATTTGGATATTTTATACATTGTTTTATTGCCTAATCATTACTTTTTAGATTGTATGGATTTTAACTGTAAATATTTTCTTCGTTTTTAGGTGCGTTCGTAATTATATAAATATGTAGCACCTATAGTCGTCGTCTGGTTCGTCAGTCTGTCTGTCCGCCTGTCCGCATATAACAGGCCAAAAATTACTCGACCGAATGGTTTGTAATTTAATATGTATAATCGTTGCAGAATTTTGTCTAGTCATTTTAAATTTTATGAAAATCGAATCAAAACTTAAAAAGATAATAATAAACGTTTTCTTTATTCTATTAAACCCTATCATACGTAATTAATTCACTGATATGCCATGATAGGTAATGATTCTAGGTTGCCATGGTGATTTCGTCCTATTTAAGATGGAATCATATTATTTCCGTATTACTGAATTTAATATATATAATCGAAATAAATTTTGTATTCATGCATTTTAGCGTAAGAGTGCAACAGCTATCTCACCAAGATCTGAGTATTTATAAAACTAGTTACAGTACGAACTCACATCATTTGCCACGTTTGACGTACAATTTCCGACTTGTTTTAGCATCGTATTGTGATCTCTTGGACTGTTTTAGTTATATATATCTGCTTTCTACATTTAACTATTGTTTTCATTCGTTATGTTTTGACGACAAGCTTTTAATTAAACTTTTTGAGATATAACTCTGTCTTAATTTTAACTTTTTCTTGGCGCAGCATGTGCCTAAAGGGACTCTGTGCTGTAAAAACCGAACTAACTGTAGATAATGGAGTTATGAATAAAGAGGAGGCGACATGTAGTGTGTTGTCAACCAGTTGCGAGTGAAGTAACTGAGGAGGTTGTCACAAGATGGCGGCTGCTTTTTTTAAATAGGTTCTCCAGTTTCCGATTACCACTAGGGCGAACATCCCACCAGTAAAATTTAATAGAAAATTTCGTCTCATTTCTACGTCTTATTGATGGAAATTTTTCTCAAAAATGTCCTAACAACTTTCCTTTGTTTTTACTGGTGTCAGTATGCTTATTAAAACTGTCAGTTTGTTTCCCTGGTTGTCACAATATGGCGGAAACGCAGTACCTAACTATTGCCAAAACAAATTCCTACCAGTAAAAATGAAAATCTGTTTCTCCCATTATTTATGACTGAAATTTTGTAATATTAAGGCGTTTAAATAAGTTGAAAATTTCTATATAAACATACTGGTGGAAGTTTCCACCGGCCGTAAACAACGCTTGCAATAGCGGTTACAGTTGATGCTTCACTATTTTAAGGATATGTCAGTTCCTCTTTATTAATAGTTCCATGCTGTAGATATGCTCATTATAAATTTAAAAGGGCTTTCATATCAAATATGATATAATAAAGTACATGCACACCGTAATAGTAACGATTCTAACTACAGTAACAATAGTAAGAATGACTGACCTTTTCAACATTTCAGCCACAGAATTGACTTGTCCGATAAACGGTTAATCCACAGAATAATGATTTTGCTCCTCCCGTCAGTGTTCACTTTGTTTCTTACTATTCACTTTTTCCTAATTATTAATCTGAGTTTTTTTTCTTTGATAAATTTAATTTACTTTTTAAATGTATTTTCAATTGTTTTTAAGAAAAGACTATAGTCGTTTCCCCTTTTGTCTCATTTTCGGTGTTTGTTTCTATCAACAGATGATTTTGGCTGAGCCAGACTAGTTTCACTCTTTAGTGTCCTGAACGATAAATTATCAGATGTTTTCTTCAAGTGCCACTTAAAGATCTTGTCTACAGTTTACAGAAGGACGATAAGAATCTCTTGAGCCAGTTGGTAGACAGTATGAAGTTGTCTGAAATACAGAGGAAAGCTCTCACAGGCGTCTGTCCAGGAACGAAGGTACAACTCTATTAAAAATATGTTTACAACAGGAGTGTCCAACCGGCAGTCCCCCGGACCAGTGTTGCCAGTGGGCTACTTTTATAAAATTCGGATTTCTTGATTGGCACCGTTTTTTTTTCAAATAGTAAAATTCGCCTTACTTAATGACATATTAATTAAGACGAAAACAAGGGAAACTTTACCGTTTCAGAAAAGTGGTACCAATAAAGAAATCTGAATTTTAAAAAAGGAGCCCACTGGCAACACTGCCCGGGCCTAAGAGCTACCACTATTTTCGAATAATATAACTTGCCTTATTTGTTTACAGAAACTGTGATTAAATAAGTAGAATTTTACTATTCAGAAATAGTGATGACAAGTGGCTAGCAGGCAAAAGTTTGGATTCCCCCGGTTTAGATCATTTAATTTTTACCATCAAATTTCACAGGCATTTGATGACTTTTACCTTTAAATTTAGTATGAGTGTATGCGCGCACTCATACGTAACGTACGACCCCTCAAGGGGTTAAGGGGCGGCGGTATATATTATATACCACCTACGATTAATCAGGATTTGCGCCAGAAAAATTTTAGGAAATTTAAGTTTTTGACTTTAGTGGCGAAAAGTCGTAAAATTGCTTTTCCATATTTTGAAATAAAATTTTTCTAAATTTCCGGTGGGAATTAAACATTACACAAACGCAATTGCTTGCCCTTCAAGAGGTTATTCTTCATTTGGTACGTCACGAAATCAGTTCGGAGGCCTTGAGTATTGAGACGGTAATGGCAATGCGCGACCTAAAGATATTAATCGATTTTAAAAATATTTTTTGCATTATTCTTCTAATTATAAAAGGCAACTTTTCTGGGCTATTAGAAATTGATCTGAAAATTTTCGCTTTTTTCGACCCACCCAAATAGATATGTGTGTATCTGATATGTTACCGGTTTTCGTAAAGAGAGGCACGAATCAAAAATCTTCTGTTTTGATATATTCGAAAGATCGTTCCGTTATCTTTCGAATTGAAGTCTCTTTTATCAGGGAGAGGTGTCATTTTTAAACTACCTATGTTTACTGCTAGATAAATTTGTTTGTAAACAAAAAAGTAATGTACCGTAATATTTAAATAAAAACTTTACAATGTTTTTTTTTTTATCTGAACATTCATTTTTGAATTATTTCAATCCTCTCCAAAACCAACGATATGTATATAGTACTTATGTATTCGTACAATTTCTATAAATGTATGTACACGTGTATGTATTTATAGTATAGGGTGTAAATCATGGCTAATTGCCGGCCATTTCAATACGGATACTTTTTTCGACTTAAGTAACGTTGAAGTTGAGTTTGAGGTGTGGATCGAAGCATTATCATGTTGAAATAACCCTGTTTCTCCCCCAAAACCTCGGCAAAAGGAAGCCAATGATTGACAAGTGTCTCTTGATAGTTTACAGAGTTTTCACGATTACTGATGTATGCTAGAGATGTCTGACCACTGAAAGAAATAGGCCCCCATACCATTTCACAACCACCACCCTGTTGTCGGCTAAATATACTCCTAGGTTCTTTGCGGAGATCATTCCAATAATACTTAAACCCATCAAGGCCACCGACGTTCCATTTTCTTCTTTCATCACTGAATATGACATTCAGCCACTTATCACCAAATGACATAAGCTCTTTCGCCCACTGTAATCTAGCTTCTTTACGGTGTCGTTTCAGACATGATAATCGAGCCATTTTACGGTTTCTGATGTATTCCGATGCCAAAACTCTTCTATGAACAGTTTTTTTTTCTATATTTGTCGTCCAACTGCATGTTTTATTTGCGAAAGCGAGTAATTACCAGTTGAAGCCATGTTTCTGATGAGGCGGTCTTCGCGAAAAGTAGTCACTAGTGGCCTTCCTGAACGGAATTTTTATTTGAAACCATTACCACGAGCCAAAATTTGATGAATACCTCGTTTTGATCTTCTTAATGCTCTTGTAATTTCCGAAACAGACATGTTTTGCTCTCAGACATTTATCATCTCCTCCACTGAAAATTCTTCCGACTTAGGCATTTTGTACTAACTCAAAAACAACAATTGACTATTTCTTATACACCCAAAAATCATTTACGCGCGCAACCGCTTACATCAGTTTGTAAACTTTGCAAAAAAAGGATTTTGTGCTGAAATTTTTGACACGTTTTTATCAGTGTTGCCAGATTGGGGATTTTTTTAATTCAGATTATTTGACTGTCACCACTTTTTTAAAATTGTATAATTTGCTTTATTTTTCAGAATTTTTAATCTATTTTTAAATAGGCCGAATTAGGCCTATAGAAATTATGGAATCTTCTAATGGAATATTCTGCCTATTTCTATTTCAAAAAAGCGGTGACAATCACCAATCTGGGGACAAAAAAGTCCCCAGTCTGGCAACACTGGTTTTTATTATTCTATTCTTAGGCTCTATGATTTTAAATAAAATTTAAAAGATAATTTCATTGAATTTGGTATTAAAACTGCTATTATTAACATATACAAGACAGATATTGAAATAAAGTGAAGATTTAAAGTTCTATTTTAAAATTGTTATTGTGCTTAAACTATTGACGTGCACTGTATTAAACTTTTTCATATAAATTTAGTTTTTGCTCTTTTAGAGCTGCAATTTGTGTAAGTGGATGGCAAGTACCTCCTAAATCACCACATTTACATTGCGAATAGACGGTCTATAAAATTTTCTCAATAAGTATAAACTTTTTAATTTACAGTGTTTTACTGGAGCCTTGGTCAATTCGATATTTCAACCTGAAACTTGATTTGAAACTTGATTTGAAGCACGAAACATCACCTCTTCCCCAAAGAAAAATAGTACGTAAAAATAAGATCTATATTTGTTAAAAAAAATTTATAATCGTCTTCAATAGCTGGCGTGTTGATGGAATATTAAATTTGTATGCATGCGTTCCGAGTCTTTTTGGTTAGGATGTGTGGGCCAATGAAATGGGTTGCACTTTCTAATCCATGACTTTGAGTTTATAAAAATGTTTAATATATCGATTTTATTTAATTTAGTGTGTATTAATCAACATTTTTGATAGCTTCAAGATTTGATTCTTAGACCTCTATCTTAAAAAGATTTAATATTACTTTTGCATCATGGAATTACTAGTTCTGTTTTTCTTCCGTTTCTCGGATTTCTCTGTCGTTTTTCATGAGGACTTTTTTCCTATCATACTAACATTATTTTGTTTAATATTCAACTATGTACCGGGTGAGCCAAAAGTTCGTTAAAACTTTAAAAACTCATAAAAAAGGAAGAAATTATGATAAAGGAGTGTGGTTTGCAAGAAAGGGCTCACAAGGTAGTAGGATTATTTTTAACAGCAAAAAAAATTTAGTTAAAAAATCACATTTAGAGAGCGCTGACAACCCGAAACATAATGGACAGGCAGTGTTGCCAGATTGGGAACTATTTTAATTCAGATTGTTCGGCTGACAACACTTTTTTAAAATAGTATAATTCGCTTATTTTTCAGAATTTTTAATCTAATTTTAAATAGGTCGAATATTTCTTTTTCAAAAAAGCGGTGACAATCGACAATCTGGGGACAAAGGAGTCCTCATTCTGGCAACACTGTGAACAGGACAACAGCTCTGTCGTAGGATATTCTGGAGGTCAGGTTGAACATTTATTATTGGAAGAACAAAGGAATGGAGCGTATTGTTGTCCTGGTCATTGTGTTTCGGGTCGTCAGCTCCTTCTACATGTGGTTTTTTTAACTATTTTTTTTTCGCTACTAAAAAAATCCGACTACCTTGTGAGCCCTTTCTTGCAAACCGCACTCCTTTATCATAATCTCTTACTCTTTTATGAGTTTTTAAAGTTTTAACGAACTTTTGGCTCACCCGGTATGTAAAGTAAAAATGTAAAAAAAATCAAGAAGTTTAGTTTTATGAGGAAAAGAATAGAGGTCTTCATTTGTGTACCTCAAGTCTGACATACTGCTCATCGGATAATACGGACATAGTTTTCACAAACTGACCGAACAGAATCGAAAATGCTTTTGAACATTATTTTTTCAAAAGCAACTTTTATGTAACTTTAGTTATTGGGATAATAGCTATTGGGAGATAAAGAAATTGCCAGTGACAATATTGGGGTGAATGAAAACTTCTACCACCAAAACCGCACGAAATTCAAAAATTGCTAATGGCTGTTCGTCGATATTTCCAACCAAAATGTGATATGGCAGATCAAATTTTCACCTGTGTCGCAACACTGAAAAATGATGTGGTAAAAAGATCATTTCTCAAAGTAACGCAAAAAAGTGAGAGATTATTTTAATTAATGTTAAATTATGGCAGTGCTGAAATTTATTTACATAACTTATTCTTTTGTATTAACAAATTGTCACTAGCTTGCTCTTTAACCCCTTGAAGGGCGCCGGTATATTATATATACCACTTAATTTTCATTCAAAATTGCTTCATTGACACCAGAACTTTTGAATTAATTTTTGCATTTATAATGTACATGAAGAACATCTTTTACTTATTTTCAAATAATTTTTTTTGTAAATCTTGGTATCAGTCAATCATTTCAGCATTTTAGCAACAGAAGTACTTTGCCCCTGAAAGGGTTAACCAACATTACTAAATTAATCATTTATCTACTGACGGTACTTATAAGTACCACTCACTTTTAACTTTTACACCATAGTGAATATAACTAATATTCTAATGGTACTTTGCAAAAAACGCTCTTTTAACTCAACTTTATCCGAATACATGGCAGCAGTAGCTCTAGGATTGTTATTTTAGAGAGGAATGAGGATCTCTTTGAAGCAGTCGGTGTGTTTTGTGCCGAAATTTTGTACAGAATGCCACGCTCGTCTTTTCATTGCTGCAAACACAGTAAAGGATATAAGATAAGTGTTGGATTTTTTTTTATGTGTTCATTATGATCTTAGAATGCAATATGACTAGCTATTTTAGATGAACGGTGTATATATTTGATTTAACTGTTGAATTACTCGGTGGTACTTATAAGTACCGTCAGTACGCTGGGTGTTGGAGAAAAACTTCTTGTTTACTTTTCGTCTGTGTAGTTATCCGTCATTTTCATCTGCTTTAAAATGTAATTACCAAAATGTAGTGTAGTAATGATATCCCTGGTATTTCTTTTCTGTTTCATTGTTATTTTTTATAGGAGATCGAAAAAGTTATGGCACCGGCTCGTTGTTGCTATGCTAGAAATGGCATATGTAAATTCATATATTGCATATGTTGAGATGCGAGAGAATATGTTGTCCCTGGATTATTGACGTCGCATAACTAAAGGACTGCTAACAAGATCGAAACCTGCAAAAAAAATATGGTTTTTTTAACCCTTTCAAGAGCAAGGCATTTTCAGCTCTAAAGTGTTCAAAATAAATGATTGGCACCGGAATTTGCCAAACGATTTATTTGTAACTAAGGAAAGGCCTATATTTCACATACTTATTAAATCGAAAATATTTTCTGGTGCCAGATGAAATATCTTGTGGATTTTATGTTGCGATATTTTAGTCATAGTGTACTGACGGTACTTTAAAGTACCACTTTAATTAATTACCTCTAAATAATTAAATTTCTCACGGGTGAGTATTTTTTTATATTTATCCTTTAATTTTCATTGTAGTAACTGAAAAAAAAAATATTACATGGAAAAAATTGCAGTAGATCATAATGCCGTAGATAAAGGGTTAAAGAATTTTTTTTAGCATTCAATTGGTAAGTTATTTAATTTAAATCAACTGAATTCTATTTATTCAACGAAAGGGATTATTACACACCATTCAAATGTTTATATGGTTTAACCCTTTATCTATTGACGGTACTTATAAGTACCACTCACTTTAAACTTTTATACAATAGCGAATATTACTAATATTATAATGGTTCTTTCCAAAAATCGCTCTTTTAACTCCACTTTATCCGAATACATGGCAGCGGTAGTTCTAGGTTTGATATTTTAGAGAGGAATGAGGCTATCTTTGAAGCAGTCGATGTGTTTTGTGCCGACTTTTTGTACAGATTGCCACGCTCGTCTTTTCATTGCTGCAAACACAGTAAAGGATATAAGATAAGTGTCGGATTTTTTTTATGTGTTCATTATGGTCTTAGAATACAATTTGACTATCTATTTTAGTTGAACGGCATGTGTATTTGATTTAACAGTTGAATTACTCGGTGGTTCTTATAAGTACCGTCAGTACAATGGGTGCTGGAGAAAAACTTCTTGTT
This sequence comes from Maratus speciosus, assembly GCA_963932465.1. Taxonomy (NCBI): domain Eukaryota; kingdom Metazoa; phylum Arthropoda; class Arachnida; order Araneae; family Salticidae; genus Maratus; species Maratus speciosus. Next base: position 268,293,262 of record OZ010796.1, on the reverse strand, counting down.
TACTTTTCGTCTGTGTAGTTATCCATCGTTTTCATCGGATTTAAAGTGCAATTACTAAAATGTAGTGCAGTAGTGATTTCCCTGGTATTTCTTTTCTGTTTCATTGTTATTTTTTATAGGAAATCGAAAAAGTTGTGGCATCGGCTGGTTTTTGCTATGCTAGAAATGGCACATGTAAATTCATATATTGCATATGTGGAGATGCGAGAGAGCATGTTGTCCCTGGAATATTGACGTCGCAAAACTAAAGGACTGCTAACAAGATCGAAACCTAAAAAAGAAAAATATTTTTTTAAACCCTTTCAGGAACAAAACATTTTCAATTCTAAAGTGTTGAAATAAATGATTGGCACCGGAATTTGCCAAACGATTTACTTATAAATAAGAAAAACTCTGTATTTCATGTACTTATTAAATCGAAAATATTTTCTGGTGCCAGTTGAAATAACTTGTGTGTTTTCTGTTACGATAATTTAGCCATAGTGTACTGACGGTACTTTAAAGTACCACTTTAGTTAATTACATCTAAATAATTAGATTTCTCACGGGTATTTTTTTTTATGTTTATCCTTTAATTTTCATTGTAGTAACTGAAAAAAAAATATTACATGAAGAAAATTGCAGTAGATCATAATGCCGTAGATAAAGGGTTAATGCGGACTTTGGTCAGTGCTGACAAAATATGGCCTCCTTTGGAAGTTCGCACTAATGGGAGGGAGTTCACTGTATTTCATATTTTCAACCCTTAATTTCATTTCGTCCATATTAGTGCTATTAAGTAATTTCAAGACATATAACTTTTCGGAAATATAGCACAAAATATAATTTCATGCAATTATACTCTAGGACGGTTTATTTCCTGTGAAATAGTTTTATAATAGCATGAGGACTGTGCTCCTCTGAATCCTCGCTGCTTCATTGCTTTGATTCGTAACTCCATAGCTGCCGGCTCTTACACTTTTTTAGACCACAAAAATTTTATAAAAGTTTTTGCCTGTTTTTATCGGTAGATTACGGCGATTAAAGAAAGGTAAAATTTACTATTAAATTTTTGTATTTAGTCGAAAAACGCGTAAGAGTTGGCAGCTACGCAACTCTATGCAATTTATTATCTTAAATCCTCTATCCAAAATAATTGAAATATTTATCTTAAGATAATAGTATTAATAATTAGTTAGAATGTTTAATAATATCATAAATATTTTATAAATTATTGATAAACGCGATTGAATACTTGAACCTCTCCTATTATTTTTGAATTGTTACGCCACTGCTATGTATGTATATGCATATTGAAAGAAGAAAAAAGAAATTTCGTTAGAAGGACTTTTGGGATTTTATGTTGTTTATTTTCTCATAATGGGTTATCTAATATTAAAAATGAACCATGTGTTTAACCCCTTGAAGGGCGGTGGGATAAAATAAATCCAACCTAATTTTAATTGCGAAATGCCACATTGACATCAGAATTTAGGACTGAAAAGTTTAATTTTATTAAATACGTGAAAAGAAGCTTTTATCTATTTTGAAATAAATTTGTTTTTAAATTCTGGTGTGATTCAATCATTTTAGCATTTTACGAATAAAAGTACTTTGCTCCTGAAAGGGTTAAAAGTTCAATAGCAACACAATCATTTTGTTGCACATTTAAATTTAGCGTAGAAATGACGTAACACGTAGAAAGATGAATTTAAACCAAATTCGAATTATTTATTTTTTAAATATAAATGCTACATATTCCGTCATAGAACGCGCTCCCACGCATAACGCGCACTTTCGATTTGAAACGCTATATATATATATATATATATATATATATATATATATATATATATTACGTATATTCGCGGTAATAAGCTCATTCTCTTCTTTGAAAAGCAGTCTTCCTGAGATATGTATCAAGGAAATATTATGAAAAACACTAAAAACTGTCATAACAAGTATGGTAATATGCGCACTCTCTTCTTTGCAAAGCACTCTTCTTGAGATATGTATCAAGGAAATATTATGAAAAACATTAAAAACTGTCATAACAAGTATGGTAATGCGCGCACTCTCTTCTTTGCAAAGGAGCCTTCCTGAGATATGTATCAAGGAAATATTATAAAAAACATTAAAAACTGTCATAACAAGTATGGTAATGCGCGCACTCTCTTCTTTGCAAAGGAGCCTTCCTGAGATATGTATCAAGGAAATATTATAAAAAGCATTAAAAACTGTCATAAGAAGTATGGTAATGTGCACACTCTCTTCTTTGCAAAGGAGCCTTCCTGAGATATGTATCAAGGAAATATTATGAAAAACATTAAAAACTGTCATAACATTTATGGTAATGCGCGCACTCTCTTCTTTGCAAAGGAGCCTTCCTGAGATATGTATCAAGGAAATATTATGAAAAACACTAAAAACTGTCATAACAAGTATGGTAATATGCGCACTCTCTTCTTTGCAAAGCACTCTTCTTGAGATATGTATCAAGGAAATATTATGAAAAACATTAAAAACTGTCATAACAAGTATGGTAATGCGCGCACTCTCTTCTTTGCAAAGGAGCCTTCCTGAGATATGTATCAAGGAAATATTATAAAAAACATTAAAAACTGTCATAACAAGTATGGTAATGCGCGCACTCTCTTCTTTGCAAAGGAGCCTTCCTGAGATATGTATCAAGGAAATATTATAAAAAGCATTAAAAACTGTCATAAGAAGTATGGTAATGTGCACACTCTCTTCTTTGCAAAGGAGCCTTCCTGAGATATGTATCAAGGAAATATTATGAAAAACATTAAAAACTGTCATAACATTTATGGTAATGCGCGCACTCTCTTCTTTGCAAGCGAGTCTTCCTGAGATATGTATCAAGGAAATATTATGAAAAACATTAAAAACTGTCATAAGAAGTATGGTAATGTGCACACTCTCTTCTTTGCAAAGGAGCCTTCCTGAGATATGTATCAAGGAAATATTATGAAAAACATTAAAAACTGTCATAACAAAATATGGTAATATGTGCTTTCTCTTCTTTGCAAAGGAGCCTTCCTGAGATATGTATCAAGGAAATATTATGAAAAACATTAAAAACTGTCATAACAAGTATGGAAATATGTGCACTCTCTTCTTTGCAAAGGAGACTTCCTGGGATATGTATCAAGGAAATATCATAAAAAACATTAAAAACTGTCATAACTAGTATAAATATAAAAATATGAGCAAATTTAAAGCGAGGACATACGTTACTGTTAAGACTATTTCGCTATTGAATTCGCATAAAGCGTTTGGAATCCTACTCCGGTTCATTGAGCTTACCACGTCTTCTTTTCTTGTTCATTTACTTGGAAATCTCCGTTCCTATGCTTATCTTTTCTTAATTTTGAATCTTTCATTTTTATAACCTCCATATAATGCGCGCTTGTAAATTTTGATCAATTTTTTTTCAAGTGGCAAAACCATTCTTAACCCTTTATGCCCAAACGGTACTTTAAAGTACCATTAACCCTAGATCTACCGGGAATTTTATTCAAGTTTTAATAAAACGTTCTACACCAGAATTTTTATTTAAAACTATTTAACTTATTTATTTACCTTATTTTTGTCTGGTTTATATACTTAGTTTATTTTAAAGAAATTTCTGGTTTGAATGAATATTTTGTATGTACCTGTCGGGTCCAATGGACCCGTCTGGTAGACGGAGGGTTAAAATAACTTGTTATAAAATTCATTTAATACACCGATTAGTAGTAATATATTTTAGAATGAGTTTAGATACTTTATCTTATTTAAAAAGCATTATTGGCTGAACAAAACAAAAATATTTTTAAAAGGATGATTTCTTTTTCATTTGCATCTCTTCAACTTTCTTGACGTTGAAAGATTGTGAGCGAAAAGTTTCAATTCGGAATTATTCCAATATTTCTTTTGTCTTGTATTTCTATTTGTATATTTCCTAATTCTATAAAATACCAAAAATATATATTTTAAATAAAAGACTTGAGTGACGTTATAAATATTGAACAAAATCCCTATAAATAAAAATTTAATTAATTAATTTTAATTGGCAAAATCCTTCTAAAATTTATTAAATGATTGTGTAAATCTTCTAATGTAGTTTCAAAAATTCACGAAAAATGCTTTAGAAGATGAAATTTTAAATGAATTTATAATTTGGGGCATAAAGGGTTAAAGAGAAACATCAGTCATTGAGACATAACTCGAAGAATAATTTAAAATTTCTATTATTTTCCATTTCATAACAGACCTTTTTAAAAACCCAAACATATACCTCCTGCATAGTTTGGAATAAATAGCTTTTGAAATATTAATATTTAATTAATTCTCCAATTACAGAAAAATTGTAATTTAAACATACATCTTTATCGTTTCCGTAACAATCAGCATAGTGAAAGTCAGCCATAAAGACGGGTGTGGCAGAGGCAATGCCCCCGATTTTTATACATTCCTACATAGTTGAAAAGTTTTATGACTTCGGTTTGACTGGTCATCTATCTGTCTGGCCGGCTGTCTATACTCTAACGCAAGTAAATGTACTCGGATTGATATGTAGTTGATGTATGTTATTGAGGTTTACAATGGAATGTTCTGTATTTAAAATAAAGTGTGTCGCTAGTGTTGTCCAGGTGTCCCGATTTTCAAGGGCTTCAAGACTCGTCCCGTGCAACCAATGCATGGGACACTTCAGATCCCGATTTTTCATGATGCAGAAATTCTTTTAAATTTCTTTTACTTCCATGCTATTCGTTAGTCTGCATCGAGTGAAACTTGATGCAGAAAAAGCTGCAGAAAGCAGAACCTTCTCTATACACTGTAAAAAATCTGTAATTTTTGCAGAAAAAACTGTTTAAAAAAACAGTTTAAAAAAACGTGAATTTTGTAATTTTTGCAGAAAAAACTACATTTTTTACAGAAAAAAACTGTTTTAATAAAAAATTACAGATATTTACTGTAAATTAAACAGTTTTCTACTGGCGCCAAAATTGACAGGTTTTTTTTCTGTCAATTTGAGGATTTTTTTTTTTTTTTTTTTTTTTTTTTTTTTTTACAGTGTAAACTCCTTTAAAAAAATACCGCACAAATCTGCCTACTAAGTCTTTCTCAGTAAAACCTGTGAAAACGGAATGTCTATAACGGAGTCCTGTCCTATGAGAAATTCCATAGTCTCTGCGGGAGATACAATTATAATTGCTCAATCGGAAACTTCTGCATAACGGAATCTTGTTTCGGTTTCGGTCCTTAGCAATTGCGCTCTCACTTATTTTATAAAGTATGTATAATATTACTGTGTTTATTTATTACAGTAAAAATTCCTAAGAAGGAATATCAAATGACCGGACAACATTGACGTTTAAGACAGATTTTCGTCTTAATAGGTATAATTATATAGTATTCTTTCCGTATGTGCAATGAATGTTTTATGTTTAAAACAAGATTCCGTTATAGACAGTTTCCATTTTCATAGGATTTACAGTCGGACCTCTATTTAACGAACCTCTATTTTACGAATTTCTCTATTTTGCGAACTTTTACTTGGAACCAAGAACATTTGTCAAATTTCTTCGTAAAATAGCCTCCAAATAGCGAAGTGCATTCTCTATTTAACGAACTTTTCCTTGGAATCTAAATTTTTTTTCTTCCTATTTCTTAAAACGTTACTGAACATTTAAAACTTATTCTTTCTTTTAACACATTTTATGATGATCAAACCATGAACAGGTCTTACCAGGAACCTAACTCACCGAGAGCAGTAAAATCGCTGTGATTCTTTGCTTTCCATCCAAGAAGTGCAAACTTTCAATATCCCCTTTTAACCCTCAATGGAGCTGCTTATCCGTGTCCTTAAACTATAGTTTCCCGTTTTCTAGATAGTTGGTCATGATCAATCGTGTTGGTAATTTCGGTTCTTGTAGCTCAAAACTGTCAAAGCGGAAGAGTTTGAGCATCAAAGAAAAAAAAAATATTCTTGATGAGGTGGATAAGGGCGTGAAGAAAAATAATACTGCTTTAAAATTTGGTATTCCTCGGAACAGCTTATCAAAAAATCTTTAAAAAATCGTGATTTTAATGTAAAATAATTTTTTTAAACTGAAAATACAATGTATTTCCGGACAATGTTTTGTTTCAATCTTATTTCCCTTGCAGATTTCTCTTTGATGGGTAAAATAAATAAAACAAATAGATATAATTTATAAAAAAAAGTGTGACTAATTATTTTTTTAAATTATATTCAGTGTTTATGGACTTAAAATATGTTTTATGTAGTTTAAAGTACTTTAAAAGGTGACTCTCTATTTAACGAATTTTCCATATAACGAACTTTTCTTTCGGGATTTAGCTACTTCGTTAAATAGAGGTCCGACTGTATTTTATTTTATGTCTCAATTTAGATGCAGTTATCCAGCTTTTTTTGCGTCTATGTCTAATCTGTTGTGACAGAGGACCTGGCAACTGTATGTGTAACATTCATAGTCCATTTACAAGGACACTCACAGGGCTGGCAGCGTTCCTAAAATTTTCACACTTTCCTCCCGCAATTTTAAAACGATAATATTTATTGTAAAATTCTATTGTAGATGTTAAAGGAATTTGTCATGAAGATTTTTGATTTAAAATACTGGTAGCAAAGTGTGAAAATTTTAGGAACGCTGCGAGCCCTGCAATCAAAAGATTTACGTTACATTATAGTGTATGGGTAAAAATCATTTTTGCCCATATTCTATGTCTTATTCAATGATGTTACACTATTTCAAACATGCCGAAATTGATGTACATCACTGAGGTACACTACAAGATGTTTACAGTAGAAAATTATGCCCATAGCATTTATCGTTCATTTACAGGGACACACAAAATAATTCGGTTACAATACTGTCTATGACCGATAATTGCTGGAAGTGTGTTGTGCTATGCATTTTTTAATTTAACTATCGTTTTCATATTACTTGATGTGTATAAATTCTATAAATTATATACTGAACTGCGCAAGAGAATTCGAGTTTTTCAACTGTGATATGCGTTTTCTAAATGAACTAAATTTTAGCATATTATGAAGAAACATAAAGAGAGGAGAGTCTGCGCACATTTCAAAAGAATAATAATAAAAAATCTAAATATTAATATTTTGCTAAACTATGCATGAATAATTTTGACGTTATTTGTTTTTTATGCATTTCCATTGTTATTTTGTTGTTTGCTGTAATTTAATAGAATATCAGTAATAAAACCAAGAAAAGTATTTTGCGCAATCTCTCCTTACAGGGTAGGAGAGAACGCACACATGGGTAGCAGAGATTGCGCACATAGGTAGAAGAGAGTGTTATTAATAATAACTACAATTAAATTGTTAAGAATAATAATTACACTTAATCGACATTGTTGAAAGGTTTTTGTAAGTAAATATTATTGTATTAGGAGTGAATATTTCAACCAAATGTTTAAATAATAAATAAAAGAAAGAATTTTAACAACAGTTAAAAAATTTTATTTAAGAAGATTAAAATATCAGAAAAAGCAAGCCTTACTAAGATTACAAAATAACATTAATCTAGTTGATAACATGTTTAACTTGAAAATTACTTCATTTCCATTTCCACAGTTTCGTTGTATTTTGTTTGCTAACCGAAGTTGTCATCGTCCACAATCGATGCACTTATTGTTGTAAATCGTGCATCATTCGTGCGATCACCTGCAACAAGCAATACATTGAATCCAGTCAGTTGTCGAAGTTGTCTCCTGGTACAGTTCCAGACATTCAGTGCAATCATCCTCATTGACCTTCGGTTTTATTCCTTGAGTTTTTTATCCCACTTTTTGTGGAAGCACCTTATCTTCAGCTGTTTTTTTTTTTTTTTTTTTTTTTTTTTTTTTTTTTTTTTGTAGCGGCATCCTTCTTAAGTCTTTTTTTCATGTATATTTTGTGGATCAGTAACATTAGTTGCACTCTGTTTCCTTTTGATTTAGATGGCATTACACTACTTGGAATGGGTGAAAGCTTTTCCAAAACATTGTATTAGAAAATTTATTTTAGTTAACAAAATTAATTTATTAGCAAATTAATTGTTCATAAATTAAAATATATATATAAATATTAAATTAAATTATTAACAAATATATTATTAATTTATTAACGAAAATTATTACATAATATTAATTTAATAATAACTGCATTATTAATTTATTAATAAAATTTTTATCTGCAAAAGTATTTTTTTGCAAATTAATTTGTTGCCAAATTTAGTTTTGATAATTATGTGTTTTTCCGAAATTATTTCAAAATTGATTCATTCATATGTTTTACACGTAATTTGCAATTCACACAAATTTATCAATAAGCTGCGTAATCTCTCCTAGCACTTAAACTTACGGGGAAATGCGCCATCTCTCCTAAGTAGCAGATGCGCAAACTCTCCTATTTTGGTAGGAAAGATTGCGCGGCCTTTTATTTAAATATGGCCACTTCTAAAATGAATTGTTGGTGTTCACATACTTAGTCCAGGTTAGTAGTTTATAAGAAATCGTTTAAGTTCAAAATATTTTGTATTACTGACGTTCTGTAAAAATTCTGACGAACAGTTATGAAAATTCAAGCACTTACTTTAGAAAAACAAAACAAAATAGCGCTGCTTTATCCAAGACGCTTGGAACAATCAATATGCACATTCATGTACACACTGCACTAATGCTGCTGTACAACTACCTGGAGTCGCTGCGCGCGCACCCTACTCCTTCCCGTCGAATCTCTTTGTGCGCAATCTCTCCTACCGCGCGAAATCTCCTCGCTTTACGTTATATATAACAAATCTATACATCATATACCCTTGCATTGAAGTCAAGTTGCTATTAGCAACGACTGATACTATTGCATCTGGAGAGCACACGTGGAGCACAGAACTGCCGGTTTGCCGTTAAAAACACATGCTATCTTTCTGTTTAATTTAGATCTTTCTTATTTTTATTATTATAGTGCAAATAAGCCTAATAAGTCAAATGGAGAGCACCACATTCGCCTTATGTTTGGGCGTCATATGAAGCAATGCCAGACATGTGGCATCATGTGAAACCCATCTATACAGAGCTGCACAAAAGAATTCGAATACTTTTTCGAACATACATGGAAATTGCTGAAATTCAAATGTGTTATGTGTTTTCCAAGTTGTTTACTTAGATATCATCTTTCACCTTATTAAATGGTGAAGTTTCGTTACAGTATTCTGATTGTGCTGGAAAGTGCTTCGTAATTTATGCTTAATGCATTGTTATTTTCATTCTTGTTAGCTCTGAAAGAAAATTTTTGGTCTGTGAAAAATTTTAAACAAGGGCCGGGATACCCTTTGATTATAAAAGCCTCAAATGAGACTTAATTTTCTTTTTTAAACGTAATTTAGGTTTTTAATCTTTTTTCACCCAAACTATTTGAAATGAAAGCTGAATAGTCTGAAACACCAAAAATATTTTTTTCTTTTATGGGATTTCATGTTAGGAGCAAGTATGAAAATCACCAATTGTAAAGGAGCATACGTTAGATTAACAGGGCTCGCAGCGTTCCTAAAATTTTCACACTTTCCTACCACAATTTTAAAACGATAATATTTATTCTAGAATTTCAGTGTAAATGTTAAAAGAGTCTGCCACGAAGATTTTTGATTTAAAATACTGGTAGCAAAGTGTGAAAATTTTAGGAACGCTGCGAGCCCTGGATTAAAATTGAAAATTCACTTTCTGCTATTTCATGTATTATTTCATTATACTAGAAAAATCAACAATATCTTCATGGATTTCCGGAAGAGTATCGTTATTCTCGTAAAAAAAAAATACTTGTTTTATCCTTATTTTTAATTATTATAGCCGCTTTTCGCTCGATCTTTAAAATTCGTTCCCTAATATTGGCGCAGTCCCCAAACGCATTTTTAACGCGTATTTAACTAGGTTTAATTTAATTTAATTTAATTTAATTTAATTATTTTGGGATAGAGCAATAAAAAATTATATTTAAATAATTCTGCATGTCAAATCGAATGAAAGGGAGAAAAAGGAGTTCGTATTGAAACCTTAAAAGCTCGAATAAAAATAAGTATGCAGACGTTCTCTCAAAAAAATTAAACTGTAAAAGAGATATAGAAAATCGTAAATAAGGGTTTGACTCTGTGAATTTCAACAGACGAGTTATGATTTGATTTCACGGTGAATTCGGATTACAAATTTAGTAAACTCCTTACAGGGACTATGGAGCCATTATTTCAGATTTCAGATTAGAAATATTTGCCTAATATTTTTTCTTAAGATAAAAAAGTATGCTGCGACTGATTGCACAATTCGGAATATTTTACTGCGATTAAAAAGAGCAAAAAAATCTACTCACAAATTTTGATAAAACTGTACACATACTGGATTTTTTTTTTTTTTTTGACTGTACATTTTATTTATATCAGAGGTGTCAAATTGTGGCCCGCCGGATTCCACTAAAATTTTATAGGCATCATTGCCTTATCTAATCGTCGAATCTCTGCGATTCAAGAAGTCAACTATTTCTTTAGGAAAAAAAATGGTATCCTGTGGACCACAGTTTGACACCACTAATTTATATCAATATACGAGGCGTTCAGAACCAAATTGGATCCAGAGATATTTCGAAGTAAAATAAATGTAAACGAAGTAAACTTCCTTTCATTCCGAATCATAGAAGACAAGCGTCATTTGTTGCTCACACTTTCAACTTAGGATTTGGTTCCTTACAGCAGCTAATAAATTATTCTATGTAGAACAAGTATTCATCTCAAACTCAGTTGAACAAAAAATTTGGACTGTTCTACTTTGGTTCTTAACTCTTTATGTATGTCGTCGGTTTTCGAAAACAGTGACACAAGTCAAAAATCATCATTTTTGAATAGCCGTAATATTATTTTTCAAATATACTTTCCTTTTATCAGGAAGAATGTCGTTTTAACTTACTTATGGTTGCTTCCAAATATATATGTTTTGATTTAAAAAAATGTAACATATAATCTTTACGTGAAAAACATTACCACTCTATATTTTCAGAACATATGTTTTTAGTTTTATTTCTTTAGAAATCGATGCAATCATTTAGCTTTACATATTTATGTACTATCTACCTATATATAATGCAACATTTGTCATCACGATAACGTCCAAATTACTGAAACAATTCAAAGCTAATTGGGACAGTGTATTGATCTTGGAAATAACTTGGATGAGTTCGTTAATCAAGTATGCAACTGTTTTAATTCGTTTATAAGGATACACAAAATAATTTCGTTAGATAATATTCTAGTGGGAAAAAATCGTTTGCGTTGCATATTAATCATGGATGCAAGAAGTCCATCTAAGCTAAGATTGAAAACTTTACCGTGGTAAAATCAAATGAAGATGAGCTAGAAGATTCCTATTTGTTTTACATTATGGCTAAAATTGTTCTTTTAGAATAAAAGATAGTGATTGAAAGTTTTTGCTTGTAAAATTGCTATTATTTAAATATATAAAGTATTATTTAAATATATATAAAGATATATAAAGATTTTCGACCGTAAACGTGTAATCAAAGTTCTAAAGTTCATTTAGACGATTTAGATATGTAAATGAATCTAGTTCCTACAACATTATACAAATCATGTTTAATGCACGATCCCGCTTAATACGCGACATTTGTCCTCTTTCTTGAAGCACGTCTTAACCGGGTTCGACTGGACATACCTTGGTGGAAAAAGGATCAATGCAAAAGTTCAACAGTGATCTATGTCCACCAATCACTTCGCAATATTCATAGGTATAATAGAAACCCCCCCCCCCCCTTTAATATATTTCATAAAAACCACCATTCTTTAATAATCACTATTACCGTAATTTCTGGTGCATAATCAGCGGATCAAACAATCACGTTTCGACACAGATATATTATTCTATAAAATGTAACTTATTAGATCGCGGTAAATATTTGACTTGAATTATTAAATAAAATTTCTGGGTCCAAACATGATTGTTTGATTCGCGGATTATACGCCGGAATTTGCGGTATTTATTTCTATATTCCGCACCACTTCACCATAATCATATGAGGATGTGAGTTCCAGAACTCGCCTTTTCTACAGCTCATATTCAAAATATTAGAATAATTACTTTTTTTTTACATATTGAAAATATCGTTTGGTAATTTAATGTCTTTTAATGCAAATGTGGAAACGATATTTTTATTAAGAACTTATTGTTGATTAAACTTATTTATTATCTTAAAATTAATATCATTTTTGAAAAGATTAATTGAAAAAAATATATTTTGAAAAGTCAAAATATTAGAATATTTATTCAAGTGGTTCAAAATATTAGAATATTTCACATTAATTCTCCTTTAATTATGACCAATTCATAACTGGTGGCATCATTGATTAAATTCAGAAGATTTTATTTAAAATCAGTATTCTTTTTGCAGTTTGTTTGCTTTTTCGTCTTAAAATGGGTCGTATGAGTGATATTCCTGAATCTATTAAACTTCGTATGGTTTATTCGTATCGGCACGTTAAAAATCAATGTTATATAGCGAATTATTTACATTGTTCGGAATCAAGCATTAGTACAATACTAACACAATATTAAAAAAATGGAAAATTTCAAAATAATCGCCGAAATGGCGGCCGAAAACCAAAATCATTTGCTAGAGATGACAGGAAACTGAAGTGTATAGTTAAGAAAAACCGTTTTAAAAGTGTGCGATTCTTGCACCGAAAATGGAAAGAGGAAGGAGTTGAAGTTTCTACATCGACATCATTAAGACGTCTCCATAAATTTAAGTTTGAATCTCGTGTACCGAAAACAAAATCTCTCATGACTGCAAAACAAAGGCGTATAAGATTGGATTGGTGTAAATCAAGACGTTTATGGATCGAAGAAGATTGGAAAAATATATTATTTAGTGATGAAAGTATGTTTTGTGTTTCATATGTTAATCAAGGTATTTGAGTTTGGAGAATGAAGCAAGAAGCATTTGATAAAGAATGCCTTAAACGTTCCGTAAATTTTGCTGCTTGTGTCATGGTTTGGGGTTGCATGAGTGCAGAAGGACCTGGAAAGTTATACATCGTCTACGAAAAGATTCTCTCTCAGATATATCAAGAAATTTTGGAATATTACATGATTTCATCATCAGAAGATTTATTTGCAGATGATTTCATCTTTCAACTACATTTAGTGTCACCGCATACCTCGGTGTCAACTAAGAATTGTTTCCGCCAACGCAACATTAAGGTACTTCCTTGGCCACCAAACTCACCAGACCTTAATCCCATCGAAACCTTATGGTTTATAATGAAGAAAAAACTCCAAGAAAATCACCCTTCAAGTAAAGCTGAGTTAGTGGCACGTATAAAGTCTATTTGGGCTAATATTGATAGAAATGTTTGTGAACACCTTGTATATAGTATGCAAGATCGATTGTACGCTGTTATGAAAGCTAAAGGGGGTGCTACAAAATATTAACTACCATCTACTTCATAAGGTAATATTTTTGCGTAAAATAAAATATTCTAATATTTTGAACCAATCTAAATTTTATTCTAATATTTTGATGCGTTTCAGAAAGCTGTATACCTAACGCATTTTCCTGTGTTTTATGTTTTGTAAATGTTAAAATCTTATATAAACATTCCAGATTTAATTTATAAGAAATTTAATTGCATTTACTTAGTATCAAAAATAAATAAAGGAAAAATAATATTTTCTTGTTACTTTTTCTCAATTATTCTAATATTTTGAATATGAGCCGTAGAAAATCAAATTTTCGGAAATCGTGATAAACCTCTAACTGCGTCCATTGGTTTTCATTGTAAACCAAGATTTTATAATTCCAGAAACATAGGATAAAACTAGTTTTTTGTAGATTGTAGTGTTTTTTCGGTGTAGGTTTACCAATAAAATAGAGGGATAGAGAAAATACATTTTTTGAACTTTGGATAAGGCGAGTTTTAAAACTCACGTTCCTCACGTTCTCATATGCATTCTGAGCATGTGTAGCATGTATGAACTTCCACCACTAAAAAGAACAGGAATAGCCTTACTTATCTAGGATTAAATAAAGCGAAAATCCCTATACTTTTTCACTGGCGGAAGTTTGCACGAGTATCACTTGTACAGAATATGGTCCTGATCATGCGTATAAGAGAAATAAATGCCAATGTCCTCTGTTTAATTTATTCCGAAAGGAAATTATTTTTCTAGTTATAATTCAGAGAAATTTATACAAATAAAAATAAATCATCTTTTTCTCAAAATGCCAAAGCAGACATGAGTCTTTTGTCTACTAAGGCACAGAGTTATATAGCATCAGTATTTATTACTGTTATATGAAGAAAAAACGTAGAATTTTAGCTCATTCAAATCAAAATATATCGTATAATTAATAAAAATAAAAGAAGGTGTTATACTAATTGGAAAAAATAATTAGCTCCAATGATGAGAATTAACATTTATAGCGTTAGACTTTTTATTATATATAAAGTTAAACTTTGAATTTTCTTTACTTCAAATGGCAAAATATGATATCTATGACACAAAATATAATATTTTCAAATTTCATCTATTTGAGTTAATTATTTAAAAAATATTTTTTAAAACTTTGAAGAAACTGTACAAGGTGATTATAAAAAAACTATCCCGATGCATGAGCCCCTAGCTATCAAATCGTTCACAGAAACTGAATGAAAGTTTGGTTTAAAGTATTTTGAGGTCATAATATATAACGCTCAAGAATCATATGAAAAACAGTAGTTACACTATAACAAAATTTCGAAATTTTCAAATAGCAACACCTACTTATTTTTATTGGAAGAGGATTTCCATAGTGTAAAATCATAAATAGTGTTAGAACGGTACTTGTAGCGCGAAAATCGCCGACGCTAGACACACTAAGAAGAAAAGTGAAAATGACCAATAAGGACAGAGAAGCAACAGAAAGCAAAACTTTTTATAGTGTTTCACAAATTTTCCACATGACCTCCTTCACACACGGTAACACTTTGCATGAGGTAGATGGTGGATAGCCCTGAAGCACTTACCATGGCAAGCGGAATCTGTTGAACTAGACGTCTGGCGGATCTTTCAAATTAGATGCAGTTTGCGGCATGCACTTTGGATTTCGGATTCACAATCTGAAATCCATTGGAGTGAGATCGGAGACCCCTTGGCGGCCATGGAAACGTAAAATGGCGGGTGTTAACTCTGTCACTAAACTGTTGTGTTAATAAAAGTTTGACAGAAGACCCCACATGTGGGGGAGCGTCATCTTGCATCCTCATGACATCAGACATTTCGCTGTTGCAAATTAGGAATTACATAATTGGTCAACATTTCTAGACAGCGAATACTCGTTATCGTACACGTTTGTAGACCTTCGGCAGTAACCTCTTTAAAAAAGTAAGGGCCGAGGATGAAGGTGCTTGTTATATCGCATCACACAGTCACTTTTTCTGCATGTAATGGAAGTTCAACTACATCATGAGGATTATTGTCTGCCCAGTGCACACAATTCTTCGAATTAACATTTCCAGTCAACGAGAAATGGACCTCGTCCGTCCACAGAATGCGTAAAGACTAGCTGTCATTCTCGTCATATCCTGATGAGGAATTCATTCAAAATCTAACCGTTGTTGCTTATCACCCCCTTGCAACATCTGGACACCACTGGAACCGATACGGAAACATGTGTAGAACAGAGCGCAGAATCTTGCGGACTGTAGAATTCGGCAACTGCAGAATGTATGAAACACCGCGTGTACTTGAGAAAAGAACTTCGGTTATCGTCCCATGGACTTCTGCAACAGTCCCGACAGGAATGGAAGGTCCTTCAGCCCGAGGTCGATCGCATGTGCAACCAGTTTCTTCAAATTTATGTATCAAGTCCCGTACAGCTTTTACAGTACACAGGCCTCGACGTAACCCATGGTTTCCGCGGTAGACACGCAATGCCTTTGTGGTATTTTGTCCGTTCAGGTAATAAATCTTTACAATTTACCAACGTTATTTCCCTGTGAGCAGTATGTTTCTCAGAGTGCAAGAAAGTAAGTACGCGGCAAGCATTTCACAATGCATAGCTGCCAACTTTTACGCTTTTTTCTTACCACTAGAATGTAATAGTAAAATGTTCTATATTTTATCGGCGAACTCTCCGATTAAATAAGTCAAAAATTTCTTTTAAATTTTAGTGGTAATAAAAAAGCGTAAAAGTTGGCAGCTATGCCAATGCCTTTTATTTCACTTAATGCGACGACATCAATCATGACGGTGTCTTACGGTGAACCAGCAAATCTGCATACATTGGTCTCTTCTTCTCGTTTAGAGGGAGATTCAGTAGGCTGGATTGAGAACCGAAGATACAGTGTGAAATGTGACGTCATTAGAGAACAGAGTCGTGCCCTGTTGAGCGCCACAGTTTTTTTTTTTTTTGCTTTTTTTCTTAGTCTGTATAGCGACGGCAATTTTCGTGCTACAGGTACCGTTCCAACGGTTTTTATGGTTTTTCACTATGAAGATCACATTTCAATAAAAAAAAGTAGGTGTTGACATTTGAAATTTGCAAAATTTTGCCACTGTAGCCGTAACTGTTAGAGTTTAACTTTTGTTTTTCATATGATTCTTGAGCGCATACCTCAACATACTTTAACCCAAAATTTCATTCAGTTTCTATGAACTGTATGATAGCTAGGGGCTCATATATCGGGATAGATTTCTTTCTAATAACCCTGCATATGACAAAAGCTATTTACAAGATTATTATTTATTCAGCTGTATACATAGCTGTCAACATAGCTGCCAACATCTTACGCTTTTTTGTACCACAAAAATTTTATAGTAAATTTTACCGTTTTAAATCGCCTTAATCTGCTGCTTAAATAAGGAAAAATTTGCTATTAGATGTATGTGGTACAAAAAAGCAGAAGAGTTGGCAGCTATGTGTATAAGAATGAATGATAAGCAATAATTTTTAAAGTAAATACTATCAGAAACGGATTTTCCATAGGGAAATCGGGGCACCCGCGTCTCTAGTACAAATGTGGTCACCAAAACAATGAAACTAACCTAGAAAAATTCAATTATAATGCATATATCTAAAATTCAATTTGAAAAATAAAAAATTTCGTAGTGGATATGTTATTAAAGTTATATAACAGGGGCTTCCAATCACTCAACCATGGGTCGCAAAGCTACTACTTTCTTCATACAATGATAATCACGTTATTTAATTATTGAATTCTATTTCAAATTCTGCGATTAAATAAAGTGTTGATTACCGTAACAAAACAAACTGGTATATCTGCAGCCTACGGCTGAGTAGCTGGAAATCTCTTTCTCTTGTATAACTCTTATGACGCATTCACATATTTGTATGCTGTCTCTCTAAATGTTATTAACCCTTTGAGCTCTGGTGGTTGAATTTCTTCGAACTTAATTTTAATTTTCAAATGCCCCAATGGCAAGGGAATATTCGACCAAATTTATTTGAAAAGAGTTTAATGCATTTTTTCGTGTATATTTTAAACCAAATTTTTTGCTTTCAAAATACTGGTGCCAATGTGACATTTGGGAATTTTGAAGAAATTCACCCACCAGAGCTCAAAGGGTTAATGGTATATGTTTTTCTCTGTATATAAACATAAATACAAGTTGAAACTCTATTAGTAGCGCCTTCGCTCGGTATATACAGGGTGATCTTTTTTAAAGTGACAGTGTTTGGAGCGCCCTGTAACGCGATCTAATAGCCGAAATGGCACCAAACTTGGTATTTAGACTAATCAAAACATGGAAAAAAAAAAATTAGTTCCAAAAATCGCCGCTAGGGCATTTTGTGGCGCTGCTGTAGCTTACAATAACGAGAATTAGCATTAAACACGGGTATCAAAGAAAAATGCAAATGTTGTGCGATGACAGCGCCAGTAATAGGGGCTATAAAAGCAAGTAGTAGACAATCTCAGCTGAAGTAAACGAACTCCAGTGGACATGACTCTCACGTTACCGGAACGTGCGTTACTGGTGAAGCTGTATTATATGAATCAATGTAATGCATCCGCAGCTCTTCGGGAATTTCGAACCAGAAAAAAATTACAAAAGGGGCCTTTATCGCTGAATGATTTTAAGAAAATGATTAAGAAGTTCGAGGAAACGGGGTCACTGACCATTCGCGCTGGGACACTGTAAAAAAAAATTTGTGAAGTTACTAAAGTTTTTCTAGGAAACTGGGATTCCTAGAACTTTTCATGTAACGGCAACAACAAAATTTCATGTAACAGACACACTTTTGCGCCGAAAATCAAAAAATCTGTAAGGTTACTAAGAATTTTTTTGGAAACTGGGATTCCGAGAACTTTTCATGTAACTCCAGCCAGGGTTAGAAATAAAAGTTTAGTAAGATTACTGAAATTTTAGCAGATTCATTTGTAAAGTTACAGATTTTTGTAGCTTTACAAAAACTAGTTTTGTAGATTTGCAGCTTTTTTCGTACAGTTACAGTTGAAAGTTTAGTAAGCATGTAACTTTACATCTGTAGACCTACAGATTTTTTTTTACAGTGGAGAGGACGTAAACAAGTATCAGAAGATGTAATAACGGATGTGGCAACTGCAATTGTCGAAGGATCGCAGGGAACCAATGCTGGTACTAGCAGCGCCCGGGGTGTAGCTGGACAATTGGACATGAATTATTCCATGGTATGGAGAGTTTTGCGGCGCGTTATTGGATTTTACCCCTACAAAATCAGCCGCTTGCACGAACTGAAACCAAGTGATTATGATAAGCGAGTGACATTCGCCCTAACGTTTCTTGCCAGGGTAGAAATTGATGATGCTTTCCCATGGCGCATTTTGTGGGGAGAAGAGTGCCATTTTTATCTCAATGTGTCCGTAAACACGCAAAATAGCCGAATTTGGGCTTCTGAGCAGACCCACATCGTGCATGAAATCCCATTAAATTCCCCAAAAGTCTCTGTTTGGTGTGGTTTCACAGCCGAATTCGTAATTGGGCCATTCTTTTTTGAAACCATTACTCCGACAGGACCCGAAACGTGCACCATAAATGCAGAAAGGTACCACGAAATGCTGCAAACGTTTGTTATTCCACAACTTCAGCAAAGAAACCGTCTCTAACAGACAATCTTTATGCAGGATGGTGCTCCGCCACACATTAGTAATAAGGTAAAGCAGCTGTTGCGCCAAAACTTCACTGATGATAGAGTCATAAGTCGGAGTTTTCCATTTGCATGGCCGCCTCGTTCCCCTGACCTCACGCCATGCGATTTTTGACTCTGGGGTTATTTGAAATCTCAAGTTTATGTTGGTGGAGTATCAAATTTGTCTAGTCTAAAGGACAACATATCAAAGACAGTGCGGAATATTCCTCGTGATATGTTACGTACGGCTGTGGAAAACGTTGTGCACAGAATGCACGGTGTTATTTCTGAGAACGGTGCTCATATTGAAGGTGGTCTAATTCCTCACCGGGGAAGTTAATGTAGTAAATAAACATTAATAATTTAACTGTACGATTGTACGTGTTAGTATTTTTCTTTTCTCACATTTTATACATTGCAAAGCGCCAAAAATGCCCTAGCGGCGATTTTTGGAACTAAATTTTTTTCACGGAATCCTTTTTACCATGTCTTGATTAGTCTAAATACCAAGTTTGGTGCCATTTTGGCTATTAGATCGCGCTACAGGGCGCTCCAAACACTGTCACTTTAAAAAAGATCATCCTGTATTTTATTGGTCTCTAGCTTATGTTGAAATTTTTCACCATCATTCAAAATCTTCAATTCCATTGTAAGTCTGGTGGATTATTATTTTTTTAAATATATGTTGTATTTAATGATCTGACAAATGATGAAGACAAATTGTACTTTTTCTAATGAGCGACGGGTATTAATTCATGAAATGATACAAATGAGGACGTGAGTTTCAAAACTTGCCTTATCCAAAAAATCAAATTTTGGAAAATCTCGAAAAACCTCTAACTGCGACTCCGTGCATCGAATACCTCCAATTTTTCTAATACTTATAATTAGTGGCTCTATGATATCATTGTGTTAAGTTGGAAAATCTACTTTAATTATTTAATTAATTGAAAAAAAATTTCGGATAAGAAGAGTTTTGTTGCCAATCTATGGATAAGATGAGTTTTGTTGCCAATCGTCTATAACACTTGCTGAAAGAAATTAATATTTTCTATTTTTGATCACCGGATGATAATATTTAGAATTAAAAATAAACCTTACGAGAGCAATAAGTATGATTAAAATTTAGTATTACGTTTTATTATAAAAAAGCAAACTTATCAACAATCAAATAAAACGTATCCTAAACAGCTTATGATTAAAATAACTTTCTTTTTAAAGAATGTAATATAATATAATCTGTGTAACATATAATATTATATATATACATATAATATAATATAGTATAATGTACTTACGAAATATACAAAAAAAAATTAAACAATTAACTCATTGAGTTTTCTTCTGTATATCATCTGGAATTTCTTCTGGAATATCATATTGCGATCCTTCTCAACCATCTCTTGCTGTTCTGGTGCCTTAGGAATGATATTTTATATAGAAAGTAAGCACCTCTATTTCTGATCAGTCGAAATCAAAATATTTTTTCAACAATGTGTGGACACGTTTGAGTTTCTCTTTCTTCACGGGACTCCCTCCCCCTTCTTTTTAAGAAGAAAGTTCGGTTTTTAGATGCTTCTAGCACAACTTTTGCACTCTGAATTTTGATATTCCAAGAATCTTCCGAAATACAGTTCCACAAATTTGAAGATGGCCATGGTTCTTAGTCTATAGTACCTTATTGTAATGCCTTTGAAAACGCACTGAGATGCACTTTTAAAAACTTTCAAAATGAAAATTTTACTTTCTGGTTGTTCCATGGAAGGAAAAAAAAACTGGATGGTTTCTCGAAGGAGATGTTTGAGATGTAAACTTCAAAATAAAGTTATCTTATGCAGTTTTGTCTTTGCATGAAAAAAAAAAAAAAAGCTTGGTGGAAGCATCATCCATCTTGCATCACAAAGAGTTGAATACACCATGTTCTCTTTCAGGTGAGTGAACTTTGAGAGGGCCGGAAATGCCTTAGGTTTATGCCTGATAATAAAAATTAAATCTTTTAACACCTTCTGACAGTAAGAAATACAGAAAGCGATTCTCTATTTAGAACTTACATTTTAATCTTCTTTTATGTGTATTCTTTACTATCCATGTGTTCGTATTTCTTTTTCTCTTTTCCCCCTTTCCTCACAAAATGCAAGAATTTATTCACTGTCCGTTATACATAAGACATGCTGTAAAACTTAATTAATTAGTTTGTATGAATAGAACAAATAAAAACTTTAAACGAAAATAGCAACCGGTTGCAGAGAAATGAAGGACAATTACTGTGATAGTAGCTGATGTCCGTTGGTCTACGCATGCACAGGGATAAAGCTAGTTTTGTTGTCAACTCCCTAGCGGATAAGGCGAGTTTTGAAACCAAACCAATATTTCAAAAACCCAGAAATAAAGGATAATTTTTTTCTTTTTTTTTTTTTTACATATTATAGTGTTTTCTCGGTGCAAGTTTACCAATAGAATAGATTGATAGAGAAAACTCGATTTTTTTAATTTCGGATAAGGCGAGTTTTGAAATTCACGTCCTCAAATATATTAATAATACTTAAAACATTTATTTTTGTTTTCAAATTTTAGATCATAATTATTAACTTAAAAGCACCCTCACACCCAAAACGAATGTATCGGAAGTAGATCACTATATTTTGTCTCAAGTCGTCAAACATTGATAGGTAGAGAGGTTCCAGTGTATGCCTTTACACTGACAAGGAGAGGGTCAACCTTGTTAATCACAGATTTTGATTATTTTAATATATGTTGTAGGGTTTGAGACCCCTTAGTGTCAGGTTCAACGGATTTTATCTAACGCTCCTTAGTTCTTGAGAAACTTGGGGGGGGGGGGTCTAATAATAGCACACAGCTTAAATACTTACATTGCAACCGCAATGATAGGTTGGTCGTAACTCAGTTGGTACGGTATTCGCTAGCTGATCTGCGGGCCCAGGTTCGGTACCCGAACGCGCTATATTTGTTTTTCTCATTATTTGTTTTATAAATATACTTGTAATTATAATTTAATAATTTCAATTACAAATTTTAATATCATACATTAATTATAATGTTAACAAACATAAATTTATCATTTTTTAAACTATTCTTTCTCATCCTTTAAAGAGGTTTAAAAAGAAATTGGATCTATTATTGAATGATAAAAATTCCAAAATCGTGACAAAATCTGTTGTGATGCCATCTACTTATGAAAAAATAAAAGAATATTCAAATAAAATAAAAATAAAAGCAGAAAGAAGATAAAGGTGAAAGCAAAATAATTGAAAACGCAAGCATACGTATTACAAATTTAAAAATCTTTAATCTGCAAAAAATCGGTTGTAATTTAATTCTGATGCTTATTTTTAATATAATTATGCTTGTTACTTTAAAAACAGAATAATAGTATTATCGCATTGACTTCCTTTGTTAAAGCAATGCGTAAATGGTGTTTCTTTAAAATCACGAATTGACACAATTGCTCAATATCATTGCATCCATAAAGAATATATGAAATACATTTTAAAAGTGATTTTTAAAAAATTAACAGTTTTATGATGTTTTATACAACTATTTAGTTAAAAGTGAAAAATTAAATAGGTTAAAATTATAATTGATACGCAATATTATAAATTTTATTTGACAATGAGATTATTAATTATACTTACAAGTATATTTATAAAACAAAAAATGAGAAAAACAATTGTAGCGCATTCAGGTATCGAACCGGGCCCGCGGATCAGCCGGCAAACGCCATACCAACTGAGCTACGTCCAACCTATCATTGCGGTTGCAAAGTAAGTATTTAAGTTGTGTACTATTATTAGACCCCCCGGTTTCTCAAGAACTAAGGGGCGTTGGATGAAATCCGTTGAACCTGACACTAAGGGGTCTCTACCCTACAACATATATTAAAATAATCAAAATCTGTGATTAACAAGGTTGACCCTCTCCTTGTGAGTCCCCATTTTTGTAAGTCAATGCCTGGATGCAATACTAAACTTTAATTATTTTAGTATAATATAATAGTTAAATTTAGTATTATATAATAGCTAAATTTGGTATAATGTAATTGTTTTAGTATAATCTAATTGTTTTAGTATAATATACACTCTAAACTTTGAAGGAGTGAAAAGTTCATTCTTTGAAAGAGTGAAAGGCATTTTCACTCTTTTTGGAGTGAATTTCATAAAAATACACTCCTTAAAGAGTGGAATTTTGCACTCCCTAGAAAGGAGTGAAATATTTCACTCCGTTGACGAGAGTGAAAGCCTGGCATGGTTAAAAATTTCTGTTCAACATTGAACCAATATATGGAGTAAAATAATTACAATTACCAAAATATGGTACTTCTTAACTTTCAAAAACCCCATTTCTTGGTGTAATCTTGGAAATTACGATGAACTTAGTTGAATCACCTTTCTGCACTACGCATCAGCCAATCAGAACAGCATGTCTACCACGCATTTATGAGGTAAGAGAAAGAATTACATTTTCGACCGCCATATTGTTAGGATTAAAAGAAACGGATATTGTTAAAATGATTGTTAGGGGAACTAAAGGGTAAACCTTATTTAATTTTAATACTTTATTCCTGTAGATTTTGTATTTTATGAATATGAGTTAAACAGTTTTTATGTTTTACAGAAGAAGATCGATTTCGTTTCTAAAGCTTAATGTTAAATTCCTGATTTCATAAGCGATCGTCTGTTATATTATTTTTTCATTAAACGGTTTGGGATATAATTGTTTTAAGAATTAAATAACAAACAATGATTAGCAAAAATTAATCAGGCCTTCATTCGTTTGGTCTTTGGGAATAAAAAAATGAGTGATAAATAGTTTATTATTCCCATTCGATATTATGATGTGAAATATTTTACTTTGCCACTGCTCGAAACGGAAGAAAATCGTGCATTCTCTTGTGTTTGAAATGCTGACACAGAGATATCTTAATTCATGGTTCTATTCATAGAAGATGTAAAGACTTATTTGCAGTAAAATGAGATTGACTTTATTCATGTTGGATTTCTTTGGTTTTTTACTGTTTTCTGATTATAAACATTTACAGTAAATGACGTCAGTATATATTATTATTATTATTATTATAATTGTTATTGAGGGAAATATGATTTCGATGATTTTGATATTACAAAAAGGTTTCAGTTTGAAAAATAGCATTATACTGGAAAAATTTCATTTACATATTACAGTTTTTAGTCTAAGAAGTAAAACTTTTGAAAGATTTTTTTTTATTACTAATAATATTTTAAATTATTATTTAAAATCCTAAATCTTCATACCTAATGTTTGATATTTATTTAACATTTACTAAATTTCTAAAATTAATAGGAATTTTTTATATCATATGGCAAGATTTTTGAAAGGTTGTTAAATCTAACAATGCACTTTGTTCATCCATTGCAATTTATGTTGAAGTTTAATAGTATAATTATAAAATACAAATTATTATTTTTAATGTTTTTTAAATTGGTATAGTCATTTTTAAATTGTATGTAAGCATTTTTCTGCGGTTTTTTATTTTAAATTTTCAAGAATGAGCAATATCAAAACATTTAATTATAGACATTCTGTATCAGTTATTAAATTTCCTTCTACTGCAAACGCATTTGCTACGTTTATTGGCATTAAAAAATGAAACATGATATTTAAGAATTTAAATAAAATGTTGTTTATGCCTGATATGAAGTTTATGGATAAAACTGCTTTAGTATATTTTTTTAAATATTTATTTAGATATATAGGATTGAATATTTTTTTTAAAGATATTCATTAAAAAAGTATTAACTATTCATTACGTTCAATGAAGAACAGTACATATGCAGTCATATTTTTGAATTTCTCCCCCCCCCCCTCTTTTCTTTTTATATTTACTAGATCAATCTTTTCCTATAAAACATATCAAATCTATTCAGAAAGTTCATATTCACAAATTACAAAATATTCGGGGGGGGGGGGGAATTAAATTAAACATGGCTTATTGTGTCGTTCAATAAATAACCTTAGTATTAATATCCATTTTTCGACAATAGTGGACGACAGTCAACAATAGTCCCTCCTTTTGCAAGAGTTAATAGTGACTCCTATGAAAGAGGGGCTATTAACTCCTGTCAGGGGTGAAAAAAGGTGAAAAGTCACTGCGCAAAAGTGTCTGAACGCAAAAAGTGTCTGAAAAAATTCAGACATTTTAAAATGTCTGAAATTTGAACACTCCATTTCAGACACTTAAGTGTCTGAATTTCAGACATTTTAATTTAGAGTGTACATTATATTTGGTAATATACGTCTTCTTTTGCCAGGTTTTCTCTACAGTTTCTTATCTTCGATTTCCACTAGAGTAAATACAATCAAAACAGTATTTAACTTTTATGTTTTAAAATATGTGAATCATGTAAAAGTGGATATTTAAAGCGGAATTGTGTGAATAAAATTGAAATAATGTCCTTTTAACTGCCGTTTCTTTTTACATATCAGTTTTAATCATGCAACTATTAACCTAGGAAAATAACCTCAATAACTAATTCAAATAGAAAACTAAACTTCTAGTTTCCACTAAATAAAATCTTCCCAATCATCCGTAATCGGATCCACAACCAAGTTTGATGTGCAACGTTAGAAATGTTTGTAACGGTATGGCTAAAAATGTACCAGAGTTAGCTACAAAACAGAGTTAATTACGTTCCAAACTACATTCCATTAAATAATATCAAATTGCTGTTGATTGAATTTTAGATCTTTCTCTATCAAAACTCTTTGCAAATGATAGATAAAGTTAGTTATGCAAAATTTTTAGTTGTGATCTTTTTTGGCAAACCGAAGATTTTTTTTCGCATTTCTCTAATGAGCGTAATAAGACGGATAAATAAACATGTTTTTATTTTCCAGACGTCATTATTCATCAGTTTGTTGCCTAAATAAAACTAAAAACGTTAATTTGTGACTATGATCAGCTGCTCGGGCTGTGCATCAGCCAAAATTTCTTTATAATGATTGAAATTTTATTTGAATCTGAGGTACTTTTTTTAAAAACCTAGGGTAAATGAACAAATATTGTTCCATTGGCCACCTTTGGCATTTGAAAGTTTTTTTTAAATATACATTCAAAGTAATTCTTTTTTAGTGATAGTAAAATAAACCTAAAATTTGTCACTACGATCAGCTGCTAGGGCTGTGCATCAGCCAAAATTTTATAATGATTGAAATTTTAATTGAATTTGAGGTACTTTTTTAAAAAAAACCTAGGCTAAATGAACAAATATTGTTCCATTGGCTACCTTTGGCATTTGAAAATTTTTCTTTGTACGTTCAAATTAATGCTTTTTTAGTGATAGTAAAATAACTGCACATGAAAAATATCTATTACTAAATCTCCTCTAGTCCGTTTGTTCCATAATAAAAAAAACATAAATTTACTAATCGCTAATTACTAAAAGTACAAATTTCGCGTAATCTTCTGAAATCGGATTTACCGTCCATGGTTTCTTTCAAATATAAACGTATCTTCCAACACTATATAGTAAATTCGACAATTGTAAGGTAGCTGATTATGGAAGATTCCTCCAATATCTTTTTATAACATTTCTAAAAGAAGGGAAGATATGAAAAAAAAAAGAAAAAAGAAATGACGAATGGAATGGAATATCGAAAAGTGATTTCAGAAAGCAATTTTTATTGCAAAATGTCGTTTTTCGTGATAGAAATAACGCATAATTGCTTACATTTTCTTAAGAATAATCTTTAATACCTAACATTTGTATAAGAGAACGTTTGTATAAGGGAAATTGGCGATATGTTTTTTATTAAAAAAAGAATGGACAATATTAGCTAATCTGGCTTCGAGGTTATAAAAGTCACACATTTGGGGAAAACAAACCGACATGCTTTCGCAGTAAAGTATGATGAGAAATGTTTTAAATGTCTAAAATTAAATTATTTTACAATATGTATGTGCGTGTGTGGGAGACATTTATACTAAAATTAAAATATCTGACTCCATTTTTAAAATATTAATTGCTATTTATATGTTGTACATTTGAATTTTTTAAAATACTCAAAAAATGTTTTCGTACACTTGCAAAATCACCTTTATTGTAAACATCGCGTGAACCCAATTCACGCTTACGTCTTTATGGCTTAAAATCAAATTGTTTGGCGACAAAATGAACTCAAAAATCACAAATAAAAATATAACATGTAAATCATAAGTACCATCACTTTTACAATTACATCTGCTAGTTTCGTCTGTGAGTCACATGATGGAAGAGTTAGCAATAAAAAAGAACAAATCAAAAACAAAATTGTTACCACAAGGAAGGTCTCCTTAAAGAGCACACTCAAATTATTTTGAAAATAAAAATGCTTTTAAAACTACTCATGTATGTAGTAAAACATCAGTCAAATTTGGCGGCGGAATCTCGGTAAAAATCGGAAAAAAAATCTATATATATTCGAGTATTTGGCGCAAAAAAGACGAACGTTCTACGCTATTTGGCTAGCCAACACATTTCCATCCCAAATGCAAGATATTTAAATGCATTTGAAAATTGCTTGTTAAATAAGTGTTTAAATCCTAAAACTCAATGAATTTAAACTTAAACGAAGGATTAGCGTATTATTTTTTATCTTTAATCGTATATAATATAAAAAATAGCGTGTTGCAGTAGTTATTTAATTTTACATGGCTTCACCGGCTGGAAATGTTTTAAGGGTACTATTTGATTATTCATTCAACCAATTTCGCCAAATTATATAAATTGCCAAACTATTCGCCAAATTATATAAATTACCAAACTATTCGCCAAATTATATAAATTGCCAAACTACTCGCCAAATTATACAAATTGACAAAATTTTTATTTTAAACAACGAAAGAATAAATAAATTTTTAAACATTAATCAAATTACAAATAGAAGTTAAATTAAAAATCACTTGATGACGCAACAAACACGTGTACCGTGTTTAATGTCAAGTGAATGTAAAATTTACGATCAGCTATTATTGGCATTTAATCTTATAGTTTGGCGATAGTTATTTTGTCGACGGAATAATCAAGTAGTACAGTTTTAAGTTTGTTTTAAAAGTAGCTGGCTAATTAAAAATGCTACCATTAAACATTTTATAATTAATACTTGTTTCAATGGCAAGAATAACCTTCATTTCTTGTTTCTGATACTAACAGTATCGAAGTCAGATTGTCAATGATACGAATCGGACATTAATTTTGAATTTGGAAAAATTTAATAAACAAATTTTGTTTCAAACCGTATAATTACGATAATAAAATTTTAATATATACACATATAAAGGTATATGACAAAACTGTAGTAATAAAAATGTATTTATTTAAGTTAAACTTAATCTAACTATATTCGTATGTAGAGTAGAAAAAGGTTTTACTTGAAAATTATTTACGATAAAAAAAGTATCATTCAAAATTTTATTGAGCCGCCAACCAGCATTAAATCGCCAAAAAAATTAAATTTTCATTTTTTTTTTTTTTTTTTTTTACAAACGCTAAATCGAGGTTCTGCCGATTTTTTTTAATAAACATATTATGTGCCACGAGAAGAATCCTCTATATATTCCTCATGAGAAGATATTTTTTCAAATATTTCTGAGCATGCACTTATCGAAACTTCCTTGATATCATCCTATTAATTTTTCAGATGCATTTTTCTTAACCTGACGCAAAAGATAAAGAGCCAAATCTTATTTCAATTACAATATTTTAACTGAGTAATTTTTTAAGCATTACGAACATTCCCTTTCACGTTTAAATTAAATATTTTCGTTTTTTAATATTATCACTCATTAAAACGAATTTTTTTCTTCTTTTTTTCTTCCTTCTTTTTTTTTTATTATTAAAATTAGTAACAGTTTTTTCTTTTATGTTTCGAGGTGTAATAGCTGTTTCGATTTTTTTTATCAATAATAAATTTCGCCAAGAAATAAAATGGTAAACCTTATCGTCCAAAATAACAGAACTTTCCGTGATAATTCTATAACTAATCTAGGTAGAATGATGTGTTATAGCTTAAAACTTCCCTGAAACGATACCTATCTAACGGTATAAGTTCCGTAAAAATCCATGCAGTAGAACTGGAAATCTAGGAGTTCGGAACGAAATTTCCATTTGGATTTTATATATATAATAGATAATAAACGATGAAAAATAATACTGTGTCGTGTTTAATCCATTTTTAATCTTTTGTAAATATATTGAAAAAATCTCACGGGTAAAATCATTTCTCTACATCAAAATGTCCAGTCTGTGTCAAAAAAAATCCCAGGTTATTTCCCAGACTCCGAATTTCCTCAGTATTTTTCAACTACATGACCCAAAATTTGATGTGTACTTTAGTACGATATAACAGTTATAAGGAAATGTGATTTAGATATAATAGTTCGTGCTAGAATTTCAGATGATGAAATAACATCTGATGGAATATTTAATCGAGTTTTCAGCTGCTGTAAATAGTCTTGGAAAAAAATCACTTGTAGAATCGATTAATCTCTTTAAAATTTTCAGTGTGCCAAAAAATATCCAGTTTTTACCCACGCTTGAAATTTTCTCAGAATTTTACTATTTTACACAGAATCCAAAATTTTATTGTGTATTTTAATCTGCATAGCTGCCAAACCTTCTGAATTTTAATGCCACTATTTGGAAATAGAAATATTCTCTTAATTTAATAATATAGCGATTAATTAAGAAAAATATTACTATTCGGTAATAGTTGTGCTCAAAAGTGGACAGTTTTGGCAGTTATGAGTGTCATATAACAATTATACAGAAATATAATTGCAATGTTTGTTGTTAGAATTTCAAACGATGAAATATAATATTATGAATCGCTTAATCGTGTTTTCATCTACTATAAGTATTTTGAAAAATATATCATGGTTAAAATAATTTCTTCCCGTCAAAATTGCCAGTGGATCAAAAAATGCCTAGCTATTCCCACACTCCAAATCTTTTCAGTGTTTTGCAGTGTTGAATTCAGACACTTTTCTCTGGGAGGGATTTCTGTGGTTCTGGCGGGACATTATAGTGTTCCGGGGGAGGGGGGACCACTGAAAGCACAAAATCTTAAATCTTCCGGGGAGTATATCTCATTGCTCCGGGGGGAATGTCACCCGGGCCACCCTCTGAATTCAACACTGGTGTTTTGCAATGCGATATGTGATCCAAAATTTTAATATATTTTTTATTATGATATAATAGTTAAAAGGAAATGTGATATTACATCGCGATGAAAAATAATCTTTTGGAATGTTTAATCGCGTTTTCAATTATAGCCTTATACCTTGAAAAGAAAACGGGAAAAATAATGCGTTCCCATCAAAATTTCCACTGAATCAAAAAATTCCCAGTTTATTCCCAGGCTCGAAATTTCCTCATTATTTTGCAACTGGATTTACAATCGATTTTTTAAAATGTATATCTAGTATGCTATAATATTTATACGGAAATGTGATTTACATGAGATATTTCTTTTTATAATTAAAAGCACAGAAAAATAATCTTATAAAATGTTTCATCGAGTTTTCAGCTATTATGAATATTTCTTAAAAGAAAAATCATGAGCATTATAATTTTTTCTCGTCAAAGTTTCCAGAGTGTCAAAAAATTTCCAGTTTATTCCCACGTTCTGAATCTCTCCAGTTTTTGTACTTGGCATATGATCCAAAATTTTAAAATATTTTAGAATGCTATAATAGTTGTACGGGTATTTGATTACATAGAATATTTCTCTTAAAATTTCAAACAATGAAAAGTAATCTTCTGGTATATATAGACGAGTTTTGAGCTATTGTAAATGTTTAAAAAATATAAATAACGAGTAAAAAAAAAAATAAATAAATAAATGCTTCTCTTTAAAACGTTTATTCCCACTCTCCAAACTTCCTAGGAGTTCTGCAATTCAACATAAGATTAAAAAAAAAAATAATGTCTGCTTTAGTATGCTTTAACGGTTAATGTGGTTACACTTAATACTTCTTCTTGCAGTTTCAGACGGTAAAAAAATAAACAGTCAAGTAGGAGTATGACTCGCGTACAGAGGGTTCCCTACAATAAATATATTAATTAGTAACCGTATTATTACAAAAGAAAAATCGTTTCTAAAAGAATAACAAGACTTTGTAAAAAACTGTACAACGTAGGGTTGGGTATAGCTGTATATACTAGAAAAGTATAAATGGATATACCATGAAAGTTCATAGCGATATGAAGCCTAAATAGTATCAAATATTGCTATTCTGTATAACTCTTTTTTTTTTTTATCTTATCCTAATATGTTTATAATGAACTTAGTTCGGTGCTGATAATAAAAATAGTGCATATTTAAACTTCATTTCATAAACCCAAATTCAACGTAGTGATATTTTCTTTTTACACTGTACCAAAAACAAAACTTTTGTTCAAAGTTTAAACTTGGCATTGTGCTAAGCGCGCTTTGAAAGGAGGTCGCAAAGTTGCAACGCCACCTTTGTCCGTGTCAAGTTTTTAAATATAGGTTTTTAATTAACCTTTAAAGACACGGGTGGCGTATTGAGAGAGCCACTGCAAACTAGTCGCGAATACCATGCAATGAAGAAAATAAGTACTCCAAATTGAGTAAAAAGTACTCAATTTTAAATAGTGGCATACTCAAAATAACTCCGATCCAAATCTACTCAAAATTAAGAAACACATGTACTCATTTTTGATCCCATGATTGTTTTCAAATAAGAATCGTTATTTACTGCCCCCTTCCCCCCCCCCTGAACCTACAAATTAAAGTAAAAGTGTACTAACATTTATTTTCCGTTCTAAATTATTAACAAGAAACGCTTAATTGATTATTTATTAAGAAAAATAGCAAAATTATTAGCAAGATACTCAAATCGAATATTTTTATAGCAAGAGCTTTATTTGTGAGAACTTTTAAATTATTTTAAAATACTGCATATGATTTAATATTTGAATCATCATGAACATCTTTTATGCCACCATAAATGAAATAAACCATTACAGGGTACAAAATTATCGTTTTGTTTGGGTTTGATAACATGTAATGTTTCAAAATTGAGAAAACATGGGTTCATTTTTGATCCAAACAATACTCAATTCGATACGAATACATCGATTTACTCATTTTTGAGTACTTCATTTTTTTCAGTGTAGTAATTATTTGATTAATTCTAATTAAATTAGTCTGTTTTTAACAGTTCGACATGTATTGCTTTAATACTACTATTGGGCATTGCATTACACAAATACATCATTAACCCATTAACGGTCGCTTAATATTTGGAAAAACCATCAAAAAAGTACCTATTTTTTTTTTTTTTTTTTTTTTTTTTTTAACTACAGAAATTGAATAATTATAAGGTTTCTATATAAAATATGCAATTAGTTATTGTTTTTTTTTGTTGTTGTTGTTGTTTTTTCTTAAAGCGAAAAAAAAAGATGTTATACAGAACAAATTCACATTTATGGAAAAGCCATCATGCGAAAATTCTGTGTTTTAATGTTTCTTTTACACCATACAAATTAAAGCGAATAGGACCTTTATTTTTCACATCTTAGACCTCTATTTATCATCATCAAACAAATTTTTACAAATAATATTTGAAATAACATAATATACATTAAATTTTTATTATTAATATTTTTTTCAGCGTGATATATTTCGAAACATGCAATACAAAGTCCAACATCACAATCAGCGCCAAAAACCAATCCCAAACACTAATATTCAAAGACTTCACGCGGAAATGCCAGTTAAAATTTTTTGGTTTCAGAAGTTTTTTCCAGCAATTAAATCTCCAGCCCGAGAATATGACGTGCACGAGAAATAACGAACATCACCTCAGCCCGTGATATTGACGGGAGCGAGAATTAAGGGGTTAAAAGTTATTATCTAGGCTTTAAAAGCCGATGACGCATAGAGTACGCAGCCCGTTTCTTTTTGTATGGGCAACGTACTTTAAGTACGGAATACTAAAAATAATCTTACGGAAACTTTAGTCGAGTTTTCAGCTATTGTAAATATTCTGAGAAAAAAAAAGAAAATCACAGGTGAAGTGATTTCTTTCCTTCGAAATTTCCAGTGTGTCAAAAATTCCCACACTTCACAAAAAAAAGTAAAAAAAAAAATCACACGTGAAATATTTTTTTTCCTTCAAAATTTCCAGTTAGTCAAAAATTCCCACGGTACAAAGAAAAAACAAAAATCGCAGGTGAAATAATTTCTTTCCTTCGAAATTTCCAGTGTGTCAAAAATTTCCACACCTCACAAAAAAAAGTATAAAAAAATCACACGTGAATTTTTTTCTTCAAAATTTCTACTGTGTCAAAAATCCCCCCTCCCCCCACAAACACACACACACACACACAAAAAAAAAAAAAAAAAAAAAAAATCACAGATGAAATATTTTTTCCTTTCAAAATTTGCACGCTCCAAATTTCTTCAATGTTTTGCAACTGTTCTAAAAGTTAAAACGTGACCGCACTGATGAAGATGTTTGTGCTTCGTTCGATATAGTGCCGCTAAAAGATAATATATTTATTTATATATTTTATTTTATTTTATTTTTTCCCAGCGAAATATGATAGTACATCAAAGAGAATGTATGTCAAAATTGAAATAAAAATATTATTCCATGGCTGAATGCTTTCATTATTTTCTGATTTGTTTTATATCTGATTTTATTTTATAGTAATATTTCAGAGCAAATTGCTAAGAAAAAATAATTGACTACTTTTGCACTTATAAGGGAAAACACTATCTCTATTGAAAAAAAAAAAAAAAAAAGGAACGCGTAATACCACTCATAATTTGATATAAGTTGACCGCTATTTGAATAGTAAGATTTCATTGAAAGAGATTACATTAATAATAAAAAGAAAATCTGAATAACTTCTTTGCGGTTGATGGACCGCGATGGTTCACGTGATCTTGCTTTCGTCTGGGTGAAGTAGTGAGTGGGGAGAGACTTTCGTAGGCGCAAACTTGTCGTGACTAACTATGCTCGTTACTTGAATGGCACTAGGCAGTCAGTCTAGCGAGCCGGTCTCTCTCAGTCAGGATCCTCTAACGGCCGTCAGACATGGCGGTTTCTTTCAAATCTGGCTTTGATTTAAACGAGGTTAGTTACACTTTCTCTTTTTCAGATATCTTTGATCTAATCTGTCTCAATGATCTGGTTTTTCTGCTGTTTGTCATTTACTCTCTGCAAGGTTAATTGTGTACTCTAAGTTCTAATGTATAGATAATTAGCAATTAGATATCCGGCGTATCTTAATTTCGTAAAATGATTTTGCATATTCAAAACTCGCTCCTTTTTAAAGGGTCAGATGCCTTTTAAAGTGTCAAATCGATTTTTTTCAAATAGCTTATATTAAAATTTGATTCTTTAGGAACATTTTAAAAGACACCCTAAGGAAAATTCGCTTTATAAGGAAAGTTATGTCCAAAGCAGTTTGAGTTCTTTTATATGATCAAGGGATAATTTTATTTTTAAAGTCAATTTTCTCAAAACGGTTATTTTGGTCCTCGTGCGCATGATTTCTAAGAAATGGATGGATAGAACTTCGGGAAATTTTGACTGAAGGTATAAACCTTATAGATGCACGAAATTATGGTCTATTATGTTCATCAAGTAAGAAATTTAAAAATTATGTGTACTTTTATATTTAAAAAATAATCATTTTGAGTTTTTCTCTTTAATTTGTTTTCATCAAGAAATAATTATTATATATTTTCTAGTGTAGGTCATTTTACACACATTATATATCTACTCAATAAAAAAAAAAGTTCTGGCTCACTGTGACCTGCGTGCAAGGCATTTATGGTGAATTCATTTAAAAAAAATGATTTTAATGTCAAATTAAATCTTTATATGCATATAGATTATTTCTCCGAACACTGACTGTTAGAACTATTCCGAACATTGACTGTTTGCTTATAATTTTATATCCAAAAGTTAATTAGATATGGGGCTGTGTATATATAAAATTATCAACTTTTTGGTAATTTTGCCCCCCCCCCCCCCCCCCGTAATGATCACTATCAATATCTAAAGATTTTTGGAATTTATTTCTTTTCTTTGGAGTGATATACAAAAATGGTTACATTTATTTTTCGCATACTTTATCGGTTCAAATGAAGAGAAGTCAATGAAATGTCAGTTTATATAAGAAATAACATGTAAAAGAAATGGTTACGATTTAAATATATTTTATAATAGCTTTTTGTTATATAGTGCATTCAACAGTAATAAGGTCTTCTTGCACTTGTCCCGCAAGGAGGAGGAAGGTGGCAGATAGAAATTCTTATCAACAAAACAGTTGGACAACACTCTTTGTCTTTCTCTTTTATTTATAAGTAAACACAAGTTTCATTTAAAATATACTTCACATATGGTTTCTTGAACTGGTATTATATATGCATACACATATGAAGAATAGGAATGTCAAACGTTGGGGTAGTCCATATTTTGGAATTAAATAATTTTATAATCATTTAGTGATTTTAATAACTTTGTATTTTCATAAAAATAGATAACAGACTAAAAAGAGATAACATAATTTTGATGTAAAGATCATGTTACAAATAAAAAGAGAAAATTTTGGTTGAATAAAAACCGATATCGGTATCAAAAGACAACCCCCTCCTTTGCCCATAGAGATATCTTGCGATATCATGTACCAGACCCCCCCTCCCTCACCCCTAAATTGATAACGTTATATATCCACAGCCCCTATGGAGTTATTGCAATCCATATTAGGCTCACTGGTACTTATCCATATTAGGTACACTGGTAATTTCTGTTTAAAAGGTACCTGATCCCTTAAGTTAAAGTAAACACTAGCGTTGAAAGAGGCTTCGAGTTCATACCATAATATGAATTTCTGTGAAAATTAACTTTTCTAGGTCCGGATATATTTCTTAATTTTCTATTAGGTACTCAGCATAGCTTAACTTCCGAAATGTTTTTGCATAGGTATAATACTTATTTCGTTTTAAGTTAAGGCAAACCTAATGTTGAGAGAGGCTTCGAATTAATACCATAAAATAAATGTTAGTGAAAATTACTTTCTCTTAATTTTTTATTTATTTAATAATTTTCGATTGATCTTGGTAGATCTTAATTTTCTAAAAATTTTTGCATATGCAACACTCATATGTTTTTAAGTTAAGTCAGACCGCGATGTTGAGGGAGGCTTCAAGTTAAAATCACAAAATAAATTTTAATGAGTCTGATAATTAGTTATTAGATAGGCAGCATAGCTTAACTTTCTGAAAAGGTTTTTGCATATGTAAAATTTATTTCTTTTTAAGTTGAGAAAAGCTTCACGTTATTGTTGCAAGGTAAATTTTAGTGAAAATTATAATCTTTAAGTTTAAGCTTATTTAATAATTAGCGATTAGATCATCAAATTATCTTAATTTTTTAAAATATTTTGCATATACAAATTTCCTTTATTTTTTTAATTGAGGCAAACTCTAAGGCTGAGAGAGGCTTCGGGTTAATACCACAATGTAAAGTTCAGTGAAAATTATGTCCTCTAAATTTTAACAAATTAGCGATTAGATCCTCAAGAAATTTTAATTTTCTAAAAAGTTTTTCAATATTCAAAATTCGTTTCTTAATCTGAATTTAACAATTCTGAATCTGACAATTAGTTATTAGATAGACATTCTGAAAAGGCTTTTGCATATGTAAAATTTATTTCTTTTTAAGTTGAAAAAAGCTTCACGTTATTGTTGTACGGTAAATTTTAGTGAAAATTATAATCTTTAAGTTTACGCTTATTTGATAATTAGCGATTAGATCATCAAATGATCTTAATTTTCAAAAATATTTTGCATATGCAAATTTCTTTTATTTTTTAATTGAGGCAAACTCTAAGGCTGCGAGAGGTTTCGGGTTAATACCACAATGTAAAATTCAGTGAAAATTATATCCTCTAAATTTTAACAAATTAGCAATTAGATCCTCAAGATATTTTAACTTTCTAAAAAGGTTTTCCATATTCAAAATTCGCTTCTTTTTCAGTTAAGGCGAACCCTGATATTGAGAAAAGCTTCGAGTTAATATCAAAGTATAAAATTCAGCTAAAATTGTGTTCTGTAAATTATAACATATTTGATAATCAGCTATTTAGATATAGAGAATATCTTAATTGTCTAAAAAGTTTTGCATATGCAAAACTTTTTTTTTAAGTTAAATCAAACTGTAATGTTGAGGGAGACTTCAAGTTTAAGTCTCAATATAAATTTCAATAAAATTCACCTAGCTATTTCAGTTTTTGTGTTAACGAAATCATGATCAGTTTTTTTAAGTAGTTTAATTCTTTATTTTTTAAATGCAAAAACTAAGTCATTTCAGGTAGGTATCAAATTAATTTTTCTGTAATTTTCAGTGTATAATCTGCCGATAAAATAGACATGTTTAGAACCAAGAATTTGACTTTTTATTAACTTTTATTTTAATTAATTTAATTTAAATTTTTATTAATTATTTTTTTATTAATTATTTTTATTAAATTTTTGTTAATTATTCTTATTATTATTCTTGTTATTTTAAATACAGTTTATTAAATATCTTGAAATGTAAAACATTTCATCAATCTGATAAAATATCATTATTTGATATAAGTTATCTGATATTGGTTTAACCCTTTTAGGGGCAAGGCATTTCTGCTCTAAAAATATTCAAATATTTAATTCACACCGCAATTTAAGAACAAATTTATTTGAAAATAATCAAAAGCTTTTTTTTTTTTCCACATATATTAAGAGATCGAATGTGTACTAAAAAATTCCTGGTCCCATTTGTTAATTTCGGCATTAAAACTAACCGTTTGCAGACTGCAAACGGCGCCCCTCAAGGGGTTAACCCCTTGAGGGGCAGCGGTATATATTATATACCACCTAATTTTAAACAAGATTTTCACCAAAAAATTTTAATTAAATTTTACTTTTCTTAATTTGGTGGAAAAAAGTTGTAAAATTGCTTTTCCTTATTTTGAAAAAGGATTTTTCGAAAATTCCGGTATGAATTCAACATTACAGAAACAGGGTTACTTGCCCCTGAAAGGATTAACATGCTACGAAGAAAAATATTCCAATATAGCTGTTATAACTTTAGAATATTTTTTTTTCTTTTTTAAATTAATTTCCAACTTACAAGAAAAGTTACGATGGCTATCAGGCGTGAGTTATTTTATTATTCAGGCTATCAGGTTCTGTTTATTTTTCAAATGCCGCGTGAAGTCGGACGAATCTTCTTTAAAAAGACTTCCAACTAACGCATCTTCCTTTCATAAATACCTAACTTGTAGATGAGAAGCAATTTGGAAAACTTCCCCAGTACGCTATCACTGATATTATTCTTCTGACATTCATAAACGCCGAATTAAAGGGGGCGACGGGGGCAATCAGGCAATCTTCTACCACTAATTTTAAAATGTTATTTTTGTCTTAACTAATCACAGAATTCGGTAATTAAATAGGGCAAAATTAGTTTTAGAAATATGCCTCCGTGAAGGCGGCGCCTATGCTGAAAGTTCTAATTTTTAGATAATTTTTCATTCGATTGTAATTACTTAATTCGATTCAGTGGCGGCAAAGTCATTTTCCAGCAACAAAGACTAGACCGAGATGCAGGGTTGCCAGTTTGGCCTCCAATTTGAATCAGAAATTTGGAATTCACACCAGAAATTAAGAATAGTTTTTTTTATTTATTTATTTATTTAATGATAGACATTTCGTGATTACATAAAGTAAAATTTCTTCTTTCGAAATTTCCGGCAGGAATTAAAATTTCAGAATAAAAATGGAGGCCAAACTGGCAACCCGGCCGGGATGAATAAATCAAAGTAGTTCCAAAATACTACCATCACATCAGCCTCTCTAAAACTGGACTGCATTTCCGATTAGTGGTGTCAGCTGTCCCGATTTATGCGGGACATCCATTTTCAGCCCCACCCCCTTTTCTTGTGATGTCGCCATGTTGCGCAATACTTAAATGCTTTAAAATGTTTGGGACTGTCATGCTGCCCATTATTATGAATGGAATACAACGTGAAATAAAATAATCCTATATAAAGTGTTCCTTAAAAAAAAATGTACATTTTAAGAAAAATAAGTAAGTGTTTTAGATATATTTCATTTAAGCCTTTCAGAGTCAAAGCACTTCCATTACTAAAATGTTGAAATGAATGGTGGACACCGGAATTTACGTACAAATTTATATAGAAGTAAGAAAAAGGTATTTTTCATCTGTATGCTGAACGGGAAACAATTAAACTGAAATTTTGCTGTCGTTGTAGCATTTGAGAATGAAAATTGAGTGGTTTTATAAACGTACCACCGCCCTTGAGAGGGTTAAAGAGATTTGTTCACCGTAATGAGCAATTCTCGTAATAAGAGAGTGTTGATTAAGACAATGATTTTTAAATAGAAGTGAGCAAAATGTGTGGCTAAGTAAAACCACAACAACCTTGAATTCATTCCATTAATTAAAATTTACATGAGCTTGTTGAGCTTTGTACATTTTAATGTTAATCAAGATGAAGATTTGCCAATTGATAAACGAAAGTTTGCGAATTCATAAAAATGCAATTGCTTTCATTTGTGAAAACTGATTATCTTACAAATATTGTTAATTATTTTAAAAATCTATCCACTATTTGATTAACATCATGCTATGTTTCATAAAAATTGTTCAATTTACTTATATATATATATATATATATATATATATAACCATTAATTAAACATTACCGACCATCATCAAACACCGCAATATTGTGAATGAATTGACAATAAAAATTCATGCTATGTGTATCTTGCCAGGATCGAGATGTTTACTAAGAACTGCCATATAAAAAATTTTTTTGGAAAATGCAACATTTGCAAAAAATAAGAAAATATAATAATATAAAATCAATAATAAATGAAATTAAATTAGTCTTGATTAAATGTAATATTAAATATCTTAAGTATGAAATATAAATTTGTATACAATATGTACAAATCAGAGAAGCAGTACTCAAAAACCATCTTTAATATTTCCAAAACCAAATAATGATAACCCTAAGTGCATAAACTACAAATGCAATAAACCACTGGACTTTTTAGAACAAATAAAATAACCGCATCTAAAATCCAAATCCTAGAACGACAATAACCATACAAAGACGACCAAAAACGCTATCCCAATTGACTTCTCAGATCAAAGTAATATAAATATAAATGACTAAAGCCTATTAACATAAAACGATTATTAGAAATATATATTGCTACCATATTGATGTATATATATAAAAAGAATAGCTCATAATGAATAAATTTATGAAAAGCAATAGCAAAAAAATTAATCTAATAAATTGAAAATATATAGGACAATATCATACAATAACAACAAGAAAATACATATAAAATACATATATATATATACATATATATATGTATATATATATATATATATGAACAAAATGAAATTAAAAAGCTAAAACTAAGCTATATTAATTAACAAGCTAATGTTACCTTTTACTTGATAAAGAGAGTACCATTAAAAATGCCAGAATAATAAAGTTGTAGGACTAAACTAAAAATAACATACTTAATAACATGCACATTTGCAGCAATGCTATGCTATTAA
Source organism: Maratus speciosus (assembly GCA_963932465.1). NCBI lineage: Eukaryota > Metazoa > Arthropoda > Arachnida > Araneae > Salticidae > Maratus > Maratus speciosus. The sequence goes on along the minus strand of OZ010796.1, from coordinate 268,252,421 downwards.
AATGCTGAAATAATAAAGATGAAATCACAAATGTATGAAAAAATGGTAAAATTCTAAAGATGAACAAGATATGAACATTGGAAACCAGTATGTAAAATGAGAAACTATGAATAACCCACAGAATCATCAGAGGTGCTTTTTGGTTAAAATAAAAACAATTTAAATTTTTTTCTACAATAGAGTCGAGAATCTTATTAATTTATATATATTGCACATGTACTGAAAGAGGATATTTGCTTAAGAATGTATCTAAAAAAAAATTATATTTTTGCGGTCTTACAACTTTGTTCGACTGGATTTGCGATCAAGTCTCATGTCTTTTACATCATTATTGAAAAAATAAAATAATAATCAGATTTTTTTTTCAACCTCTAGATATTTTCCTTTCTGTTTGCTTTCGTTCATTAGTTCTGGGGAAACTAAAAAAAAAAAAAAAAAAAAAAAAAAAAAGAAAAGAAAGAAAGACAAGTAAATAAAAAATTTTTAAATATTGAAACGTCTCAATTTTGTTTTAAAATTCGTCCTATTGTAAATATGTATTTAACTTATCTTGCACCTATAACCGAAAAAAAAAAACTGCAAACAAATAACTAATTGTAAATATATTAATATTGACCTTTAATTAATGCAATAAATAAAATAAAATTTTGTACTAACCAACTTTATAAAAAATGATGACAGTTTGTTCTTAAATGCCATATAACCCATAGTTGCCAACTTTTACGCTTTTTTCTTACCACTAAAATTTAACAGAAATTTTTTATTATTTCATCGGTACATTTCGTCGATTAAATAAGACAACATTTACTGTTAAATTTTAGTGGTGAGAAAAAAGCGTAAAAGTTGGCAGCTATGTATCATATAACCTCTATTTGCTGAAAAAAATAGCATGAGTTTACCAATTTTGACAAATTGCTTGTAAGTATAGGTTTCCATAATGGTCCTTGTGAGGAATTCTACAGGGAAAGAGTCTTATATTAATTTTACTAGGATCAGATTGTGTCTGTCATGCCTACATGAGTATCTGATGATATCTATATGATAACTTAGACAAAAAACATTATCACTGTAAATTATGAATATATTACTACATTCTTTTTTTCCTATTGAAAATAATAATTTTAATCCTCCAGGTACCAGTCAGTACTACTGGTGACCTTATCTCGTGCCAGCAGCTAATTCCTAAGCCCTTAGTTTTTTGCGAAAATCTTTCAAATGTTGTTTTTTATCATTTTAAAAGCCATTTATGTTAAAAAATAAGAACTAAAAGATCATCTTAAAACACTTAAGACACTAGCAAAATTTTCGATGGTGTTTTTAAGATCTTTTAGTTCTGATTGATTCACACCAGTTTCAACTTATTTTCTTTCATTTATGTTAAATTAGTCAATGATGCAAGAGTTTCGAAATTAAAATTTTCATAAGGTCCATGAATCCTATAAGTTATACCTAGAAAATGTTCATAATAATCTATTTTTTTTCACTGCAAAACTTACAGAGTTGTGATACTTTGGATTTTATGAATTTTCAGCATTTAAAGGCACTAAAAAGGGAAAAATGCATCTTTTACCAAAAACTCTGAAAAGTCATAAAATTCAAAGTAAATCTTAGTCAAAAAAGAGTGGGAATTATTTTTATATGTATGATTTCACAGTATAATCACTTATTTAGTATAAGCATTTAAAAAAATAGATTCTACTATTACATTATCACCAACCATTTAAACTGCAATCATTTAAACTGTGAGTAATATTATTCACCAGATCTGTCCGTTATTCCGATGGTTAGTTAAACCGTAGCTGTTTAAGAGGTCGTGCAAATAAAACGAATGCGTAGGCTATATAATAAATGAAAACTTTATAATAAGGGATGTGATACTAAAAAAAGACGTACTAAATTCTTTCTTTATTGTGTCTGCCAGTTTATTTAATACGATGTTTACATATGATCAAATATGTTTAACACGATGCAATAATCTAACATCAGTGGCTTTCTATGTTTTATTAGATTAGTTAACTATTCTTAGGAATTACTGTAAAATTATTATAAAATATATTTATTTTAATTAACTTGCGTTCAGATTCAGATGTTCGTTCTTATAATCCTAAAATAACTATCTCTAAAAGCTGCTTTTCTATTAATCAACTGATTAACCAACCCGACAATCAGTAGCGTTCAATTAAAACGCAGCTGTTTAACGTTCTTTAACTTAGGATAACAAAATCGGACTTCTGAAACTACCCATTGACCAGTACGTGACCCTCAGTCTGCAGAAATGCTACTTTTTTAAATAGAAATATTCATTTTATTTAATAGCAAAATTTCTGCCATTAAATAAGGCGAATATTACTTTTCGTAAATAATGTTGAAAGAATACTTTTCGCAAATAATAGTAAATACCGCTGCCATATACCATTCAAATTTTTTTGCTCTGTGTTCTTGCAAAATATTAAATTTATATGCCATTTCAACTGCGCAAGTTTTCCATTATTATCTTAATACTAAACTATTTTTGGCAAACCAATCATTGAAAAACAGTTGTCTATACTGTTCTGTATTTTACAAATACTGTGTTGTATAAATTTTGAGAAATATATAGATAGAAATGTCAAGTATAACTAAAATAAGAAATATGTAAAGTAACATGACAATATTTCAGCAATTTTCGCAGTTTGTAATTCAAAGTGTGCCAAAAAATACCTGAGTCACACAATAATACTATATCTGCCCACCTGTTTCTACTCTACATATTGGCAACAATTCTTTCTAATAGCAGACAGACGCATCCGGAAGATACTGTGGCATCTTGGTTCAAAGGTATCTTTTTAAAAAATTTACATCCGCCCATTAACGCGATATAACCGGAATGGTGATTAAACAAACCACACCAATTTCTTCCGAGATTCGAAGCAACAGTCTCTGTGATTTTGATTCACGCTTTCTTTGGAATTAAGTGCTGTCAACCTGCGGCTATAATCATACCTTAAACTTGTAGGATCAGACACAAAAAACTGCGATATTTGTGATCTGCGGCACATGAACCTCCTAACCCCAACTGTAATTGTTGGTGATTTGTTGCCCTTTGATTTAGCAGTCACTGAGACAATGCAAGAACGTCTTTTCTCGCTTATGAAATTAATGAGGCGCGAACATACGTCTAGACTAGACAACACTCTTTAGTTTGGTTACTACCAGACAGGGATGACTGTCAATTTTAAAATCGGTCATAAACTACAATAGATAGTACAATGAAATTGTTGATATTTTTATTTTGCTATTTTTGTGAATGTCACATAGCTGCCAACATGTACGGATTTTTGCTACCACTAAAATTTAATAGAAAAATTTGCCTAATTCAATCGCCGAATTCCCGTGAATGTTGATAATTTAATAAGGCAGAAATCTCTTTTAAATTTTAGTGGTAGGAAAAATCCGTACAAGTTGGCAGCTATGATATTACGATAACAACGCGATAACACATGCCCAATTTTTTTAATTATTATTATTATTATTTAAGAAAACGGTAGGAAATCAACATTTTTTATTCATGAGTTTTTAATTTTTCATGCATATTGCACCTAGCAAAATTGTATTTTATCCCTTTATATAATCATGAGAGAATTATGCAGGTAAGAAGGTAGATCATTGAAAAGTTATAATCTCAAGCTTCTGTTTTATTTATAGACACATTAAAAATGAATTTCAGAATTAAAAAAAATAAACTTCCATAAATGGTACGTTTTTCTTATTTTATTTCCAGTTAACTCTTCAAAGACTAAAAACAAATTTTGGTAAAAAAAAAATATTCAAAAATAAAGTTCTGTAGAAGTTAAATTCAAGGGAAGTCGGTTGCCCTATTATCGATTACCAGCTGCTGATAATATCTGTAAAATTCATTATGCGATATCAATGCTAACCATAGATTTCTTTTCCCCATCCGGGAAGTAGTGGAAGAAACTATCAGCTGCCAGTTTGTGTGCAGAATGAGTGTGTTCTTGTTATACTGCAAAGAAACTAGGTATACATATAGAAAGATTTTTTAAATGATGCTCCCGCATCCTGCTTTTAGGAAGAGCAAAGGTTTATTACCAATAATAAACTACCCTTAACTACTAGAGAAGTTAATCAGATAACGCAAAGCATTTAATTTTCAAAATCGGGATTTGAAGCTCGATGATCTTGCGATCACGATTTGTCTTTGCTGAAAGTCCTGAAATCTGATGCTTTCCTACATACTAATTTCGAAGAATTTAAATACCAAAAGTCTAGTGGTTAGTCCTGTCTGTGACTACTAGTCACTAATCTGGTCTAGTAGTCAAGAGGTGCCGAGTTCGAATGCCGATTCAGGCATGGATGTTTGTAATGAGACTGATTGCACTTTAAAAGAAGTTCCCGGTTTTTTTAACCGTCATGTGCAAAATACAACCACAGTGCCCTGAAATAACCAACTGCACCAAGCCTACCATCTACTATGATATTTTGTCACCACAATCTCCAACTAATCATCTTTGACATCTTAGATTGCAGATTCATGCGATTAAATAAGATACACATTACTATCTAAAACAGTCATGACAAAAAATTGCAGCAGGTGGCAGTTATAAACTACACTAATACTTTTACAATGTTGCCAGTGGGTTACTTTTTTTTTAATTTCTTGATTGACACCACATTTTTGAAATGGCAAAATTCCCCTTCCTTTCGCCTTAAATAATATGACATTAAATAAGGCGAATTTTACGATTTAAAAATAGTGCTGCCAATGAAGAAATGTGAATTTTAAAAGAGTAGCTTACTGGCAACACTGTACCCATACGTCTAATTTCATCCATATATCAGTGTAAACTCTAAAAACGCCATCTTTTTATCATAAGGCTGATCATAGATGTATGATATGTTTTAATTATGCTGTATAGTTCATTAATGTTCAAGCTGCATGACATTAAATAAAGAATAAGTTCCTTAAATATAACTGTAAGAATATAAAGTAAGAGTTTCGAAGGATTGAATCCATCTTCTTGTGCTTAAAGCACATATAGCAGTTATAAAAGCAAACGCAGATTCTTACTTCTTATCTTTAAATAACACGAAATAGATTATTTTTTCAATTTATACAGTTTAATTAGAAAAAATCAAGAATAATTCTATAACAAGTAATTTTTAATAAAAAATAAATACGACTTCAAAGGATTATTCCTTACATTCGTGTTTTTTGTGAAAATCCTTTATTGTTATCCAAATTAGAGTCCTGCAAGAGTCGAGATATACCTATCCAAAAATTCCACTTCAATTCAACAAGAAACCTGACCCGAACCCAATGCAGTTCAACTGCATCCAATGCATTAATTCACATTTTAATGTAAATAAGGAAAAAACACTGTTATTATATTTAAAATATCAACTTTTTACGTTAAAATATAAACATATTTATACACATTTATATTCAAATATATAGTTTTTTATTCTTAACAATTGTGTGGGCAGAACGATTTACCAAATCCGACCCACAAAAGTCAAAACCCAACCCAAAACAATTAGAGTCAACCCGACTCTCAACTAAAAAAATATTGCTAATCCGACCCGACCCAAATTGCAGGTCGGATCCGGTTGGGGCCGGGTTACCTGACCTCATGCAGGATTGTAATCTATATACCTTTTAAATCTCATTACTTGCTCTTAGTTTAAGGCACTGTAGAACAGGGGTGTCAAACTGTGGCCCGCCCGATACCACTGTTTCTTTAATGAAATAGCAGACTTCTTGAATCGCACAGATTCGATGATTAGATGAGGCAATGATTACTTTAAAATTTTAGTGGTATCCGGCGGGCTACAATTTAACACCCACTGCTGTAGATCAGTGTTGCCAGTGGGCTACTTTTTTTTAATTCAGATTTCTTGATTGGCACCACTTTTTTGAAACGGTAAAATTCACTTTGTTTTAGCCTTAATTAATATGTCATTAAATAAGGCACATTTTACCATTTCAAAAAGGTGGTGCCAATCAAGAATCTGATTTTTAAAAAAGTATCCCATCTGGCAACACTGCTGTAGATAATGATATATTAACCCATTAACCCTTTCCGGCGCGGACTAATTCTGTTTATAATCTGATGAAATGATGGACTGACACCAAAATTTACAAATGAATTTATTATAGAAAATACGAACTTGCTTATTTTCAAATACGTTATAAAAAGAAAATTTTAAGTAAATATTCTGAGTGCCAGTAAAATAAAGATTATGTGTTCTTTTTTAAGGATACCGTCCGCGAAAGGGTTAACCGTTAAAACTATCAGGTTGAAATTTTCAAATTTTTAGCTGAACATCGTTTGCCACCACAAACTCTGAAAGAAAATTTTCCTTTATATGATCTTAAATATTTATGTCTTTAAGTAAGGCCAATTTTTTAGTTGAAAAATTGTGGTGGGTATGTAAAAAAACTTAAATGTGTAGGTAAGATGGGGGCACATGTGAACATCGCAATTTTTCAATAGTTATTATAAGTTTTTTTATTTGAAAAAATTATTAAAGATGACAGCACCTGTAGATATATGGTAAAAAAAATTTAAGCTCTTTGACATTTTGCTTGTCCTCTGTAGCCAAAACACTGTTTTTAGATCTCAAAAGTAAAATCTTTGTTCCAAGTTGATAAGCGAATAACTTTATTTATTTATTCATTTATTTGAATTTGAGTGTTTTACCATATACAATGAATACTAATAAATATTTTGATGAAGTTCTTTTTTCTTCTGAAATTTAGAAATGTTAATTATTTATCAATTTAACAGAAACAGCAATGTGGGGCACTTGTGAAGACTAGTTGGGGCAGATATGAACAGTACATAAGTGCCCCAATAATCAATCTGTGATCTTGTTCCTTTCAGTTAACTTAATGAGAAATAATGTCTGTTCCATTATAAGTAATTTTCTGAAATAGAAGATATTTTCCCCACACAAAGTTGATTTTGTATTGAAACTTCATCAAACACAAAAAGAGCAACAAGCTCGTTTACGTTCAGTTGTACTTTAAATAAATTTAATGTTTTCTAAAATGCAATAAGTGTTATACATTGTCTTACTAAACAGTTTACAATAATATTTTTTATGCATTGTTAATACAAAAGTATTACCTTAAACAATTTTCAAATTTTTCTATTACATTTGTTCTAAACTTGCAATGATGGCTTACTTCCATATATAAAAGAGTTATGTATATGATGCTTTGAATGGAGATAAATATCAGTAATATTTTAAGAAAGTAAAATTTTTTAAACTGATAACTACCGTAAAATCCCGATTGTAACCCCACCCCTCCCCTCTTTCAAAAGCAAAAGAAATTAGGAGGGGGGCAATAATCGAGATTTTTTTAAAATCATTCATCAAACCTTTTGATCTATAATTTACAAGTAAATAAGGCAAATACAGGAGTGAGAATCTTTCGTATTTCGGCAGATTTCCTATAAATAGTATGTAAACGCTCCCTCCCTAAAATTTTCCCGAAGCAAAAACTCCTAAGCAAAATTTAAAAGTTTTAATTTCTTTTTAGGTGCGTTCGTAATTATATAAATACGTAGCACCTATAGTCGTCGTTCAGTCCGTCCGTCTGTCCGTCTGTCCGCATGTAACAGAGCAAAAACTACCCAACCGAATGGTCTGAAATTTCAAATATATGATTGTTGCAAAATTTTGTCGAGCCATTTCAAATTTTAGGAAAATCGGATGTATAGTTTAATTACAGGGACAGTCAAAAGTTTTTCCTTACATTACGGCCAATGGGAAAAATTATTGCAAGTGCATTTTAATGATATTAGAGCCTTCCGAATGATCTGAAATTTTAAAGATATAACTGTTGCAAAATTTTGTCGAGCCCTTTCAAATTTTAGGAAAATCGGATGTATAGTTTAATTACAGGGACAGTCAAAAGTTTTTCTTTACATTACGGCCAATGGGAAAAATTATTGCAAGTGCATTTTAATGCTATGAGAGCCTTCCGAATGATCTGAAATTTTAAAGATATAACTGTTGCAAAATTTTGTCGAGCCCTTTCAAATTTCAGAAAAATCGGATGTATAGTTTAATTACAGGGACAGTCAAATTTTTTCTTTACATTACGGCCAATGGGAAAAATTATTGCAAGTGCATTTTAATGATATGAGAGCCTTCCGAATGATCTGAAATTTGAAAGATATAACTGTTGCAAAATTTTGTCGAGCCCTTTCAAATTTTAGAAAAATCGGATGTATAGTTTAATTACAGGGACAGTCAAATTTTTTCTTTACATTACGGCCGATGGGAAAAATTATTGCAAGTGGATTTTAATGATATTAGAGCCTTCCGAATGATCTGAAATTTTAAAGATATAACTGTTGCAAAATTTTGTCGAGCCCTTTCAAATTTTAGGAAAATGGGATGTATAGTTTAATTACAGGGACAGTCAAATTTTTTCTTTACATTACGGCCAATGGGAAAAATTATTGCAAGTGCATTTTAATGATATGAGAGCCTTCCGAATGATCTGAAATTTTAAAGATATAACTGTTGCAAAATTTTGTCGAGCCCTTTCAAATTTTAGAAAAATCGGATGTATAGTTTAATTACAGGGACAGTCAAAAGTTTTTCTTTACATTACGGCCAATGGGAAAAATTATTGCAAGTGCATTTTAATGATATGAGAGCCTTCCGAATGATCTGAAATTTAAAAGATATAACTGTTGCAAAATTTTGTCGAGCTCTTTCAAATTTTAGAAAAATCGGATGTATAGTTTAATTACAGGGACAGTCAAATTTTTTCTTTACATTACGGCCAATGGGAAAAATTATTGCAAGTGCATTTTAATGATATGAGAGCCTTCCGAATGATCTGAAATTTTAAAGATATAACTGTTGCAAAATTTTGTCGAGCCCTTTCAAATTTTAGGAAAATCGGATGTATAGTTTAATTACAGGGACAGTCAAAAGTTTTTCTTTACATTACGGCCAATTGGAAAAATTATTGCAAGTGCATTTTAATGATATGAGAGCCTTCCGAATGATCTGAAATTTTAAAGATATAACTGTTGCAAAATTTTGTCGAGCCCTTTCAAATTTTAGGAAAATCGGATGTATAGTTTAATTACAGGGACAGTCAAAAGTTTTTCTTTACATTACGGCCAATGGGAAAAATTATTGCAAGTGCATTTTAATGATATGAGAGCCTTCCGAATGATCTGAAATTTTAAAGATATAACTGTTGCAAAATTTTGTCGAGCCCTTTCAAATTTTAGAAAAATCGGATGTATAGTTTAATTACAGGGACAGTCAAATTTTTTCTTTACATTACGGCCAATGGGAAAAATTATTGCAAGTGCATTTTAATGATATGAAAGCCTTCCGAATGATCTGAAATTTTAAAGATATAACTGTTGCAAAATTTTGTCGAGCCCTTTCAAATTTTAGAAAAATCGGATGTATAGTTTAATTACAGGGACAGTCAAATTTTTTCTTTACATTACGGCCAATGGGAAAAATTATTGCAAGTGGATTTTAATGATATTAGAGCCTTCCGAATGATCTGAAATTTTAAAGATATAACTGTTGCAAAATTTTGTCGAGCCCTTTCAAATTTTAGAAAAATCGGATGTATAGTTTAATTACAGGGACAGTCAAATTTATTCTTTACATTACGGCCAATGGGAAAAATTATTGCAAGTGCATTTTAATGATATGAGAGCCTTCCGAATGATCTGAAATTTTAAAGATATAACTGTTGCAAAATTTTGTCGAGCCCTTTCAAATTTTAGAAAAATCGGATGTATAGTTTAATTACAGGGACAGTCAAATTTTTTCTTTACATTACGGCCAATGGGAAAAATTATTGCAAGTGCATTTTAATGATATGAGAGCCTTCCGAATGATCTGAAATTTTAAAGATATAACTGTTGCAAAATTTTGTCGAGCCCTTTCAAATTTTAGAAAAATCGGATGTATAGTTTAATTACAGGGACAGTCAAAAGTTTTTCTTTACATTACGGCCAATGGGAAAAATTATTGCAAATGCATTTTAATGATATGAGAGCCTTCCGAATGATCTGAAATTTTAAAGATATAACTGTTGCAAAATTTTGTCGAGCCCTTTCAAATTTTAGAAAAATCGGATGTATAGTTTAATTACAGGGACAGTCAAATTTTTTCTTTACATTACGGCCAATGGGAAAAATTATTGTAAGTGCATTTTAATGATATGAGAGCCTTCCGAATGATCTGAAATTTTAAAGATATAACTGTTGCAAAATTTTGTCGAGCCCTTTCAAATTTTAGAAAAATCGGATGTATAGTTTAATTACAGGGACAGTCAAAAGTTTTTCTTTACATTACGGCCAATGGGAAAAATTATTGCAAGTGCATTTTAATGATATGAGAGCCTTCCGAATGATCTGAAATTTAAAAGATATAACTGTTGCAAAATTTTGTCGAGCTCTTTCAAATTTTAGAAAAATCGGATGTATAGTTTAATTACAGGGACAGTCAAATTTTTTCTTTACATTACGGCCAATGGGAAAAATTATTGCAAGTGCATTTTAATGATATGAGAGCCTTCCGAATGATCTGAAATTTTAAAGATATAACTGTTGCAAAATTTTGTCGAGCCCTTTCAAATTTTAGAAAAATCGGATGTATAGTTTAATTACAGGGACAGTCAAAAGTTTTTCTTTACATTACGGCCAATGGGAAAAATTATTGCAAGTGCATTTTAATGATATGAGTGCCTTCCGAATGATCTGAAATTTTAAAGATATAACTGTTGCAAAATTTTGTCGAGCCCTTTCAAATTTTAGAAAAATCGGATGTATAGTTTAATTACAGGGACAGTCAAATTTTTTCTTTACATTACGGCCAATGGGAAAAATTATTGCAAGTGGATTTTAATGATATTAGAGCCTTCCGAATGATCTGAAATTTTAAAGATATAACTGTTGCAAAATTTTGTCGAGCCCTTTCAAATTTTAGAAAAATCGGATGTATAGTTTAATTACAGGGACAGTCAAATTTATTCTTTACATTACGGCCAATGGGAAAAATTATTGCAAGTGCATTTTAATGATATGAGAGCCTTCCGAATGATCTGAAATTTTAAAGATATAACTGTTGCAAAATTTTGTCGAGCCCTTTCAAATTTTAGAAAAATCGGATGTATAGTTTAATTACAGGGACAGTCAAAAGTTTTTCTTTACATTACGGCCAATGGGAAAAATTATTGCAAATGCATTTTAATGATATGAGAGCCTTCCGAATGATCTGAAATTTTAAAGATATAACTGTTGCAAAATTTTGTCGAGCCCTTTCAAATTTTAGAAAAATCGGATGTATAGTTTAATTACAGGGACAGTCAAATTTTTTCTTTACATTACGGCCGATGGGAAAAATTATTGCAAGTGCATTTTAATGATATGAGAGCCTTCCGAATGATCTGAAATATTAAAGATATAACTGTTGCAAGATTTTGTCGAGCCCTTTCAAATTTTAGAAAAATCGGATGTATAGTTTAATTACAGGGACAGTCAAATTTTTTCTTTACATTACGGCCAATGGGAAAAATTATTGCAAGTGCATTTTAATGATATGAGAGCCTTCCGAATGATCTGAAATTTTAAAGATATAACTGTTGCAAAATTTTGTCGAGCCCTTTCAAATTTTAGAAAAATCGGATGTATAGTTTAATTACAGGGACAGTCAAATTTTTTCTTTACATTACGGCCAATGGGAAAAATTATTGCAAGTGCATTTTAATGATATGAGAGCCTTCCGAATGATCTGAAATTTAAAAGATATAACTGTTGCAAAATTTTGTCGAGCCCTTTCAAATTTTAGAAAAATCGGATGTATAGTTTAATTACAGGGACAGTCAAATTTTTTCTTTACATTACGGCCAATGGGAAAAATTATTGCAAGTGCATTTTAATGATATGAGAGCCTTCCGAATGATCTGAAATTTTAAAGATATAACTGTTGCAAAATTTTGTCGAGCCCTTTCAAATTTTAGGAAAATCGGATGTATAGTTTAATTACAGGGACAGTCAAAAGTTTTTCTTTACATTACGGCCAATGGGAAAAATTATTGCAAGTGCATTTTAATGATATGAGAGCCTTCCGAATGATCTGAAATTTTAAAGATATAACTGTTGCAAAATTTTGTCGAGCCCTTTCAAATTTTAGAAAAATCGGATGTATAGTTTAATTACAGGGACAGTCAAATTTTTTCTTTACATTACGGCCAATGGGAAAAATTATTGCAAGTGGATTTTAATGATATGAGAGCCTTCCGAATGATCTGAAAATTTAAAGATATAACTGTTGCAAAATTTTGTCGAGCCCTTTCAAATTTTAGAAAAATCGGATGTATAGTTTAATTACAGGGACAGTCAAATTTTTTCTTTACATTACGGCCAATGGGAAAAATTATTGCAAGTGGATTTTAATGATATTAGAGCCTTCCGAATGATCTGAAATTTTAAAGATATAACTGTTGCAAAATTTTGTCGAGCCCTTTCAAATTTTAGGAAAATCGGATGCATAGTTTAATTACAGGGACTGTCAAAAGTTTTTCTTTACATTACGGCCAATGGGAAAAATTATTGCAAGTGCATTTTAATGATATTACAGCCTTCCGAATGGTCTGAAATTTTAAAGATATAATTGTTGCAAAATTTTGTTGAGCTATTTCAAATTTTAGGAAAATCGGATGTATAATTTAATTACAGGGACAGTCAAAAGTGTTCCGTTACATTACGGGGAATGGGAAAAAAATATTGGAAGTGCATTTTAATGATGTATCAGACTATGCGCTTTATGAAGTGCGAAAAATTATACATTCAGTACAATATGGGGTGCAAAAAATAATTATAAAATTAGTTATAGTACGAACGCACCTCATTTGCCACGTTTGACGAGCAATTTCCAACTTGTTTAAAATTGCTTCTTTATTTTTTTATGTTATTGCAACAATACTTAATGAATCATCTACCCCCCCCCCCCCCCTCCCAAATCTACTTATTTTCATTTTATAATATTTTGCTTAACCCCTTCGGGACGGGAGCCTATTACGAAATTTTTAATCTTTTGTCACCGTTTTTTAAAAACAGAAATTTGTGTCTTGTTGAATCGAGAAAATGCGCTGATTAAATAAGGCAAAATTTACAGTAAAATTTTACTGGTGAGGAAAAACAGGGATTCCAAGCGCTTCATGCGGCACGTATACGTGCCGCTCGTCTCCAAGGTGTTAAACATATCACCCAGAAACTATATATATATATTTCTTTATAGTGAATTTAACAGGTAATATTACTAATGATGATTACGATGACAAATGAATAACAGAATAAAAAGCATGTCAAAGGATATTTTTTCCTTGTGTTCACATGTGCCCCACGTGTGTTCACAACTACCGCGCTAATGGGGCACAAGTGAACAATTTTTTGATTTTATAAAACTATTGAAAAATGTAAGAAGGACTATACAGGTGATTTAAAAAAAATACCATGTTCAAAAGAAAGTTCTGTTTACTATATTGAGTAGTTTTGTTTATAGAAATTAATCCAGTTATGAGAAAAAGCTATATTTATGCGAACTGTTCACATGTGCCCCCATCTCCCCTACATTTATTCTGACCGTTGCGTGAACGCAACACTAGCGATTAATGAGTTAAAAGTTTTGAGGTGTCATCGTAAAAGAACTATACACGATACGACGATTATTTTTAAAACTTAAAATAGCACTGCGCATTTGGACACCATGTGTAATTTTCGTGACGATTGGTCCATTTTAACGGAAGTTAAAGCCTACAAAGTAAAAAAAAAAAAAAAAAAAAAACACGGATTGGCAAACCTCCTTTGCTGAAAGTCGGTTAAAGCGAAATCCCTAATACATAGAATGAGTTTGCATAATTGCTAACTTTTACGCTTTTTTGCTACCACTAAAATTTTATAGAGATTTTCGTCTTGTTTAATCGTGAGATTTCGACGATTTAATAAGATAAAATTTACTATAAAATTTTAGTGGTAAGAAAAAAGCGTAAAAGTTGGCAGCTATGAGTTTGTCTATGAATTGTTCACAAAAGTTTCTGTCGTACTGAACAAAACTATGGAATTCTAATCCATGTCATTTAATTTTTAAACAATAATAAGCCTAAAAAATTTCAAAGCTGTAACTTAAAAGAGACCTGTAAGGAAAATCCCAAAATTTTTATTGAATATAAACAAATGATTTATTTTTCATTTAATGTACACATATTTCTTACCCATATTCTTTTTTTTTTTAAATATGTTTCATATCATGTATTTTTTAATGGATTTTACATTTAAAAAAGGAGATTACTTACAACGTGAGTTTTAATATTTCTGCATTATTTAAATGCCTAGAAGTGTGTCGCAATAAGTCACAAATTCATAAAAAAAAAAAACTGCCGAAAATTCTTCAATTTTATAAAGAAACCTCTATTCCTCTCCTCTATGAATATACATTCTATTCTTATTTCGAGCATTTTATTTTACAGGATGGTTGCAAACATTAGTTTTTCAATTAAATTTGGTGTGCACTGTTAAAAACTTGGTGCAACGTTGAAGCAATTTTTGGTGCTGCAGTAGCTGCAAGCTTAAGATGGTAAATCATTGTTCCAACAATTCGTTCTAATTGTGAACCATAAATTAGTAAACCGTTTATCCATAAATTGGTGAAACGTTTAACCGGAAATTGGTGAAACGTTTAACCATAAATCGGTGAAATTTTGAACTATAAATCGGTTAAATGTTGAACCACAAATTGGTGAAATGTTGATGAAGCAATGACTTTTGCCCCCCTCCCCTCCCCATCTATAGAGTAAAATATTTTGCTTTTTCTCTAAGATGTTCTAACTGTTTTAATATAATTTAAGGGGAAATATTTACGGTCTCTCCGATTAATTTTTGTTGGAAGATAATTTACAAGATCAGAAACCTAGGGTTATTTAGCAAATCTTAATATAGTTTAATTACACGATAACACCATCGTTGTTTTACGTATGTTACTCTTTAATTTACATATTAAAATGCATAAGGCTAGTTCCATGGGTTTTTGTAATGTAAGTCACATAGCTGATAACTGCTATGCTTGTTGACCACCGTTATTTCCGAAAAGTTTGCTTGGCCTTATTCAATTAATGAGATATCTCCGATAAAATAGGTCACATTTTTTCGTTCTAAAATGCTGGCAGCCAAAAATCGTACATGTGACTTACATGCTTTTCTGATTGCCTGATAAGTAGTTCGAATACATAGTTCAACTTATAACCAAAATGCGGTTTCATTCAGCGTAATTTCCAAGAGGTTACACCATGAAATGAAGTTTTTGAAAATTAAGAAGCACTATATTTTGGCAATTCTCATTATTTTACTCCATATATTGGTTCAACGTTGAGCGGGAATTTTTAACAGTCTAGGTTCCCTAATTGCAATCGTGATTAAATCTTCACTGAAAAATATATGGTCAAATAAATTCTTTATATTCCTGAAGTTCCATGAGAATTCATCAATTTTTCTAGATATAGTCAATTTTTCGTGTTTTTCTAGATATTCAATGAAACTTAGCTCTCCCGGCTTGGCCATTTTTTCGCGCAGTTGGAAATACGCAATTCGTATGATAACTTTACCAATCAGTATGATTGTGTTGAAAGTAATAGTATATCTACATATCCTTCGTTTACATGGAATTCCTTAACTTGCGGTTTATTCTGTTGAGCTGTCTACATAGCAAACCAGATGTTATTTGCCAATAAGGTTGTCTGAGTGAAATATGCTCGCCGGTTGTCAGCCGAGGTAGCTTAAACGGAGCATTGGCAATGTAAGCCAAGGACTTGGGTTAGAGTCCCGGCTTGGTCATTTTTTCGTTCAGTTGGAAATACTCAATTTGTATAAATATATGACGAATAACTGGCGAGATAACTGTAGAGAATATTGGACTCGGGAACCTCTTTGTAGACCAAACTCGTTAATTTCGTCGCTGCATCTTACAAACATCTCCGCGAGTTTTATCGGAGGTCCCGCCAGCCATTTACGTCTATGTCGGGACCTGCATAGTTATAGATTGTGCAGGAATCTCAAATGGGCAAAATCTAAACTTTTTCGCACTCGTTCTTGCTAGTATGTTGGGGCTTGTAATATTTTCCAGAAGGGGAGGGGGCGAAGGTGTCACTTAGGGAGAAACATTTAGTTTAATTAGTTGATTAGCTTTTGATTGATATGTGGTCAAGACCCGCACAATTCCCGGGGTCTGTGACGTACAAGGCTTTAACCACAAATGAAGGAGAATTGTCCAAACGTCAGCATTTTCTGTCTTAAGTTACTCGCTGATTTTAATGGTAAACGTAATAAATGTTGTGCTGAGAAACAAAGTTATAAGGAGTTAAAACGGGTTTTAGAATGAGATTTAAAGTTAGCGAAAAGGGACTTAGGGATTTTAATTTTAATATTTGAAATTTAAATTTAATTTTGAATTTTAAAAGGATTTTAATTTTTATCCCTTTCATATATATAGATAAATTTCTGGCACAATGGAATCTGTTGGATTCCAATGCTGGACCTTCCATTTTGAAACTGGATATGTTATCCCTGCGTTACAAATGCTTGATAGAATAATTGGCCTTATTTAATGAATAAAACTTTGCGATTAAAAAATACAAATAATGCATTTTGGAAATTGTTGTGGCAAACAAGTTTTAGGCAAAAAGGCTGTGTAGCCTCAGTCTATTGTCATTTGAATAACTTAATTTGATAGGTAAAAGGGGAAATAATGGATATAGTGGAAGAATAATTATTAAAATGGAAAGAAAATTGGTATAAACTAAATGGTTATTATTGTTTATAAGATATGGAGGTAACAAAATGTGTATTGCCGCTTACATGTGTAATGCAAAAAAAAAAAAAAAAAAAAAAAGAGTTAAGTGGCGGACACAAAAGCTCAAGTAAGATTGGTTTCACCTAATATTTCTTTATACCAGTGTCCACCCGAAACAAGTTTTTAAGAACAAAACCGAACCGAAATCTAATTTTGATTATTTTTCTAGTTTCGACCACAAACGAAAACGAAACTGTCTTAAAATAAATTTAAAGTAATTACTACTAGTCCAGGCAATAGGGAATTTTACCTAGCAAAATTAATGGTAGTACTGGAAATCGGCTTTCTAGATTTTTTTTGGGTCGCTGAATCCGAATTTGTAACTCCCCACCAAAATTTCCCCCGGAAACCCCCCCCCCCAAATTTTGGTAAAAAGCCCCCCAAAAAAGGTTTTTTTAAAAAAAATCATTTTTTTTATTATTTTAGGGGAAAAGTATCCAGAAATTTAGAAAGTAGACAAAATTTACAACAAATTAGATATATGACATTATGACTTAGGATGAAGGGGAAGGGGGATCTGCCTCGGAACATGCACGTGGTGCTGCGTGGACTAAGTTGCGCAATTCCACTTAACCACTCACACTCACACGTTTACATTCGCCCTCCCATTTCCCCTCCGAACTTTCCTTATAAGGTTTACTTTAAGTTTTTTGGGTCACTGAATCCGAATTTTTAACTTACCCCCAAAATTCCCCCCCCCGAACCCCCCTAAAAGAGTTGTTATTACCTTAAATTTCTTATTGTTTTAGGGAAAAAGCATTATGAAATTCAGAAACTAGACAAAATTTGCAACAAATAGGATATATAACATTATGTCGTAGGATAAACGGGGAGAGAGGGGGCTGCCTCGGAACATTCCTCGCGCGCTTTTCTTTAAAAACAAATTTTTTCAAAAAATCAATTTTTTGAGGGGTTGCCGGTTGAAATTTTGGTGGGAAGTTACAAATTCGGATTCAGCGACGCAAAAAACATGAAGTGAGTCAAAATCCCACCAAAATTTCACCCGGCAACCCACCAAAATTTCACCCGGCAACACACCAAAAAATTTATTTTTTAAAAAAATTTGTTTTTTGAGAAAAGCGCGCGGGGAATGTTCCGAGGCAGCCCCCTCTCTCCCCGTTTATCCTACGACATAATGTCATATATCCTATTTGTTGCAAATTTTGTCTAGTTTCTGAATTTCATAATGCTTTTCCCCTAAAACAATAAGAAATTTAAGTTAATAACAACTCTTTTAGGGGGGTTCGGGGGTGGGGAATTTTGGGGGTAAGTTAAAAATTCGGATTCAGCGACACAAAAAACTTAAAGTAAACCTTATAAGGAAAGTTCGGAGGGGAGATGGGAGGGCGAATGTAAACGTGTGAGTGGTTAAGTGGAATTGCGCAACTTAGTCCACGCAGCACCGCGCGCATGTTCCGAGGCAGATCCCCCTTCCCCTTCATCCTAAGTCATAATGTCATATATCTAATTTGTTGCAAATTTTGTCTACTTTCTAAATTTCTGGATACTTTCCCCCTAAAATAATAAAAAAATTGATTTTTTTAATAAAAACCTTTTTTGGGGGGCTTTTTACCAAAATTTGGGGGGGGGGGTTGCCGAGGGAAATTTTGGTGGGAAGTTACAAATTCGGATTCAGCGACCCAAAAAACATCTAGAAAGCTGATTTCCAGTACTACCATTAATTTTGCTAGGTAGAGTCCCTATACGGTCTCTATTACCTGGACTATACATACATGCATAAAAAATAATATTACTAATTAATTATACGTATATAGAAACACATTTCTAAGAAACACATATACATATATATCTGTGTATATGTGCGTGTATAAATTTTAAATAACAATACAACTCTTATACTTCATTACTTTATAATAATCAATAATCATAGGCATTTATCCATAATTAACAATGTAGTAATTAATGAAGCACCAATTATTTAATTATTAATACGTTCTAAATTTCCCTCTTTTACATGACTACATATCGTCGGTACCATGTCAAACTCTCCAATATGAAAACAGCATTGCCAGTGGGCTACTTTTTTTTAATTTCAGATTCCTTGATTGGCACCATTTTTTTGAAATAGTAAAATTCGCCTTATTTAACCTTATTTAATGACTATATTAATTAAGACAAAAGCAAGGAGAATTTTACCATTTCAGAAAAGTGGTGCCAATCAAGAAATCTGAATTTTTAAAAAGCAGCCCACTGGCAACACTGTTTTCATATTGGATAGTTTGACATGGTACCGACGATATATGCGGCATAGTCAATAATCGTTTCAATAAACATTTTTTCCTAATTGGCAATGTAGTTATTAATGAAGCACAAATTTAATTATTATCAATACCGTCTAAATTTCCCCCATTTTACAGGAATAGATATACGTGAATGCATATACGGGCCCGTTGGAAACAGGGGGAGCCATTTTAGAGGGGAAAGAGCTAAGGGAAAACTTGCTTTTTCCAAGGGTTTCAGAATATATCAGATAGCATAGGCCAGATTTTTTAAAAAAAATGCTCTCATGTCTTTAGTCAATGATAACTGATAATTATTAGCGGTACAGCTCATAGCAATAAATAAAATGTTTAAAAGCCTCATTTGAGCCTATACAATTCGAATCACTGACCAATGTTTAAAATTCCTGAAGGAATTATCAGTGCTGTAGTTGGGTGGGAACGCCGTTACTAGAAATATTTGGTTTGTTAAATTAAAATATATATATATATCGCAAACGAGCACATTTTTTTTCTTTTTTTTTTAATCGAAAAAATAATTTATGCTAGTTTTAAGAAGATCCGTTTCACTTATATTCATAAGCCACTATAACCGAGTTATTTTCTTCTGATGGACTTGATGGCTTGATGATGAAAAAAAAATGGTTCAGAGTTCGAACATTTTATGGCTGCTCTTTCATCTTCACCTAACACTTCATTTATAATGTCTGTTTCATAATAACAGAAGCCATCAGCTCATCAGAAGAAAATGATCCATTCCAAAGGTATAAGTTCGATTGAAAAAACTATTTAATACTTTGAGCAGAAAGAAGAGTTTACACCTGCAATTTTCATGACACTAATAGAATCACATAGCTGCCAATTTGTACGGTTTTGTTACCTCTAAAAATTAATGCAAACTTTTGCCATATTTAATCGTTGACAATTGTTATGTTTCGGCGATTGAATCAGGCAAAATTTACTGGCACGTTATAGTGGTAAGAAAAAATCTTAGAAATTGGTAGCTATGCAGTAGCGTAATACTACAGCAAAAAAAAAAAAAAAAAAAAAAAAAAAAAAAAAAAAAATGCAGCAAACATTCAACAAACAAAAAACTATCAAAGGCTTTTCAAACAAACATCTTTATTTCCCGTTTTTCTTAAAGTAACGGAAATGTACATCAAAGAAATGTTACTAGTACTATAAAAATGAATGAATTAAGTAAAAATTTATATTTCATCTCCTTAGTTGATGACTATTTGTGTAAATCCGGTTTATCCGAGATTTTTGCTTATCCGAGGTGAGCTTGGTCGATATTAACTCGGATAATGTGGAGTCTACAGTGATAATTATAACAGTTAATTGAAAAAAAAGTTGACTTTTGTCTAAATGTTTTAAAGTGGATTTTGGCTTAGCAAAAATCCGGTAGCATCAACATCTACTCTATGAAAAGGTGAGTTCCCACAAATATTTTTTTCCAACTACAACTCTGGGAATTATGGAAATTTTCGGAATACATATAAATTCGGTTCCGGCAATATTTTTACCGAAAAAGAATGTTCGCTTAAACCCAGACATGGGGCCGAAACGTTATGAAAAGGAAACCGAATATTCGTTCGAACTCTGTTTGTGACATGATTGCTCATTACCCGATAACAAATGCAAACTTATCTTTTAAGGAGCGTGGTAAAATTTGTTGGTTTTGAATGACTGTGTCTGCGTGTATGTTTAAGCAACGGCCAAATTTGGCCATTCTACCACGAGCGGATTGTATTCTCTTCATGGAAGATTTTGGTGGTTTAAAAAGGAAGAGGAAATTTGATATTCTTCTTGAACTCTGTGTACAGAATTTCTAGCTTAAAATATAGAAAAAGATGTTTGGATTTCAACTTCTGTCCTGGAATACAAACTGGAGGAGTTATGTAAAATTGTATCATTTCGATAGCTTCAAAAAAAGAGTAAGTATATAATTTCCAATTTAGTGTATTTAGCAAAATACTCCTCGTTAATTGTAAATCTCTTTCAGAAAATATAATTGCAGACACTGTAACGCAAATTATTTCATTAACTAATCGATAATATTATAGTTGTATTTAATTATCTTATTAGGCAAACATTATTTAAAAAAAACTGACAAAAGGGAGTACAATAGTAAAATTTTTAAGGACAGAATATTCTTTAAAAAACTGCTTTTATTTTCTACAAAAATAACTGCAAACATACAAAATTGTATACGTAATAAATTGCTGGAATCCATTTTTCCCACTGAAAATTTTGCCATTTTTATTCCTTTATAGCATACATGGCATACATTTGTACCTTCACTGTATAATTCTACAATTAAATAAATAAAAGTTGTGGTTATTTTTAAATTTATAAAACTGTGTCTGTAATATTTTATTCTGAATGATTATATATAAAAGTATATATTTTTTATTTGCGCTTCTTACACAATTATATTTCTCTTATAGTTTAACTTCGTTACTTTTATTTGTAAATAACTATTGTATCTTTGCAATGAAAAGGAAATACAGATAATTTTTATTGCTTCTGCAAACATTTGAATTAGCAAAAATTACAGTAGAATATGATACGTATCTCAGATGTGATTAACTGAATTTCTATGTTGGTGATGATACTGATTACGCGGCCTGTATTCCTCATAGTTGCCATTTTTAGGGTTCCGTACTTAAAAAGTAAAAACGGACTTAAAAAGTAAAAAGTAACCCCCCCCCCCCCACCCCATCTAATTGGTAGTAGACGTTAGTTTAAACCTTGAAGGAAAATTATAGCGATTATCCTAGATCACATATTTTTTGAGAAAATCGCATTTTTCCGTTACTCACAAATTTCGATTTACGGGTATTCAGCAAACGTGTTGAGCAGCGTTGGAGGTACCTACCGTAGCAGAAGTGTAAAAGCATTGTTGATAATGTTTTTCGAAAAAAATCGTCAGTAAATAGCCGAGATATTAACTCTTAAAGATACTTAAAGATACGGACAGTTTGGATATACATAATGACAGGGGCGGCGTACTCTATGTACCATCGACTTTTAAAGCCTAGTTCACAACTTTTAATGATATATATGTGTAATGTAATGTCCAGTAGCAGTATAAAAGCAATAAACGTAAAATTGTTAAAAACAGACTAATTTAAGGGGTCTCAGGATTCTTAAAATAGGAAAAAATGAAAAAAGACCATTTTCAACATTTAATGTCTTAAAATGTATATGATTTTAAAAGCTCAATTTTTATTGGGATGAAAGATATGACTATGTTCTTTCATTTCATGTATTTAAAAAATTCAAGATGCAGAATTAGTATTTATAGGGGGCTCGAAACTGTCAGACATTTGTTAAGCAGAAAATTGGTATAACAGCTCAAACGCAGGATTACAAAATAGATATTGCAACTAGAATGAAAATTTTGGTGCATACTTATACTTCAGATTGTAATAATCCCCCTGAACTTAAATAAATTTGTATTTAATGCATTTTTATATTTTTAATGCAAAGTTGTATATAGTCAATACAAAATTTTGAAAATTTCAACAGTATAATCATCTAAAAAATATATTTTTTTGAACAATAAAAAAAAGGAAATTTTAGGTTCAGTTTATACTGACTAACATGAAATATATGTTTAGAAAATTCCATGTAAAAATGCTCAGAAGTTTTTGAAGTATCCTGCGCGTTACGCCCAAAAACGTCATTTGGAGAAAAATGACTTCAAAGTTTTGGAAACACCGCATCAGCTATTGAGCGGGTATAATTCTAAAAGCCATAACTTCTGTTTTAATGGGAATTTCAAGGAAACAATTGTATCAAAATGTTCAGAAATTATAGGAGTTTAACACCTGACAAAAATAAAATTTCTAAAATTTTGAAGCTTTAAGAGTCCTGAGAATGAATTAGAATGAATCACATAAATACTATGGTATTCGCGACTAGATTGCATTGAGTGGAACTCTCATTACGCCTCGAGTGACTTTAAAATTTAATTAAAAACCTATCAGGAAAAACGCGGCACGGACCAAGCCGGCGTTGCAACATGGCGACCTCCTTTCGGTCCGGGTTTAGCACAATGTCAAATTAAAACTTTGAACAAAGGTTCTGTTTTAGCTACACTGCGGAAAGAAAGGTTATTACTACGCTGAATTTACTTTTATGAAATGCCAAATGGTGTTTAAATATGCACTGCTTTTATTGTCAGTACCGAATTAATTTCATCATAAACAGATTAGGATAATATTAAAAAATGAGTTATGCAGAATAGCTATATTTGATGTTATAAGTTCCATATCTCCGTGAACTTTCATGGTATATCCATTTACAGTTTTCTAATATATACAGAAGGGGTGGCCAACTGTGGCACGCGCCACACCACTAAAATTTTACAGTAATCATTGCCTTATCTAATCATCGAATCTCTGCGATTCAAGAAGTCGAATTTTTCTGTAAAATTTTAGTGGTATCAGGTGTGCCACTGTTGGCCACCCCTGATATACAGTTATACCCAACTTTACGTTGTATAGTTTTTTACAAAGTCTTAGTATTCTTTTAGCAACGTTTTTTTTTTAATAATACAGTTGCAAATTCATATATTTATTCTACGGAACCCTGTATGCGCGATTAATACTCGCACTTGACCGTTTATTCTTAAAAAGGAATCCTCACATTATTTAATCGCATAATTTCTGTAATTAAATAAGGCGAAAAATTACTTTTTGCAAATAGCGGCGTGATAATATTTATCACAAAATTTAGTAATTACCGCTGTTCCATGTAAAAACGCCATACGGAATACAAAATACATTTTTAGAAGGATAAATAAATTCAAAATCTGATTATAAGTGCAAAATAAGACACTCATCGGAGTTCTAGCGACAAATAGAAAAGTCTCGGCACTGAAGTTCGCCTAACCTTCATGCGTAGAGGTGCTTATTACTGGATACCACTATTTCCGAATAGTATGTTTTGTTTTTTTAACCTCATAATTATACAATTAAATAAGACAAGTATTACTATTCGAAAATGGGAATACTAAAAATTAAGCACCTCTTCGCATATTGTGGGCAACATGGCTACCAGACTTTCCGATTTTTGAATGCAATTATTTCCAAAAAGGACTATTCCCTTTGTTTAACGACAAAAATTTGCTATTCAATATGACGAATATTACTATTTGAAAATATTGGTATTCAAATTCGGAAGGTTTGGCAGCTATTCTCCGCAACCCTGGCAGTGTAGCTATGTAAAGTGTTTTGGATTTTTCTTGCAAGAAAATTTTAGTTGTAATCGCATCCCTATTAAAAATCCGAACTAAAATATCGGTAAATATTAACACAATTATTCTAATTGGTAAACAAATCATATTAGATGTAAATTTCCTTACATCTAATAGCTCAGATAGCAGAGCACTGGCGGCTTCAGCCAGGAGGTCCCGGGTTCGAATCCTGGTCCGGACATTTTTCATCCAGTTGGAAATTTACATCTAATATAAAATATAGGTGCCAAGGATTAGAGATTTCGAATAGCTTTACTTCCGAATGGTAATATTCGCCATATTTAATAGAGCAAGTCTGCGATTAAATAAGGAAAAGATTACTATTTGGAAACACTGGTATTCAAAATCAGTAATCGTTGACATCAATGCTAAAAGCATTCAACATTTTTTACTGTTCACTAAACAAAGATATCCAAGAAAAAAGTCATTTGCATTTTATAGAAACGATTTTCACAGTTAATTTCTATGAGTAAATTAAGAATATCTTCAATTTTTTTATTCTGTCGAATAGCCTTGACTCTTGGATAAAGTTCTAGCTCGAAATTTTTATGATGGTATACATTTTCTTCGCACAGTCATATCATTTTTCTCTCCCCCCCCCCCCCCTTCTTTGACTACTTTCCGAATTTTTTCAATGTTCATGAATGGCATGTTTTTAACTTTCGCTCTAACAAATACTAGCTGCTGCTAAATGAAAAATTGTGGTTCCACTGAATGAAGCATGACTTTAAAGGCATTTTTTTTATCCATTAATGGAAGGATAAAACACAACAAATAAGCAAATGAATGAGTAGAATACTAAAATCCATCTTTAAAAACTTAAAAGTTAAATTTACACTTAATGGGCTTTTTTACTTAAACGATTCTAAAATCTTAAAAAGATGTTAAACTACATTAACATTATCCAATGTCAATTACTTCCGAGTACTTTCAGCTATACACACAGCCTTCGCCAGGGAGAAAATACAAACTTTCTAGTTGTATTTCTCTCTCTCAGCAACATATTTTTTTGAACCTATTTTTCGTGAAAGAAATTCCAGTTTTATATGGAAAAGATATTGGTAAAGTCAAGTTTCATATGCACAAAGTCTTCAATCATAGTTTGAAATCAACTGACTAATATTTAGCGATAAAATAATCACAAATGGCAAAAAATTGTCCCATTTGAAGAAATAACTGTAAATTCACTTGCTTTCCCCGTGGACTTGTCTGCATTTGACTTGTTAACCCTCCGTCTACCAGACGGGTCCATTGGACCCGACAGGTACATACAAAATATTCATTCAAACCAGAAATTTCTTTAAAATAAACTAAGTATATAAACCAGACAAAAATAAGGTAAATAAATAAGTTAAATAGTTTTAAATAAAAATTCTGGTGTAGAACGTTTTATTAAAACTTGAATAAAATTCCCGGTAGATCTAGGGTTAAAGCGAGCTTTAGAAATACGCCATTCAGGAACATTGAAAAAACTTAGGGAAGCTGTCCAAGAGATATAGGGTAAAATTAACATGTATGTACTAATAAATTTATACACTATCGTGAAATTTTCACGCCATAGTTATAAACAAAAGTCAAAGCTATTATTCAAAAATTTCAAGAAATACCGAGGTTATGTATGGGCGTTAACTGTGAAAGTCATTTCCGTAAAAAACAAACGACCTTCTCTAAATAAGTAAAAACACAATATGGCGCCTGTTATATCTTACATCAAATAGCTTTTTTATTATTATTAATATATAAACATTTAATTTAGAATACGGTAGTTTCGTTGGTTGTTTCTTAGATTTCCTTTAATGTCTTAATAACACATTAATTGAAATGGCCGAAGCTGGATGAACTGATTTTGTATTATTAAGTTTATGAAAAATGCAGCATATAATTTTCTCTAAAATTTACTTTTAATATGATTCATACTCCCTAATAAAGTAAACAATGAAAATATTCATATCCGATACACTGAGTACATACATATCTATGTAACGCACAAAAAAATGTTTCATAATTTACTTTAGATAAAATTACATAAGCTTAGAGATGATTTGAAGTGACTCGCATACGATGTCTGAGTACTTACGATAATTTTATAATCAAAATGTAATTCGGAATCTGTGTATTTTGATTGATAAAGATTTATTACGTCAAAGCGCATTTTTCCCATTAGTTATTATTAGAGTAGAGGACGAATATTTTAAGCGGTTTTATCAAAGCATGAGAAATGAAAATGTATCTCGCTTAATCATGCTTTTATCATCTTGCTATCAACAGATTCGTAACTTTCGGATTCGGGGTATAAATTTCCGCTAGCTCAATCAAACTCAGGAAATGTTAGCGATACTGTGAAAAATCGAAAAAAATGAGAATTATTCTTATCTTTTCTGCTAATCGTTTACATTTATAATTCATGAAATACAGTGAAAAGATTCAATTATCTCTCTGTCAATCAGTCTATAAACTAATATAGGGTGTTGCCAAATTCGACCGACAAATTCATAGGGGTGATAGTAGGCATCAATAGAATTAAAAATTACCGTAGAACATGGGGTCGCAAACCACGTATTTAACCAAAAATACAGGGTGTTCCACCCACCTCAACTTGGGTTCACGGTAATAACTGTCAGAAAACAAGTATATTATAATAAAACTTTTAATAGACAGTCTCACTTTTGTTGTAAATGTGACAATATAAAAAAAGTGATAGAATTTCCATTATACACGCCAGCAGTACGCACTTGACGCTCAACATTTTGCACTGCGATTATCAGTTCATCGGTATCATCGATTGCTTGAGCACCGTTTTTTTAAGAACTTTTCGTGATGTTATAATATTTCACACAAAACAGGGTATAGATAGTTGCCTTTTCGTTGCAATGTTTTCATTTTTCTTAAAATTATTACCGTCATCCCAAGTTCAGTTAGGATGAAACACCATGTATTTGTGACTCAATAAGTGGTTTTTGACCCCATGTTGTATGGCAATTTTTCATCCTCTTGATGATCCTATTACCCCTCTGAATTTGTCGGTCAAATTCGGCAAAACCTTGTATACATATACAGCTACACTTACATTAAAAAAATATATGAATACTGCTTTGCGTGTCGTACAATATTAGCCAATATTTAGCAACAATATTCTAATCCTTTAACGTAGCCCTTTAATAGAATTATGCAGGTTACCATAATGCTTTTCAGTGATTGACCATGTTGAGCTCCAC
The DNA here is from genome assembly GCA_963932465.1 of Maratus speciosus. Classification (NCBI taxonomy): domain Eukaryota; kingdom Metazoa; phylum Arthropoda; class Arachnida; order Araneae; family Salticidae; genus Maratus; species Maratus speciosus. The sequence continues at coordinate 268,224,798 of OZ010796.1, read as the reverse complement.
TTCAATGCTATTCAGTAGATGTCTTGATTACTCGACAATTGATTATCCACTACCTCTTTCACTAATCAAAATACTCATAACTTTTAGTTTGGTAAAATACGTAAGTAATGTAATACAGGGCTCCCAAATGGTCCGCCAACTGAATAGCAATACATTTTTAGAAAATTTTTCTTTTTAGATTTTTCTTACAAACCGCCCCGGAAACACCTTTGAAAGTTAAATCTAGCGCAAACCTACCATAAAATTTTCTGTTAAAATTTATTGGTATTCAGTTGGCGGACATTTTGGGAGCCCTGGTAATAGGCATTAAAAACAGCAAATATGCAAAAGTGAGTAGTAGAAATAGGCTTTTTTTATTATTCAAGAGCAACTATCATGCGGAAAATATTTTTACTTTATTGAAAACATTTTACAAGAAATAAAATATTTTCAGCTCTTATTATCTATTTTCAATGGTACTAATAATGGTATACATTAAAAATGCACCAAAACAGAGTTGTCAATTATAAAATAGATAATAACGTTTTCGATAGAACTCTATTCAATCAAAAATAAATCACTTTTTTCTCGGGTCGAAAAGTGGTGATGGTTTTTCATCACGTTGCAAAACATATGTTGTTAGGATACGTTTCATGCAAGATATACTGGACATGCATCCTAGTGGCACGTCTTTTAAAACCTGGGTAATGATCGGCTTAATTATTTAGATTAAACTTTTTGATTACAAATGTATGTCTATATTTAATTGCGATTGTACGGTGTCTTATCAAAACCGTTTTTACTTGTCTAATATTGAACAGTTCTGGAGTTAGTCATTCTCTCTTAGTTTCATTTTTCACCATTTTTGACTTTTGTGCCTTAAAAAACTTTTTTATTTAATAAAAAACTTTAATTTTTAATATATTTGAATAAAAGACACGTTGTTCTGTAGCAACAAATATTTTATTTGCCATTATTTCCGGAGTATAAATTATTTATATAATTTTAATATTAAATTAATTAATTAAATTCCGGAATATTATTTCCGGATCAAGCAAATATTTTAAGACCTAGAAATTATATTTAATAATTAAAGACAAATATTAACTGTAGCCAAATTTCAGAAAGCTACATCATATGAAGTAAAATTTCTTGGTCTAAAAATGTTTGTTTGATCCGCGAAGTATATGCCGAAAATTACGGTATATCACTTTTTTAAAAGCAAAAATTAAATGCTGTAATACTAATATTTTATGTTCCAAAGAAAATCCAACTCACATCAGTTTAATAGGTATCACATCAAAACTATGTATTTCTTATCACAGTAGATATTGAAAAAAAATACCCATTTTACTTTTTAATTATTTAATTTTTTTAATTTGTTATCTTTAAATTATGAAGTATAGGTATATAAATGACGTGATATGTGAAGTATAGAAGTATTAGATATGTAGAAAATACTCAGATGGGATTGGGACAGGCTCGGGCCTATATATTTATAATAGAGAATTTAACTGCAACAATTTGACATTTAGAAACGATTTGTATAAGAACTGCGATGAGTGTCTATACAATGAATAAAAATATATAAGAATTTTCTTCATAACCGAGCCCGTCCCAGCCCCACAAGGTGTACAATCTAAAAGTTCGGTGCTGGCCGGGCCCGTCCGGGGCACCATCACATGATTTTTTAAAGTTCAAAATAATTTTTTTACTACTTAAATTTACAAATTAGCTCGAAAATATGATTGCCTGGAATTCGTTAGAGAGACATACAAAGAGAATAGCTGAAAAAAAAATCAGATCTTCCGGTTAGGTATCTACAAAATTTTATAAGAAAAAAATTAATATATTCTGCTTATATATTTCTTTAAAACCCTCCGAGCGTCTTGCAAAAGGGTAAAATTGTAATGTTGTTTTCTTTGCTTTTTGTTTTAAATGCTAAGAAAATATGGTTCTTTCAACATTATAAAAAAAAACTCAATTACAAATATGAATGTAGTCCTTGATAGTATTAATCATTCTTCAATGTATTTAAAATTCATTAAATCTATAGAATTATATTATCTTAAATATTGCTTGTATTGCTGTGAAACCTGGAGCTTTGTGAACGGAATAATACGCCCCAAACAATTAGAGGGTTAAAATTTTTATAGAAACCTAACCCTAAGGTAATTTTTGTTACAAATATTGTAAAAACCTAGAAAGGAAAATTTTCTCCAGGAATGCTGCTATTCAAAAGACGGACGAGTTGGAGCCCTATGCAAGAAGTCATTTTGAAACTCAATGATAACATGGCTGCCAACTTTTACTCTTTTTTGCTACCACTAAAGTTTAAGACATTTTCGCCTTCTTTGATCGTGAGATTTCGACGATTAAACAAGATAATATTTTCTGTAAAATTTTAGTGGTACGAAGAAAGCGTGAAAGTTGGCAGCTATGTGATAGATACTTCTTAATCTTTTAATTATGGAATGGAGACACGTTACCACTTTTTGGAAAAATTATCTCTTCCAGACACTTATACTAGGATATTTTCAAGAGATATCTAAGAAAAAATGTTAGATATCTAAGAAAAAATTTCGTAAATTGTGGTATAATTAAATATAAAATTAATCGCCAGTCCTAGCCCATAATCAAAAGGATAATTCGTATAAAGTAGTGATTTACATATTATTATATTCTTATAGTAAATTAATTTCATAAATATATTAAATAAAATTATGAACAATTTTAATGTCCCATGGAAATTCCGTGCACATACTTGTAGTTGGCACTGGCCACGAACTGTTAGAATGGTTCTAGTGCTCTCGGTTGAAAGAGATCTTTCTCGAGAGAGATGAATCTCTTAAGGGGGCTTATCTTGGTAGGGAAGTAAATAAATGGAATCCCATGTTATCCTATGGGAAAAATACTTATCCTTCTTGTTCTTTCAAATTTGGAAATTTCAACGATATTTTTTTCCCAGCAGATAGATAGGGAGGTTCTTTATCCCTCTGTAAGCTCTAAATTTTTATATCTTTTTATAGTCATAAGTTACAAACGAGTAAAGAATACTTTTGATACTTCTCGGAATATTTTTAAAATACTCATAATTATCTTTAAAATATTTTAAGCTTACAGAGGGATAAAGAATCTTCCTATCTACGTGCTGAAAAAAAATATTATTGAAACTTCTAAATTTGAATGAACAAAAGGATAAGTATTTTTTCACATAGGATAACATGGGATTCAACTTTTTTTCTTCCCCACCAGATAAGCCCCTTAACCCCTTGAGGAGCGGTGGGCTATATTTTATCCCACCTACGATTAATAAAGTTTTGCACCAGAAAAAATTTATTAAATTTTACTTTTCTAACTTTGGTGGAAAAAAGGTCTTAAAATTGATTTTCCTTATTTTGCAATAAATCTTTTTGCAATTTCCGGTGTGAGTTCGACATTACAGAAACACCATTACTTGCCCCTCAAGAGGTTAATGAAACTATTTTTATGTGTATTTACACATCAAAATTTGGTGCTCTACAGAAATTGTCTTCTTTCATGAGGAGGGGGGGAGGTCATGATGACCCCCATGATCTCCTTATTGAATCCGCCCTTGAAATTCCATCCAATTATAACTCTTACAACTTAATTTCAAAAAATATTTCTCCGTTGGCGATAACTCCGATCATTTCTATGTTGCTTGAAATAAAAGGTGTTCACAAAATTGTGGGTTACTTATTAGAAATCTCAATCATAATGGTTAGACAAATAGCTTATAAATTCAATAGCAATATCTCCAAAGTTCCTACAAAGTTTATAGATCTATCTATTGGATTTATATGAAACTAATCAATGTAGTTTTGAGATATACCAATAGGTGTCACTTAGCAGTTGGTTTCTTTAACCCATTACTCGCTGGTGTTGCGTTGACGCAACAGTAAAATTAAATGTCCATGCTTGAATTTACTATCATGCTACCACTATTTATTTATTTAAAAAATTGCTTTATTTAATAACAGAAACTTTCATCATTAAATAAAGCGAAGATTTTCTTTTAAAAATTGCGGTGCCAAACTTTTTTCTTCAAAAAAGTTGAAGATCCCTATGTTATAGTTTTGGCCGTTAATGGGTTAATATAGTCAGCACACGTTGCAGACAATTGTTTGAAAAAAGATTTGATCATCAAAAAGTAAATTTTTTAAAACTGCAACTTTTCATTATATCTCGTTACCAACAGTTATTTGTTTTAAATTCAAAGTTATACATAAAAGAGTATTTGTAGTGCATTATGAATATGAGTTTCAAATCATACTAAGCCTAATTAGAAAATGGTTAACCCGGGAGAACTCGCTGCATGAGATTTTCCCTCGCCGTCGTACTTTTTTAAGACTCTTATTTAAACCATTTTTCATTTTAATTAAAATTTAAAAATGCTATTTCAATTATTTTACCTATTTGTGAGTAAAAGTACTAAGTCAAGCAGAAAAAATTATGTTAAGCGAATGTAAAGTAAAAGAAAAGCAATTGGGCACCGTGAGAATTCTCATTAGCGAGTTCTCCCGGGTTAAGAAGTCATTATTTTTCAAGTCACCAAACTTCTGTTGTATCTTGAACAGGTCCAAAATACACCACAATTATATATTATTCTGGTAAAATGTCAACAAATTAAAAGTTGTCAGGAAAGTTTCTCATTCTATCATCACTTGTGCACAGAATATATATATAAATAATGACAATGGTGGAAGAAGGTATAATTGTTGTGTCCATGAAAATTTTAATAGCACTATAGAATAGAATTCATACTTGAAGAAAATATGTTTTCAATCAGCTGCGATCAAATCATTAGCATTTTGCCAGAACCTAGTCTCAGTTAAAGAGGCAGAAGAATTCTTTATATATTTCCTGGTACAGTATCAGTTTTTGAAAAATAATCTTACATTATTATGCAACTGTTTTTTGGTGATTTTGCATTAAGATAAAACAAACATGTATAAAAAATATATAAAAAATGCAAGAAATCAGTTAAAATTCAATTGATATATATTGTGGTTGAAATTATCACCCCATCCGCCCTCTAATTTACACTTTCTGTTTTATAGTTATATATAACAACTTTAAATAGGTATCTATGACAAATCTGTTATTAAATATACTTTTAAAATTTAGTTCAAATATATCATAAAAATGTTTCGCCAATTTTATTTTTATTTTTCGTAGAAAAATGATGCATGTCCATTGTTCAGCATGCCTTGGGACAAGGTACAACATGGGTGTAGAACCTTGGTTCTAAAATTACTAATTTTTGAATTAAAAGAAAAACTATAACAGGCCTAAAATTAGAGTTAAAAAAAATATGAGGAAAGCAGAACATGATAAATAATTAGCAAATAGCTTTATATTTCAATATTTACATATTTTAATTAAATTAAAAAAACAAAAAAAAGACTGACGTACAATGCCTTCCCTTATATCAATCCCTCCAGCGTAAAAATACAGTTCTTCAAATGAAGTGAATGTACCGAAGAAATTGCGAGTGTACCATGGATTATTGGGTGAATTTAAAGGCTTTACGACTTTGATTTTTTTCTGATTATTTACGTCATAAAAGTTTTTAACAGTTAAAACATTGCTTTTTCGTTTTTCCTACAACAATCCTAGAAACAAAACCGTACAAAGAGAGGGGGGAAATCACCAGGTAGCGACTTTCTCTCCAAACAGATAGCGCAACGTCACTTGATGAAAATCGTTGAAAAAGAAATTTTTTAAAGATGTTTATTAATTTATTTTGGTTTTTCCTTGAGTTTCTAAAACAGTACTGAGCCACTTTTGATGAAATTTAAATGGGACCGAATCGAGAATATCCTCTTTCAATTAAAAAAAAAAAAAAAACATGAATCGGTCGCGTAGTTTCGGAGCAATCAGGGAACATGCATAAAAAACAAAAATACGCGTCGAATTGAGAACCTCCTCCTTTCTTTTTTTTTTTTTTTTTTTTTTTTTTTTTTTTTTTTTTGAAGTCGGTTAATAAAAACAATTCCCATACAATTTTTATTAAAATGCATACGTCGTTAAAATTTCAGTTCAGTTTTTATGTTTTCTTTTAAGATTTTAAATTATTTTCCTAAAAACTGGTATTTTTGTTCCAAATTTTGCATGCGCGTTCATTTGAAATATATCACGACATACTGTGCCTATAATTTTAGCTATTCAAGGTTTTAGACAGAATGTAACTTTTATTTTTTTGTCTTTTACATTTTGGAAAAGCGAAAAAAGTCCTAAAATTTTAGCAGTTATATATATAGTAAATTTTACAGAGAATGTACCACTTTATTTCTTCACTGTATTTCGACGCCACATTTAACTTCAAAATACCTCTTTAACCCATTACCCGCTGGTGTTGCGTTCACGCAACGGTCAAAATAATTGTTCATGCTAAAATTAATTACTCTGCTCCCACTATTTTGCAATTAGAAAAATTGTCTTATTTATTGGCAGAAATTTTACTATTTTACTAAAACGAAAAACTCTTTTCTGAGTTTGTGGTGGAAAAGGACTTTCAACAAGAAATTTGATAATTACAGCGAAATAGTTTTAGCGGTTAATGGGCTAATCGTAAACAACATTTATATCACTATTTGCTAGTAAATATAGGGCATATCTACCGCTAACTAATACACTGTAAATTAATTTCGTAAAACTTCGTATATGTATAGTAAATTTACTGTATTTGTATCCTTTTCATTCATACAGTACAGTATTTCTATTGTGCAATAACTCTCAACCCTTTCAGGGGCAAGGTACTTATTTTCGTAAAATGCTGAAATGAGTGAATTACACTATAATTTACAAACAAATTTATTTTAAAATGAGAAAAAAAAGCTTTTGTTCACGTACTTAATAAAAAGAAAATTTTCATTCCAATATTCTGGTGCCAATGTGGCATTTAGGAATTAAAATTAAGTGATCCAAAAATGAACCACCACCTTTGAAGGGGTTAAATGCATAGTGATATCTGCATCACTTTTATTGAACTCTCAGCAACCACTATATTTATACAGAAATATTAATCTTCTAAAAAGTACAAAAATATGCTACTAAATAAAGTTAAAAATCTATCTTAAAATTTCTGGTGTCTAATCTTTAATATAAGAATATAAAACAAAATTTAAAAAAAATTATATAAAAAAAGGTATTTAGATTTATACTTATTGAAATATTTACTAATTTGCAATATTAGTAAATATTTTTACTTGTTTTACGCTTAGTTTTTACTTGTATTGCAGATGTGCAACATACAAAATGGTTGACGTATTGTACGAATAATGTAGCTCTAATTTTTTTCATTATTTTTCCTGTGTAATAAACCTTTCTGAGAATGATATATAATTTTTCCAAAACAAAATAAAAAATCATGCATTTAGGTCTCTCGCTGCGTAACCCGAGATATCCTCGGGCAGCGTAAAAGTAGCAAAATTTGCGCAACCTGAAATTTCCTCGGGGATCCATTTTCCGTCTAATTGACCCTCCTTGATTATTCCCACCAGTTATTTATTTTATTTTATTTTATTTTATTTTATTTTATTTATTTATTTTTTTTGTAAATTTTGCCTTATTTAATCGGAGCATTTTCCCGATTAAATTAGACAAAAAGTTTTGTTTTAAAAAACCTATGACAAAAGAATAAAAATTCTTAAAAGACGCTCGTCGCGAGGGGGTTAAATACGCAATTTTTGAAGCTATTTTGATAAAACAATTACGCAGCGAGAGGGTTAAGGGTTAATACTAGAACGTCCAGCTGGTGTCGATTCGACCCAGATTTTTTTTTTTTTTTTTTTCCTTCGTAAAATCAGTTAAATTTTAACTAGAGGAATCTCCGTTAAATAAATAAATGAAATAGTTTTAAATAAATATTCTGGTTTTAAAATGTTTTTATTAAGGTTAGTTAATATTTACACACGTTTTAGTGTTAAACTTAAAAATATACTACATGTACCACAGTATTCGTAAAGAGCATTTATAACGTAAAATAACTGTTTGCTGGTAAATATATGGCATATCTACCGTTAATTATTATCTAAATTCCTTACATACAGGTGGCTGAGAGGTTCTGCTCTCGAAGCTGGTAGACGGGAGGTGCTGGGTTCGATCCCAATCGCGCCCGTCGGCCTAATCGCTCGGAGTTTTCGTGGTTTTCTTCGAGCCATGGATTTCCATGCGTTAATACGGGTTAGGTTCCCTTAGAAAGACCCCCACGAAGGGCACTCCCCCCTCGGGCCTATATCCCTAGTGCAGATAATCGGCCGTCAAAAAATCAACCAACCAACCTTACATACAGTTCCGTTCTAAAAGAGCTATTTAAATATATATTTATCTTCCTGTGTTGTATTCATGCTTATTTGGTACCGCTTGATGCCTGTAAAAGATTATCGCAAATAGAGACCTTTTATTGCACTTCTGAGGGGTTGGTTCCTGGGATGCGTTTGCGCTGTCCCTATACTTCAGAATTTATTATACAGTGCATACTCATAGCTGCCAAATCTTCCGCTTTTTTGTACCACAAAAATTTAATAGAAATTTTTGCCTTATTGAATCGACAGATAATGGTGATTTAAAAAGGTAAAATTTACTATAAAATTTTTGTGGTACAAAAAAACGTAAGATGTTGATAGCTATGTCATACGTGCCAACCTCAAACTAATCTTCCGTAATACGTGCATTAATTTGACCCTGGTTTAATATGTTTCGAACCAGAATTTTTTTTAAGAAATGAAATTAAATATGTTCCATGTAGAAATCTTGAATTAAATAAATAAAGATTCATGAAATAAATTTTCTGGTTCGAAAGTGGTTAACCTGGGTCAAATGAATCCAGATATTACGGAAGATTAGTGAAAGGTTAGCAGCTATGTAGGACAATTTAGGATCATTTCTTCTCCTTTATGCCCCTATTTGTAGCAATATTCTTAAAATAAGAGTGTGTCATATGAAAATAGAGAAAATGCGGATCAAAGTTACCCTAAATGACTGTATTATGTGCGTTACCATACATGTACTGTTTATCTGAATACAATTAACACATTTACGACGGGAAACGAGAATTCTCGTTTTTATTCAAAAAACATCATTGACTAAGGGCGTAGCTTCTACTATATTGAAAATGCATTTATATCATGTTTCCCATATTTATTTAGATTGTAAAGCATTTTACATTAAATTCGTACATTAAAAGATATTTTCCTATGCATAAACTTGGGAAACCTACCTAGAACATCAATTTACAAAAGACTTTCAGAACAGGGAGGTGCTTCTACTGTTAAAATTCAGATTTGATAAAAACTGCCCGTCGGTAATATGTTAAATTACAGTACATATACTGGTCACGTTGCTGCTAGTACAAGTACTATAATTTTACAAAGACATTATCTAGAGCGTATGAATATGACACTGCTGTGAACTACTTTGTCTGCTTCAAAGTTCCATTTTTATCAATAAATTCTCAGCAAAAACTCACAATCGAAGAAGTAACAAGATTTTCTCCAGAAACATCTTAAAATCAAATTATAGCTGTCATTCTCTAATGATAGATTGTGATTGAATGGAAAGCTCTTTAGGTACTTGAATAAAGAATCTACTTAAAGTTACTTGAAGCTGTTTTCAAATCAAAACTCTATATTTTAATCTGCAATAAGCAAAGAAGCTTCACACGCCTGAAAAATGTAGATATTTGAAAATAGATTTCACAGAACTCTAAATTGTTTCTTAATTTACTTTAAAAAGTAATGCGTATTCATGGCTGTCACGCATGTTTCAAAAAACATTGGCTCATATGCTGTTTGGAGAAAATTTTTAAAAAGCAATTCAGTTTTTGGTATGGGAATTAAAATGTCTAAATCATGTATCCACGTAGGGGCTAAAATTATTTAGTGATTGGAATAGAATTTTTTCAAAGAAGTTACAAAGTAAGTTGTGTTTACAAATATAAGAAAATGACATATGAGAAGAAAGAATTAAAAAAAGTCTAACAGATAAAGTATACGTTTCATTGTTTAAATACCACTTTTTTCGAAAAGTAAGTTTCATCTTATTTAACCCTTAAATGCATGATTTTTTATTTTGTTTCAAAAAAATTATGTATGATTCTCTGAAAGGTTTTTAACACAGGAAAAATAATTAAAAAAATATCACAGATACATTTTTCGTATAATGCGTCAACCTTTTCTTATGTTGCACATCTGCAATACAAGTAAAAACTAAAATATTGCAAATTAGTAGATATTTTAATAAGTATGAATATAAAAACCTTATTTTACATAATCTTTCATTTTGTAAAACTTAACACTTAAATGCATGTATTATTTATTTATTTTTTTTTTTTTTAGAATTATGTTTTTTACTCTTATATTAAAGATTAGACACCAGAAATTTTAAGATAGATTTTTAACTTTATATTTTTGTAATCTTTACAGGATTAACATTTCTATAAAAATATACTGGTTGCTAATAATTAAATAAAAAGTGATGTAGATGTGCATCATTATGCATTTAAGGGTTAACCCTTTCAGGGGCAAGTAATTGCGTTTCTTTAATGACGAATTCACTCCGAAATCTTTCAAAAGTTTTATTTGAAAAAAAAAATAAATAAATAAAGCAATTTTACGACTTTTTTCCACCAAGGTTAGAAAAGTAAAATTTAATAAAAAAAATTTTGTGCAAATATTCATTCATCGTAGGTGGGATATAATGTATCTCACCGCCCCTTAAGGGGTTAATTGCAAGATTCTGAGACTCTTTTTGTAAATAGTGTCATTCAAAAGTAAGCACCTTACGAACCCTGAATATTTACATGTAATAACAGTTGGGATAACAACTAAATAAAAAGAACATAATTCATTGATTTGTCTCAATTATCATTTCATATTCCTGTATCTAATAAGAACCATACGTACATATATATATATATATATATATATATAATCAAAGATTTACACTCACGCAACACTAGCTTCGAGATTAATTAACCACGAAGATTAAGGGATTACAAATTTTCATTCATAAAGTGCAATGATTATTAATGAATTTTAGAAAAGACGACGTACTTTTCACCCGCACTCATTATCATTTAGCAAATATTTGAATATTGGCTTAATAAGTAATATCTGTTGAAAGCATGCAGGTAGAGCGTTCAAAAAAGTTCATAAAGTAATCTTTACATACAGCGTATGACAAAATTTATGATGGGATCAAAAGACTTGACAAGTTATAAAACACACTGACGCAGCAGTGAGTAGGGATTTGGGAGTAGGAATTAGGGTTAAAAGCTATCGCAGAGCACCGAGTAAACTGCTAAGATACATACAAAACCTTACGCCCTGATAAATAAGTGGCGTTTAACCCTTTCAGGGTCAAAGCACTTCCATTTTTAAAATGTTGAAATGAATGAATGACACCGGAATTTAGGAACAAATTTATTTGGAAATAAGGAAAAGCTATATTTCACATACATTATAAACGGATAATTTTATAAAATAAATTCTGGTTCCATTGTGGCATTTGGGAATTAAAATTAAGTGGTTTCATAAACATACCTCCGCCCTTGAAAGGGTTAAAATCAACGGAATGGAAAACGCAAGTTACAGGAATAAATTATGCAATTCTCTGTGAGTAAGTACACGTATTGGTAATTTCTCTATTTTGCATTGTAGATTAGGCCTTTTATGAAGCCTTCACATAGTTTTAGGCATTCTGGTTTTTTGAAGGTTTCTTTATGTAGGATTTTCACATGAGGTGTAACAACTTTTATGCATATCTGTTTTGTTTTGTTTTCATTTTCTATAAGTTTTATCAATAATAATGTTCTAAAATGAAAGTAAAATCACTGTTAAAAAACACCATAAAATTAAAAAAATACGACGAATATTTTTCAAATCATATGAAATTAATCCTTCTGGTTCGAAGTTGTCATGTCCCTTTATAATTTAATAGTGCTATTTAACAAAGTATTTTGACTTTAAATATTTGATGTCAGTTTCTTGCAGTGTTGTCAGTCCGCAACTTTTTTATTCAGATTGAGTGATTGCTAAAACTTTTTTGAAATAGCAACTTTTTTAATGACAGATTAAATAAGGCGAATTACATTGGGTTGTCCGGAAAGTTCGTACCAATTCGTGCACACTGGTAACTATTTTTATATTCTATTCGTACCACTATTTAAAAAAATACGTTTTATACTATGTTTCTTTTGCAGATGTCAAGGTATATGTGAAAGGTTTTGATTTTCAAAAAGTGTTGAGAGGTGAGTTTAAAAATACCACGGGAGTTGAGAAACAGACTTTTGGGACAAACTTTGGCTGTCAAAAACGAACTCCTTGAATTCGTTTGACGCATTCTGACCTTATCTCCTTACTCTCCGGACATTGCTCCGCCCGACTGCTCTTTGTTTCTTTTTCTCAAAACTTCCCTTCGCCAAAAAAATTAACTCTTTGAATGATATAAAAGAGTATCTCGATAAGTATTTTGCCATCGAATCAAAAATGTTTTGGAAAAAAGGCATTATGAGACTGCTGGACAGATGAAAGAAGGTTGTAGAACAGAATGGCACCTATATAATTTAATAAATGTATGCTAAAATTTAAATCTTCTGCGTTTCACTTTTCCTTCAAAATTGGCGCGATTTTTCCGGGCAACCCAATATTATTTCAAAAAGATGGTAGCAATCAAGCAATTAAATTTTTTTAAAGTACACGGAAAAAAATGAAGTACTCAAAAATGAGTATATCAATGTACTCATATCGAATTGAGTATGTTTAGATCAAAAATGAACCTATGCTTGCTCAATTTTGAAATATCACATGTTATCAAACTCAAATAAAACGATAATTTTGTACTCTGTAATGGTTTATTTCATTTATGGGCAGCATAAAAAATGTTTATTAATGCAAATATTAAATTATGCACAGTATTTTAAAATAATTTAAAAGTGCTTGCAAATAATGCTCTTGTCATAGAAATATTCGATTTAGGTATTTTGTTAAAAATTTTGCTATTTTTTCTATTAAATGATCATTTAAACGTTTCTTGTTAATAACTTTGAACTTGGGTATAAAGGTCAGTATATTTTAACTTTAAGTTGTAGGTTCAGGGGGCAGTACATAGCGATTCATGTTTGAACACAACAGTGGAATCAAAAATGATTACACGTGTTTTTCAATTTTGAGTACATTTGGATCGGAACTATGTTGAGTATGTGACGTATTTAAAATTGAGTACTTTTTACTCAATTCTGAGCACCCATTTTTTTCAGTGTAGCGGGATGGCAACACTTGGTTTCTTTGTCCTGTTTTACTAGTGTTACGAAAAACTTTCTGAATCAAGAACTTGACCGACCAACTCTTAAATATTAAAACTAAAACAAACTAGCAGAAACTTTGCAACTATTAATCGAAAAAATTAGAAAATTATTCTGTTTACATTTTCCCATACCAAAATTATTGTTTTTGATGGCAGGAAAAAAAGAAAAGATCTGTTAAACTGAATCTGTTCATACTGTTAAGCTAAGTACGCTAACTGAGGAAATGGCAGTAGAAATGAAAAATATTTTTATTTTTTCCTCATTCACAGTCTGGGGATACAAGGATACTTGATACAAATCGCTATTTTCCGCTAGAATGTTCAATATAGTGACCTTTCAAATGGACAGGAAAAAGACAGGGAATAGACAAAAGTAAATTCAGTTGATGAAATCGTGTGACTCTTTTTTAAAAGTATTATAAATGAAAATCAAGTAATGATGATCTTTGTTATGAAAGAAAAAGCTTCGTGTTTTTATAGTCTGCTTTGTTCGAAATAATACAAAACAAAATTTTGAAAGACGTGTTTGCTGTTATTATGGCACATTTTTATTAACATGTGTTAAATTGAAAGAAAAAAAAATAATTACGTCTTTTCATATGTAGTTCAGTACAAATATAAATTTATATTGGTATCATCTAAGTGAACAAATTTTTACCTTGATATTTCATAAGAGACATTTGGCTCAAAATCATATGAAAATGAAATCATTCCTACAAATTCCTACTAATTCATATTTAGCAAATGGAGTTATGAATAAAGAGGAAGGAGCATGTAGTGTAGAGTCTACCGGTTGCCAGTGAAATAACTGAGGAGGTTGTCACAAGATGGCGTCAGATTTTTACATCAGATCAACAGTTTCTCTTTATCGTCAAAGCAAACTTCCACCAGTAAATTTGAACAGAAAATTTCGCCTTACTTTAGCCAAAATTCCTGTCACAAACATGGTAAAAGTTTCTATGCCTTTTTTCTGGTGGAACTTGACCTGGAATTATAATCTCTTTCACTGACACTAACAGGAAGTTGTCTAGGTTGTCACAATATGGCGGAAACGCAGGTCGCGACTACCGCTCAAGTAAACTCCCACCAGTAAAAATAAATATCTGTTTTCAGCAATAATTTTGACTAAAATTCTGGATTAATAAGGGGTTTAAATAAGGAAACAATTTCTATTCAAATTTACTGGTGGAAGTTTACCCCGGCTGTAATGGACCACTGTGAAACCGTTTGCAGTTGAATCTTCACCCTTTTGACGATATGTCAATTCCTCTTTATTCATAGCTCCACGATTTAGCATTACCAACATTAAGTGGTAATTATCGTTCAAAATAGTCTATAGTCAACTCAGTTACATAGTGGGTATAATATGAGTATAATAGTATAATATGAGTAGACAATATGAGTACGTCTATAGTCAACTCACTATATATTTCTAGACCAGGGGTGGCCAACTGTGGCACGCGCCACACCACTAAATTTTTACAGTAATCATTGCTTTATCTAATCATCGAATCTCTGCGATTCAAGAAGTCGAATTTTTCTGTAAAATTTTAGTGGTATCAGGCGTGCCACTGTTGGCCACCCCTGTTCTAGACACTGTGCAATGGGCGTGTGATTCATTCTTATTTTTTAAATATCTCACCAGGAAAATAATTTTTTTAACTTCCGTGTACTCTTCTTAAAGAATCTCACTTATTTTAGTTCCAAAGTATTTCAAAAGTATATACTAAATTTTATTTTAAGTGTTACAATCTTATTCACAGCTCGCCAGCTTCACTAAGATTTTAACACATTAAATATTAAATTAATCATATATTTTAGAAATAGTTTGTTAACTAAAATAGATTAAGACATCCTTTAGTAAGAGTACGCAGAAAAAAATAAGTTAAAACATTAATTTCCTGTAGAGATATTGAAAAAAATGCACTCTACAGCCATAGATTTAACATTTGCGAGGGGAATTTAAGATCTCACTGACAACACCTTTAAACCTTTGCGGTCCAACGTCGAGTCTGACTCGGCATCACCTTTCTATGCAAAATTTGTTTTTGGCACCAGAAATAAAGAAAAGTAATATTTGCCTTATACAATTAGAGCATTTTCGAAATTATGTAATTGAAGGTAACTTAAAAAAAAAAAAAGTGGTGCCAAGAGAATAAAATTTGTGTAAGAGACGCTGGTCCTGAAAGGGTTAACACTTTAGCGGGCGGTGTCTGCAAAAAAAAGACACCTAATTTTAATTTCAAAACTGAGAAACGGCACCAAGACTATTCAATTAAAATTTTCCTTTTATAAAGTACGGGAAAATAAGCAAGTTTTTATTTTGTAATAAATTCGTTTGTAATTCCTGTCAGTCCATCATTTCATCATTTTACAAATAGACTTACTACGCGCCGGAAAGGGTTAAGACGTATGATGTCTAAATCCCTAATCAGGCTTGTATGTACGTACTGCGTTAGATTTCATATTCAAAGGAGGCCCCTGTTTGCTCAGCATTCTTGAGCGAAAATGACAATCCAGTCAAAACAAACAATCTGTCACATCAGTAGCAAAGTAAGGCATTGATGCCTATAAAAAACAATTCTACTCTCACTGCTTTTGTTAACAACTAAAATGTTTATACAGTATTCAGAACTAGACCTGCAAATTAGAAGATAATATACATGTAAATGTGTGTATAATTTTTTGCTTCCAATAAAAGTGTTTTTCATGGTCATTGATGTGGAACTAGTAACTCCATTCTGTGGCTAGTGTGCTTTGATTCCAGGAGGAATACGAAATTCTTCAACTGCAGTTCGTGTATACTTTTTTACATGGGCTAAGCAAAATTGTATTAAATTTTAATACAAAATGGAAACTTCAAAATTTTTGCTAAAAGAATACCCATAAGATTTCCTTTTCCCTCCGTAATTATTTAAATCAGGAAATAAATTTTAAAAGCCAGACTAAAAATACCTAATCGCCATTACTTCATATTAGTTGAAAATTCTTATGTTATCGTCTGAAGGTGTAATTCGGACTTTTTATCAGTTTATAGTAGATTACATGTCAGTGATACCTATTGGATTTCATTTGCATAAAACATAAAACCATTATCTTTAAATAAAAAATATATTCAAGATGCATCCATTATTTGATTAAAAGCTGTAAAACTTTTACAGGTTGGGTAAGTTTTGCTACATTTTTTTTAAATAGAATGTTTCACTTTATTTATTCAGAGAAAACTAGTACAAAATTTGCAGTTAACCCTTTGAGGGGCGGTGGGATATATTATATCCCCCCCCCGCCTAATTTTAATGAAGATTTGCACCAGAAACTTTTAAATAAAGTTTACTTTTATAACTTTGGTGGAAAAATGATGTAAAATCGCTTCTACTTATTTGGAAATATTTTTTTTCTAAAATACCGGTGTGAATTCAACATTACAGAAACACAACTACTTTCCCTTGAAAAGGTTAAGCGAGGAGGTTACGAAATCTAAATTTTAAAAATTAAATAGCCATTTTCTAAACTGAAAAGTGGTGTCAGACTCCTTTGAAATTCTAATGAGTGTACGACCTCACTTTTAATCAAATCATGGCGACAACTACGACCAGACTAACCTGCTAAAATATAGCAGTATTAGATTCCAAAAAAGTAAAATAAGAAATAAAATACATGTATAGACATTTTCTATTACAAAAGATAAAATAAATATAGTACTGGATTTAAACTTTTAAATAAAGTTTACTTTTATAACTTTCGTGGAAAAATGATGTAAAATCGCTTCTACTTATTTTGAAATATTTTGTTTTCTAAAATACCGGTGTGAATTCAACATTACAGAAACACAACTACTTTCCCTTGAAAAGATTAAGCGAGGAGGTTACGAAATCTAAAATTTAAAAATTAAATAGACATTTTCTAAACTGAAAAGTGGTGTCAGACTCCTTTGAAATTCTAATGAGTGTACGACCTCGCTTTTAATCAAATCATGGCGACAACTATGACCAGACTAACCTGCTGAAATATAGCAGTATTATATTCCAAAATAGTAAAATAAGAAATAAAATGCATGTATGGTCATTTTCTATTACAAAATATAAAAGAAATATAGTATTGGATTTAAACTGGAATTTATGCTGAAATAAGAAACATTTTTTATTCTAATTCATTTAGAGGTAGAATCTCAGAGGCATTCATAGGGTAAATTATCGGATTAAGGGTTGGGAAGTACCTTTTTCTGCGGAAAAGTAGAAGAAAGGAGAAATAAATTAGAGAGTGGTGATTATCAATTTTGGGTAAGAGTAAATAAAATTTTGCTTCGAGATCCCATATTGACTATGTCCCCCAGTGTTGCCAGACGAATACTAAAATTTTATTCTGAATACCACTGATTTCATTGAGATATAGCGGCCTTATTTATTTACAAAAATTTTGCGATTAAAGCAAGTGAATAATACCGTACGAAAATAGTCGTATTAAAAATAAAATTTTAGTATTCGTCTGGCAACATTGACGCCCCCAGCCTAAATTTTCTGGCCATGAATGGCGACCTAGCAACTAGAAATTTCGCACTTTGATATGAAATGACCTTTAGTTCTTTGGTTACTGAAGTCGAAAATCCTTCTCCATACATCATTGCCTTGTTATTTTAGCGTATTGAGACTATTAATGTATTGATATACACAAGATCTATATAGTCTGAAAAACCACTTTCTTCACACTTCACAAAATTAGCAGAAGGCGTGTTTATATAGTCTTGAAAACCTTTACATGGCTGCTGACTTTTACGCTTTTTTTTCTACCACTAAAATTTTATAGAGATTTTCGCCTCGTTTAATCAAGAGACTTCGACGACGAAATAAGACAATATTTATTATAAAATTTTAGTGGTAAAGAGAAAGCATGAAAGTTGGCATCTATGCATTTAATTAAAGGTCCTCCTTCGTCGTGCACAGTACAACGTGCATATAGATATAAAGGTAGAAGCACACATTTATAAGTATTTGTATGCTCTGTCCAGGGAACTTTCCAGGTAAAATATCGGTATATTTTTTTATGGAAAAATAAATCTAGGTTAAACGCGCGAACTTTCGCCTTATTTAACCCTTTAAGGCTGCTAGTCACTCAGTTTTCCAACTCCCCTCGATAATGCTAAGTCTATGAGCGTTTGATGCATTCTTATATTCAAGATATCTTCTCGGGAAATTCATATTTTCAACTTCTTTTTTCAGTGTTCTCTTCTTAACGCTAGAAAGACGGGAATTTTTACACAAGTTTTACAAAAATATTTAATACCAGAATTTTTATTTAACACTGATTAACTTATTTAATTAGGCCTTTTTTTTTTTCCTTTGTGTCTGTAAAACTTATTTTATAAAAAAAATTCCGGTTCGAACCGAAATATATCAATATAGTTGGGGCCAAAATGGCCCCTCACCGTCATTCTAGTGTGTCATTCCCTTTAAGGGCGGTGGTTCAGTTTTGGACCACCTAATTTTAATTCCTAAGTACTACATTGGCACCAGAATATTACAATGAAAATTTTCCTTTTATTAATTGCGGGAACAAAAGCTTTTGCTTACTTTGGAATAAAATTGTTTTTAAATTCTGGTGTCGTTCACTCATTTCAGCATTTTACGAATAGAAGTACGTTGCCCCTGAAAGGGTTAAAGGATGTCACTTTTTTTCTTAGTTTTCAAAATATTTTTTAAATCTACTCTTAATTATAAACGAAGTGTTAAAATTTTACTCACAGTTAAATTTTACTCACAATTGTAAAAAAAAAAAGAAAAAGAAACAGTTAAGGGGTTAACCCAGAGGTCGCAGCATTCCTAAAATTTTCGCACTTTGCTACCGCTAAATTAAAACGGTAATCTTTGTTGTATAATACTATTATAGATGTTAAAAGAACCTACCACAAAGAATTCTTATTTAAAATACTGGTAGCAAAGTGCGAAAATTTTAGGAACGGTGCGAGCCCTGGGTTAACCCTTTCCGACGCCGAGTAATTCTGTTTATAAACTGATGAAATGATAAACTGACACCAGAATTTATAAACTAATTTATTAGAAAAAAAAACGAACTTGGTTATTTTCACGTACATTATAAAAGAAAATTTTAATTAAATATTCTGAGTGCAAGTAAAATAAAAATTAGGTGTCATTTTTTAAAGACACCACCCGCGAAGGGGTTAAGGAGAGATTTTTTTTATAAGAAAATACTAGTACTAAAGAATTTCCTGATCTGGAAATTCCCTGACCCGTACGAACCCTGTCTATCCTACCGATGAAAGAAGCCATTTATTAACTGCTCTTCATTCTATGGCCTTTTTCCTAATTTTGTGAAATTTTAATGCGCAATTTTCGCTTCCAACTTATTCAAAATATTGCGGTACAGAAGTACATTATAGATAAGACGACGTGAGTTTCAAAACTCGCCTTATCAGAAAATTAAATTTTGGGAAATCGCGAAAAACATCTGACTGCGTCCATTGGATTTCATTGTAAACCAAGATTTTACAATGGCAGAAATAAAGGATAAAACTAGTTTTTTTTTTTTTTTTTCATATTGTAGTGCTTATTTGGTACAGGTTTAACAATAGAATAGACTGATAGAGAAAACACGACTTTTTTTAATTTTGGATAAGGCGAGTTTTGAAACTCGCGTCTTCATATCTATAGGAGTAGATCTTTTTTTTTCTCCAGATAATGACTGAAAACACATGAGTATAGTTTCAAGAACAGTTAAACAGCAGCTCTTATCATCAGGTGATAAGTAGCAGATAGTAGATAATCCAGCAAGGATTAAATACCTTCTACAAGGAGATTTCCAGATATTTATTATCCCTCATTACACAAATATTTTTTTTTTTAAACCTCAAGATACTGTGATGAGAAATTGGATAAAACTCCATATTTCTTCATTTAATACGACACCGATTAACGTGACAAAAACTTTTATTCCTAAACGCTTTAACCCTTAAATGCATAGTGATGCATATCTGCATCACTTTTTATTTAACTCTTAGCAACCACTACAATATTTATATAGAAATATTAATCCTGTAAAAAGTACAAAAATATGCTACTAATAAAGTTAAAAATCTCTCTTAAAATTTCTGGTGTCTAATCTTTTATATAAAAAAAAAAAAAATCTAAAAGAATAATTCTTGCATTTATGGGTTAAGTTTTATAAAATAAACAATTATTTAAAATAAGGTAATTCGATTCATACTTATTAAAATATTTACAAATGTGCAACATAATTAAAAGTTGACGTATTATACGAAAAATGTATCTTTTTTTTTTTTTTTTCATTATTTTTCCTGTGTAAAAAACCTTTCTGAGAATCATGTATAATTTTTTTCGAAACACTATAAAAAAATCATGCATTTATGGGTTAACCTCAGACACTGTCATGAGCAGGGGTGTAAAAATCTAGGCTGCGGCGGGCATTCTCTCACCACTAAATTTTATTAGTTTTCTTCGCTTAAATTTTTTTAAGATTCTTACAGAAACTTTAGACGAAATATTAGACAAAAAATAACGAATAAAATTTAGTGGTGAGAGATTGCCTTCTATGCTTAGATTTTTTATACCCCTGCTCATGAGAAATTGGATAAAATTCCATATTTCTTCATTTAACCCTTTAGCGGACGGTGTCCATAAAAAAAGGACACCTAATTTTAATTCCAAAACTGACAAACGGCACCAAGAAAATTTAATTAAAATTTTCCTTTTATAAAGTACGGGAAAATAAGCAAGTTTTTATTTTCTAATAAATTCCTTTGTAAATTCTGGTGTCAATCCATAATTTCATCATTTTACAAACAGACTTATTCCGCGCCAGAAAGGGTTTATATGATACCGCTTAATGTGACAAAAACTTTTATTCCTAAACGCCTTAAACTCTTTTTAATGCTTTAAAACTTTTTTTAGAAAGAATCTCTTTTTCAGAAATTCAGTCACGCTCAGATACACATGATTTTTCAATTTATTCAAAAATTTAAAGTATCTCAATCCGTATTCGTTTCCTTTCGTCATAGAAATGGGAACGGAATGATACATTAACCTCCCTGGAATATCTTCATTCTTGGTACTTGCATTTGGTTCTTGCACTGAATCAAACGAACTTTCTTATGCTTTTGCATATACCACTTTTTCATGATTAATTTGCATTCCGTATTCAGGATGAAAGATGAACGCATCAAAAAGTATTTTTTAGATTGCGAGAATTTTGTCGTCTTTAATAACTGAAAAGGAATATTATCCAAAGTTCTTTCATAATGTATTCAAAATGCATATTTATTATCATAAATTAGGCCACAGTCTAATGCCTTTTCTTTTGGTTTTGAAGTTTTGTACAGTTATTTTGCGTGTTTATTTGTTTCAGACTGTTTTTTCTTAGTAGTTTTATATGATTACCGGAAGTTCTATAATATATCTTGAATTATGAAAACTACATGTTTCTGAATATTTTAAGCTGTCTGGCTTTTTCTGTTTTTGAGAAGTATTTAAATAAATTATGTCAGGTTCTTAATATGGCTGAAAAATGACAACATGCATATAATTTTTCTAAAATGAATGAAAAACCGTAAAATAATGGGTTAACGAAATAGTTTGTTTCACTGCAAAACAATTGTTGATTTTACAGAAAACACTATCAACCAGGACGTCATTAAAAACATGTAATCTGTATTTGGGCATTTCCACGAGCACTTGTCGTGTAAGGCACATACTATGATTTTTGACTACCAGTATTTTAGAACGGAAAAATGTGACTTATTGTATGGGAGATATCTCATTAATTAAAATAGGCGAAGCAAACTTTTATAAAATAACGATGGCCAACAAGCATAGTATGTGACTTAAACGACAAGTGCTCGTGAAAATACCCATTTATAATAAAATTTCTGTTATTTCAACACATTTTGCCTGTATTTGCGTAAGAATTACAGATTATATCCGTAAAATAAGCAGTTTTTTACTGGCTTCCTGACAGGCAGTCTTTTTCTGTAAAATAAACAGATTTTGATACAATGAAACGGTAAAAACATACACACATAGATACATATACTGACCGACCAAATAACAGCAACAAAGAAAAACATTTTTTTTTATATATAACACTTTTATTGCCATATTTTTAATTTGATAGTTCAGCATTTTCCGAAAGAAGTTTATTTTTGAAAATATAATTGAAAATATAATTTCGCATGAGAAAAAAAAATTTAATAACTGAATTTGAATTTGAGATAAAATATTGAAAAATGGAAAATATATATATCACTCAATTCTTTCGTGCCGCTTTTTTAAATATTCATCTTTCTTCAGGTTTTTTTAAAAATCCAAAATGAGCTTATCATCTACATAATCAAAAGAGATAAAGATTCTATTAGTAATAATATGATATGTAAACACTTCTCATTTCCAAATTAACTCTATAAAAGTATTCCAAAAAGTGTTATATTTGAAAAATAATATGTATGAATTCATCTCATTTAGATAATTCTTTCTAACGTAATTTGACTTACAGCCCTGTCGTATGATTTTATAAAGAAATGTTTAGTATTTTTGTAAAATTATAGTAAAAAAATCGCATCTTTTATTCCTTCTTTACTTAGTAAAATTGTCC
This sequence comes from Maratus speciosus, assembly GCA_963932465.1. Lineage (NCBI taxonomy): Eukaryota > Metazoa > Arthropoda > Arachnida > Araneae > Salticidae > Maratus > Maratus speciosus. The sequence goes on along the minus strand of OZ010796.1, from coordinate 268,201,872 downwards.
TAAAATATATTTCGTTTCATTGCTATTCCTCTTGGCCTACTTTAAATTTGAAAAAAAAAATTTTCCTTTTTTAATTTAATGAAAAATTATTTTTTTTTTTAAACAACGTGCAAAAAACCAAATAAACAGGTTCGAAATTAAGCTTATTATAGCTACAGTCTGGTGATGGTACAACCGAGTACCAATGGGCCGATTGCATAGCTGCCAACTTTTACGCTTTTTCCTTACCACTAAAATTTAACAGTACATGTTGTCTCTTTTAATCGACGAAATCTTTCGATTAAAGGATACAAAAATTCTGTTAACTTTTAATGGTAACAAAAACGCGTAAAAGTTGGCAGCTATGCGATTGTCACCTCTGAAATACAATAGTATTCTTCGCCTTATTAAATCTCAGAAATTCTATCATTAACCCCTTGAGGGGCGGTGGGATAAAATATATCCACCTAATTTAAACAAGATTCTCACCAGAAAAATTTTCCTAAATTTTATATTTTTAACTTTGGAGGAAAATCGTTGGAAAATTGCTTTTCCTTATTTAAAAATAAAAATTTTCGATTATTCCGGTGAGAATTCCATATTTAGAGTCATATTTGCTTGCCCCTCAAGGGGTTAAATAAGATCAAGAATATTATTAAAATTTAGTGGTGACACTTAAGTGGTGACAGCTGTTCCATCACTGACAATTGTAAGACACTGAAAGAGCTATATTTTCATCATATGATAAAATGCTTATTCTCAAAACGCAGAACTTTGAACTTCCTATGATAATTTCAGATCTATTACAAGTAAAATTTTGTAATTTATTTATATATTTCTTATATACTTATTCCTTTAAAATGAACTAAAAATTGAGTATAAGTAACATTATATACAAATTGTCAAATTTTTAAGCAATTGAATAACCTAATTACACTCAGAATGACTATATTTTTATAATTATAAATATTTATACAAGGCTAGTTCCACGAGTACTTGTAGTGTAAGTCACATGCTACGATTTCTCGCTACCAGTATTTTAGAACAGAAAATTGAGACTTATCTTATCGGAGATATATCATTAATTGAATAAGACGAAGCAAACTTTTCGAAAATAACGGTGGCCAACAAGCATAACAGTTATGAGCTATGTGACTTACGCTACAAAAACCCATGTAATTAGCCAAAGTACTTCAAAATTTGCTTAAATATCATTTCTTCATTCACGAACCCATGAAATATATTTTAATGTTTGTAATTCATTTGATGTTTACAATACAATATATCACATCAATGTATTGTGCATTTATAACTGCAAAACCATAGAAAAAGTTTAAGCATTTGTATGTTTTCTTTTTCGATTAGATTTTTAATTTGTTTCAACAATACACTTCAACAACGTAATAAGAATGAGAACGTCAAAACGTCTAACTCTTGAGTAACTTCGCATTCATTTGTTTGCAAAAGACTGAATCTTTTTCATCAGAAGTTAATTAGTGTGTCTAGTCATGCGCTGAACGACATGTTTAGGAAGCTTGAAATTAAACCGTTGTTATTGTAAATCATGCCTCATAGAATCACTTCACTTTCGCAAGAAACTTTCTTCTGTTATGTCTTAATATAGGCACGTACACTTTTGTAATGTTTAAATTGTAACCCTCAAAGTATTTTGTTTTAATCATTTCCCAAATTTGAGATAAACAGGGAAAAACATAAACAAACATCAGTTTTGTAGAAGCAAAAGTTTTCAAATTTGGTGTAAAACACATTACCGTAGAAAGAAAGTTTTAAAAACTTTCAATAATATAATTGTTTATTGTGTTTTTGTTCTAATTTAAGGGGTCTTCAACCCTTCTATCTGAAAGCCATTTGCCACCACAAATTTCTAAATCATATTTCGCTTTATTTAATCGAAAAGTTTCTGTCATTAAATAAGGTAAATTTTTCTATTCTAAAATAGCGGTAATTGGTGACCTTTATTCTAGTTTAATGTGATGCTGATATATTTCCCTTTTGCTAAAATGCTATGCATTCTAAAAAACAGGGGCCGTAATGTCCTCATTTTTAAGTAAGAATATTTACGAATAGCTTAATTAATCTCAGGATATGTAATAATTTCCTTCGATTAAATAAGGTAAGCATTACTATTCGGAAGTAGTGGTACTCAAAAATCAGTACAGTGTACGATCACTCTGAAACTCACTTTACTCTCGTTGAACGTTCGGTAATACACTTTTTAATTATTAGTTTTATGGCCATTTAAAATTTCCAAATTCTCATACCTTTTCTAATCATTCTCCCTGTAAAAAGAAATGATGTTTTTTTTAATTACTTTTATTTTTAATTTTTTTACATGCATTTTGCAGTCATTCTCTGTGTACTCTGTGGGGAGGGTAAATACTTTGACCACGATCAGGTGGCCCGTGACCTTAAAAAGTCTGATATGCTATAGCAGAAGCTAGTGGCATAGCCAGGGAGGGGGTCCAAATGCTCTGTATACCAGTAATATTGTACAGCTTTCTTCGCCTTAATTAATAGCAGACAATTCTCCGATTAGATAAGGCGAACAGAGCTTTACAAAATTATTCAGAGCGTTTGGACCGCCACCCTGGCTACGCCACTGGCAGGAGCAGGACTGTCCAACCCGACGCCCTCGAAATATCGCTAACGTATACTTAGCGATATTGAAATTTGTAATATATTGAAATTTTTCTGATCAGTTGGCCTGTGACCTTGAAAAGTTTGATATGCTGTAGCAAGACTGTCCAATCTGGCACCCTGGAAATATCGCTAGTGTATACTTTGACCACGATCAGTTGTCCTGTGACCTTAAAAAGTTTGATATGCTATAGCAGAAGCCAGTGGCGTAGCCAGGGAAGAGGTCCAAATGCTCTGTATACCATTAATATTGTACAGCTTTCTTCGACTTAATTAATAGCAGACAATTCTCCGATTAGATAAGGCGAACAGAGCTTTACAAAATTATTCAGAGCGGTTGACCACCATCCTGGCAACGCCACTGGCAGGAGCAGGACTGTCCAACCCGACGCCCTCGAAATATCGCTAGTATATACTTAGACGACGATCAGTTGGCCTGTGACCTTGAAAAGTTTGATATGCTGTAACAGAACTGTCCAATCTGGCACCCTGGAAATATCGCTAGTGTATACTTTGATCACTGTCAGTTGGTCTGTGACATTGTAAAGTTTAATATGCTATAGCAGGACTGTCCAACCTGGCGCCTTCGAAATATTGCTAGTGTATACTTCGACCGCGATCAGTTGAAATGTAACCTTGAAAATTTGGTATATTACAGAAGGGCTGTCCAACCTGGCGTCCTCGAAATATCGCTATTTTTGAACAGTAATTTGCGGCTTATTCAAGCGGCAGAATTTCTATACTTAAGTAAGACCGAAATTGTTATTCGAAAATGGTGATATTCCGTGGCCGACAAATTGGCCAGCCCTGCGCTATACAGAAAGAAAGTAGCCAAAATGACATAGGCGGTGATGTAAATGCTTTATAAATGAAATACCAAATTCCATAAGCTTCTAGTATAGTAGTTGTCAGAAGTTAGTTTGCAGTTAGTTTTATAGCTATTTCCAATTGCAAAAATATTTCCCATGTTTTCTATATCGTATCAAAACTTATTATCGTCAATAGATATATATATATATTTAATGTTAGGATATTGAAATTTTTATACAATATTTGGATGTTATGAGTAATATTTGAAAGACTTTCTCTATGTCACCATAATCAACAAAAAATTAACTTAAGTTATGTAACACACAAGTCAACTTATCGTGGTCGAATTATACTAAAAAGGGTCATTTTTTGTAGCTATTTTTTTTTTTTGTTTAATCATTGATTTGTTGCTCAAATTTAATCTTACTTAACCCTTTAACCCTTTATTTACTGCATTATGATATACTGCAATTTTTTTCATGTAATTATTTTTTCCAGTTACTACAATGCAAATTAAAGGATAACCATAAAAAATACCCGTGAGAAATTTAATTAATTAGAGGTAATTAATTAAATTAGTACTTTAACACTAGAACGCCCGGAAACTTTACCCAAGTTTCATAAAAATATTTGGCACCAGAATTTTTATTTAAAATTATTTGACTGATTTATGTAACGCAAATCTGCGTCGTTTAAATTAAACTTATTTTATGAAAGAACTTTTGGTTCCAGTTGACATTTAATCATATGGTCGAAGTCGGATCGACTCCTTCCGGGCGTTCTAGTGTTAAAGTACCGTCAGTACACTATGACTAAAATATCGTTACAGAAAACCCACAAGGTATTTCAAATGGCACCAGAATTGTAGTAAAATATTTTCGATTTGATAAGTATGTGAAAGACAAACTTCCTTTCTTTAGGTTTCGATCTTATTAGCAGTCCTTTAGCTATGCGACGCCTATATTCCAATGAGAACCATGTTCTCTCTCATCTCCACGTATTCAACATATGAATTTACATATGCCATTTCTAGCATAGCGAAACAGAGTCGGTACGAAAACTTTTTCGATTTCCTATGAAAAATAATAATGAAACAGTTAAGAAATACTAGAAAAATTATTACTACACTACATTTTAGTAATTACATTTTAAATCAGATGAAGACGATGGATAACTACACAGACGAAAAGTAAACAAGAAGTTTTTCTCCAACACCCAGTGTAATGATGGTACTTATAAGTACCACCAAATAATTCAACTGTTAAATCAAATACATACACCGTTCACCTAAAATAGCTAGTCAAACTGTATTCTAAGATCATAATGAACACATAAAAAAATCTTGCACTTATCTTGTATCCTTTACTGTGTTTGCAGCAATAAAAAGACGAGCGTGACAATATGTACAAAATGTCGGCACAAAACTCATCGTCTGCGTCAAAGATAGCCTCCTTCCTCGCTAAAATAACAAACCTAGAACTACTGCTACCATGTATCCGGATAAAGTGGTGTTAAAAGTGTGTTTTTGCAAAGTACCATTAGAATAATAGTAATATTCACTATGGGATAAAAGTTTAACCCTTTCAGGGGCAGAAGTATTCCGTTCGTAAAATGATGAAATAATTGACCGACACCAGAATATTCAAATGAATTTCTTAGAAAAAAAAAACAGCTATTGCGCACATTCATTACAAAAGCAAAATTTTATTAAAATATTCTTGGTGTCATTTGACAGTTTTGGAATTATAATTAGGTAGCTAGACCCTCTAGCCACCGCCCTTGAAAAGGTTAAAGTGAGTGGTACTTATAAGTACCGTCAGTAGATAAAGGGTTAAAGGGCAAAGCCTTTCTTCTCCAAAAATGTTCAAATAATTGATTGACACCACAATCTACGAACAAATTTATTTGAAAATAATCAAATGCTTTTCTTCCCGTATATTATGATATCACAATTGTATTGAAAAGCTTTTGGTGGAATTTACAGTTTAGGAATTAAATTTAAGCATCCATGCCATGCAAACGGTGCCTCTGAAAGGGTTAACACATTGGCGACCGGGAACGAGAATTTTCGTGTTTATTTAAGCAAACGTCATTGACTAAGGGCGTGGGTTCTACCCAGGGATGAGATTTCCGCGTTTTTGCACACCAGTATATTCTTAGAGAAAACGAAGTTCTGTTGAATTGCAAAAATGTTCTGATTAAATGAAACATCATTTTCTCTAACAAAATACTGGTGTGCAAAAACGCGGAAATCTCATCCCTGGTTCTACCTTACAGAAAATGCATTTATATCATGTTGTCCATATTGTTGTAGATTGTAATACATTTTATATTATATCCGTCCGTTGAAAGATATTTACTTATGGAACTTGAGAAACGTATGTAGGAAAGAAATAGAGTGGAACTTCTACTATTTTAAAATCCAGATTTCATACAAAATTGCCGGTTTCCAGTGTGTTAAGTTCTGAAGGTGTTGTGTTGTTGATGACGGTCGATTATGTACACCATTCATACTCAACCTGTGGCCCGACGACCTTTTTTGTGTGGCCCGAGACATATTAATACATTAGCAAAAATTAATTGAGATACGCATAAAAATTATTTAGAATCTTCTGTTTTATATATTTTTATGGGCAGACAAAATATGTCCTGTTATTTATAATTAATTTTTAATTATGTTAACACATCTTAAATGCCCTTTCTTTTACACAGAGTCTTATTTTGTGCTATAGCGATGCATGTATTTCTTAATTTTCATTACTAATCAAATATTATTCTAAATTAATTAAATGTGCGCTCTATATTTGTAAAATTAAGAAAGTAATACTAATAAAAAAGAAAAGTGCCCAGCTAAACTGATGGTATTGAGCTCACAGGCTATTCACACTAATTGTATATTATACTCTTATTTTAAAGAATAATGCCCCTCAAAAAAATAAGTGAAGGGGAATTAGCCCCCGTTTCCCCCTTTATACTTAACCAGTGAACCTCCAAATCTGATCAGGGAAGCTCCTTATCATAATAAACCGGTATACCAAATTTGGAGCAAATCGAATAATCCTGCAAAAAAAAAAACATTTATCTAAATTAAGGGGGTGGACTAGCCCCCCTTTATCCTTAATCAATGAATCGCCAAAACGAATCAGGGAAGCTCCTTAACATAATAAAACGGTATACCAAATTTGGAGCAAAGCGAATAATTCTGCATGAAAAACCCGTTTATATAAATTAAGGGGGTGGATTACCCCCCTTCCCCCTTTATCTTTAACCAATGAACCCCCAAAACTAATCAGGGAAGTTCCTTAACATAATAAACCGGTATACCAACTTCGGAGCAAATCGAATCATTCTGCATGAAAAACCCATTTATCTGAATTAAAAGGGGTAAACAACCCCCCCCCCTTTTCCCCCTATATCCTTAACCAATGAACCCCCAAAACTAATCAGGGAAGTTCCTTAACATAATAAACCGATATACCAAATTCGGAGCAAATCGAATGATTCTGCATGAAAAACCCATTTATCTGAATTAAGGGGGTGGACTAACCCCCCTTTATCCTTAACCAATGAACCCCCAAAACTAATCAGGGAAGTTCCTTAACATAATAAACCGGTATACCAAATTCGGAGCAAATCGAATGATTCTGCATGAAAAACCAATTTATCTGAATTAAGGGGGTGGACTAACCCCCCTTTTCCCCCTTTATCCTTAACCAATGAACCCCCAAAACTAATCAGGGAAGTTCCTTAACATAATAAACCAGTATACCAAATTCGGAGCAAATCGAATGATTCTGCATGAAAAACCCATTTATCTGAATTAAGGGGGGTGGATTAACCCCGTTTTCCCCCTTTATCCTTAACCAATGAACTCCCAAAACTAATCAGGGAAGCGCCTTATCACAATGAACCTAGAAAAAAATTTTGAAGCAAATCGGATGTTTCTATCAAGAGTTATCGCGTTACGTACATACATACATACGTACGTACGTACATACATACATACAGAACGGGCGGGCACATTAGCTCTCAGGCTTTGATAGCCTGTGAGCTAAAAATTGTTTGCATTGAGCAAAACATTGATTTATTAGAAAAAAATTCCCTGGTTTATTTTATTTTTTTTATTATTTTTTTTTTTTTAGAAATTCTGCATTCTTATATTATTATGTTTTATACTTATCTTATGTTATAATACGAGCAAAAATTGTGTGTGTGTATGTAAATTTTATCTTAAAAACGGCTCTGACGATTTTGACTAAATTTTGTATTTTACCATTTTCGGGTACGAGAAGACCATTGGGCTAAGTCATGTGTTCGAAAAAATTCGATTAGTGGATCATTTTGGGTCATAATGGGTCAGAGTCAAGCTAATGATATCTAAAAAACGGCTCAATCGATTTTCACTAAATTTTATATCCAACCGCTTTGGGTTACATGTTCGAGAAATTTCGATTAGTGGGTCATTTTTTGGTCATTTCGGGTCAAGATAATTTTATATAAAATACGGTTCTAACGATTTTGACTAAATTTTGTAATCTACTGTTTTGGATTACGAGAAGACCAATGAGCTAAGTCACATGTTAGAGCAAATTCGATTAGTGGGTCATTTTTGGGTCACTATGGGTCAAGCTAAGTTTATCTAGATTCAATAGCTCTAACGATTTTGACGAAATTTTGCTTTCTATTGTTTACGGGCACGAGAATACCATTGGGCTAGGTCGCATGTTCAAGAAAATTAGATTAGTGGGTCATTTTGGGTCACAATGGGTCAGGTGTCAAGCTAATTGAATCTAAACAAAAGCTCAAAACATTTTGACAAATCGATTAGTGGGTCATTTTGGGTCACTGTCGATCAAGCTAATTGTATCTAAAAAACGAATCAAACGATTTTGACAAAATTTTTGTAATATACCGTTTCTGGACATGAGAAGACCATTGAGCTAAGTCTTACACTGAGCTCAGACTTACTATTTTTATTACTTTTTTTAGCTCCCGATATACTATTTCTTTTGACCAGCAATTAAAGTGTCGTCTCTAAAGCCAGTCGTAAAACAAAGCAGACGTATCGTTGTAAGGGATAATCTCTACTGTAATTTTTTTAACTTCTAAGCATCGCTTATTTTAAATTTTTAAACCGTCGCGTCGTATAGAAAAAAAAAGTACTTTTAAATGCATTTTTGTTTGAAAACTGCATCTTGATTTATTTCTGAGATATTAATTTTTTGTAGTTTTTAAAGAATTTTTTTTAATGTTGGCAACCGAAGTACTCCATTTCTGTAGAAAGTAAAGGAAAAATAGTTGCAAAATAGTAGATTATTATCTTTTTTTGTTGCCATTTTTCCAGAATAACTGAAAAAAATGTAATTAAAATTATATTTTTTGTAAAAATATAAATGAATAATTTTTGATAAAACAGGGATCGATTATAAACTATATTTAATGTTAAGTATCTATATTAATGTTACAAATAAATGGAGGCATATGAATCATTAGAGTAGCCATTTTTTTTTTTTTTTTGGTCGAGGTTCTTGAATGACGACACCGCTTTTTGCTGGAATTGTATATTATTCTGCGATAGTGACGTCCTATGCATACTTTTCTGTAGATATTGTTTAAGAGTGGATTGTAAATGTCGAATTCTTCAGGGGATGCGAATGACATCATTTTACATAAAATAAAAGTGTGTGTTTTAAGTATTAAAACTGAAATATGTTTTGTACTATCTATATTTATATACATATATATATATATATATATCTTTTTTCATCAGGGGCGACACTGAATTCTGAAAAAGCAGAATTCCTGTTTTCTAGTTTATTTTATTTTATTTTTTATTTTTTGCATTTTTTTAAGTGTTGCGGGCCGCGAGAATAAAAGGTCGAGTATGGCTGATCTACACGATATAGGCCTGAGAAAGCCATGCCCTCAGTGGGGGCTTTCTAAGGGAACCTAACCCGTATTTACGCAAGGTTCGAAGAAAACCGTGGAGAACTCCGAACGATTAGGCCGACAGGCCCGATTGGGTTCGAACCCAGCACCTCCCGTCTACCAGCTTTTAGAGAAAAGCCTCTCAGCCACTGTTGGGGGGCAGGGTTACCAGATTGGCTTCCAATTTTAATCCAAAATTTCAAACTCACATCGGAAATTTCGCAAGAAGAATTTTTACTTTAAGTGATCGCTAAACGTCTCTTATTAAACAAAGCATAAAATACTATTATTTATTCCTGGTATGAACTCTAAATTTCTGAATGAAATTGGAGGCCAGACTGGCAACCCTTGTTGGGGTTGTTAAATTCTTATGAAATACTAGGTGGTCCACCTGTTGGTTCTTTTTTTTATTATGAAAGAAAACGACTTTTTTATGAGTGAAAATCGAAATTTTTCATTGAACATGGAAGGTGGGTCTATGCCATTTATGTATGGAATACAATATCGCACCTGTGGCAACCGCGGCTCCGCTTTCATACTATCATCCGGACATCGAAATTTTTGATGACTGTTCCCAGAATTAGCGGATCCATGGCCGAAATTTCAGCCCGGATATTACGTTTGAGGTCTTGGATTGTGCGGGGGGGGGGGGGGGTCATTGGCGTACACTTTACTTTTCAGAAACCCCCCAAAGAAAATAATCCATTAGGATTAAATCGCACCAGGGTGGCGAGTGGTCAGGGAAAAACACAGTCAAATAAGTGGAAACTACCAGTATATTCTTCTAGAAAATACTTGGCATAATGTAATGGAATTTAAAAAAGCGAATTTCTCTTTAACAAAATACTGGCATTTAACACCTTTTTTGACTGTGTTTTTCCCTGACCACTCGCCACCCTGCGCACAATTTTGGCGGCCAATTTACATCAGAATTTCTTGAGATTACGCGATCTGGAAATTTCTCGTTCAATAAGTTGATGGTTTGGCGAGCAGTGTGTGCCGTCGCACCGTCTTGTCATACAAATGGCATACATTTGACAGTTCATACATACATAACACAAGACAGCTGACACAAATAATCTGTGAAATACTCATAGTTCAAAAAAGAACCAACAGATGGACCAGCCAGCATTACTTCTGTAAAATATTGCGAAATCTGTCTGCAGTATAGTAATAAAATATAAAAAAGGTTGACTCACGTGTCTCCGTTATTTTCCATTGGCGAAATTTTGTTGAACAAATTGTGTGCCGAAGTATTAAGAATATTTATAATATAAAATTTAAGAACAGTTAATGTAAACTTAAATACTAAAAAGCTTCCTTTCTTTCCTTTTGTGAAAGAAAAGGACATGCGTTATCAAAAATATGCACAGCAGACGGGGAAGGGGAGTTTCAACCTTTCTTTTTTAACTCATCATGAAAGCTTGAATGGCGATTCAATTCACACTTCCTGAGTTTACTATAATGTCAGTAAGAAGATAAAATATCATCAGTAAATCTCTTTCAAAGTTAATCATCATTCTTGTGCGATGATTCATATCAACCCATATCTGTTATTTCACCCTTCGCACAACATTGAGTACACTTAAGTGTATAAATAAATGACGAGAAAATTCAAAAGTACACTTAAACAAACTAAAGACTCTTTGTAATGACGTAAAATTGGCAGAGAATTGGTGTTTTTTGCATATTATCAATGAAAATTTGCATTTTTCACCAAGCTGTTCATTTATAAGGCTAAAACGTTTAAATGTATTTTACAGGTTATTTCGTTTTAACGCTATCCAATAGCTAATTCCCAAACCGTTAATTTAAAAACTAGTTTACAGTTAGATTTATAGCTATTTCCAATTGCAAAAACGTTTCACTTATTTTCCTCCATCATATCAAAAGTTATTTTCCCCAAAATAGTTTTTTTTTTTAGTTACGAAATAGAAATTTTTATACGATTCCTATTGGTGCTATAAGGTATTTTTGGAAAATTCTTCCATTCTCTATCAAGTAAAACAATAAAAAATTCTTCATTAATTGCTAAATGGTTTTAAATAAAAACCATAAAAACATTAACAAAGTTTTTATCCATAAACTGTTTTGGCTTCAACGAAGTCTTTTTCAAGACATACGAGAATTTTCTACTGTTGCACAATCTATATAATGCAATGATTTGAAAGGCCAATAAAATAAAATAACATGAGTAATCCGAGAGAGAGCGTGAAAAACCTAAGATGTCATTCAAATCATTATATTATATAACGTGCCCGTAGAAAATTCTCATTTGTCTTTAACCCCTTAACGGTCGCATTAAATTACGGTTTAAAAATTCAAATTGCTTATTGGCACCACTGTTTTGAAAAAGAAATATTCACCTTAATTAATGACGGGTAAAATGATACCCTAAGAAAGCCAATTACACTATTTTATAAAACTGGTGGGAATCAAACAATTTGAATAAAAGGCACAGCTCGTGAATATCACGAGAGCGAGAATTAACCACTTGAAGGGCGGTGGGATATATTATATCCCATCTAATTTTAATTCCGAGGCATCATAATGGCACCGTAATTTTGCTTGTTACTTGTTAGAACATGGAGAAAGTTTTTCTGAATATTATAGGATTCATGGATAGTATAAAAATTAAAATTGCGTTACTTAAGAAAAAAACATTTTGGTGAAAATTGCTTTTTATATGATAGAGAGCAAGATTCCAAATAGTTTTGTCGTTGGAAATAAGACCTCTGAAACTGATGGTTTAGAAATCAGCTATTGGACAACAATAAGAAGGGACAACGTGTGTATTAGAAAGCCAAAAAGTTTCAACTTAACTATATTTTTTTCTATAGGCATAGGGTGCCACAACAAGATTGAAACGCACATTACTTTTTTACCAATTGAAGATTTGTCGTGAGCAAGGTAAGGTAAATTCCTAAAATCTTCAAAGACGTTTGGAAATAAGATTATATTAACCCTTTATATCCCAAATTATGAATTTAAAAGACTCTCCTCGAAACTTTTTTCCTTGCAATACTATATTCCATTAGAAGATATATGCACTAAAAATCAAAGATTTAGTTTTTTTTATTATTACGGCTAATTACTTGATGTGGTACTTCAAAGTACCGTTGGGTCATAACGCTTGGACAAAAGTCGAGACTTAGAAGAAAAAAGAACTATACCCAATTTTTTCTTATCATTTTAATGTGACTTATCATGCATATATCTAGTGTAATTTTTTTCAATTTTGTTTTATAAAAATGCTGTATTTTTTCTAAAGATAAATCTAACATTTTTTTGCTTTGTTATTCATTAACCCTAGAACTACCGAAAATTTTACTCAAGTTTTATAAAAATATTGCACATCAGAATTCTTATTTAAAACTATGGAACTTATTTACTTAACTCATTATTGTCTGGTTTACACATTTAGTTTATTTTAAAGAAATTTCTGGTTAGAATAAATATTTCGAATGTACCCATCGGGCCCATTGGACCCGTCTGGTAGACGGAGGGTTAATATCTTCCACTACATTGTATCAAAATCCGCCTGTCTAGCACCCACTCTTCCCTAGTAAGTATATACGTTTTTATGCGCTATATGTATTCAAACGATAAAAATCTAAGTAAAAATCCTGTTCAACGTACACCCGACGGTACTCTAAAAGTACCGCTTTGAAAAGGGCTTCGTAAAGTAAACCAACTGAAATTTTTTTTTTAGCGTAACATATTGCCAAGTGATCTGTTTAAAACAAAAAAAAATATGATAACCTTACCGTTAAAATTTAAGGTGTTTCCAAACAAAAGTTAGAGATACCGTGCTATACATGAAAATGGAAGCAAAATTGACACTCACACGTGCCAAGATAGCTTCGTGAACAATTTTCAGCTTACTGGATTGCTATTGCTGTCTAGTGATGGTCAAGGGAAGTATTTACTAATGTTTCTTAAAAATACCATTGCGGATGCATTCATTGAGTGTGTTTTAATTGATATAGAAAACTGTGGTACTTTAAAGTACGTCGGGTCATAAAGGGTTAACCATTTGAGCTATGGTGGTTGAATTTCTTCCCACTTAAATTTAATCCCGAAATGTCACAATGGCACCGGAATATTCGGCCAAATTTATTTGAATATAGATTAATGCATTTTTTCGTGTACATTGTAAACCGAATTTTTTGTTTGCAAAATACTGGTGCCAATGTTACATTTGGGAATTTTGAAGAAATTCACCCACCAGAGTTTAAAGGGTTAAATATATCATTTTTTTCCTACACGATCATTACGAAAATGTCATATGAATACTTAAAAACTGTAAATTTTAATTCAGTTCATTAAGGGGATCCAATAAAAATTTTAAATGTGTAACTTATTAAAAGAAGGACTACTTCATTGACATAATCATATTTCCTAACTTATTCTGAACACTTTTGCAATTTACATTGCCTAATCATCTCCAACAAGTAAAAAACAAGTGGGTAAGTGTGATCACAGATCGCACAGATGGTTTCATTTAATATTCCTTTCAAAACACTTTATCCTTTTGCGAAATCTCTTAGTTCCACATTTCGCAACCAGGGGGGGGGGCACTCTATTCTAAACAAACCTGAACGAAGCTCAGATTTACAATCTATCCGTAGATATATTAGTTGAGGGGATCGGGCCCATAACACCCGAGATATGTAGGCACCCATTGGCGGTAAAAAGTGGAACTAAAATATGCAAAGCAATATGTAAAATATGTAAGTGCATAAAAGTTAGGAAAGTGCCCCCATTTTAACTCCCATTAACCTCCCTCCCCGGGGGAGGCTAGAAAAATTGCTTAAAATACGCAAGTTAGAGCCCAGAGGGTTAAATAATATAAGACTTTTTGAAACTTTTATGATTTTTCGTGTGATCGCAAGTGTTCTGCTATAAGTATGCAAAGTTTCAAGTCTCCAACTTAATTAGGAGCTGAGTTAGGAAAAAAAGCTTAAAATACACAGGTTAGAGCCCAGACGGCTAAATATAAGACTTTTTCAAAATTTTATGATTTGTCCTTTGATGTGAGGTGTTAAGTTATAAGTGTGCAAAATTTCAAGTCTCCAACATATATAGTTTCTGAGAACGGGCTCTGTGACGGACAGATAGACAGGCAGAGGAGTGAGACGAATAGGGTTTCGTCAGATGAACGAAATCCTAACAAAAGGGCGTTTCAACCATTTTGGAAAACTCTGTATAAGATACGAAAGTTTGTTGGTACACTGGGAAATCACTGTTGGTTAAGCATGCAGGAATCTCAGATCGAACTCAAACCTAGATACTCAAATCGAGTACACTGAGCTTGAAAGTTGCTCGCAAATCTTTTGCTGTGTGTATCAGTGTTGCCAGATTGGCACCACTTTTTTGAAATGGTAAAATGTGCCTTATTTAATGACATATTAATTAAGGCAAAAACAAAGTGAATTTTACCGTTTCAAAAAAGTGGGGCCAATCAAGAAATCTGAATTTAAAAAAAGTAGCTCACAGGCAACACTGGTGTGTACCATAACCCTTGAATAATAAGCCTGCGCAGTACGTATCAAATTTTCTAGCGCACATTAGCGCCACGTATCGGCCGGTGTCTAAAACAGAATTGACTTTCATGCGCAGAATATATAAATTTTGTTCCCAGACCCCTCTCCTGCGACAAGTTGTTAACCCTTTCCGGTGCGGAGTAATTCTGTTTGTAAAATGATGAAATGGTGTACTGACACCAGAATTTACAAACGAATTTATTAGAATATAAAAACTTGTTAATGTTATTAGATATTATTGGTGCCAGTACTCTTAAAATTAGGTGTTCTTGTTGTGGACATCGCCCGCTGAACGGTTTAAGGATAAGCCATGGTGAAGAAGATAATAGATACAAATAATTCTTAGATTACATAATCCATCTCATGGACCTTGCCGCACCAAGAGTTTTCACTCTAAGATCCACGATTGGTCTAGCTTTTCTTTCCTAGTTGGATTAATATTTTTCAATTTCTCTTTCAATTTTTTCTGGTTTAAACGTTTCATTTTACAGCATGCAAAAACACCACCAATCATCAAAAACACCACCAATCATATTTTCAATTTGCGAAATTTCTTCCATTCATCTGCTCAGGTTTATTATATAATGGCTTTGGTGTGTACATTTACGAACAAACAAATCGAACCTAATATTATAACTATATTTTTTTTAAAGGTCGTAGAATGCAGCTGCTTGCACCTAAGTTACTTGTATACAAGGCTCCCTCTCGGTCCGTTTTTTTTAACATCACTTTTTTTTTTTTTTTTTAAGAAAAATCGTCTTTATAATTTTCGTTGAAATTTACCTCGAAAGGCGTTTTTGTTGCTATTGTTGCAAGAACCTGCTACGAATATTTCTCTTAAAAAATACTGATTTTTAAAGAAAGGGTTAGTATGAGCCCTGCATATATGATTTTCCATATTTCTATTACACTTTTATTGCAGTGTTGCCAGATGGGCTACTTTTTTAAAAATCAGATTCTTGATTGGCACCACTTTTTTGAAATGGTAAAATGTGCCTTATTTAATGACATATTAATTAAAGCAAAAACAAAGTGAATTTTACCGTTTCAAAAAAGTGGTGTCAATCAAGAAATCTGAATTTTAAAAAAGTAGCCCACTGGCAACACTGTTTTATTGCCTTCAAAGACTAAGTTTTTATTGTCTTCGAACTTTGAAGTTTTCGGTGCGAAGCTGTATTCAAGGCTCCCAAATCTATTTTTAGAATACCAAATAATTACGAAGAATGCTTTTTGCGATAGGTTTCTACAACATTTGCAAAAGAAACATTTTTCGAGGTAGGTGTGTACAAAATTAGAATGAAAAAAAGACTTTCCAAGTATCAAAATGGCATATGTTTTGCTATAATTACAATTGAAGTTACAGCCTGATGTATTATTTATTTTTATTTTGCACCGTGCATACATTCGTGCTATTTTTTATTTACTCTCATCATTCACTGGTGAAAGGATATAAAGATGTCAAAATTCAGTGACTTATAACAATATACAAAGAAAAAAATCATGTTTTGATTTCAGCTCATAAAACGTATGCACGGTGGAGATATAATAACTGGAAAGAAACGCTTTCGGACTATAAGGACATATTTTATTCAAAACAAGTTTCGAGAGATTTTGTACATTTTGTTTGGACATTAATGTGCTTTATAAATATTTTTGAGCAATTTTGCTACGTTCTTGCGAATCCCAACAAAGAAGGTTATACAATTCGTTTGTATGGGTTTTTTATTTGCTTGTTTTTTAAATGCATGTCCAGGAATAACTTTTGAACGGGTAATCAAATTTCCATAATTATCTTTTTGTTTGAAAGGACTCGTTCTGATGGTGGTCCCGTATCGATTTCATTGGGATTCAAAAATGGTATGGCTGTCTTTCTATCTGTTTTCTTACCCTTTTTAGGTGCGTTCGTAATTATATAAATACGTAGCACCTATAGTCGTCGTTCAGTCCGTCTGTCTGTCCGTCCGTCTGTCCGCATATAACAGAGCAAAAACTATCCGACCGAATGGTCTGAAATTTTAAATATATAATTGCTGCAAAATTTTGTCGAGTCATTTCAAATTTTATGAAAATCACATGTATAGTTTAATTACAGGGACAGTCAAAATTTTCCGTTACATTACGGCCAATGGAAATAAATTATCGCAAGTGCATGAATAGTCTGAAATTTTAAATATATAAATTGTTGCAAAATGGTGTCGAATCATTTCAAATGTTATGAAAATCGGATGTATAGTTTAATTACAGGGACAGTCAAAAGTTTTCCGTTCATTACGGCCAATGGGAATAAATTATTGCAAGTGCATTTTAATGATGTTACAGCCTTCCGAATGGCCTGAAATTTTAAATATATAATTGCTGCAAAATTTTGTCGAGTCATTTCAAATTTTATGAAAATAGGATGTATAGTTTAATTACAGGGACAGTCAAAAGTTTTCCGTTACATGACGGCCAATGGGAAAAAAATATTGCAAGTGCATTTTAATGATGTTACAGACTATGCACTTATGAAGTGCAAAAAAATATGCATTCAGTACAGTATGGGGTGCAAAATATATTTATAAAACTAGTTATAGTACGAACGCACCTCATTTGCCACGTTTGATGAGCAATTCCCAACTTGTTTTATTTTATAGACTGTAACTTTCATAAAAATAGGCTGATTGCCATGGAATTTTCACATGCTTCTACGGTACGCAGTACTGCATTATGTTTTCTAAATTGTCCACATATCGTGCATAGATTCTTTTTACAAGGATTCACCAAAAATGTTAATATATGATTGTCCACTGTGCATCAAAATGAGCGATATTGGCAACTATGGGTTTAAAAGTGAATGTCATACCTGTCAACCTTGCTATATTCTTCCGTAAAATGTGAGTTAATTTGACTCAGGTTGAACGTGTTTCGATCGAAATTTTTTTTAAGAAATGGTATCAAACAAGTTCCACGTAGAAACACGAAATTAAACAATTAATGATACATTTAACCCTTTCAGGGGCAAAGTACTTCTATTCGTCAAATGCTGAAATGGTTGAATGAGACCAGAATTTAAAAACAAATTTATTTCAAAACATGTAAAAGCTTTTCTTCACCTACTTAACTTGAGAGAACGCGCGCATACCCAGGGTATGAATAGTTTTTACTTTGCCACCGTATTTAATCGGAGAGAATTTTGCGATAAAAGGAGTTAAAGATTACTTTTAAAAAGATTGTGGCGACAATTGTAAAATCCGTACGCACTCCGTGTCTATCAGGACCGGCGCATCCTCTCGGGTTAATAAAAATTAAAACTTTCATTTCAAAATTCTGGTGTCAGTGTGGCATTTTGCAATTAAAATCAAGTGGGGTATATTACATCCCATCCCCCTTCAAGGGATTAAAATATTTTCCGGTTAGAAACCTGTTTAGCCTGGTTTAAATTAACTCTCATTTTACGGAAGTTAAGTTGGAGGTTGGAAAGTATGGAATGTGAATAATAATAAATAATTTTGAAAAAGCCACGGTACTTCTTTGTTATAGCGGATCCCAAGGATGAATCGCCAAGTTAGGTTGTAAATTTCTAGTCAAATTTTTGTGCAGTCCTAAAGAAACAGCACTTGTTTATACTATCTTCATACTGATTTTTCGTTGATGGTTCAGAACATTTATATATATATATACAGGGTGTTCCGTTAAAGGGGCCCAATATTAATAGGGGTAATAGAGGAGATCACACGGAGCATAAATCAGTATATAATGCCTGGCCGGATCTCAATAATTTTCAAGTTACAGCAAATAGAATGAAAAATCGGAAATTTGTAAAAAAACTCTCATTGCTAAACTATCGATAATGCTACATAAAAACGAAGCACATATTTAGAAAGAGCAGAAAAAATCCTACGAAATGACATAAGTTGTTTTAGAATATTGAGAATTAATGGCGAGTTACAAGCTCTGAAACAGTGAAAAAATACAAAATCAAATATTTAGCAAAATAGTTACTCGTTAATTCCAAAAATGCAACTCTACCTACATCAAGGAAAATGTTATAAAATTTGGTCCATTCCGAAAGCTTTCGAAGAAGCTGACAATAAACCATATCAGTTTAATTGTATGGGAGAAATCAAGCAGTTCCCTAGTTTCAACTCTGTACTGTTGCACGCTCGGAAAGGGCGAAACTCCGCCCATGACGATTGTAAACACCCCGTTTTAATATCTTTCAATTATACATTTCTGATCAACCTCTATCAATACCCTTTCATTATTCAGTCTGGTCAAGTGAATGACATATTGTGCAGCTCTCGCCTTGTCTTAAAGCAAACTCCGTGACTGCTGCGTTTCCTCCATGAACTTTCAGGATGATGAAGAAGAAGTACTTTTTATGCAAATTTTCTATGTGTATAGGAAGAAAAGTGTAATAAAACAGCAGTCATCAGTGGGCGTTATGTTAAAGGGAGGCTGTTGTAAGTGGGATTGTAGTAAGTTGATGTATAATAATTATGCCGGAATACTCTAACGAAGAATATGCGGACATGCATCTGATGTACGGGCAAGCTCATGGAAATGCATGTCTAGCACAGCGCATGTACCGTGAGCAATTTCCAAGGAGACGTTGCCCAAGTTCGAAACTCTTCATAAAAATCGATAGACGATTACGGGAGACTGGATCGTTTAATACAGCAAGCATTGATGCAGGGAAACCTCGACATGTACGAACACCTGCAATGGAAGAAGATGTACTGAATATTTTTAAAGATAACCCCTCCACGAGTACACGAGCTGCTGCGTCTGAAGTCGGCGTTTCTCACCAAAGTGTGTGGCGTGTTCTGCGTGCAGAAAACATGCACCCCTTTCATGTGCAGCGGGTACAACTGTTATCAGTAACTGATTGTGCTCAGCGGACAGAATTCGTACGCTGGTTGCTTAATGTAACAGAAAATAATCCACAATTTCTGGAAAATATTTTATTTACTGATGAAGCAACATTTACGAGAGAGGGCGTGGTAAACACGCACAATATGCACACATGGTCATATACAAATCCGCACACTGTTTTCCCGTCGAACGCACAACAAAAGTTCAGTGTGAACATATGGGCAGGTGTCCTCGGCGATTATCTCATAGGACCATATTTACTCCCAGATGTACTCAATGGCAGTACGTACTTGGTTTTCCTACGGGATATCTTACCGCAGTTACTGCAAAATGTGCCAGCAACATTGCGCCACAATATGTGGTTTATGCACGATGGCGCACCGGCACATTTTTTCATAGGTGTTCGCAATCACCTCAATTCAACATATCCTGGGAAATGGATTGGACGCAGTGGACCTGTTGCTTGGCTTGCACGCTCTCCAGTCCTCAATCCGTTAGACTTTTTTGTTTGGGGACACCTTAAATCGCTGGTGTATGAAACGCCTGTGGATACACCGGAGGATTTACTAGCGCGAATCGTTGTCGCTGCAGGAGACATTCCCAACTCCGTCGGAGTTTTTCGGCGTGTTCGCCAATCTTTACGACGTCGCTGTCGGCTGTGCGATTCTGTTAATGGGCGCAACTTCGAACACCTATTATAATAATGTCCGTTCGTCTGCCTTCCGACATTGAACTGTGCAGCGCAGGCCAGAAGACTATGCTTCACATATGTCATAAAGTACGTGGAATGTAATTCTTTATTTGTCATTTTTCTTTTATTTTCAACACTTTTTGGCACAATATTTTGTAAGTCACAGACTGTGGTGTACTCAAATTGTAAATTACAAAGTTTGTATGAATTAATTTAAAATTTAGTGTCTTTTTTAAATTTATAATTAATAAAATTATTATGCTATTTGTTATTATTATTTCCTATCATAAATTATGATGCACATATACATACAATAATTGTCCATGTAAAACATGTACTGAAACTTCTTGCATAGTTACAAATCGCAATATTTTTAATTATTTCCGAATTTTCACCACCAGTTTAATTTTAAAGAATTTAACTTAAGCTTTATATCAATAAAAGACCACTTTAAAATGTAGACTATTATTGTAAAGTTATTTTGGTTCATTCAACTCTTGAATAATTAAAAATGTTGCATCTCAGAAGAAGCATGATCGAAAATGTATAGTTGAGAGTAATTAAAAAGGCGGTGTTTCCAATCGTGATGGGCGGAGTTTAACCTTTGCTAGTGTCAAAGAAAGCGGAGTTGTAACTAAGAAACTGATTAATTTCTCTCACACAATTAAACCGATATGGTTCATTGTAAGCTTTTTCGAAAGTTTTCGGAATGGACCAAATTTTACTACATTTTCCTTGTTGTAGCTAGAGTTGTCTTTTTGGAATTAACGATTAACTATTTTGATGTATATTGGATTTCGTACTTTTTTCACTGTTTCAGGGCTTGTAACTCGTCAATAAATATTGCTATTTTAATACAATTGATGTCATTTTGTAGGTTTTTTCTGCTCTTTCTAAATATGTGCTTCGTTTTTATGTAGCATTATCGATAGTTTAGCAATGAGGGTTCTTTTACAATTTTCCGAATTTTCATTCTATTTGCTGTAACTTGAAAACTATTGAGATCCGACCAGGCTTTATATACTGATTTATGCTCCATGTGATCTCCTCTATTACCCCTATTAATATTGGACCCCTTTAACGGAACACCCTGTATATATATATATATATATATATATATATACATATATTTATATCTATATATATATAACATATTTTGTTATTGCATGCTGTCTTGTTTTTATTTCATAGCCTGTATTTATTTTTATAAATAGGGAAACAATTTTTGATTTACCTATTACTGATATGGATGCAATCTCATTTTTTCAAGATCGAGGCTTTTACCTAACAAACAACTATGCAAAAATGGCCATTATATGAAACTGTATGTTGACGCTGTATGGAGATGCAATGTTATTTAAAAAGAGCCTCCGTGTTGGATATTGGTGTAGAGAATACCGTTCGTAACTGCTTTAAGGCTTATATACTGTTGAGCATAAGAATTAACATGCATAAAATAGTGTAAGGAAGAATCCTATATGGGTGAAAATGCGACAGTTGATTGGAATATTTACATGAGAAAAATTAAAAAGTGTGTTGAAAAATTAAAAAGTTGTTATACTTGTGAAATATTGTAAGAAATTGTTACGAAACAATAGTATGAATTTGTTATGAAACATTGTAATATATTCTTAATAACATAAAATATTATATTATTTGATGCAATTGTATATATCTATTATACGTGCGTGCTACGGTCACGTTTCACGAGTTTGGCTACGACTTTACGTAATCGTATTTATTGGGGCTGCTATAATAAAGAAGTACTGGGTCAATCCATTTCAAGTGGTCCAGCACTGGTAGCTCGACCATTTTTAAAAAAACTGAAATTTTTTGTACAACGACCCTAACATGATGGAAGTTCAAAATGACTGTTATTTTAATTTTATTAATTTTTGTTTGTGCATGGCGGCCATCTTTGTTTCCTCGTCTGCAGCAATTTTCTCACAAGAAGGGTTTACGGAATTGTAAATAATTCATCGTTTATTTATCCAATTCAAGTGCGTATTAAAGCAATTTGTACAGAATACATTGGGCTAAAAATATGGTAATGGAGTAGTTTCCGAAACTAACTGCTTATTGGTAAAATTTAAGCATAAAGTATCAGTTTTTTTCCAAAATTTGTCCGTTTACAAGAGGAAATTTTTCTAGCAAGGAAAACTGTCAATATGACATAATTTTTTTTTACAAATAGGCCAAAAGTACTTGTACTCACACGCCGAGTTCCAGATCTGGGACTTGCTTTCTCTTCGCTAAAAAAAATCCCAAATTTTTCAAAAATGACAAAAATCGCACTTTTCAGGCTTTGATATCTCTGGTGGGGCACGAGATAAAAATCTGAATTTTTTTTTATAAGAGTATTGTATAGTAGTGTTGTGCACAAGAAATTTCAGGATGGAGATTTTATTACAAGCTGAGATATGGCAAGGGCAACATGTTAAAACAATATTGCCAAACTATTGTTTTGTTCTAGTCACAGCTAAGTATTTATCTCAGAGTATTATTTAAATTTATTTTTTAGATTATTTTTAAATAATAGTAACAGAAAATAAAGCCTTTTACAATTAATTTTTAAAATAATTATGCCAAGTCCTACATTTTGTATGGTTTCAGAAATTTTTGTTGTAATTTTAGTAACTAAAAGAAACTTCAGCACTTTTACATAAATAAATATATATATATATATATACAGGACCTCAGACAAAAACAGAATAGGGAAAGAGAAAAGCTGTTAATGTTGGCATACTTGTTGAGACATGATCAAACGTGCCAAAACACACTCCTGCTTGTTGGTTTAAAAACCACAATTTTAATCCTGCTTGCCAGTCCCTGAAACATGTTCCTACCGTAAGTATGTCCTGTAAATGAAACATTATGCGATATTACCATCCATCAGTCTCAAGTATTTTTCAGAAAGTAAAGATACTCAAAGCCTTTTCAAAATTTATACTGCAGAAAAATCACATTTTTGCATAAGAAGTAAGCTAGGAATTATTAATGAATTGAGACTTGCGCATAGTGATTTCAAAGTATATTTCTATGAGCAAGCAGGGCCAAGATCTTCAATCAAGTTATCAAGAGATGACAAGACTTGGTTCCTACAAATAAAATTTTGAAAAAGATCAAAATTGTGGTTTTCGAACCAACAAGCAAGAATGTGTTTTAACACGTTTGATCATGTCTCAACAAGTATGACAACATTAACAGCTTTTCTTTTTCCCTATGTTATTTTTGTCTCAGGTGTTGTATAAAAATATTTTTTTTTCTTTATGTAAAAGGGCTGAGGTTTCTTTTAGTTACTAAAATTACTTACAACAAAAATTACTGAAACCATACAAAATGTTTGGCCTTAGGCATAATTATGTTTTTAATTAATTGCTAAGCTTTGCAAAGGGCTTTATTTTCAGTTATTATTATTTAAAGATAATCAAAAACACAAATTTAAATGACACTCTGAGATAAATACTTAGCTGTGACTACAACAAAACAATAGTTTGGCAGTATTGTTTTGACATGTTGCCCTTGCCATATCTCAGCTTGTAGTCAAATCTCCATCCTGAAATTTCTTGTGCATAACACTACCATACAATACTCTTATAAAAAAAAAATTTCAGATTTTTATCTCGTGCCCCACCAGAGATATCAAAACCTGAAAAGTGCGATTTTTGACATTTTTGAAAAATTTGGGATTTTTTTAGAGAAGAGAAAGCAAGTCCCAGATCTGGAACTCGGCGTGTGAGTACAAGTACTTTCGGCCTATTTGTAAAAAAAAAAATCATGTCATGTTGACAGTATTCCTTGCTAAAAAAATTTCCTCTTGTAAACGGACAAATTTTAGAAAAAAAACTGAAAATTTATGCTTATATTTTACCAATAAGCATATAGTTTCGGAAACTACTCCATTACCAAATTTTTAGCCCAATGTGTTCTGTACAAATTGATTTAATCCGCAGTTGAATTGGATAAATAAACGATGAATTATTTACAATTCCGTAAACCCTTCTTGTGAGAAAATTGCTGCAGACGATGAAACAAAGATGGCCGCCATGCACAAACAAAAATTAATAAAATTAAAATAATAGTCATTTTGAACTTCCATCATGTTAGGGTTGTTGTACAAAAAATTTCAGATTTTTTAAAAATGGTCAAGCAACGAATTGATGATTTTCTGGACCACTTGAAATGGATTGACCCTACTAAAAACACTTCGTATGTCGAACCACTGCCACTAAAATACGCCAGTTGGCATACAATAAATAAATATCAGTTCGTTGAGGTAAGAAACAATCCTTTGAAGTCGATTTTATTTATTTCTTAAAAAATACTTGTATTATTGCAGCATTTATCTACTTGCTTATATTTTGTTTAAATTTTCATTTCCGCGGAAGTTCCCTACATCACATGCAGGTAGATTCTTTTTCTTCCACGTGTTATAGTGTACATGTATAGAAAACATGTTATAGTGTAATATGGTAGCGTGTCAGAAATATATGTGCCATGGGAAGCAACACTCGACACAGAAATCGAAATCGGCTTTGAAATTAGTCAAATACTAACGTAAGCAGTAGAGTGAATAGGGATCCCGATTTTCTGTAAAAGGTGTGCTGCTACGTTCCAACCAAAGATTTCCGCATCAGATTCCGAAATCAGCGATGCTACAAAAAAGAGCGATCATCATTAATCTTTAACCCCTTGAGGGGCAAAGTACTTTGGTTTCTAAAATGGTAAAATGATTGATTGACACCAGAATTTACAAGGAAATTTACTTAAGTAACTAAAAGCGTTTCTTCGAGTATATTGTATAAATCAAAATTTTGTTTTAAAATACTGGTGCCAATGTGGCATTTGGGAATTAAAATTAACTGGTATATATAATATACCGGTGCCCTTCAAGGGGTTAACTGATGTCACAGAAATTGTCACATAACTAGTGTGAAGCGGTCTGCGAGATCGCCCCTTCGAACAGTGTTGCCAGATGGGCTACTTTTCTTAAAATCAGATTCTTGATTGACATTTTTAAAACGGTAAAATGTGCCTTATTTAATTACACATTAATTAAGGAGAAAGCAAAGTGAATTTTACCGTTTCAAAAAAGTGGTGCTAATCAAGAAATTTGAATTTTAAAAAGAAGTAGCCCACTGGCAACACTGCCATCGAAAGATGAATAAAAGACGCGATTAATTCATAGGATGGTATTTTTGTACTAAACTTTTTGTACAGGACTGTTATAATGAAAATTCACCTATTCAAAAGTCTCTGATGATAGTACTAAAGTTCCAAACGGAACAAAATTTCGCTAGTGTTTGTAGTTAAACTGAAAATTTTTAAGTTAAACTATAAAAATTGAAAAAAGCCGCGGTTTCAGAGACCTGTAACATCAGTTAAAGGTTAAATAAAATTTACATTTATTATGGATTTTAATAAACCGTGATCTTACGACCTAAACTATTGCGACGTTTGATTTGCAGGGCTCCCAAATGGTCTGCCAACTGGATACCAATAAAATTTAAAAGAAAATTTTATGGTAGGTTTACGCTAGAATTAACTCTCAAATGTGATTCCGGGGCGGTTTGTAAGAAAAATCTAAAAAGAAATTTTTTTAAAAATAATATTGGTATTCAGTTGGCGGACCATTTGGGAGCCCTGGATTTGTCATGAATCCTACTCGCACGAGAGAGCTTCAGCTCTAGCAGGGGAAGGAGTAACGCATGCATACATTGTTATGTCGTAGTCAGTGGCGTAACTACGTATTTTGGCCCCAGGGCAGGAGGAAATTTTACCCCCCCCCCC
Organism: Maratus speciosus; assembly: GCA_963932465.1. Taxonomy (NCBI): domain Eukaryota; kingdom Metazoa; phylum Arthropoda; class Arachnida; order Araneae; family Salticidae; genus Maratus; species Maratus speciosus. Next base: position 268,175,616 of record OZ010796.1, on the reverse strand, counting down.
TAAATAAAAAAATAACCACATTATTTTTCCTCAAGACGAAACAAAAGTCTTTTTCACTTATACCTGGAGTGACTTTACTGAAACACACGAAACTAAAATGAATGGAACTCGATTATAGAAGATTTCTAGTTTTCGTCGATACTGAATTTGAATGGAAATTTCAAAAATTTAGCGGAACGTTCACGGATATGACTGTTGTTTTAAGCGTATGGGAGTAGCAACAATGAAAATAAATTTTCAGAAAGCCACATTTGCTAAAACTCCTAAATTACGTCCGATTATGGAAAGAAATCTCCTGTTTCAAAACGGCAGCCACCAAAGAATTTCAAATTCCTCTACTGATCCATTTCTTTAAGATAAAAGGGAAACCAAAAAATGTTCTTGAATCCTTTAATAAAGACCTAGAACGATTATTCAAGAAATAAATTTGCATTTATAAATTTTTGTATATATTTTTTTTAATTTGAAATCCTTAAAGGCCACCATTTTGAAACAGGAGGGCTGATCAAGATTGGTTGGTTGTGTTTATGACGGCCAATTATCAGCCCGAGGGATATAGGCCCTAAGTGGGGAGTGCGTCTTTCCATGGGAACCTATTCCGTATTTACGCTTGGAAAATAAAGGTTCGAAGAAAACCACGAAAACTCCGAACGATTAGGCCGACGGGTGCGATTGGGATCGAACCCAGCACCTCCCGTCTACCAGCTTCGAGAGCAGAACCTCTCGGCCACTGGTGGGGCTGGCGGATCAAGATGTCCAACGATTTTGGTCGAGATCTTAATAAACACTTAGCAAATACTCAATCACATCGAAATCGGTTTATAAATATGATAGCAGTCGCATAACAATTATCAGATATCTATAGAGAGAGATGCATACTATATATATATAGATGAAAGGGATAAGAATTAAAATCCTTTTAAAATTCAAAAATTTAAATTAAGTTTCAAAAATTTAAATTAAAATCAGTAAATTCTTTTTCCTAACTTTAAATCTTCTAAAATCCGTTTTACCCCTTGTGACTTTGTTTTCCAGCACACCATTTATTACGTTTACTATTGAAATAAGAGAGTAACTTAAGATAGGAAATGCTGACGTTCGGACAATTCTCTTTTGTTTGTGGTTAAAGCTTTGTATGTCAGATATCCTGCGAATTGTGCGGTTCTTGACCACAGGTCAGTCAACAGCTAATAAACCAATTAAACTAAATGTTCCTCCAAACTGATACTTTCGCCTGCTACTGGGAAATATTACAAGCTCCAACATAATTAGCAAGAACGCGCACGAAAAAGGTTAGATTTTGCCCATTCGTTGTGCCTGCACAACCTACGACCATGTAGGTCTCGAAATTGAACTAAATGGCTGGAGGGACATCCGATCGGACTCGCGAAGATGATTCCAAGATGCAACGCAAAATAAACGAGTTCGGTTCACAAAGAGGTTCCTGAATCAAATTCTTTTCTCCCATTAATCTCACAGTTATTCCTAACATAGATAGATATACAGGGTGGTTCAATGTTCAATAGGTCATGTCCAAACGGCCCGTGTGGGTGTGTTAGGTCATGAGGAGCAAGAATTACATAGGAACAGGGGGTCGGGAACGCGATCGTGACGATGTAATTGCTTCGTGACCGCGACGCAAAGAAAAGATAACAAACGGTGTAAAAAGATCTTTATTTTACAAAAAAATTAATCGAAGTACAAAATACAAGTGAAAAATGTTACAACTGATAACAAGTGCTCTAAATGCCATTAGCCGTGATACGTGCTTCACATCGGCGCCGCATGAAATCACGAACACGTTCCAATTGGTCCTGTACCGCAGCAGCACGCATCCGGGAGACTCCTGGCCAATTGGGACGTGTTTGCTATTCTATACAGCGCCGATGTGAACCATGCATCACGGCTAATGGCGCACATTTTGAGCACTTGTTATGAGTTGTAACCTTTTTCATTTAAATTTTATACTTCGATTAATTTTTTTTGTAAAATAAAGGTCTTTTTACGCCGTTTGTTATCTTTTCTTTGCGTTACGGTACGATGCAATTGCACCGGTACGGCCGCGTTTCGAACCCCCAGTTCCTATGTAATTCTTGCTATTCATGACCTGACACACCCATACGTGCCATTTGGACATGACCTTTTGAACTACCCTGTAGATATAGCTTTCTCTAATGCATATGCGTTGAATGAAATATATTTAACTTTTAAAACGATGAAAACAGCAATTTGTACTGGACTTACTAGGAAGACTGAGAAGTCCTTTGTTTTTATACGATTTAAGAAGGGAAAATTTGGGGGTAGGTCGCCCACATTTTATTATTTGGCTTTTTTCAATGCCAATTAGACATAAAAATGGAATTTCCAACAAAGATAAAATAACATCTTTACTTGTTGTTTTTCCAACTAAATCCATTTTGCATTGGTTCACAGAAACCCCCCATTACACGAAAATATTCATATGGGATGCTAAAAACGCCAAAATCAGAGTGAAAACCAATCTATGTGTGTGTGACGAAGATGGCTAGAAATGTCTACTGTACGTGCAAGTCGGAAAATTTGGGTGAGGGTAGTCCACATGAGAGTCAGATTTCCAATCTTTTGATAATTACCCGAGAATATTAATTAAAAGCTCATCAAAAACGCGATCTTATTCACAGAATGGCAAAATTGCGGAGTTCGATTGCAAAAGTTACGAGAAAGAACCATAGAGGGGCGATCATTCATTAAAAACCGAACTAAAAAGAGATTTTTTTTTGTTTCGGCCGACCCCTCCATTTAATTTCTGAAAATCGATGAATCAGAGATTATATGGGATGTAGACAATCGGCATAAATATTAAACGTTGCCAGATGCTAAAAATATAATTTAAAAGCATTTTATAATTTATTCGAATTCAATGTTTATTAATGTGTTCTGTGGCAAGAGTCCCGTGATATGAGATAAGAGTTCATGTACAAGGGTTTCTCCTCTTTATTTACATTTAAAATATGTTTTCCAAAATATAGACTTCTTTTACCACAATTACCGAACATTAACGGCGCATTTTTTTTTCGGAATCTATGGGCCTGATTTCAACGGGAATTGATTCATTCAACTTAACTTACGATTTTTTTGCAGTTTTTAGCTCTACCTTCCAGTGCACGGGCGCATTCTTATTTCCGGTTCTATGGACTCGATTTCAACTAGATTTTACTCATTCAACTTGTTTTTCGATTGTCTTACAGTTTTTAGTTCTCAGTTGGTACAGTTTTTAGCTACAGGTTTTTTTTGTTTCAACTCATCTTATGATTCGCTTCAGATTTTCCGGTCCTGCGCAGCACGCCTGCTATACGGAGACGCAGAAAGTGGGGACCCGTGCCGGAGATTCATTTTGAAAGAGATAAATTTGAATGTACGTTTTTAGTGGTTAGAGATGCGTGCGTAGCATGTCCGGTCTACGCTGCCGAAGACAGTGGAGACCCACCCCAGATGTTCATTTTGAGAGATTCGTTATATATATATATATATATATATATATGTTTTTTAATATGAATAGAGGTTTTAATCATTCGCGATTCGTTTGGAAAAATCTACGGCCTGGTCAACTAATATATTAATGAACAATGTTTGATAACAGAAGTGTGACTCCAAGTCGCCAACAAGCTCTGCCATTGAAACACTCCAGGCCAGAAGACACGAGTTTGGCGTCATCACTACTTCTCAATAGTGTTGGAATTCACACCGGAAAATTTTGAATAGTAATTTTATTTTATTTGTGGATTATCTATCATCTTGTAAAACAATAATAACTATTTAAATTTACTGGTGAGAATTCGGAATCCCTAAATAAAAATTCCGCCAGATGCCGGAAAGTTCAGTCGAATAGTGATGACGTCACACTCGTGTCCTCTGGCCTTGAGTATTTTTATGGCAGCGAAACAAGCCTTTTGATTTATAAACTGCAGGCTAGACAGTTAGAAACCTCCATCAGCGATTGACAATTGAAGAGCTAAGTAGAAGAACATGTTAAGTAACAAAAATTACATTTGAAGAAATTTGATGTGAAAGTTTTTGTTGTCAATTTTAATGACTTATTTTCTGTTTGATACCATGTGGTTAAAATATTAACAGGTGTGGTACTAAACTCTATCAAAAAAACTTATTCATATTTAATTTTTAAATATTAACAAATATTAATATTATTTGGATTATTAAATATCAAAATATTAAATATTAACGAATAATCTCTTAAATCTTCAAGGCTAAATAGAAGTTTGGTATTTTAGCTTTACCATGTGATAGAATACCTGATAACACTTTTGTCCAAAACATAAAATCATTTTTAAGAAAAGGTAGCATAACATGTTCTTCCACTCAGCTCTTCAATGATGGATCTCTCCATCCCCCCCCCCCCCCGCCACACCTTCGCTTAATTTCTTAAAGACATTCACACACACACACAAAAGAAAAGTTCGAAACTTTTTATTTATTTTCATAGTATCTGAAATAATTTCAGTTTAAAGCTCCTCTCGATTTGGGGCCCCTTATTTAATCTCTTTGCGCCACAATTCAGGTACATAATTATCTTAGATACCAACTGTGTTGAGCCATAGAACTAGAAACATTTACAGAAGCGTTTTCTTTCTTCATCATTTGGATATAACAAAATATCTTACTAAATAAAACATTCACACCCAAAACATACTTAAAAAATCAACAATTTTTATTTATTGTCAAAATATGTGAGACAATTTCGGTTTAAACCTCACTCAATTTGGCGCCCCTTGGCTCCCGGCGCCCGGGGCGGTCACCTCCCCCTTAGCTACGCCACTGTTGGTAGTGGTAGTTGTTGCTTGATGTCATCATTTGCTATATTGCCTAACTCTGACAAGTTGGCTTTTTAACTTGGAAGATATCACTGCGTTACGGGAAAAAAGGATGGCTAACATGACATAGCATAGGTAATGAAGAAGAAGCATTATTTAAAAAAGAAAATATATTCTACTTATGACCTTAGTCAACGAATCACCAACGAATAGTTATGACCTTAGTCAACAATTAAGCCCATTCAGTGGGCTTAATAAAATTAAAGTCACATAGTTTAACACTAGAATGACGGTGAGGGGCCATTTTGGCCGCAGCCATATGGATGTATTTCGGTTCGAACCAGAAATGTCTTTATAAAATAAATTTAAAAGATACAAAGGAAAAAAGAGCCAATTAAATAAGTTAAATAGTTTTAAGTAAGAATTCTGGTATTAAATATTTTTATAAAACTTGAGTAAAAATTCCCGCCTTTCTAGTGTTAAATGGCAGTTAGTCACAGTTGAATTTTAGAAGATTTTATTTCAACATTGTGCTTATGTGGTTAAGGCACACTGATTTTTTTCTTCTTCCATCATCAAAAATATGCACTTGATATGCATTAATAATGAAAAAAAAAAAAAAAAAGAAGGTTGTTGAAAATCGCACTCTCTGAAAATGACCGCAGACGTTATTTGAAAACTATGCTAAAGGTTAAGTTATTTTTCAGAGAAGTTTGGAAGAACTTATATTTTCTCACATGCTTTGCTATTATGTTATCGAAAAAAATGTTATTAACCTTTGAACAACTACACTTAAACTTCATTCCTTAACGATATTTAAGTGTCTCTAAAATTATACGTTTAAGGTACTTTACTATTTCTTAAGGGCTGAACAAAATATCATCTAAGAATGTAAATTTTGAAAGCAACTATGCATCATGTCATTGACGGAGCTAGCGTCTTTATTAGGTGCCGTTGACCGGTCAAGTCGAAACAATGCGAGGTCAGATAGTTTAATGTTAAACAGAGCAGAGGTGCCAATCTTTTTGGCCCAAGCGCCACACGGTGATTATTCAGAAAATAAGTCAGGATAAAATCTAGCGCATTGTATCAACATAACGGTTTTTTTTTAATTAAAATAAAAACTAAATATTATTTTTTAAGTTTGATATCTTTTTAGAAGACTTGGAGCCTTAACCCTTTCAGAGGTAAAGTACTTCTATTCATTGAATGCTTAAATGATTGAATTGCATCAGAATTTACAAACAAACTTACCTGAAAATAAGCAAAAGCGTTCCTTCAAGTAGTTACAATTTTCATTCAAAATTTCTAGTGCCTTTGTGGGTTTTAGGGATTAAAATTAAGTAGTTCAAAAATGAACCACCGCCCTTTAAAGGGTTAATTTCTAATGATATTTTTGCCAATAAATGTGTTATACACAAATGAAGGTTGCATAACTGCTTAATAAGCTTGAAAAGAGAGAATGAACTAGATACTTCACGAAGATCATTTTGGTCATTTAGCTCAATATTGATTTCATGCACGTGAATGTTTTTCTTAGTGACAGAGCTATCAAATCTCCGGATTTTTTAATTATTAGTACTTTCGAATGGAAATATTGGTCTTATTTAATCGCAGTATTTCTTTCGTTAAATAAAGCAAACATTTCTATCCGAAATTACTGGTATTAAAAAAACGGAGGTTTGTAAGCTCTGCTTTTGAAGAATTTTATTTTGTATTCATTTTAATGTCTTAATGATGAGCTATGATCTGAGCTATCGGTTTTTTTTTCTCTAAATTTTAATAGTTACGTAGCGTCAGAGTTGGACAAATTTGTAATCTCAACTATCCACAATATAATTACAAGTTAATTGCATGTAATTGATTATAGTTACACACATTCAAATGCAGAAAGTTCGTCAAATAATGGTATGGGGGGGGGGGGGTTCCGGCTACAGTGCTGCAAAAAATTTTTACGGCATGTAATTTTAAGATAAATAATTAATTACATGCAATTAAATTGTAATTACACTGCAGATAATTTCAATTACAAATTTACCCAACTCTGCGTAGCGTCTGTAGGAACAGGATTTAAATCATTTGAATTCTTTATTTTTTTTTTCTTGCGCAACTAAAGGGCATAGCCGGATAAGCATTGGAAACATGCCTTTCAATCAAATTTACTGATTTTTTATCCGGATGTGACTACATACCTGACAATGTATTTCCCCTAATATCACCCTATAAATATTGATATTTAATGACATAAAAATGTTTTTTCGATTTTTTAAAAAACGGTTTTTCTCAAAAACTACTGCGCGGAATTTCATGCCATTAACTGAAAAAAAATGTATGCCAAAGATGCATAACTGGTAATTTTTGTATAATTTTCTGTTTATAAAAACTGTGTGAAATAGCGAAATAAAAATTTAAAAGAATAAAAATCATATCTTATGGTTATCCGAAAATTACCATTTTCTTGTAAAAAATTCTCCATATGTGCCCGTATATTCTATATAAATGTTGAAAGTTTGCGTTGGGTACTACATATAAATATTTACAAAAACGTATATTAAAATTATTGAAATTCATCTTAAGGCGTTATTTGGGGCGGAGCTACATAACTTCACCATCTGAAGAATTTTTGGAACAAAGTCAGCAGACAATATGTCAATGGATGTATTTTAGATTCCATTTAGCATATAAGCTATGTTTTTCAACATCATGTTCATTTTAAAATCGACAGTGTTGAGAATGTTACTAATGTGTTCATTAAAATTTAAAATACGGCAATTCTGTAACTGTTTATTCCAAAAATTCTTCGGGTGTGGAAATTGAGTAGCTCCGCCCAAAATAACGCCTTAAAATGAATTTCCATAATTTTAATATACATTTTTGTAAATATTTATATGTAGTACCCAACGCAAACTTTCAGCATTTATATAGAATATACGGGCACATATGGAGAATTTTTTACAAGAAAATGGTAATTTTCGGACTGCTATAAGATATGATTTTTATTCTTTTAAATTTTTATTTCGCTATTTCACACAGTTTTTATAAACAGAATATTATACAAAAATTACCAGTGATGCATCTTTGGTATCTATATATCCTCAATTAATGGCATGAAATTCCATTCAGCAGTTTTTGAGAAAATCCGTTTTTTTAAAAATCCAAAAAACATTTTTATGTCATTAAATATCAATATTTATAGGGTGATAATAGGGGAAATACATTGTCAGGTATGTAGCTACGTCTGGGAAAACAATCAGGAAATTTGATTAAAAGGCATGTTTCCAATGCTTATCCGGCTATGCCCTTTGTACCTATTACGGAATAACAATAATTAATTACTTCTTATATCGGATCACATCATGAGTCCAGTTAAAAAACAGCCTACTTATGGATTAGAATTTTATTTAAAACATTTATGCACTTCTGCTATGTCTGTCCCTCTGAATATCAAGCAAAAGAGCAAAATTGTAATGTTGTTTTCTCTTTTATTATTCCAAATTCTAAATAAAATATCATTTCAACATGAAATGATTAACTTAATTGTGTATGTAAAAGTAAAACCTTGATAATATTAACCCTTACTGAATGTTTTAAAACTGCGTTAAATCTGTAAAATTATGTGAATCCAAATAATTCAAGTATTGCAATTCCGTGAACGAGTTGTCTTGGACTTGGCAATGAAAGGGTTAATAGTCATTTGAAGAATTCATTAAAAAAGTACTTGAATTACTTAAAAATCTCTTTCAAAAATAAAATAAACGAAGTTTATTCATATTAACTAAATAATAATTAGACTACATATTAGTAATTGCAGACTCTGAATCAATAGTAATTCTGCTTTCTTTAGATAACTAAATAATTCTTGATGATAATTAAATACTTAAGAATTAAAGAACAAATTAAGAATTTCATGTTAAGTTATCCCTCAGGTTACAGGCAAGTATTAACTCCTTGTATTAAACAACTGAAGATAAAATATCTGCGATTAGTTAGATAATACGATTATTAATTACGCTAACTCAATGACGTTGGGATAATTCCTTTTGATGCATAGCTGACAATTGAACTTTTAAATACCCTGCACTCGTTTATATTTTTATCAAACTAACTCATTATGCATAAAAGTTTTCATATAAAATAACTATCAGCCTCTTCTAGTTACAAGGTACAATTTCTGAGGTAAATGCTTAACCCCTTAAGGGGCAGTGGGATACATTGTATCCCACCCAATTTTAATCAAGATTGCCACCAGAAATTTCTAATTAAATTTTACTTTGATAATTTTGCAGAAAAAAAGTTGTAAAATTACTTATCCTTATTTTGAAATAAAATCTTTCGAAAATTCGGGTGTGAATTTAACGTTACAGAAACACAATTACTTGACCTTCAAAGGGTTAAAAAGTATTGATGAGATTAATCTATCTTTTTCCAATTTCTCTTACTTCATCTTTCACAAAGACGAGAAAACAATGAGATGATATTTCAATGATGAATATTTCTAAAAATTATATAGATAGCTCTATGATTTTTGTGTACAATTGTTAAAAACTATTTATTTTATATGTGTATGGATTTATATACAGGGTGATTCTAAATTCATGGTACAAACTTTAAGGGTTGGTACAGGACACTGTAATAATCATTTATTGTATAGGAATGTATGGGTGCAAGTGACGCATCGAAGTACAAACACCAGGGATCCAATTTGGCCCTTTTTTTATTTCAAAAATCTCATTCATACCAGAAATTTCCTATGCTGTTCTTTTCTTTATTTAAGATAGACATTTCATGATTAACTAAAGAAAGAATTCTTCACTGAAAATTTCCGGTATGAAAGCGAAATTTTTGAATTAAAAAAAAAACATTTCTATTTCTTTTCATGTATTATCTGTGTTTGACAGATTTGCAAGTTTTTTTTTTTTTTTTTTTTTTTTTTTGGGGGGGGGGGGGGGGGTTAATTCAAAAATTTCGATTTCTTTCGAAATTTTTTTAATTTTAAAAAAAGCGCAAAACTTGCAAATCTGTCAAACACAGATAATACATGAAAAGAAATAGAAATGGAGTTTTTTTTTTTTTTTTTAATTCAAAAATTTCGATTTCATACCGGAAATTTTCAAAGAAGAATTTTTTCTTTATCTAATCATGATGTCTGTCTTAAATAAAGAAAAGAACAGTATAGGAATTTTCTGGTGTGAATGAGAAATTTTGAAATAAATAAAGGGGCCAAATTGGACCCCTGGTGTTTGTACTTCAACGCGTCACTTGCGCCCGTACATTTCTATAAAATAAATGATTATTACAGTGTCCTGTACCAACCCTTACCAACCCTTTAATTCAAAAATGTCGATTTTTTTCGAAATTTTTTAATTTAAAAAAAAAAAGCGCAAAACTTGCAAATCTGTCAAACACAGATAATACATGAAAAGAAATAGAAATGGAGTTCTTTTTTTTTTATTATTCAAAAATTTCGATTTCATACCGGAAATTTTCAAAGAAGAATTTTTTCTTTATCTAATCATGATGTCTGTCTTAAATAAAGAAAAGAACAGTATAGGAATTTTCTGGTGTGAATGAGAAATTTTGAAATAAATAAAGGGGCCAAATTGGACCCCTGGTGTTTGTACTTCAACGCGTCACTTGCGCCCGTACATTTCTATAAAATAAATGATTATTACAGTGTCCTGTACCAACCCTTACCAACCCTTTAATTCAAAAATGTCGATTTTTTTCGAAATTTTTTAATTTAAAAAAAAAAAGCGCAAAACTTGCAAATCTGTCAAACACAGATAATGCATGAAAAGAAATAGAAATGGAGTTTTTTTTTTTTTTTTATTCAAAAATTTCGATTTCATACCGGAAATTTTCAAAGAAGAATTTTTTCTTTATCTAATCATGATGTCTGTCTTAAATAAAGAAAAGAACAGTATAGGAATTTTCTGGTGTGAATGAGAAATTTTGAAATAAATAAAGGGGCCAAATTGGCCCCCTGGTGTTTGTACTTCAACGCGTCACTTGCGCCCGTACATTTCTATAAAATAAATGATTATTACAGTGTCCTGTACCAACCCTTACCAATCCTTTAATTCAAAAATTTCGATTTTTTTCGAAATTTTTTAATTAAAAAAAGCGCAAAACTTGCCAATCTGTCAAACACAGATAATACATGAAAAGAAATAGAAATGGAGTTCTTTTTTTTTTATTATTCAAAAATTTCGATTTCATACCGGAAATTTTCAAAGAAGAATTTTTTCTTTATCTAATCATGATGTCTGTCTTAAATAAAGAAAAGAATAGTATAGGAATTTTCTGGTGTGAATGAGAAATTTTGAAATAAATAAAGGGGCCAAATTGGCCCCCTGGTATTTGTACTTCAACGCGTCACTTGCGCCCGTACATTTCTATACAATAAATGATTATTACAGTGTCCTGTACCAACCCTTAAAGTTTGTACCATGAATTTAGAATCGCCCTGTATATATGGAAAGATTTTAAAATTTAGCAGCCGAATTTCAGTTTGTGCTTAAATCTTCCCAGCCAATATGATAAAAGATAATAAAATATTTGAGATCCCAATTTATGAACAGACTATAACAAATTGATACAAAACGATACAATAGAAAGTAAATAGCTATACCTATGTCTTCTACCTAAAAATTATAGCATTCATCCATCATGTTGAAAAAAACCTCCTGATGATGTACCACCATAATTTTTCGTCCGAAATGTACAGTCTCATTCATAAAAAACAATGCAAGCGTCTTTATTCGCGGATCGTACACAATAGAATCACAACAAAGGTGACATTGGATTTAAAATTCTGTCTTCCTTTAAAATAGAATTTGATAACATACAGAGTCGTTCAGATACTTATTTTTATATCAACTTTAAAGTTATTCTCTTTTTTCTTCCTCTGGCTCAACAACACGTAACTTCGATTTTAAATTCCACCACCCTTCAAAATATTGTTTTGATAGCACAAAGTCGTTTAGATATTTATTTTGATATGAACTTCAAAGTTATTCTCTTTTTTCTTTCTCTGGCTCAACAACGCGTAACTTTCTGACACATTCACGGATTTATTTTTATGTATAAAATCATGAAATTAGCAGACATGACTACTGGAGAGATAGAATAGCGTTTTTTTCTCCTTTTTAGCTTACAGACTATCAAAGCCTGAGAGGTAATGTGCTCGCAAGTTCTGTATGTACAAATGTACGTATATGGGGCATTCTCACAACCTTTTGACTTTTATGTCCCTAAATAATAATTTTTATTTTAGTACATGTTCTTGTGTTTTTTTTTTTTTTTTTTTTTTTTTTTTTTTTAATTTCATATACTGGGAAACATTCCATTGCATGATTGCGTAACAATATTAACGTTATAAATAAGTTTTGGACGATGTTGGGGGTCCAAATACAAGGAAAACTCCTATACCGTCCCGTGTACCTGATGCTGATTTTTAAGTTTGGAGCTATCTGTATAAAATTGTTTCAATAAAAATAATTCAATGTAATTTTTTTCTGAAACTGAAACTATTGTTTTATATAAATATGTAGCAAAAAATTAACCTGCACACAAGTTTAGGGTTGTTAAACTCTGTCCCTGGGTTTTAGATTCCTTACCGTCCCTCTTCTAAAATTATACAGAAAATCACGTCAGATGCAGCCACAGAATTTTTTTCAAGTTTTTTCTAATGCAGAAGTGTGCTAGAGAAAGAATGTCTAAAATTCTTTGACAGGAAATTTACTGCAGAATTTAAATCAGCATTTAAATATCAATTTCAAGCATCGTCGCTTTATTGGTAGTCTTACCGTCCCCAAGGTTTATTCCTGCACTTTTCGAGGTAAATTAAATTTTTTTTTATTTAATCCAATGTAAATAACTGTTTCTAAAAATCAATGAACATTGTAGCTACGACTTATTCTTAACATGATTTGCCTAAAATAGGTGGTAATTTTCCTTACCGTTCCATTCTTACCGTCCCTTTTTTTCCCATTTCGTCCCTTTTTTCCTATACCGTTTCCTTTTTTTTCATCTTACCGTCCCTTCTTTAACCCCTTGAAGGGTGGTGATTCCGTCACGGCATCACATAATTTTAATTCCTATTTACCACATTGGCACCCGAATTTTTTAAGGAAAATTTCACTTTTATTAAGTACGCGAAAATATACTTTTTCTTGTTTACAAATAAATTTTCTTGTAAATACTGGTGTCAGTCAATTATTTCAACCTTTTGCGAATAAAAGTACCTTGCCCCTGAAAGGGTTAGCACCCCTTTAAGATAACGTTATACCAAAATTTTGTACTAAAAATACTACATTGTTATTATTTCTCATTTGAATGTCCTGTGGGTACTATGAAAATTCATTATAAGTAAAAATTTAGAAGAAAATAAAAAGTTTTAGTGGTAAAATGGTAAGGAAAATTTAAACCTCAGTTAAATAAAGAAATTTTCGCCGCTGACCACTTTTCCTTTATTTTGAATCATTAAGGCATTCCTATCAGATTAAAATGTTATTTTAGCAAAGTTAATTTCACCAGATTTTTATTTCCGAAAGTCAAAAGATTGTGAGAATGCCCCATATGTAAGTACGTAACGCGATAACTCTTGATAGAAATATCCGATTTGCTTCGAATTTTGTAAATAGGTTCATTCTGATAAGGCGCTTCCCTAATTAGTTTTGAGAGTTAATTGTTTAATAAGGGGGAGGGATATCCCCAGTTCCCTGTAACTGGGGCTAATCCCCCCCCCCTTAATTTTGATAAATGGATTTTTCATGCAGAATTATCCGATTTGCTTGAAATCTGGAATACCGGTTTATGCATCTAATTTAACGTTTTGCTCAAAACGAGCGAGTCCTATTTTATGAATAATAAACATAAATAAGAGTATAATATACAATTAGCGTGAATAGCCTGTGAGCTCAATGCCATCAATTTAACTGGGTATTTTTCTTTTTATTTTCCATTTTCTCAGATATTACATCTAAGTTATAACCGATTGATTCCTGATAATGACCTTTACTGAATGTGATCTCTCTAAAAGATAGTGTTTTTTACTTCCGATCATCTGCGCGAGGAATATAGGCCAAGGATAGGGGCTGCTCTCCGTGGAAGTCTTCAGTGCTGTAGAAGTAAAAATATCAGAGTATACGCTATAGTCAAAGGATATATGCTATAAACAGAGGATATAAGCTAGGCAATATAATGCCATAGATTTACTTGAGAAACAAACGTACACCGAGGTTCCTTAAAAATCCAGAAGATATCCTATGTTTACCATCATATACCCTCCACTACACCACTGAGAGTCTTTCTAAGACATCCTAACCCGTATTCAAGTTAAGTTCGAGGAAAATCACGGAAAACTTTGAATGGTTAGGCCGACGAGCGCGACATGGGTTCGAACAAGAGTCCTGCGTCAGAACTCGATTTTACCTGAACTGCGGGTCGGTATGGGTTCCAGCAAAATTTAATTGTTTCGTATTCAGGTCGATTTAAGGTTGGGGTTTGACTCGTGCATGTCGGGTTAGTGTTGACCCAATTTTTCAAAAAAGTCTAGAATATTTTTTCAGATGATAAAAACTAAAGATTTTAAAATTATTGAGTACACATAAGTTCATTTTTCAACATAGAAGATAAAATTGATACTAGAGAAATAATTGTAGACTTTTTTTACATATAATTTTATTAAAACATGGATTAATTTTCTTCCATTCAGGTTAGAATTGAAGCATGTTGGATTTGGGTCGAGTTTCGGGTTGATGGAATTATTTTTGTCGTGTTCGGTTCGGGTTTGATGTTGACTTTAAATATAATTTTCGGGTTCGTTTCCGGTATCACCCGACCCGCGAGTCGTCTTTATACTGAAATGATACCAAACCCTAAAAATTTCAGTAGGCGATAGGTTGAGTATGCCAGTAGATGCGGGCCTACGTGCGGCTGCGTTCAGTAGGCGATAGCTGCCAACTTTTACGCTTTTTTGTACCACAAAAATTTAATAGTAAATTTTACCTTTTTTAATCGCCTTAATCTGCCTATTAAATAAGGCGAAAATTTCTATTAAATTTTTGTGGTACAAAAAACCGCAAGAGTTGGCAGCTATAGGTGTATTATGCAACTTTATCAATCGGTTGGTACCCTTATTAATTTTATACATTGATTTTCATCTTTATTTGTGTATAGGGATGTCTTTTATTTCCCCACGACAGCATTGTGTGTTTGTAGTTTCATAAAGTTAATGGACTGCCTATTAAAAACGAGAAATAGGATTGAAGGTCAGTTTAGTTTTCAGTGTTGTGGAAAAAAGAATCTCTTTACTAATCGTTCCAGAAAAGATCCATTACTTAAAAGTAAGAAAAGCATTACAATTGATCCTTTCACTGATCCTTTTATATTTCACTGATGATGCAAGCAATGAGATAAGGTACCACCTGTTTAACAACTCTGCTCAAACCCTTCATTCTTCCGTGGTTCATTTTTTAGCGATTTCGTCAGTACTTGTGAGTAACAGACTTTTTTTTTCTAATTACACAGTAGTAGACATGCAGGTCCTGTTCCACCAGTGACTCACAAGGGTCTCTAGATTTCAAGATCGTTTTTCTTTAACCATGGGAAAGAACAAGAAGTGCGTGACAAAAGAATTTTTACCTATCTAGTTATCTGGCTTTTATGAAACCGGAAATCAGATACCGAACTAGTTATAAGAAATAAAAAGTAACATGATGTGAACAGATGTGATATTTCTTCTGTTTAAATGAACCGTTTAAAAATCAAGTTGTTAGCGCAGTGAAATTCATTGTTCGAAAAACGTCGCACGTCGATTATAACTTTGTGGGACACATTACACAACATCTTAACTCGAGTTCTGAATGTAGAATTATTTATTTAGATATCACGTGAGTTTATTTTAAAAAGAAATACTCAATACAGACTATACAGGATTCATACGGGTACCGTTATTTTCAAGGCGGAGTATCAGTATTTTTTAATAGAAAAATAAATTTGGTTTAAACTCCCGAAAATTCGCCTTATTTAAACAGAGATTTTCTATAAGAAAATACTGTTACCAAAGAATTTCTTATTCAAGGACCCGTACGAACCCTGCTATAGGGGCTGTACAGTGGTGGGGAAGAAAAGTACACACCGCCTACTAACTCCTCAAATTATTATAGGAGAAAGTTACCAGTAGCAAACGATTGGAAATAAAGTATACTTTTAAATGATGTATATAAAATTTGATTGCGGGGCCATGTACATATCAAAACGAATCCAAACTTTGTTTTTTTTTTTTTCAATAGCAATACCCAAGTTTAACACCACAAATAAACTCTACACCCTTCAAGTAGCCTAAATCCAAATTTTCATGAAATTCG
The DNA here is from genome assembly GCA_963932465.1 of Maratus speciosus. Classification (NCBI taxonomy): domain Eukaryota; kingdom Metazoa; phylum Arthropoda; class Arachnida; order Araneae; family Salticidae; genus Maratus; species Maratus speciosus. Next base: position 268,159,436 of record OZ010796.1, on the reverse strand, counting down.
TATGATTAGTTTCCGAGAAATTCATTATTTTATAATGAGCATGTTTTAGGGGCTGTATCCAAATTGAAGTTCGGTACTCGATTGTTGAAATGCTACAGAATGACTATGTCACTTATTTTAATGTATTATTTCTTGACAATATGACCATTTCACTCGTTTAATATGTTTCGACTATTCCCATCCCAAATGTTTCATTAAAATGAGTAAAATATATATATTTTTTTTCAAATTATGCTTTTCTGGACATCATAGACCAGAGATGGCCAACCTGCAGCACGCGTGCCACAGAGATACCAGTATCAATGTATAGAAAAAAATGCATTTTTTAATGAGAGAGGTCTGCAATTTAAAAAGGACAAAATTACAATTCTTTGGAAACGGTGTCAAGTGAATTTTAGACAAAAAGGTTGGCCACCCCTGTCATAGACGGTCCCTTAAACCATCATTTTGACGTTTTTTGCTCATAATTCGAAAACTACTTGAAAGAAAAATTTTAAATTGAGAATTGGCATAAAGTAGGACATAATAAACATATATCTATCAAAAAATTGTAGGTTGCAATTCATATTTTTTTCGCATATTAATTTCATAATTCATATTATAAAAATTTTAAAATGACAAATTCAATGTATTTATTTTTGGGTATTTTAGTATTATAATTAACACTAGAACCGCCGGAAATTTTACTCAAGTGTTATAAAAATATTTTACACCAGAATTTTTATTAAATACTGTCTAACTTATTTATTTAATTTATTTGTCCGTGGTACATATTTAACTTATTTTAGAAAGAAATTTCTGGTTCAAATCGAAGTATTTTTATTTGGTACCGGTCTATGGCGGTTCTAGTGTTAAACAAAAAAATTATCACAATAGGATTATAATTTCAGGAGATATTAATAAAAATATGAAAATGTAATTTAACATTGAAGATCTCAATTTTGAATGTTTATAATTCAAAAACTTATCATCCAAATGACTTGAAATTTCATTTCTAAGCATAGTTTGAACCGGAGATTTAAAATATATTGTCAGAATTGGGTGTTGCCATTGAAAAAAACAATGCTGGATGTGTTTCTGATTTCTATATGGCCCCTTAAGCAAATTTGATATACGTCATTTAAAAGTAGACTTTATTACCAATAGACTCGTATCTGTAAATTTTTTCTATTAGCGGTATTTTATTCGATGCTAGCGGCATTGTGAGGGATGATGCGTAGGGTAAAAAGCATGCAAAAGACGTTTGTCTGACATTAGCCTTATAATTAGTTACAGAGTTAGTAGGGAGTCTTTACTTTTTTATCCACGACTGTACATATATAACGTTATCTATTTTTTGGCAATTTTGGACCCCTCCCTCCCTTACGATATCATACGTAATCATTTCTCTAATCCCCTCCATCTAATGATATCGTTATCGGTGTCTAAAAGTTATTTTTATTTTTACAATTTTTTTTTTCTTTTATATGTTTGCAATGATATACAGATATGTTTATACATTTATTATTCACATACTTTACTGATTTAAATGAACAGAAGAAATTAATAAAATATCACTAATATATATGAAATAACTTTATATCAAATAACACTTTAACCCTTTCGTCCCCGAATTTTTTTTCAGTTTGGGGTAAAAATCCCTTTTACGCTAATAAAATTAAAAGTAACTGACCAAATCACAGAAGTTAGGTTTTACTGAAATTTAACGAATATGTTAGTTTCTGAAACCTAACGCATGTAGTTATTTCGCGTTCTTTGCATATGACAATAGTCGAAGGAAGAATTTTTGAAGATGTTTGGAAAATGTCGTATTACAACAGGATTTAACAGACATAAAAACATACTAGTATTTTTTATTGTTTATCACAAATAATTCATTCGGAAAAGTAGTTCCGAATTTAAGTTTAAATTCTTTCGACCCTGACGTTTTTCTTAAAGTCCCAAAAAATTAAACCTTTTTGTTTTTATACTATTTCAAAGCTAAATGGCGCTACTTGTCCACTAAAAAGTCAAAATATAGAATGCACATATGTGAGTATGAGGTTTTTACTTATCTGCAAGGTGTTATTTATAGTTCAAAGCATTTTAAAAGTAAGGAACACATGTGTGACCGCCAGGGCCAAAAGGTTTAAACGTTTAAAGAAATACTATTTAAAAGTATTTAATAACAGCTTTTTGCTACATAATTCATTCAACAGTAATATTGTCTTCTTCCACTTGGACCCTGCACGGGTGTAAAATTCTTGTAAACAAAACCGGTGGACAACCTTCTTCCCATTTTTTACTAGTAAACATAACAAGTATCATTCCGAACCTGGTTTCTTTAACAACGTAATATATGCGCATATGGTAGAAGAATAGGAATGACGAACGCCATGATGTTCCATATTCTAGAATGAAATGATTTTTTAAACATTTAATATTATTTAATAATAACTTTGTATTTGCATAAAAATAGATAACAAACTGAAATATATATATATATATAAGACTATATTAATGTAAGGAAAAAGTTACCGAAAAAAGAAAATTTTCGTCGTTGGATCAAAACGATACAATGATAACGATGTCAAAAGACAACTCTCTTCGAGATATCTTACGATATCAAGTGCAAGACACCCCCGTCTCCCTCCTAAAGTGATAACTTAATAATATGTACAGCTCCATATATAGTTTATGACAAATTTTTAAATCATTTTCTACACTTTCCAACGTTGTTGAAAAGTGTTTATGACTTCTGTTTGTCTGTCCGTTTTCTAACTTGCGTAAATATGTTCGGATTGACATGTAGTTTGTATATCTTAACCCTTTCAGTGGCAGAAGAATTCTGTTCATAAACTGATGAAATAATTGACTGACACCAGAATATTCAAACGAATTTCTTAGAAAATAAAAACCCGCTAACTTGAACTTTCATTACAAAGCGAAAATTTTATTAAAATATTCTTGGTGCCATTTGTTAGCTTTAGAATTAAAATTAGGTGGCTAGACCGTCTAGCCACAGCCCTTGAAAGGGTTAATGAAGATGTACAATGTGTCTATTTATAATAATGTAAATGTCTATTTAAAAATAAAGTATGTAACATTTACACTGTAAATTAAAATGTCTGAAAATCAAACACTTAAGTGTCTGAAACGGAGTGTTCAATTTTCAGACATTTTAAAATGTCTGAATTTTTTCAGACACTTTTTGCGTCTGAATTTCAGACACTTCAAACGTCTTAATAGCATCCATTTTTTTGTAAGCATCACACGTAGCCATGTTTGACCACGTTGAACCCTTGAAAAATATTTGGCTGGGGTCTTGCCCCCTCCACACGCCCTCCCCCCTCCCCCCCGCAGCCTGATTTTTTTGGTGCTCCTAATTTTGGTATGCAATTTTTGTTAAGCTGTTTATTTAAATCTTTTACGACATTTTACTGATTATAATCAATATTTTGAACTTCAGGAATAGAACAAGATTAAAGCAAAAAATATTTATCTAAATATTTGTTTTGATGATAAATATGATTTTGAATATGATTTTTTTTAAATCTTATTTTACTTTAAAAGTTCAAAACATCGATTATATTCAGTACAATTTCGAAACGGATTTAAAATATAAGCTTTACAAATATTGCACATTAAATTTGGTGGCACTTAAATCGTAGGGGGACGGGAAACTGCTTTAATACCCATGCTTTAATCAAGAAGTTCTTTTGCAAAAAATGCAACCCTACACTATGGTTATCTAAATAGAGATGTCCGGTACTCGGGAGTATCCATTGTGGAGGTTAATGGACATTCACGAATAGCGGACACCTCTATTTAGCGAATACTTTTTTAATCCGCAAAGCACACGCATACATATTTGTATATTTTTACCTCACAAAAGCAGACATCTCCGATCATCAGACAAATTCCGCGATCATGAAGTTTCCGCTATTAAGGGCTTTTAAGATACATGGATAAATATATATATATTTTATAATCTTGTCCTATTCTAAAAGTTTAAAATATTTATTATACTCGGTTGAATGTCGAAAGAGATTTAAAATGTCAGATGTACGAAAATTGCAAATAAAATCCCCCCATCTCCCCAAAAAAGGAAAATTCATATAATTTAAAAATTAGATTAAAAAAAAATTATATTGACACATAGGCAATTTTACATATCTATCAGATGATAATCACAACAGCTATTTAACTATGAGTAAAAAAATTAAAAAATAAATATTCCACTTTAATAACATTAAGAAAAAAATTACTTCGATATTTTGTTAAATATATTTTGTGTTTTTAATCTTGCCCTACTCTAAAAGTTCAAAACTTTCATTATAATCAGTGCAATATCGAAAAGGATTTATGATATCAGCTTTACGAAAATTGAATACAAAATCCCCCTCCCCCCACCTCCCTTCCCGAAAAAAATTTTAAATTCTTATCATTTAAAAATTAAATTAAAAAAAATTATATTGCCACATGCCACTTCAGCAAGTTTTTATGTAGATCACAGGGTAATCACAAAAGCTATTCAACTATCAATAAAAATAAATAAATAAATATCCTACATTAATAGCAAGAAGAAAAAATAATTTATAGTTTCCAAGCTTCATTTGTCTTAAATATATATCTTAACATCTAATTGTCATTCTTGTAATTTTCGTATAAGTGTATATAAATTCAGTTACAAAAATCACAATATTAAGTACAAAATCTAGTTATAGCTTTTTACTTTTTCCCATTATAAATTTCAAATTACTTTTCTACTAAAAATAATCAAAAAATCAATATTATACTTGATTTCAAATCAAATACATATGTATATTTTTACTGGCAGTTTTAAAATTAAGGAGCACATAATAGATGAATCATGACAACGTCATATGTTTTCAGGCACTTTATTTATCTTATTTTTTAATCTGCGGTTTTACGTTAGGAAGAAAGATCTTTCCAAAGCTTTTTTTTTCTTTCATTGTGGTCGTTATGTGAGATAAGAATTAACCATTGAAACGAAACTGCGATTGAAAGCAAGAGAATGAATATTCAACTTAAAATGTCTCTCTTTTAGTAATATTATTACTTTAAATTTGGGAAAAAAAGATGAAAATTCAGAATATATAATTTGTAATAAAAGACAACGTCATAAGTTTAAAAATATATACTTCTAGAATTAATGGGTTTTTTCGCAAACAGATTCAAAACTAATTGAATTTCATACAAGATTTTGTTTATACTATAAATAAAATCATAAAAGACTCTAATTTCAGTACTATAAAGAAATTATGACACTTACTTCAATCGATGTTGCAAGAGGTCAGAAAAATTCCTCGATTTGAAATTTCAAAAACTACCCCAGTGAAGGAGAAGGGCTTGCATCCTTTTAGTACGAAATTCAATAATATATCCGACTAGCCATATTTAAAGAATGAAATGTTTCATGCTCAAAATAGGACCCGCCAGACAAAAGTTTCTTTTTTTTGCTAGCTTCGACAGGACGAAGATGAATAACACAATATTATTGATATAAATTAATACGAATTAACACTAAGTCCATTGCACACGCTTTGTAGAATTTCCGGGTGTAATCTTCAAGCGTCGTCTACTTCTGTTCTGTGTCTATCCCGCCCTTATATGGACGACAGCTTCTAAGAGACATTTGATGTCAAGCACACACGTCAGATGCATGTATTCAATAAATAAATAATCCAAGTGAATACGAATTTAAATCACAGAACTTCACATTCCGCGAAAAACGAATTAAAATACACGCGTACATAAAAACAAACTTCGTTTGAATTACAACGTATACCAACTTTGAACGAAGACATCTAAAACGCATGCGCGACTGGCAGTGCCCCAGTGCCCCCTGGTGGTTATTGCGTCGGAAGAATCAAAACGTCTTAAATTAAGACACGTTTGAAGCAACGAAGTGTCTTAAAATAAGACGTTTGCGGATATTTTAGACACTATTCTCAGTTCATTTACACCATGATCATACTAAGACACTTATGTATCTTAAATTAAGACATCTATAATGTCTTAATTTTCAGATTAAGACACTTAAGTGTCTAAAATTCTTTTTCAGTCACATATGTGTCTAAATTTAAGACGCCTCTATTTGCAGTGTATAGTTCGTTTACAGGGACACACAAAATAATTCCATTACATTATTGTCAATGGGGAAAAATCGTTTGCGGTACATTTTATTTAAATTGCTTATTTAGATATCTCATTTCATTGTATGAAACAAGAAAGAAAAATCCTACGTCAAGCATAGATTATGAAACACTTTCCAACACATTTAGAATAATGTAACAAAACTTCATCGTTTAATAAGGTGGAATATGATATCTAATTGAACAATTTGGAAAACGCATAAAACATTTAATAACAAAATTTCGATAATTCCCATCTACTTGCAGAAAATTATCCGAATTTTTTTGTACAGCCCTGTATATGATCTATAGATTTGTATCTATAAACTACATGTATGAAAAAAATTATTTCAGTTGGGTAAGACATACAACAGTTGAAAATTTCCCTTCAGCAATTTCCGCTACTAAGGAGAAATGTAAGTGAATTCGTTTGTGCAATCTTGTATACGATCTATAGAATTTGTACACAGCGAGTGACATGGAAAAAATTAGTTAAATTTAAAATCACATACCAAAAGTAAAAACGCACTTACCTAAATTATTGCTCGAAGACAGTATTGTAATCGAATTCTTTTGTGTGTAAATGAACAGTAAATGAACGATAAATGTTATGAACACCTTATTCTATAGTAAGCATCTTGTAGTGAACTTCAGTGATTTATATCAATTCCAATAAATTTGAAACAGCTTAATGTCGTTAAAATACACTGCAAACGAATTTTCCCCATTCACTAATGACTATAATGTTACAGAGTTCTTTTGAGAGCTCCTGTAAATGAACTAGGAATGCTACACACTTCATTTTCAATATTGAACACGCCATGGTAAGCATCAATAACAATTAACAGTTACGTGAAAATCCGAGTATATTTACGCAAGTTAGAGCGTTGACCGTCAGGCGGACAGACAAACCGAATTCCTAAACACTTTTCAGCTAATGTTTGGAAAGTGTTAAAAATGATTTTCTTTATACTTTTCTGTTAGTGTCGGAACGTGTTTAATAATCTATGCATAAATCATGATTTTTCGTTCTTGTTATTTAGTGTTTACGGCTGATTAGACAGGCTGTCCTTTCTTACAATTCACCAATAGCTAATTCCTAAACCGTTAAATTGAGGTATAGATAGTTCCAATTGCAAAAACGTTTCAAATGCTGTTCTTCATCATACGAAAATCCATTTACGTCAAAATAGTAATTTTTCAAAAAGTTACGAAATTTAAATTTTTATACGGTCTTTGGGTTTTATAAGTTGTATTTAGAAATATTCGTTCCATTCTCTAACGTGAAGCAGCAAACATTCTATTTTTGTACGACCGAAACTTACCGAGTTATGATACTTTGAATTTTATGAAATTTCAGTAGTTTCTGATGCGTATTTTCGTTTTTAGTGCCAGAAAATGGCCAAAAGTTCATAAAATTCAGAGTATCATAACTCAGTAAGTTAAGGTCGAAAAAAAAGGGGGGGGGAATTGTTACTGTTTTACTTTTTAGTGCATAGAGAAAGTTTTTTCTAACTAGTTTATAGGAACCAGAGGCTGTATAAAAGTTTAAATTTTGCAACCTTTTAAAAAATAACAACTCTGGCGTAAATGGGTTTTCGTATGATGAAAAAAATTTGAAGCATTTTCAATTGAAACTATACCTCTAAAACTAACGGTTTAGGAATCGGTTATTGGTGAATGATAAAAATGGGCACCCTATATAATTTTTTAATTTAGTATCTTAACATTTGAAATATACATATATCTTTCTATAAGAGCGTGAAAATTAATTATTACCATATTCTCCTGCATTAGCCGGAATGCGAGTAAACGGGAGACAGAGCAGCAAGCTGAATAGTAATTATCGCTTTATTTAAACACAATTTCTGTCATAGATAAGGCGAAATTTGGAATTCGAAAAAAAGTGTGGAAGTTTGGCCTTGCCGTAATCAGTCTGTCTATCCCTCGAATTTACCGGCATGTCGACTAATGCGGTATAACAATATTTTGAGAATTAATACTCTTATTCTCTTTTCCAGACAACAAGAGCGAAATCCATTGGGAGCGTCATAATATTTCTGTACATTGCTGTAATATTTATTCTTATGTGTTCTATCGGATACTTTGCTTTAAGGACATCCGAAGACAGTCTTCAAGATTTATATCCATGCACGCTCAACAGGTAATTATGATCCTTCAAATAAATTTAGTTTTAGAAATAGTATTAAAAATAGGCATCATATGCAGTAAAACATTCAAATTTCATATTTTATCAAGTTAAAAAAATTTTAAGAAAGTATTTCATCATTTTCAATAATTAAAAATCATTCATTTTTTTTACTGTACCTATCTTATGGTTACTAAACCTTCCGATTTTCAAGCATCACTATTATCGAATAGTAGTAATGTTTGTCTTATTTAATTGCAAATTTATGTCATTAAATAAAGCTAATACGTCTATTCGGAAATAGTGATATTAAAAAATCGGACGGTTTGGCAGCTATGCTATCTGCATGATTTTCTTTTTTTAATCCTTTATTTGGAATTTATTTTCTTTTGTTACTTTATTATATTAGAGGTCTTCAACTTGTTGAACGTGAGCCACCAAGCTATTACTATTTTAGAATACAAAACTTTACCTTATTTTACCCCTTGCCTGTGACGCCCGAACTCAGTTCGGCCAACGCAAATGCGCCAATTTTGGAGTGCCCGATCTGAATTTCGGCAAAAGAAAAATCGGTGTTTCAATTCAAATTCATTCAGTGTTCATATGTTTCCTTTGTTGTCTTAAAACTGATGAAAAGGGAAAGGAGGATACGACGCGAGACTCGAGTTTATTGTAAAGACTGTGATGTAGGCTTGTGTGCCGTGCCACGTTTTCGTACAGCTCATATTCAAAATATTAGAATAATTACTTTCTTTTACAAATTGAAAATGTCATTTGGTAATTTAATGCCTTTTAATGCAAATACGCAAATGATATTTTTATTAAGAACTTATTGTTGATTAAACTTATTTATTATCTTAAAATTAATACCATTTTTGAAAAGATGAATTGAAAAAAAAAATTATTTTAAAAAGTCAAAATATTAGAATATTTATTCAAGTGGTTCAAAATTTTAGAATATTTCACATTAATTCTCCTTTAATTATCACCAATTCATAACTAGTGGCATCATTGATTAAATTTGGCCGATTTTATTTAAAATCAGTATTATTTTTGCAGTTTGTTTACTTTTTCGTCTTAAAATGGATCGTGTGAGAGATATTCCTGAATCTACTAAATTTCGTATGGTTGATTTGTATCGGTACGGTAAAAATTAATGTTATATGGCAAATTATTTACATTGTTCGCAATCAAGCGTTAGTAAAATACTAACACAATATTCAAAAAATGGAAAATTTCAAAATAATTGCCAAAATGCGGCCGAAAACCAAAACCATCTGCTAGAGATGACAGGAAACTGAAGCGTATAGTTAAGAAAAACCGTTTTAAAAGTGTGGGATTCTTGCACCGAAAATGGAAAGAAGAAAGAGTTGAAGTTTCTACATCGACATCATTAAGACGTCTCCATAAATTTAAGTTTGAATCTCGTGTACCGAAAACAAAACCTCTCATGACTGCAAAACAAAGGCGTATAAGATTGAATTGGTGTAAATCAAGACGTTTATGGAGCGAAGAAGATTGAAAAAATATATTATTTAGTGATGAAAGTATGTTTTGTGTTTCATATGGTAATCAAGGTATTCGATTTTGGAGAATGAAGCAAGAAGCATTTGATAAAGAATGCCTCAAACGTTCCGTAAAATTTGCTGTTAGTGTCATGGTTTGGGGTTGCATGAGTGCAGAAGGAACTGGAAAGTTATGCACCGTTTACGAAAAGGTCCTCTCCCACATATATCAAGAAATTTTGGAATATTACATGATTCCATCATCAGATATTTATTTGAAGTTGATTTCTACATCGACAACATTAAGACGTCTCCATAAATAAGTTTGAATCTCGTGTATCGAAAACAAAACCTCTCATGGCAATGGAGTTACGAATAAAGAGGAAGAGACATATAGTGTACTGTCTACCAGTTGCGAGTGAAGTAACTGAGGAGGTTGTCACAAGATGGCGGCTGATTTTTTAAAATCGTATCTTCGGTTTCTGATTACCGCCAGGACAAACATCCAACCAGTAAACGTGAATAGAAAATTTCGTCTTATTTAAGCGTCTTTTTCATGGAAATTTTTCTCAAAAATGTCGTAAAATTTTCTATTTGTTTTTACTGGTGTCAGTATACCTTGTAAAACTGTCAGTTTGTTTTCCTGGTTGTCACAATATGGCGGAAACGCAAGACCTAACTACCGCCAAAATAAACTCCTACCAGTAAAAATAAAGGTCTGTTTCTACCATTATTTATGATTGAAATTTTGCAATAACTAGACGTTTAAATAACTTGAAGAATTCTACATAAATCTACTGGTGTAAGTTTCCACCGTGGTAAACAACGTCTGCGATAGCGGTTACAGTTGAAGCTTCACTATTTTAAGGATGTGTCAGTTCCTCTTTATTAATAGTTCCATGCTCATGGCTGCAAAACAAAAGCGTAATAAGATTGAATTGGGGTAAATCAAGACGTTTATGGAGAAAAGAAGATTGGAAAAATATATTATTTAGTGATGAAAGCATGTTTTGTGTTTCATATGGTAATCAAGGTATTCGAGTTTGGAGAATGAAGCAAGAAGCATTTGATAAAGAATGCCTTAAACGTTCTATAAAATTTGCGGCTAGTGTCATGGTTTGGGATTGCATGACTGCAGAAGGACCTGAAAAGTTATGCATCGTCTACGAAAAGATTAACTCTCAGATATATCAAGAAATTTTGAAATATTACATGATTTCATCATCGGAAGATTTATTTGAAGATGATTTCATCTTTCAACAAGAATTAGCTTCACCGCATAACTCGGTGTCAACTAAGAATTGGTTCGGCCAACGTAACATTAAGGTACTTCCTTGGCCACCAAACTCAACAGATCTTAATCCCATCGAAAACTTATGGTGCATAGTGAAGAAAGAACTCGAAGAAAATCCTCCTTTAAGTAAAACTGAGTTAGTGGCCCATATAAAGTCTATCTGGGCTGGTACTGATAGAAATGTTTGTAAACATCTTGTATATAGTATGCAAGATCGATTGTACGCTGTTATGAAAGCTAAAGGGGATGCTACAAAATATTAACTACCATTTACTTCATATTTATTAGGTAATATTGTTGCGTAAAATAAAATATTCTAATATTTTGAACCAATCAAAATTTTATTCTAATATTTTGATGTGTTTCAGAAAGCTGTATACCTAATTTACTGTACTGTATTTTATATTTTGTAAATATTAAAATCTTATCTAAACATTCGAGATTTAATTTATACGAAATTTAATTGCATTTACTTAGTATCAGAAATAAATAAATGAAAAATAATTTTTTCTTATTACTTTTTCTCAATTATTCTAATATTTTGAATATGAGCTGTATATATCGTACTGTAAAAGATTTGTGAAATTCAAAGAAATCTGAGGGACATAGAATTCATGGCAGTTGATATAAATAATAATATTGTTGCATTAGTTTATTATATTTATCTTGAAAATTATGTCATTTGATTTATTTTGCTATAATATGAGCAAAAATTACTGTAATCCATTAACATTTCCCATCAGTGAAAATATTGAATATAGTAGCTATTTCGTTTATTTTTTTTTAATAATCTATTTCTAACATTTTGATAATTATAACGAACAAAATAAAAGAGTTTTTTTTCCCATTTTTGGCGCATATTTCTCAAATATATTCCACAGGCAAGGGTTTAATGAAACTCTGAAATTAAATAAGGCGGAGATTATCTTTCGGAATTTGTGGTGGCAAACGACTTTTAGGCAAAATGGTTGAAGATCCATACTTTATATTAAATGAAGGAAATAATACATGAAGAAAATAATTGTTATCATAAATCAAAGTTTCACTTGTTTATAAGATCTCATTTGTAGAAATTATAAGCCAACGCTTTCGAAAATTTTCTGTTTTATTTTTTTCTTGCGGGGATGTTTTTCCCATTTACACCATTATATTAATGATAAGATAAGTAGATGATGGTGCAATTTTGATGGTAAAGTCGGCCAAAAAGAAAAAAAAATACAGAAAGGAAAACCACATACTATTTTTAATCACTAAGTTGTCGTAGAGAGATGCAATAAGTAAAATTCGTCTGGAATTGACTCTTATAATAATTCTTTATGAATAGAATAGGCTTTGGTGGGATTTCCATGTTGAAACAGAAGAAAACATTCAAATTTTCAACATAAATATACAAAATTGACACTTTATGTTCTTTGGTAAATTTTAGCTCTGCATACTAAATTTCAAACCATTCTTTTGGATCCCGACTTTAACCCTTAAATGCATGATTTTTGATTTTGTTTCGAAAAAATTATATATGATTCTCAGAAAAGTTTCTTACAGAGGAAAAATAATGAAAAAAATCAGATGTACATTTTTCGTATAACATGGTTCGTACGGATACCGTTATTTCTCCAGGAAATATACCAGTACTTTTTTACAGAAAAAGAAATCTAGGTTAAACGCGTAAAATTTCGCCTTCTTTTAAGAAGAGATTTTCTATAAGATAATACTGTTGCCGAAAAATTTTCTGGTCTGCAAAATTCAAGGAGGCATACGAACCATGTATAATACGTCAACCTTTTCTTATGTTTGCACATCTGCAATACTAGTAAAAAGTACTGTCATCACTAAAATATTGCAAATTAGTAAATATTTTAATAAGTATGAATCTAAATACCTTATTTTATATAATTTTTTATTTTGTAAAACTTAACCCTTAAATGCATGAATTATTCTTTTAGAATTGTGTGGGTTTTTTTTTTTTTTCCTACATTAAAGATTAGACACCAGAACTTTTAAGACAGATTTTTAACCCTCTGTCTACCAGAAGGGTCCAATGGACCCGACATGTACATTCAAAATACTTATTCAAACCAGAAATTTCTTCAAAACAAACTAAATGTATAAATCAGACAATAATAAGTTAAATAAACAAATTAAATAGTTTTAAGTAAAAATTCTGGTGTAGAATGTTTTTATAAAACTTGAGTAAAATTTCCGGTAGTTCTAGGGTTAACTTTATTTAGTAACATATTTTTGTAATTTTTACAGGATTAGTATTTCTATATAAATATAGTGTTTGCTAAGAGTTAAATAAAAAGTTATTCAAATATGCATCACTATGCATTTAAGGGTTAACTCGGAGGAACACTGTGCAAAGCAGACAGCGGGGGACCCGCAAAACTAGACTCAGAGTAGACTAGTCCGTGAATATATAACTCTTTATGAATATATACATGCAAGTATCAGCATGTTTAAATGCGATTAAAACAAATGAAACGTATGAAAAATCTAAAAATATCAAGATTTAAAAAAAGGGGGGGGGGGGTGGAAATGGGAGATCCTCAATTTTAGAGATTCTAGCAATAATACGTTCGGATGCCTTAAACTGAATTATAAACTGTATACCTTAAACTCCCTTTTTTTTATTTATCACAATAATGTTGGCAAAATTATTGATTACATCATCAAAATATTATTTTTGGTATTTTTCCGATACAAATAACCAAAATGCTCAAGTTCTTGTCCAATGTTTACGGTGCATTATCCAGTCAGAAATAATAGCTACAATTTACGGCGTGGGACAAAAAATAAAGGCCATTTGATTTGTAGAAATAGAAATTTGGTGTAATTAAGGGTGGACAAATGTCCCGCTTGCCCATGCAGAAATCGGGTTCTGATATTCAACTAATATTTAATATTTTAATTTATATTTTTAGTTATTATTTTTCGCTCTGTTTTTTTTTTTTTTTTTTTTTTTTTTTTATTATTATGACATAAATAATAGTAAATATTCCAAACATAATTATTTCATTTTCACGCATTTTTATAAAGGTTCGTACGCTTCAAGGAATTCCAAGCACCTTTTACCAAAATTTTTGCTAAAGTAATATTTGCCTTATTTAATGAAAATAAACTCTATCATTACAGCGACCAGTACTTTACGAAATTTCCTAAAATACCCTGAATCCTTTGATGCGTACGAACCCTGTTTATATATTACATATGAATTAAGAAAAATGAATGAATGTGAATTAAACCTTTCCGGCACACTGTGCCCCGGTCGGGATACTTAATTTTAATTCCAAACTAACGATCGGCACCAAGAGTATTTTAGTAAAATGTTCCTTTTACAATGAATAGTTGAAGTAAAACATTTTTAATTTCTGAAAAAGTCGTTTTAAAATTCTGGTGTCAGTCGATCATTTCATCATTTTACAACAAAAATTGCCCGTGCCGGAAAAGGTTAAGATGAAGTTAATAAAATCTGTAAATTTTTTACAAAAAACTGGTTTTTAGAGCCTTCGAATGTGTATACAAAATTTCAGCTTATTCTCCCAAGTAGTTTTTAGTTATATTTAAAAACACTCTGCTGTTGTTTGAAGGATAATACATTTATTGAAAAGTAACTAATTTCATAAAAATCATTAAAATGTAAAGCCTAGATAGCAGTTATTTGATGGAATATTTAAATGTTATATTTAGCAATTTTCTATTATATCTTATGTCAAACAACATTAACCCACTAAAGCCGGACTTATTTTCCACTTTAAAATACAAAACTTGCATTTCACACCAGTTTTACTGAAATAGCAATTTTGTTTGATTTTATCACGAAGTTTAAGTCATCAATTAAAATTAATGTTTCCGTTGAAAAATACTGGTATTCAAACAAAAAAAGTGTTGAAACTTTAATGTTAACATATGGTACCTCTAGGCTTTAATGGGTTAACAGAATTTTCACTTTATCTGGACGCAGTGTTGCCAGATGGGCTACTTTCTTTAAATTCAGATTCTTGATTGGCACCACTTTTTAAAATGGTAAAATGTCACTCATTTAATGACATATTAATAAAGGCGAAAACAAAGGGAATTTTAACGTTTCAAAAAAGTGGTGCCAATCAAGAAATCTGTAAGTAGCCCACTGGCAACACTGGCAACACTGTCTGGACGTTATACCAATGCTTCTAATATTAAGAAAAGTGCAGGATTCATTACTTGCGCGCATTGAAAGTGTGATGCAGTCGTGGTATAAAGTGGACCTGTGAGTTAAGCTCTTCGTGCTGTTATGAAACCCAGAGTTTTGTACACGAACTTATGTTTGATAACTCACCGCAAGAGAGGAAAGTGGCGCTCATTGATGCGAACAAAATTTACACATAGTGCGACTGCAGCGCATTTCTTTTTTTACTACCGGTCGCAGGAGAAGAAAGTGGCGTTAGTGTGCGTTAACGATTTAACACTTACTGCGCACGCTCTAAGTATAATAGCTCTGGTTACATTTTATTAACCCTTTGCACTCGAAAGCTCCGGAGCGGAGCCATTTAAAATTTGTCTTCAAACTCGAGGGCTCCGCTACGTAGACAATGCAAATAATTTTGTGATACCTGACTAGATGTAATAATTTTATAATTTTCTTTATACATACATATATATATATATATCATAACATTTGTATTCATAAAGAATTAAAAATATAATAAGATATAACTGAAATCGCTTCGAGTTGCTGGTAATACGAATGAAAAAAAAAACTTCGAGTGCAAAGGGTTAAATAAAATTTCGGATTATAACATGTTTGTTTGATTCGCGCGTTACGCACCGGAATAAACTATAAATTCTGATACTGTCCTTGGCTCCCAACAAGGGAGGCGCCAGAGGGGGTCCAGGGAGGGGGCATATGCCCCCGTCGGGGTCAAATTTAATCCTAGTCGGGGAAAATTTTTTGACTTGAGTGTAGAGTCCTGCATCGGGTCGGGTAACCCGTTTTTTCCCGTGTCGAGTCGGGTGCATATTAGTTTTTAAAAAAAGATCTCTGGTTAGTTTATAGAAAACCCGACCCACGGATACGTTTGCCGCTGATTTTTTTTTCCTTGGAAGTCGGATTGGCTTGGCTATATTTTTTTCGGTTTCAGGATAAGTTTTGTTTCTTACCCGTCGGTCTTTTTTAAGCTGATTTTTCAAAAAAAAAAATGCCTAGAATTATATCTCAGATTAGAGTCCTGCATCGATTCAGGTTGCCCGATTTTACCTACACCCGATCCGACCCACGGCTCGGATTGAGGATAACATTTTTCGTTGTGGTTGGGTTCGGTTTCGGGTTGAGTTTTGATACTTAAGATAAGTGCTGCCAAGTGTCCCGATTTACGTGGAACGTCCGTAGAATTTTTCACCATACCCAAATTATGTCAAATTTTTACGAGTTTAATCTAAATTAAAATTTTATTCCCTAGTCTGTGACGAGAAAAATTTAAGAATTTAACCACATGTCGGTTACAGTCTGTCGTTACAACGACCGGATGTTACCGAAAACCTTATACATTTTCTCTAGAGCTCATGTTCGCTCCTGTCCAATGTTTATTCGATTGACCTCAAACTTAGGCGCCTATAAGAAATACGATTTCAAGAAGAGACAGGACGTGGAAATTCATCTGTTCTCTCCGATCGTCTTATTAAAAAGCGTAGGGTAAGTATTTTTTTTTATAAATGAATGAGTAAATAAAAAGATAGTTTTGTATACTTATTCAAGCTAACTTAGTATCAAACTAAAAATTTCTTCTTTGTTCATTAATTTTAATATAGAGTAGAGTCTAATTTTATAATAATATGGATATTAATCTCTACTTAATATATAGAAGAGAAATGGAAGGTATAAATGAGAAAATAATTATATACATACATAACTTCATTGCAAACTGTGGGAAAAAATGTTGTCGGGTTTTGGGTCAACGGAAATTTTTTGGTAAGTTTCGGATTGACTTTAAGTTGAATGTTTGGGTCGGGTATAACGCAATAAGCGCAGGAATCTATTTCAGATAAAAAACTACGTATTTGAATATGAATGACTCCTTACATGTTTATTTTTCTACATAAAAGATAACATTAATATTAGAGATATGATTACAAACTATTTTTCTATAATTATATTATATGTATTTTAAATCAATTTTCTCCGATTCCGGGTTTCAGGTTGGGATTGGAATTAAGTATTTCGGGTTCGATCGGGTTACGGGTAGACGGAATATTTTTGGTTGACTTCGGTTAGGGTTGAAGATTGGTTCTAAATAAAAGTTGCAGGGGTGCAAATTTTATTTATTACCTTAACGGGACCCTAATTAACGTTTAACAGCTAGTTTTTACGATGACACTTTCACTAACAAATTTAAATAATTTTAAATTAAAATAATTTTTGGTCACTGCATGCGTTTTCGATAAGGATTTGTCAACTGATTTTTTTCAGTTACCTCCGACATTAAAATACATGTCAACTCGCCCTGAACACGAACCGCGTTTCGAAAAAAAATGGTTACCCATCTTACCTGATGCGGGACTCTTGTTTCTAGGCCTTTGCATTTTCTTAAGGGGCAGGGTGGTCCGCTTCATAACCGGAGAACTGTTCCATACGTTGTCGCTCACACACTGCTGTGTATGGGCCATATATGTGCACGTAAAATCTGTAATATTGAATGACCTCTTATTGGGAGGTTGTTGGGTGGAAAAAGAATACGAAACAGAGTTTTTCCTTTCGGGTAATGCTCAAAAGTGCAGAAACTTTTTCTTTTGTGGATTCGTCCGCCTTCAGGGCTTAATTTGCGCCGGAGCCCAGCGGAGCTCAGCTCCGGTACTTCTCTGTTTTTAGTAAATATTTAACTATTGGTCGGAATTCACCGGAGCTCACAAATACAGGGCTCCGGAGCCCAGTACAATACCGCTTCTTTTGTATCATGAACGTTGCCCATTTTAAGGCACATTTATGAAGTCATTTTCATTTGTAAGTAGATATAATTGCCATCAGTGTTGTAGTCGTAAAAAAAGCAGACAGTATACGATATAGGCAGAGGATGTACGATGGCGACGTGAACGGTATACGCTAATGCTTTGTTTGAGAAACAGATGGTATACGGAGCTTCTTTAAAAAAAAACAGAAGGTACAAGGCGTATAACCCCGTATACCCTCCATGTTTTGTTATTCTGATAGAAAGCAACCGAGAAGTGTTTCTTCTTTTTATATAAAAGCATCGAATCTTTTTAATTTAATCTGTCAAATTTTTAATTTAATCTGATTTCCAGAGGCTCACCACAAAATATTGTAAAGCGGAAGGAATCGATTATAGTTTAAGATTTATAGACGTTTAGACGTTATAGACGTTTTATAGGAATTTGAAAAACGTTGTTCTTCAGCATAAATTCTTCAGCATATAAACATTAATTTCTGCAAATTTCATTCTTTTTTTTTTCATAAAAAATGCATAGCTGGCGTACTATTCCTTTTTTGTGTTGCTACTATTTCCGAATCATAATCCTAACCATATTTAATCCCAGAATTCTGCAATTAATTAACATTAAAATTAGGCAAAGATTTCTATTCGAAAGGCGTGATAACTAAAAAGTGGAATAGTTTACATCTAAGTATATGCTGATAGATATATTTAAAAATTTTATTTCTCTAAAGAAAAGAAAAATGCTTTAAGTTTTGCAAATAGTGTATAGAATATGGAAATTGGAGTGACGGGTTGGGCGGGGGGGGGGGCACGCTACGGTTGTTAGTACTGCAGAATATTAGGGCTCCGGTACTTTTTTTTTGTTAGAAATTGAGCCCTGCCGCCTATGAGGATTAGGTGACCAGTAAGGTGTTTCCAAATTAACCTTAAGAGCTATTTTCAATTTATTTATCTACTATATTCTTTACAAGCTTCGAAATTTATATTTGGAATAAAAATGTTTTGGCCCTGTGCAATTCATCTCTAATTTAAATAGCAGTGTGAGTGTTAGACAGCTGTGCGTTTCGGGATATGCCAAATCCGGACGGGAAACATATTCCACCTGTTATTTAAAAAACGAAAAAAAAAAAGAAAAAAATGTTTTATTGTTCATTTAAGCCACTTATAAAGGAGAAAAGTTATCACGACATGGGAAAAAAATTAAATACAGTCTCGGTCCGGCCCGAATCAACAGAAAAAAATATAAGACCTGGACGTGTCCCGAGAAGAATGAAGTTCGAGCCCGGACCAACATTTTTAAAGCTAAAATTTAGCTCGGCCCCGTACCGAGTTTTCAGATAAAATTTAAGCCCGCCCGAGTTTAATGAAAGAAACTTTTACCGAGCTCTGGCTTCGGGACAAGCCCGGGCTCGTTTAGATCTCTTATACAGTAGAGCACCGATTATCCGGACCGGTCGGGACCGAGGCCGATCCGGTTAATGAAAAATCCAGATAATTGGACAACTTTTAAAAACACCTAATGGCAATGTTTTTTAGGTCACTTCCCTTCACACTTTTTCCAGGCTTAGGACTGGCAATTGTGGTAGTGCACATTTTAGCGTATTAAGGCGTATTTAGAAGTTTGTTTTTTTTTCTACTTTTTTTAAATTTTATTTTCTACAAAATTGGTCCAAACTTAGACGTGTGCATAGAAATTATTACATGTATATATACATACACTTTACAGTGCGTACATTAAGAAAAAATCATTGGGATAGGAAAATGAAATTCTTGATAGACTTCTATTTCCTAGAGGGTATTTTCTTTTTTTCTGCGTGGGACTCTCGCGCGTTAGAAGTGAAACTTCTTAGGTTCTAGAAACAGTTGATTTTATGCATTGCTCTTTTTGCATTTGTTGGCGATTTTATTATTTCCTGATTAGGAAATCGTTATTTAACGGTTAACTTTCGTGACATCCAGCCAAATTCACCCTGCCGCGCCCAAAGAAGATTCACTTAAAAATTTTTGGAGAAGGGTGGAAAAAAAACGTATGACCCTTGACTGATCCGCTTTATTGGACAATCCGGTTAATCAGCACTCTACTGTATATATTATAAATTCGGCCCCCCTGTCGGGATACTGTGCCCCCCCCCCCCGTCGGGCAAGTTCTGGCGCCGCCCCTGGCTCCCAAAATCTGTTCTCCGCGATCTGACAGTTAAAACAGATAATATTCCACATTCACCTTATATTTGGGCGCCATATGAAGCTATGCCAGATGCTTCTGAACGTGTGACGTCATGTGCAAGCCATCTATTGTGGAATATCTCAACTAACAGCGCGCTAAGTCGTAAAAGTCTTTTTTCAAAGAGTGAAAATTAGGTGATATATTTATCTTCCATAGCAAAATATCTGTTATTTGGCATTAAAAATGTATTTATATAATTTAAATAAATGAAATACAGCATTCTTTAGATAATACTGTCAATATTTATCGTTTATAAGAGCTTTAAATCACTTTTGTAGATACTTTATTGTCAACCAGAAAACAAATACTACAAAGAAACTTGAGTGCTTAATGCACTGTCTTTCAATAAAAATTTACATTACAATTAAAAAGCAAAGTTACTATTATTTTTTTAAAGGAAAACAGTCAATTTTGACGCCCCCCCCCCCCTAAATATTGTCTCCAACCGTTTAAAGATGAAGTGAAGTGGAAATATTTATCTTTCATAACAAACTTTCTGTTAATTGGCATTAAAAATGTATTTCTATAATTTATTTAAATGAAGTAAAGCATTCTTTAGATAATACTGTCAATATTTATCTTTAAAAAAAATTTAAATCACTTTTGTTAGATACTTTATTGTAAACCAGAAAACAATTACTACACAGAAACTTGAGTGTTTGATACACTGCTTCTCCATAAATTTACATTACAATAAAAAAGCAAAGCTACTGTTACTTTTTAAAGGCAAACAGACAGTCTTCACCTTCCCTTTCCCAATATTGTCAACAAACTTTTAAAGAAGAAATTAAATAGAAATATTTATCTTCCTTTACAAATTTTTTGTTACTTGGGATTAAAATATATTCATATAAAGTATTTATATTTATATAAATAAAGGAAGCATTCTTTAGGTAATACTGTCAATACCGATCTTTTAAAGCTTTTTAATCATTTTTATAAATATGATAAGGGATTATCAGCTAAAAAAATTATTATAAGAATAGATGTACCATAGCTATAATAAAATTTAAATAAAAAAGAAGTTGTTTGATTGATTGGAGTCTGAATAAAAAAATTTAAAAAATTTATGCATGTAGGGATAAAACATTTAAAAAAACTGTCATATTTTTCAGCAAGAAAAATGAGACTTGAGAATTGTTTTAATTTTGCATTTAGTATGCAAAAGCAGAAAATTAAAACAATGGTTAAAGGAAATTCGTTTGTTATGAAAGGATTAAATGTAAAATGCTAGGAATATTAATAGGCGATTTTATAAAAAATCAAGAATCTGGATTCTTTATAAAAATAACCCAATTCGCTTAAAATTACCATTCAGACTGACACAATGAATCACATAAGCATGTTGAAATAAAGGCATTTATAAATACAATTAATAGTGGGCAATTTTTTCCAGATTTAACCCTTTCCGGCACAGTGTGCCCGGGTCGGGATACCTAATTTTAATTCCAAACTTACGAACGGCACCAAGAATATTTTAGTAAAATTTTGCTTTTACAATCAACATAAAAAATAACGTGTTTTTAATTTCTAAAAAAGTCTGTTTTAAAATTCCGGTGTCAGTCAATCTTTTCATCATTTTACAAGAAAAATTGCCCGTGCCGGAAAGGGTTAAGCTTCATTTGATAACAGATTTGATACTGACGATCTACTACACATGTTTTCATTAAATGAAAATCTTTTCGTAAAAGTAATCTACGTTATTTTATTAGGTCTCCAAGAAAATTCTGTCGTTTTTATGTTCTTTCACGCCTACTTTTTTTAAATTCTTCATTAGCACCACTTTTTTGAAATGATAAAATTCCCGCAGTTTTCACATTTCGCATTAAGGTGAAAACAATGGGAATTTTACCATTTCAAAAAAGTGGTGCCAATGAAGAAATCAACATTTTAAAAAAGTAGGCGTGAAAGAACATAAAAACGATAGAATTTTCTTGGAGACCTAATAGTGCAAACTTACACTGAAAAAATCCTATTATAGACGGTAAACGTTAAATATATTCATTCACCTCTTGAAAGGCACCGGTATACTACATATACCACTTAATTTTAATTCCCAAATGCCACATTGACACCCGAATTTAGGAATTAAATCCTGATTTGTATAACGTACGCAAAGAAAAGCTTTTATTTACTTTCATATAAATCTTTTTCATAAATTCCGGTGTCATTCAATCATTTTAACATTTTAGCTACAGAAGTACCGTAATTTCCGGCGTATAATCCGCGGATTAAACAATCATTTTTCGACCCAGAAAATTTTAAAATAAAACGTAGCTCTTTAGATCGCGGTAAATATTTGGCTTCAATTACTAAATAAAATTTCTGGGTCCAAACAGAATTGTTTGATCCGCCGATTATACGCGTGAAATTACGGTACTTTGCCCCTGAAAGTGTTAAAGGGCATAGCCAGATAAGCATTGGAAACATGCCTTTCAATCAAATTTCCTGATTTTTTCCTCAGATTTAGCTACATATCTGACAATACATTTCCCCTATTATCACTCTATAAATATTGATATTTAATGAGATAAAAATGTTTTTTCATTTTTTTAAAAATGGATTTTCTCAAAAACTGCTGCGCGGAAGTTCATGCCATTAACTGAGGATATATAGATACTAATGATACATAATTGGTAATTTTTGTATAATTTTCTGTTTATAAAAACTGTGTGAAACAGCGAAATAAATGTTCAAAAAAATAAAAATAATATCTTATGGTTATCCGAAAATTGCCATTTTCTTGTAAAAAATTCTCCATATGTGCCCGTATATTCTATATAAATGCCGAAAGTTTGCGTTGGGTACTACATATAAATATTTACAAAAATGTATATTAAAATTACTGAAATTCATTTTAACGCGTTATTTGGGGCAGAGCTACTTAACTTCAACATCAGAAGAATTTTGGGAAGAAAGTCAGCAGACAATATGTCCCAACTGATGTATTTTAAATTTCCATTAAACATATAAGTTATGTTTTCCAACATCATGTTCATTTTGATATCGTCAGTGTTGAGAATGTTGCTCATGTGTTCATTAAAATTTAAAATACAGCAATTCTGTAACTGTTTATTCCAAAAATTCTTCGAGTGTGGAAGTTGAGTAGCTCCGCCCAAAATAATGCCTTAAAATTAATTTAAATAATTTTAATATACATTTTTGCAAATATTTATATGTAGTACCCAACGCAAACTTTCGGCATTTATATAGAACTAGGGGATCGTACCCGGGCTTCCCGGGTTAAAGAATACAGGTGAAAACATTTTTTTTTAATTGAAAATTAATAATTTTTTTATATGCAATAAATTTTTTAGATTGACCACTTACATTAAAAAAGCATTTTTCATATGGAAAATATGAATTATACAATCAAATAAATTTTTTTAATTTATCAAAAGCGATATTTTCTTATTAGCCGCATGCTAAGAGTTATTTTACCAAGATTTTGCTACTTACGGCATACTTTTATATTCTGATAATTTCAGAGCTTATACATATCTGGTAAATTTGTGTTTTATTTATATTATTTTATTTATTTATTCATAGGGAAGTTTTTTAATGGATATTAGCCGTAAGAAAATCATGAACTCTTTATGTTGTTTTAAGGGCAAACGGATTAATCTTTGGTAATCGAGCTCCGCGCGATATAGAAAAATTAAAAAATATTTCATGCTTTAAAATTGTTTTTAAAACCATAGACAATCAGTAAACTGAGGTGAACTTTGCAAAAAAATACCATTTGAAAAAAAAATATCCTATTTGGTTATCTAAAAATTTAAATTGTACGATTACAAATATGTTAGATTTGTGTTTTTTCAATATTATTCTTTTATTTGTTTATAAAGGAAGTATTAATTTCATTGTGCAAAAATAGTCAGAAACAAATGCTGAAAAATGCTTGTTGCTTTATCTGCAAAATGTTTATTATTATGATTATTGAAACCGGTACGTGATAAGATAAACTTAAAAAAAAATCATGCTTAAAAATTATTTTAGAAAATAGAATACATCAGTCAATGAATACAGTTTTTAAACAAATTGCATTTGAAAGTAAATTTTTTTCCCCTATGCGACGAAAATTGAAAATGTGCGATGGTCAGAAGATTAAAAAATTGCAGTAGAGAAAATTCCAAGACCGAAATTTGATCGTGAAGTGTTGCCATTCGCAAAATGACGTCAGCGTTACGCATAGATACGTTTGTTCTTTATAATATAGATATTTAATCAGTAAAATATAATAAAGATCAGTTATTAGGATGTGGTTATCAATTGAGGCTCTTATGCTTGGATTTCCGGAATGAAAACAGCGATTTTCACATTCTCAAAATTTGCATACGCACTTCTCATATCCATATTCATCATTTTTTAAAAATTTGTATTTTGTTTGATCATTTAAAAATTATTTTAACTCAAAACTTGAAGTCACGATTGTCTGCAACATCTTTTATGTGAACAGACGCACTCTTTACTTGAGATTCTAATCTCAATTCCGGAGAGTAAACATTTCCGTAATTTATGTTTTTAGACGAATTTGTGTTAAAATGTTTAGTTTTATCTAAGAAAATGATCGTTTTCTTTTAAATATGACTTTATTTTCACTTAAATAAGCATTTCGCCTAGTGTCTGAAACTTAGTATCAGTACAAATGCATAAGGAAAAACAATATAGAAAATTTATGAGCAAAAATGCGTGTTTTCAAAAGCAGTATGTCATTTTCCGTTATTACGTTATTATGCCCCTAATATAATATTCTGCTCCTAATGGGATTTTGCGCCACTAAACCCTATACAACAATTCTTATCAACAATTTTAAATTTTTATCAGAAAATAGCTTGAATAAAGTTAAAAATACCTCATTATTTCTCTCTTGTCTGCAATAGTGAAAGCTATCTAATTTTCATCATTTTGAAGAAATTTCATAAAATGCTTTTAAAATTAAAATATAAAAGTGGGAATATTAAAAATAAACAAAAAAAAACAAAAAAACAAAAAAACAAAAAAGATAGTGCGATCACATCTACAAAGGAAGATCTTTCAGTTTAAAAAAAAATATATATATATTAGTAAAATTAGTTAAGCAGAGATATCAGGGAGATTACTAAAAAACACACTTGTGTTTTAAATATATAGTTATATAAAATTAGGAAAAATTAAATTAAGCAAATTATGTTATTTTGATAAAATTATAATAGAATGTCCTAAAGAATAGCATTAAAATTTTATTATTTGAGAGAATTTTTGACAAAAACTTAAGGAACACGATATTATTTTAAACCACGAATTATTTGTTTGCTTGTCTAACTCGGCGAAGCAAATCCATCCAGGATAGAATCATCAATTTCTGTAATATAAATCGCTATTATTTGCATGTCACCTCTCTTATATAAAGACACTCTAAATTTTTGTAAAACATTGCGTTTTATCAGTGTGGGATTTCGATTACATTATTTTCAAAAGTGAAGCATTTTCACCTGCGAAGAATTTCAAAGCAGCTGGGCTGTGAAAATGACGCACTTCTACAAAACATAATTCTGGTTTAGGCATTAAAATACAGGCTTTTTTATAAAATGACGTCATTTGCATCCGCTAAATCAATCCACTTTTACAGTACACTCTTAAACTTTGTCTATAGAAAAGTGTGCATATGACGTCATTATCACGGAATAACAGAAAATATTCTTGACATAGCCCATATTTTAATTTCAACTTTTTTTTTCAGGTTTTATGAGAAAATTGCAACAAAAAGATACAGTATCTCCTATTTTCAACTATTTTCCGTTTACTTTCAATGACTCTCAATAGAAATGAAGTACTTTTGTTGCCACGATAAGAAAAATGGTATTAAAAACTACAAAAAAATTAATATCCCAAAAATAAATTGAGATACAGCTTTCAAACAAATTGCATTTAAAAGAGCATTTTTTTCCTTATACGACGGTGTAAAAATTTAAAATGTGCGATGTTTAGAAGTTTAAAAATTTGCAGTAGAGAAAATTGCAAAACCAAAATTTTATTTCAAATTTCAAAGTGTTGCCATTAGCAAAATGACGTATGCGTTACGCACAGATATGTTTGTCCTTTATAATATAGATATACGGGCACATGTAGGGAATTTTTTGCATGAAAATGGTAATTTTCGGATAACCATGAGATATGATTTTTATTTTTTTAATTTTTTATTTCGCTATTTCACACAGTTTTTATAAACAGAAAGTTATACAAAAATTACCAGTTATGCATCTTTGGTATATACATATCCTCAATTAATGGCATGAAAATCCGTGCAGCAGTTTTTGAGAAAATCAGTTTTTTTTAAAATCGAAAAAACATTTTTATCTCATTAAATATCAATATTTATATGGTGATAATAGGGGAAATATATTGTCAGATATGTAACTACGTCTGGGGAAAAAAAATCAGGAAATTTAATTAAAAGGCATGTTTCCAATGCTTATCCGGCTATGCCCTTTCTAAATATTACATTCTGTTTTTCAAATTGTTAGATCAGCCCATAGCTGCCAACTCTTACGCCTTATTGTATCACAAAAATTTAATAGTAAATTTTATATTCCTAAATGCCGTAATTTTCCGATTAACCCTTTGAGGGGCAAGTAATTGCATTACTGTAATGTCGAATTCACACCGGAAACTTTCAAAAATTTCATTGCAGAATAAGGAGAAGCAATGTTACGACTTTTTTCCACCAAAGCTAGAAAGTAATAGTTAAGGGGTCTCAGGACTCTTAAAGCTTTAAAATTTTCGAAATTTTAATTTTTTTAGATGTTAAACTCCTATATTTTCTGAACATTTTGATATAATTTTTTCCTTGAAATTTCTATTAGAAATGAAGTTATGGCTTTTATATTTACACACGTTCAATAGCTGAAGCGTCGTTTCGGAAACTTTGAAGCCATTTTTCTGCAAATGACGTTTTTGGGCATACCGCGCACGATATCTCAAAAAGTCCTTCCGGCCAGTGCCGGGAGGAAGAGGTAGCTTTCATATTCCTTATTTTTAAAAAGCCAACTTATATTATTCAAACACACGAAGCTCAATTAAGTGGAAACCGAATGTAGGAAATTCAATACTAATTTTTATCAATACTAAATCATTATGAATGAGAATTTCGCGAAATTAGTCAGCTTTATCCAAGCTGCTTTTATTTAAAGTCATTTATATTTGGCTGCCAAATTCGGCGATTTCTTAAAGTGCCTGCCATTTTAAGACAACATGGTAGATGAGGCTAACCAGTGAACTTGGTCGAGACCTTAGTAATTGCTGTGCACATGCTCACTCATATCGGAATCGGTTGATATATACGAGTGCTGTCGCAGGCAAAAAATCAGATTTTCCAAAATGTCACCAACTTTAGAAATTGAAACTGTTATATCTGAGCCATTTTTTAAGATAAAGACAAACAAAAAATGCTCCTGAATCCTTATATCAAGGTCAAATACTTAAGAAAGAAACCTTTTCCAATTTCTAATTTTTTTGCACCTCACTTTAAATATAATTTTTTCTAATTTAATGGCCGCCATTTTGAAACAAGATGGCTGATGAAGCTGGCCAGCGAACTTGGTCGACATATTGATGTATACTATCCACATGCCTTCTTCCATCGAAATAGGCGAATACGTGTGGTATCGCGTGACAAATACAAGATCGTTTCAAAGTGTTAGCCATGATAGAAATCCAAAGTGCTATAATTCAACCACTTTTTAAGATATAAACAAAAGAACAAATTTTCAGAAACAAAAACTGCTCCAGAATCTTTGTATCAAGGCCAAACACATAAAAAAAAATCTTTTTCATTTTCCAATTTTTTAATACTTCATATTAAATTTTAAATTACATTTTTTTTTTAAATGGCAACCCTTTTGAAACAAGATGGCGAATGAAGCTGGCCAACGAACTCGGTCGAGACATTGTTATTTACTATGTACAGACCAAGTTACATTCAAATCGCTTCATAAATACGCCTGTTATCGCGTGACAAAAATCAGGTCATTTTAAAATGTCAGCCACAATAGAAATTCAAAATGTTATAACTCAGCCATTTTTTTAGATGTAGACGAAACAAAACCTGTTCCGGAATCTTTGTATTAAGGTCAAACACATACAAAAAAAAAATCTTTTTCATTTTCCAATTTTTTGGTATCTCATTTTAAATTTAATTTTTTTTAATTTTTTTAAATGGCCACCATTTTGAAACAAGATGGCGAATGAAGCTGGTCAACGAACTCGGTTGAGTTATTTGTATGTACTATGTACACACCAAGGTACATCCAAATCGGTTCATAAATACGTCTGTTATCACGTGGCAAAAATCAGGACGTTTCAAAATGTCAGCCACGCTAGAAATTCAAAATGCTATAACTCAGCCATTTTTTAAGATATAGACGAAACAAAAACTGCTACCGAATCTTTTTATAAAGGTCAAACACATAAGAAAAAAATATTTTTTCAATTTTCAATTTTTTGCTACCACATTTCAAATTTAAATTTTTCTTAAAATTTTAAATGATCGCCATTTTTAAACAAGATGGCGGATGAAGCTGGCTAACGAACTCGTTCGAGACATTGGTCTGTACTATGTATAAACGAAGTTACATCCAAATTGGTTCATAAATACGCCTTTTATCGCGCGATAAAATTCAGGACGTTTCAAAATGTCAGCTTCGCTAGAAATTCAAAATGCTATAACTCAGCCATTTTTTAAGATATAGACGAAACAAAAACTGCTACGGATTCTTTGTATAAAGGTCAAATACATAAGAAAAAATATTTTTCCATTTTCAATTTTTTGGTACCACATTTCAAATTTTAAATTTTTTAAAAAATTTTAAATGGCCGCCATTTTGAAACAAAATGGCGGATGAAGCTGGCCAACGAACTCGGTCGAGACATTGGTATGTACTATGTACACACCGAATTACATCCAAATCGGTTCATAAATACGAGAGTTACAGTGTGACATAGGTCAGATATATATATATATACATATATATATTGATATATATATATATATATATATATATCAATTTTCAACGGAGGGTGGTTTCGGGGTCTGGGGGTCATGATCGATGAAAATATACCAAAATTTTTTGAAATCGCTTTCCTCCGAACGGCTGCAATAGGTAGCTTTTTGTAAAGAAAGCTACCTAAAACTTATGAATATTTTTTTCTTGAAATTTTCAAAATATATGTTTCATGTTAGTTTGTATAAACTGAACCTAAAATTTCCTTTTTATTGTTCAAAACAATATTTTTTTGGGTGATTATACTGTTGGATTTTTCGTAATTTTGCATTAGCTAAATACAACTTTGTATTAAAAATATCAAAAGCTTTAAATACAAATTTATTTAGGTTCAGGGTAATTATTACAATGTGAAGTATAAGTAGGCACCAAAATTTTCATTCTAGTTGCAATACTTATTTTGTAATCGTGCGCGTAAGCTGTTATGCCGATTTTTTGCTCGTCAAATGTCTAACAGTTTGGAGCCCCCTGTAAATGCTAATTCTGCATCTTATAATTTTTTAAATACATGAAATGAAAGAACATACTTATATATTTTATTCCAATTAAAATTGTGTCTTAAAACCAAATACATTTTACGATATTAAATGTTGAAAATTGTCTTTTTTTTTCATTTTTTCAAATTTTAAGAGTCCTGAGACCCCTTAATAAAAATTTTGTAGTGAAAATCTTCATTAATCGTAGGTGGGATATAATATATCCCACGGCCCCTCAAGGGATTAAATAAGGTAAAAATTTCTGTTAAATTGTTATGGTACAAAAAAGTGTAAGATGTTGGCAGCTATGTCAGTCAGAGCGCAGCTTTAAAACTAGCGATCAAAGACATCTTAGCCCATATGGATTTCAGGCGTAATTATTTTCCATGTTAACCTATTACGATGAAAATAAATAGCATAAAAACTAAAAAAAAAAATAATAATAAAGGCCTTTTATTTCCTGCAGCTAGAATGGCGGCATTCATAATCGCGAGAACATGAAAAGCGTGAAGAATCGAAACCGATTTGTACAAATTCCGTTACATATTTGTATACTTATCTGCAGGGCAGCAAGTCAATTTGGGAAGACCCCTACAGCAGATAATTTATTCGAATAAACGAGAGAAAATTTCCTCGAAAGCAAAAATACTTGTAATAACTTTTAAATCAAAATCAGATGGCAAAATATCTTTAAAATCACACTTTTTTTCCATTCCACGTAAATAAAACACACCGGTAGTGGGGAAATTCGTTCAGCCTATCAGAGGGCAATATTCAGGACTCCCACTCGGTCCGTTTTATGTAACACCACTTTTTTTTAAATAAAAATCTTTATAAATTTCGTAGAAAATTACCCAGCAGGGGGTTTTTCTTGCAATTCTTGCAGAAACCTACCATGGTTGTTTTTTTTATTAAAAAATACTGGTTTTCAAAAAACGGACCTGTGGAACACTGTAAAAAAAGGGGGGGGGGGGCTAAAAAACGGAAATTCTACTGGCAATCTAGACGCCAGTACTATTTCAGTATTTTTATGGAAAGTTTTCCCCATAAATTACAGAAAATTTTCCGTTTTAAATAAAAACTGAAATTTTTCTGTAATTTATGGGGAAAATTTTCAATTTCCGTAAAAATACGGAAATAGTACTGGCGTCTAGATTGCCAGTAGAATCTCCGTTTTTTAGTCCTTTTTTTTTTTTTTTTTTTTTTTTTTACAGTGAAACCCTGAGTATTGTCTCCGGTCACCTTGCCAATGTGCATACGTGAAACACGCAACCCGAAGCGAACCGGAAAAATATTTTCGTCAGCCAGAAACCCGAACCGAACACGACAAAAAATATTCGCCATCCCGAAACCTGATCCTAACAAAGCAAAAATATATTTCATCAACCAGAAAACCGCCCTGAATACGATACACTTCAACCTGAACTCGAAATATTCACACCCGAACTCCACTTGAACCTGAATTAAAAGAAAATTAACCCTTATCATAGCTCATTTCTTAGATAAGATTCCTTAAGTGATTATTATTGCCGAAACGTCAGTGAAGGCTTACTGTGGAGACACGAAATGTTTTGGTTTCCGTTTGTCTGTCTGTCTGTCTGTCTGTCTGTTCCGCGATAACTGCCGTAAAAAGCATCCGATTAGCTTAAAATTAAGTATGCATGTTGGTAAAATCCCCGGATTTAGCTGTATAGTTTTTGGTTAAATTTGGTTCATACGTTCGGAATATATAGAACATTTTATTTTGCGACTTAATGCTTTCCTATAGCAATTCAGACGATTTTTCCATTTTTATTTGTTGAAAGGAAATGGCTCATATGATTGAAGGATTTAAATAGTAAATTATGGATGATGTAATTTCTAATTAGAACCATACATTATTCATATTAGTTTGAAATTTTGTGTATACATTTGTCAGAGTTTTTAAATTCGGTGTTTAACTTATGGAGGTATTTTATATATGTGTTCCAATAATATATCTTTTTATAAATTTACTTTTTTTCAAAGCACATATTTCATTGTTTTATTTTCTTTTAACTGTTGCCTAGCGACGGAACTACACCTAAAAATATCGTAAATGTGAAAGTATTTGTAATTGTTTGAAGTCAATCAAAGTCAAAAGGGACGAATTAATGCCTTTGTGACTTTACATATAGATGAAATTTACCCCAGAAATAAAGAAAGACTATCTTCTGCTTATTTTGTTCAAATATTTTTTCTTTTAAATTAAGAAGTTCATTATTTTCATAAGGAATAAATTGACATTTTGCTATAAATTTAACAATCATTTTTTTTTTTTTTTTTTTACCGTTGCCAAGAAAATCCTATCCCAGAATAATAATTTATCCTAAACAGTTAATTTTGATTTGAAAGATTTTCATGTGCAAGAGGAAAATGAAATAAAAAATAGACATGAATACGTCTTCATATTGGAAATAAAACTAAAATACGAAAAGAAGGTGAATTTGATCTCATATGTCAAAAATAAAACTAATATGCTTTGAGGTTGAAATAAAAAGGGCTTGTGTTATGATATTAATTCTTATTATTAAAAGAAATGTTACTAATATCTCATGGTTTATCGTCTGCACACAGCTAACAGAAATGTTAATTTTTAATCGAAAATTTCAATGAGAAAAAAAAAAAAAAAACTTTTGAGAATCAAATATATAGTAAATGTCAAAATTTTACACCGCAAAATTATCGCTGTCGAAAATGACGTCATTGTATTGGGAAATAAATATTCTCATTCTTAAAAACTAGATTACCTAAAAAAATATTTTATGACGAGTGTTACTTCTTAATGCCGTCTCATTTCAGAAAATATGAATGAAAATTATTTTATTTTTAAAAGGAAATTATATTTTCATTCATAAAACCTAAACTTTTAATATAATTGTGTCAATGTGAATCATTTTCTGTCCACCAGTATTGAAAATTAAGGCTCGGAAGTATAAAAAGAAATTTAAGATTTGCGATAACCATTAGTGCAATAAATAAAAAGTTACATATGTAAATTAATGAAACCACGGGGAGTTCAGGAGGCGGAGCCCCCCCCCCCCCTGAAGAAATCTGTTTTATTATTTAAAAAAATATCAGAATTAGTAGCTCATGAAAATTATTTCAAAATATCCTTCCATTACAACGTTTTTAATTTAATGCTTCTAATGTCTGAAAACTTCGTATTTTTTATTCTTATAAATAATTACATAATTTGAAAACTTTAAATTGCGGTTCGCATGAAATTGAATATTACCAAAGTGTGTCTAAAAACAGTGACTTGCAGAGCTGACGTTGAGGCTCCTGATCTGCAGATTTACTAGTTATAGTGATTTATAGCTGGATGATAAATTAATGCAGAACTTTATTGCTTCTAAACGAATTTTATTTATTATTTTCGCTATATACACCCATTTTGTATCCCTGTTTAAAATTTCTCTAATCAGAAATTCTCAAAATTAAAATTTATGAAACGTGTACAACTTTTACTCACCATATTTTCTCATTAAGAAAATATTTTCGCCAACAGAAAACCAACTAATCATCTCACTTTTTTAATAAGGTAAATATTCCAAGTGAAAAATTATTTCCTTGTGCTAGATAATTAAGCAGTGAAATTAAAACTAATAGAATGCCGAGTTACCTTATTTATCATCGAAATTAAGTAATAAATTTGGAATGAGTTTTTTTACGGATGATAAATATATTAAGCTTTAAAAATGATCTTATTTCACAAATGAAAATTAAGCATAGAATATTAAGTATTTCATATTCTAGACTAATTTGGCACACAATTTTTAGAATGAACAAAAGTAGCTCTAATTTAAATTAGGAAAAATTATTATTCTCAACATTGCAGGTGATGAGTAGACTTAGTTATCTTTAAGTATGTTTTCTTTTCCATAAGTGTAAGCAGTAAAGTAAAAAAATTCAACGCCATATTTAAACTATTTATAGGTTATTGGCTGTAAAATACGGGATAATTCTCTAATTTATAAATATAGTTTTTTTTATTAAAGCAAATTACTATTTTTCTTATCACGACTCAGAAATAACAAATAAATAATTTATGTGCGACTATTCAAGAGGGATGCATTGGGCAGTATGTTAACCAAGTTTTTCGTGTCAAACAGTAAAATGACGTGCTGAACGCCTCATGCGGCTGAAGTTACTTAAAATGTCTGTGTTTTATCAAAAAGTTTGTGCAAAACCAAACAGGTGCGTGTGTGGCGCGTCCGGTATACGCTGTCGAAGGCAGTTGAGCCCCGGCACTATGTACGTGCATACAAAAGTGGGTTAAAAATATGAAATTAAGCAAATTTACGGTTTAACCCCTTGAAGGGCACCGGTATATTATATATACCACTTAATTTTAATTCCTAAATACCACATTGGCACCAGAATTTAGGAATTAAATTTTGTTTTGTATAATGTACGCGAAGAAAAGCTCTTACTTACTTTCATGCAACTTTGTACATAAATCTTGGTGTCAGACAATCATTTTAACATATTAGCAACAAAAGTACTTTACCCCTAAAAGAGTTAATTGAAAAAACAAAAAGGAGCGTGTACAGCACAACCCACTGTTATTTTCCAAATGCAGCAAGCGGGCCTATATCCCTCGAGCAGATAATTGGCCGTCAAAAATCAACCAACCAACCAACCAAATACAGCAAGGGCTCCAACTCTAGGTTCATTTGGAAAGATTTTCGTTTAACCTCTTGGGGAGCGGACTTAATTTTAATCAAGATTTGGACCAAAAACTTTTAATTCAATTGAACTTGGTGAAAAAAAAGTTGTGAAATTGTTTCTCCTTGTTTTGAAATAAAATTTTTCGAAAATTCCGGTGTAAATTCAACATTACAGAAACACCATTACTTGCCCCTGAAATGTTTTAGAAATATAAAAACGTACAAATCCGAGTTTCACATCCAATAATCGGTCAAGTGCGAGTGTTATTCGTGCACAAAGAATTCCGTACAACACAAACCTTGCACAAAGTTTAAACTTGGCATTCTGCCAAGTGCGTTTCGCAAGGAGGTCGCAAAGTTTCAACGCCGCCTTAGTCTGTGTCACTGTTTTCCAGATAGTTTTATATTAATATCTAGGCTAATTCCCGACAATTTGTTTAGAAACTCATTATGAACAATCCGTAGATGATTCCACGTCGATAAGTACCTCGAGAGCTCCTCAACTCCCCTACTGAGCGTCTGCAAATTAAAGTTTGTGTGCAACGAGAAAATGCGATTTTCTCAAAAACTACACTGCTCAAAACAATTAGGGGAGCACATGGTTTTAACGGAATTACGCAAATATTTACACCGATAAGTGACGTAAAATAAAACATCCATAATTTAAAGCGTAGTAGAAAACAGATAAATAAAACTTCACATACAAATTAAAGTTTATGACGTCAAAAACTGGAAAAAGAAGATAAGTGCAAGAATCGGGATTTTTCAGAAACGTCTGTTTCACTGTCTCACTTGTAAAATTCAATTGTCCAGCTTGTGTTTTGAGAAAAGGTGACTTGGAAATGTCGCAACAATGTGATTTACCGGAATCCATGGCTTGGCGTGTTATCGAGACAGTTAAATCTGGGGAGACACAACGAAGTGTAGTGGACGCCGTTGAAAACGCGAAACGAAAAAGTGTCAGTGCAAGTCTGTGGAATCGATTCCAAGACACTTGGAATGGTAGACGTCGACAAGGGCAAGGTCGGCCATGTGCTAGTACAGAAACTGATGACCAATATATCCTGTTAACAGCTCATCGAGACGGAACGGGAAATGCTACTCTGTTGCAAGCATTGTTGTTCTTGGCCACAGGACGAAGGGTGCCCAGTCAAACAGTCCGAAATATACTTCATCAGGGTGGTCTCAATGCACGTAAGCCAATGGTCTGTAATCCGTTGATCTCAAGCAACTGTACAGTTCAATGAAGGTGGGCAAGTGAACATCGAGTTTGGAGGTAACATTGTTGGAGTCAAATTAAGTTTACAGACGAGTCCCGATTCAGTCTGTATGTGACATCAGATGTGTTTTGGCATGGAGAGAAAGAGGCACTCAAAATAATCCCACATTCGTTCGTGAAAGATAACATTACAGATGAGGCGGGTTGATGCTATGGGCTGGAATCAGCATAGGTGGACGCACGGGTCTGCATATCATTCGGAACGGCACTTTGACGGTCCGAAGTTATACGGACGAGATACTGAGACCTCATGTCGTATTTTATGTTGCAGCAATTAGTGATTTCTTTTTTTCCCTGCGTGATAATGCCATACCTCATACAGTTCGTCTTGCGGAAAACATGCTTGAAGCTAAAACAATACAGCTTATGGAATGACCAGCAGGATCTTCTGACCTAAATCCGATCAAGCATGTTTGAGACATACTCAGACGACGCATTGCAGCGAGACCAAGGCCTCCTTTTACTGTCCGGGACTTGGAAATTGCAATTCTTGAGCAGTGGAACAGTATTCCCCAAATTCTTATCGATAACCGCATCGCATCCATGGAAAACAGGTATGCAGCAGTCTTAGCTGTTCGAGGAGACCACACGCTATATTAAAAATCTTGCATCATTTCTAAACCATACTTTTTTTTATCATTTACATGAAACCAAATTGTTGCCCTAAACCATCTTTTTATGTTCCTTCCATCTTTTCAAAGAAAAAAAGCTCCCTTACATTTTTTTTTGCATCTTTTTTTCTGTATTGGGCATTCATACACGTGTGCTATCCATTTTATGCCCATACATGGCTGTCTTGCACTGTTCTCTTCACTTTTTTGCTTGCTCCCCTATTTTTTTTTAGCAGTGTATGTGACCTAGGATAATCGCTATAGTTTTCCTGCAAGGCTTAAATACACTCCTACTAAACCTAGTCTTTTTTATAAATTTAGTTTCCGTAGATTCGGAAATAAAGGGGAATATTTTTGTAGTACATTTTCGACAATTTCTCTGAAAATATAATATTCAAATTTAAAACAAATATATTTTTAAGTTCGATGTTACGAGATCTTTCGAACGGTACTCCATCACACTACATACAAAATTTTTCTTTCGTGTAACTTAATTAGCCCCTTAAAGTTTTCCTAAAAATATTTGTAAATAGCTAATAATCTATAAATGTGGGTCAAAATTGTGAGTTGTCTTTATAACTCTGGCAATTTTGAACTTTCCACATTCCATAGTTATTGGCCCCATCAGTGGCCGAGAGGTTCTTCTCTCGAAGCTCTAAGACGGGAGGTGCTGGGTTCGAACCCATTCGTCCCCGTCGGCCTAATCGTTCGAAGTTTTCGGGGTTTTCTTCGAACAATGGATTTCCGTGCGTAAATACGGGTTAGAAATTCTTAGAAAGACCCCCACGAAGGGCACCCCCCCCTAACCTATATTTTTCGAGTTGATAATTGGCCGTCAAAAATCAACCCAACCCATAATTATCGAGAAAAACGACTGTGACAGACAAACAGACAGATACACGAGTAATCTTATAATGGTTTCGTTTTTACTTTTTAAGTGCGGAACCCCAAAAATAGATCGGAACGTGCGTAGCACGGTAAGGTCTGCGCTGCAAAATTGCAGTAGGATACCAATCCATAGGTTCATTCGGGAAGAGGTTCATCAAAAATTTAAAAAATGCATATAAATTTAGATATTCGTTTGATTTTATGTTTTTACATTCGAAGTCCATTTGGAAAAACGAACTAGCATAGCGGGCGAAGTCTGTTAGTTTCTACAATAAATTTTTAATAAAGTACGTTTAGAAAATTATGAAACTAAGCATCACTGTTACAAAAACTATAATAAAACCACGTGTTATCAGGAATGCGCTCAGACTTTCGTGTTTGCCAACCAGTACACATGTGAGTAATTCTCTGAAAAGTGGCAATTTTCAGTCCCAGGGCTCTTGAAGACATATTTTTAAAATTACAAAAATAAAAAGTGATTTAAACTATCAATATTAATCAGTTATACATATAAATTGTAATTATTTGCTTATTGAAATGAAATATGATAAAATAAATGTATTTTTTAATGCAAATGTCATTCCCTCACTGTGTCCCCATCCACATATTAGTCCAGGGGAAAGGTGCATTTTACCTTGCAAAAGGTCGGGTAGAAGATTTTATTTTTCTAAATTGTTTATAATGATGCCAACATGGAAAAACCAAGTTTTCTAACAAAATTTCTTAAGGCAAAATTTCTGTGGCCGAAAAACAACAATATTTTGGGACATTTTTTGAGTTTTTGGAAATATCTCGAGATTCGTTGCCGTAGCATACTATTTGTCAATTACAATATTAAAGAGGATAAACTTCTCTACAGCTTTCATACTTACAACTTTTTTATACACTCAATAGCAAGCGCAGTACGCTATTTCAAAAACGGGACATTTTTTTCAATTTTCTTAAAAACCGCGAAAAACGTAGTTTTGCCGCGATTATTCAAATGTTCCCCGCAGTTTTAATTGTGTATGTCGACTTCTAAAAATTGGTTGCAGTAAATTATATATTATTTGCGCACTCACGTCTTTATTTTCATCTCAACAGACATTTTATATGCAATAAATTTATATAATTTTAAAAGTAGGACAGTGTGTAGATGAATGAGACAATTTTCATATTTAGACAGTAACTTTAAGTGTATACAATGTTAACTTCAAAGCATTGTTTCAAAGCATTTTTCAATATATAGTAACTTACTGGCACGATAGTTTCAATTAAAAAAGATTTCTTGCTTAATTTTAATAAATTTTATAATTTTAATAACTTTTTTAATGCATACATATTTTTCCAGGTATCAATGGAATAGGTGGGTCATTTTCTAAATCTGTCCATGTTTTGGAATAACAAAACCAAATTTTTAGAAATAATCAGAAAGTTTTAAGTGTTTGTAAACAATTACCTTACCTCATAAACATTAATATACAAGCATCAGCAGAGATCAAATTACTAATTTAACATTTTAAAACTAATTTTTAAATTTTAATGCACTTTTGTCTAATGATATAAGTGAGCACGGTAATGACAAATTAAGCAAAATATTTTTTTTTCTCCAGTCATAAATGGCAGCCATTATATCTTCTGACCCATACAATGATTTTCTATTTCTCATGTAATAAAAGCAGCTTAAGAAATAAAAGTTCATTTAATTATCAATTAGAATTGGGTACGGTAATGACTTACAAAAGAATACTCACCAAAACATTCAAAGTCTTTGCTTGTTTTATTGAAACTATAAAACTATTTACTCTATTCACCTAAACCTGATAACAAGTTGACTTTTAAGGAGTACTTTTGCCTTGATAAAAAGGCATGTGCTGTCCTCTAAAAAAATCCAGACGAACTTTTTGTCAAAAGCATGGCAATGACACTCTTTCTTGGGACACGATTTAAAAAAATTAAAAATAAATTAGTGAATTATATTAGTGAAAAATAAATTAGTTTAATTAATGAAAATAAATATTTTTTTAATTAGTAGTATCTTAATAAATAAAAATGTATAAAAAATTATAACCATCTGTTTTAAATAGAACTTTGTCAAATCTTTACCTAATAAATTGCTTGTTGGGACAACCTACGGTAATGACATTTTCACTACAAAAGAATACATTTCTTATTTTTAAATTTTTTATAAATAATAATAATAATATATCTGTAAATTATCATTAAAAAACGTGATAGTTAAAATGCAATAATTAAAATTATGATATTTAACTGTTTTTCTGTGCAAATGTGAAAGGACAGTAAAACATGAGACTTTTTTTTTTAAATCACCCAGGTATAAAGATTTCCGAAAAACATATTTTATTCCCCAGTACAATGGTATATTTTATTTACCAATTATTGATAACATATGTTTTAATGTTTTACTGTTTTAAAGATAGGAAAAATTGAATTGTAGTTCCATATAAAAGGGCGGACTCAAAAGATAAATATCTTTTGTGAAAGCAGAAAATATTTAAAAAAAAATTCTGCTTTTACCTTATAAAATAGCTACAATAAAAATGACACTAGATTATTTCACTAACTAATTTTATACATTTATATCTTGTAAAATTTATAAATTCTGTTAATAAAATATTTAAGATCACTAGTTTTATAAAAAATATTTAAAAGATTAGTTTTAAAACATATTGTCACTTTTTTTTCTACTTATATCAATAAATATAACAAGAGATTATGTCATTTTAGCATGCAAAAATATGTAAAACTTTAAGATTATCTATTAATTGCTTTAAAGCTCAAACAGGATACTTTAAATTTCAGAACGGTTTCCAAACAGTTTCCAAAAATGAAAGTGTCTGAATATATTAAAAAAAAGCAACCAAACCGAAAAAAGTACAAAAGCACAACATTAGATATTGATCTAATTAATTTTAACACAATTATTCTAATTGGTAAATAAATCATATTAGATATTGATCTCAGGTATCCCAAGAAGAAAAAAATATTTAAAAGTAACAAAATGTGAGCGAGATACAGTCCGTCTCATAAATATAAAGACACAGATGTTTTTGAAATTATATTTTATTAATTCAGTTAAAAGAAATTAAATTTTATACCTCATATTAAGACCACTGAAATGAATCTCTTATAGGGGTTTTAATTTAAATAAAATAATTTCGTCTCGAATAATAAAAAAAATAAAAAAATTACGCTGTCTCATAAATATAAAGACAAACTTTAAACTGCTTCATTTGCATTTTTTTTTTCGAATGCGTGCGTACAGAATTA
Source organism: Maratus speciosus (assembly GCA_963932465.1). Taxonomy (NCBI): domain Eukaryota; kingdom Metazoa; phylum Arthropoda; class Arachnida; order Araneae; family Salticidae; genus Maratus; species Maratus speciosus. The sequence continues at coordinate 268,118,948 of OZ010796.1, read as the reverse complement.
AAGCGCACGCGCAGAAATACACTTAACTTACCCAAACGAACAAAGTTGTTTGACTTGTTTCAATTACAAAGATGCCGTGGAACATTGAAATTTCTAACATGAAATTTGTAAAATACGTGAATTTAAAGCTAATGGCTTAACAGTTTGTCAAATATGTAAAAAAACTTGGAGAATCAGAGCTGCACTTTATAAAATTTTATCAAAAACTTACAATTTATATTCGAGAAAACGATCTGAGAGGCCGAGAAAAACTAATGAAAGACTCGATTGCAAGATCATGCGACTTGTTTCGTCGCAAAAAATGTCATTCCGATAAGTTTCTCAACGAGTTTATGGTATGGTCCCAAAGGATACAGTACATCGTCGTATAAAAGAAAGAAAAAACATTGTATGCCGACATACGTGCAGATTTTCTTTACTGAAAAAAGAAAACAAAGAACGGAGGTTAATCGGAGTTAAAGATCATATGCACTGGAAGGACGAATGGATGCAAGACATTTTTTCAGATGAAAAGAGATTTAATTTGGATGTCCCAGATGGTTGGAATTCCTACTCGCACGATTTAAGACGTTAATCTCAAACCTTCTTCCGTAGGCAGAAAGTTGTTATGGTGTGGGGTGCCTTCTCTTTTAATGGAACCACGGATATTGCTTTTCTGGAAGGTAAACAGACGTCTAAAGAGTATGTCGAACTGCTAGATAGTCAGTTGTTGCCAATTGCTGAATCTCTTGGTGGTCGGAATTATTTGTACCATCAGGATAGTGCATCGATTCACACATCAAGACTCACAAAAAAATGGTTTGCCGATAGCAATGTTCATGTCACGGTGTGTCCCGCACGTAACCCTGATTTAAATCCAGTTAAGAGTCTTTGTGGCACTCTCGTTCGCAGTGTATATGCATCTGGAAGGCAATTTTCAAACGTCCTTGAGTTGAAAAAAGAAATCGAACGAAGTTGGTTTGATATAAAGCCAAAATATTTATACAACTTAATAAAAAGCATGGAAGCTAGAATATTTTCTGTCATTAATAAGAAAGGATTATTTATTGGACGGTAATTCAAAAGTATGTAAAATGTCTTTATATATATGAGACAGCAAATTTATTTACATTTATCAATTTTCGATTTGAAATTATTTAATTCTAATTTAATTTACTGTAAAATGTTTTCTTGGCACATACTTTTCGTTATATGCATAAATATAATTTTGAATACTGAATTATTAAAATGTTATTTCAAAAATATCAGTGTCTTTATATTTATGAGACGCACTGTATTTGTCAAGAACGCTACCATAGGTTTAATATTATTTTGCGAATGTCTTTGTTTGACTAATTTAGTCCCATCTGTATATACGGAATTCGGTCTTTAAAGAAAAAGTATATATTTTTTCAAGAGAAAGAATATGAACAATTATACCTGCTAAGATGGAAACTTGTTTAAAGCGGAATATATTTCGGTTCCTTTCGGTACGGTTTTCAAGGTTTTAATGAATTAATATTTGGCAAAGCTGATTACGTAGTTCAGCATTACGTATTTAATGCTTACACACTTAAAATTTTCAAAATCCGGCTCTTAGAGATTTATTAAAATTCCCGTGATAATTTTTTTTTATATAAAGAGAGAGAGAGAGAGGGGGGGGGGGAGGGGCTCCAAAATCCATGTTTGCCTCGGGTGCAAAAAAGGCTAGTTTTAGCCCTGAAACACATAATTTACTGCTACTAATATATAGAAGTTGACATACACGATTAAATCCGTTGGAAACATTTGAATAATCGGAGCAGAACTGCGTTTTTTTTTTTAAGAAAATTGAAAAAATTGTCCTCTTTTTGAAATGGCGCACTGCGCTTGCTATTGAGTGTATAAAAAAGTTGTAAATATGAAAGTTGTAGAGAATTTTATCCTCTTTAATATTGTAAATGACAAATAATATGCTACGGCAACGAGTCTCGAGATATTTCCAAAAAAAAAAAAAGTCCCAAAATTTTCTTGTTTTTTGGCCACAGAAAATTTAGCCTTAAGAAATTTTGTTAGAAAACTTGGTTTTTCCATGTTGGCATCATTATAAACAATTCCGAAAAACAAAATCTTCTACCCGACCTTTTGCAAGGCAACCCCCTTTTTTTGGTACATTTCCCCTGGGCTATATGTAGGAAAGAAAATGCTTTCTCTGCCATTCCTGCACGTATATTTATAATTATTTTTTCTAAATCCATTAAACACACTTTAATACATATTTAACCATTTAATTATATTTATATTTTATATAATGAATGAATTAGGGCGCTTTTTAATGATGTCAATAGCATTTGTCGTCATTCCCTCACATAACTGTAAATTTGCCATTGTTTACTTAGTAGAAAGCATAACATGCTTTATATATGTCTAGGACAGTTTGTACAAGAGTAAAGTGAAGTATCCATCTTGTTGTTTGCTCAAAAACGTTCTTCAATTGTTAGTATATAGCTTTGAAGTACTAGATCAATGTAAGTATTTTTATTACGCGTCATTCCCTCATCTATTATAAATTTAATAAAAACTAATGAAATGTATTTTTATGTTGTTATATTATTAGAAATGTTTCAAAAGATATTTAGTAACTGAAAATATACCTAAGACTAATCCCTTTTGTATAACATGGTTTTCAGAAGTATTTCGTCATTCCCTCACAATCATTCCCTCATAATTTTAATGTGAGGGAATGATTTAAATTGTGAGGGAATGATCTGAATCCCTTATATACGTACTAAACAGTATAATAAGAAAATATAATGCAATAAAATACACATTAAAAAACTCACAAGACTTTTAATTACCGTAAGTAAAGATAATACATTTGTTAATTTTTATTATTTTACAGGGAGAAGTTAAAAGAAAAATGTACTAATTCAAATAAACATTAACTCTTCTAAATGTTAATGCTTATCTTTATTTTTTCAATTGACATAGAGTTAAAAAAAAAATATTACTTATTTTAACCCCTCAAGGGGTTAAAGCAGTAAGAAAAACTCTGTAGTTTCTTAACCAATGAATGAAATGCAACATTTTTGTTTCTTTACTTTCACACATTCTTATGATTTGATAAAATATTCATATAAACATATATTTAGTAACTTAATTTATTAAATCATAACGACAAAAGTGGCTTTTGAAAAATATGAATATTGAAATATCCATTTTGCGCGCACGATTTTACAAATTCTACTGCAGATATATGTTAAATGTTTCATATTTTGTTACTTATAATACTATATTTTACAATAAACCTAAATTTGAAAATATATTCAAATTCTTTAGCATAATTAATGGCTTTTCTGATCATATTCACTAAATTTCACCAAAAAATATATACTTTTTTTTTCAATCCACAATTTTCTGTGACAAAAACCAGACTAAATTGAGGTTCAGCATAAACTAACACATGTAAACTAAGAATATACATAATTTCAAGGTTCTATGATAATTGGTTTTTAAATGAGAGTGCACGCAATACCAAAAAATAATTTTTTAGAAAAACGGCTTATAACATTACAGTTAGCTTATAACATTACAGCAAATGCTTTTATGCAAGATATTTTTAACCGTAACTTCTGCTCTAATTGATATTTTTGTAAAATTCTTTTTGCAGTAAATTTGTAACTTCTGAAGGTATGCATTCTGAAATTTTTGAAAAATCTTTTTTTTTTTTTTTTTTTTTTTTTTTTTTTTTTTTTTTTTTAAGCCGTCAATTTGATTTGCCCCCCTTAAGGGGACCGGGAAAGCCCTATCTCTACCATGTTAAATTCACCAACTGTATGCACCTTTTTCTCAGAAATGGTGAAAGATAGAGGTCTAGATTTTTAGAAGTTTTGTAGTTAGAATAACGTGATTTACGTATTTTAACAGATTATTTTCTTTCTAAGTGAAACTCAAAATTAATTATTTATTGAAAGTCATTTTTAAATTAGCATTTTTGGTAAGATTTCACTGCCTAAAATAAATAATTGTCAACAAATCATTAAATCCCTGTGTTAAAGTATACAATATAGCATAAGTATTAGAAAAAAAATCTGAGTTCTTAAGTTTAATAGATATTGAAAAAAAGGAACATAAACATGAAATATCCAAGTTTTGAGAACAAGTCAATTAAAGATTTAAATGGCCATTAAGCTGTGAAGTACTCTTAAAAATAATGAATAATTTCAACACTTATTTTAGGTAGATTTCATTACAAAAAGCTACCTATTGCAGCCGTTCGGAGGAAAGCGATTTCAAAAAATTTTGGTATATTTTCATCGATCATGACCCTCAGACCCCGAAACCACCCTCCGTTCAAAAGTTGATATATATATATATATATATGATCTTTGTCATACTGTAACTCTCGTATTTATGAACCGATTTGGATGAAACTCGGTGTGTACATAGTACATACCAATGTCTCGACCGAGTTCGTTGGCCAGCTTCATCCGCCATCTTGTTTCAAAATGGCGGCCATTTAAATTTTTCTAAAAAATTTATAATTTGAAATGTGGTACCAAAAAATTAAAAATTGAAAAATATTTTTTTCTTATGTATTTAACCTTGATACAAAGATTACGGAGCTGTTTTTGTTTTGTCTATATCTTAAAAAATGGCTGAGTTATAGCACTTTCAATTTCTAGCGTGGCTGACATTTTGAAACGACCTGATATTTGTCACGCGATAACAGGCGTATTTATGAACCGATTTAAATGAAACTCGGTGTGTACATAGTACATACCAAAGTCTCAAACGGGTTCGTTGGCCAGCTTCATCCGCCATCTTGTTTCAAAATGGCGGCCATTTAAATAAAAAAAATAAAATTTGAAATGTGATACCAAAAAATTGAAAATTGAAAAATATTATTTTCTTATGTGCTTGACCTTGATACAAAGATTCCGGAGCAGTTTTTGCTTTGTGTATATCTTAAAAAAGGGCTGAGTTATAGCATTTGGAATTTCTATTGTGGCTGTCATTTTGAAACGACCTGATATTTGTCACGCGATAACAGGCGTATTTATGAACCGATTTATATGAAACTCGGTGTGTACATAATACATACTAATGTCTCGACCGAGTTCGTTGGCCAGCTTCATCCGCCATCTTGTTTCAAAATGGCGGCCATTTACATTTATTTTTATTTGAAATGTGATACCAAAAAATTGAAAAATATTTTTTTCTTATGTGTTTGACCTTGATACAAAGATTTCGGAGCAGTTTTTGTTTCGTCTATATCTTAAAAAATGGCTCAATTTCGGAGCAGTTTTTGTTTCGTCTATATGTTAAAAAATGGCTCAATTATAGCACTTTGAATTTCTAGCGTGGCTGACATTTTGAAACGTCCTGATTTTTGTCACCCGATAACAGGCCTATTCATGAACCGATATGGATGTACCTTGGTGTGTACAAAGTACATACCAATGTCTCGACCGAGTTCGTTGGCCAGCTTCATCCACCATCTTGTTTCAAAATGGCGGCCATTAAAAAAAAATTAATTTAAACTTTAAAATGAGGTATCAAAAAATTGAAAAAGATTTTTTAATTATGTGTTTGACCTTAATATAAAGATTCCGGAACAGTTTTTGTTTCGTGTATATCTAGAAAAATGGCTGAGCTATAGCATTTTAGGTAGCTTTCATTACAAAAAGCTACCTATTGCAGCCGTTCGGAGGAAAACGATTCCGAAAAATTTTGGTATATTTTCACCGATCATGACCCCTAGACCCCGAACCACCCTCCGTTCAAAGTTGATATATATATATATCAGTGGCGTGGCGTCCGGCCATCGCTGAATGCGGCGATGACCAAGCAATATTTTAAAACTCTTAATAAGCTTTTAAAACTCTACGATCCAGTTTTAGCAGAACATTTGGAGTTCATGTATAAGTGAAGGTAAGATTTAAAGTTTCTTTTTTGAACATTCAACCATTGGATTTTAGAGTTAATAATTTTTCACCACAAGCTTAAATAATTGCGATGACCACCGAAAATTTTCACGCCACGCCACTGATATATATATATTTATATATATCCATATATATATATATATATATATATATATATATATATATATCTGATCTTTGTCATACTGTAACTTGCGTATTTATGAACCGATTTGGATAAAATTTCGTGTGTACATAGTACATACCAATGTCTCAACCGAGTTCGTTGGCCGGCTTCATCCGCCATCTTGTTTCAAAATGGCGGCTATTTAAAAGAATTTTAAAATTTAAAATGAGGCACAAAAAAATTAGACATTGAAAAATATTTTTTTCTTATTTGTTTGGGCTTGATACAAAGATTCTGTAGCATTTTTTGTTTCGTCTATATCTTAAAAAATGACTGAGTTATAGCACATTGAATTTCTAGCATGGCTGATATTTTGAAACGATCTGATTTTTGTCACGCGACAATACACGTATTTATGAACCGATTTGGATGTGACAAGGAATGTGCATAGTACATAACAATGTCTCGACCGAGTTCGTTGGTCAGCCTCATCCGCCATCTTGTTTCAAAATGGCGGCCATTTAAAAAATTTTAAAAAATTTAAATTTAAAATGAGGCACAAAAAAATTAGACATTGAAAAATATTTTTTTCTTGTGTGTTTGGGCTTGATACAAAGATTCTGGAGCATTTTTAGTTTCGTCTATATCTTAAAAAATGGCTGAGTTATAGCACTTTGAATTTCTAGCATGGCTGATATTTTGAAACGATCTGATTTTTGTCACGCGATAATACACGTATTTATGAACCGATTTGGATGTGACAAGGCATGTGCATAGTACATAGCAATCTCCCGGCCAAGTTCGTTTGCTAACTTCATCCGCCATCTTGTTTCAAATTGGCGGCCATTTAAAAATTTAAAAAAAATTTAATTTAAAATGGAGTACAAAAAAATTAGAAATTGAAAAAGATTTTTTTCTTATGTGTTTCAGCTTGCTACAAAGATTCCGTATCATATTTTGTTTTGCCTTTATCTAAAAAAAAAGGCTGAGATATAGTAGTTTGAATTTCGAATGTGTGTGACATTTTGAAAAATCTGATTTTTTGCCTACAAAAGCACTCGTATATATCAACTGATTTAGATATGAGTAAGCATGTGCACAAGAATTACTAAGGTCTCGACCAAGTTCATTGGTGAGCTTTGTTGCACCCATTATGTTGTTTTAAAATAGCGGGCTATCACCGATAATTCGGGATATCACCGAATTTGGCGACAAAATATAAATTACTTTAACCCCTTGGGGACGAGCGACACGTATACGTGCCGGAAATAGGCTTAAGGATCCTCGTTTATCCTCACCAGTAAAATTTTACTGTAAAATTTGCCTTATTTAATCCGAGCATTTTCCCGATTTGAATAGGCACAAACTTCTGTTTTTTAAAACCGGTAGCAAAGTAATAAACATTTCGTAAAAGGCTCCCGTCGCGAAGGGGTTAATAAAACCAGCTTTAATAACGCTGACTAATTTGGCGAAATTCTCATTCATATTCAATATTGACAAAAATTAGTATTTAATCTTCTATAATCGGGTTCCACTAATTTGAGCTCCGTGTGTTTGAATAATATAAGCTGGCTTTAAAAAAATAAGGAATATGAAAGCTACCTCTTCCTCCCGGCACTGGCCGGAAGGACTTTTTTATATATATAAACATGTGTGACACATCGTTGGAAATAGAAAAGTTTAAACTATTTAATGATATAAAAAAGTAAAATCGATTTTTTGGTTGAATTTGCTTTCCCGGTACCCTTAATGATTTACAAAAACGTTTTCTCTAAGTTCACTGCATATTTATTCTTAAAATGAAGTCAAAGATTCAGTTGATTTTACACTTTTATTTATTTGTACATTTGTCCCGCAATATACTTTACATGGAGTGGGGTTTTTCAACAGTTTTCCAATAGAGAATTGGGAATTTGGCGTCTGCCTATTCCTTTAAAAGAATCGAAGCTTGATCGGTTTTTTTTTTTTTTTATGTTGAACTTGTGGAAACCAAAATAACTCAGGGGTTTTATTAAAAACCGGGACATATAAGAAAAATGTTGGGACACCAGGAGGCTTGATGATCGCACCCAAAACTGAAATTACAAATGAAACGTAATCATTATCATCGCAGTGTCATCTGAAGCCGTGGCATATCGATCAGACGAAATAGGCTTTCCTAACTTGAAACAAAACATGCATGTATCGTATAGTCCCCTTCCCCCAAAAATCTTCATAAAAAACACGAAAATTTTTAATCTTATAAACTTTAAACAGTGTTTTAATGATGTTAGAATTCGTCATCTATGGAATTCGACAGACATTTAGTAGCGAGCTAAGGAAATAGTAAATGTTTCCGTACAAGAAATGCCGGACAAAGGAAATTTCTCCCTACTGTAATTTCGATATATTGTACAGGGTAATTAAAAAAGAATGGTGCCAAAAAATTGCTCTTTGTTTGTCTCTTGCATAAGCAGCAAGTCCTCTCAAAATGTTTTACCCACTTTGTGATGTTGCTGACTGCAAGGTACTTCTTTAGAAAATTTGTTTTGGAAGTGCTTCTGAATAATGGTTACCGATGATGTTTATACTCATTCTAACGCACCAGTAAGTTGCTCTTTTTTTACTGATAACGCTATTTTGAATAACAGTAACCATTTCCCCACGTTGCCAGACAAAATTCAGTTAGTTAACCTTTCATACAATATTTGTGTTTGTAAAATAATCTCATTACAGCAGTCATGAGCATGTTTTCTTTTTGTACCAGTTATTTTGAATCACCACGTATTTTTCTTGAACAAGGCTGCCATTAGTTACTATTATTTTGCCTACCACTATATTTAAACAATAATGATCTACCTCGAAAATTAGTGGACATCTACCACAAAGATTGATATTTTGAAACAGTGGTAGACAAAAAAAAAAAAAAAAAAAAAAAAAAAAAAAAAAAAATAGCCAGTGAAAATCCTACTAACATGTTTTAAATTCTTTCTATACAAACATTATTATAAGGATAAGATTCTGGCGATCAAATTATTAGTCTTTGAAACGAAATTATATGAATAGTCTTTTACGGTATTTTCAAAGAATAAAGTCATTTTTCACTGATATTCCTTTGTTAAGTCATATAACATCAATTTGCCAGGGATTGGCTGCAATTCAACGAAAGCAAGAGAAGAAAATCGTGTCGAATTGCATAACAACTACCTTTTCCATTCTGGATGAATTCTATTTCATTCTTTTTCAAAAGAAATCAATGGAAAGCTAAAAAATACTTTGTTTCTTTTTCTTTATTTCTTTTTGTTTTTCGGAGAGCGGGGAAATTCTGTGTATATTTTCTAAAAACTTTAAACCAGGAGTGTCAAACTGTGGCCCGCCTGATAACACTAAAATTTTAAAGTTATCATTGCCTTATTAAATCACTGAATCTCGACAGAAGTCGACTGTTTTTTAAAAAAATTAGTGGTATCGGCGGACCACAGTTTGACACCCCTGCTTTAAACATTAAGATTTATATTCTCCATGAGAGAATATATAAGAATTTAAGAAAACATTTATATTAAAATTGATTTATAAAAATATCTTAAGAAACAAATAGGTAACGTCCTAAAAAGAGTGACCAAACATCAGTCAGTGGTGATAGATGAAGAAATATTGAACTTCCGTTATTTTTCACACTCTTTTTATTTATTATACGCCCGAAAGAACTCAAAAATTTCATCACCATTTTGATAGGAAAAATAAAATCGAATTGCTAACAACACTTTATCGATGTATTGTATTCCCCATCCAAGGAATTTGTACACCGAATTTTATAATTGATCACATAACATTCGCATTATGCATACACTCACAATTCTTTTTTTTTTTTTTAATGCATAATTTATTATTGTACAAGTCCTGGAAATAAAAAGGAATAATCCCTCCCCCAACTATCCCTCTCGTAAATCTGCATATAAAAATGAGACTGGAACCAATCGATTAGAAATAGTGTCTACTAATTAATGCTATGCTTAAATTATGCTTCGGGAGTCGCCTACATATTAAAATTTCAACAAAATTTTAAATTTTCGATACTAACACCTAATTTTTACTTCGTATTTTAATACTATGTTATTAACTCTCTAAAGACCAGAGAGCAAACTTCCCTTATGCCTCAAAAGACCAGAGAAACGGCCCACAGCCTTCGAAAATTTCGCCTCAATCTCATCTGTCTAGCGTAAATCAGTGGGTGGGATTTCTGTTCAGAAGTTCACCGCCTGTGTTGAGAGGGAAAATGCGACAGGATTTTTTATCGGGGTTGTGGGCAAAGGGAAAAAATATCCATCACATTTATCAAAGGAAGTAATAGTTAATTGATGATGCTATAGTCTGACCCTTCTCAGCAGTGCTCAAGTAATTAAATGATAAATTTAAATAAATGATAAAAACATCTAAAATTGTATTGTCTGTGGCAGATTCCTTTCGATTATTTTAAAAAGAAGTGTTTTTGTTCATCAGAAATAATGACAACTTGCTACATAACAATTAGATGTGTTAAATTTAGGCTGCATGAAACCAATGCAAAAAAAAAAAAAAAAAAAAAAAAAAACTATGTAAAAAAAGAAAGAAAGAAATGAATGAAAATTGGAAATAAATTTTATTCCTTTCTACATTTAGAAAATATTTATAATATTAATTTTAAACATGGAATCGTATTGCACTGAATGTAATTTAGACAAAAATTGCGAAATTTACCTTGCAATCTTTACAATTGATACATTTACTTTGCAGTTTTCGCAATAAAAATGCACATTTTTAATAATGCTATTTTCATTCGCGAAAGTTTTTGCCTTTTAGAAATTCACTCACTAATTTTTGAGCCGATTTAATATATTTTGTATCTTTATTAATTGGTCGCATTTGTAAAATAATATTTCTCTATTACCAAGTGCGCTTTGTTTTAAAAATCATGAAAATTTTATTCGAGTAAGTATGCGCTTTTACGACGATTAATTAGCATTATATTCATATTAAAAGTACGTTTCCTTTTTCTCCCCTCACAAAATGGCATGAATAAATATTTAATAATCATTATTATTTCCTCTCGCCCTTAAAAAATAAAATGAAACTGTTGCAACCATTTCAGTTTATTAAGAAAATATCATTAATAAAATTTTTGAACTCATATGTAATGTTGAAAATAACTTTTTAAATTTGTAGAGCTATTTTGAGATAGCTGTTCTCTTGCAAATAAATAATGTTTGTTTAGAATCACAATTCATGCTATTTTCCCAATCAAGGTATAAAGGAGTGCATCTATAGGAAATACATACCTAAACTCAGATTATACTATATGTATGCTTAATGATGCTATATTAAACATGATTATTTATGACTATTTAGCCCATTATTAGTGCTTTATTACGCATGATTATTTATGATTATTTAGCATATCATTTATGTTATATTAATTTATACATAAAATTATGTTTTCAGGGTTTAATTTTGTAAGGTGTAATTCACACAAAAACAATTTTATGTGAAAAAGTGCATGGTTCAAATATTTTTTGGCTCTTCAATCCAAGAACATATACACTGCAAAGATGATTTTGAAATGTGTGAGATGGTGAGATCAAAATATTTTGATGTTTAAATTATTGAATCCGGATGATACACATGATTAAAAAATGACAAATTAAGGAAAATATTTCTTTAAAGGCATTTTTTAAATCAAGAATTTTAATAAATTCAAACACTTTATTATTGTTAAGACATTAAAAATATAACTTCATTGTATCTCTTATCTCATATAAAAGCTTTGCTTAATTTTGTTTTTGTTTTTTATCTTGTGATGCAGCGCGAACCGTCATCTGAAGGAACCTTTAACTTCATGTATCTCAGAATGAATTTTTTCATGATTTGCCAACTTTGAAACATATATCTAAAATGTCTTATAAAGTATTTGTATGAAATTTTCAATAGAGTTTCTGTATTATATTTCTAATAAATTGTCTTCAGGATTTATTGTTTTGAGTGAGAATTGCGAAAATATGCTAATTTATGCAAAAGTTACGCGTGAAAAAAACTTTATTTTTTTCACTTTAAAATTTATTATGAACTTTATAAGTATTATTTTTAAGACTTCTGACCATTAGTTAAAACTACACATTATCTGTATACAATAGGGCAAAAATTATGCAAATCAGGCAAGTGGTTCAAGAGTTATATATAAAAAAAATTAAGCATGTTTAAATTCTTAAATTTAAAAATTTTTAATGTTTTAAAGTTTTCAGTATTTTTTACATGCAATAAATTCCTTACATAAACACATATTTCACACACACACACACACACACACACACAAAAAAAAAAAAAAAAAAAGGAAAAAAAAAAGATATTCAAAAATATCAGGTGCATTCTCACAATCTTTTGACTTTCATGTCCCTGAATAATAATTTTTATTTTAATACACTTTTTTTTTTTTTTAATTTCATATACTGGAGAACATTCCATCGCATGATTGCATAACAATATTAGCGAGATATATAAGTTTTGGACGATGTTGGAGGTCCAAATACCAGGAAAACTCCTATACCGTCCTATGTCCCTGATGCTGATTTTTAAGTTTGGAGCTGTCTGTATAAAATTGTTTCAATAAAAGTAATTCAATGTAACTTTTTTCCGAAACTGGGATAATTGTTTTATATGAATATGTAACAAAAAATTAACCTGCACACATTTTTACGGTTGATATTATTTTTTGAACTCTGTCCCTGGGTTTTTCATCCTTATCGTCCCTCTTGCTAAACTTATACAGAAAATCACTTCAGATGCAGCCACATACTTTTTTTCAAGTTTTTCTCATGCAGAAGTACGATAGAGAAAGAATGTCTAAAATTATTTGATAGGAAATTTACTGCAGAATTTAAATCAACATTTAAATATCAATTTCAAGATCGTGGCTTTATTGGTATAGTCTTACCGTCCGCAAGGTTTATTCCTGCACTTTTCGAGGTAAATAAATAATAAAAAAAAATAATTTAATCCAATGTTAACAACTGTTTCTAAACATCAATGAACATTGTGGCTATCACTTAGTTTTAACATGATTTGTCTAAAAATAGGTGGCAATTTCCCTTACCGTTCCATCCTTATCGTTCCCTTTTTTCACATTTCGTCCCTTTTTCCCTATACCGTCCCCTTTTTTTACCTTACCGTCCCTTCTTTAACACCCCTTTAAGACAATGTTATGCAAAAATTCTGCAATTAAAAGTACTACTACATTTTTATTATTTCTTATTTGAATGTCCTGTGGGTACTATGCAAATTCATTATAAGTAAAAATTTAGAAGAAAATAAAACGTTATAGTGGTAAAATGGTAAGGAAAATTAAACTCGCAAGTTTAACTTAAACCTCAGTTAAATAAAATATTTTTCACTGCTGACCATTTTTTCTTTATTTTGAATCATTAAGGCATTCGTCTATCTGATTAAAATGTTATTTAAGGAAGTTTAATTTCACCAGATTTTTTTCCCCGAAAGTCAAAAGATTGTGAGAATGCCCCATCTACACATAAAGAAACAGAATTTTGTGCCCCGCATTCCTTAGTCTTATTAGCATGCCAAGTAGACGTAAAATTCAACTGTTTTCAACTTTCAGGTATACTAAAATATCAAAGGAAGACAAAAGTCTTCCTTTTAAATGCCATTTTGTTATTAACCACAAACGGTTGCAGAAGAAAGGGTGATAATTGTAGTTGCAGAAGGAGCACTTTTCCGCCTTAACTTAGCCTTATGATATCCAGTTGCTCCTTAAAAGCTCTGAATGCTGTTTTAATTTAATTTTCTTGATTTTTTTTTTTTTTTTTTTCAAGCAGTTTAAATCTTTAGAATGTATTATCTTTTGGTTCCGACATATTTTAAAGACAGATTTCTTAAACATCCTTGTATTATTTATTTATTTTATTTATTATTATGAAAAAAAAAGTTAGAATATGTTATCACATAGTGGCTGGTTAATTCTATTTTGTAATTCAATGTCGTCATAGGATTAAAAAGTCAAATAAATTTTATTGTGTCATTAGGTAAATAATTCCCTTATAAGATAAGCTCTGATAAGATGAGAGGAAATTTTTTTAACGATGAGATTTTTAGGGTTAAGTAATTTAAACTGCATTTAAAAAAATAAAAATATTCCAATTTTCTCAAAATTATTGTGAAATACACACCTTGCACTTATTAAAAGAAGTTTTGTATTTTCTTGGAGAGGAAACTCTTTTTAAAAAAATCATAATCCAGAAAACAATAGTAATATCTTTGTAATCATTAAATTGTCAAATGCAAGAGTTTAAAATTATTGTCTTTTATTTCAAAATGGTAGTGGTGAAACAATTAAAAGAAAATTAAAAATTCATCTAATAATAGTCTATGTTTTATCCATGGATATGCTTTCACGTCAAAGATACATCTTAACAACAGCTTCATTTAAAGTAGGCATTTGTCTCAGACTTTTATTTCAGTATACAGTTTTTTTTTAATTTTGTTATTCATATTAGTTAGAAGGATGCAAAAAGAAAAAAAATAAAGCAAGCCTATTTTTATTTGAATGACTGATTTCTTCTAATAGAAAAAATAATGCTTCATTGGGGTTTTTGTGTACGTAATATTACAAATATATATACATATATATTCTCATTCCTTCCAAATTATCAAAACATTTTTTTTCTTTTGAAAAAGAATTGCAGTAACATTTATTAAAAATAACGTCTAACCTTTAGCTTCTGTAATGCATTTATTTAAACACATATTGACAGTATTCACGTAGCAGCTCACACATATCTACTTTAGTTATCAATTTATAAATTCAAAAAAAAAAAAAAAAAAAAAAAGAAAAAGAAAAAAGAAAAAAAAAAAGAAACATATTTCTGATATTTTTTTTTCAAATAAATTTATGAAAGACTTGAGATTTTTAACCGTATGACATGTTGACGCAGCATAAATGTTATATTATAATATTATACAAGTATTATAATGCGTTTAAATTTGTATTTGACTTTGGCAGAAAATTAACAGATTAAACGATAAACATTATTTCTGGTTTTGCGAGAAAATTTTTGTTAACCAGTCAAGCGCACATCCATGGGTGTCATGGAGTATCATGACGCCCATCTAAACGAAGAAAGATACAAAAATACATTAAAAAAATTATGTGAAGTTAGTTTAAAGACAATCTCGCTCAACACCGCAAATTTTTCTGACGCACAGAATGTAATTAAAATGGAAATATATAAAACTCGTTCTTTAATCGTCAGCAATCGATCAGCGTTTTTCACTTTTTTTATATATTTTATGCAGCTTCAATTATAACTAATTGCTCCCTTTTAATAATCTTTTCGTGACTGTAGAGTCGCAAAAATCAAACAAAACAGCTAGCTTTTTTGAAACTTATCTGAAAGATCTTGCAATCTTGAAACTTTATTCGATTTCTTAGTATCTGAATATAACTTATGAATTTTATACATTTACGAATATATCTCCAAATGTTATTAATTTACGAATATACCTGAAAATTTTATGCATTTACGAATGAAAATATAACTTTGTTATGTGTCATGAAACAGAGAATTTAGAATTGTAGATTGTAGCAAACATAAGTTATAAGAATTTATATTATAGTTATGAGCCCCTCACTTTCCGACAAATAGACATGACCCCCACCCCCCGCTCTTTTTTAATAGAAAATTGGATTCGTCCTTGTAACGAGTACTGCAAGAACACCGTATTCGAGAAAAACTAAGGAATTCCATTCTGTGATGCGCACTGCATGGGGTCCAATCGGCCGTCTTCAAAAAGATTTTTGATAAAAGAGAAGAAAGTGAAAACAAATAGGTACTTCGCTTCGAGCCTTTCTCCTTACAAAGCGTGGGGGAAAATGTCACACGGCTTACATTTTGTTTGAATAGTGATTCACTAAAAAAAAGGAAAAAAAAAACCATTTTTTTTCATTTTTCTTAAATTTTATGAATGAATAATTTCAAGATTGATAACTTTTAAGAGAATTCGAATTCATAAATTGTCGAACAATTTATATAATATTTTTGCATGAACATTTTATGAAAAATTAACAATATTACATTTTAAAAATAAATTGATGTTTCTTTATTGATATACTTTATCTGTAAAAAAAATGTAGAATGTGATCGAACTAACTTTTACAAAATTTATTTGGATTTATTTATTTGTTATACAAGGGGAGTCTGCTCCATAAGATATCGCTTACTCACATCCAGATCGGAACGATTGAAAAGAAGGTAATTTTTTATGTTTCAAAAACAGTACTTGATTACAGAAAATTGAATGATATTATCAAGAACGTTGGGGATCTTCTGTTATCTTTTTGCCATGTACATGGATATTTTTCAGTTCCCAAGGCCGCATCCACCACTATCATGACACATGACAGCTGTTTTCGTGATAAAGTAAGATAAGTTTCAAATTTCAAAGTCAGCTTGTAGAAAACAGTTAAGTAAAAACAATGTCGCTTCTTCTCAGACTTTTATAATAAAGCTACAGACAATCCTATTCCTTTGGCTCAATGCTATAAGAAATGAATGTGTTGAGGGAAAAAAAAACCCTTCAGTACCGCGCTATTGAAAAACACTGCAATTAGATGTTTATGCTTATATTATATTTTACCTCTAGTTTTAGATATTTTCAGGAAGTGGTATAGGATATACATGAATTCTTTTAATGCAACTTCATACATATTGTTCCATATTATTTATAAAATGAAAGTTGTTTATTTTAAATAATAAGCATATATAAATTTTGTAATATGTATTTATCGAATAATAATTTGTACAAACAAAACCTAAACTATTTTTCTATTATTACTAACTATTTTATTTAGTATTAGATGGAAAAATTTAGCAGATATTCTTATTCAGATGATAGTAATTTGAAAAACGTTTTCCTTTTTACTTATAAAAGCAAGACTTCTGAAAGAAATTTTTATCGAAATAAAAATTTCGAAACTATTTTAGAGATACAACTGCAGGAAGATGGTCATCAGTGAGCAATTGAAGATTTGATAAATTTATTGCTAAATGAAAAACACTATTGATTAAAACGCATTTAAATAATAATTTTTACATAATTTTACATATAAACTGGACTTTGTAGATTTGACAGAAAGATCAGCTTTGTTGAACGTAATTTTTTTCTTTTTCTTTTTATCATTATAAGATAACAAAAGAAATTACACTTTTGTTATTTTTTAGAGTTATTTTCATGTATTCACATGCATAGATGCAATTTGAATATGGTAGACTCACTTATTTATTGTACATTTGTCTTACTTCTATTTATTCCTATGTGTTTTTCGTTTATAAATACTTATTTACATGATTGCACTAATTTAGAGCTTACATAAATTATAGATTTTACACAATTAGTTTTTTTTTTTTTTTTTTTTTTTGCAATAACAGTTATTATACCATATTTATTTTCCTGGTAAATATTTCTGCAGTCTTGAACACAATAAAATTGTTTACGCATTGTAATAAATTTATCAGGCATTATAATAAAGTGTCGAAATTCTGATACAGTGCAAAATATTCATGATTTTACAAAGAAAAAAAAAAAGAAAAGAAAAAAAACCTTTTTACATGCTTACACCAAGATTAAATGGTATATAACCCCCCCCCCCCCTTTTTATGATGTCTACTTGCATCTAAAAAAGCTCTCAGTATAAAACGCTAATATATTTTAAGTATCTTAATGCAAGAATATATTAAAGCCACATAATTTCAATGAATGGTCACATAATTTTATAAGAAACAGTAATAGTTTTTATAAGAAAGTTTGCGCGGCATTGTAAAATTTACTGAAAAGTTATTGCAGTCTATAAAAACAGTTATTTTAGCAGTTAAAGTAGTGTTGTTTAAGATAATATTTAAACGACAACTATTCTTAATCAAAATAAGAATCACTAATAATAATCATCTTCATCTTCCTGAAGTTAAAAACAAATGTTTTTAGAATTAATGCAAGCATGTTAAAGCTATGCATAAACACAGATAATAAAAATTATTATTCTCGAGGCAAAAGGCCTTTCTTTTTCTTAAAATGGCATAAATTATAATGAATAATTTTTGCCTTATTTAAAAATTAATTATTATTTATCTATATATATATCAGGTGTCGATTCAGGTAAATTTTTGGGTCTCTTTACAGACCCTTCACACGCATAAAAAAAAAAAAAAGAATAATAATAATAATAATAATAGTAATAGTAATAAAGCCCATCACAAAATTACTTTTAATAAAATAGTTTCCCTCATAAAATTCCTTTTATATAAAATAGCTCGATTCACAAAAATTCAGTTCTATAAAACCACACTCTTCATTAATTATTTTCATTTTATTAGGTTTTGCAAACAAAACAAGTTGTTCAAATTTGACATTTGGATGGCTTAATTTCATCTTTCATTACAATTTTTTTTTTTTTTTTTTTTTTTTTTACAAAATTATATTACATTTTACAAAAACAACTTTTATTCTTCACAATATGGATAAAGAAACGAAAAAAAATGCATCGACTTATATATACATGTATATTATTTTAAAAAAACTTAAGAAACATTAAATCGTAAGATATAATTTCTCATTTCATGAAAAAATATCTTTATATATATATATATATACATATATATAACGCGTAATTTTCGTTAAATGGCTGTAACAATTTTTAGTTTAAAAAAAGCTCTTTTAATGGAAAAATCTCTTTACACGTTTAGAGAATTTCCTAAAATAAAACTTTTTTATCAATAAATTTATATCGTTTTATACATTTAAAAAACATGTATTAACTATATTAATACATACAGACTTTTTAATATAATAAATACATATAGATTTTTTTTTTTTAATCTAATAAATACATATAGATTTTTTAATCTAATAAATACATACAGATTTTTTAATCTAATAAATACACACATTATATTAATTTTAGAAAGCTCAACTAATTAAGAAATCAGCGTATATTTAATAGTTTGTTATGCTTTACAACATTCGGCTAATTAAAGTTTTCCATTGAAAAAATCCCTGCAAAACTACCGCTTTTAGGGAAAGTCAGCATGAAAGAAGGACTGATTCTTATCGAAATAGAAAGTAGGAACCACCTGACAACCAAACAATTGGCAAATTGATTGGAGTAGCTACCACCCTTCTGGTAAGTGGGGGTAGGAATGACTTTCCATTTTCGGCCGGCGGCTTCGGTCGTCTGCTTGGCCGGCCGTTTAGGCCGTTCTGGTCGCCAGAAGGTTAAAATTAAAATCTTTGTTTCCAAACTAGTTTAATAATTAACCCCAATATACATTTATTAAATTAAATTAATGAATAAATTGGTTAAATGGTTTAAATGTCAAAGTTTTGTGTGTAAATTGCTATACATGTGGATAGACATTAGAATAACATTTAATTTTCTGGAAAGCATGAATGTTACACATGAATATCCTATTCATCCCCAACACACATAGTTAGACAAAAATAGGCTTAAATACCATGTGTGATCATAACATAAAAATGTGAATCCATTAATTTGTAGCGCATTTAAATATTTTTTTTATAACCTTTATAAATTTGGCTTGGCTTTGTATACTTTGTAACATACTAATAAATTAATAACAAAAAACGTTGAAAAATTTACTTTGGACTAGCTAAAACACAATTTCTCTCTTAGATAAAATGAAGCCACACAATCAAACATCAATTTGAAGGTATAAACTGGATCAGATGTGACATTTATTGGCAAATATATAGACTTATACACATTTTATGTTAGTGAGCAGTGTCCCATTCATCCCCATTCTCCCCTAAATATTTCTAACAATTTACATTAAGTGGCTACTTCAGTCTCGCGAAAACAGCCATTCGCTAATGTTAATCCAATGGGAGAATTTTTTTATATATCTCGTTTGCATTTCAATATTTTAAAGGATAGCTGGAGAAGATCTTTACAAATGCCGTTTTGTACTTTTTCGATTTTGTTTGCAGTTATTTTTAATTAGGACAACTTTACTTTCGGAACCGGTTTCGAAAGTGAAAGCATCCCCATAAAAAAAATAATAAAAATCTGCATCCAAAATCGAAAAAGAAAATAACCGGCTTTTGTAGAGATCGAACTTAGCTATGCAATGAAAAAAAAATCCTTTAAAAGTATTGAAATGCAAACGAGATACCTTTTAAAAAATATATTCTCCCGTTGGATTAATATTAGCGAACGGGTGTCTTCACGTGACTGAAGTGCCCTTAACCCCTTGAAGGGCGGTGGTTCCTTTTTGGACCACTTAATTTTAATTCCTAAATGCCACATTGGCACCAGAATTTTTGAAAGAAAATTTTCCTATTATTAAGAACATGAAGAAAAGGTTTTACTTCTTTCAAATAACATTTATTTGCAAATAGTGGTGTAATTGATTCATTTCAGTATTTTATGAATAGAAGTACTTTGCCTCTAAAAGGGTTAACCCCTTAATTCTCGCTCATGTAATATTCACGGGCTCAGTCTTTTATTCAGATTGTTTAATTCCCACCAGTTTTATAAAATAGTGTAATTGACTTTATTATGGTATCATTTTATCTGTCATTAAATAAGGTCAATATTTCCTTTTAAAAAAAGTGGTGGCAATAAGCAATTTGAATTTTTAAAACGTAATTTAATGCGACCGTTGGGGGGTTAGAAATGTTTGAAGCTGAAATGTTCAAGAGAAATAAACAATGATAGTGTAAACTTTTGAGGTGGTTTTTTCTGATACATTTTAAAAATAATTAATGTAAATACATGTATAATTATTAGATTTTTGTCTTAAATTTTCTTCTTTTTTTCAGTGATGTGTCATTTAATTTCCATGACAGTTGGATCAAGCCCAGATACTGTCCACCTGCAACAAACATTTTCTTTTTAAAGACTCACAAATGTGCCAGTTCGACAGTTCAGAACATTCTAATGCGATATGGTGATGAGAAAAATCTATCATTTTTGCTTCCAAAGAACTCAAACTACATAGGACATCCGGTACATTTTTCGAAATCATTAATACCAGAGAAACGCAAGGCGTTTTCGCACTTCAATATTTTGTGTCACCACTTACGTTTCGACGCTGACGCAGTACGAGATGTCATGCCTCAATCAACAATATTCATTTCTATTCTGAGAGATCCAGTCTCACTTTTCAGATCCATGTATGATTATTACAACATGAGTGACAAATTAGGAAAGTCGTTAGAAGATTTCTTTCAGGACCCGAATTCTATGGATAGGCTCAACTCGAAGCGAATATATGATAGACTCGGAAGAAATCAAATGTTTTTCGATTTTGGATATGATAACAACATCTGGGATAATGAAACACTTATTCAAGATGCCA
The DNA here is from genome assembly GCA_963932465.1 of Maratus speciosus. Classification (NCBI taxonomy): domain Eukaryota; kingdom Metazoa; phylum Arthropoda; class Arachnida; order Araneae; family Salticidae; genus Maratus; species Maratus speciosus. Next base: position 268,097,547 of record OZ010796.1, on the reverse strand, counting down.
TAGAAGAAATCGACAGAACCTTCCATTTCATTATGATACAAGAATTTTTCGATGAGTCGCTAATTTTACTAAAGCACAAACTTTGTTGGAGTATGTCTGATATAGTTTATCTCAAACACAATATGAGAAGTCAGAATTCATCGACGGAAAGCAACGACAGTTTGGCTAAAAAAATTGAAAACTACAATGTTGCCGACAAAATGTTATATACATATTTCGTAAATAAACTTAATGATATCATTGATTCTTTTGGACGAGACAGGATGGAAAAAGAATTAAATGATTTCCGTATATGGAACCGAGTTTGGTTCAATCATTGTGTAAAACAAATGGCAAATTCAAACGCAAATATTTCTGCAGACTCAAAGCCATATAACAATAAAGTGTACAGTTTTATTTTAAATGATGAACCAATAGCAGAAATATGCAAGCGTTTAGCCATGGAAGAACTGCAATATACCCAAAAATTAAGAACAAAGCAGAAATTACTTTATAAAATTTAGAGAATTTATCATTTTATTTATTTTTTAAATGGAAATAAGAGCTTCAAAACATTGTGAGAAATGTTTTAGTGTAAATAAAATTGCTTTCAAGTGTATTTTGTATCTCTCTAAAACAGTGTTCAGTATTCTTCAACTTTAACACTTTGTTGTCTGGCAGTGTTGCCATTTTAGTGCATTTTTTATTCAAAATATTTACCAGAATTTTCGAACAGCAATTTTCGCTTTACTTATTCTTAGACATTTCGTGATTTAATAAACAAAAGGTTGCTATTCCAAAATTCTGGTAGATAGTCTGAATAAAGAAACGCCTTAAAATATTGAAGGGTATACTTGTCAATGGTCTTTTTCAACATCGTCGCATTTAAGTTTAAGCTTTTGCCATAGCGCTAATTTACAAATTCTTTCTTTATAAAATTCGGCCGCCAGGTTATGTAGCCAGCCTTTTGTGACATTTTTAATATTGTCATCGAAGTGCTGCAACTCAAACCACTTCCCCATGTGCATGAAAAGATGAAAATCACTTGACTCAAAGTCCAGGCTGTAAGCAAGGATGATCAAAAACGCCCCATTTGAATTGATTCAGAAGTTCTTGAGTGAACTTGGCACAAGTGATTTTCTTCTCTTCACTCATATGAAAGTGGATTGAGTCGCAGCACTTCGAGAATGATGACGAACTTCAAACTGCCTTGAAAGACTGTCAACATACCCATTCGGACGAATTTTATGAAGAAGGAATTCATAAATTAGTGAAACACTATGACAAATGCTTAAACTTAAATTGCGGCTATGTCAGTGATGGAACAGTGGCGCAGCAGTTGAACGATTGTCACCACAAAATTTGTATAGCATTCTTCGCCTTCGAAAATCTCAGAAATTCTGTCCTGAAGTTAGATGAAGAATACTAATAAAATTTTGCAGTGTCAATTGATTCTCTGCTGCTACACTGTTCCATAATTGCTATGTTGAAAAATAGTGAAAGGCTGTAGTTTCATGATGTATATAATAAAATATTTTTTTCTATGCAGATTTTTTTATTTACAGCCAAACGGAGGTTTCTTTCCAATCTGCCCTCGTACATATACTACATCAATGCCACGTAGATAGCCGTGAAACAATTACCGTTTCTAGACAGCAGAACATTGAAATCCTGGGATTATAATTTCAGCTTCTCAGAGCATGCAGTTGCTTAACATATGAACTAAAACCTTGGTATCACATAGCAATCTTGAACCATATCGATAGAAAAGCGTCACTGAACAGATCGTACATGAAGTGAAGCTCAATACTCCACAACTGACAGCATAGGCTAGTGAACACAATCAATGATGAATTCAGGGGTTGGCACGGGGAAGAGATATTGCTCTCTGGAGCATCAAATTTCCCCTACTCCACCCCTGGATTTTTGAAATTTGCCAAAGGTCTGATCCTAAACAGGACAGTTAAAGTGGCATTTACCGTAAATATTTCAGCAACAGTATAATCTTCCATAAAAGAAGACCATGAAGACCACCCAAAAGAAGACCATGAGCTAGCTACCAGGCATTTTTTATCCCCAAAATTAGATTCATTTTCAAAATCAACAAAAGAAGGTGTTACAGTATCATATTTGGATTTTTTGGAAATTTTTACTTTGGAATACCAAACAGGAAGTAATTCGGTTAAGTAGTTTTGGAATGACTAAAATTTTGATGTCCTAAAGTTATGAAAAAATAAAGTTAACGATGAGGCCCCATTTTGAATTTTTGCATAATGAACTATGGCTTCCTGTTTGGTACGCAAAGTAAAATTTTACATAGAATCCAAATATGATGTCAAAATTGGATGTTCATATTGAAACTTTCAGGGTTCATTATAATTTCAATATGGAAATGGCCCTCTAAGCTTATTTTTTTAACATAAATTGAAAGACATAATTTCTAATCGAATGGCTGTTTTCATTTTTCTTTGTCACTATTTGGTGATTCAAATGTATATGTTTCTTTTTCTCTGTTTATTTATATATTTTATTTTTGGTTAACTGTACATAAACATAAAATCTCAATATTATGAGGCTATTATCACATTAAATAAATATAGAGTTTTGCAAATGAAATAACTCCTTCATGAATAATTACCAATTTATTCCAAATTGATTCATAAAAATAGAGGGAGATGTACATTTCACATTAATTTAAAGCAAAAGTTAGGTAGAGCAATATTTCTTCAAAACTTCTTCTTCCTGAATAAAAATCGACAAATGTCCAACCTAGGTGGTTTATAATATTTTACCAACTGATACACACAATAAAAACCTATGTCTAAAATAAAACCACTGTAGAGACAACTGTGAAAGCACGACTAGGAAAAAAAAATTGTCTTATTCTTTTTTGGTTAATTTGCATTTTCTGGAAATGCTGATTGTTAAATCTTTAACCTGGTTTAGTGTGTCTCTGTAATGGTCAAGCTATTCGAACCATTTCATGGCATCTGCTGGGCCTGATTTTTTTTTATACAGGACTGTAAGGATACAACTTGGGCCTTAGCACTTTAAGAGACCCAAATGGATTGGGCCATTTAAAGAGTTCCATTTATTTGATAATGATATAATATTTATTTGCAATCTTAATAGATTAAATAAATACTAAAATTATTTGCAATATTTAATGATCCTATAAACTGTTTATAAATGTAGATAAATTTTGAATACACAGCTTTAAGTGCACACAATACTATCTAAACAGGAAGTAAAGTACTGTAATTTCGGGCGTATCTGCCGCACCTCAGATAACTCAATTTCCTACCAAAATTTATTTTAAATAAAATGCGACTTGCTTCTGATTAGCACTTATTTGATTTCTTTTTTCAATAAAATTTCCAGTTTAAAAAAGACTTACCTAAGCCATGGAGGATACATGGAAAATTACGGTACTTGAAAATGGAGGGCCCAGAAATTCATGATGTGCCTTAGGAGCCAAATTGTCGAAGTTGGCTCTGTGCATCTGACACAATCTAACTTGGAACTATCAACATTTCAATGACTTATCATTGCTCATGCCTGCAGCATGTAGTGCAAGAATTCCATTTTACTGGTAGACATTTACTATAATATATATACATACAGTTTAACTCATTTAATACAAACACAACTGATTGTATAATATTTGATATGCAGGATGATTCTAAAGTATTTGATAAAATTTAAAAGTAAATCTGCCATATGGAAATAAACAAATTTGGCATAAAAGCATAGAGTTGCAATTCATTTATTAAGTCAAAATTATAGGGTGCCTCACTCAAATGAGAATCAGAATATTTACTCATAACTTTAACATTAATGAAGTATTTTAACAAACGTTTCAGCAGACATTCTCTTTGAGAAATGTATTGACCACACAATAAGTTCTGGAAATGGCCAACAGCCTTAGCAACACAGACAGATATTCCATATTTTAAAATGTTGCTGACAATATGTGGTGTCACTGACCAAACTACTTTATACTTCTAGCACCTCTTGTGATGTCATCACATTTCACAAACAATAAAGAAAATTTGTTGAAAATATCATTATATTGTCTATTATTCTTTAAGTTGAGAATGGGACACTAGTATTTTTTACTTAATAAGGGAATTGCAACCCTGAGTTCTTATGTGGTTTTTGCTCATTTCCATATGCTTCATTTACCTTTTCATTTTTGCTTGTAATTTTAAAATTGCCCAATTTATATATATTATGTTTGAAGAGTACAAGCATGTAGAATACAGATTTCTTCAAGAGAAAAGTTTTAAAATTTTATAATTATATGCAGGTCTGCTTTGGTTATTATATAAGATGAACTTCTGAGGTTAATAATGTTGTGAGGTAAAATTATATAAATCAAGAGATAAACAAAAGAAAAGCAAATTTTGTTTACAGAAATTATTTTATTCAGTTAAAAATACTGTAATATAAATATTTACTTCAATTAAAGCATTTTGACAAATGGAATTAGTGAAAGACTAAAAGTTGTTGATTGAAGTTAAGTTTAATAAATGATTTTTCTGAGAAATACTATGCAAATTTTTAAGAATAAATAAATAAATAAAGTTTGAAATAAATAATATAAGAAATCTGAACCAACATTTAAAATAAGATACAGTCAATATGTCTTCCGTCAGATACAGCTGTGCATATATACATATCAGTAAGCAGCTACTTTTGTGTTTAAATGATTTTTTTTTACTTTTATTGAATGTTTACTAGAGAATACATATATGTAAAGAATTAGTCAAAAATCACATCAGTTTTTAATAAAAACTATATGTATATTTTTACAATAATTATCCAATTATCTATTACTTCATGTAAAAGTAATATATTACAAGTCATAAAAATGATTTTTTATAGTTTACCAATGCATGGCACCTTTCAAAGCAGGTACTCTTATGTAGGGGACATAAGAAGAGATAAATTGTGTTTTATTGCATTTATTGTGGCTGTTAGCGCATATTTGGCAGTATCTTAGCAATCGGTTGATTTTACAGCTATCAAATCATTTTCTAGTATAAATTTTCAAAATTCAGGATAAAATCTGATATAGAAGAAAATTTATTTTATACATATTTTGTAATTGTTACTGAGATCAGTTTCTTGCAGACTGTTGTTATTTAATGAATTACCAAGTGATTTGTCAAAATAATAAAATAAATTAGTTTATGTTTGTAGTTCTGTTTTACAAACTGAATGCATTTAAAGTGGACATAATTTTTGTTCCTTTTTTATCGTTTCTGTTCTCTCAAAAACTAATAACAAAGTATGGACTATTGTCACTAAATACATACTTTGCTTTATCCGAAGTTTTTTTTTTCACTTTATTAGTAAGGTGGTAGAAACTTCTTTAAACTGTAGGACAAGCATGGTTATAGTCTAAACAGTAATAAATCAGTCAATTTAAGAATAATGTTACATCTTTCCAACAAGGACGGTCCTGAAGAATGGTCTCAATACAAAGTTCCACACTTCTTCTAATTTTAAGAGATAATTTTAGAAAAGCATGTAGGATTGCCATTAAGAAAGCTAATAGAATAGGAATGCATAACCTTCTATAATAGAAAAAGAATGTTATAAAATAGGGTGTACTTTTTTTTAACTTTACTATATTAGTAAAAATCTGGTTTAAATCTTTTACTCTGATATAGTAAATTTTGTTTTCTTTTTCATAAAGTTTATTCAGAATTCATACAGTAATTTTTTTTGCAAATTTTGTATGCAATGTTTAGCATTTCATTGCATTTATCGATTATTTTTTACCATTCGTAAAAATTCAGTTTCAATCTTTTAGTTCAGTATAGTCAAATTTGTCTTTTGCAATTTTTGAGATTTTCACAAACATTTTCTGAAATTTCTAGCACTTTTTCACATTTTGCTGTGATATTTTGACATTTATAAAAGAAACCTGGTTTCAATCTTTTAGCCCAAAATAGTAAAATCTGCAATTTTTGGAGGTTTTTTGCATTCAAGAAATTCGGTTTCAATCTTTTAGCCAAACATAGTCAATTTTGCCTTCCACGATTTAAAAATTTTTCATGAATTTTTTACTCTATTTTACCATTTTTTGTGTTTTATGGAAATTTTTTTACATTTATAAACGGAATAATGTTTGAATCTTTTAGGCCACTATATTAAATTTTGTTCTCTGTGATTTTTTAATTTTTCTTGCATTTTTTGTGCATTTTATAGTGTTTTTTCGTGTTTTGCAATGATTTTAAAATTCTTTTTCTGAAATGGAAAGAACTCTCAGCTAATGCTTGCTATTAGTGTTGATTAAATTTAAGTTGAAAGAATGCCAAATCAGTTACTATTGCATAGAAAACGATGATGCTGAAAATTTCAATTTAATCTGGATCAAAATAAAAAATCACAATAATTCAAAGTTTGTTCCTTTTGAGGATGGAGAAGACATACATGTGAGAAGGCAATGGAGCACACTAACTCCAGGTTTATTTGGGAAAAATTGACCAGCAAAGCTCTGCTAGTAAATAAAAAAATAAAATAAGAATGCATAAATAAAAATAAATAAAATATAAATAAATAAATAAAATAAAAAATTGACAATATCACATGATAAAGTTTTGTATTAGCTTAAGTAGAAATCTTTTGATGATTTACTGAAATTCCATTTAATTATTTGTAATATTAATGTAACATGAAAAAATGTTTTGCCTTTTTATTAAATTTAGTATTAAACTACTATAAAATTCAACAATGATTCCCCAATTAGCATGGACTTACTCATTCTAATGTTTTAATTAAATCTTGTTTTTTGCAATGAAATTTTTTTGAAGGCAATGTTATTGAACCTTTTTATAGGTACATGCTAAATATTTCAAAAGTTTACTTTTTCGACATTTTGATATAACAGCCGCCAGATTAAACAAAACAGGGAGAAAATCTACAATGCCAAAAGAAAATGTTATTAAAACATACCAAAAGTATAATGAAACTTTAACTAAATTTATATAAATTAAAGCGTATTTCAACTTTTAACATAAAAATCTTAGTTGTTTATAAATAGGATTTTTTTCTGTTGTTTAATTCATACCTACTCTTTATATTATATGGGCCATATTTTATCATATTAAGTTAATACTTTGAAAACAATTCATTAATCATTCTATTGCTTGAATTGTCAGTTACATACTTTTTAGAAAAGAAAGTCTCATAAGCAAAAAAGAATAATTATACTTTTCCTATAGTTTTTTTCAGCCATTAGTTTGGAAAATAGTTCTTAGTTAACAGTTATCTATGTTCTTAGTTAACAAAAACCATGTTTGTTTATTAATCTATTCATATAAAACATAACTTTTATGAGAAAGACATATTCAGTTTAGAGTAAGGGAGTCTATCACCTATAAATTGTGGCAATGAGGCATGCATGACAATCATCTCATTATGTGTGGGCCCCTTTCTCATATTCTCTTCAAACTGACAATTTTATTACTGTTTAATTTTCTTCTTTACCTTCAGTTATTTAAAATTAAAGAATAATATAAATCACTTCATAGATTTACTTCTACATTTGTTAAAGTAAATGCAACACACACCGTCAATTGAAGAGAACAATCAATTGTTCCTGAAACTAGAGTCAAATTTTCCTCGCAATTTCTATAAAGGTAAAAAGTTATTTTTTATCTTTATAAAAGAAGTTATTTATACCTTTTGTTTTGCTTTGTTTATTTATTATTGCTTTTCTTTTTCCAATCTACATTTTCTGAACTACAACAAGAAATCATTAATATATATTGATTCTGGTGAATCAAACTAGAAAAATATACATGCATTGGCATATATTATACTCTTTTTTCATGAAAATTAGTTGGGAAATATCACAATACTATTTTCTGTATTACTATGACTATTGTTAGCACTAAATGTGAATGTTAATACTATAAGCAACTAATTTATCCCATTTTTGATCTCTTTTGAATGAATAATAAAAAGTAAAAATCATTTCTCGTAAAAAATGACAATATATATCCATGAACTAAGAAAAACTATACAAGAAAATAAAAGGAGGTCATGTTTTTGAATTTCAGTTCCCACGAATAAAAAAAAAATATATCTGAATTCATTAAAAATGTAAAGATGACATATTTTATGCTATCTATTCAGATCACAAGAATGTTTAATTTTAAGAATTTATCATTGTCAAATAAAATAAAAATATTTTGGGATTTCTTTCTTGAAGTAAGATAAAGATATCAACTCAGGAGGGTTTGCACTATATTTTTTATGTTTAGATAAGTTTTGTGAATTTTCCAATGAAAATATTTGAAACTTTGCTTCATATGATGCCCAGCCTATCATGTGCATTTTCTCACAACTGGAATCATCTGAAACCAAATTTTGAGCTAGATTATGATATGCTTATAAAAACAATATGTAAAACCTTTACTAGGTAACTAATTTTTTTATTATAAAGCACTAAACTTAGAAATAAACCCTACAAATTAACCTTTTTCTGTTCATATGATCACAATTTTGTCAATTAGGAATTTTTTAAACTAATGCTGGTATAAACTCTAGAGAATATCAGAATCTATCCCAAAATGTTGGTTTCAGATGATTGGATTAACGTGAAAAATGACAACTCAATTTGCGTGGCATTGCACATGCTTGTTATCATATAAAGTTTCAAATATTTAAAAATAGAAAAAACTCATGGAGTTTGTGTAAACTTAAATAATTATAGTGCAAAAAGTCCTGCTGATACTTAAGTTCAAGAAAAAAAAAATACCAAAAACATACTTTATTTTGGCCATAGATGGTAAACCTTTATTTTTGATGAGAAAACACATTATCCATGTATGTTTTTTCTTAAACTATTTAGTTTCATCCATCATCTGCATAAAACATATTTATTTGGTTACTGCACACGGACTTTACTTTTAACAGACATATTAAATATATTAAGGGGCGGGGGTATTTTTATTAAGTATGGCCAAACTTGACCAAGTTTATTGGCCAGTTTTGGGATAGTTATAGGAGGGATGCCTTCATGGAGGACTTTTCAAGGGAGAGTGACACGAATTACCATTCTCGTATAAAGAAAAACCTGAGAAACTTGCATAGTTATCCCACTCATAAGTTAGTTACTGCATTGATTTTCAAAGAAAAGTAATTACTCAATTTGACAATAAATATATAGAGTTTTAACCTTTAACAGGACAATGTTCCCAATTGAGAGTGCCAAATTAAAAATCATTTAAAAGTTAAATTTCATTTACACTGACTTGAAAAAATTAGTAATTGTAACTAAAAGATGGCTTGATTTATTTGAGAAAGAAATTATGTTTCAGTCAAACAAAGGGGAAATGTACAGAAAATCCTGAAAATGAACAATTTAAAATTCCCTCAAAATTGAAAAGGGATACAATACTTCTACAAACTGATAGATGTACTTAAAATAATTCACATTATTAAAAGAACAAAAAGATATAATATTAAAAAGAAATTCACCAGTTGTAATTCATTAATGAAAGTTTAGTTTGGAATGAATGAAAAGAAAGTAAGATGACACTTAGAAAGCTTTCCAATATACTATGAAAAACAGGGGTAAGCACAAATTTTATGACTTTTTGTTTAAAATAATATTTTTAATTAAATTTTCAAATTAATTGATAAATGATTATTTATGATTTTTTGCATTTTGCATGATTAATTTTTCGCATGATCATTTATGATTTTTTTGCTCAAAAGAATATTTTTATTTAAATTTTCAAATTATTCCATATGTCTTAATAAATAAATCTTTCAAAATGTCTTTCTGTTTTACATATTGTTTAACCTACCTATCACCACATTCCATTTCTGAATCCAGTGCAGAGAGAATAGTTAAAATGGCCAATGTTTCCAAATGATGACACCATAAAAATCATTCATAATACTTTTCTCCCAATTTTAATTATTGATAATCATAACTGAAGTATTATTAAGAAAAATATGCACACACACAAAAAAATAGTATACCAAGATTTGAATCCAGTCTGTAAAACTTTCATGCATAACTTCTGAATACATGTTTTGATACATTTTTTTAGTTGATAAGAGTCAGTTGAGAGAGTTAGTTGATAAGAGAGATATGGAGCCTTTTGGCTCCATGTATTTTTTATTAGGATCCAAAAACTGAATGTTTGTCTGTCTGTCTGCTTTGTTGTCCCTTTATGTTTTAACTTTTTTCAAAAATAGACTGATTGTCACAAAATTTGGATACGTTATTAAACTTTAAAAAAAGAAAATAAAAACAATATTTTTCCTTTTAGAAATAATTATATGAAACTTTTTTTTTACCATAACATAGGAAAAATTTATATATAATATCCATTGTTTCTACAAAAAGGCTCAAATTTCTATGAAATTTGAGTATGTTTGCAAGTAGTGCACAATAGCTTTTCATGTAAAATGGTTATCCTGTCATACGTAATATTTTCAAAAGTACATATTAACATTCCATATACATATGTGTGTGTTTTACAAGATAAAACAGGAAGTTTAAAATTTGATGAAGATTTGGCTCTTTATCATCATTCATATGAAAATTTAGTATAAAATCAAGTCCCCTCCTCCCCCCCCCCCCCCCCAAAAATGCACTCTTTGAAAGTGAAAATAAGCAAAAAATTTGAAAAATTACACATGTATATGGTGGTGGCCAAAATTGTGGACATTTTTTTAAATTTCATGTTTTATAGCTTTGCATGCTTGAGGAATATAATAAATTCAACCTAAGTACAAATATATTTATGCATCAAATTCAAGGAAATTTAATGTAGAATTTAATTTTAATATCTGCATTAGAATGAAAGTTACGCTTACAAAAAATAAGATCTTAGATTTCATTGTATTTTATAGTTACATTTACACATTCAATATTTAGTAGGATAACCTTCGTTTTTCTATTACAGCTTCACAGCGTCTTTTCATTGAGAGAACTAGTGTTTGGAGTTCATTCTTTTTAATCACGTGATGCCAAGAATCAATTATAGCTTCAATAAGTTGTGTTTCATTAGATGGACACTTTTTTTTTTTTTTTACAAGGATTTTCAAATGTTGCCACAAATTTTCTATAGGATTCAGATTGGGGCTATTTCCTGGGCAGGATAATAATTGTATGCTTTTATTTTTAAACAATTCTTTGTATATTTTTGCCATGTGACATGGAGCTGAATCCTGCTGAAAGATAAATGGTGCTTTATTGGGGAAGTTATCAATTTTGGTTCCAGGACAGTTTCAATGTATTTTTTTGCATTCAGAATGCTATCGATCGCTTGAATGTGGCCCACACCATCTGCAGACATACAGGTCCAAATCATGACATTTGTTCGTTTCTTTGTAGTTGCTTCAATGCAATCAGGATGCAGCTCTTCCTCTACTCCATGTCTCACATATTTTCGCCCATCACTACCAAAGAGCGTCATATTTTACTCTCATCACTCCAGATTATTTGCTTGCATTGATTTTCTGACCAATTGATGTGTTCTTTTGCCCACTGAACTCGTTTCTTGCATTGCTGAAGATTTTTAAATGTTTTTTTTTTCCTTGGCATTCTACCTTTCAGTTCAAAACCTGCTAATCTTCTCTGTATTGTTCTTGAATTAACTGAAATACCCATTGCATTCATTTTATATCTAACAGCATCTGATGAAATTCTTCTATCTTTGAGGCATATTCTTTTTATCTTTCTATTGCTTTTTTTTTTTTTTTGCCTGATCTTGCCTTATTTATCACTGATTTAGTTTCTTCATAACGTAAGCACAACTTTCGTATGCCAGATAAAGTAACTGATCCACCAACCTGTCTTGCAATTTCAGCACAAGAGAGACCATTTTCTCTGAATATGACAATTCTGCTTCTTTTTGCAGTTGTCCAATCAGTTCTTGTTGTTGATGCATTGTTTTAAATTATTTACATTAAGAAAAAAAATAGAAATATTTTTTAAAAAACATTGTTCTATTTAGTTACACCAGTAATCACTTTTCTGCAAAATTCATTCCAGTAAAATACCGTTTTTACAAATCAAAACACACTACAATTTAGTTACTGTTCTCAGAACAATCACTGTGATTGACTAGGAAGCTTTTATTACAATACACTTCAGTATTCATGACTAATTGTGTTTGTATTTTAGACTAAAGTAAGTGTAACTTTTTTTGTAATGCAGATATTTTAATTGTTTGTTTTTTAAATTAAATTTCCTTGAATGTGATATATAAACATTTGTATTTAAGTGAAAATTAATATATTCTATAAGCACACAAAAGTTATAAAACATGAAAATTTCAAAAAATGTCCACAACTTTGGCCACTACTGTATACCTACTACCAGGGGTGATTGCGAGTTCATGAAAAAATACCTGAAATTTTAGCACGAAAAAGATTTTGCATGGAGAGAGAACATGTAATTTATTGAGAGAGGTCCAAATCATTCCATTATGAAAAATATTACCTTTAATTATGTTTAGAAATCACATGAAATTGATATTTTAGTCTTATTTTATTAATTTAATTATCAGAAAAACTGGAATTCTGGTATGGAAAATGAAATAAATACCTGAATTCAGGTATATTACCGGAACACAATCACCCCTGTACTACAAAATTTTAGAATCAATTACGTAAAAGTTTTAAAAACTATCAAAATAAAAATTTTGTGTTTCATGAGTTTTAAGTCTGAATTTTGTACAAAAAATGGATACGAAAAAAGGTAATTGAAGTCACTGCTATATTTTTAAATTGGCAGTTTGTTGTCTGATATAAATTCTAAAGATCTTAATATCATCTTTAATTTGTTTTCCAAAGTAATTAGCATAATATAAAAAATACATAATGACATATAAACGCGAAATTATTTGCAAAAGTAGCAAAACATGACAAATCCTAAAAAATATAGAAATTTCTTTAAATATACTATCTTTTTCAGTGATATTGGTAGAACAATTAATATTGAATTAAGTATTATAACTTGTATACCACAATGATAAGTTGAGTATTCTCATTATGTCATTATAGTGCAATGGTAAATGATTATGGCATGATGACATGGTGGTGAAAATTCAAATTTTTAAGTCTGAATTTTGTACAAGAAATGGATATAAAAAAAGTAATTGAAATCATTGCTGCAGTTTTAATAGATAACTTCTTATTTTATATAAATTCCAAAGCATGCAATATTATAATTGAGTCAAAGACTTTTTAACAAAGAGAGTTTTATTTTATATGTTAATAAACTAAATAGCAATGTTTTCCCTATTGAAAATAGTAATTATATTGAATTTTTTTATTATTATTTATTTACAGGGGGCATATCAAAAATTGATATATATTATTATCTACTATTTCTGCAATAAGTCTCAAATTTCTATGAAATGAGCTGGTATACTTAAACAAAAATAGGCAATTTGATATGAGTAATAGAGTGTGAGTTTCACTCAATTTTATTATGTTATTTTTAAGGAGAAGAAAATAAACCCATCCTCATCAAATCACTTAACTGCTGATACATGGACAAATAAAAATCAGGAATAAAAATATAATATTAAGGCAGAAAAACAAACACCAGCTTTAAAATATTTCTGATACTTTAATTAACTTCAAGTATGTCAAGTTCATGGAGTTAAATTGCCATTTTAATCAATAAATGAAATTTTAAATAAGAGACACATTAAATCTAAACAAAATTACAATACAGCATTAAAATATATAGCTTTTTTCTTTTTTCTTTTCTTTCACAATTGAAACTTCATAGGGCAATTCTAAATTGTTTAAAGTAAAAACAGTAAAATAAAAATATTACTGAACTGGTAAATAGGAACACTCATGGATAAGAAAAAATAAATAAATAACAGTTCATTATGCTTAAGTGTTATTTAAAAATAAATAAATAAATAAATAAATAAAGGTAAGTAATAAAGATTTTCAAAGAATATTTTCTTGCATTTTTCTCAGCATTTTATCTTATCCCTTGTTTACCAAATTAATATTAATGTTTTAACAATCATGATATTCAGAATGAGACTACAAAAGACATTAACTAACATCTGAAATATTTTAAATTTTTAAAGAAATTTTAAAGTGTGCTTACAATTAATAAGTTTTGGTTAAGTATACAATAATACAGATAAATATTAAAAATATAACAATCATAAAATAATTCAATAAAAATTCATATATATTTCTTAATAAATTATTATATACAATATGTAAAAAATCACAGATCATTGTTGATTTCTGTTGCTACACACTTAGGACATGCTGCAGATATTACATTGCCATGATATTCAGAAAGCAATAATTTAGTAGTATGAGGTAATGAATAGGTGAGCATGTTCATTGATTCTTTGAATAATGGCAAAACATTAGTTTGAAAGGCTGAAAGAGTATGATGATGTCCACAAGAAAACACAACAGTGTCATTTTCTCCTGATGAAAATTTATTTATACTGCTTGGCATATTATTAAAGGACTGGGAATAAATTTTGTCACTTAAAAGTGATTTTGCTAGAGTATCTACATCATTTGTGGGTAAAAGAATGGCAGATAAAGATGTAACTCCAGTCTGTATATTTCTCAAAATATCCATCCATAATCGTTCTGGAGGAATGGAATCATCCCAAGCAGTTAAAGCATCAGATGCATGAATCTGATTTAATAGTTTTGAGGAATCAGATAAAGAAACCATTTCATCCAGAAGATTCATATACTGAGATCCTCCTTGCATATTTTTCAAAACACCATATATTATATTTAAGCAAAACTTGGCAGATAACAAACTAAGAAATGCTTGACGAATTGATGGATTCAAGGCTTGCAATTTATCACTACAAAAGAAAAAAATCATTCACTTTCATGCATGTACAAACATGTATTTAAAAATATACATAAATAAATAGAGTTTGCAACTACATTATTGTTACTGTCATACCTGAACATCACTAAACTGAGTGGATATGAGAATATATGCAGTTGTTCTTTAAAATATAATTCTAGAGAAGATATTGGCAGATTGTAGTTCATCCAAAATTTTATTATCTTTAAAGAGAAAAAATATAAAATTATTTCAGACATATGCTAAATCACTGTAATGATTACAAATAATAAACAAGAGAAAAGACAATGTGAAGCTAAAATAAAACATAAGTATATACATATACATTCCTAATTTGCTATTGAAGGTCCCTTTAACCTTTCAACACTACTCTGGAATAGTAATGGTAGACCAGATCATGGACAATGTCATCAGAAAAATTTAAAAGCTAAATTCGATAAGTTTAAGTCATAGACCAGCAGGTTGGGTAGGGCTGGGGCATTTAATACATAGGATGATAGCAGTGGCTTCAAGATTATTACAGCCCATCATACCACACTAATTGGCAGGTACAGGTAGGCCCTGGCATTCAGAAAAAAGTGTCAGTTGCCCTGATGGATATCCTACTGTCCAGTATGAATGGTATGTTGGATTGTGATGTAAAAACAGGCTTTTTGTATTACAAGTTTAAAATCAGTGATAGGTAAAGTGACCATGACATTATATAATTTCATGTGTTTTTGCCCTATACAATAAGGTTATAGCATCCAGTAATATGAGTTGTTTTGTTTTCATGGGCATGAAGTACACAAATATCCAAGTTTGTTACCATAGCACTACTGAATTTCATGTACTTTTACTATTCCTATACAACGAGACTGCTGCATCCAGTAATTTTTGTTGTTGTTGTAACATACATGCATTTTAGTGACTACGGCATTACCAAATTTTATATACTTTTGAGATTTTTATACAATGAGGAGACTACATGTAAAATAAATTCAGTTTCATTAACCTCTATAATCGCTTTGTTTATGATGTAACAAACAAGCTTTTACATTTTCTTAACTAAAATCATAATTTTGTTGCAAAGGTAATTTTTATAGTGTTCCCACTTAATTTACTGTTAAAGAGTACTATTTTCCCCAAACTTTCTGCCTCTCATTCAAATTCATAACCCTTTTTGCCAGAGCAATTAACTCATTTGAAGTATGTGCAACTGGGGTTATTTTTCAACAATGGGGAAATTAATCCCAGGGTAACTGACTAATTTAGGTAAAAATTAAGATTCTTTTAAAGCAAAAACCATATCTTTCTACAGCAAATGTCACCCTCTATTTCGCAAAGTGTACTTTTATTCTTAACTATCTAAAAACAATGATAATAATGATAACACTCAAATATGAAATTTTTTAGATACCAAACAGATTTAATTTGTCTTATAAAAAACAATTCATATAAGTTTAACTATAATTCATATAAGTATCGCCTTTTTATTAAAAGGAAAATATGAACTGCAGTCTATTTAAAAATAAAATGAACTATGGAGGAACTATATTTCAGGATGTCTCCCCGTTGAATAGCAAAAGATGTCTACAGTCAACAATGTGTCAATAAACTCATTTAAAGAAAAGGTGAATGATGAATTTCAGGTATTAAAGGAAAATGTAATAATAACATTTTAGTATTCAACGCTCACATGGAAATTTAAAGATTTAAAACCCTGTTGACTAACAAAAATGAAATACTTACATGACACAGGAATTTTTCATTTGCTTCTATGTTTTCAGGATCAATCATGCTATAATAATTATATAACAATATTAATAAGCAATAATTCACAATTGTACAAATTATTTAGATAAAAATTATTTTCACATGAATTAAAAAAAAAATGTATACAGTAAACTTCCAATTATCTGCCATTCGATCAACCGTCACCCTAGGTTAACTGCCACCCCCTCCCCCTGCACTTTCGATTTTTTTTTCTTTTCATCAGAGACCCAGGATATTTTTAAGGAGTGGTTTTTTGATATTTTTGTACCCAGAGTTAAAGCACATTTTTAAAAAAAAGTAATCTTCCACAGAAAGCAATCTTGCTGATTGAAAATGCTGGACCACATTCGACTGAAAATTTAGAATCTACTGACGCAGGCATGAAAGCGGGAAATGGAAAAAAAGGTGGAAATTTTTTCCATCTATACAATGGTAGTAAAGTTTTGTAATTTACATATATTTTAACAGGACTTTATACAATAAAATGAAATATAATTGTACATATGATTGTTATTTTCTTTTTGTAACTTAGAAATTACTTAATAAATAAACTAACAAAAATTATATACGTTCATTGAATCAAAAAAAGAGAATGGAAGGCAGATTACTAAAAGTATAAATCAAAAGATATATCTGATGAATTTATGTGAAGCGCAGTGATTATTTTTTTTAAACATATATTTTGGGTGGTTTGGTTGCTTAAGATTTTCTCTCTCTCTCTTTCTTTTCTAAGGTAAAAAAAAATTCTCCATGCTAAATATATGCGCATCAAAGTTATCGTTGCTCCAGAAATACATCACTGAAACTACTCAAAAAAGTAATATAAATGGAATAAAATATTCTATTTCAAAAAGAACCAGAACCTTATGTAAACTTCCTTTCCCTTTTTAAGTCTAAGAAAAATTCACTCGGGAACGACATCTCAATCAACCTCATTTACCTAATTTTGAGATGGTCATAGGATAAACTGACCTTTGATTTAATAGCTCTTCTACATAGCAGTTCAGAAATTCTAAGGGTTTAAATAGACAAAATGTCTGAAGAGTAAATTTACCCCCCCCCCCCCCTATATGCTTTCAAAATTTTCTTTGCATTTTTGCATCAATCCAGTGAATGACCAAAATTGTATTCAAAAAGGTGGAATTCCTCCTTTAGGAGGAACTCTTTCATCCCTGACTGACGGTAACATCAAGTGCTTATTTCTTCCACCTAATACAACATCACTGATACAACCAATGGACCTAAGTGTTATGGAATCAATGAAAAGCCATTATTGGAAAGCTTTTATTCTAAAGCTGCTACTTGCTTATAACAAATCAAATGTCTTAGATTTTTGGAAGTCGTACCATATCAAAGATGCCATACACAACTTGGTTGATGCCTGGAATGATTTGTCTGAACGGATTTGGTAGAGAAGTTGGAGAAAATTGTGGCCCAACACTGTTGATAGCACAGAAGATGCTGAAGCACCTGATGATGATTTAGACATATTGACCTTGATATTAACATACCATGTTTAAAAAATATTTCTGCAGATGAAATCACAGACTGGCTTAATTGTAATAAGAATAATACTGATTATGAAGAATTTATGGATGACAAAATTATCCAAAATATTTTTAATCCAGAGGAGCCTGAAGTGGATGAATGTGATGAATTGGGGAATGATGATCCAGGAGTCAGTCATGCAGAAGTGGAGACAATGCTCTCCAAGTGGATGAATTGGTTTGAGATGCAAGAAGAAGCAGATGCAACCCAAGTACTTTTATTATGTAAAATTCATAATCTTGCTGCAGTAAAAGCACAAGTGAAATGCAAACAAAAATGTATAACGGATTATTTTGGATGAAAACAGGTACTATACATTTTCTCCTTAAAATTCTAGATTTGACCCATAAATTTATTTTTTATTATTAATTGTGCTTTTTATTCACGAAATACACAACGAATAAAAAAAGGCATTTAAATATTGTTATTTATAAACCAACAAATAAAATGTAATTTTAATAATGGTCTTGTGCTGTCTTTCGATTATCTGCCACCCCATCGGTCCTATAAGTGACGGATAATCGGATGCTTACAGTATATAAAAAATTTCTCACATATTATATTAGTCAAGTAGAAATAGCATTCTGCCTTACAAAAAATCGGGTAATTCTGATTTTTGGGTATAGTGTATAGATTGACTCTCTAATGAAAAAACCCAAGTTTTCAACCTTCTAGACCTTCTGTTTTTTTTTGCTATATCGAAAAAAACAAACACTTTAGGCAGTTTTTTTTATTTTTCTTTAGTAACTCGGCTTCAGTGCATTTTATAGAAAAAATTACATTTACTTTTTGTACAGGATAAAATTCTCTACAACATGCACTATTCATATTTGTAAATTGTCCAAACAGGAGGTGGGAAAACTTGGTAAAATTTGCAAAAATCCACAAAGGATGTTAGTTTTTGCTTAATAACCCACTTTTAATGCATTTTAGAGACAAAACTGTCATAATCACCTTTTAGAGCATGAAATAGCCTATAGATTCATTTATTAGATAACTATTTATAATATACTTTGAAAATCCCAGTAACAAGATTTTAGATAAAAACAGGAAAATATTGCCTGGCAAGGTAATTTAAAAAACAAGGTTTTATTTTTGATATTGAAAACTCAATTTTTTTTAAATTACAGCATGTACAAAAAATTAATCAACAAATATACAGGGTGTATCTGAAATGCTTCAACAAACTTAGGGGGATGATAGTACTCATCAAGGCAAACAAAAAATACAATGGAACATGGGGTCGTAAATGACGTTTAAAGGGTAAAAATCGCAAAACTAATAAAAATATCAAAATCTTGCATGCTGCTTTTCTGCAGAACTGGCTAGTAGCACGAAGCTGGTTTTCTTTTCACTTTGTGCATATCCGGTTAGAAAGAGATAAAAAAAACTTGGAAGAAAGTCAAACAAATATGTGAGCAGGAATCCATGTATGCAAATTTCATTATGTTCACCAGTCGTTCCTCCATAGATGTACCCTATGTAATAATGCTCGCGGCTGACACTTTGAACAATTGTTGTAACATATTTGTTTTCTCTGGACATCACAAGCTGTGTTGTACCTATTCTGTACAATAAATAATTTTCTGGAGTATTTCTTTCTTGTCTCAGTTTGTCCCTTTCCAGACACATTTTCTCAATTTTCATCCTTTAAACATCATTTGCAACCCCATGTTCCATTGCACTGCATTTTTTGTTCATCTTCATGAGTACTATCATCCCTCTAAGTTTGTTGAAGCATTTCAGATACATCCTGTATATAGTAAGTATAGTCACTTTATATACATATTTCCTTTTTCTGCTGCCTGGCTCTGGTAGTGATACCATTATCTCAGGTTCTTCACCACCTGTCTCTGTACTTGACTCAATTGGTTGTTCTAAGTCGTCAAAGTTTTTAAAATCCAGTATAATATCAGGAGCGTTGCCACATAACCGGCTATGGTACTTCACACAAATAACTGAGCACTTCAAGTCTGCCTTCCTACAACTGCACTTTGTACTGCAACCGTTTTTGCATTAGCACGATATGAAATCGAGTAGGGTTCGAGGGGCTGGTTTGCTCATCATGGTGACTGGAATAAACCCATGCCCATCCCACTTCCAGCCCCATTCAAGAAAGTCCTTTTCGTTTCCCAGCAATGTCTGAATTTGTAGGTATGATATTGAGTAGCATCGTGAGTGGGTGGTAGTCTCGCTAAATTTAATTTAATATTGTTAGCTGCTAAGTTTTGGCTGGGATCACTTACATACAGGGCAAGAAGTACAGCTTCCGTGGCTTTAACAAGTCTGTGCTTTTCTGCATGGTTTCTGAAGAATTCTGCAATACAGTTGAACCTCAATATCTCAAACTTGAAGGAAAAGACAAAAAATACCGAAAATTTGTATTATCGAAAATCGCATGCTAGCAATAGTAGAATAAAGATAAAAGCATTTATACATATCCTTTTAAAAAGTAATCCATTTTTATTCCAATAAACACTTTTAACAATTTTATTTGAAAAAAGATTCAGTTGTTGTTTGCTTCAGAGATGAGTATGAAATTTTATCTATTACATTTTCTAAGTGGAGAATGGCTTTCAATGTGTCTTCTGACATATTTGGCTGATGCTCAACATATCTCCTTAAAGTGGCAATTGCAGAAAGTGCTTGTTTGTTTGTCACATTTGGTGGTAATTCTCTGATTTCTTCATCCTCTTCTTCTGCTTCACAAGAAGCTTTCATTTCATTGATGATATCATTGTTGATTCTTGTTCAGTACTATCATTTCTGGTTTCCTTAAAACCACCCCAACCCTTCAAGAAAATAAATTTGGAGAATAAAAGGACAAAGAAAGGATAGATGGTCACTGCATATGCAATGGCAACTGACTAAAAAGAGATAAGGAAAAAAAAAACAAGAATTTCAACTCCCGTCTTGGGGGTCTAGAGATTTCATTGTGTTACTGGCATCTTTATATTCTTTCATTTTAAAGTTTATGCGAAGTTTATCACTGTAACTTGTGAATATAGTTTTTCTATTTTTTGGAACTTTTTTTTGTTTTAGAAAAAAAATTTTTACCCTATTTATGGAAAAAAATTTAAGTTATCGAGGGATGAGCCAAAAAAATTCATCAAACCAAGGTTTTTTTTACACTGCGTATATAGGAAATTTGAAGGGAATTTTTTTTTCTTTGAGATATCGAAAAATTCATGAAACTGAGGCTCGAGTTAGTGAGGTTCAACTGTATTTCATTTTCCATGGCTGAAGAGTATAGAAGTTGTGTCGCAATCACTTACAGCATGAAGAAAAAGAATATTTTATGCATCTTCCTTAAATTTGAAACACTTGTTGGAGTAGAGAGCATCAGGCAGTTTCCTCTCCCGGCCTTTCAGAAATAAACATTGAACATTGTCTACTAGTGAAGTCACAAGAACAAGAAGGTTAATGTCTTCGCCACTGACAATGACAGCATTGTAATCACAGGCCAAGGATATAGCTGTTTTCACCATTAGCACATCTGCATCTTCTGTGACCTGCTTAGTGACCATTTGTGCTTTTTCAAATTCATTTCAAAGTGTAAAAATGAAAAACGTTTTTTTTTTTATTCCCCAAAAATTTCTCTTGTAGCAGGCACTGTGTAAACATGTATTGAAAAATTCATGAAATTGAGGTTTGAGTTAGTGAGGTTCAACTGTATTTCATTTCCCATGGCTGAAGAACACAGAAGTGGTGTCGCAATCACTTACAGCATGAAGAAAAATAATATTTTGTGCATCTTCCTTAAATTTGAAATACTTGTTGGAGTAAAGAGCATCAGGCAGTTTCCTCTCCCAGCCTTTCAGAAATAAACATTTAACATTGTCTACTAGTGAAGTCACAAGAACAAGAAGGTTAATGTCTTTGCCACTGACAATGACAGCATCGTAATCACAGGCCAAGGATATAGCTGTGTTCACTATTAGCACATCTGCATGTTCAGTGGCCTGCTTAGTGACTATTTGTGCTTTTTCAAATTCATTTCAAAGCATAGAAATTAAAAATGCTTTGTTTTTTTAATTATCCAAAGTTTCTCTTGTGGCACTGTGTAAACATAGTCTAATTGAACTGAACTTCAGTAGAAGTATGAATCTTTAAGCGACGGACTTTTTCTGCATTTTTCATACTTTTTAAATTATGTTCAGGATAGCCATCAAAGACAACGACTGCATTTAAACTGTGATGATGATGTACGTATCTCACATATTTTGCAAAGATGGCAGAGAAACATCTGTTGCAATCCCAACAAACTTTGTTTAGAAGATATCCGCCTTTAGCCACCTCAACTCTTTTCATTCCCATTATGGTGTCACTTGTTAGGGGTGTAAAAGCAGAGTAAAACATTGAATTGGTGCCTTTGCGCATACCCTCCTCTATAAATAGTGCCAAAGGGAAAGGTGCCAATTCATACTGGAAGTATTTGTTCATTTCTTCATCTGAATGCTTGGCAATGCACATCATGTGAAACAGCATAAGAGGATATATGGCTACTTTTTCTTCCTTCATTTCTGTTCTGCTTTCTACTGTAGCATGAGAAACCACTGCTTCCTTTCATTTAAAATGTACACATTCAAAATTCTGATGAAGGATGCTTGACATCCTTTTATTAAAAACTTCATGTGAATGATGGTAATTCACTTCTCTGCTTCTGATCACTCTACTGTTTATAGGCAACAACTCATTAATTTGTGAAAATGGGTGATGGCTTTTTTTCACCCAGGGCAAACATGGATTTTCCCTCCCCCCTCCTCCGCAAAGTAAATTTATATAGAGAATTTTAGTTTATAGTACCCATTGCTTTATTTTAAAATATAAAATTGAATTTAAAAAAAAACAAAAACAATTCTGCTTCATACAGGTTTCTGTCCTAGCAGGTATAATTGTTGGTATTCTTTTTTGTTGGGAATAACATTCTCAACGTGAGATAGATTTACCATCAATGTAAACTTTGACTAACTAACAAATATACAAATACGAAGAACCAAATCTTCATTTGGTGTCCTCTTTGCCTTCTATTCTGGTGCCCAGAACCCATGCCCATCCCCCCTCCCCTAGTTTCGGCCCTGGATACTCTTTTTCCCTTTTAAAATTTCTAAATTATATTTTATTTATCTTTGAAGTATTTTTTTATATTATTCCCAGCCCTTAATTTTACTTTTGACTTCTGATTCTTGGCCCAACCTCGGAGCCATGCCTATATCTACTGACTAGGTTTTTTGATTAACTTTGCCTCCCCTCAACTATTCCCCTTTATTGTACATACTATAATTAGTTAATTACATCATTTATTCAATATCAAAAATAAAAGATCACTTTTAAATTAGTCACTTGCCTTGCAGTATTTTCCTGTTTTAACCATAGATCATGTTGTTCTGATTTTTAGCGTCTATTACAGATAATTAATGATCTAATGAATAAAACTTATGGGCTATTTCATGCTTTACAAAGTTTATTATGACACTTTTGTCCCTAAAATGCAAAAGTGAAGAATAAAAGTGGCTTATTATGGAAAAACTAACGTCATTTGTTTATTTTTCAACTATTTGCAAATTGCATACCATTTTCCCGACTCCATATCCTGCCTCCTGTTTGAGCAATTTACAAACATGAAGAGTGCATGTTACAGAGAATTTTATCTTCTACAAAATGGTAAAAGTGATTTTTCTGTAAAATGCACTGAAATCGAGTTACTCAAAAAAAATAAAAAAAAGCACCGCAAATTTTTTTTTTTTTTTTTCGATATGGCAAAAAACACACAAGGTCTAGAAGGTTAAAAACTTGGTTTTTTCATTAGAAGATCAACCTATACACTATACCTAAGAATCAGAGTTACCCAATTTTTTTGCAAGGCAAGGCCCTTTTTTGGCCTATCTTTACTGGACAATATGGAGATAACAATAAAATATAGCATTTACAAAAAATTATTTTAATGCACATGCACTACTTCTTAATGAGAGTGTTCAATCTTAATCCAGCAACAATAGAATAATGATTTCCTGTTGAACTGTGTAATCTCATAGAGATCAGTGATTTTGAGTAAAATAGCATGTAAAGCAATGTAAGAAAAACAATGAAAAATTTCTACAGAAAAAACACAAAATTAATACAAGGAAATACAGGAAGCATGGTGATGGCAGACCCAAAGAGTATATCTTGCACAGGAATGTGACTTCATATTTTTTAATGTCCTAATTATGTAAAAAAACCCAATATCATACATATCCTAATTTATCACTATGGGAAATCCAATTATCTATTATCACTCTGATATCCGGAATGCTCTAAAATCCAGAACATTAAACAAACTGAAACTAAGTGGAAGCTTTCATTAAAAAAAAATTGCAGTTTTTTTCCTACCATATCTTTTTCTAGAGCTAACATGTTTTATAATTTGATATTTTGAATATTTTAAACACTTTCTTGTACATAGCAAGGTATCATAAAACCCCATTAATCCCCCCCCCCCGGGCACACAAAAAATCATTAAGTAATTGGAGGTGATGCTTACATGGGATTAAAAAAACATTATGTACTATAATGACTAAATTTATACTAATAAAAATAACAAGTTGTTTGTCCATCTATCTGTCTGTGATGGCTATCGAAATCTACCGGATGTAAAAATCTGAAAATGTGTATAAGGAAAGGGCATGTTTACAAACAAACACTTCCGTCAACCAATCTACCACTACATTTTTATTATAGCGATCATTGCAGGAAATCAACTTGGTGACATAGGCCAATCATGTAATAGATCTCTTAAATCAATCTGTTAAAGACCAATCAAATTCCCGGAGTTCATGTGTATAGTAGGAGTCATAATGAATGAACAGGTTTTTCTTGCAAACCAACAGTAATTCTACCAACAGTGGCGTCAGGTGCCCTTTCCTTATAAGGATAGTCCAAAGCTTGCTATGATACTCATTTTTTATTTTTTGTGAATTAACCGAGATAATCAAAAACAGAACTTAAAGAGCATAAAAAAGACACTTCCCCTGTGACCCTGAGATCAAGACCCAGTTACTATGCTTCCATAGATGATAAGCATTGAATGCATGCAATCATGAGACATGTGTTCTTTTTTTTAATCATTTTTATAACTTTGCATTGCCAAAAAATTGAGAAATATGGAAAAACTAACCACATATTCTTAAATTTTGTATTTTTATGTTTTGAACAGCAAAATCCATCTTTTAAAAAATTGAATTTTAAGGGCAGTTGAAGGTCAAATTTGTGAAAAAAATCTTTTTTTTTTTTAATATTATGAATACTTTATTTATCCCCTTTCGAATGGTATATTACTTCTGTTTTTATGACTACGAGAAGTTAATTTTTTTTAGTATTTCAGTTTCTATACATCATAAATAAGCTTTAGATTAGGGATGCACAACCTGTGGCCCACGATGGGTTAGCGTGTGTCCTGCGAATTTCTTCAATTTATAACTGAAAAAAATTGCAATTTTTGTCCATAGGTCACAAGAAAAAATCATGAATTTTGTCACTTTGCCTAAAAAACTGAAAATTTCGTCAGCCATTTAAGAATCGCGAATTTTGTCGATCAGGCGTGGAAAAAGTGCAATTTTCGTTGATAGGGGATGGAAAAATTGCGAATTTTGTCGATTTGATACGAAAAAAAAATCGTAAATTTTGCCGATCGGCCACGGAAAAATTACGAGTTTTGTCCATCGGGCTCAGGAAAAATCGAGAATTTCATTGCTCGGGCACGGAAAAGTCGCAAATTCTGTCGATCAGACTCGAAAAAATCGCAAATTTTGTTGATCGGGCACGGAAAAATCATCAATTTTTTTGATGATATGTGGGAAAATTGAATATTTTATTGATTGGCTGCGGAAAAATCATCTGTTTCGCCAGTCGTGAAAACAAAACCCCACGAATTTCGTCAATTTGCGGCGGGAAAAAAATGACAAATTTTGTCATGTCAGTTAAGAATCGTGAATTTTGTCGATTAGGAGAGGAATAACCTAAAATTTCATTGATCCGTTTCGGAAAAATTGTGTGTTCATCTGTTTATCGTGAGAAAAAATCGAGAATTTCGTCAATTTGCGGCGGGAAAAAAATGACAAATTTTGTCATGTCAGTTAAGAATCATGAATTTTGTCGATTAGGAGAGGAATAACCTCAAATTTCATTGATCGGTTTCGGAAAAATTGCGTGTTCATCTGTTTATCACAAAAAAAAAAATCGAGAATTTCGTCAATTTGCCGCGGGATAAAAAATACAAATTTCATCAGATCCAGTTAAAAATTGTGAATTTTACTGATCGGGCTCAGAAAAATCACAAATTTAGTCGATCCATCTCAGAAAAATCGCAAATTCTTGATCGAGCACGGGAAAATCGTGAGTTTTGTCTATCTAGCTCAGAAAAATCGCGAATTTCGTCAATTTGACGCAGGAAAAATTACAAATTTTGTTAGAGCCAGTTAAGAATCGTGAATTTTGCTGATCGGGTGCGGAAAACTCGCGAATTTCGTTGGTAGAGTTAAAAAAAATCACAAATTTTGTCTATCAGTCGCATAAAAATCGCAAATTTCATTGATCGGGCACAGAAAAATCACAAATTTAGTCGATAATGCGCAGAAAAGTTGAAAATTTCATTGATTGGCAGCGGAAAAATTGTGAATTTTGTCAGATTATCGGGAAAAAAAACGCGAATTTTGTCAATTTGCTGCGGAAAAAATTGTAAATTTCGTTAGAGCCAATTACGAATCTTGAATTTTGTTTATCCGGAGTGGAAAAACTCGAATTTTGCCAATCAGGGGCAGAAAAATCACAAATTTTGTCGAACAAGCAGAGAAAAATCGCGAGTTTTGTCAATCGGTTCCGAAAAATTGCGAATTTTGTTGATCAGGCATGAAAAAAGTGCGAGTTTTGTCAATCAGGCGTGGAAAAATCGAAAATTTCAACTATCAGGTGCAGAAAAATGGCAAATTTCATTGATCAGATGTGGAAAAAAGCAAATTTTGTCGATCAGTGCAGAAAAATCTCGAATTTTATCGATTGGTTTCAGAAAAAATGTGAATTTTGTCGTTCAGGCACATAAAAATCACAAAGTTTTTGATCGGGCATGGAAAAATCGCGAATTTCATTGATCAGGCGCGGAAAAATCTCAAATTTCGTTGATTGGCTTCTTCTCTCCCCTTCGTTTATAAAGTTCACATTTTTTTTCTGGCACTAGCCACTTTCATGCCTATGTTTGTTTTTTAGCAGTTATAATAAATCAAAATTTACTCTCCCAAATAATGTCAAGTTATATTATCCCTCATTGAAAACAATCCTTGATATATCTGTGTTATATGACATATACAAACGTGAACTGTTGATATATCCTTAACAACTGAATTGGATATTTTGACTGGATAAGGGAACCTAGAGAGGCAAAACTCCCCCGCCCTCCCCCGTATCTGAAACCATATTTTTATCTGATTATAGATCACAGATCACCTCCCTGAAATAGAATTCTCTCCATGTTCCTGATGTGGCCGTCGACAACCCAGACATTTTTGTAAGTGGCTTTTCTCTAAGAAAGGTTGTGCACCCCTACTTTAGATACATGAACTTTAAACTCCTATTTTCTCAAAATGTTTTTTGAACTTTGATGTACATTTTTATAGAAACTACTACATATTATTGTCTGTAATTTTTGCTGAATATTTTACACATATCCCAGATCAATCTGAAGTAAACTTTTGTTAATTACATATGTATAAAATTTCTATAAAAATGTTTTTCTTTGGAAAAATGCAAATTTTTTGTTATTTAAAAGTGGCTTTTATTCCAGATTTTTTTCTAAAAATAGTTAAATAATATCTGTTTATAAATATCACTTCACTTTATTAGGAATTATTTATATTATGTATATGAAAATTTTCAAATGAATATATTTGGTAGTTTCTGAGAAAAGGTACATAATTTAACATGATAGGTATAAGAATTTCCAACTCCCCTCAACCTTTTGAAAAAATATATTTTCGAAATATCACCATTCTTAGAACTTAGGACACATTTTCGAAGATCGAAAATCTGATTTTCATGATATTGGCAAGCTCTGACTTTTGACATCATCTAAAGGCACACCGACAATTTGGCCAATCAGGAGAATAAACAAAAAGAGAAAATTTTTTTCATCATGATTCAGCTGTGCACGGTGAGCTGGGAGAAAAAACGAACTAAAGAGGGAGGGAGGAGTGGATAAGATGAAAAAGTGATTATTCTTTTACTGTTTTACGGCAATTCCAAGTAGACAGTACTTAGTACGATCATTTATTTATTTTTTTTTTTCTGAGGGGGGGATGCTTTTTAGGGGATTTTTTTTGTAAAATATCAAATCATTTTACAAAATAAGGGAGAGGTTGATTTGATAGGGAGGAACATATTAACGGGATATTACGGTAATTATGTATTCCTTTATCTCTCTGCAAATTCACAGAAATCCACATTTTGTGTGTTGATAATTTTTGCCTCTTGTATTTTCCTGCCTGCTTTCCATGTAATAAGAAATTCATAAACAAAAATAAATAAACTCAAGAGCAGCTTGTAAAAGAGAAACATTACAAGCAGCCCATCTTAAAAGAAATGTTCCTAAAACACCATTCCCAAGTATCTGCCCGCCTTTAAACCTCAAAACTAATTTTTATGTTTGATTTTATGTATTTGTAATTTTTATTATAGTTCAGATAAATCTTAACTTTTTTACTTTTTTTTGTAAATAAAAATTAATCAAACGTTTCCTTAATTGTGCTTTATTGAATTCAACAAATTTGTAGCACAGCATTTTTAATATCATTTATGCTAACCTATATTTCATATTTATGTACATTTTAAAATATTTGCGGTATTGTTCCAAATTACGGAAAAACCCTTTATCAGGAATGCCTCAGTTCCCAAGGATTCTAGATAACAGATCTTATACTGTTGTAACAATTATGTTCAATAAAATGGCTTTTTTCTGTAGTGCAATTACTTTTATTACAAAGTCACTCCAGTAAATAGAAATCATTATTGTGAGTTACTGACATGACTTTTATTTTTTAATCTACATAAAATTAAACTTCTTTAATAAATCTTCATACAGTAAAACTTAGCTTAAATGAGATAAAATAAATTTTCAATTCATTTTTTATTAGTACACTTTTCTTACATTATTTTTGTTTAAGTGAATAATATTTTACTTGAATGTCTGAATGTGATTTAAAAAAAATTGAAGTTAAAAACATAATTAACATATAACTGGATATATATTACTAAGAATTCAATATCACCAATTTTTTTACATGCCTGCATATATAGCATATATGTAGTGATGTTTCACAGATATGTATGGAATTGAAATCCTTCAAGTATGAATCTGGTTGCTGCAGATCACCCACCCCCTCCCTAGCCCAAAAAATATTATAGTATTTTTCGCTAAGATTGGTGGTTGATCTCCAGAGTATTTATACTACGTTAATCTACATAATACTACTTAACACTACATACACAACTTAATTTATACACTGATAAGGGGTTCTGAATTCATCAGTTGATTACTTTTTTTCACACTCCATTTGAGGTTGTTTCAGAGCTTTTATAGTCAAGAATGAGAAGAGTAGAATATATTACTGATCTATGAATCTATTAATAGACTTTTTATTCAAAAATTCATTATTTTAATAGAGATTTATTTCATATTAAAATCCTGAATAATATTTCCAAACATTTCTCAATTGAAAAATATATTTACACATGAGTATTAAAAGAGAAAGATAATTTTACAATAGTTAAATTATTACCCTTGACACTTTTTGTTCAACTTAAAACCGGACACTTCACAAGTTTTTCAGCTTAAAACAGAACCCTTTACAAAATTCTTCTTTGTTTAAAAAACAGACCCTTCACAATTTTTTTTCCATCTTCAAAAAGGATCCTTTTTAAAAATCTTTGTTTTAAAAAGAACCTTCCAAAATTTTTTTATCTTAAAATAAAACCCTTTACAAATCTTTTCATTTTAAAACAAGACCCTTCACAATTTCTCCCAGCTTAAAACAAGACCCTTCAGAAAGAGTCTGTTTAAAAAAGATCCTTCAGAAAACTCTGTTTTAAAATTGTAAATATCACAATATTTGTGAAACTATAAAAATATATCTGATATTTTGATACACATTCCATATTTTTAATATATATCCGATAGTTTCAAAATGGTCAACTTATAGCTTATTATAAGTGTTTTCAAACTTAATAGAAATTAGAAACTGTAATATATTGCGCTTAACATGAAAATTTAATAAAACAATATTCTGAGTATCTCTCCTCCCCCCCCCCCCCCCCCACACACACACACTTACAACAAAACTGAAGATCATCTAATTGAGAGCAGAAACAATTTGTGTTTTACACCTATCAAAGAACAAAATGCAGGATTCAGTATCAAAAGTATTATAATTTTATTGTACAAAACATAAAATTTTTATAACTATGAAATACTTTTTAAATTCAAAATTTGAACATAAATGTAATCCTGTGTTTTTTTTATTTCTTAAACTGTTGTATAGTTTAAACTGAGCTAAACCAAAACCAGAAAAATTCTTTCTAATAAAACTTGTAAATAAATGTTTACTTAAATTAGACAGTTTATCTTTCAATGGCTGTTCTAAGTTGATACTGTCTCTTGGTTCTACATTTAAAAAATCAGCTTTATACATAAAACTTAGAAAATATTATCTTTTTGGAGGAGGAAGGGGGTGGGGGGCATCCAAAATAATCACTGACAGAGGCAAAAGTTCTTATAAAAAAAGGACATAGTCAATAAAAGTTGAAAAATTCATTTATTTAAGCTCGTATTAACTGAAAATATAAAAGATGACATACAGCATGATATTTTAAAAACTAAATATGAAATATATGAAAATACTGAAGATACCAAATATAATATTTTGAAAATAAATATCAGATATATATCATGATATATATCAAGGTATACATGCATTGAAGTATATCACCGAACACTTATGACTCTATGGTGAAACGTTATTTCGCATTGGTAGGTCAGTGATAAAATAGAAACATAGTGGAAAAGCGAGTTATCTGGGATTTCCATGGAAACTAGCAAAGGTGATTATGAAGCTCAACCACCAATTGAGAAAAAATTAAGTATAATGTATAGAGTTCTGCATCAGAGGTCAGGTTAACAATACATATTTCCCAAACCAGATCTGAACAGCATACTGCGTTTGGGTCAGGTTGGCTCTAATTTTTTGCTATAGGTATGGCGCAAGTCACTTTGATTTGGATTTTTTATGCCAGAGGTAACTGAAAAGAATCAGTTGACAAATGACCTTTGTAAATGCATGAAATGACCAAAAAAGATAAGAAAAATGCATAACTTATAGCAGACATTTTAGTGAACTTTGACACTACTATCTTTTATAAAAAAAGAGATGATGACTTTTAATTAGTTTGTAGATACTTTATTTCTCTTTCTTTTCTGAAAGTTTAAAAATTTGTTAGAGAAAATGTCATTGTGAAAATTAGCAGTTAAACATAACAACCAGAATACCCAACTAGAGTCCAGCAAACCTGCAAATTTTATTTAAAACTGTGTCCTGCACAGATCAGATTATACCCAACTTGAACCTGAAAATTTTATATCCAGCCAACCTTCAATCCAACCAAACCAGACAAAAGAAAATTAGTGATCTGCAACCTAACACGAATCTGACAAACTCCATTCCGAAACAGTCACACTTCAATACAAAGCTAAAATGACAAAAAAATATTAATCCATATTGTAATGCCCTTTAATATATATATTCAAATAGACAGTTTTTGGTCTGAAAAAATATATTGGAGGTTTTTTGAGAAATTGGTCAAACCAATTCTGACCCACAAGTATAAAAGCCCAACTCAACCCTTTAACAATTAAAGTTAACCTGACCTGCAGTGAAAAAAAAATGTCAACTCAGCCCATAATGGAAAAAAATAGTGCCAATCTGACCTGACCCAAACTGCAAGTTGGGTAGGGTTCTGGTTATCAGACCCAATGCAGGACTTGTCACACAACCAAACATGAGCCAACAAAAATATTTCATCGTTTCACATTCCAACCCAAAACCATACATGTAAGTGTGCCAAGTTGAAAAAATATCTTTAAAAAACTGGAGTAAAATATTAAAAAATAAATGATATACTTACTCAGTATAAAAACTTATAATCTCCAATACTATCTGCAAATCAATTTTATCAGAAGAATAGTGGCTTACAACTGCTCTCAACTGATAGTCCAATGCCTGAAACCAAATATATTTTATTAGTAAAAGTAAACAAAATAACTACTATATCAATAAATAGGTAAACTAATTACCTGATCATAGATATTTTCTAAAGCACAGAGTTTTGCAGCAGCTTGGTAATTTCCAAAATTAAGACAATGGTTTAACAGAGTACTTGAATCACAAAATCTATAAAAGCCCTGTAAAAACAATAAATTAAATATAAACATTTATGTACATCAGTTAATAAAAATATAATAACAAATAAGAGGAAGCAAAATGAGTGATAATACCATGCTACAAAAGGCTTTGAGACAAAAGCACTAAACTGAAAATGTAAATATCTTACACAATTGAAATGCTACAGAAAAAAATAAGTTTCTTTTTTAGATGGAGGTCAAAGGTGATTTTTTTCCCCCCAAGAGTATGAAAAGTATCTATGCCAGGATTCGAACCTGGGACCTTGACTATATGCACCAATGCTCAACCACTGAATAACACAGATGCTATCCATCCGGACACAGTTCACCCACACATTGGTATCACCTGATCTGTGAACTCACATCTTAACCAATAGAAATGCATTACACATGAAAACTCTATTACTCTATAGATAGTAATTATATATGCAAATGCCATTAAATTTCAACCCAAAATACTGAGATTCTTTTTTTAGGTAGAGGTCAAAATAGAACAATTTTTTTTAAATTTTAGATACTTTGGAGTAAAAAAATGTTCAACTTTGATCTCCACCTAAAAACAGGGATGCCACTCAGAAAATAACAAAAAAGAGGAAATTCCATGTAAAGTAAAATACAACATTTTTCACAACATTTATGTGTGAATTTTGTAAACTATGTTGTTTATAAAAATCCATTTTTTAACTATCTTAAAAAAAATGAAAGGAAACCAAAACTTTTTTTTTTGTAAACCTTTAACATTTAAGTCTTTCTGAATGTACACTGGCCAAACAGTTTGAAATGTACTGTTAATTCTTTGTACATGAAAATTTATACAAATAAATAAACATGATTTCTCTATAGTTCACTATATTTTATATCAATTGAGGTAACCCAGCAACAGATACAATGAGCTGTGTGAGGAATTTTATATTGCATCATTTTAAATCAATTAAAAATTAACAGTAGTTTCCACGAGCAAATGAATGAATTTTGCTATTAGAATGACAAAAAAGTCTATAAATTCAAAATTAAAAATATACATGCAAGATATATTGAAAGGTCTTTCTTTTAGGTTTTAAATTTTAATAAAATAAATTTAATAATTTCTGACATTCGTGTTGTGGAAGGAGAAAAATTTAACACTAAGTCTTGTTGCAATTTTTGTTGGCACTAAATTATTAAGGATTATTACTTGTTTTTTAAATTTCTATGCAGAAAATAAGTTGTACATTTTTGGAGAAATTGGCAATTTTCACAACTTTTTTTCTGTGACTCGAAGAAATTTGCAATATATTTTCCCCATAAATGATTGACAAAATTAATGTTTTTTCTGCGATCAATAGACGAAATTTCGTGATTTTTTTCTGCAGCATAATAAAATTTGTGATTTTTTTTAGCCACCGATAGACAAAATTCACAATTTTTTCTGCGATCGATTGACGAACTTCATTGTTTTATTCTATGAGTGAATAATGAAATTTTGCAGTTTTTCTTCACATTCATTTGACGAAAATCGCGATTTTATTTCAAGATCGTTTGACAAAAATTGCTATTTTATTTTGTGATAATTTGATGAAAATCTATGTTTTATCTCGCGATCGTTGGACGAAAATCAGTGTGTAATATCTCAATCGTTTGATGAAAATCGTATTTGATATGGTGATCATATTTGACAAAAAATAGTGTTTGATATCATGATCATTTGACAAAAATTGCCATTTGATATCGCAATCGTTGGGCAAAAATCGCAGCTAGATTTCACAATCATTTGACAAAAATCGATGTTTGATTTTACGATCATTTGATGAAAATCAAGGTTTTATTTCTCGACTGTTTGACAAATATCGCAGTTTTTTTCCATGTGATGAAAATCGCATTTTCCCATGATCACTTGACAAAAATTGCAGATTCTTAAAAAAATTTTTAAAAATGGAAATCTCCCATTTCACAGAAAAGTGGCATCCCTACTAAAAAAGAATCAGAGTATTTTAAGTTGAAATCTAAGATATTTGGATATAAAATTGCTAACCCTGATGCAATGGAGTATCTATGTGTAATGTATTTTCATTTATTAAGCTGCAAGCTCAGACATCTGATGATACCAACAAGCAAGTGAATTGTGTAAGGCTGGATGTCATCAGGGTAGCTCAGTGGCAGAACATTGGCACATATAGTTAAGATCCCAGTTCAAATCCTGTCATAGGTACTTTTCACTCAGTTAAGGAAAAATATTGTTCAACTATGACCTCAACCTAAGAAAGAATCTTAGTATTTTGGGTTTAATTCTAATGGCATTTGCATATATAATTCTTATCCATGAGGTAATGGAGTTTCTGTGATGTTATTGTACAGTACTTTTATTTATTTATTTATTTATTTTTTGATTTAATTTAATTAGCAGCCCAAGTCATATTTAAATTCAGTCTTAAAATAGACTTTTGCAAGGATTGTGTTATATTTCATCTCAACCTCTAAATTTTTAGTTCAAATCAGCCTTCAATTCAACCCAAACCTTTAAAAACAATTTTCTTTAATTCAAAAGCTGCAGCATTTTATACCAAACTCAAGTATATGTATCCAAACATGACATACAGCACAAAATAAAATACTTATATTTAATTTAAATGTAATTAATTGAAACATAGAAAAAAACCCTATCATTTTCAAGGAATTTTAAACAATTTCTAATTAATAATTAAAAAAATCTTTTAACTAGAGTTAAATATTAATGGCGAATTGGAAAGAATAAAATATGTTGATAGAGTGTACAAAGGAAGGTTGCAAAGTCGGAAACAAACAATATGAATGTTTGTGTATCAGCAGAATACAGTCAGTAGATAACCATATAAAAGCCATAAAGTGCAATAGCCAAGAAGTTTTGAGAAAACATACCTCAAAGTTTATGTTATAGTTTATAATCAGATAAATTACTTTTGTTGTAAGTGGCTTAGCAACATGCTGAGTTCCTGACTTTTTTGCCTGAGTCCTAATCCCGGACAAAATCTTATTTCTTTTTAAGTAAAAATATCCATTAATAATTTTAGAAGCATAATTGAAAATATATGTATAAATTTATGAAAAATATGAATGAAATATATGCTTTTGTACATATGTATTAAGTTTTATGATAAAATTTCACATGTTTACAGATTTAAAAAGAAAGTAACCAATTTGTATTTCTATAAAACACCAAGATTTGTTGCTTTTTAAAATTATTTAGATGCATGAATAAACTTCTATTTTTACAGCAAAATGAATTAAAATGTATTATATAAAAGCATAATATACTATTTTAATTTTATTTCATTATCAAAATATTTAAAAATTTTCAAGATTAATGAAAAATTTGCTTTTAAATTTTGAATATGATTTTTTAAAATATGATTTTATTGTTGGAATAACTTTCTACATAATAATTATTTTTAGTAATTAAATATCTTTTCAGAAGAACTTTATTTTAAATATGCAGAGAATTTTTCTAAATGCAAATACAAGATTTTTTTTTTAAACCAAAAGTTAAAATTTAAAAGCTAGCTGTTGAAATGGCATACATTTTTTTAAATTAATGGGATACTGGAAAAATTACACAGACATGGTAAAAGCACACACATACACCAAAAAAAAAAAAAAAAAAACTGAACTTTCATGGCCTCACACACCTCTCTAGGTCAGTTAATATTAATTTAAACTAGTAGGATGTCATATGCAATTACCAATTTATCATAAAGTATTAAAATATCTGAACTGCGCAAATCTGTCAAAAATAACTAATAATTTAGGAAATATGAATGCTAACTAGGTTCAATGTTGTTTTTAATATTAGATGACTGTCTAAGAGTGCCAGAAATATGGGGCACTTGTCGATCAGAAGCAACTGTTGTTTGTTCATTGTAAATTTTTCAAGAAATGTTTTAAAACTTTAAACTTTGATAATTATTATTCAAAGATTATTAAAGATTTTAAAAAAGGGATGATTTAAATGTTTTACCTTTATTGCAGCATGAATAGCATAATGTCCATAAGGAGGATCATCTAGTTCAGATAACTCAGGAACTTTACACACTAATGGCTTATGTAAACCTCGTTGATTAAGAAGTTTCAAAATCTTAAAAAAGAAAAAATAATAATTTTAAGGGGTTTTTTAATATCATTATTTGATGTTAAAAAATTAAAGAATATTATCAAAATAGCATATTAAATTTTAAAATTAAATGCAAAGAATTTTGATATAAACTGCAATCTAGTTTAGAGAGTACAAAATTAAATAAAATAAAATTGTCAGTTATTTAAATATTAAATTTACTACACTTTAAGAATAAAATTCTTTAGGACTTAATACTCAAATTATTATTACTGTAAAGACTTAAAAGTTAAATCTTATAATTTATTCATAAACACAAATTAAACATGATTACAATTGTCTTAACCAGCTATTTTAACCCAATGTGCTAAAAAATAAATTTGCCATCAAAGACAGATACGAGAGGTTTTAGAAGACATTACTCCCCTCTCTTTCTCAGTAAATGAACAAAAATTTTACAAAACAATGCATTTCATAGTATAGAAATAAACATTAATATTGAATTAATAATATAGATTATTCACAAATATCTATTAACACTGGTTCGTTGACTCTTTTTTATTGTCATAAAGTAAAAAAAAAAAGTGCATGTTATGCTAGACAAAGTAAATAGACAAAATACTTTGAAATCTTATACATTCAAACAGATAAAACATATACAGCTTTATAGTCTTGAACATCTGGGTAGGGGGTCCAGATGCAGTCAGAATTATTTAAAAGATGAATGTATAAGAGAGATTGTTAAAAACAACGAATTTACATAAGAAATATGGATTAAAAACCAGACGCTGCAGAAAATCTGCTTCTTTTAAATAATGAAAAAGTGCACTGTGAGGTTTTTCACCCACAAAGTCTATCAAAGAGTTGTAATAAAACCAGTAAGATGTCGCAGTTCAAAACAATCTGTTAAAATATTATGGTAAGTTTGGAGAAAAAGCAAGATAAGATAGGGAGGTTCCAGTTTATCAAAAAACAAATGCATATGCGGGAGTCTTGAATGATCTTGAATGACCAATTCTGAGACAAGTAAGAAGCACATTTTTATTTTCTGGGAGCTACTGATGGACAGATTTTAATATATGGTTTAATTTCTTATAGTTTGCTATAAAGCTTTATGTTCCACTCTTTGCCATTTGTTCCTTAAGAAATTTCTTTCACATTTTTTTAAATCCGGATATGAAACTAAACAATTTATTGCTTATTTAGCTGCCTTGTCAATAGTTTTATTACATCTTATTCCAACATGTCCAGATACCAAGCAAAGCAGGATATTAGAGAGCCTTGTCAATAGTTCATAGTAGAAAACTAATACAGATATGAAAGTAGGTGACTATGAGCTTGACTAAGTGCTTCAAGAGCACTCAATGAGTCCATATCAGGATTCTTACTGATTTTTGACCAGCTTTAGCAATTTGGCTAATCAGCAAAAACGAAACTGTGCCCAAATCTTTTGTTGATTTGACTACAGTGCTTATAGAAATACTAGCACTAAAATTGTTCTTTAATTTCCAGTTCATTAAACACCATTTTTAATTAGGCTTGGCACCTGATGCCGGGATACAATCTACATAACATTTGCTGCAGTTTTAATTTATGATAAAATGAAGTGATATAGAGCAGTACATCACTAAAAAGGGGTTAGAATAGCCATACAGCAAAAAAAGAGAAACATTTTTGCTTTACCCCCACCTAGAAATTCCCCTTTTTTGTTGCTAGAATTAACAAATAAAACAGAAATTTTTTTTAATAATTAGAGTATTAAAGATGTTATACTTTGTGTGCTCAGGAGGTGAAAAAGTTGGGAAGAGGAAATTTT
Source organism: Maratus speciosus (assembly GCA_963932465.1). Lineage (NCBI taxonomy): Eukaryota > Metazoa > Arthropoda > Arachnida > Araneae > Salticidae > Maratus > Maratus speciosus. The sequence continues at coordinate 268,059,047 of OZ010796.1, read as the reverse complement.
GAGTGCGAGTTTAGGAAATTTAGATTGTTGATTATTTATTGTTACAACAAAACAACAAATATAGCAGAAAAAGTGAAACAGTTTGAAAGAATTTAAAATTTGAGAACTGAGAGGAAAGGATAAAAGGAAATTTTGGAAGAATAGGATTATTTAGATTTTTCTTGTTGTTGTTTCTACAGAGTAACAAGGCAGAAACACTTTGAAAATTAAAAATTTTTAAATTTGTATACTCAATACTAGTGGAAGGATTAACAAAAGGGGATTTCAGAGAGAGGGGATTTAGATGACTGATTATTTATGGCTACAATAAAGTAAAAAAAGGACATAAAAAGTTTAAAAACTGAAAAAAATTAAAGATTTTTTAATGTGTGTGCTGTTTAATAGAGTCATTTAAAGTAAATTTTGCAAAATAAAACAACTGAATTACTTTAGCTTTTACTTTATGTTCCATTTCGGTTGGTTTATATTAAAGGCATATAGCTATGTAATGGGAGTTGATCTAAATAAGGTTTGAATATATTTCGCTGTGAGCTTTTCCAGTATGTTATATGATACCTGGACTATAACTCAATTGTGTTAAAAATCAAGGTTAATGTTTTTCTTTTGTTAAGTTTTTTATTGTATTTTAATAAAGTTTATATTCTTGTTTTTAAAACTTGACAGTTTTATTTCCAACTGTGTTTTTATTTAGTTAATCGATTTGATATCATTTGCAGGTTAAATATTTTTCTTCCAGATTCCCACTTTAATTTTAGAACTGCAATTTTACTTTTGGCCTAAAACTTTTTCGCCCCACCAGTGGCCGAGAGGTTCTGCTCTCGAAGCTGGTAGACGGGAAGTGCTGGGTTCGATCCCAATCGCGCCTGTCGGCCTAATCGTTCAGAGTTTTCGTGGTTTTCTTCGAGCCGTGGATCTTCCATGCGTTAATACGGATTAGGTTCCCTTAGAAAGACCCCCACGGAGGGCACTCCCCCCGGGCCTATATCCCTCGTGTAGATAATTGGCCGTCAAAAATCAACCCAACCCAACCCAACCCAACCCTAAAACTTTTTCAAGTGCGTGCCATCTTTGACAGATTCTGCTTTTTTAAATTATGAATCTATTTAAATATTCTTTCATGACAAATAATCTTTTATACCAATACTTTAGTATGGTATGAAAGGATTTCCTGATTTTATTCTGCGATCATTTGATGAAATTCACGATTAATTTTTGCAATTGTTTGAAAATATTTGTGATCTTTATGTGTGACCTATTGACAAAAATCCTGATTTGATTCCCACAATCCTTTGACAAAATTCATATTTGTTTCCCATAATCATTTGATGAAATTTCTGACATTATTCCATGATCGTTTGACAAAATTCGTGATTAATCTCTGCAATTTGATGAAATTTCAAATTTTTTTTTCAATTGGCAAAATTTATGATTGTCTCCGTGATCAATTGACGAAATTCGTCATTTTATACCACTAGCAACTGATAAAATTTATGATCTTTTTCTGCAATTGTTGAAATTATTGAAATTTTCTACTTTTTTTCACAACTGATTGACGAAATTTAAGTTTTTTTCCTGTTACCAATTGAAGAAATACCCGACTTTTTTTACTCGACCTCTTGACAAAATTCATGAGTTTTTTCATGACCATTTGATGAAAGTCATGATTTTTTTGTTTGAGTGATTGACCAAAATTTGTGAATTTATTCATGGATTGTTTGACAAATTCTCAGGGTTTTTTTTTTTTTTGCAACATGGATCACCGCAATTTTTTTACGATTCTGCTGCAATCCCCGATTGATAAAAAAAAGAAGAAGAAAACACATCATAGTAGGTGAGAGAAAAAGAATAAAAGCAAACTAGAAATATGTAAAATAAATCCATTCGTAAACAAACTCAATACCCAGATGTTACATCAGCAATAATGAGCTTCAAATATAAATAAAGCATGAGAAGGATTAAAAGTTTCATTTAACTTGAGGACACCGTATATCATACAGAAAGTCCTCATAGGTACTTTATTCAAAGTTCATATGAAAAGAACTAATCTGAAAAAAATCTGTTTAACTGAGAAATGATATCATTCATAATATAGCAGCTGGCCGAAGTGTATGAGAATCTACAATAAATAATATAAGAATAAGGTACACGAACTAGAAATGAAAAAATGTCACTATGTATTTATAATGCTAGACATCCCTTTCATCTTCAAGAGTGCCCAAAGAGCATATGTAATGACAGTGTCAAAATCAATTGCCAGCACATTCTGTGCCATCTCATGAAGGTGATAAAAACAACCCATTCAGGGAGAAAGTCATGAATGAATGCTGCCATATTGTGTACAAAATATGCAGTATGAAGAAAAAAATAACTCATTGTAAAAACATAGATGAGAATAAAGCAAGGCATCAGTGGAAAGTAAAAGTGAAAAATACTTAAATAATTAATAAATTGAAAGATAATAAACTGAGGTTGTAGATAACAGGTTTGCCAGTTGATTAGAGCTCAAGTACACTGGTTCCATTTTGTCATAGGACAATATTCCTGTTTTCTATAGCCACAAAGTGTGCTACGAAGACAACCTCAGCCATCAAGCCTGCTACATATTTCAGTTCTTTGAATTTCTTTTCAAAGCTGCGAAACAACACTGTTGAGATACTGAATTTACTGGCAACATCTACTGTTTGTATTCTTCTCTATTCTTTCCAGTACATTGGGTAAGTGATGTCGGCAAGACATATCCAAACTGTCAAAGTAATCTATTGATTCTCTATCAAATTTTACTTTCATGAACAATTGCTCACAGATATCATATTCTTCAAATGCCTTAGCAGCACTATCAAGTGATCAACATAGGTAAATATCAAGCATTTGAACATTCCTTATCACTGCATCCCACACTGATGATATTTTCCAAATGCCTTTGGTTTTGTGGCTGTTATTATTGACAGTGCTATCCATTATTAACAATTGTTCACTGGTGTTTATATGTCCTCTATTAAAAGTGACCACCCCATGAAAGTCAGATGTTATTCCAGTGATCTCTGCTAGCCCTCAGAATGAATTAAGCTAAGCATTATTTTAACAGAAGATATGAAAAAGGAAAAAAATAAGTACACTCTTATGCTAGAGAGAAATGATAATTATACAGCTTTTTAATACAGGTTATTTTGCAATTAAATTATGATAGAATTTGATTAATTTGTAATTAAAAAAAATCATAATTATGATGACAGTTAATTGCACAGTTTTATAAATTGATGATAATTAATTACAATAACATAGGAAAGTCTGTCTTCTACAGACATTAGGATCATACGATATAATATATAACAAGATCAGTAGAAATTCTTTTAGCATGACAATTTTTAATCAACTAACTTAGATGTATTAGAAAGTTATGATAATTTTAAAAACCAAGCCAATTACACTCAAACCATTTTTTAATTACAATATTAAATAAATTCTAATATAAAACAAAAATGAAGTATGTAGCTATTGCATGCAAGGAACAAATGACTATTACAATAAACTCAAGATTTTAATACAAATCAGACAGAAAACATTTAATGACAGACTATTTAAATCAAAATCTGAACTAAAAATATAAAATTAAGAAAAATTATATTCAAATTTAAAATTTTTGACAAGAGGTAAAGATTCTACTTACTGAAAAATCATTCTCAAAACTTCCACTCTCTAGATCACAGATTTTAAAATCATAGCGAGGAAGATTAATTTCAGTAGGATGGAGAATGCTCTGTCGACAGGGCTGTGTTATAGTTATCATTCTTCTATTAGTGCGGATTGTAATTACACGACCAGAGGATAATCCATAGGATGACTTACTGCTATGTTCTGGAGATGGCTTCTGACCAATCTAGAATTTATTTTAAAAATTACATTATCAGTTATACAGTAACAGGCTATAAGCAATTACATAACAGGAGTATATAAGCAAATAAACAACAATAAAAGTTATTATAACAAAAAACCTTCCAAAATTTATTTTATTAATACTTGTACTTCAAAGATAGAGGAAAAAGTAATTAATGAATCATAATTATACTTATACAGACTACACAGAATTCTTTATTGACTTAAAGAGAACAGTAATGCCATTAGACTTTTCTAATCCTTTTAAACTAAAATAGGTCCTCTTTTTAGTAATAAGACAATTTCAATGTATTAATACAAAATATCAGATGATCCAAAAGTCTGAGAAGAAATGAAAATTCAACAGTTCAAGGAGTACAGACAGTAGCATGATGAGATTTTCACAGGAATGTCGAGAAAGACATGGGATTTTATACAGAAAATTTTAATGCTAGTATAATTACATTTAACTCTTTTGGGAACATGAAGGTGCATATATATGATTTGGTTTTGGTACAAGTAAATAACAAAAAGTAAAATTTGCCTTATTTAATTAGAGCAATTTCGTGATTATATAAATAAGGGTAACTGTTTAAAAACAAGTGGGGCCAATTGAATAAAATTCATGTATGGGATACTGGTCCAGGGGAGCGGGGGGGGGGGGGGGATGTAATACCAACAAATAGTATTTCAGTTGTGTCAGTGGTACAGCACAGTTTGCAATGCAACTAAGATTGCAACTGTTGACAGATGCCATTATTGAGAATAGCAGTTGAACATGGAAAGATAATCTACAAATCATCCAAAGGGATTTCTACTGTAATTACTGTTAGATGAGGTATTAAATACCAAACACAGAAAGAAGACTTGGGACCAATATAGTGCTAACTGTTGGTGACAAATGCAGTTATTCTTGTAATAAGTTATTTTTGCTATGAAAAGAAACCATGGCTTTCTGTGTATTTATGTGAAAAATGCATCATGCTACTACTTTTGTATTATTGAATTTGTTTTCTTCACAATTAGCTAAAGAAAAAAAATTTCAGGAAAACAATTACCCATTGTAACGGACATAATACAATTTGTTTTATGCATCTGTTCTCCATTTTTTGAGTAAATGATGTACTAAAGTGCATCCACAACATCACTGTTTGAAACATTTTAAATTAACAGAAATAACCCCATTCATTATTCAACCACTTAATAAGATAAAAAGCTAAGGAAATATAAGCCTTAGGATAAGAAACTTCAACCATTTGGGTATCAGATGTTGCAATAATAATTATCTTGTTCACTAACTTAATTATCAGTGAAACTGCCAGCAAAGTCAAACTTGTATCATGTTCAGCCTTTGACAGTGTAACTGTTATTTATTCATTCTTAGACATTACAAAAACAAAAATTTACTACATTATACTTTAAAACTGCTAAAGAAAACTTATTACTCACTGTTATTCAAATAATTGCATAAAAATAAATATTTTGAAATGATATTTCAGTTCATTTGATTTCACTGACAACTGCAGTAATTTTAAAGAATAAATTGGATATGTAGCGAAATTTTGTTTTTTATTTAAAATAAGATGCAAATACTAATGAGATAAGATCTAAGTTATGAATAAGGAAATATGAGTCTTGAATATAAATAATTAAGTAACAGCACAAATTAATAATATAAATACTTAGAAGGAATCACAATCTTTTTATGTTATACCATATAAAAGGAAAAGAAGCAGTAACAATGGATGACTGAAGCAAAACTGATGCACATAAAGTAAAGAAAGCGCACTCACATCATTGTATACTTTTTAATCAAAACTGAAATAAGCATCTGAAAATAGACATTTGACACAAAACTTTAAAAAGCCTGAGCAGTGCAGCCATGTGAAGTTTTCAAAAGGTTAAAAAAATAATAAAAAATCAGCCACTTTATGCTGCAAAGTCCTCTTGGGACAATGCAGGTAAAAGTTACTAATGCTTAATATATTCACTGAAATGTAAACCATAAAAAATTAAATTGCTTTATCATAGGAAATGTTTGTTTTTCTTGATGACACTGATGGCATGAGGTGTTTTGTTTTTATGACTACCTATTTAACATCCTTAAATGTTATATCAAAATTAAAAAATAAAAATAAATAAAATACCTGTCCTCCATCATTTTGACCCCATCCATAGATCTTTCCATTTGCATCAATAACAATTGTGAAATCTGCACCACATGCTACATGTGCAATTTCTTTCTCTTTAAGTTGTGAAACAATGTTAGGAATTTTCTGTAGGGAAAATATACAGTTTTAAGAACAACTCAAGCAAAACATTTAAAAGTAGTGAAATTATTCAACAATATTAAACCTATTAACATTTCAATATTGTAAATGAAAAAGAAAAGTTTACATTTTCTTACTTGCTCTTTGCGAGTACCATTTCCAATCTGACCTTCTGAATTTCTTCCCCATGAATATACCTCTCCACATGCAGTTATTGCTACAGAATGATGACTACCACAAGACAACTAAAAGTATATTTTTACAATAAATAACATAATTTACCAAACAGAAAATGTACAGCTTAAAATATAATACTGAGCAGAAAAATGAAAAAATGTATAAAAAAGCATAACTATGTTAAGAAAATTTTATTTTATAACATAACTTATAATACTGTCTTTAAGAAGCTTTAAGCTCTAATTTACAAAAAAATATATAATCATCTATTTTTTAATCTTTTCACCATTTCGGGAAGTATCTTGTAATCTCTGCACATCAATAAAATGAAAAAGAAACTCAAAAGTAATGAATGAGTATAATCCAATAATTTCACAAAAAAGACTTTCCATTTCAAAATACTGGTTGAATCCACTTTAGACAGAGATTTTTGCTGAAATTTTGGTATGACTAAACTTTGAGAAGTTCAGGGATCATTAAATTATAGCCTTCAACAATTATCCAGAAATTTGACTGGTACTTTAAGGAAAACCCATATAAAATACCAGCAAAATTTCAAAATTCTACCAATAGTCCATGACAAAAGCATTATGCTTCCATTTGCAACCTTTGAAAACTTTCAGGTTTTATTTTTGATAAAAAGTTACAAGCTGCTTCAGATGATATGTTGATCATTAACATGCCAAATGATCTCCCATCATGATCTTGCCTTTGAATAAGTGCCTTTATCCAGGCTTTACCCGGGGCCCCCAAAGTAAATTTTGCATGAAAACATAAAATAAATAAAATATTTTATTCCAAATTATATGAAAAGATTCTGTGATAAAAATAAAATGAAATTTATTCATGAGCCTCCACACAAATCGTTTGTGAGGGACCCCCAAACTTTCTTTACAAAATGAAATAATGCAAATAAGTGTAATACAGGGTGTCCAGTGAATAAGACCCTGATTTCTAAATTAAATATCTCAAAAACAAATATCAATAGAATTATGTGGTAAACCACTTGTTTATTAGCTAAACTGTAAAAATGTTATACAGAAGTTTCAAAAATTAGTTGCAAAAACTGCCAACAGATGGCGCTGTAATCGCAATGCCTATAAATTGTGTTTTGAAGGCCAGAGCACTAGTGCCTCATTCCTAGATGGCTTCTTATGGAAGAACAAAAATTGAGAAAGACCACTTTCTCTTTGGGTTGATGTGCAGAAGTGGAGATATCTGGTCACAGAATTATTGCATCAGCTTCAATTTTAGAGAATTTCAATTAATAGAATTTTCAATAAAAAGTTTAGCAATCATTATGTAAGAACTCATTAAAATATTTTATTTGGATAATATGCAGAAGCGGAGCCATGTGTTGACAGATTTGAGATTTGTTTCAAATTTTGTTACAAGCTACTTCGGTCCAGGTACCAGTATCTCTGTGGTATGTCTATTGTCTCCTAATTGGTAGATCGTGGAATCGAATCCAAGTAGAAGAGGATTTGAAAAAAATGGAAATCTTTACTTTTTAATATTTATTTAAACTGTGAAAAAAGTTTGAATGAAAAAATCCAAAGTTTCTGGTTTTATAATTTAATTAAGCTAAAAGAAACCAATTTTTTAAAAAATCATTGAGCATTTATAATAATGATTCATAAATCATTTTTTTTTTTTAATTGCAAAGAATAATTTGAAAGAAAAAATACAAAGTTTCTATTTTTAAAAACTTATTAAGTTTAAAAAAATATTTTTAATTTTAAAAACTTGTTTTCATTTTTTAATCATTGAGCACAGAAATATGGCGCAGCTTCTAGCGATAGGACCCGAAGTGTTGGAAAGGAATGCAGCATCCAAAATACTTTTGCTTTGACGTTGATGATATGACTTATCATCAATTCCTTTTAAAAAAGAAATAATTTAATGCATAATTTCTGTCTCTAAAACTTTGTTTACAAAGAACAGAAATATATGTGTTGTGCTAAAACCAAAGTATTATGCCTTGATTTAAAAAGAAATGAAAAGTGCAAAATTACTTTTTTATTTATAATAATTTAGGTATAAACAATAATACCAAAATATTATGCTGTGATTTAAAAATATAAAAAATAAATAAACAGTACAAAATTATTTTTCTAAATATATGCATTTTGATTTAAATAATTATATGGCATTAAAAATTGAATGTAATAAAATATTTTAATAAGCTCTTATATGATGATTTCTAAACTTTTTATTGAAAATTCTATTAATTGAAATTTTCTAAAATTAAAGCTGATGCAATAATTCTGTGACCAGATGTCTCCACTTCTGCACATCACCTCAATGAAAAAGTGGATTTTTTCAATATTCGTTCTTCCGTAGTGTTCAGTGAACTTATACATTTTTTGCAATTATGATTTATGAGAAACCATTTACTGAATAATCACTTCAACTAAAATCACTTTAGAGTTATTTATTGCTATAACTGTTATTTAAGAAAACCCTTATTGATATTTCTTGAAATAATAATCTACAAGCATTTATCCATCATAAATCAACATTTCATTTCCTGTTGCAATAGAAATATACTTCACATAAACAATCCAACAGCTTCATCATTATTTTGAAATACATTCCTTTTGTAATTATAGCAATTTTCAAACTATAAATCATGAAAAGTACTTTTACACTAAGACATTATCGTTATTGCTTAAAAATAATAATTATTGTGATTTATATCTGTTGGTCAAGGACACTTCCTGGTTGCAGTGCATTTTTACATTGGAAGAAGCAGTTGAAGTGCAACCTTCAGACTGAACGCATCAGCTCATCTTTAGCTGTGACATTTTTAATCTACGCAACTGAGCATCTACAAAGCCTGGCTTTTGTTAAAATTAACAAACCGCATGTCTGTACCCTCAGGAAGATGTCAATATATTTGATTCAATATAATTTTATTTTAATCTCTAGTATATTTATTGACTGTTGACACAACATATACAATTCATCGAACATTAAAAGCTGGAGGCACCGGCGAGATCTTGGATACTTTTTTCAAGCTTGGAATAAGTGTACGCTGATCATATCTTACTGCAGTTTTTTAAATAAACTTTTCACCAGTCTTATGTGGAATTGCAACAGACGACGGAGCACCTCGCATCACATTTATTACAGATAAGTACATTTTATCTTCAGTTTGGCTTTTGTTTTTTTACGCTATTCACCTCATTATTTGAATAATGAGTACCGACTTGGAAGCCGCAAAAAAGGCTGCTGAAGGATTGGAAAAAGCAGCTATAAATTTACGTGGCAGAGCTAAATCTGCTCTAACAAGGATAAACAACTTCATTAGCTCTGAGCAAACGTTTCTAAAGAATGATTTGTACAATAAATTAGATGGTCAATTACCAGCTGAAGCATCTGAAATTGAGGAATTTGAAAAAAAAATATTATGAAACCAAATCCAAACTGCAAACGGAACTTGAAAAAGTTATCGTAAATGTGCATGCACAATCTCAATTGATAAATGATCAGATTCCAGTTGTTAGTTCTACTATTTCTAACAATTTTAAATTGCCTAGATTAAACATAGAACAATTTAATGGTGATTTTAAAAACTGGCTGTCATTTAAAGATTTATATTTATCATTAGTTCATAATAACGACAGCATAACTAATATACAGAAGTTTCAGTATTTAAGAGGGTTACTACGGGAAGAGCCAGCCTCTATAATAAAACATATTCCTATTTCTGAAAACAGTTATTCAAAAGCGTGGGAAAAATTGCTGTCAAGATATGATAAGAAAAAACAAACTGTTTCTACTTTAGTTAAAACATTCTTGGACATTCCCCCCATTACTCAAGTGAATGCATTTAGCTTACACTGTTTATCAGATGTATCGAAGTAATTAGAGGCCTTAAATCAATCGATGAAACGGCATCTGCCTGTGACTTATGGCTAATTCATATTTATTACAAAAGGTTGATTCTAAAACAAGGGAGGAATGGGCAAAATTGACCTCAAGCGAAGACTTTCCGTCTTTTGATCAATTTATTCAGTTTATAAATGATAGATGTTCATCTTTAGAGTTGTATAAAAGTGAAAATGAAGGTTCACATAAACAAGAGAAACAATATAACGTCAATAGATCTTATTCCAGTGTCATTAGCAAATGTTTACTTTGTAAATTTAATCACTCACTTTACAAGTGTGTTAAATTTAAGGAATTAAGCATCAGGGATAGGAGACAGTTTGTTAAGAAAAACAAGTTATGCAGTAATTGCTTGTCTGACAAGCACACTACCTGGCAATGCAATTCCTCTTACTCTTGTCACAATTGCAAGCTGAAACATCATACTAGTTTATGCAAAAACAAACTGCAAAATTACGCGATATCAACTTCTCATTCAAATGGAAAACAGAGCCACAAAAACAAACCTGATTCAGAGGCCGTTTTGATTCCCAATGAGAATAAAAAGGAAATTTCTCCTTCCATAAATGCAGTTCAAACATCTTTCGCACTTTTGCCCACTGCTAGTGTATATATTAATGATTGCATGGGTCAAAAGCACACTTTAAGAATCATGTGTGATAGTGGATCAGAGTCTACATTTGTTTCTGAATCCTGCATGAAAATGTTAGGAATTAAAAGGAAAAATGCTAGGTTCCCCATAACAGGTCTGTCTAATTAAAAGATCACAGTAACTAAGGGTTACGTAATGTTTGATCTTAGATCAATTTATAATGTTGACACCAAGTTGTCTGTGAAGGCATTTATTTTAGATGATTTAACTGCTCCGTTACCTGCAGAAAAAATACATGAGAAGCATTTTTCGCATTTAAAGAATATAAACTTAGCAGATCCACATTTCGAGATACCAAGTAAAATAGACATTATTCTAGGATCTGATTATTTCTTTTCTATTTTGCTTCCTGGTCAAGTAACAGATACGCATTTCAAGTAACAGATACGCATTTAACAGATACGCAATTTAATTGCTCAAAATTCAATTTTTGGCTTTCTGGTATCAGGGAAAATGCCACATTCTAGTACATCTCCAAATTCGATACATAATTTACACATTTATGAAGTTAATATTGATAAAGAGTTAAAGCATTTTTGGGAAGTAGAAGAAGTATTTAATAAGAATACTCAAATGTTGTCACCTGAAGAGCAATTTGTTGAATCACATTTTCAGGAAAATTATTCAATTAATTCCGGGGGTCGTTTTGTGGTTAAGTTACCTTTTATTCAATCTAAATCAGAATTAGGTAATTCTAAACCTGCCGCAATTTCTTGCTTGCTTGCTATGGAAAAGAAATTTAGAGAAAAACCAGAATTTGAAAATCAGTACAAAGAGTTTATGTACGAATATGAAGAATTAGATCACATGGAATTATTTGCACAAAATGACATTAATAATTATGAAAACAAACACTACTTTCTTCCTCATCATGCAGTTGTTAAATCTTCTAGTATCACTACTAAATTAAGGGTAGTTTTTAACGCTTCATGCAAAACTTCAAGTGGTGTTTCCTTGAATTCCATTTTGGATGTAGGCCCTAAGTTACAACGGGACATTTTCAAAATCTTACTTAATTTTCGATTTCCGAAAATAGTCTTTTCTGCAGACATAGAAAAAATGTACCACCAGATTTTGGTTGCTGAAGAGGATCAAATTTATCAGCAAATAGTTTGGAGGTCTAATCCTAATGAGGAAATAAAAAAATTACAAATTGAAAACTGTCACATATGGTTTAGCGCCAGCATCTTTTCTGGCAACTAGATGTATAAAACAAATCGCTCAGGATTATACAAAAAATCCTTGCATTTCGCGAATGTTAGAAGAGGATATGTACATGGATGACTTATTATCCAGTATGGATACTGTTAGGGAAGCAATAGAAACTTGCAAGGAAATTACAGATTGTTTAGACGCGCATGGTTTCCACTTGAGGAAGTGGAATTCGAACTCACAGGCATTTCTTAATGAATTTATAGATTCTTCTAGCACTGAATCAAATTTTAAAATCATTCCTAGTGACAACGGAAGCTCCGAAGTTCTAGGCTTAAGCTGGAACTCTTCATCAGATAGTTTTATTTTCATAACTGCATTAACACTTGCTCCACCTCTTACAAAGAGACACATTTTAGCTGAGTCTGCACGGATTTTCGACCCGCTAGGTCTAATTTCACCCTGTACTGTAACTTTAAAGGCATTTTATCAGAAACTTTGGCTTACAAAAGGGGACTGGGACTCTATTATACCGAAACATCTTACAGACGAATTGCTACAATTTCAAATTTCCTTTAACGGACTAAATCAATTGTCGGTTCCTAGATGTGTCTCGATTTCATCTGGTAACCCATTTGAATTACACAGATTTTCTGATGCCTCAACATTGGCATATTCTGCCGCAATTTATTGCCGACAAAGTTATAAGGGGAAAATAAATGCTTTTCTCTTAGTTTCTAAAACTAAAGTTGCTCCAATCAAACAGATTTCAGTGCCAAAATTAGAGCTTTGCGGTGTGCACCTATTATCTAAGCTGTTCCATTCCATCATGGAAACATTAAAGAGTTACAAGTTCGATATTTTCGCCTGGACGGACTCAAAAGTCGTCCTTTCTTGGCTATCTGCACATCCGCGTAAATGGAAGACTTTTGTCACGAATAGAACATCTCAAATCACTGAAATTCTACCTACAAAGCACTGGAGACATGTCCCATCCAAAGAGAACCCCGCAGATATCGCTTCACGCAGTATTGATCCAAAATGTCTTCCAGGTTGCGATTTGTAGTGGAAGGGGCCAAGTTGGCTGCTTTTTGACCCATCCAATTGGCCCAAAGATGACTCAAATGCTGAGGAATTTGATGATCAAATCAAAGCCGAACAAAGGTCTGATCCAATTTTTTCCTTTCACACCCGCACATCGAATGATCTATTTGATAATTTGTTTCAAAAGCACTCTTTGCTTGCAAAAATTATTCGCATTTTGGCATATTGCCAAAGATTTATCAAAAAATGCAAGAAGTCTAACAAAACCAAAATTTCTTCACCACATCTTACTTACAAAGAAACAAAAGCTGCTGAAGAGAATATTGTTCATTGGATTCAGAATTCTTACTTTCAGGAAGAATTTAAATGTATCCAAGAACAGAAAGCTTTACCAAAGAAAAGTACGCTACAGTCCCTCCACCCATTTATTAATGATAAGGGTCTGTTACGGGTGGGAGGACGCTTACAAAATTAGCAATTATCATTTAATCACAAACATCCTTTAATCTTGCCCTCACAGCATAAAATGGCTGAGTTATTAATACAGCAACAACACATTGCCCATTTGCATGCTGGGCCTTCACTGCTATCCCACATCATAAGACAATCTTATTGGATAGTTGGTGGAAAAAAGATCATTAACAAATGCATCAATAGATGCTTGAAATGCTACAGATATATTACCTTGAGTCTAAAGTTTTGACCCTTTCGCAGAATAGTGCTACTAAAACAGCTGGCGTTCGCAAGTTAAGTGACATTTTTACATACGGTTTTCTGGTTTCGAAAGAAGAAGGCGTGTGCTACAACACTGTGTATTTATTGTTTTAAAAAATTATCATCTGTAGCCTCCAGGAAGCCTCGAAAATGGAACTATCACGTATCCAGCTTTGAACCATCATCTACTACGAGTTCTGTAGCAACACCGGAGTGACAGAATGTCACCGTAACATGTGTGCACGTTTAGGTGAGGATATTGTATCACTTAGTACAGTCAAATGATGGTATCAAAATTTTAAGATTAAGAATTTCGACATCGAAGATGAATCACGTGCTGGTCGACCTACTGTGATTGATGAGACCGAATTGCGGAAATCCATCGATGAAGATCAAATACATCACGGGAACTTGCATCTCACTTCAATGTTTCTCAAACAACCATAATTCGAGCATTAAAAAACATTGGTTTGACATACAAATTCAATCGATGGGAGCCGCACGATCTGACACAAAATGACAAAGAAAAACGAAAACGGACCTGTGTAAACTTGCTCGAATATCACCGAAAGTGTGATTTTTTGAACCGGATTGTTACGTGTGATGATAAATGGGTTTATTACAACAACACCAGTCGAAAAGGAGGATGGTCTGAACCAGGTGTACCGGTCAGGACCGTAATCAGGCGCACATTGACCTATAAAAAAATCCTCCTCTGTGTTTTCTGGGATAGTCGCGGTATTATCTACAAGGAGTACTTAAAAAGTGGCCAGGCCATCGACAGTGAGTCGTACAGCAGCATGCTGCATAAAGTGGATGCAGCAATTAGGGAAAAGCGAAGTAAAGAGTTCTGACGCAAGGTGGTTATGTTTCACCTGGATAATGCCAGGCCACACGTCAGTACGTGGACGAATTGGAACTTATACAAGCTGGAATGAGACTTAATGCCACATCCTCCATATAGTCCGGACATGGCACCTTCCGACTACTATCTGTTTTCGCATCTGCAACTGCACCTTAGTGGTGAAATTTTCAATTCTTCAGAAGAGGTCAAAAAAGAGGTTGACCTCTTTCTCGACTCACGTAGCCCAGAGTTTTTCAAGGAAGGCATTGAAAAACTGCCAAAACGTTGGCAGAAGATTGTCGAACTTAATGGTGATTACTATCCTCACTAATGTTTTGTATTTTTGTAAATATTTGTTGTCAACATTAAAATAAAAAAAGGGTCAAAACTTTAGACTCAACCTGATAAAAGGTCCATTGCAACCCCTCAACTAATGAGGAATTTGCCAAAGCATCGAGTAACCCTAGAGCATCCGTTTTTCTCCAGTGGTGTTGATTAAGCAGGCCCTATATCTATTAAATTTTGTAATTGTCGGGGTGCAGAAACAACTAAGGGCTATATAGCTTTGTTTATTTGTTTGGCTACAAAAGCTGTGCATATTGAAGCTGTGAGTGATATGACAGCTGAGGCATTTATAGCCGCCCCACGGCATCTTTA
Organism: Maratus speciosus; assembly: GCA_963932465.1. Taxonomy (NCBI): domain Eukaryota; kingdom Metazoa; phylum Arthropoda; class Arachnida; order Araneae; family Salticidae; genus Maratus; species Maratus speciosus. The sequence continues at coordinate 268,043,770 of OZ010796.1, read as the reverse complement.
TAGCGACAACGGTACCAATTTTGTCGGTGCATCCAGAAAGTTGGACAAAATTTATGAATTGTGGCGTTCATTTACAGATAATGAAATAATGTCACATTATCAAGCTGAAAACTCTCTAGAATGGCATTTCATCCCTCCTTCTGCCCCTCATTTTGGCAGGATTTGGGAGGCTGCCATAAAATCGACAAAGTATCACATCAAGCGAGTCATAGGAGAGACATTGCTCACTTTCGAAGAGCTAGCTACGTTACTCGTCCAAATAGAATCCTTGCTAAACTCGTGGCCGCTTATACATTTAAACGATAATGATGCTGATTCAATAAATGTTCTCACTCCCTCACATTTTCTTACAGGGGATGTTTTGCATTCCATACCCGATGAATCAGCAACCCTGACAACGAATCTAAAGAAACGATGGGAACTGATCCAAAACATGAAAGCTGGATTTGCCAAACGTTGGACCAGAGAATACCTGGCCTCGCTGCAACCCAGAGTTAAGTGGAAGATTGCCACGCCTAACATCGAAGTGGGTCAGGTAGTATTATTAATGGATGCAAATCAGCCACCTGAAACTTGGCTGTTGGGTTGCATTACGGAGGTCCACCCAGGCAGTGGTGACTCAACAGAGTGGTGACTGTGCAACGCGGGTCTTCATTAGTCAAGCGTCCAAATCAACAAAATAGCATTACTCCCTCAGTATCAGGACTAAGGCCCTGATAGGGGGGAGCATGTTCAGTGAACATATACATTTTTCGCAATTATGATTTATGAGAAACCATTTACTGAATAATCACTTCAACTAAAATCACTTTAGAGTTATTTATTGCTATAACTGTTATTTAAGAAAACCCTTATTGATATTTCTTGAAATAATAATCTAAAAGCATTTATCCATCATAAATCAACATTTAATTTCCTGTTGCAATAGAAATATACTTAACATAAACAATCCAACAGCTTCATCATTATTTTGAAATACATTCCTTTTGTAATTATAGCAATTTTCAAATTATAAATCATGAAAAGTACTTTTATACTAAGACATTATCGTTATTGCTTAAAAATAATAATTATTGTGATTTACATCTGTTGGTAAAGGACACTTCCTGGTTGCAGTGCATTTTAACATCGGAAGAAGCAGTTGAAGTGCAACCAGACCTGCCAACTGCTACGAAAAAATCGTAGTTGCTACGATTTGGATCTTTAAACTCATAGATATAGTAAAAATAACTAGATTAACCACTCATTGTTGTTCCCCCATTCCTTCTTGATTCTGTTGCAGTTCAGTGGCAACAACCATTAGAGTGGCAGAAAAAGGGTGGAACTTGTGATACTACAGTAGCAATACATAGTGGATATCCGAGTATTGTGATGTTTTCATTCTGTATGTTTTAAATAAATATATGCATATGATTGCTTAGAATTGTCTAGAAAGACAGTGGAATACCCTATATGGATGTTTACATCCATATTTGTAATTTGTTAGATACTTTATAAACTAATTAGTACATCTTCGATGTAACGTTTAGTTCATTTAGTAATTTTTTCTTTTCTAGTATTTCTGTTTTTTATTAAAATGCCGAGCGCATACCAAGTCCACATATTATAATGAACAGATATATTACTGTGAAAAGATATCAGTCCAAAAATTATATGAAAAAAAAGTTATGATTTGCTTAAAAGATTTTTTTTAAGAAGAATTTAATATATTTATTTTTAAGCATTTAAAGAATTTTACGTTTGTAAAAAAATTTTAAATTGGCATTTGCCAATAATTAGTTGTTAGCCCAGTTTAATAAATAAATGTTTATTAAGAATATCGACCTTGGTAAAGTAATTAATGTTTTCATCTACATTTGCTGAGTAATACATGGCTAAAAAAAAAAAAAAAAATCTTAAGAATGTGTATTATTAATGCAGGTATTTATTTATTTTTATTTTTTAGGAGAAAAATTCTTGCTATTTAATTCAAGTAAACAATAAGCAAAAATTTATCACATACTTACATATTTAAAAAAATATTAACAAATATCAAATTTTAAAGAAAGTTTTGAAAGTTAAATCTTCTTTTTTAAGATTACTAAAGCAATTAAAATGGAATTTTTTGCATTATTTCCACGTATTCCTCATTTTTTTTTTTTTTTTTTTTTTTTTTTTTTTTGTGTGTGTGTGTGTGTGGGGGGGGTGTAATTAATACCGAAAAAAAGAAAAAAAAAATCGAAAATTTTAAAATGTGTGTGTGGGTGGGGGGGGGGAGAAGAAAACAGAAATTTTCGAGGGGTGGGAAGGGGAATAGATGGAAGGTGGAAATCCGCGGAAGAATCTTACTCTATACTTTAATATAAGCTGTCCCCTTCCCCTGAAAAAAATTCATTTAAAAATGTACATAACTTTTATTTTGGATTAAAAAAAAAAAAACTATTGAGGAAAATTTAAATTTCAGTTAAGTACTGTTTTGATTCACTTCCACGTTGAAGAATATTTAAGTATAATTGAGAAAAAAAGATAGTTTTTGAAAGTGAATAATCTATCTTATTCATTTTTACCATAAAAATTATTTAATGATAAAAATTGCTAATTTCTAGTTAAAAATCATTGATATTACTTGTATACATTTTGAAACATTTATCAAGGCTTAAACTTATGGAAATGAAATTTAAGAACGCACAAGCTGTTTCATTTTCTCCTTATATTGATGGATCACCGTCCATTTGTCACCCTAGTGGAGTAGTTTCGTTCGCGCGCGCAGAATCAACTTTTCTCCCCGTATGCGTAATCTAGTTATTTTACTAGATCTATGTTTAAACTACGATGCTACGATAATCGGTCTCAAACTATGATTAAAAAAAAAAAAACACACACAAACGCATTTTTTTTTCCAGTTCAGATTTTTAGTCTATGCAGCACATTTTTCAGGAGTGATTCTGCTCTGAAATTTCCTAAATTTTAAAGTATTCGGTTCCAAAAGTTTTAAAAAATTGGTCTTTAGTCCAAAAATTCGGACATTAAAAAATGCTCAAGTGAAAAAAAAAAAAAATGGGTTGCAAAACAAACTTCTTAATATAAAACACCCTTAATGTATATTAACCATGAGTGAATTGTGCATCTGTAAATATTTATTAAACAGGAATTCCCTTGCTTAGAAACAGGGGCGCCATTTTAAGAGTTTCTTGAGGGGCAGGGTTTGAAATATTGTGCAGAATTGCGTGATTTGCACTAAGAAAAGGAAACTCCTGCATAATGAAAACTGCTGTGCAGTATTTCCCCCCTGAAAATTCTTCCACAGACCTATAATTCTTCTGCGAGTATATTTTAAAATTTCTTGGAAGTCCGCAAATTTTTTTCTTTTATGGAATTTTTCTAAATCAATTCGGAAATTGGTTGTGAAAAAATTTGAGAATTTCTTCAAACGATCATGGGAAAATATCTGATATTCCGTCAAAGATCTCAGAAACAAATAGTGATTATCTTCAATTGTTCGCTGAATAAAATCTAATTATGTTAAGAGTTCAGAAAAAAATTGAAAATTTCGTCAAAAAATTGCAAATTTCGATAAATTATTGAGGGAAAATATTACAAATTTCTTCAAAAAGTCGCGGAAACAAATAGTGAATTTTGTTAATTGGCCGCGAAAAGATATTGAAAATTTTACCAATTGGTCGCAAAAAACAGTTGCGAATTTTGCTGATTGGTTGCACAAAACTGTTGCAAAATATGCCGCTCTGACGCTATAAACTGTCGCAAATTTCGACATGTCACCACTTAAAAAATCAATTTCGTCGAAGTATTGCGGTAAGAATGTGAATTTAGTCAAAATATCGCAGAAAGAAAATGCGAATTTCGTCAAAAGATCACGGAAATAAAGCGCAAATTTCGTCGAAAGATCAGTAAGAAAACACAAATTTCATTGATAGGTCAGTCAGAAAACGCAAATTTCATCGAAAGATCATGGAACGAAAACACGAATTTTGCCAAAGGATCATGTAAAAAATGCAAAATTCATCAAAGGATTAAGATTTTTTTTAAAAAATGCGATTTTTGTCAAAAATTCGGGGTAAAAAGTGTGGATTTCAACAAAGAATCGTGATCGAAAAACTTGAATTACGATTGTGGGGAAATGAATTGTGAATATCATGAAATAATCACAGAAAAAAAAAAAAAAAAAGAAACGCGAATTTCATCAAAATTTACTGGACTGAGCTAAAAAATTGGAACTGGGTTCCTTTTAAAAATGTAAAAAAAAAAAAAAGCTGCAAAATGAGAAGAAGCTCAAAAAATCGTATAAAAATTTTCAGAGGAAAAAATTTACTATATTGAGGTGAAAGACTGAAACCTTATTCCTTTTACGAGCGTCAAAAAATGGCTGCAAAACACAAAAAACTAACCAACCAACCTCCAGATTAATTTTAATTTTGAGTGCTACGATTTCTCATTTTCAAAAGTTGGCAGGTCTGAGTGCAACCTTCAGACTGAACGCATCAGCTCATCTTTAGCTGTGACATTCTTAATCTATGCAACTGGGCATCCACAAAGCCTGGCTTTTGTTAAAATTAACAAACCGCATGTCTGTACCCTCAGGAAGATGTCAATATATTTGATTCAATATAATTTTATTTTAATCTCTAGTATATTTATTGACTGTTGACACAACATATACAATTCATCGAACATGTAGGGAGCCATCTAGGAATGAAACGCTCGTGCTCTAGACTTCGAAGCACAGTTTACAAGTATTGCGATTACAGCGCCATCTGTTAAAGGTTTTTGAAACTAAATGTTCAAATTTCGGTATAACATTTTTACAGCTTAGCTAATAAACAAACCGTTTACCACATAATTCTATTGATCTTTGTTTTTGAGATATTTAATTTTGAAATCAGGGTCTTATTCACTGGACACCCTGTATTACCTATAAAAGCAGGCTGCCCTATAAAAGCAATGCCCTTTGAGAAAATAGCCCAAAAGGGAAAAATGATAAAGAAACCATACTACTTAGACATGTTCTCAGTGTTCAATTTAGACATTTTTCTCCAGAAGGGAATATTGCAGTTGTGAAGGGGGGGGGGGGATGGGGGGGTTTACATTGAGACATTATCAAGTATATTAAAAGGCAGAAAAACCAACGTTTAAAAATGCACAAATAATACATGAAAAGCAGCAAACAGCTGTTTGCTGCTTTTTATGTATTATTTGTGCATTTTTAAATGTTGGTTTTTATGCTTTTTAATATTGTTGCACAAAGGCTTTATTTGCTATTTTTATTATCAAGTATAATGCTCACGTCATACTTGGATGCTCCAGGGAGAATGTCTTCCTAGGCCATACCCTGAATTCACCACTCGTTGCTCTTAAACAGAATGTATGATTTCAATGTATTTTAAAAGGTGATAAGAAACCAAGTTAAATAGAGGAAGCACAAATAATACATTTACACAACATGCAAGCTGTGCTTTAAACAAATTTTTATCAATTAAACAAAAAAAAAGGCAGTAACATTTTCTTTAATTCTTTCTGTTTTGTTATGCACATAAATTAATATTATGGTTTCATGAATTTTGGTGACACAGAACTTATAACGTGAATGAAAAAAAAGGAGAAAAAAGAATGCGATACGATGTAAAAGAACAAAAACCTTATTTACTCACATCATTCCTATTTGATAAAAATTTTCTCATCTCAACAATAAAGAATTGCTTCCAGACAAATAAACACAGCATTTTGATTTCTTATTACTTAAAAAGAGTTTGTTTACATTTAACTTATGTGAAGAAAATAATTGGAAATTCTATTTAGTGAGAGGAGGTGTGTAGAACTTCAGTTAACAGCATTATGCTAAAATGTTATTGGTTTACAGACAAAAATTATTTTTCGATACCAGAGAGCACCAGAAAATTTATCCTGGTGAACTTACTTTTCACATGATTATACCTGTGATTTAATAGCTTTGTCATCCACAGAAGAATGCATCAGTTGTGTATACTTTAATGGAATAAGATATTGTGCAGTCAGTCGAATTCCAATTAATGGTATCTCAAAATATACACATATTTGAACATAACTCATCACACAAAAATAATTTAAAAAAAAATAATAATAACTTTTAGAAAAAAAATTGCCGATATACTTCTGAAATGTGATGCAGTAATAATCCAGTTATTTGGATTGCTGAATATGAAGGTCAGTATTAGGAAATAAAATTATATTTTAAAATCTTGATGAAATTTGAAGTGTAAACCTATGTTAAAATTTCTTAAATTGGAACTTATGGAAATTATATTTGGATAAATCTTCTAAGCAATTTTCGCAGATACTGTATTAATTTTAAGTGAAATCAAGATGGTGTTGAATCCTGTGAAGGATGTTCTCAAATCCAAAGCAGCTACTTTTTGACGCATTTCTAATTTCTATTTTGTTTGTAAATGCATGTAATTGACAAGTTTTCTTATTCAGAAACTAAGTTATCACAAAACGTTTTCCATTTTTTGGTAAAACAAATGATCTATCAGAAAATACTGTCAAAGTTGGTATTTTGAACTGAATTTCCAGACGTGACAGTGCTGGAAAGGGGAAAAACCTGGGTCAAGAGACAAAAAAGTTTACAACTCAATATCTAATTTATTTATCAAAAAATGGAAACCACATTTCACTTCTAAATTGCTTCAATAGTAGAAAGTTTTGCATTTGCTGAGCAGGGAACTTGTGAACCACTTTAACAGATATGATAAAAGTAAGTAAAGTTTTAATATCATGACTTAATCTTTTTTCAAGATTGTCCAAATTTTCCTGATTTCCACATATCCAGATTGTAGAACATCCAGAACACATTAGTCTTGATAATTGCAGTTTCACTGCACAGAACAGAAAACTGTACTTTGACAGAACAATTTCAAGGAGAACTGATTTGTTATACAAAGATATATTACTCATGAAACTGAATTCTCTAATCATTAGTCATAAAAATTTAAAAAGAACAAATATTTCGCCATGGAAAAATGAATTATTGTCAATCCTTGACATGAAATTATTAGTAGATAAAAACTATTTTAGCGTATATTAAAAATTTAGAATGTGAATGAACTGAAAATATAAAATACTTACTAAAGCCAACAATCATATATTATTACATTCATTTTTTTTTTACAATCAAATTAAATTGAATGGACATGATAAAAGAAAAGATTTGAGGGCTACATGTAAAATAGTACCTGTATGCATTGTGTGAGTTGTTTGCAGTCTAACAATTGTGATTGTCCAAATTACTAGACAGTGTCACTTTTGAAAGAATTTTTAGAAGAAAGAAATATTTCTCTAATAAACAGGGCTCCCTACTTTTCTCAAGGAATCGATGGTAGAAGACATGAGTCACGAATACAAACTCATTACATGATATTACAAGTGTCTGAATTAATAAGATGACTATCAGGGTTCGTATGGGTACCGTTATTTTCAAGGCCAAAAATCAGTATTTTTTTATAGAAAAAATAATCTAGTTTAAACGAACAAAATTTCGCCTTATTGAAAGAGAGATTTTCCATAAGAAAGTACTGGTACCAAAGAATTTCTTAGCCTGGAAATTCAAGGACCCGTATGAACCCTGGACTATGTAGAAAAGTACTGTGTACAGTATACTGCTGTAAAATAAAGTTTCACCTAGTGCAAAATGGCTAATATTTTGTAGACAGTCCTTACATGTTTATTTCAATAGAAAAGATCATTATTAACCACTTCACCATTTGCTCCGAGATAAGTCGGGGGTAAAAGCACTGTTTTCCCATACCCAGAGTTCATTCTAGGATCAAGGACAGGCAGGGTGCACTTTGCCATAAAAGGGCACTTTAGAGAAAAAAAGGGCACATTCATGTAATGATAAATAATCAACTAATAACTCTTACCCCCCTGACCCCACCCCCCTAAAAAGTCTTTGCTACTACCCCTTTACCCCATTCATGACACTTTGCAGTGTAGAGGTTGATTCTTTTCCGAAATTAAAAAAAAAAAAAAAAAAAAAAAAAAATCGGTCATAAATGTGAAAATTTGGACATAAACTATACCACAAATTTTGAGAAATGTTTGCAGAAAAAACCAATTTCGTCAGAGAATCGCAAAAAAACGGCAATTTCGTCAAATGACCTTTCCGGGTTTTTTTTTCTTTCTTATTTCGGCTGAATTTTCACAGTAGCCGAGAAACAGGGTATAGAGACAGAGAGAAATTTATGACTGCGTCGGTGCTGGAATTTTACTGAAAATAATTGGTGTCTGTATGAGGATGTTGGGGGTGGGGGGAGTGAAAAGGAACAGATTAGGAGCAAAATGAGGCTAGGACATAATATAATGTTTACAAATAGTTTAGAGTTTGCTTGAAATAAGTGATGAAATTAACTTAAAGGGCGCTATTTTTCCCTCGGTCGATTTTCCGAGTGATAGGGCTCACGGGATGGGGGTTTTGGACAGTGGGGGCATCAGGACGTCAAATTTTGTAAAGAAGGGCAGGCAGGGCGGCCTGCCCGCGAAAAACGCCTAGAATGAACTCTGCCCATACCTGTCACCGGTGAAGGGGTTAAACTAACAACACATAAATTTTATTTTTAATTAAATAAAAATTTACACAAACCTCTGTTATTGAACTAGTAATGTTTGAAATATTCACAAGGTTAGGCAAAAGATGACTTTGTTGAAGAGTACCATTAATAAGTGGAGATCTTTGAGCAACATTACTGCCACCAAATGAAGCAGAAATATGATTTGAAGATCGGGAATTCTGGGCCAAAATATTACCATGCTGTCGTGCACGTCGGGAATTTTGTGCTTGCATCCTTAACGCTTGAGGATTACAACCCCAGCTGTAAAGCTTATTGGCTCTGCTGAGAGCTAACTATAGGAAGAACATATAGATTACATATTAGAAATAAATCATTATGCAAACAAAATGTAAACTGTTAAATTCTAATATAAAGTTACAAGCTTTAATATCTTATAAAATGAATTCTAAATACTAAGCAATAAGGCAATAAATAACTAAAAAAAACTAATAAATTTATCAATAAATTAATCTTTCTGAAAAAATATGATTTGTAAGGTATACTATACCATTTTATGCAGTTATTGTTTTGTACTAAAGATGAAAGATTAATGAAAACTAACATTTTATGTTAAATATTTACAATCTTATTTTTAATTAATTTAATTTTGCCCTTAAGTCGAATTACATGCAGAATGTACTATCATATTAAATTTCTTCTGAAACAATGTAGTAATAATTGTAAAACATTAACATAGTATACAAAACATTTATCAAACTATTTTAAGGTCTGATACACTAAAATTGTCATGTTTTTGTGCTTTTTAGTATAAAAGAATAATTTTATAGTTTCTGAAGAATATTTAGAGCATATAATTATGTATCCACAATAAACATTTATAATTCAAAACCAATTAGCAAATTTTTGATAATAATTAAACATTTACCTGTTGACAAAAATAACTAAGCACATACATATACAATAAATGTAAATAAATTTATATATACAAAACATACCACATGAAAATATCCTGATGCAATCAGTTGGATACGTTCTGGAATATTAACTTGTTGAGGATAACTTTGTTTTTGTACAGATCCAGTACCCAGCTGACCAAACATGCCACAACCAAATGTGTACACATCGCCCTATTTAAAATAAAGCTAAATATTATTAAATCAATACCTATTTACCAGAATACAAAAATACGATATTAGTCAATAAAACAAGATATGCTACAGGTAATTTTCCCCCTATTATTGGGGATTAAAGCTAATACTTAAATAGAGTTTTCAATCAATATTGTAAACCTATTAAACATTTCAATATTAATAAACATTTCATTTACGTACATTTCGACTGAGAACAACACTGTGACCTTGACCAGCAGAAATAGATATTATTTTCTTCTTTTTCAAAGCTTTGATGATTTTGGGTATGTTTGCATCTTCTGCATTACCATGACCCAACTGGCCATGTATTCCCCAACCCCAAGAGAACACTCTAAAAATTTAAAACACATTTTTATCAATGTAAATGTATCATAAAACATAGTAAAAAAAAAAAATAAATAAATAAACTCAAATGTAATTATGTAATATTTAATTATGTAATATTTATAAAAGTTTTTCCCTCTGAAAACTAATGCATAAATAAATGCAACAAAATATAATACAAATGCCTGTTCTTAGTGATGGGCGATAACGAGATGTTTTTCTCGATTGTATGGACATCTCGATAATTTTCGATTGTGTAAATTTTTTCTCGATGACTGCAGTTTGCAAATTTCTTTTATAAATCATATATTATGTATTATATACGTCATACATTTATCAAGAATCGTCTGCGGGTGAACTGGAATGCGTCGATGTTAATAAAGACTAGGTGACTTCGACCGCTAGCGGGCCCCTCCTTTAATCGGGGCCCCTAATTTATACGTAATCTTGTAATATGAAATCACGAACAGGTTATCCGCTATATACGGCACTGATATATGATAGCAGGCGGGTGTGGTGTGCACGCACTACAAAATCTTGTAAAAAATATAATATCGAAACGAATGAACCTCGGACCAGATCTCTTGGGGGAGGGGTCAAAGCGAGCGGAGGGACACAGCAGCTGCATAATATGATTAAGTCGTCACAGGTCTTTAGGCCTTTCCAACCATATGTCACATGAGAAGTCTGGATCTGAATTTATAAAAAAGCCCTCCCCGTGGGGGCAAAGGGGGGAGGGGTGCGGGAGGTGGATGACATGAGTAAGTGGTCATAAGCCTTTCCAACAATATGTCACATGAGGGGTCCCGGCTAAATTTAGAAAAACACCCCGTGGGGGAAAAGTGGGGGGGGGCGGTCACCGGAGGTGCATTACATCAATAAGTAGTCACAGACCTTTCCAACGATATCTCACATGTGGGGTCTTGGCAAAATTTGGAAAAGTGTCCCCCGGGGGAGGTGCAAAATGGGGGGATGGACACCGGAGGAGCATAACATCAATAAGTAGTCACAGACCTTTCCAACGATATCTCACATGAGGGGTCTTGGCTAAATTTGAAAAAGTGTCCCCCGGGAGGGGCAAATTGTGGGAAACTGTCACCGGAGGTGCATAACATCAATAAATAGTCACAGACCTTTCCAACGATATCTCACATGTGGAGTCTTGGCTAAATTTGGAAAAGTGCCCCCGTGGGGGGGGCAAAGTGGTGGTGGGGACACCGTAGGTACATAACATCAATAAGTAGTCACAGACCTTTCCAACGATATCTCACACTAGGGGTCTTGACTAAATTTGAAAAAGTGTCCCCGGGGTGGGGGGCAAAGAATGGGGGGAACTGTCACCGGAAGTGCATAACATCAATAAGTAGTCACAGACTTTTTCAACGATATCTCACAAGAGGGGTATTGACTAAATTTGGAAAAGTGTCCTCCGGGGGGGGGGGGGGGGCACCGGAAGTGCATAGCATCAATAAGTAGTCACAAACCTTTCCAACGATATGTCACATGAGGGGTCTTGGCTAAATTTGGAAAAGTGTCCTGAAATTTCATATATTATAAATAATATTTAGCGGAGGGCTCCATAAAAAAATCTGATCTAAAATGATAAAAACGGAAAAAACTACCCTCGCAGTGGGGGCCAAATTGGGGAGGGGAGGAAGAAAGTCTCATAATATGAAAGAGTCATCCGAGAGCTTACCGATGACATATCACATGACTGGTCCAAAAAAAGTTTGAAAATTGCTAATCCTCCCACCCCCCGTGAGCCCACTCTTTCGCCCCGGAATTCACACAGCCGCCACTTTAAAATTTTTATGTTCAATAATTAATATTTACCGGAAGACTGCATAAAAAACCCACATCTAAAGTGATATTTAAATTTATTATAGAAATTGGCTACGGTTTTAAAAATTTGTTCGCCCCTTCCCCATCCCCCTTTGGGCGAAGAAAGGTTCATAGTATGAAAGAGTGGTCAAAGGGCTTTTCGATTATATGCCACAGGAAGGGTTCGGTAAAATTTTTAAAATTGCACCCCGCATGATTCCACTCTCACGTCCTCCTTCCTCGAAATCACCCGACCCACCTTCCTCTTTGAAATTTTTATATTTAATAAATAATTTTTATCGGAGGGCTCCAGGTATGTGACATCTTGGTAGGGCTAAAATAAGAGAAACTTTGAAAATTAGGGCTTCATTTCACAGCTCATTGTCATGCCTCTTTCACTATCTCGTCCCTTGGTACTCTCGATAAATTTTCTTACTTTTCTTCTCTGCCGAGGACGAGAGAAATCCTCGAAAAGCTTCTCATAGCGAAATGTTGAAAAGCGCGAGCGAAATCCTCGAAAGGCTTTTCGTTGGGACATTTCGAAAAGAACGAGAGAAACCAGCCACAAGCGAGAGGCTTCCCATCGGGAAAGGTTGAAAAGGGCGAGAGACTTCCCATTCCGAAAGGTTTAAAACCGCGAGAGAACAAACCATCGAGCTGCTTCCCATCTGGAAGCGTCGAAATGCTGGAAAAATCATCGAGATGAGATTTGCCGAAATGCGAGATGGAAATGAAGCTTTTAGAGTCAAACTTACCGGTTGGTTTAAGTCATAATTTCTCAAAGGAGTCCATCTGCTTATCCAATCTCTTTTTAGCTCACAGGCTATCTAAGCCTGAGAGCTAATGTACCCGTCGGTTCTGTGTGTATGCATGTACGTACGTACGTATGTACGTAACGCGATAACTCTTGATTAAAATGTATGATTTGCTTCAATTTTTTTTATGTTTATTCTGATAAGGCGTTCCGCTGATTAGTTTTGACGGTTCATTGGTTAAGGATAAAGGGAGAGAAGGGGGGCTGGTCACCCCCCCCTCCTTAATTTAGATAAATAGGTTTTTCATGCAGAATTATTCGATTTGCTCCAAATTTCGTATACCGGTTTATTATGTAAAGGAGCTTCCCTGATTAAACTTGGAGGTTCATTAGTTATGTATGAAGGGGGGAAAGGGGGGTAGACCCCCTCCTTAATTTAGATAAATGGGTTTTTCATGCAGAATTATTCGATTTGCTCCAAATTTGGTATACCGGTTTATTATTTTAAGGAGCTTCCCTGATTAAACTTGGAAGTTCATTGGTTAAGGATAAAGGGGGAGAAGGGGGGCTGCCTGCCCCCTCTTAATTTAGATAAATGGGTTTTTCATGCAGAATTATTCGATTTGTTCCAAATTTGGTATACCGGTTTATTATGTTAAGGAGCTTCCCTGATTAAACTTGGAAGTTCATTAGTTAAGTATAAGGGGGAAAAAGGGGGGGGGGTAGACCCCCTCCTTAATTTAGATAAATGTGTTTTTCATGCAGAATTATTCGATTTGCTCCAAATTTCGTATACCGGTTTATTATGTTAAGGAGCTTCCCTGATTAAACTTGGAGGTTCATTAGTTATGTATGAAGGAGGGAAAGGGGGGTAGGCCCCCTCCTTAATTTAGATAAATGGGTTTGTCATGCAGAATTATTCGATTTGCTCCAAATTTGGTATACCGGTTTATTATTTTAAGAAGCTTCCCTGATTAAACTTGGAAGTTCATTGGTTAAGGATAAAGGGGGAGAAGGGGGGCTGGTTTCCCACTTAATTTAGATAATTGGGTTTTTCATGCAGAATTACTCGATTTGTTCCAAATTTAGTATACCGGTTTATTATGTTAATGAGCTTCCCTGATTAAACTTGGAGGTTCATTACTTAAGTATAAAAGGGGGGAAAGGGGGGCTAGACCCCCTCCTTAATGTAGATAAATGGATTTTTCATGCAGAATTATTCGATTTGCTCCAAATTTGGGATACCGGTTTATTATGTTAAGAAGCTGCTTTGATTAGATTTGGAGGTTTATGGGTTAAGTATAAAGGGGAGGGGCTGGCCTCCCCCATAATTTAGATAAAAGGGTTTTTCATGCAGAATTATTCGATTTGCTTCAAATTTAATATACCGATTTATTCCGATATGGCGCTTCCTTCATTAGATTGGGAGGTTCATTGGTTAAGTATACAAGGGCGAAAAGGGGGCAAGTCCCCTCCCCTTAATTTAGATAAATGGATTTTCATGGAGAATTATTCAATTTACTTTAATTTATTTTTTTTTCTATGTTCGTTCTGATAAGGAGCTTTCCTGATTAGATTTGGAGGTTCATTATTTAAGTATAAAAGGGTTAAAGGGGTTAGACCACCCTTAATTTAGCGATATGTTTCTTTTTTTCATGCAGAATTATCTGATTTTCTTCAAATTTGATATACTGATTTATTATAGTTAAGGAGTTTCCCTGATTTAATTTGGAGGTTCATTGGTTAAGTATAAAAGGGGCAAACGGGGTATATTTCCCTTCATTTATTTTTTGAGGGACATTATTCTTTGAAATAAGAGTATAATATACAATTAATGTGAATAACCTGTGAGCTCAATGCCATCAGTTTAACTGGCACTTATCTTTTTATTGCTATTAACCGATGTGGGTTATGAAGCATAGTGGTTTATGTATTCAGTTCTGTATAGTCCTAGTTTCAAACTTTACTGTTAAATTTAGTGTCATTTTGCCCCGAATTTTCAATGTTTCTCTTATTTTAGCTCTGCCAAGCTGCCCCATACCTGGAGACTCAGATAAATACTATTTATTAAATATAAAAAGTTCAAAGAGGAAGGTGAGTGAATTCTGGGGGGCGCGAGAGTGGACAAAGGGGGCGGGGGTAATTTTCAAACTTTTACCAAACCTCTCCATCGGAAAGTCCTTTCACCACTCTTTCATATTATGAACCTTTCTCCTCCCAGACTTGGAATTCCGGAAGGGGGTGGGGGGAGCGGTGCGGGGGTGATTTTTTTTTTAATTGTAGAGATTTCTACAATAAATATCATCAAATGAGGTTTTTTAATCGAATTCTCTGACAAATATTATTTATTAAATATAAAATTTTGGTGGCTGCGTGGGGGATGCTGTGGGTGAAAAGTGGGGCTGCGTGATTTCCGGGTATATTCTGGGATAAAAGGGGGAACCCACGTGGGAGGGGTAGATTTCAAACTTTTTTTGGACAAGTCATTTGATATATCATCGGAAAGTTTTCGGTTATCATCGGAAAGTTACTCTTTCATATTATGAACCTTTCTTCTTCCCTCCCTATTTTGGCGCCCTGAGAGAGGCACTTTTTGAACTTTTTTGAAATCGTAGCGTTTTTAAGCATTTTAGATCGGATTTTTTTACGGAGCCCTCCGATAAATAATTTTTAATATATGAAAATTTCAAAGAGAAGGATGAGCAGGGTATATTTCGGGGGAACGATAATTGGAATCCTGGGAGTTGGGACTCTTTTCTATCTTTTGCTGATACCCCTCATGTGATATATCATTGGAAAGCTCTGTGACTACTATTTCATTTTATATATCGCCCGCGCCCCTCCCCTTACTTTGTCCCGCGCGGGGGCACTTTTCTAAATTTAGCCGACACCCCTCATGTGACATATCGTTGGAAAGTCCTGTGACCACTTATTCATATTATGCACTTTCCTTGCCCCTGCCCCCTACTTTGCTCCCCGCGGGGGTTCGTTTAATGTATTCCAGTCGAAGTCTTTCTAAAAATGGGGAAATTAAAGATCCAATCTCAAATGACGTAGAAAAATCAATAAAAAATTTTGATCCCTTTTATCATCCTTTAGTTCATGTTTTTGCCACTAGGGGGTACTTTTGATTCTTATTTCTTTGGCCATTTTGTAGAGGTCTGCACGGGCCGGAATTTCCAGGCCCGGGCCCGGCCCGAAGGAAAGCTATTTTGGCCCGGCCCGACTAAATGTCTAGAAAAAATTCCGTTTTTTCTCGACATACAATTAAGATTCTTTTAATGAATACTACATGCATATTTATGGGAACATTTTACAGTATATTTTAAATTACTATGTGTTCGCAAAATAGAAAACACACAATAGTAAACGTTAACGATTACTTACAGTGTTTTAGTCAACGTCTCTACAGACGTTTCAAAATTTAAATAAGGGTTCATTAAAAGATTATTGTAGTTTAGAATAAAGGATTAAAAAACATGATAACTTTTGAAGCTTATAATAAAAGGTAGATTTGTGAAAATATTTCTGTCATTTTTAAGGCTTTTCTCAAATCCAAAGGAGCTACATTTTGATACATTTATGAATTCATTTCTTTTCGGAAACGCATGAGATTGGCAGGTATTCTTATTCAGAAACCATATAAATGCCGTTTTTTTTTTTTAGATAATAGTAATATATCTTTCAGAAAATACTGCCAAAGTTAGCGTTTTGAATCGAATTTCCGGAAACGATAGCACAGGAAAGGAGAAAACGTACAGTCACGTGACAAGAGTCTCTGTTATCTCTGTACGTAATTTATGAAAAATGGAAACGCTATTTGATCCCAATTGCCTTCAATACTCAGCCTGTCAATTTTATGCCTTTATAGTTAAAATGAGTCAGAAAATGTGTCTTAGAGTTTCGCATTGTTGAGCAGTAAATATGAGAACCACCTTAAGGTACATTTCCAAAGATACTGTTAACAGAAGTTCATTATCGCTATTAATACTTTTACAAAACATAATGCCTGTCCTACACATCCTGAGAACGATTAAGACCAGTTCCGTCCCGGCACAAGTCTGCCGAAAAAAATTAAACCCGGGATCAGGCATCATGTAACTGTAGATGCCGATCTCTACGATGGACATGTTACATTTCTGTATTGATGTTGTTAAACTCGCATCGGCTCGTAATGCACATTTATACTTCTCGAAAAAGTCATATTCATTGGAAATGACCTCGTATTTTATCTGCTCCTCTCAAATTCTTATATCGGGCCGATAGGCCCGATTAATTTTTTTTATCGGCCGGTCCCGGCCCTTCAGGCCCGTTCAATTTTTTTGCCGGCCCGGTCTGGCCCGTTTATTTTGTCTGTCGGCCCGGCCCGGCCCGGCCCGTTTGAAAATTCTCCTCCATTCCGCCGGGCCGGGTACGGGCTTCGGGCCAAGCCCGGGCCCGTGCAGACCTCTACCATTTTGGTGCTAATTGCCGAAAAATTCTAATTTTTGATACTTAAACTTCCCTTACCGCTTCATAGCTACTCGCGTTTTTTCAGCTTTTTTCATCCAGCTGGCACCCTTACAAGACTTTTCCAGTCTTATGGCTCCTTTATAGCCTCCCTTTGGTTTGTTGTTTTTTTATTCCATCTGTTTTCAGTTACCCTATATTTAATAAAATCTGCCTTATATATATGTAAAAAAAATGATTTCAATAATCGATTCTAGAACATCTCCTTTGTAGATTCTCAAAAATAATCGATGACTGTATCGATTGTGTATTTTACGATAACGATTTTTTTCGATTGGTAAATTTTAGAGAATCGCCCATCACTAAGCCCTATCACTACTATGGAATTGTCGGCCAGAATAATAGCTAAGTTTTCCAATAACTGTTTTTAGCTTTTCTCGTTATAATCGATTGTAAAACATCTCGATTGTAGATTCTAGGAATTAATCGATGGCTGTATCGATTGTGATTTTTTACGATGACGATTTTTCTCGATTGTCGAATTCTCGAGAATCGCCCATCACTACCTGTTCTCAAACAAGAAATGTACATTGAAATTCAGTAATATAAACTAAAATTACAAATTGTTCAATTCTGAATGTAAATCAGCAATTTTTCAGACATACTTTTCACAATAACTAAAAAATTGTTATTTTCTATATTTATTATTAGAAAAAACATTAATTCATTTATAGAAAAAACTATTAGTTGGCTTAGAGGAAAATTTATATTTATGAAAGAACACAGAAAAGCATAAATTATTATATTTTGCAATATTTTAAGCAAAAAATATAAATGTAAAGGATTTAGTTTTGAAAAATCTAAATGTTCTTTATCACTGTTAGATGCACAAAGTTTTGGGATACCTTCTACATTTAGAGAATCCTTACATCAGTCCTGATCTTCAATGGGAGAAAGACTGAAGGCAAATAATGATCACATCCAGATAAATCGCAGTATTTGCCTTTCTTTTAATGATTTTTTTTTACACAAGATACCTTTCCCTTTTTATTTCCTTATAAAAAGCATTGTTTCCTTCGTGAGTAAATTAAAGAGTCACCTTATACACCGAATATACTCAAAATATGCTATTTCAGGGTTAAAAAAAATAGAGTTGACTTATACTGGATTATCATACACCAGAAAACACAGCAATCTGAGGTACACTTTTTAAAAGTCTAAGATATAAATGGACAAAGCATCTACAAAACATAGTTTACTTTCAAAAAATATCATTGTAACAAAAGTATTTTAAAACAAAGATAATTTAATCACACTTAATTTTTTTACTCCAAAGTACAGATTGAAATAACATATTTCTTGAAATAGAAATTAATTTTTCAGAAAATTTAATATTTTCAAGCACAAGATAAACAATTCACAAGCACAAGATAAGCAAGTTTTTTCTGTTATTATCATTATTCAAAAAAACAATAAAAATGTTATACAGTCAACTCTGTGAAATCTGCCGATGTATAATCCGCAATCATCTACTATCCACACTTCATGTTGGAATACAAACAATAAAAATTGTCATTAACAGTTAAACACATAAAGCTAAACTTAGTACATATTTTTTTTAGTTATCCATTTATCCAGTGAATAAATATTTAAATATAAATTGGATATAAATATTTAAATTTCCTTGAGCAACAAAATTTTATCTCGGAGCAAAAAGTAATGAGTGTTCATAGACTACAGAAAAAAAAAATTATGGCCAACAAACCAAACTACCATTGTGTTGTGTCAATGTTTAAAATAATGAATAATCAGTAAAATGTGTATTGTATGTAATTTAAATTTTCTTTAATCTTAGTTATTAAATGTATCATACCAATGTTGTATTATGTTTTCTTTTCCATTGTAATTGTAATTTTTGTACAGTTATTCCTAATTTACAGTCAGACTTTAAAAGATAAAATGTAAACAAAGGGATGATCTATAATCCACAAAACCCTTGGTCCCTAAGTGTGCAGATTTCACAGAGTTGACTGTACTTATATAAAGGCTCTTTTTGGAGAGTATTTATACAGATGAGTGTAAGATAAGGAAGAAGGAGATGGACCTGAATATTAGAAAATATTTTTATATCTGTAGCCTGAGAGGGTTTCCATTTCTCAACACATATTTTTCATGGATTGTGCAAAATTCCTGTATCCATACTAAGAAAAGTGCAAGAAAATTAATTGATACTTTGCAGAAAAAAATGAACAAGTGGTCAGTTATGCTACCTAAAAAATTAAAATAACAGTTTCCAATAAATTGCAATTGCATTAAATTTCTTATTTTTCAAATGATACATATTGTCATATTGAATACTTCAGTAGAGAGTTAACTTAAAGAATAATTACTGCAATGGAAAGAGAATGCTGTACCAGATGAAGACTTTAATTATGAATGTTTTCCCTATGGTCTTTTGAAATTTTAAAGTTAAACTTCATTCTTTTGTATGATTTGAAAAATAATTTAAAATACTCTTTTCTAGATTGACGATTAAAAAAATAAACATATGCATGCATTTAACTTTTAAAATGTTTTTAGCTTGGTTAATGATTACATAAATAACATTTAATAATCATAAACATACCTTCCATCTCTTGTAAGTGCTAGGGAATGATATTGGCCACATTCAATCCTAGCAATTTCTTCCGTCAGAAGACTTTCAATTATTATAGGCTGCACAGCTTGTTGAACTTCTCCAGCACCTAGCTGTCCAAATCTTGATGACCCCCAGCCAAAAACCTTTAGAATATTTACCATACATTATGCATTTTTCTCATGAAAGTAATAACATTTGCAACCTTACAATGACAACTAAAACATACAATTAACAATATTACTATGCATGAGAAAAGGCTAATACATGAAAGAAAGAAATTATTATTTATGCTTTATGATAGTATTTTAGTGTTAAGTCTATTATATTGTAATTTCAATAACCAAAATGTTTAATCAATTAACAAATTTAAACATTTTAACAAAAAAAAAAACCCAGCTTACTTTATAAATTCAAGATCTGTTTGATCATTATTTATCATTTTCTAAAGCTAGCTGAAAGGTTATATAAAAACACCAACACTCCAAACTGCATTTTTGTCATAGTTTTTCATTAAAAAATATGAAACTCATCTCAAAACATCTTTAACTAAAATTATTATACCACCAGTCACCACAAATGATTATGTACAACACATGATTAGAAAATGGGTTTAATCATCAAAATACGCAGTTGATTTTTAAGCAAATTCATACAAAATATATCAAAACTTACACCACAATCAGTTAAAACTAAAGAATGCAAAGCTCCACAAGATACTGAAATAACATTCACTTGAAGTCTAAGAAGAGTTTGCACAGGCTGTGGTGCTTGGTATTCTAATCCAACATCTTCAGTACCTAATCTATGAAAATAATATAAAAAATCATAACTTAACATGTAAATCTTTAAACTAAAATATTAGTTTCAGCAATTCTTTTAAATCAAATCAATTCAGAAAAAAAAGTTTATAAAACACATAAATACCATAACGTTGCACATTTTGAAAAGCTAAATAAATGCATAAAACTTGTACAGTAAAAAAAAAAAAAAAAAAAAAAAAAAAAAAAAGAACACCCTACATTATTTAATCACTAAATTTTTGGAAAGATATGATAAGATGTGAAAAAAGTATTTTTTAATTAGGAATTACCTTCTGCATCTGTTTGGGAACAAAGTAGGCTTAGAGGGGCTTTCTCCATATTAAAACAGAAACAAACTTTAAAAATTTCTGTAGCAATAACCAAATTTGACTCACCAACCAATAAAAAATTTCAAATCATTCTATGAAATATTTGTGAATTATATAGATGGGAAATTTTGAGCTCTTAATGTTAAATTAAATTTTGATATTTTTATTCATGTTTCTTGTATTCATTATTTTTATTTCACAGTTTTCTTTCTATTATGTTACTATTACCGTATTTTTCCATGTATAATCCACAGACTATATGTTAAAAAAGTCGCGAATTTCGTTATGCAGATTATATGAAGCTTTTTTTTTCTACTGCAATGTCGAATAAGTTTTCGAAAAAAATGGGTAATTTTTTTTAAGGTGGCAAATTACAGATGGTGCTAATTGCTTTAGCAATCCAAAATTAGACCCTCTGATGTCCATGCACAATATTTTATTCTAGAACTTTACTTGCAATTTTATTCAGCGTTTTTTTCACGGAATTCACAGGATTTTTTTCGGGACCAACTGATGAAATTTATGATTTTTTCCACGGCAGATTGATGAAATTCATCATTTTTTTCTAAAGCGATTCACGAAATTTGTGATATTATTTTGCTATTGTTTGACGAAACTTTCGATTTTATTTTGCGACCATCTGACAAAATTCGCGATTAATTTCAGGAATTGATTGATGAAATTTGTGATTTTTTTCCATGACTGATAGACATAATTTGTGACTTTTTTCCCTGATCGTCAGACAAAATTCACGATTTTATTCTACGATTGTTTGAGGAAATTTATGATTAATTTCTGGAATTGTTCGATGAAATTCATAATTCATTTCTGGAATTGATTGGTGAAATTCACTGTTTTTTGTGACCAATTGACAAAATTTACGATTTTCACCACGACCGGTTGACGCAATTCGTGACTTTTGTCTGCGATCATTCGACGAAATATCCTATTCATTTCTGGAATTATTTGATGAAATTCACAATTAATTTCTGGAATTGACCTAGGAAATTCACTGTTTTCTTCATGACTGATTGACGAAATTTACAATTTTCCTCCATAACCAATTTATACAATAGATGACTTTTTTCTGCAATCAATCGAAGAAATTCGTGATTTTATTCACGATCATTTGATGGAATTAGCGATTCATTTCTGGAATTGACTGACAAAATTTGCAATTAATTTCTGAAATTGACTGATGAAGTTCGCTGTCCTTTTTTGCGACCAATTGACGAAATTTACAATTTTCTCTATGATCAATTGATGAAATTCGTGACTTTTTTTAACACAATTGTTCACGAAGTTTGTGATTTTATTTCTCGATTGTTTGATGAAATTCATGATCTTTTTCAGCATATAATCCATGGATTACACGAAGTCTTTTCCCTGTGACTTGGATTAAAGCCATTGCAGATTACAGGCAGGAAAGTATCTCAACAGTATCAGCAAGTATCTCAAAACAAAACATCCTGATATAAACATACCATTAGTAATTTCATGTGACTTATTATCACGAGATATCACTGAAGAAATCATTGAATCTATTGATAATAATTTTTTAAAGGGCAGAAGAAGGGAACATGATACAGTAAACTATCATTTATGCAAAAACTTTCCCTTTTATACTATCGTTTATAACAAATGATAATACTATTTATGTATTTTTACTATAATATTATTATTTCTATCATGATTTTTTTATTCTTCAGAATATTATCTTTAGCACATTGATGGCCACACCTTATAGTTAAAAGCAGACCACTAACAATATCTGATGAGATTTTAAGAAATGGCCAGGTAAATCTGAAAAATTTAGTTTTAGTGGCCAATACAAAGAAAAATTCTTTAATTTTTAGCAAATAAAGTACAGCTGCCTCTAAAACAGCAGTCTGTGTTAAGTTGAAATATTGGTATATGATATATACACATTTCACAAGTAATGAAAACTTACCTTCCACTACCTGCTTTTCCCCAGGTATATAAAATTCCATTTTGAATCACAGAAGCATGAGCTTGACCACAAGATAGGGGAGATTTAGCATATTCAACAGTATCAAAGTTATTTTCACTAAAAAGAGATTTTGTGCTTTCCATATTGTAATTATTAGAGATATCACAAGAAATTAGTTCATGACAAAACTTTGGTGGATTGAGCTTATGCCAAATCATTAGCAAAACAAAGATAAAAAATTTGATTATATCTTCTCCAGAGGCCAGGTCTTCCTGTAAAGAAAAAAAATACAGATAAAATTAAGATATGAATAACCTTAATATAGTAAATTATACAAATCTACAGCATGTTTGCACTAACATAACAATAATAAACTGCTTCTATTTTTTTTTCTTTGCAAGAAGGTGAATGGTGTGGTGAATCAAGAAAGGTCGGTAGATGCCAATCTTACATGCTTGTTAAGAAAACATTAGCAACAGAGGAATATAATTATGTTTTAGTCATTTGATGTTTTTCCATTGTCAAAATTTTCTGTAATAATTTCTTTGAAACACTATTCTTTCTCTCTCTCTCTCTATATATATATATACAACAATTCATTGTGTTATTTGAGTAAAACTGCCACTTTCTCCAATCACAAGCATTTAAAATATTTATAATTACACACCAAATCTGTAATGAGATAACTTATAAGCCTTTACATTTTTTAAATTAAAAAAATCAAACCAATTATTTAATAAACAAGTTTTGACAGTAATCATAAATATTTTATTATTATTGTTATTATTTAAATTTCCAGTAAGTGACATAGGTTAATTTGCTATTTTAATACCTTTCTAGATATAAAACAGCAACCCACACAATAACCTATAAATTAAAAGAGAGGAAAAGATGATAATCTGAGAATTTTCAGTTTGAAAAAATATAACAATACTGATAAAAATATTATAATACCATTAAACAAGATATCTAAAAATTATTTACTGATTTTTATTTCTGAAATAACAGCTGTGGATATCTACAGCTAATTACAAAACCTTCACACAATATTTATAATATAATGACATCATTAGCAATTATTACTTATGCCACCATATTATAAATAATTATTTTAAATAGCATGACCATATTATTTACACTTTTCCATTAAGTCATTTCTGAAAAATTAACTTTTTATCACCTGCTTTGAACATTTAAAATGCATATAAATTTAATAAATATAGTAGTATTTTAAATAATAGTATTTTAAAAAGAAAAAAATGATAAAGTGCAAAGTGATTTAACTTTGTTCTGATAAAAAAAATATGTACCTTCAAACATGTACTGCAATCTTTTCAAAATATCAGGTAAAAATTCAATGCATTGCAGAACTATTTAAAAACACATTTTTAACAGAGAAAACAACAGTAACAGATGATGAATGTTTGTACAAAACACATTTAAAAGACAATAAAAGGTTAAAAGACTTAAATTACTTTTTACACCACTCAATCTTTTGGTGTCTTGATTCAACTGATTTTTCAACTGGATACTTTGCTATGTTTTGTTGTTACATTCAAATGTCACAATACATAAATTTCACTAGTTATTAAGAACGATTAATAATATCTCATACCGGGTGTCCCAAAAATGACCGATGATTTTAAAGTTCAATAACTTGCTAGTGGTGAGGGATATTTAAAAAATTATTGCAGGAGGGTTATGTATGATGTCAGGAATTTTTTTACTGTGATTCTTTATTTTATTTCGAATTTCAAACAATAGATAGCACTGAGAGCAATAGGTGCTCAGCCCAGACCCCATTTTTGGTACTTCGGAATCCATTCAATACATTTTAATCTCCTTTTTTCGCGTGGAAGAAGAGAGAGGCCGAAAAATCGAGGCTGGATTTAGTGGTTATTGCATGCAGTGCCATCTATTGATGCTATTTGTAACTAAAACTCAGAATTGCAGCATACAAACTCCTGACATCTTACATAACACTGCCGCAAGAATTTTTTAAATATCTGTCACCGTTTGCAAGTTATTGAATTTTAAAATCATTGGTGATTTTTGGGACACCCGGTATAAATATTTATTAACATGTAAAACAAAATACCCTGGTCTCTTTATAGGTGCCTAAGAAGCTATTAATCACACCATATTTCAGGAGAAAGTCTCCCAAAAAATGATTTAATAAAATTTTATTATACTGAACATTCTTATAAACTATTTTTTCAATAGATATTAGGGAGTACTTTGAATTCAATGCACATACATAGTATGATCCAAAAGTTACAGGAATGTACATAAGCATATTTAGGACCATTAATGCTATTTAATAAAATGTAAGTTATATCTTTGTGGTAGATATTTGACTTCAATTGAGGACTAAAAATAGAAAATGTTGAAAATCCAAAAGAGGAAATTTTTCAAGAGTGAGAAAAAAAGAAAACTCCTACTTCTGGTACTTACGGCATTTTCCATTTCACTCCTTTTGGGCTCTTAGTTACATTTTAGTTTGGGCTCTTGGTTACACTTTAAAAGGTAGGTATCTAGTTTCCTTTCGTTTAGTGTTTAAATACCTAATATTATCATTTGTAAATATTTCTTTCGTTTATTTATTTAATATTTTACACCTTGCTTAAAAATATCCCATTCATGTAAACAATAACATGATCAAGTTGTGTAATGGCCACAAGTCACTGACCATCTTATTACTAGCACTTTCAGTGTCCTCCACTTGACTTTGTGTGGTACATTCAACCAGCAACATTTTTCTATTCTTTTTTGAACTATTTCTACTAGGGTTGCCCCTTCAAGAGTTCTCCTGCTTGTTAAGGTTGGCATTTAAGACATTTATTTGTAAAAAAAAAAAGATTTTAAATTTTTTAGTACTTTTAGCGTTTTCCACTTTTAGTCCCCAATTACTAAGCAAACAATTTCAGGTTTACAGGGTTCGATTTAAGGGATCGCATCGCAATTTGCGATTCAAATTTAACTAAAATGCGATCCATATTTCCCACACCCTTTGTTATGTCATGTACACTTAAAGTTAAAATTTAAAGGTGTTTTTACACGACATACGTTTTGTTTTCACCTTCCTCAAGTGTTTATTTACAATGGAAGTACAGCGAGACGCCATTGCTGGGCGACTTTTTCCCAGTAAACACATGATTTGTTCCTGCTCTGACGCTGTGATTGATTACTGAATCACTGTTACTCGCTAATCACGGCATTTGCTCATAGAAGTTTGACGTGCGTGTTGTAGTGGTTCTGAAATGAACACTCACTGTTATGATCCTTTTACTTTATTTATGCATCGAAACAGACAGTGCAGATTCTGACCCCACATCTTTGCTCCGACCGTACTTGACTGACCGTACACATTTGTTTCACGCATCCGCTCTGCGCAACTGCTCTCTTTGAAGCAAAGAATTTCTCTCTCGCTTTCAGGGAGATTGCCGTAGCCACGTGACCGTAGCCGCATTTGAGCGCGACTGTAAAGAGAAAAAAGTTAGTGAGGGAAATTCGGTTTTCTCTTTTCTCAGTGCTGTTGTGTTTTATATAGTTTTGGTTTTGTACGTTACAGTAATTTGTTAATTGTTTTGCGAATTGTTAATTATTTAATAATATGACTACAGTTAAACTGGAAACAGCTACAAATTGGAAAAAAACTGTTGATCCCGTTGGAGAATGGTTAGATTTTGAAACAGATGGGAAAAGCAATGTCATATCAATACGATGTATATTATGTTCGAAATTCGCGGACAAATTGAAAATGAAACGAAATTTCAACTCAGGATTCATCAATGGAATTACCGGAACCAGTCTAAAAAAAGATAATATTGTCAAGCATTCCAAAAGTGACATGCATGTTACGGCAGTGAACTTGGAACACAAGCCAGACAGTGTAAAAAAAAAATGGATACACCAATTGGAAAAGCAATGTTTCAAGCCAGCAATGAAGAAGAAAATAAAGTTGGCAAGTTAATAGATATTTCCTATTTAATTGCCAAGCAAGAGCTTCCATTCTCATTGTTTCCTGAAATTGCACAATCAGAAAAGAGGCATGGTGTTCAGTTAGGGGAAACATATTTGAATGACAAAAAATGCCAAGAATTCTCTCAATGCACTGCAGACACCTTTAAGGAGGACTTGAATTTGGAACTGAAATCTACTAATTATATATCTGTAATGGTGGATGAATCCACAGATATCAGCATTAAAGAAAAATTGTTAGTGTTTGTGCGGTTCATTGGTAATGATGGAACTGTGAAAACAAAATTCGTAGGCCTGAAAGACTTGACTAACGCCACAGCAAAGGGAATCTTAGATACACTTTTAAAAATTTTAAGTGACTATGGCATTGATGACATTTAAAAAAAACTAGTTGGTTTCTGCAGTGATGGAGCACGTGTAAATTTAAGTGTCCGCCAAGGTTTGGTAGTGCTAATTAAGGAACAATGTCCATGGCTAATTTCAATTCATTGCTTCAACCATCGATTAGAATTGGCTGTGAAGGATTCTATGACCAAGTCATACTTTGAAAAAGTTATTTCAGTGCTGATGTTCCTTTACAGCTTCTACAAGCGAAGTTCTAAAAGAAGGAGAGAAGTAGCTGATTTAGCTAATATTTTTGAACAAGAAGAGAACAGTAAAAATTTTTCTCCTAGCAATATTCAGGGAACAAGGTGGATAGATTATAAAAGAAGAGTAGTTGCTGCTTTAATAAATTCATATACAATAGTAATTGCACACTTAGAGAATACTGTAGAAGGCCACAATGAAGATTCTGTGGATAAAGCCAAGATATCTGGCTTTCTTAAAATCTTGAAGTCACAAAAATTTGTTTTTTATCTATTGCTAATGAGCAAAGTTTGTGAAGCTCTCAGAAAATTGTCGTTGTACTTACAGAAGGATAGTTGTAATTTGCTAAATGCAAAGACTTACCTTGAGCATTTTGAAATTTTTACTGAAAAAATTAAGTGTGATAGCTTAATGAATGATGAAATCTTTATGTCTGTAATAAAGTCAGGAGAATTTTGCAGCATTAAATTAAGTGGACAAGAAATTGATATCGATACTGCATACACATACCTTAAGTCCCTCAGTGCATGCGTAAAAGAAAGGTTTGCAGATTTATCATCAGGTGTCGTTAACTGCCTTAAAGTATTAGACGTATCAATTTGGCCACAGAATAAAGATTCATTACAAGTTTTTGGTAATGATGAAATTAAGGTCTTAGTAGATAACTTTAGTCTGCTTCTTCAAAAACATAAAGTCATTACCACCTCTATTCCAGATGAATGGGCAGAGTTAAAATCTCTTTGGTTGCTGAATTGGACACATTTGTCAAGAGATGAAGTGTGGACTGTTGTTACAAAGTCGAAGAAGGATCTTTTTCCAAACCTGTCACATGTGTTTGAGATTCTTCTCATTTTGCCTGCATCAAATGCCTTAGTTGAAAGGTGTTTTTCATATATGTGTCGCATAAAAACTGACTTTCGCAGTCGAATGAATGAGGACATGCTAGAAAATCTTATACGTATTTGTGTGGAAGGACCAGAAATAGGAAATTTTTCATCTAATCGAGCTGTGAAAATTTTTTTCTCAAAACCTCGTCGACCAAATATACAGAAATATGGAAAAAGGAAGCAAAATTTTAATGAGGATGACGATGAGTAACTAAAACAATGAACTTTCAGAAATTTTGTAAACAATATGAACAAGAGGTATTTTTTGTGTAATAATACTTGTGTATTTAACTTAAATGAAGATTTCATGTTTTTTTTTCTTTTCCGCTTTATGTTTTATTTAAAATTACAAAAATTGTGTTTCTGAGTTTATGGCTTATTAAAAAATATTGACCCTCACAACAAATATATTTTTTAAGACTTGGTACTGTGGTAAGTTGATACATATATTTAATTGACCTGTGGCGAAGGTGAATTGATCTATAAGTCATTCAAGAGCCAGCTTCTGATTTCCTAAGTAATTTATATTGGGTAGGTTAGGTGAGTTATCATTTATTTTTCATTTTTTGTATAATTTTATTTACTTTCATTTATGCTTTTGGTTAAATGTTGCTTTTTTTTAAAAAAATTTGTTGTAAATTTTCAAGATTTAAAAGCTACATTAGCTATTTTTTTACTTGCTATGCAAAAGTGTTTAACTGCTATTCAAAACTGACTTTGTATAGCAGTTACTGCTATGCAACTTTCTTTTTCTAAATCGACCCCTGCAGGTTTAAAACAGATTTATTTGATTTGTCGATTATACCAAAAGCATTCTGAGAACTTTTGGACTGCCCTATGTAAATGGACAAACAATTATCATTTTAATGATTTTATTACTACCATAGCTTCAACATCGTTGTATTATGAGCAGTTTCATATTCAGGGTTCCCAGCAAAAAATTACTGGCAAATTCCCTGACTTTCCATGACCAAATCTAAAAAAATTTCCTGACCAAACGGGCATATAACGAAATTTGCTACTTATTTTTGCAATCCTTTGTCAAAATTAGAGATTTTTTTCCCATGAGACTATTTGACGAATTTTGCGTCATTTTTCATCTTTTCAATGAATTTTGCATCATTTTTCATTTTTTTCTCCAAGACTTTTTAGAAAATATTTGTAAATTACCTGACTTTTCCTATATATTTTGAAATTTCCCTGACTACTTTGAAATTCCATGACTTTCCATGATGCTGGGAACCCTGTATTTGTTTTAACTATACTATGAAATACAGAATTTTTTATTATATTCTCTGTGAAACAACTGCTACACAAGGTTCAATACATTAGACAGTTTTAGAGTTGTATTTAAAACAAGATATTTTCTTTAATCAAGCTATAAGAATTTGCAATATTCCAATGGTTGTTAAAGGATCTAATCAATAAAAAAAGCCATTAACTGTAGTTTATGCAGCTGTCTACACCCCAGCAGATCAGTATATAGGTGTAAAATATCTTACATATAGCACATTTTCTCATTTAACCCTCTGAGTGCCTGAAAGCTTTCCCGCTTTTTTATATAAACTTTGATAAAATCCAATATATATTAAACTTAATTTCACAGTTTAATGCAAAATTATCTTTTCATATCCATCCCTTCATCCTTTAAAATATTTTTGTCTAAAGCCAATTTAAATTGCTTTCTGCAAACAAAAATTATGTGACAGCCACTTAGAGGATTAAGTTATGTGGTGTAATCAAAAAGTTCCTGGAATCATGTAAAGATTAAGATAAAGAGATAATATTAGAACTAGAAATGTTAGATAATAAAAATTAACTTATTTATTTGTAGACTTCACCTTCTAAGTTAAATTTCTGGTTTTAAAACAGATTTATGCGATCTGATGAATAATATTAAATGCTTTCTAAGAACTTTAGATTAAACCATGTAACTTCAAATCTTAAGTTGTATTCTCCAACTCATTCAGATGTAAAATAAAAAAAACAGTCTCATAGCTTTCAAATCATACTACCAGTTTTCACATTTCCCTCTTTAACAATATTCACCAATCAAGATTTCTGTCTGTTTATCTTAAGTGTTGTGATGTATTAAAGAAAAATTTCTTTTGTAGGGAGAAATTTAGTGTTATGTATACTTTTATTAATATAGGCATATGAAAAGAAGAAAAAAAATTATGCAAATTCAACAATGAAGGCAATGAATTAGAAATTATCAAGCTGTAAAGGTTTCAGTATCCACACTTAATTCTTTTTTCTCTCTCCCTTCAAGATAAGTTAGCTACATTCAATAATTAAAAAATAGCCAAGATATTGACTCTAGTCAGTTAGAAAATGACATATGCAAATAAAAATCAACAAATAGCTTGGTATAATACAGAAATTATCCCCCCCCCCCCCCACCTTCCAAAAAAAAAAGAATGAAATCTGGTATGAAAAAGCTGGCAGCACCTAAAAAAAAAAAAAAAAAAAAAAAAGGACTAGACTTTATGAGCAACTACTTAAAATCAACAAAAATTAATATAATATATTTAAATATTATGCATTGGGATGGAGTGAAAAAAACGAAAATCGGAAAATGAAAAGGTAATAGCATGCAAAAGTTGTGTATGGTCCTCAGTAATAAAAGTTCGCAGTTTTTTCAAAATCAAATTTTATCTTCCGGTTTGCTATTAAGTGCAAGCCATCTTTGGGAAATTTTTTACTTTTCCGTGGAAATGCCCCAGGCAGTTAAAGTTATAATTGACACAGTAATCCAGCGCAATACCTTTTTTGCCTATCCGGAAAATCTGCTGAGTGGCATGGCATGGCATGGTAACTGATGATCGGAAACACTTCCACGAACTAGGATTTTGTAGAATCCTTAAAGCTCCAAGTGTGAACACAAGTGGGGAAATTAGGTGGTTCCAAGTTCCTGCAATCAATTTTAGCGCAGCAGATTATATTGATATGATTCAGTGGAATAAGGCAGAAGTTACAGAACCACCTATTTTTACTAAACTTTTTTGCGATGATTTAAAGATGTACATTGACAAACATGATTGTGAAGATATCATTTCATTTGCTGAGTTTTCATGCAACACTCAAAGTGTAGAAAGGTGTGTCAGAGTGGTCACTGAAGCTGCCATGACAGTTTGGGATGCAAGCAACATGGATGGATTCATAAGATCCATTATGCCACATTTTGAGACTATGTCCTATTTTAAGGTTACAAAACTCCAACAAGAACAACAGTAAACACCAAGCCGAAACATTTTGAATATTTAGATTTTTGTTTTGAAGAGCACGAACTGATTTAATTGAACTTTAAAAATTTTTTGAACACTTTTAATAGACTTAAATGTTTGTTTTTCATTCTTGAACTCTAATTGATTGTATACTTTTCACAGATAAAATGTTTTTATTGCACTCTTGCTTCTTGTGTGATGCATTCTATTATACATGTACAACAGATAAAAGGAATTTATGGCAATTTTTTTCAAAATTTTGAATGACTGGGTCCCTGGAAGATATTATGCAATTTCAAAAAGAACTGTGTAGGCATATTACTATGTACCATTTGCAACTTTTCCGCGGTATGATATTTTTATTTTCCAACTTTATGGTTATTTTGGTTTATAAGTTCTACAAGGCATTTTTGATGAATTTTGCAAAAACTGGGGGACCCAGGCCACCGGAAGATAAAACTTGCTTTCAAAAAAACTATGCAGGCATATTACTACGTACTACACACAACTTTTCCCCAGTATGATATTTTGTTTTCCAGCTTTATCTTTATTTTTATTTATAGCTTCTACAAGGTGTTTTGGAAGAGTTTGGTGGAAACTGGTGAGCCCAGGAGCACCGGAAGATAAAATTTGATTTCGAAAAAACCACAGACTTTTATTACTGAGGACCATACACAACTTTTGCGTGCAACCTTTTGATTTTCCGATTTTCGGTTTTTTCACTCCACCTTATTATGCATACAGAATATGGCAGAATTAGACTGTTTTTCAACCTTTAACACTAGAACCGCAAGGCGGTCATTTTGACCATTTCTAAACTTTCATTCCGTACCAATTTGTTTCTATTTAGAGTATAACTTTCAGTTTCCATGACTTTCCTTATAATTCAAAAAGCTATGATATGCCAGTGATAAATTTTCCAGTCAGCCGAAATTTATGAAGTATTGCAGTAGTATACCTAGAACTGCTGAAACGGTCAAAATGACCGCCGTCAATTTTAATGTACATTTTATCTAGTAGATGTCACAACAATCCATACTTCAACAAAGGTTACAACATTACCACAGATCTTTACTTCACTGTCCCTTGCAGAAAAGCTGAAGTCACTAAAAACAAGCACTGTTGGCACAGTGAATCGCAGACGAAAAACAAAATTCCACAGGCCATAAAATCTGAAAAAAAGTCTTTGTACAGTAGCCAAATTCTTGCCAAGGATGATATTATGTTGAGTTTAACAAGGGAAGAAAAATAAATATGTTTTAATTCTAAGTTCCTGACATCCATCAGTTACACTTGAAACTAGCGATAAACACTTACCAGAAACTGTAAAATTCTATAATTCTACAAAATTTGGAGTTGACGTGCTCGACCAAATGGGACGGTAGTAGTCTACAAAAGCTAGTTGTAAATGATGACCTCTACAAGTGTTTTATAATTTTCTTGATCTAGCGGGCATCAATTCTGAAAAACACAGTCAAAAAAAGTGTTTCATACCAGTATTTTGTTAAAGAGAAATCTGCTTTCTTTAATCACTTTATGTTATTTGTAGTATTTCTAGAAAAAAATACTGGTAGTGGCCTCTATTTTTTACTGTATTTTTCCCTGATCACTTGTCACCCTGAATATTGTATTGCTCAGGGGATAAATATAAATGTTTGTTTTCACCAAGTTTATTCTTGTTTTTAATAATTTCGATTTCTCATGAAAAATACTTTTTACCATAAAAATATTCTTAAAATAAAAAATATAAATAATGTATATCTATATCTCAATATAATATAATTATAACATAATAAAATATAAATAAATATAATAAAAATTATGAAATATACATTATTTTATGGGCAATGATGGTAATAATAGTAATAAATGATACTAAGAGTAAAAAATGACAAGTAAACAATAGTTGAGCATGGTAATCCACATCGGTCAAAATGACCGCCTTAGCAGTTATAGGTATACGTTTTTGTTCGGTATACGTCGGCAGTTCTAGTGTTAAAGGTTGTTACATATAATGTTAATGCAGGAAAGCAGATAGAAACACCAAACATAATAATTTGAACTTATATGAATATATTTAGCTATTAACTTAGTACACTGAAGAGCCAGAAAAACTGGTATAGGCATGCATATGCAAATAATGGAGGTATGCAACCAATCAGTGTAGCATGATGCGGTCAGCAGCACCAAGACAGCATAAGACAAAAGGTATCTGTTGAAGCAGTTAGACTGGTTTCTGCTGCTACAATAGAAGGATATCATGATTTAAGTGACTTTGAATGTGGTGTTATAGTCAACAGATGAGAGATGGGACACAGCATCTCCGAGGCAGCAATGCAATTTGGATTTTTGTGCAGGATTATTTCACGAGTGTACCATGAATATCAGATATGTGGTAAAAAATCAAATTTCTGACAATGGTGTAGGGGAAAAAAGATCTTGAAAGAATGGGGCCGTCGACAACTGACGAGGATCCTTAAACGAGATAGACATGCAACACATCCTGAAATTGATAAAGATTTCAATGCTGGGACCTCAAGTATCAGTGTGCGAACTGCTCAATGGACTGTCATTGATATGGGCTTTTACAGCTGCAGACCTACTCATGTACCAATGTTGACTGCACGGCACAAAGTGAGCTTTTGCCCGCTAACACCTCCACTGGGCTGTTGATGATTGAAACATGTTGCCTGGACTGGCGAGTCTCATTTCAAATTGTATTGGGTGGATGGACATGTATGGGTATAGAGACAACCTTATGAATCCATGGACCCTACCCTAGATGTTAAATGGGGACTAGTGGAGCCTCTGTCATGGTATGGAGCATGTGAAGTTGATGTAATATAGGACCCCTGATACATCTGGAAAGGACTCTAAGAGGTGATGGGTACATAAGCATCCTGTCTGATCACATAGACCCATTCATCTCCATTACATATTCCGATGGACTTAGACAATTACAGCAGGACAATGCAACACCTCACACATTGAGAGTTGCTATTGATTAGCTCCAGGAGCACTCTTTAGACTTTAGGCCCTTTCATTGGCTACCTGAAGACCCAGTCATGAACATTATTGAGCATATCTGAGATGTTCTGCAACTTGCTATTCAGAAGAGATCTCCACCACCTCAACTTCCTATGGATTTGTGGACTGCTCTGCAGGATTCGTGATGTGAATTGCCTGTAGGATATCTTCAGACATCAATTGAGTCCATGCCATGTCATGTTGTGGCACTTCTGCATGCTTGTGGAGGACCCTACACCATATTAGGCTGATATACCAGTTTTTCTGATACTTGAATGCATAATATAGCTACTAAAATAATAAACTATTTGTCAGTAAATCATATGTTTGAAAATTTTAATAATTACTTTTGGATTCGTTTCTAAAACTTCACTTGATACAGTTGCTAAGGAAGTTAAACTCCAGTACCTACAACATAATAATTTAATTAAGAAAACAATAATTGCTAATTATTTATAATCAATAATGAATTTAATAAAAGATTATTTCCAAACATAAAAAATAATTATAGTAATAAGTATTAAAGGAAGATATAAAAAAATAATGATAAATAGTCTACCAATATACAAACCTTTCACTTCCTTTAGAGGAAACCATGTTCCTAAACGTTAATTTAGCAGTTTTACGAGAAGGATCGTATAAAGAGGCAACTCTGCGTAGTAAATCAATGTTCATCCTAGGAAGTAATGTTATCAAATGTTGAAGATGCATATTTAAAAATGAAGGTTTGGCAGCTAAAAATTGTAGTAAATGAAATGATGTCATGCATTTCATGTAATTTTCTGTAAAAGAAAAAAATATATAATTACAAAAAGAACATAAATGAAAAGATTAAAAGCAATACGACTATAAATATGAATGGTAATGTTAACAAATAATAACAAATTATTTGATATTGATATCTACTACTTAATTTTCATATTTCTATGCATTTACAATGGTAATTTAAAAATATTGTTTTTATAAACTAAATATATTAAAGCAAAACAATAAAGAAAATAAGTGAAAAATTAAGTTATATACTTGATATTCAAATTTCATTATCAAAAAATCATTTATTTTTTCAAATTGATGGAAGGATTAAAAAAATTCATTTTTTTTGTGCATAACTAAAAAATTTGTTACTTTTATGCATAACTAGAGAGCATTAATACCAGAGTGTTCAAGATATGAATTGTCAAATAATTCGATCAAAAATAAATCTACTAGGAAATACCACTAAAAAAATTAAAATAAATGAACACTATTGCTCAAAAGACAAAGGAAGATTAGAAAGAAAGAAAAACAAATATGACACTTAAGTTTACTTCAGATCGCTCTACAAATTTCAGTAGCAGAGCAGAACAGATACAAACTGAATTTTTTTCTGACATGTAATTAGGCTGTTAATAAGCTAGAAAAATAAAGCTTGTTTAAAATAACTAAACTGCAAAATTATAAGAAGTTAGAAACACAGAATCTAAATTTACTCTAATTGTTACAATTTTTTTTTCTTTTTGATAGAAGAAAACAAATACAATTTTCCTATTAAAAAAGGGAAATTAAAAAAAGTTACTGTAAGAATTATTTTTCAAAGTATATCTTTTCTATAGATAATGTCCCTACTTCTGCCAAAAAATACAATAATAGAAAATAGAAAAAATGTATACATATATTTTTATTGTGACTAGTAAATACTTTGTGTTAAGAAAAGCTATGTAGTTTTTGTTGTTAACAGAGAAAGCAGGTGCCATTACACACAGAACAGAGTTCCAGCCCCTTCAAGTCAAGATTGCATGGAAGGTTTCCCTAATCATAGAAGATTCCACCAGAAAATTTTTACAATGATTTTTGGAAAGTTATAGACATTGATAAGAAGTTACAGCAGGACTGGAGCATTTAATAACAACAGACAGCAATATAATATCTTTAGCACAAATTAAAATTTGCTAAGATTTAACATGAAAAACTTTAAAACAAAATTTCAAAATTGAATAAGAAATGCTTCTAAAAAGAAATGTTAAAAAATCTACTACCACAGATGCTATTGAATACACTTTGTAAATTTCTATTAATTTTATGCAAACTCATTTTAAACGTTTTACTGATACTAAATTACCTTTTCTAAAAGAAGTTTTACTATAATTATTATTTATTTTGTTTATTTATACATTTTTATATGTTACTATTTCATCGGTAAAAGGGAAATGTATAATTTTTCACTAAAAATGAAGCAGGATGCAAGAAAACAGATGAAAGAAAATGATGCAAAACAGATACATAGGAAAAACTATTCTGTAAATAAAACAGAGGTGTCAAACTGTGGCCCACTGGATACCACTAAAATTTATAGTAATCTTAGCCTTATCAAATCATCAAATCTCTGTGATTCAATAAGTCAACTATTTCTTTAAAAAATTAGCCGTATCCGGCAGGCCACAGTTTGATACCCCTGTTAACAACACATTGCTACTGAATTGCTTTATGATCTTAGCAACATTCAGCAACAATATTCATTATTAATAAGTTAATCTGATGCAGCGTAATGTATTTTAATACTGAATGATTCAAAACAGAAGTTATGGTGATTATCTTTTAAACCACTGATGATAGAAGCAAGTTTCCAATTATAAAAAGAATAACAATCAAGTACAGTTTTTAGATATGGCATTTGTTTTACAAAGGGTTTTACATACATATTACAAATACAAAATTTATTTATTCATTTATACATCCCCTGGGATATATGTTACATTAAGAAAAAATTTCTTCATACTCTGACTTGTAAAACAATAAAAATTCTATTTTTCTATGACCAAAAATTTCCAAGTTTTGATACTTTGAATTTTATGAAATTTCAGAGTTCTCCAGAACTGAAAATAGAAAAATGCTTTTTTAGTCCCGTGTAAGACAAATGCCAAATATAATATAATTTTTTAGATTGAAGTAGGTTTCTATCTCGTTTTATGAGATAGCTGTATTATTCTGAATGTGCCTTTCACTGATACATGAAACCATCGACACAGTGATTGGTTTCTTTGCCAGTTTCTAGCCTTGAATTCAAGTTGTGGTTGCACAAATGAATGGACTTTTAGTAACTCACATGCTAAATAGATCTCTGAATTTTTGGTTAATTTTTTTGGACATTACACAAGGACTCTAAGCAAGATTCATATTATCTTTTCAGGATATGCTACACATGTATACACTTTAATAACAAAAAAGAGAATAAACAGAAAATTATCAAAACAGCTAGTATAATTATATGGATACCATTATCAAAGTGCTGAAGAATCATTTGATAACTGGATGTGTTAAATGTATCATATGTGGCCTCATCAATTGTACTTTTGATTCCCTGAGTAGAAAGCAAAGTTTCGACCATTAAACCTTGCTGCCCACGAACCTAGAGAAATATGAATGACAGTATACTCCATCAGCTAATAAATAAAAAAAAAATTATTTTATGGAACATTTCCAAAATATTTATAAAATTTTAAATATTTTAATTACATGTTACTTTTTATCATTCAAATATCATTAACACATTCGCTGCCCCTAAAAATGATATTTCCATCCTCAGAAGCCGGATTACAGAACAGTGTTTTAATGGTTAAAATGTTCCTTATATTTTACTAGTAAAACCAGAAAAACAAAAAAAACATTATTTTCATGTTTAGTGCAGTATTTTGTTTGACACTCTGGAGCATCAGTGTCATACAGACTTAACCTATCTTCGTGAGTGCCACTGATGCTCCAGCATGTCTGATCAATATTCTAAAAAAATTACTGACATATATCATAAAATCCCAGCTTAAAAGAAATAAAATGTTTAATTAAGGTATACATAGTACCATTTATGAAACAATAGAGAAAATATTTACAAACTGTGATGGTCCTGCCATTCTTGTACTATCCACCAAACACGCACATAAAAAAATTTAAACAAAAAATCTGAAAACCAAGCATGTAAAAATTAAAAATAATGCTTTGCTAATATGCCTAAACAACCTCTCTGTTCAATTTCCAAAGCTACACTAAGAACAGAACATATAACTTATCACAGTCAATCGACACTCCAGAGTGTCACCGGCATACGAAGAGGTGCTGTCAGACACGCCAGCACATCGATGTCAGCAAATGTGTTAAAGTACTCAAAGTCTAAATCAAAATTAGAGGCAAAAGACTTGCTTTTTCATAAAAATTGAATCACTAAGGTTCTAAAATTAAAATATCTTAATCAAAAGAAATTCAATTTGAAATAACTTAAATAAAATAATTTTTGTGCAATTTAGTGCTAATTTATTTTCTTGGATTCTTAGCCAAGGTTTAATTCAAGAATCAAGAGTTAAATTCTAAAATGTCGTAAAAAAAAAAAAATATATATATATATATATATATATATAAACTATGTACAATAAGACAACTAATAACTGGTAAACAATTTAGATTAAACTGCAAATGAAGTTTTCAATTTTATACTGTTTCATGGCAAAGTATCTACACATTATGCAAACATTTTTCTGATTATAAATTAACCCGGGAGAACTCGCTGCATGAGATTTTCTCTCACAGTCGTACTTTTTTAAGACTCTTATTTAAATCATTTTTCATTTTAATTAAAATTTCAAACTGTTTTACAATTATTTTACCTATTTTGTGAATAAAAGTACTAAGCCAACCAAAAATAGTTGATATTATATGAATGTAAAGTAAAAGAAAAGCAATTGGGCATTCTCACTAGCGAGTTCTCCCGGGTTAAAAAATCAATTCATAATTAATCATATATCAAATCACTATTTTAATACAGAAGTTAATTAACTTTTAATAAAATGGCAACAACAAAATTTTGAAAGAATATGAAACACAAAAATTAAAATTGTGGTACAAGAATATGAAATTCCAAATTACATTATCCCATTAACACCAATGGGAGAAAAAATCATTTATAATGTAAATAAAACTAATTATTAATCAATAACATTTATTAAATGAGATAAATAATGTTAAATAAGCACATTTTTTAGAGTTTTCAATAAGTATTTTTCTTAAGATTATCTTTTAGATAATGATTAAAGGTCATGAAAACTCTTTCTAAAATGCACTAATCTTAACATCACATAGTGAGACACTCATTTTAAAAATACTAAATGTAATTGTCATAAAAACACTTACTTTGGCAAAATAATAAGCTAAATCATACAGTCCCTGTTCTGCTAACAATTTTGCAGCTACTTCTTCATCATAATAAGAATTTTCCTTAAGAAATTTTCTAAAAATTAACAAAAATAAGGAGATTGAAAAAGAAAGCCTCTAAATAAATTTTCCAGTATAACATACAGTGCTCATATAAAAATGAAAAAAAAAAAAAACATTGCATTACTCTCATAGCATGACATTATAAACAAGAGAATCAATTTTGTTTCTCTCTCCAGTAAAACTGGGAGTAATAGTCTCACAGACTAAACACAGAAAAAGCTTAGTAATTTATGTGGTCAACAGTTATGTGTTAAGACGAAAGCGAGATACCTGCAACAGCAGCAAGATTTACATATCTAAATTACTGATAAAAGGGTAGTAAATGGTACTTTTGCTACTTTACATCAATTAACATAAAAAATAAGTTTTACACAAATGTACAGTTGTATTTTCAGATACAGCTTAAAATAAAGCAACCTATAAATCAATCAATAATATTCTGGCAATTTTGGTCCATTTTTTGTGTAAAAATATCATGTCAGCAAAATGTATACTGTCAGGTGCCTGAGCAGACTTTCTCACAATGTCCTGTTTTTGTAAAATTGTGAACAGTCTATTTCTGGAAAATCTAGTCATAATTTTGCAAAAATAACTGTTATATTATCATGTTCCTATTTATCTATTTTTAACAAGATTCTATATGAATAAGAAAGCTAGGAAATGGGATCTTTGGTGATTTCAGCTGTTTTGTGGAGGGTCAGGTTTCATATTAAATGAATAAATTTATGAAAGGTTCAGTTTGAAGCTGGAAAAGTTTTGTGAAAGGTCTATTTTTAAGACAAAGAATTTTGTGAATAGTGCTGTTTTAAAGTG
This sequence comes from Maratus speciosus, assembly GCA_963932465.1. Classification (NCBI taxonomy): domain Eukaryota; kingdom Metazoa; phylum Arthropoda; class Arachnida; order Araneae; family Salticidae; genus Maratus; species Maratus speciosus. The sequence goes on along the minus strand of OZ010796.1, from coordinate 268,003,252 downwards.
AAAATTCTTGTGAAGGGTCTTGTTTCAAGGAAAAAAATCATGTAGGGCCTTTAAAGGACCTCAATTTTTCTTAAACCAATCCCTGACTTTCTTAGTTCCATAAGTGGGTGTGTCTTTAAGTTTGGCATCAGACAATATCAATGTTGGCAACAATGTAGTGGTGGTTTGAAATGCTGCAAGAATATGACAACAGTTATCTATCAAGAAATGCTTGCATACTTACTGAATGTTTAGGAAACATTCAAATTCACTAAATCAATTTTGTTAAATAAATTATACAAAAAATAGATGAAACAACAGCCCTCCCTCCAAAAAAAAAGGATTTTCAATTCTATTTTTATAATTTTTGTAATATTTTTCATATCCTACAGTAAAATGTCAAATAACATCATGACAAATATATTTAAAAAATAGCCATTGAAAAACATTATGAGCTTAAATGAATAGATATTTTATTTTACAATTTATAACATAATCATCTGAAAAACAAACTAGGTCACAACAATGAAAATAAATGTATGCGAAGCCACACTCACTAAAATATGTCAATGGTGACAAACTCACTAAAATATGACAGTTGGTGACACACCCACTTAAGGAACTTTCCCCAAATTCTTTGAACACATAACTCATATTTTAAAATTATTAAAAACTTACTTGAATGCAACAGTAATAGCATTTCTTTCTTGAAGTTTTGCTTTTGCTTGGTGAGCAAAACAATGGAGGGCAATATTGGCAAAATGACATTTATCAGCAGATACTATTTCAACTCCCTTTGTACTAAAAAGAACCTGAATATATGCAATGAGCTCTGAAAGAAAACCATAGCCCATAAAATGAGCAACTCTCTTCAGTTGAGGGCACTAAAAATAAAAATAATTAGATGTATTATATTCTAAAAAGTAAAACAATTTACACAATTTAATGTATTATAATAATCAAAATCCAAACCTTTGAAAGCTGGTACAAATGAACAGCTTGAGCAAACTGGCCATTGAACAACTGGGTATCAGCTGCAATTTCATAAAGCTTATGCAAATCTAATCCTAACATCATGCCAAGTTTTTCAGCTAAAGGTAGGTCACTTGGAACAGCAGTCAAACTCAGAAAAAGTTCCTCTGGAGAAATTCTTAATAAAAAGTAATATATATTGATTTTAAATATTACAAAAGCTTATTAAACATGAACAACCAGTAAAACTGATATAACCATATATATATAAGGATGAAAATAGACAAGGTGCAAAAATCAGAAAATTAAAAAAAAAGATATAGAAATATTCATAAATAAAGAAAAGAAATATAGTAAAGGATCTGGATAGCTAGAAAGTGCTAAAAAAATTAATAAAAATCTTAGAAATAAAAAAAGCATGTAAAAAATATACAGGGTTTGCTGTTAAGGCTCCTAGCATGTAAAAAATATACAGGGTGTTCTGTTAAGGCTCCTGTCCCATCAGAAGAGGACACTCACAAGCTAATGCTAAACCTGTGGGGAGGTTATTTGCTAATATCTCGTTTGCATTTTGACATTTTTAAATATTTTTTTTTTTCATTGGATAGCTGAGGTCTGTCTTTACATCGCTCCTTTTTTACTTTTTCGATTTTAGTTGCAGATATTTTTTATGACACTTTCATTTTCAGAACCAGTTTAAAAAAAAGGGGAGGTTGTAGAGATCAACCTCAGCTATTCAATGAAAAAAAAAAATTAAAAAATGTCGAAATGCAAACGAGATATTAGCAAATAATCTCCCCATAGGTTTAGCATTAGCTTGCGAGTGTCTTCTCCTGATGGGACAGGAGCCTTAATATGGTGACAAACTGGTGAAGGTTATTATTAGACACCAAGAGGAAGAAAAATTACAATAGATCATGATGTCACAAACCACTTATTTAGTCAAAATTACAGGGTATTCCACCTGAGATTTACATTAATAACTTAAGAGATAAATATAGACATTCCAGTGAAATTTTGAATATATTTGCCTTGCTTTGTGTGAAATGAAATAACATCATGAAAAATGCTGGAAAAGCAGAATAACGTAATTATTGATAGTGTATGAACTGGTACTTGCAGTCCAAAATGTGGAACTTTAAGTTCATGCTGATGGTGCGCATAATGGAAACTTCTAGAACTTGATATTATCGCATTTTCACTTTTCAGAAAGTTATTAACAGAAATCTCAGTTTGGTTAGAAACGAACACCCTATATTTTCGACTGAATAAGTGGCTTCCAACACCATGTTCCATAGCAATTTTTGCTTCTCTTGATGTCTGCTAACCCCCCCCTCCCCCCCGAGCTTGTCTCCACATTAACAGAATAACCCTGTATATTTATGCATTCATATGATTACAAATGAACTAAAAACATACTGAAACTTCAAAGGAATAAAAATTAATGAAAAGAAAAAAAATAACAAATTCGAATCTAGATTCTAGTAGAAAGGAGAACTAGGAGAATCTAGTAGAAATTCAAACCCATGTACATATTCCTCACTCATTTATTAAATATACATAACTTAGCAAATCCACAGGTTTACAGAAGCTGCATTTTAAATATACACTAATGCTAATATCCTAAATAAATTATAGAAATAAAATAAAACAGAAGACAAAACAAATGTATCATTCCTATACTTTCTTTATTACTTTGTAAAACATTATTTAACTGACAGATTTTTTTTTAACAATTCAACATAATCAATAAGTACATAATGCATGCATGTTATAATGATTATTTCTTGCTGTTGGACAAATAAACACATTCATGGAGCTGATGCATATGTTTTATCAAATAAAAAAACAAAGCATGGACGAAAAATGGTTGAATTTCAATACTGATGACTAGTGTTGCCACTAAGGCTTTACAACAAATTTCAAGTTCATAGAAATCCATGCCTCACACATTTGACAGTCCCCTAAACAGTAAATTCAGCAGGCCTTTTTATTGATATTATTTCTACATAGTACAAAGCAGCTGAATTTGTGTCAGCTTCTTTTAGATGTAGTATAATACATTCCAATGGATTAAAATACACCATAATGAAAGAGGTCTAATCACATCCAGATAAAGAGAGAGCTAATGTCTGATTTTACAAAACTGATAAAAAAATGCAATGAAAATCTTGAAAAAATTTTATTTATTCAAAAAACAAAGAATTAAAAGAATACAAAATATATCTAAATATCTACTTCATACTTAAATATAATAATTACCTCAAGCGGCATTCCCAAACTGAATCTTTTTGTACTAAAATGCAGCCTTCAAGATTAGATTTCTTACACACATAATTTTGAAACTCTTTTTTATTATCCTGGCTTCTATTATCATTACTAATTTCACACACAGACTTTTCTAAATTTACAGTAGATTCAGATAAGTCTTCTGTACTTGACTTTGATTTAGACATTTTAGGAGAAGAAATAATCACTTTATAAAGAGCTAATATTTTATCATTGAAGACAAATTTTTGTACTTCTGAGTTCTGGGAGTCTTTCTGAAAGAGAGAAATAAGTTCAATTAGTGAAGAAATAAGAGTTCAATATTTATAGCAAAGATATTTTCATATTAGTAGCTTAATATAATAATGTAATTTAATGCTATATTTTTCATAATAAACTTGGAATATTTCTATACTACTAATCTTCATCTATAGTCTACATTAATTATGAAATTTAAAGCTACATTTACATCCTTTTTTTCTCCATTCTGTCCCCCCTCCCTTTTTTACAAGCATTTTATGAAAGATTACCTTAGTTAAAAAAGTAGAAAAGGTAAGTACTTTCAACTAAAGCTAATCATTTTAATATGTCAAGATTAAGAAGGAAACAAATTGCTCACATAAATTATTGTCACGCTGCCTTTATGATTGAGGCAATATTCCAGCAAAAATGTTTATATTAATTTGCTCTCCCACAATGCATAAAAGGTATATATGGTTATCTTGAGATGACAATGTGCTCCTTAGAATTTGATTGATTAAAAAGAGAAGTCGTTACAGCACTATTTTTTTCTGTCAGGCAATGTCAATAGCAAGCAAATTAGGGAGGGAAAGTTTTTATGAAATATTTATACAAAATTAATCATCAGCTATTATAAAGTCATCTTTTATGCACTTATATAATACTATAATGTGGGAAAGTCTCAAGATAGGTGGAAGCACCAAAATTTTGCACAGGTCTTCAAAGCAGAATGTTCTGCAATGAGCCTTCAGCTGATCAAAAATGTCCTGTGGGAATAATAAGAAAAACAGAGGGAAATGTTCTTGAATATGTAGGAGAGCAATTTCATCTTTTATAGAATCACAAAAGACATTTTGTAAAGCACTGACACTTACAGAAACACACAAACACAAAACATTATTTTGGGGTAAGATTTATTTTAAAAAACACGCCATTGACAAAGAATTTACAGTTCTGTTAATAACTTTAGAAATGACATATTTTGAGATATCACTTTTATGGAAGAAATGTCTTTTGAAATTTGGTTCATGCATAATTATACGTCCAGCTTTTAGAAGTTTTTTAACGATTTATGTCCAGCTGGAGGCCCATATGCTCTTCTTTTGTTACTGAATGCATACCTCATTCAACAGGTTATGAATAATATTTGTTGAAAGTAACTCCACTGCACCATTACAGTTTCAAATTTTTGAACTGATTGCCATGACCTGCATGTAAAAAGGAATATAGAGTTGACCCTAGATCAATGTAGAATTTTGCGATATCTCCTTGTGACCGATTTATGAATTTTGTGATACCTTTCTGCAACCAATTGATTAATTTTGTGATAGTTTCCTACACCCGATCAACAAATTTTGCAAATTATATCCACGACCGACTGACAAATTTCGTGATTTTTTCTCATGACTGATTGGCAAATTTTGTAATATTTTTTTTAGATTTTTACCATGATCGATTAACGACTTTTGCGATTATTTCTTGTGACTGATCGATAAATTTCAAAAAAAATTTTCCTGTGACTGATTGAAGAATATGGTGATTCCCCACACCTTGCAAATCGACTGATCAATTCTGCGATTTTTATTCACGACCAATTGATGTATTTTGTAATATTTTTCAGATTTTCCCCTCGATTAACTAGCAAATTTTGCAATTTTTTCTCTCGACTGATCAACTAATTTTGTGATTTTTCCCCCCTGTGATTAATTGAAGAATTTTGCAATTTTTTCCAAAGATCCACTGATAAATTTTGTGATATTTTCCTTCTACCAATTGGCAAATTTTGCATCTTTTTCTTGCAATGGCGAAATTCATGGATTTTTTCCATGGCTGATCAACGCATTTCACATTTTTTTCTGCAACAAGTTAAGAATTTTATGATCTTTTCCTATGATCAACTGACGAATTTCGGAATTTTTTTCTAGGACTGATCGATAAACTTCACAATCTTTTTAAGTGAATGATTGAATAATTTTGTGATTATTTTCTGACAATTGACTTACAAATTTCACACTTTTCCGATGATTGAATGATGAATAAAGTGCTACGATCCTGTGCTACTGGTATGATCCCGATGGAATATTTTGTGTTTTTGAAAGAGTAACTTTGACTGTGTCCAGGACATGTTTTGATATTCTGCTGTTGCTGATATGTGTACTGATGAGGCTGTGCATTGCACAGTGAAATGTCTAATTTTATATATTTTTTTGTTTTTAATTAAATGTTTTTATATTTTTTTAAAATTTAATTTCTCTGTTTAATGTAGTCAAGTCTGTCTAGTGTATGAAAATTAGTTTTGAAGGATGAATTTCGATGAAACTGAGAATTTGAAATGTTCTGCAGCGAAGCCTGTTGTTGTGCAATGTACATCATACTTTTAAGCATATTTTACTTTTGAGAGCAGAAGTGTTTGCATCAGAGTACTTGGAGGTAGAAGTTGATGCGAGCTCAAGCGAGGGAAAAGACAAGGTCAGGAATGTTGGATAAAGTCAGAGCATCCTACAATGTTATTGTTAAAATGTTCCTTTAACTTGTACATATTAACTTTCTGTATATAGTGCTTTAATGTAATCCTTATTTAACCTAGAATCTAGAATTATGTGTGGTGTCAGTCCATAACATTTTTATTATAACAAATATATTTTTAACATATATTTATAGCATATATATACATCAGCAGGGAAGACTGAGCTACGATCGGTTAAAATTAGTGAAGTGTTCAACTCGATATAATCATAAATTCTAGCTGTACTATTGCTATAAAGCATTTTATTTTATAACAGTCTAGAAAATTCCTTAAGATTCTGAAAGCCAATTCTTTCACAAAATTTCACCAAATTCAGCGACATTCTTTCATTTGGCTCCAAGCATATGTTTTTCATTGGTAATCTTGAAAGTTGATTATCCCACCAAATCAAGCCAATGTCACCAATATTTTGCCAAATATCACCAAATTTGGCAAACTGTTGCCAACTTTGCGACTTCATTTATTGCCAACTGTTTAACAACTTAATGACTGTTTGAATCTTCATTCCCATTGAAATGCATTGACCCATAATGACCCACTAATTGAATTTTCTAGAACATGTGATCTAGACAAATGATCTTCCCATACCTGAAAACAGTAGGATACAAAATTTAGTCAAAATCGTTAGAGCAGTTTTTAATATAAAATTTACATACACACAAGATATCCTCATATTATAATATAGGATATATGTTATAATAAATGCATTATTTATACAAGGGTGATAATCTTCTGCATATTTTTCTGTCCTACATCTTACTTTCTTTTAACAATGAATAAAAAATCAATCATCTAAATCTTTCTCCCCAAAATTTCCAATTCTCCCTTTATATGCATGTCCCTCCCCCCCTCCTCCGGATTAAAAAAAAATTACATGAAAATTTTACTGTCTTCAACAGAACATTGTTTAGTTTTTCAACATATGAAAATGCCCTTTTAAGTGATTTATGTTGGTAAAAACAAAAAATGTAACTATTAATGGGCCTATTTTGAAGAAAAAGATATATGGAATCTGCTAAGAATTAAGGAAAAAAATAAAGATTTTGCTGCAAATAATGGATAGCAACAATATTTTAAGTATCACCATGCAATTGTTTTTAAAACTATAAGTAGAGAAAGTACACATGTAGAAAATGCAGTAATCCAAAAATGGTGGAAAAATAAAGAAAATTTAATTTAACAACTTAAAATTTATGATGTTTTCAATGCTGATGAGACAGGACCGTTTTTTTAAATAAACTTTTATCAAAACATACAAATATGTTTGCATCAAAAGGAGACAATTTTAAAAAAGTATTTCAACAATAGAAAGAAGTTATTACAATATTTGAGATTTCAGGTAAATTTTTTTAATAATTTTTTTAAAGAAAGTTTTAGAAGTTGGCGTACCTTTGTACAGGAGCAAAAAATAATTTGTCATATAATATAATAGATTAATAATGTTGAACTTTAAAATGCTATAAATATACAATTTCAACAATCATTGAAATAGTTCAAAACACAGAATTGTATTCAGAAAAAGAAGAGCTATTTTTTCTTTTTTTTTTTTTTCAAAATGGAAGAAATTACCTTTTTTGAGTTTTCAGAGGATATTTCAGAATATTTTCTTGAAAAAATTTTTAAGATGTGTTGCTCATTAGAAGCTGGAAAGCTTTGTACTGTAGCAAATATTAGTTTGTCTGATAATATAATATTTTCACAATCTGGAGGGATCTTATAAGAAAACAAGTGCATCTGATCCAAATCACCCTCTAACACCTGCAACAATAAAAATAAGGTTTCAAGGTTTTAAAGAAAATTATATTCCAATAAAAGAACCATTTACAGAATAACAAAAGTTTTAAAAAAATAAATTCAATTCACATAAACAAAAAGATGTGTTTATATGTACAAATGAATGCTGGATATCACTGTTAATGCAGAAGCAGTTTTTAACATTTCATAAGAAAAACAGTTTAAAAAGAAAAATTATAAAACTTAATCTGTACTTATATATCTCCTCCTCTCACATACACATTCAAATAAATAAATAAAAAACAAATGTTTAAAACTTGTATACAGCATGCTTAAAAAACTTATACATGCATTTGTTTAAAATTATTTTAAATTGATGAGATTGCAGAAAGGTAAAAATGAAGAAGGCTGCATTATATATTTTATTGCCATACTAACTTACTAAATATTAATGCTATCATACTAATATTAATTAATATTAATCAAATAATTATTTATTATCTTTAATTAATAAATAAAACTAAAAGTTGTTAAAGAAGATGTGATAAATATAGATTGTAGTAGATAATTGTATATTATTAAATTACATAATTTGTAATTATAGCAAATATTTTTCTAAGAAAAACCCACTACCAATTTTAAAAATTCATGACAATCTTAATTTTTTAAAGAAAGTTGCAGAACAGAAATTAGAAAGCTAGACAAATTAAAAAAATTTACACTTTTCAAAATGCTTAGAAAATGTGAAAACAGATTTTTCTAAGCATTAAGAAGGTTTAAAACACAATACTTCAATCTTAAAATCCCGAAACTGTTATTCTCACCACTTTTAATACTGCCATGCAACATGCATGAAAGCTTATGCTGTAAACAAACATGATTTTTCTTTCATGAGAATGTATTTTTAATTTATTGAGATAAAATAGTAGCAGATTCAATGAGATCAGTGATGAGTTTAATTAAACATTTGCCATAACAAAAAAGATGTAAATAAAAATAAAAACATGTGAGAAATAAGATGCAGTTTTATTTCATTTTCAGGTTTTAGATTTTAATGAAATAAATTTAAGATTTATTTGTATAGTGTAACCTTGGTGCGACGTTTAACAGGTTTGTAAAAGTTCATAACCCATTAATGAAAATTGCAGATTGACAAAAGAACCTCATGCCTGTAAAACATTTTAAGCATATAACTAGCTTTATATTTCTAGCTTTTCATCAAGATGTCAAAACAGATATATTTTAAACTCATATAAATGCTAAAAATTGAATTGTGTCACTATGTTTAAAGAAATGTTCACAACTAATTGCCATCTAAAAACATTACCTGAATATCTTACAAGTCTACATACTAATTGCAAACTGAAATAATATATGAAATTCACAAACCACAGTTTCAATTTTTAGAAAATTATATAGCATGCAAATTTGTAAGTCAATATTCAGATCACCCATTTGAAATAAAATATCAAAATTATAGATAGTCATTCTTATCAAGTTACAAAACCTAGCACCATCATTAAATTTTAAATCATAAAGCAAGTTTTTTAAATATCCTATATAATTCTGATGGAAGGATATCATATTTATCATTGCCTTTACAACTTAATGAAAACAAAATAGCTTAGTAAAAATTAATTTAACTACTTCACTTATGAACATATTGTTAGAAGTTAAATGTTTTGTGGTATGGTATGGAAAATCTATCTTACAATAAAAGAGAAAAATACAGGCATTTATAATACCATATATTTTGACATATAACGCACACCTAAAATTTCATACTTCATTTTTCTATTTTTAGGTATATCTGCAATATAATGAGCACCACCTTCTTTTCAAAGAAACCTCTATCAAATAAATATCAAGGAATAAAATAAAGATTACTTTGTAAAACTTAATAACTATTACATTTCACGTAATCTGATAGTGAATGTTTTGGAGTAATGCCCTTGAAGTAATCAATTTTATTATTATAATCTAATTCTAATGATAATTTATTGCATGAAAAATAAAGTCTGTTTATGTTGTGAAACATACATGATAAAATTGATTGATTGATCATGATAAAAAATCTAATTTATTTAGATTTGTGGCTCTTCATGAATATTTATTAGTAGTATAATGATTTGAAGGTAATTTAATATAGATTTATTAGTTTTTATAATGATTTTGGAGTCATAATGATGATTTATTAGTAATTTAATGACTTTGGGATTTCTTGATGAATATTTATGAGTTTTATAATGATTTCGGTATCATCAAAATAGATTTATTGGGTTTATAATTATTTGATGTCATTAAATGAAGATTTATAGCTATTTATAATGATTAGAGCTAAATTAATGTGTTTTGTGATATTGGAATTAGAGTAATTGCAATTCATTTTGTAACCAGCATATTGTAAATTTATTTCAATGTTTCACTTTGTAAAAAATATGAATCTGTTTGAAATAGTCAGTCTTGTCTCTGTATTCAGACAGGGAACTTGTAAAAATTATGGCTCTGTAGCTACAGAGAATATAAGTGTGGTATCATGAAATTTAATATGGTGTGATTAAATTATATTTTATTTAATAAACTATTATAACCTCATGACTCTCCCACTTTGAATTTGTTTGAAATAATTTTGGACAATCAGACAGAGAAAATTATTTTTCTGGAAATAAATAGCATGTTTATTAAATTAGAAATCTAAGTTCAAGTTCAATCACTCTTTCAAAATTGCAAGGAGTCTGGCACCACTATTACAGATCAGGATTTTTTAATTTAATATCTAAATCACAGAATTTCTAATTACAACATTTAATAGCAGAATTTGTAAAGTGTTTTACTGATTAAATAAGATGAAAAATTCTATTAAAATTTGTGGTATGCATCCTGTTAATTTTTATATTCATGTTTGTTTGTTTTTTTTTTTATCTTTCATTTTTATAACCGGCATATACTGTGCACTTGTAATTTTCAAAGAAATTTCTTGTAAAAAAGTATGTTTTGCACACCAGAATATATGGTAATAATTGTTATTGCTATTTGTATTTTAAATATTTTGTTTTTGTATGAGAAAGTTCCTGCTCCACCCACCCCCAGACATTTGCATTTAATACTCACAGAAAATGTGAAATATTGTATGGTATCCAACTGCAAAAATGTATTTATTTAAATAACATTAAAAATAACATAACATACTTGAAGAAGACTAGATGATGAATTGTAAGCAGATACAAGGTTTCTGCCATCACCACACTGAGGAGTCAGAAATGTTCCACTTTCAAACTTTGATAAATAATGAGGTCTTTGCTCTCCACTTTTTTCATCTGCAATAGTCATAAATGATCTGATTAGGTAAATATATACTGATTTTTAACAGTTTTTTCAAAAAAAAAAAAAAAAAAAAAAAAAAAAAAAAAAAAAAACATAAAATCCTAACTATACGATTTAAAAAAAATTAAAGATTTTAACCTTTGAGTGCTGGGGAGGAGACAGAAAAGAACAAGACAATTTTGAGGGGGAAGGGGTAATTTAGATGATTATTTAATTATTGTTATATCAAATTCAAAAATAGAACCGAAAAAAATTGCTTGATAACTTACTAGTTTCTCTAATTCTAATTAAAGAAATTTAAGTATTTTAAATTTCATGAGATGCAAGGAAGGGGGGGGGGGGGGGGGTTAAGGGTGAGAAGGAGAAATTTTTAGGTAAATGATAATTTATGTGATAGATTATCAGGAAGAGATAAACTCTGGGCACCAAATCACTCTGGCACCTAAAAGTTTGTAACTGGTGCCAGAATTTTTTGTACTTTTTTAAAATTTTATCATGCATAAAGTACATAATTTAATAAAGACATATGAACAACAGTAAACATAAGTTATGAACCAGACTACTGGTGAAGAACTTAAGAGGCAGATAGATGATATCTCTATATGGAGTTTCATTAACGGCTTTGGACAAAAAAAATCTGTTAAGCATTGTTATTTGTCAGAAAAAACTAATAGACTCATTTGAATTTGAAACAAATCCATGTGAAAACGCGAATTTCATCAAAAGATCATGGAAAAAATGATAATTTCATTAAAAGATTGCAGAAAAAGCACAAATTTTGTCAAAGAATTGCGAAAAAATGCAAAATTTTGTCCAAGGATCACAGAAAAGACACGATTTTTTGTCAAAGGATCGTACAAAAACATGAATTTTGTCAAATGATCGCAAAAAAAACTCGAATTTCGGCAAAAAGATTGTGGAAAATGCGAATTTTGTTAAAAAAATAGCATAAAAAACGCGAATTTCGGCAAAAAGATCATGGAAAATGCAAGTTTTGTTAAAGGGTAGCTTAAAAACACGAATTTCGTTAAAGGATTGCGGAAAACATGAATTTTGTCAAAGGATCGCGAGAAAAAATGCAAATTTCATTGAAAGATCGATGAAAAACAACAAATTTTGTCTAAGGGCCACAGAAAAAACCCATAATTAGCGCTAGGAGGAGATCCCCAAGGCCTTGTAACGTTTCAGAAAATTTTTCATGAATTTCTAATTTTTTTTTTTATTTACTCAGAATCACCCCTGATTTAATTATATATTGGAATTTAGACTTTTATGTAGAAGGAACAGGGGAATTTTTGTTTGCAAGGTATTCTCATAGACTACTTTCTCAGAAGCTCAATTTTTTAATTTGTTTGGATCAGATTTTTTAATCTGTGTAATGTAACAATTGATTTGACATCAGAAACAATACTACAACCACATATATTCCACAAATCCAATAGATTTTGCTTTAATGACCAATCAGTTATCCAAAATATACCTATCTTCAACCAGTCTGGATAAATGATTTTGCACCGTACATTTTTTAAACTTAATTTTTAAGCATTTTTCGCGATTCACAGCTAATTTTCCATGTTAGCAAAAGGAATCGTGTAAATTTATTCCTCTTAAATTAAGTTTTTACAGAATTCCTACAAGTATATTTTCTGTGACCATATGACAAAATTCACGATTTTTTTTTTTTTTTTTCATGATAGTTTCGCGAAATTCGTGATTTTTTTTCCCACTATCGTTTAGCTAAATTCACGTTTTTTTTTTTTTCACTATCGTTTCGCAAAATTCACAATGTTTCCAAGATCGTTTAGCAAAATACACGATTTTTTCCATGACCGTTTCGTGATATTCACGATTTTTTTCCCCACGATTGTTTCGCGAAAAGCATAATTCTTTTTTCACAATCGTTCCGCGCGGCTATTTCACGATTTTTTTTTTTTTTCACGATCCTTTCACAAAATTCATGGCTTTTTCACGATTTTTTTCCACGACTATTTCACGAAATTCTCGATTATTTGTTTACCACAATCATTTGTCGAAATTCACATTTTTTCCCCACGTTTCTTTGATGAAATTAGTCTTTTTTGCATTGCTTGATTGTCGATTCATTTTTTGCGACCGATTGATCAAATTGGCGATATCTTTTCGCAACCGATCAACAAAATTAGCGATGTTTGTTTGCGCAATCTTGACGAAGTTTGTGATACTTTTTATGCAATCTTTTGACGAAACTTGCGTTTCTTCACCCTGACTGATGGATGATTTTTTTTTCTTGCAATCAATTGGCGATTTTTGTGATATTTTCCAAACAACTTATTGGGACATTTTGAGGTTTTTCTTGTGATCCATTGAAGAATTTCGAGGGGGTTTCCCGCGATCGGTCGACGAATTCTTGTGGCTTTTTTTTTTACCGCGAGTAACTGAAGGATTTCGTGAATCTTTTCCTGCAGTTGATTAACATAATTGCCGATGTTTTCCAGTTACCTATCAGCGAATTTTGTAGGTTTTATTCTTTGGACCAATTGCCTTATTTCCAGAGTTTATTTTCACTCTATCGTGTATGAATTTCGCTGTTTTTAACCCTGCGAGTGATTAACAAATTTCACCATTTGTTCCAGGATGCGATTTTTGAATTTCGCGATTTCTTTTCATGGGACTGATTGATGATTTTTGTGTTATTTTGTAGCAACTTTTTGTCGAATTTTGCGGGGTTTCCCCACAGCTAATCGACTATTTTCGAGGTTTTTCTCCCGTGACCTACTGGAGAATTTCGTGATTGTTTTCCGGTGATCGATTAACATAATTGGCAATATTTTCACTACATATTGGCAAATTTTTGCAGCTTTTATTCTTGGGACCAATTGGGTAATTTTCGGGGCTTACTGGCAGAATTCATGGGTTTTTTTTTCATGCCAACATATATGAACTACGCGATTTTTTTTCCGCGAATGAATGATTTCGCAATTTTTTCCATGTGAGTGATATAAGATTTTTTTTTAGATTTTCGTGCGTTAGATTAACGAAATTCATGATTTTTTGTCCCGCATCCGGCTGAAACAGTTTAAGTTCTTTATGACCAACTGATGAATTTCACAATATTTTCCAGCGATTGATAGACTTTTGTGCGATATTTTTCCACGACCGACTGACGAATTTCACAATATTTTTTCACGATCGATAGACTAATTTTGTGATATTTTCCCGATATCAATTCTAGAATTTCAGATCCAATGAACGATTGCAAATTTTCGGATTTTTTCACGACTTATTGTTAAAATTCGTTAGTTGAAATATGCCGATGGCAAAATTTTGCAGTCCCAAAATGGGCAGGGCATGTTTGCAATTATATAAAAACAGGCAGGGCGCTGCGCCCTCATGAAAACACCTAGGGGAAACACTAATAAGTATCATTATTTTAGCCTGTATAGTTTCATTTGCTGTATGGGAATGTAAAATGGAGAAATATGGAACATAATGTGCACAGATTTCTCAGAATACCTTTATTCTTTAGTTATTATCTTGTAGTGAAATGTACTTTATATTGGACTTTTATTATTATAATATGCTTCATATGAAATCATACAAGAATGAGAAACTGAGTACCATACTTTCTACTTATTCCATAACATACTGGCTCTTAGAAATTTCGAAATATTGTCTATGTTTGTAGATTATTTATTTATTGTTACTACAGATAGCAATGAATAGGTAGAGATGGTCAATTCTCGAAAATTTAACAATCAATAAAAATCACCATCATATAAAATAACTATCAATAAAGGTAACAATCGATTCCCAATTTCTACTATTATGGTATTTTACAATCGATTGTCACACCGCTAAAAACACACCATTGTAAAACTTTGTGACCAATAAGTAGACTAGTTTCGCATTAACTGTTTAACATCACCTCTTATAACATTGGAGATCTTGTTTAAGGTTCCAAAAACAGCCAAGGGTAGCCGAAACACTCAAAGGAAGTCTCATCAACAAAAAACATGTCGAAAATGGGAGCTGAAGACAATATAAAAGGCATTACAAGAAATTACAACATCCACTGGTGGAGGTGGGGAACAAACCAAGGTGAATGGTAGAAGTTGCATCAGGATCGAACCCATAGAACCTGAGATATCAAATAAAGAAGAAATACACTATGCAGCACCTCCCACTGGTGGAGAGAAACAGAACTAAAATAGTGGTGGTTGGAGGTAGGGGGGACAAGCAAGATGAATGATCCAAATTGTGTGAAGATCAAACCCATAGAACCTGTGATATCTAATAAAGAAGTAATGCAAAAGTGCCCCCTGGCAGAGAGAACTAGAATTAAAATGTTGGCACTGGGAACAAACTAAGATGAATAGTCAAAGTTGTGTGAGAATGAGACCCATGTAATCTGAAATATCGAATAAAGAAGAAATGTACAAATCTGGTTCCGACTATTGTCCATCTTTATTTTCTTCAAATCATCATTATGATTGAATAGACAATTTGATAGCAAAATTATCAATCTATTCCTGTTACTATTTGCCAAATTGATTCAATTTGTGATGAGGGTAGTTCAATGATTCTGCTATTGAACTATCGATCGCACTGACAATTTGGTGAAAGAGAGGAAATAAAGATGACCAACAGATTGATGAGATCGATAGACAAAAGCTAATTCCCCTAGAAGCTGGCTATAATGATGAGAATAGATCAATAATTCTGCTACTGAGCTATCAATCACAATGATGATTTCAGAAAAATAAAGATAAACGATAGACCATAGAGGATTGTGCGATATACGAGAGATCTCATGCTGCTCTTTCTGGCCTTTTGGGATATTTTAGCCCCCGTTTTTCAACCGGTCCCATTTTTGGGTCCCCTAGTTAGCTCTCCTTCCCTTCTACATTTCCATTTTTAACCTAGGTGGCCTCTTTCTTGAGTTATTGCTATTTTCTGCTTTAGATAGTATCTCAGTACCTATAATACTTTATATGCATAAACTTGATATTCATGGTATCACCTAACTTTGAACTATTGCATCAAACTTCTTCTGAGGTCCTTTGGGCCATACACACTTTAGTTAGCATGCTATGGAGTTTTTTTAACAGCTTTTCTATTCTGAATTTCCATTTAAGACAGTTTTTTGGCCATTTCAATCCCTTCCAGTAATATGTTCCCCAAGAAATATGTTTTTAGCTTTTTACACCCATGGGCCACCGATGCATGTCCACTATTATGTCCATTATGTTGAATTTCTCAGATATTTACTTAAGGTAGAAACAAGCAATTTTTCAGGGGCCATGCATCCCATGGCATTCCCCACACTTTCTTTCATCATTGCCAGGCTTCTTTTAAGGTTCTTTAAATTCTATGCTATTTTAGAGAAGATTAGATCATTTTAAACATTTTTTGAGCATTTTACCTCATCCACTATGTGACGCTGCTGCTAGTGTACATTTCTTCTTTATTTGATATCTCAGGTTTTCTGGGTCCGATTCTCACATAACTTAGACTATTCATCTTGGTTTGTCCCCCCCCCCCCTTTTCCACCACTAGCATTTTAATTCTGGTTCTTTCCATCAGCAAGTACTGCTGCACAGTGTATTTCTTCTTTATTTGATATCTCAAGTTCTATGAGTCCGATCTTCACACAACTTGGACCATTCATCTTGGTTTGTTTCCTCCCCAACCACCACTATTTTAGTTCTATTCTCTCCACCAGGGGACATCATGGTTTTGTAGTGCACATTTATGATTCATTGGATATCTCAGGTTCTATGGGTCTGATCCTCACACAACTTAGACCATTTGTTTTGGTTTGTAATCTCCCATCACCGCTACCTTTATTACCTCCAGTTCTTGCCACCAGGGGGTGCTGCAATTAGCTTTATTGTCTTCAGCCCTCATTTTCAAAGTCTTTTTTGGCACATGAGGCTTTCTTTGAGCATTTTGGCTACCCTCGGCTCTTCTTGAGACCTTAAACAAGATCGCTAATGTTTCAAAAGGTGGTGTAAAGCAGTTAATGAAAAATTACTCTTACTTACTTTTTTTATGGCTATTCTTGATAAAATTGGATCTGATATCAGATAAGAATAGCAATTTATTGACTGGAGAGACAGATGAAAATTTTGATACTATCGATAAAATCAAGTTGTCCACACTATCTATCAAATCGATAAAACATATCGTTCACCTGCAAGAAAAGTGGCACTTCTTGACAAAAGTAAATTTCACAGGAGAGGAAAAAGAAGATTCGCATGGTTTTACTGTAACATGGAATTATAGAACTCAGCTCTGCATATAGCATTAAAAACATGCATAAAAGCATAAAACCCTTCAGAATGAAGGTGTAGATGAGGTTTGGAGGGTTGAGTAATTTCACCTCCCCACACACTTTGCCCTCCCCCTTCTGTGGTCATGAATGGACATATAGCATAATAAAACGATTTTCCATATAACTACACTTATGAAACTTTTCCTGTAGCAAGACATGCCTATGACAGACCTATTAGTGATGTACAGAAAACTGTGTGTGTTTATAGAATTAGTAAATTAACACAAGATGTAAATAACATTATATTGAAACGAACACATTGACATCTTCTTGCAGATACAAAAATGCGGTTTGTGAATGTTTAACAAAAGCCAGGTTTTTGTGGATGACTGGTTGTGTAGATTAATGTCACAGCTAAAAAGATGAGCTGATGCGTTCAGTCTGAATGTTGCACTTCAACTGCTTCTTCCAATGTAAAATGCACTGCAACCAGGAAGTGTCCTTGACCAACAGATATAAATCACAATAATTGTTATTTTTAAGCAATAACGATAATGTCTTAGTATTTCTTGATAGATATTAAATGATAAGTTATTATAAACAACTGAGAAAATGTCTAAGTAGAAAAGTACTTTTCATGATTTATAGTTTGAAAATTGCTATAATTACAAAAGGAATGTATTTCACAACAGTGATGAAGTTATGGGATTGTTTATGTCTTGAGTAGATATTTCTATTACAACAGGAAATGAAATGTATGATTTATGATAGATAAATGCTTTTAGATTATTATTTCACTAAACATCATAAATGTTTATCTAAACATAACTCGTTGAAATTATACCATTTGATGATGAGTTATTCACTTAAATGTTTGTTACAGAAACAAGTGGAATAAAATGCACAATAAATTTCTGAGAGTTGCAAAACTTTTCTTGCGAGTGAGCGATATTATCTCCCATCGCTATGATTAGGTCAGAAAAAAATAAAGAGTTCTAAAAGTTAAATTTTGTGTGTTTGGAACCAGAAGGCAGAAAAGGGGTAAGTAGTTATTTCGGGAAGGGGAAAATTCAGATAATTGAGTATTTACTGTTACAATAAAGTACAAAATAGAGTAGAAAATTTAAAAAGTGAAAGAGTTTACAAGATTTTAAAATTTGTGTGCTTGAGGAAAATAAATTTCACAGGGGAGATACGACTTTTTTTTAAGCAGAAATCTGCCAAAGTGTGGAATTCTCGCCCCTGTAGTTACTTTTTTCACTTCTAAATCAATGATAAAACAGATTTTTCAATGAATTTTTTCAAAAATAACAACAATCTCAACTTTCTTCCCATAAATTTAACTATTTTTGCTTTTGAAAAGGGAGCTTATAGTTAGATTTTATCGTTTTAAAAAGTGTTAAAAAGATAAATATAACAGGGATTAAATGTATTCATATTTTAGTATATTAATATATACTACTAAAAAACAATGTTGGTGCATATATCTACTTAATATAAGTTAAAAATAAAACTACCTAGACTTGACAGAAGCTCATTCTGATCACTTAATATATTCAGATTTAATTTTGATTAAAATATAATACTAAAAGTAACAATAATCAATGTTGCAGAAATAAATACGACATTCAAAATATGTTTATTTCTTATTGTTTTAAGTGTAAAAAATACGGTTTACAAATATATAAAGAATAAAAAACCTTTGAACCTATAAATACATATTCAAGAAACCTTAACAATTAAAAACAACACGACTTTATTATTAATTAAATTTGCTTTGTAATTTTTTTAATACACACACATATATACAGTCTGTTACAGAAATATAAGACCACAACATATTTTGCTGTTTAGGGAAATAAAGAAATATTTCAATCAAAATAAAGAATATTTTATGTTAGTACATCAAGTTTTTAGTAAAATGTAGCAACTTAGAGAAATGAAATTAATTCGGAAAAAATAAAACAGCAATATAACAAAAAAGTGTCAAAAAGAACTGTTACAAAATTATAGGACCACCTGTGGTAAAGAACAGTTTTCTCAAATTTAGTAAGATGTTGCTCCACCATTTCTCTGAATAACTTCAAACACACGATTTGGCATAGAGTTTATTAATTTTTTAAGGAAAGATTCGGGAATATTGTCCCATTTCTCCATAATGGCCATTTCTAATTCATATGTTAAATGATATTGTTTGTTATTTTCAAACACTTGGCAAGACAAATAACCCCACAAGTTTTCTACGGGGTTTAGGTCAGGGCTTCAATTTGGCCAAGGTAGAACATCAATCTTTTCTCTTTTAAGCCACTTTTCTGTTGATTTCAATGAATGGCTGGGAGCATTATCTTGTTGAAACTTCCATTTTGCACGTCCTAAAAGTGGTCCGAAGGGTATCAGACTTCGAAATAGCATTTGTTGGTAACTGTCCGAGTTCATTTTCCCTCCAACTCTTTGGAGATCGCATTTTCCTGCATATGAAAATGCGCCCC
Source organism: Maratus speciosus (assembly GCA_963932465.1). Taxonomy (NCBI): domain Eukaryota; kingdom Metazoa; phylum Arthropoda; class Arachnida; order Araneae; family Salticidae; genus Maratus; species Maratus speciosus. Next base: position 267,983,466 of record OZ010796.1, on the reverse strand, counting down.
ACACCATAACGGAACCGCCTCCCATCTGCCTACAGAAGAACTCGCGAGATCTTTGCCTTAAATCATGCCAGTAGTAATAATTGCTGTCTGGAACATCTAGATTGAATTTTTTCTCGTCTGAAAACAATATATTTCTCCATGCAGAGTTCCAGCACGTGACATTTTTTGCCCACTTAAGACGAGCTTCTTTGTGACATTTCAATAGTAGTGGTTTACTTTTTAATTTGCAACGAATAACACCAGCATTAGATTTCAAACTTCGCCACACGGTTGTATGTGATACCTTTTTAGTCATCTGTTGTGCAATTTTACGAGTCGACTGGTATTTTTTCATTGCCAGTTCGACAATCCGCCTATTATCACGATCTGATAACTTCTTTTTATGACCAGATCGTTTATGCGTTCCATACAATTCTTTTTTACTTAAAACATTATGAATCACAGTTTTAGAATGATTAAGAATCTTACTTATTTCACGTTCAGACTTTCTTTTTCCTTTGCAGAACCAAACTCTTCTCACTTCTATTTCAGACAACTCACTCCGACGAGGCATTTTACTAATAAATTCAAAGAATCAGATACTATTCAGAATTTCTCCACTTTATTCTTCTTTTTAAGTTTTACAGATTGTTTAGGTTACAGTTAAATTCTGAATTCAAAAGAAAATCGTCTGCTTTATTAATAATATAAGAGTGGTCTTATATTTATGAAACAGCGGGTTTGCGTAAAATTGTTTGGCATGAAACAAAAAATTATTCAAACTTTTTTTTCCTGGGCTGAATAAACATTATAGAGTTAATTCTTTTCATACAACTACTTTTAAATTCAAACTAATATTTTCTTTGTTGAAAAAAGGTGAAATTCTAAGTGGTCTTATAATTTTGTAACAGACTGTATATGTGTGTGTACAGGATTTCTTTTCTCCCACAAATGGACATTTTAAAAATGAGACAACTAACAGTATTAGAACAAACAGGAATTTTTTTTTTCTTTTTTAAGCACATTGATAAAGATTTTACCCAATTTATAAACATACTAAATTCAATTATGGAGAAATAACTGCAGTACACATACATACAAAACTAATAATAATATAAAAAAATAAAAGGAAATAAATAAATCACAAACTTTTTATGTGAGGGTTCAAATATAATAACAATATTTTATTGGTAAGAAAAAAATATTTAAAATATTTATTTTAACCTGCTAACGGGGCTTTTTCAGTGACAGGTATGCCTTTTGCAGCACTGTGCGAAGATGTTTCTGCCTCAGAACTAAATGGCCAATAAAAATTTGATTTCTTTTCTTCCAATAAAAGGCGCCATTGTTGTTGATTATTCCCAGTAATCTAGAAAGAAATAAAAATTGTGAAATGTTACATAACAAAAGCTGTAACAAACTGTTGTGCATAGTCTTAAATGTATATGAATGCATTACAAGTCACATTATTATAAACTTTTTCTATAAATGGAAAACTATTCTCAAAATTACAGAAGAAAAGAACTTACCAACAAATAAGTAGTATCATGACTCTCATCATATAATATATCTAAAGCTGAAATTCCAGTTGTTATATAAGTTCCTCCGACTTCCTTTTTATTCATCAAATTAATGAAAGAAATTTCTCCAAGCTAAAAATAGACAAATGTAAAAACGTATTTTAAACGGTACATCTTTTTAGGGAAAAAATACAACAAAAACTTAAAAATTCAGTTTTATATTGATATTAAAAAATGCAGTAGATACTATTTTCAATGATATATCATGCTACTGAGTGTTGCAAAATGATAGGTTCACATGAAAATTTTAAGATATCTATTGATTTATTACATTAGACTACTACTAATATTTTGTTTAACTATAAAATTCTTACAACAGCAAACTATTGTAAGCAAAATGTTATAGCAAACATATTTACGAAAATGAAAGGAATACGTGAAAAATGGATGTTGCAAATAGGCTGGTCTACCAAATGACATGTAGTTATAAAAAAATTAATAGAAAATTTTTCTTTCTTTGGAATTCTTCAAAAATTCCTTTTCACATTGAATTAATTAGTTTCTGCAAGTTATGCAAGCCAATAATGCACAACAGACAAAATTAATTGTTTTTCACCAGCATATTCAGCTTTTACCAGTGTTCCCTCATACATTTTGTATGGGGATTAAGTTAGGACTTAAAGCAACCCAGTCAATTATAAGCACACTATTGAATAGAGACAAACATGGAATATGCAGTTTGAATCGGAACATTGTCCTGTTAAAACATAAAGCGTAGATCTTGAATTTCTAGAGAAATGGGTAAAAAATGGTCATTAAGCATCTTGTAATCATCTCTAGAATTCATGCAATTATTTAAAAATATAATTTTTGTTTTAACTTGCAAAACGAAGTCTGCCCAAACCATTATGGAACAAATTCCTCCTTGCTCTTTTGGAAAAATAAATGTTTTTCTCTTTACAAGTCATGCCAGTGAATTTGCCAACCATCGGGCACATCTAAATTAAACTTTTTTTTGTGATTAAATATCACTATTTTCCAGTTCTCTATCCAAGACCTTATTTATAGTGCAGATTTTAATCTGTTTTCTTCGTGATTTCTAGCTAATTTTAAATTTACTTTCCTTTTTGTACTTTATAAAATTATTATTTTTTTTTAATTTCTAGAGAATGAAGACTTTAAGAATGACTGAAATGTCATTTCTTTTTGCTAATGATCCGAAAGAAGTTTAGTCAGAATTAACCTTTATAGCTTTGTCTTCATTTGATGACCAGATATTTTTTTTTATCTTTCAGATGATTGGCCAGTCCCATGCAAAAACTTGTTTACCAGATTAAATTATAAAATTTAAAATAGCTGCTATTTCTTTATTAGATTTGCCACATTCCTTAAAAACTGTAAATTCATCTTTATCCTTTTCTGCAACTTGATTTTGCAACACGATATATATGTAGTTTAAAATTTGTTACATTTGTGTAGTTACACATGTGTACATTTTAAATTCAACATCATTAGAAAACCATAAATGACTCAATTATAAAAAAAAAATTGCATGAATCAAGAATAGCTGTGCTTAAAATTTTTTAAAAATCAAAAGCAGACCTATCCTTTTGAAAAACTTTTTTTTTTTTTTTTAATTGCCTTTTAAAATTTTTTAAATGATTTGTAAAAGTACTTTTCTTTCAGATTTTCATAGTTGTAGATTTTAAAAAATTGGTCTAAAATTTGCTTGTTTTTGAAAAGTTCATTGCGCAATGCTCTGTATCAGCAAAAGATAAAGCATGGCCGCTTGCATATTCAATATATAACAGATATGATGAGGCAAAAATTTTCAAAATATGGATTTCCAAGATTTGCGTACTTTTTTTATTACCAATCAAAGTTAGTAAACTTATTTTTTTTTTTCATTTATAGTTTTTATACTGCATATACTACATTGTGGTTTATTAAGAAATGGATTTTTTATTTTTATTTAAATGCAACTGAAAAGTGGCAATGGTTAAAATTTTTTAATAAAAAAAAGTGAGCATTAAAAATATAATAAACCTATATTACTTTAATCATCATAAAAAATTCTATTCATAACGAAGAAAATTTTATTATGGTCATTTACATTGTCAGTTTACAAAAAGAGTATCAGAAGACAAAAAGCATTTATGAGATATCTGCAACATCTTTCAAATTAAAATTCCTTTTATCAGGAAGAATCATTTTTCAGCTACTTGTGATTGTCACAAGATCTAGTTTAACCCTCTATGCCTCAATTGTGCTTTAAAGTCTCATTAAAAAATTTGTTATAAAATTCATTTAGCACATCAACTGGCAGTAATACAATTTAGGATGAGTAATAGATACTTTATCATGTTCTATAAGCATTTTACAGGGTACAAAGGAAAGATATTTTGAAATGAATTGTTTCTTTTCCAGTTATAACTGTTTTGCTTTCTTCATGTTGAAAGTCAAAGTGGAAAGTTTCAATTATGAAAATTTTCAACATTTATGCTATAAAACAATTATATTTGGACATTTTCTAATTCTGTAAAATACTAAAATCAATATTTTAATGAAATGATTTGAGTAAAATTGAAAAAATTGTCCAAAGTCCCTCTAAATGATGATTATGTTTATTAATTTTAATAGATGAAATCTTTCATATAGGCTTCTTGTTGCTCCTATTCAAGTGAAGTTGATGTGTGTTTATCATTAATAACTCTTGGTAAATAATTATATAAAAGTATTAAAGTTATAAGAATATATTGTAAGGTTACCTGTATAATATTTGCTTTAGTGATATTCACAGTTGATACAACAAGAGAACTATTGAAAAAATAAATAAGAGCTATTTTGTGGTGGTTGTTTGAAGAGTGTCAAATCAGTAAATGTTAGATGTGTGACAAACCCCTTATGCTGCTCAGTGTCAGATTAACAATTGAATTGATAACCAGCAAAGTTTCAAAAGTTTTTGAAGGTTTTTCAATTACAATACCTACATAAGCTCAGGGTTGTAATTTTAACCAGTCAAAATTATTTTGACCAGGATACTGGATAAAAGTGGTTTTAACCATCCAAAATTGGTCAAAAGTGGTCAGAAATAGTCAAAACTGTTAAAAATTGTCTTATTTTAATAATTAATTTTTCTTTGCAATTAAAAGTAACTTAATAAGTAATAAAAGTAACAACACAGTTAAAAAAATAATACACTGACAAGTTAATGAAGCTCATTAGTAAAATATGCTTATGCAATACAATAGGAAAGCTAGATCCATAATTGTCCTATCATTGTTAATTGCGTATCAACAGGGAAAAAATCATTCGTCTTGTCAGCTGTTGATACTGTGAATGTTAAAAAACTGCCCAGTATTATTTAAAACTAGCAGCTGATGCTAAAGAAGAGATAGAAAACAGGTTTGCTTGTAAAGTAATAAGTTTTGTAAGTGACAATGAAAACAAGATGAAATGCACGAGAGGTTTCAAAATGGACATAAACGAACTGTTTATTTCTTATAGATGTGCTGCACATTACTTGAATCTTGTAGGACAAGATATTACAAACACAAACAAAGTTTGTAAAATAATGAAGCATGTTATTGAAGTCCAGAAATACATCCGAAACAACCACCAAACTTCAGGTTATCTATCTGAATATGAAGCATCTGTTAAACCCTAACTTCCAGGAGAAACATGGTGGAACAGTCAGATTGAATGCTTGACAACTTTTATTAAAAACAGGGATTTCATCATGAAAATTGCAAGTGAGCATGAAGATAATATTGATGATAACATTGTTAAAATCATTAACAGTGTAGGTATGTACAAAGAAGTAAAACATTTACAAAATCAACTTAAGCCTATTTTTCCCTTGCTTTAGATAAACTTCAAAAAGACTATGCTACTGTATTTGATGCATGTGGCGAATGGTTAAGATTGCTAAAAGAGAAAGATCTTGAAACTTATTCTAAAGTGATGCATTCTCAATTCAATGAAAAAGTTCATTTTCTGGCTCATATGCTGAATCCTGTCTACATGGGTAAAAGTATTGATGAAGAGAAGCAAAAAATAGCAAGGCAGTGGTTACAGGATAATATTGATCCTACCTTTTTGCCTTTTGTGATTGCATTTCAAACAGAATCCTCACCATATCAAAAATCCTATTTTTCTGAAAGTGTAAAAGATACAATTAGGCTTGATGTCTGGTGGGCAGCAATGAAGAAAGTTAAAGGCATTGATATAAAATTTGTTAAATTTATATTATAATGAACTGTTGTGCCAGCTCCTCATCAATAGTAAGATTGTTTTCTAAATTTGGAATAATCCAAAATAAATTACGAAACCGACTATGTTTACAACAGCAAAACTCATTACTTATAATCGTTTTTTAAATTGAACATAAATTATGTTATTTATGTTATGACTTTTTTAATTTGGTATTTGCTGGTGTTATGTTACTTATATTATGACATTTTTAACAAATGTTAACTTAGTTTTAACATATGCTAGTAAAACATATGTGATTAGTAGTAAATAAATTGAATAATGAATTTCAGTGGTCAAAATGGTCAAAATTGATTTTGACCAGGACGGTTAAAACCAGTTTAAACCCCCATGGTTAAAACCGATACGGCCCAGCATAAGCTACAAAAATATATAATGGTTTGACAAAGAACAGTTGTTCTCCACTGATTTCTTCCTTCTATTACCAATGCAAAGTAGAAGCATGTAATAAGGTGTTCTTCGCTTGTAGCTTCTGTTTTGTGATACTTAGGGCAACAGAGAAACATTGACAAAGTGAAACCTCATGATACTTAAAATAGTGATTTTATCATACATGCTACCATGTTCCACAAGTCAAAAAATTATGAAGGACAAAGAAGAATCTGATAAAGATATATTTCATGTAGATTTGACTTTTCTTTCAAAATATACAGATAAAATTATACGTGTAAAAACAACAGTTTGCTATGTGTATATTTCTTTGTATCTCACTAGATAATTATGACTTTAAATAAAACATTTTGAACTAATTTCTTTCTTTATTTATTTCTTATGGTGCTAGCTTATATACATAGATTAACGACATCAAATTAATTTGGACCAAAAATCTGTCTTATGGACCCTCATATTTTATTTAATGATTATATAAATTTTCTGACACATTTTCAAAAATTCAGGAAAAATGCTTTGGGGTGTGTCATTTTCATTAATTCTTTATATGGTAGATAAAGAGTTAAAAATACACTCTTTCAGATAAAAGGAACTTGAATTTTAAAGATAATATTGCAAATAACTCAAAAATTATGATTTGATTTGTGCCATTTTTAAAAAAAAAACTGATGACATCTAGAGTAAAAAAGTACTGCACAATGTTTATATCATACTTCACTTCCGATTACTGCTATGTGTTGTCCTTCATGAGTCTGCCACCATTGAACAGAAGTTAATGGAGCTAAAATAAAGTTATAAATAAAATAATTACATGCTATAACATATGCAAATATGTACACAGATTAAAAATATTACCTAAATTAATTTTACTGTTATTAACATTGTTTAAATTTCAACTTAACATCACAAAAGAAGAAATATACAAGAAACAAACTTTATAATTACAGATTATATTTTCAGTGGGATGCATTAGAAGAGCTATCTCAATGATGGACCAAAGATTTTATTATAAGAAATTATATAAAATGTAAAAAGTTCATAAACAAAAATCTTTTTAAATATTCTTTGTAGATTTATTAGAAAACAAATCTGGTTTATCAGTTATTTTTAAAAGGAGACAATTGAGAAAAAGAATTGTTTAATATTTTTCAAACTGGAATTTTTCAAAGTACTGAGTTTTCTTTACAGTAAGAAATTACACATGAAATCATGACAATCCACAATCTAAAAAAAAAAAAAAAAAAAAAAAAAAAAAAAAAAAAAAAAAAAATGTCAAAAAAAAGTAAAACTACTGGCAGCAAGCTGCATGAAGACCTCTGTAATTTGAAGAAAATATTCTGTTATGTAAACAAATTTCTATTTATTGATTGGAGAATTTCATTAAATTTAAAATTTAGGTTTGTGTAGTTTCTGTGATTTAAAGGAAGATGTTATAAGAAAAATTTCTGTTTCTAATACAAAAAAGTTCTTGCAGCAAAGTTGCAGAACACCCAAGTGATTTGATGAAAATGGAGCTTTGAATGGATAATTTAAGGTAATTTTTGTTAAAATCTTTGTGTTTTAAGAGAAAATTGACAAATCAAAGTAGAAATTTTCATAGATAAACAGAATATAATCAACGGAAATATACATGTTAATTCACAAATTGTTTTTTGAGTGCAAAATAAAAAGGAGGTGTCAAACTCCCCATCTATCAGGAAAAGTATTGGAGGCAAACTGCAGCCAAATTTTGAAAAAAAAAAAAAAAAAAAAAAAACAATACCAGTTAACTAAAGTGACAAGGACGATGAAAAAACATAAAAAGATAAATATTAATTTGCATAATGCTGAATTTATCTAACACTGACCATAATTATATATATTTTTTAACTATTTCAATTAAATTTTTATAAGTTTATATACAATTCATATAATAGTTTTTGCTTGTATTTTTTTGAAAATTTTCAGATAATAAACATTAAAATATGGTGGACAAATGCTTACCTCTCTTTCCAGTAAGCTTAATTTCAGTTAGATTATCTGACTTCCAATAAGCAGGAACTTTTGCATCACTTTCCTGAAATTTTCCACAGGAATAAATGTGTGATAACAGTAATCATATAACATGCAAAAACTAGAGAAAAACTTTAATGTTATGAATTAAAATAATTTTGGGAAGAGTAATGTTACAATAGAAAATTTAAATTTGTTGGGAAATAATATCAAAGTTGAAAAACGAAGAAAAATAATTATTTTTTGAAAATTCTGTAACAGAACAGTAAAAAATAAATGATACGATAAGTACAACACAATAAAAGAGCAAAAAGGGTAAGGCTATTGCAAGAAAATGAAAAGAAATAAACAGAAAGAAAAATAATAGCAAATAAATAAACAATATGGTAGCAGTAAGTGTTTCAATGCCTTTTAATGCTTTACTAGTATAAATGCCCATCCTAGGACGGTGGGTAAATATTGTGTTTTTCACTTAAAATTTGAAAACAACTGATAAGAATAATTGGCAATATGGAAGTGTTTAGAAGAGCAAAGTTCGGCTAGTTTATGTTCTAATAAACACATTATTAGCATTTACAATACTTCTGGATAAACCAGGCTTCTGGCTAATATACCATAACAAAATTAAGATTTAATGCTAATTTTTTTATAACACTATTATATTTTTATCGTTTACCACTCCCACACCCGAAAAAAAATATATATGTATATTGAATAATAAATAGGATAAATTTTAAAGAAAGAAAACAGTCTCATTGTGTTTTAAATCTACCAATAAAATTTGTAAGCAAAAGACGAAAGCTATTTTTATTCAAGGATAAGTTTTATAAATGCCTTTTAGTGTTTCGCAACCTTAATTTTTTTATCTATCTATGTAGTTTTTAAATTATTGTAATACAAAGAAGAACCAAACTTAGTTAATACTTATTTTTAATAGCTGTACAAAATGTTTTTTTCTTGAAAAAGATGTTACATTAAAAAATATCCAGACTAAAATTAGCCACTTCCTTTTCAATTTATTTAAAAGAATTTGACTAAATGACTTTAAAAGCATGCCTCTTCAAACTTTAGTTTTATCAGTCATATTGTGATGTAGTGGGCCAGAGCTTTTTGGTTCACTAAGCTCTTGTGAGATGATCGTTGAAAAATAATACATGTTTCTTACCAAAGTTCTTTATTAGAACAACTAAAATAGATTTGAAAAATGAAATAACAAACTTTACCATTCATAGGTAGACACTCTCACTTTTTATTAACAGTTCTATACTTCTCATAGCCAACCTGAGTAAAACGATTTTTACTCGCATCTCTTCCGTTGGTAAAAAAAAAACAACCTCACTTCATCAGTGTCACCCAGTCTACTCCCAGCCTCCACACTAGCTTCTGCATGAGTCTCTTTTTACTTTCACTTTAGGGACGAATTCCCACACATTGTCCAGCCACCCCTATTTCTTGGAAAAGTTGAAATACCCTGTTGAGCAGATCCCAAGGGCAGAAGTATGCCAGGCATTTCCCCTGCATGCCTTTACACAAAAGACCATTGTCCTCCACGGAAATGCCTGTTGCTTTCTCCATCGAAAATGTGTGGCGAAGGTACGATATCACAACACCTCCCCCCAAAAGAGATTTCCACAGGAAATATTTGGCATGAATTCACATAATAAGCCCTTTTAATAGATTTCCCGAGAGGTCAAGCACACCATTAAATCAGCAATAAAATATCATTTAGACTTTTGACCCAATTATGAAAGTTCTACTTAAATTCAAGAATACCCACTCTCAGTTTCAAAGGACATACCAAAATATGAAATTTTTAGAATTTTCCTTACACATAATTAATCAAAAGAATAAAAATAATTTACATTTTTGATGCTAGAACAATTAATTTAAATTTAAAATATTTGAATATAATACTAGCTCAAAAAAAAAAAAAAAACACTATAACACAATCTAGGTAACTAAATTTTTACATACAGCACAATATCTTAATAAAACGCCCTAATTACAAGTATTAAAATTTTGAACACTAAATTCCAAACAGAAAATCTAACTCTGATTCTAAATCTTCCTACTTAGACCATCTGCATTTCCATGTAATTTTCCTGGCTTATGTGTAATTTCAAAATTTAATGGCTGCAAAAATAGAGCCCAACGTGTCAAACGAGAGTTTGTACCAACCATTTTCTTTAAGTACACTAATGGATTATGATCGGTTTGTATTTCAAATTTTTGCCCATCCAAATAATAATTTAACTTTTTTAATCCATATACTATAGCCGCTAATTCTCTTTCTATCATGCTATAATCTTGCTCCGCACGAGAAAATTTTTTGCTAAGATACAAAATTGGATGCTCTTCACCTGCAATAATTTGAGATAAAACAATTCCTGCCCCATACAAACTCGCATCTGTTTGCACAATGAATTTCTGCTTAAAATCAGGTGCATATAACACAGGACTTTTCATTAATTTTAACTTTAATTCTTCAAATGCATTATTACACTTCTCGTCCCATATGATTTTTTCTTTTTTTATTTTTCCTTTTAAAGCATCTGTTAATGGCACTGCTATGGTAGCATAATTCTTTATGTACCTCGCGTAATACCCTACCATTCCCAGATATGCTCTTAGCTGTGTTTTCGTCGTCAGAATTGGAAAATCTTTAATAGCCTGCAATTTAGCTTCACTAGGAGACCTTTTTCCTGACCCAACTTTGTATCCCAGAAATTTTACGTGATCTTGCGCGAATTGGCATTTGGATGGTTTCACCATTAGATTTGCTTCTTTTAACCGCTTAAGAACCGCTTCCACATCTTTTAAATGCTGTTCCCATGTCAAAGAAAATATAGCTATATCATCGATATATGGAACCGCAAATGACTCTAACCCATATAAAACTATGGCAATCAATTTACAAAAATAATATGCTGAATTTAAAAGTCCAAACATCATGACTTTAGGTAAAAAAGTCCCAAATGGTGTTACAAAAGCCGCATATCTCTGAGCTTCTTCCGTGAGAGGAATCTGAAAATAACCTTTCATCAGATCCATAACAGTAATAAAAGGCGCTGTACTCACTTTCTCAACAACCTCTTCAATGTTTGGCAAAGGGAAAAATTCAGTTCTGGTCTTTGCATTTAATTTCCTATAGTCCACACAAGGGCGAGCGTCTTTACCCGCACTCTCAACTAAAATCATAGGCGAAGCATAATCTGATTGCCCGACTTCAATCACACCCAAATCTAAAAGCCTCCGAATCTCTTCACGCATAATCTCTAATTGCCTCGGCGACATACGATATGGTTTTGATCTTACCGGCACATCATCCGTTAAAACAATGTCCATTTTAACTAACGGGGTACTCCCAGGGTCCGTAGAAAAAACTTTCATATGATGCTCAATCATTGTCCTGAAATCTCCTATTTGCTCTGTAGAAACACGTTTTTCCAAATTACTTTCTTTTACTAATTCCCAAAAGTCTAATTGAGTGGGATCCGCAATGGGATAAGGAATTTCCGTTTGATCCTCAATTTCCTCACACTCCTCATCAATCAACAAATTTACAAATTCAGGTCTACTATAATATGGTTTAATTAAATTAACATGATAAATAGTAGACTTATTTCTCTTTTCCGGAATATCGATAGTATAATTAGTTTGAGATATTACGCTAGTAATAGTTCCCGGTCCTATCCAATTAACCGCCATTTTATTTGGTTTCGAAGTAGCCAGAACTAACACTTTATCTCCAACATTAAATTTTCTATACACCGCATTCTTATCATACCATTGTTTTCGTTTCTCCTGACACTCTTTCATTCTTTTACACGCTAATTATTGACAATGTTTCAATCTATTACTTAAGTTCAAAATATAGTCCACTACATTCTGATTTACCGTCTCCTTTTCCATCCAATTTTCATATACAAGAGTATGTGGCATTCGTAAATTCTTACCATGTACAAGCTCAGCAGGGCTAAATCCCGTGCTTTCATGACTTACAGTCCTCAAAGCAAATAAAGCCATTGGCAAGACTGCTTCCCAATCTTTTCCTGCCTCCAAACATAATGTCTTTATAACCTTTTTTAAACTACCATGCATCCGTTCAACGCTATTCGATTCTGGGTGGCAAACTGAACTATGTATAACCTTAATACCAAACCTATCAAAAAATTCCGATGCCAACTCACTTGTAAATGACCTACCCAAATCACATTGTACCTCTTTTGGATAACCAGTCCTAGAAAATATTTGTATTAGCCCCTCAATCACTGACGGAGAAGTTAAATCTTCTACTGGAATCGCATCTGGATATTTTGACGCAACACAAATTGAAGTAATCAAGTATCTATTATTTTTCTCGCTTAAACTGAAAGGGCCTACACCATCAATATTTATCCTGGAGAAAACTTCTGAAATTATTGGCACGAGCTTCAAGGGAGCTTTCTTTTTATCTCTATTTTTACCAACCTTTTGACACAGATCACAAATGCCTCAATTTCCTTGTAACAATTTGGCCAAAAATAGCATTTAATTACCCTATCTTTTGTTTTAGTCGCCCCTAAATGTCCCACATCTTCATTATTTTCTCTCTAAATTTTAATGGCAAACATAATTGTAATTTCTCATCCCCACTATTTGAATGTGAAACTCTTACTAATTTATTTCCCATTATTTTAAATTCCTTTTCTTCTACATTATTTGTCTTTTCCCATAATGTTTTTAAAGATAAGCACTGTTTCTGAGCTAAGCTGAAATCTTTCGCTGTAATTTTATTCAATCCCACATTATCTTTCACCTCCCATTTCGGTAATAACATAAGATCTTCGATTTGACTTTCATCCTGTCTATTCTCATCCATTTGAACTACCTCCGTTTCTTTGTTCTGTGAGCAATCCCCAATTTTATCTACCCTACCTGGTTGCTCTTCTAACTTTGCCTGATCAACAAACGACATTTCCTTATCAACATCCCGTTGCTCCATTCCTTTTTTTAAAGAATTCGTCTTACTACGGGTAACCACCATATTTATAGGAACACCATTTCCTTTATTTTGCTCAATAAGCTCCGCAGTTTTATTACCTAAGAGATAGTAACCTTGCTCCGACTCCGATGGTTTAATCGCCGCCTTAGTGGTGATGCAACCAAAATCCCTTTTTATAGTCACCCATGCTAATGGTAAACATTTACATTCATTATCAAGAGGTTGACGTACCCAAGTTATATCTCCAGTAAAATCCTCTGTTTTAACCCAATTTCTATCGCATAGATCAATCCCTGCTCCTGTGTCCCTCAAATAGTGTCTTTCAACCCCGTTTATTAGAGCTTTTTTTAGATAAGGTTTAAAACAATCCCCTAAATCAACATCATTACCTAAATGATTAACTGTATTGAACTGATTTTTCTTTTTTAACCATTCCGCACAATCTAGTTTTATGTGCCCTGGTTGATTACAAAAAAACACCTAATCTGCCTTTTCCTCTCAAAAGCCTGGTCTTGTTTAAGTTTATCATTTTTTTAATTTTCCGTTTTATTCTCTAACTCCGATTTAGCTTTTACTTCACCCCTAATTTTCGGATTTAAATTGCTTCTTTGCATCTCTGAATAAGGTTTTTTTTCCCAAGATTTTTTTTCTGATTTCCTGAAACTACTTCTAATACTCTCATATTTGTCACATTTATCAGCAAGTTTCGAAGCTTCTTTCATTTCATCCCATTCATCCATAAATTTTTCTTTTACTTCAAAAGGAACACGTTTTTTTACTTGCTCTGTGAGCATGAGCTCTTTTAAAGACTCGAAATCCTTTATTTCTAATGATTCCAACCAATTATCCAAATAACCCCTTAATTCATATACCAAGTCTACCCATAATGCTCCAGGTTTCCTTTGATGATTTTCAAACTTCTGTTTTAAAGCACCTGTTCCTAATCTAAAACGATTTAATAAAACTTTTTTTACATGTTGAAAATCATCTCCTAATTCTGCTGGTTGTTTCACTATAATTTCCGCGATATCTGATGGCAATAAGGGAATTAATTGGCTAACCATATCCTCTTGCGAAATTTTAGCTTTTTCTGCCTGTTTTTCAAAGATCATAAAGAAAAGAGTGATGTCAATTAATTTAGAATCAAAGCGTGGAACTAATTCTGTCAAATTAATTTTTGAATTCCTATGCGAACCTACATTCATATCACTAGACGAAAGACTAACAGTTTCCGAAGAATTTTGAATTCTTAATTTTTCTAACTCAAATTGTCTTGTTTTTTCACGTCCTTTGTTTTCTTTACGTTCTGCATCCTCTTTAAGAATACATTCCAAATTCGATTTAGCAAAACTCTCATTATAATCCGATGCTTCTAAAATAGCCTGAATTATAGTTTTTTTCTTATCAGTTGCCAACATGTTGGTCTCAAATTCCTCTGCCAGCAAAAGCAAGATATTTTTAGTATATTTCCATAGAAATTCTTCCATGATTTTCCCCCAAAATATACTAATCACAAAAATACACAAATATATACAATTCGTAAAACACCAAAAACCAAAAAAAAAATATATATATATATAACACAATAAGGAATAGGATTTTATCCTTTAGATATATTTCAATGAATAAAACAATAATACAATTTTCCTACCGAAAATTTTCATGCACTTGTTATATCCTTTAAAACTGAGTAAATCCTCAAAATTATTTTGATACTCACAGTACTATATAAATACAATTTATATATAAACAATTAATCCTGCTTTTTCCTACAGCATACCCATAAAATTTCAAATAACTTTTTTGCTGTAATAAACAAAAGCTGTATATGCCCCAACTTTATAACTAAAAGTTACATCCACAACTATGATTAATTTTAATGATTAATATTCTTTTATTAATCAACCATAATTTACTATCCTAAATTATGAAATACATAAATATTAAATTTTCGAAACCAAATGAATTACCGTACAGACTTTAAGAAACCCGTTTAATATAAAAAATCTAACTAAAAATTTCGAACCCAAATTAATAGCTACCCTAGACTTTTTATCTATTAAACATATACAAATTATCAAGAACAGACATATACAATATTAAATCCTAACAGACCTCTCTGGAAAATTTCATAAAAGGGCTTACCTTCAAATGTAGACATTTCTCTACACTGCTCCAAGGCTTTCCTGCACTTTTTTTTTTTTTTTCAGGTACTGTCGTATCTCCGGATCTAACTTGATTTCTGCCGGGAAATTTACACACAAGCTGTCTCCATGGATTCCTAAGGGCGATCGATGAATAGTCTTCTATCCACTGCACTGGGTGTTTACTGAAGAAATTTTCTATATCGTCGAATCCTTAGTCCTTGTTACATACCAGCTAACATATTCGACACTCCAGATTTCACAGTTCCTCACCGGATACACTTGAAAATCTTTCTCGTCAAACACAAGATTTCATCACCGACTGTCCTTGTTTCTAACACAGTTTCCTTCTGTACATCAAGTTCACGTGGGTCCAGTCTAATTTATGCTAGACCTAATTAATCCGTAAGCTGCCACCATTTATAATACTATAGCTGTGATGTAGTGGGCCAGAGCTTTTTGTTTCACTAAGCTCTTGTGAGATGATTGTTGAAAAATAATACATGTTTCTTACCAAAGTTCTTTATTAGAACAACTAAAATAGATTTGAAAAATGAAATAACAAACCATTCATAGGTAGACACTCTCACTTTTTATTAACAGTTCTATACTTCTCATAGCCAACCTGAGTAAAACGATTTTTACTCGCATCTCTTCCGTTGGTAAAAAAAAAACAACCTCACTTCATCAGTGTCACCCAGTCTACTCTCAGCCTCCACACTAGCTTCTGCATGAGTCTCTTTTTACTTTCACTTTAGGGACGAATTCCCACACATTGTCCAGCCACCCCTATTTCTTGGAAAAGTTGAAATACCCTGTTGAGCAGATCCCAAGGACAGAAGTATGCCAGGCATTTCCCCTGCATGCCTTTACACAAAAGACCATTGTCCTCCACGGAAATGCCTGTTGCTTTCTCCATCGAAAATGTGTGGCGAAGGTACGATATCACAATATAAATATGTTTTTTATTAATGTTTAATTTAATATTTATTTTTATCAATGTAATTTTGTTATTTTATACAACATTTATTTATAAAATTAATTATTATAAAATTATAGACTATTATGTGTATTATTTACATAATATTTTACAAATAAAACAAATGATATAATTTTTTTAGAAAATGGAAAACTCATATGTTAGCTTTATAGTTTATAATTTAGTATGTATAGATTCTTCCCTTCACAATCAGATTTTCTTTTTTATTTAAATATAAATAATAGTCCAAATGAAAAATATAAATAATAGTCTAAATGAAATATATAAATAAAACAAATTATACTAAAATAAATATTTAAAATAATATTCATGGTTATTTATTTAAACTTCATGGTTTCACATTAAATTAGTTTAAAATACATGTAAGACATTCTGGTGATATTATAAACTCCCCCTGCCCTCCTCGTTTGTTTTGTTATCAGAAATCAAATGAAAAATTTCAAAAGTGAAGGTGATCATCTTATTTTTACTTAGACTCATCTGACTGACTACTAATTATACTTAAGTATAACAGAACTACTTTTTTATTAAAGTAAATAAATAAATAACAAACAATTCTATGACTGATTGGGCTAAAATTTAGACAGACATGTATTAAAGTCACTAGAATTAAAAACAGGCATTAACAATTTTTCCTTCTTTGTATCACAGTTGTTAAAAACTACATAGATATCTGAAAAATTAAAATTTTTGGGAAACAGTGAAAAGCGTTCATAAAACTTACCTATGAATAAAAGTAGCAATGAATACCCTTTTTTGTTTATAAGTTTTATCCAGTTTTTTATGCATTTAATGTTGGTTAATTGTATTTAATGTTTTAATGTATGAAACGAAAATAATCATTTATCCTTTCTTTCACAAACAGCACTAACTTTGTTAACGCACAACGAACGCCATTTGAACTTTGAAAACAACCGCCAAATAATATTTTGCAATCCCATTGGGCTTTGTCCATTCAAGTTATGGGAGGGTGGAAAGCGGCATTTCCTCAGCATGTTTTTCCTCTGTATGATCTTTATATCACATTTCAGCAGAAACGATTTTACCAAAGTGTTTATTCTTGTCTTCTCCCCCTCTCCGGTGTCCACCATGTTTGACTTTTACTGTAGTTGATTTGCGCCACGAGAAGAATAGCTCCATGGTTTAAATTTTTTTCAATGAATCACAAAAGTGAATGACTTGCTACCACAGCTTCTTGTTTATGCTTTACACTACATTTGTTTTCAACTCGATTTCTGAAATGGTTTTTCAACTGTGCAAATCATTGAAATTTTGTTAGTTTTGAATCTTTTATAGAAAATTATGTTGAACAGAAGGGATTTCAGGTAGAAAAAATTTGTATTTAGGCAGATAAGTTTTCTCTTACACATCTCAAGTCGAAATTAAGCCTAGCATGGCTCCATCTTATTGAAGACTGGTAAGATTGATGGGTTTGCCCAGGATTCGTTACACTGTGTTTTATTATATAGAGATGATATAGTCAGACACAATGGAAAAAATATATGCATTGTGGGACAGACAACTAACTGTAATAAAACCTCACAACAGTAGTACTACAAATCTGGACATGTCTGTCAGGAAAAAAAAAGCATAATATATTGATATGCATTAAAATCTTAAAATAGAATATGTAAAGATTTAACTTTATGCAGTTGAACTTCAAACATTTCAACTGCTTCTTTGGCTTACTAGACACTACCACCAGGTTGCACTTAGGCATACTGACTGTTCAGCATTCTAAGCCAGAGACTGAAAAATCTCTTAATATATTTAGAGCCAGGATAGAAAAACTGGTACAATAATGATTAAGAAAAGTATTAGCTCATGGTTACACCAAGTGTAACAATAAAATTTGCACATGCTTTTTACATTACATTCATGGCCATTAAAATGTCCACCAAATTTAACTTTAAAATACCAAAGTCTGACATTTCTATGAAGTTTAATATATATATATTCAGTTCCATTACCCTTTTGAAGGACAAGTACTTTAAGTATCGACAAGGAATCATTCCTTCTTAAAAGATGTAAATCTACCTTAAAATATAGCAAGCACTTCTTTTCCTCATAGTTATCTGCTCATAACAACAAAAATTGCAGGGATAAGAAGCACTTTGTAGATTTTAAGATCACGAACATCTTTTAAGATAAGGCTTTCGGGCCAATATTTAAACAACTCATCATGAAAAGGTTAATCATTATTCAGTTT
The DNA here is from genome assembly GCA_963932465.1 of Maratus speciosus. Classification (NCBI taxonomy): domain Eukaryota; kingdom Metazoa; phylum Arthropoda; class Arachnida; order Araneae; family Salticidae; genus Maratus; species Maratus speciosus. Next base: position 267,964,976 of record OZ010796.1, on the reverse strand, counting down.
TTTTTAATTGTCAACTTCTATTCAGTTTATTTCTAATCAAATTCATGGGATAAAACTCATTATTTTTTCAAGCTACAGAAATAAGCACGGCAGCTGTATGTAAGATACATTTGTATGAAGATACTTGTAAGGAACATTTGACTTTATTAACATGTCAGTCACATTTAAGCTAAAATACTTTTAGGTTTTCTTTTCTTTATTTTCAATTAATTATCAATAGGTGAAGTTAAATGTGAAAACCATTCTTTCAATTATTGATACATTTTTCCAATAACAACATAACTGAATTAAAATTTATGTTAGATTAAAATTGTTTGGCCATCTGCTCTGGTAATTTAGCTGTCATGGCAATCTTACAACTAAGATTTTTTAAACATTGTTTAAAATGTGCTCTTTCGACTAATATAGAAATTATGCTGATGTTCAATAAGCAGAAATTTCTGTTGTTATCTCCTAGCCTATTACAACGTGGTTTCTCTGGTCCCATGCATTTACAAAGGAATTAATAATAGCTTAAACTGAAATTAACTATTGAATTTTAAACATCAAATAAGCATTTCTTTGATTTTGAATTTTTTCTTTAATTTATATAGAAAATACTCACTATGTATTTCAAGTTGATAAATGTACTGGAAGTATCTTTAATTTAAAAAAAAAATTAACATTGAGTGAGTACCAATATTAATGATTTTTGAAACTCTATATCTCAATTCCTGGTGCAGAGAAGGGTGTGAAATTTGGTATGCTGTGCAATAATGATAATTTTATTGCATTAGTAAAATTTCAGCAGAAAATTATGAATATCTTCCAAATTATATGAAAGTTGAAAGTTACTCTGTCAATAAATGAGCTCAAAAATCAGCCAAATGTCATTCTGTCATTGAATGAGTTCGAAAATCAATGGTTTTTTTTAACTTGAATTTATGCAAGATAAATGTATAAAATTTATACTAGTGCAAAATATTAATCTATTACTGAGAGAGAGAAAATTAAGTAGTTTTTTATATTATATCTGTCCTTTAAAAGTGAAACCCTACCATCTATTTCAAACAGGTTTACTCTTGAATGTAGAGGGCAACATGAAAATGCTTTCCATTTCAAAAATAATAATTCTAATTATTTTGTTCTATTATAGATTTAACAACAACAACAATTCTGAACTATGTTTTATTTCTTGAAACAGCATTAACTAAGAAAACTTTGTAAATAAATACTAAACTTGAAAATAAAATGAAATTTAACATTATTCAGCATTCAGTGCGTTTTACTTAATTTTTAATCTTTCTTTTTACTGAAATGACACATTAAATAAAAAAATATCACAAAAAAGTAAGTATTTAATCTTTTCTGCTAAGATTTTTTTTAAGGGAGGGGGAAGATTTCCTTTTAGGTTTAAATAGTTTAAAACAATTACCTGAAAGGCAAAAATCAAATTTAACAGAAATTAGGAAATTTTCAAAATGCATTATTGTGGCACACTCACAAGCTTTAACACCATTTGTGTCAGTTTCAATATAATTTCAATAACATGTTTTCTTCTGCATCACATGATGAGTCCTGCTTATCAAGTTCACAGAAAGTGGTGAATAAATGAAATAGTAATATGAAGTTTAAATTATGTAAAACAGTTTCCTTAGATAATGAACTCCTATTTTCCACAAACTTTATAATAACAAGAATAAAGTAATAATAACTAATTAATATTAATAAAATATGCTTACCAAAAGAGAGTACACAGGCAAAACATAAATAGTTGCATCTTGAGTCACAATTAATAACCACGTGCCTGAGGCATCAAAACTAAGTGCTTTAATTTTCTTGTCAGGACAATTAAACCAACACAATTGACGAATTACAGGAACACACATACTTAAATTAATATAACGAAAAAGAAGATAACCTAAAAAAATAAAGAGGCCATCTATTTTTTTTTTCATTTTGTTATTATAACAGTTTAAATATTCTGCATTAATATAATAATTATCATTTTACAAAATTTGCTTAAAACAATCAATGACATTTCACAATTTTTAAATGATTCTAATATAAAAATTAAATAGACTTTTTAATTTATCATTAGCATATTCGCTATTAAAATGGATTTTCTTAAAATACATTAGCATCTGTTAATAAGGACAGCATTGCATTCTGACTATCAGATATTTAAAAATACAGTAGAAGACCTCACTGCTTGGTTCCAAGCATTTTGCAGATTTGAGAATTTTTGTGGATTAAAGGTCATTTCTATTTAATGATCATTAAATATTAATATTAATGTCATGTCTAGTTAATATTCCTTTACATAATCAATTCATATTTTGGACAAATTTAGAATGTTTACGCTTAATAAAAAATACACACCTAACTATAAAGAGTAATTTATTGCTATTTATTTTTTTTAATCTATCATCAATAGTTGTTTGTATTAAAACATTCATCTGATGTTTTTTTCAATGCATCTTGCAGTATATAAATTGCCATAAATTTTCACTGAATCACAAAATTTTGTTTTTAGAAATTTCAATATTTTTAGCAAAACATTGCAAATACATGTATAAGGGTTATATTAATTATAGTGTCTAAGTCACCATTTTTTTTTAAAGATACATACTTTCTGAAAGAATAGATTTTTAAAAAGAAAGAATTTCTTTTATCTGCTGTATGATACGAATGATTAAATAAATAAAATACTTTTATATGTACTATAATTTTGAACTATAAAAAGGAGTATTAAATTATATATGATAAACAGGCAATATAAATCTCAAAAGTGTTCAAAATAAGGTAGGTTATCTTAATGAAATAGTCTTGCCATTAATTTTCAAAAGGTTAAACTTTTTAAATTTTTAGTTCTAACAAGCAAAATAGGAAAAATTACATTTTTCTATGACCAAAACTCACAGAGTTATGATACTTTGAATTTTATTAAACTTCTGTTTTTAGTGCTGGAAAGCTCTAAAATTTTATAAAAATCACAAGCATTGTAACTCAGTGAATTTTGATTGTAGAAGAATGAAATTTTTACTGTTGTAGCACTTGTCAGAGCATAAAGAAAAAATTTCTAAATATAACTTAAAAGATCCATGGGCTGCATAAAAATTTAAAAAAATTAACATTTTGAAAATTAATGGCAAGGCTATTTCATTAACATAATCATAATTCATAACATATTTTGAACACCTTTGTAATTTATATCACCTACGTATCTTCAACATGTAAAATAATAAAGTGTGTTTCAATCTTTTTGTGTGGAATACTCTGTATATTACTTACCATTATCACAGACTAGAGCTAAAATACTATGATCCTTTATCTCTGAATAAGCAGAGAGTGTTATATTTACACCTCTCTCTCCACCTGGCCTGGATACAGAGAGAATTTTACGAATTTCAAAAAGGGAATACATGTTGTTTCTTACAGGTAGTTAACATACAGAAATATCCGAAATTTTCTTATTTCCACAAGGACAATCTTTTTAGTCCTCCCTGCCAATACTGAAAAATAAATCAATGAGATGATGCACATAATAAAATATACAGTAATAGTGATATTTTGAAGCAATCAAAATAAAACATTAATACAGTACACTCCCTCAAATCCACACAGCTTGGTACCAGCGGATGTACGGATTTTAGAATTTTGCAGATATCTGGTCATTGCTTTGCTTACATATTTCAACAGTAATTTGAATGCAATAAATAATGCAATCGAAATTACCATGAATACTTACAATAAAGTAAAATATTAAAATAACTAAGCAAAGTAAACAATTTAAATAATAAAAATTTAATTAATTTTAAAAATGATTAAATTATTGAAAGTAAATAATTAATTGTCAAGCAAATGATTATGTATAATTAAATATGTATAATAAAGATGAGATACATTTTTCTTGAATTATTCAATGAAACTTGCCTCATAAAGGTACCCTATTAATTCACATGAAAACCATAAAATAAGGAAGTTTTATTTCAGATTTAGCCAGACTTAACTAAAAAATATTAGATGTATATTTTGAACTGGGCAAAAAATGTCCAGACCAGGATTCGAACCAGGGATCTCCTGGCTGAAGCCATCAGCACTCTATCATCTGAGCTATCCTGGACGAATCTGGTGGAACTTCTTCATCCAGGTGAAGGGCTGGGTGAAGAAGTTCCACCAGATTCATCCAGGATAGCTCAGATGGTAGAGCACTGGTGGCTTCAGCCAGGAGATCCCTGGTTCGAATCCTGGTCCGGACATTTTTCGCCCAGTTGGAAATATACATCTAATATGATTTATTTACCAATTAGAATAATTGTGTTAAAATTAATCTAGTTTAACTAAAAAAGCCTGATAATACATAAATATATTTGGTAAAATTATTGCAATTACCAGCGATATCAGCAATACATGGAATTTTTTCAGAAATAAATTTATACTTTCGTCATGACAAAGCATGAATTCAATCATATTAATGAGAATTACATATTAAAATACATACAGAATGATATATTAAAAAAAGTACTGTAATTTTGTCTCTACATCTGAACTGAAAGTTTCATTGTTTACATCTGCGATAATATACGGATTTTAGGGCTGCGCATTTGAGGGAGTCTACTGTATATGCATATATTTATGATATTGCTTATTATATATAAATATACAATTCATTTTTAATGGCAACATCTGAAAATTTAGAAATATGAAAGTAATGTAAAATAATCATCCACTTAAAAAATAAAAATATAACGAATATGTTAGAAAAACATCACAGATCGCCACAACTTTTAGTGAGATTTTTCAAAATGGACAGAATTCTATAAAGTGATAGACAACTTTCCTAAAATAATTATGTAAACTATTTATTTCCTTCTTCAGTCAAAATTTTCTTTGATCCTAAATAATGTAACAGACAAATCTTGTTATCTGGCTGAAATTACTGTACACGTATGTTACGTGATCACTTCGTTTCAAGTTATCATCGAGCTATCTAGCATCATCACTTTTTTTTCACATACAGACTCAACAAACTGAGAGCTCAAATTTAAAATGAATTTTAATCTACAAGAGACATCCAAATCAGAAAAAGGAATCCAGTACCTCTATACTAGTACTAGCATTGTAACAACTCTAGACTGTAACTAATTATCATACAGGAAAGATAAAATTACCATTAAATCAGAATTTTTTTTGTTTGCAAACTGATATTAATAAAATGTGCTCTGGGTTATCTATATAGTTTCTTGTTCATATTAAAACCTAATTTTATATTTTAAAAATGAAATTCCATTAAAACCAAATTTAACTTAAATATAGATATTTAATTTAGTAAGATAAAGTATTTTAGAATTAATAATATTTAAACAGCCTTTAAATCTCTAATATAGAGTAATGTTTTAAAAAGTTTCACTCACATTTTCATTAATAATCATTTATGATGATTAAGCATCCCTCTCGCTCTAAAGATTGCTTTTATTAGGTCACAATTTTATGAGTTTTTATAAAAATATGAATTGAATAATTAATAGGGTCAGGTGGGGGAAAGTGGGCCCATGGGGTAAAGTGGGGGTACATTAAAAAATACCTATTTTCGCTTTCTAGATTGAGATATTTAATTAATTCTTTTTTAGAGACATATATTGAGATTATGGCAAATATTTTTACTTTAGTTTTAGAAACTGGAAACAAATTTAATGTTTATGAACTATTTTGTTTATGCTTGTTGCATATGGTATGTTAGCTTCAGCTTCGGATGAACTTGCTTCTAAAATCATTATTAACTCTCAAAAACTCTTAATTTTAGTTCAGACTTGTAGAGGAACATCTAAGGAACAGATCTACATAGAAAGTTAAGAATAAATTTTATAATTCTATTTATTATGAGTTGTTTTCTGAGGTGGGGTAATGTGGGGGTATAGTTAGGCTTAGCTAAGTATTCTATGATAGGGATATTTTTTTACCTCTGTGTTAACTTTAGTAAATGTCTGATGCTCTATATTTCATAATAAAATGACTACAGACACAAAATAATTACAGAGCAAGTGTGGTGAGGTTCTAGCCACCGAAACTGTTTTGGAAAGGTTGGTTGTTAAAGAAAGTGACCATAAGAAAAAAATTCAGTCAAGCAAATATAGCAAAGGACGTAAAAAATGCAGAACAAACTGAAAATAAGAAAAAAATCTGTCAAGAAAAGGAAAGGATGAACATCCAAAAAGCAGAGTAATTATAAAAAGTAAAAGAAATGAAACAGGTAATATAAAAGTTGACTTTAAAGAAATAAAACAAGGTTCACGAGTAGAAGTTGGGTACCGGTCAAAAAGTCAATCAGCTAAATTCATCAGCTAAGTGATAAAAATTTATACATTCTATCACATAAAGTATTTGACTAAGTCACCATTGGGGAACTATTACACTTCTTCTGCTATTGGTGATGAACATTGTGTAGAATTCAGCAATATATGCTGCATATACTAAGTGAACATAATTTTGATAGCCGTGGACATTATTTCTTTAATTAAATAATATGCAAAAAAAATTTTTTTTTGTGCATTTGTACCTTTAAATATAATTAAGATAAATTTATTTCTGTGTATTCTTGTTTCAAAAACAGTATTTACATATTTTTATTTAAATATACACTAATTTTGGAACTACACCCACTTTCCCCCACCATGGAGTAAAGTGGGTGCATCAAAACATGGTCTTTTAAATCTTTCACTGTGAGAAAACAACTGAACAAAACTGAATCGTTATGCTTCATGTTTAATCTATTTGAATCCAATGTGTATAAAATCCATCAAAAGTTTCATTAAAATAAATTTAATAGTTTGGTTTTAGGGCCTTCTCTAAAAGCTTGATTTTATACTCACTTTCCCCCACCTGACCCTAAAGAAAATACATACTATAATTTGTGGACTGTTTTTAAAAAATTCAATTAAAAAAAACTTTTATAATGTATAAGGTTTTAGCTTCTCTTATCAAGCAGTTTTTCTTTTTTAAATAGTATTCAAAACACAATATGTTTTTTAATATGTAGGCAATTCATTTAAAACTTAGTATTATCATTAAAAATGTCCTTGTATTAGCATCATTAAATATCTATTAATTCACTATTCATACAATTTTTTGTGTACCATTATCGTCTTAAGTCAGAGCTAGCATTAACATGTCACAGATAATCAATTTTAACAGATATTCAAAGTTTTAAAATCAAAACAGATTCTTTTGACAAAAAATAACTGCACTTCCCAAAAGGAAAGAGTTCTTACTTAAAGAAACACTAATTAATATGAAATATTATGTATAAATTCAAACTGATCCAGAATTTGGATAACATGCCTATCAAGTATGTTTTTTCACAGAAGTTTTAAATTTGCTTTAAGAAAAACTCAGAAACAATTACATTAAAAGCACATACTTCTTACAGTGATAAATTACTGTCTTGGTCTGGATTATCAATTTATTTGCCCATTCATTACTCTTTAAGTAAGAAGGTTTCTTGCAAATAAATTGTGACATTACACTGAGTGTCAAAATATTAGGAACAAACTGCTAATATTGTGATGAACCTTTTTTGTTGCATTGCATTTAAATGTCTTCAGAGCATATGGATATGCTTTTAAGATGATCCAGAGTTGTAATGTGCTACAATTTGTTTCATTGCACTTCTTCATTTAATGCATACAGTGTATGCCAGATGCCTGGCACCTTTTTCATTCACAAGCAAATTCTGTCTAATATTCTACTTTTTGCTCAAACTTTGACTTAGTGCCATCAGGGGTGATTGTAACTCAGAGTGAAAAACCCTGAAAATTAATTGATACAAAGTGAAAAACCCTGAAAATTATCTACATAACTGATGCTGCAACATCATGACAATCACATATTTCTGCTGTTGTTTGAAATATACAATTGCAGAAAAACATAATTTGATAAACTTACATTAATTTCACTGAAAGCTAAATAACTTCATCAAATGGAGCGTGTAGTTTATCTTGCTAACTATGCAAAGTTCGAATTCTATAATCAGTAAATACATTTATTCCAAGTACTCATGAAACAAGTACAAATTACGTGTTAAGAGTGTGATCTCTTAATCTTTACAAGTCAATACACCTAGTTATTTGAAAATAGTAAAAAAATCTCAAAACCAATCCAGTTTTACTTCTAAGTGGCTAAGTATTAGAGAAAAAAAAAGAAAAATAAGTGAATAAATAAAAATAGAAATTTTCTTTGTTTTTTTAGCTTTGCACACAAGGTAAATTTCTTATTCTGCTTTCTTCCTGCGTATTACACATTACAGATATGAAATTCTAGACATATTTGTATTGAGACTTAGATGGATGACACAATACCAGGGGTGATCCCGAGTTTTAAAAAAAATTATATCTGAAATTCACAGCACCTTTTCTGAAAGGTTACAGCAGAGGGGGGAAGGGAGGGATCACTCCTGATTCTAATTATGTGTTTTATCTGTGATCCTTTCACGAAATTCGCGATCTTTCGGCGAAATTTGCCTTTTTTTCGCGATTCTTTAAAAAAATTCATGTTTTTTCCCTCAGATCTTTTAACAAAACTTGCGTTTTTTCAGTGATCCTTTGATGATATTTCCGCTTTTCCAACGATTCTTTGACGATATTTCTATTTTCCAGGGACTCTTTGACGAAATTTCCATTTTTCTAGTGATCCTTTGACGAAAAATCACGTTTTTTCCCGCGATCTTTTGATGAAAATTGCGTTTTTCCTGTGATTCCGGAGGGGAGAAATCCCTCGTGGTTTTAATAGTGGTTTTTTTTTCTGCAATCGTTTGATGAAATTCACATTTTTTTTCGCAATTCTTTAAAGAAATTGGGTTTTTTTTTTCGTGACCCTTTAACAAAATTTACGTTTTCCCGTGATCTTTGGACGAAAATCGCGTTTTTTCCTGCGATTTTTTGACGAAAATCTTGTTTTTTTAGCTTTCCTTTGTGAATTTTGCGCTTTTTTCACGATCCTTTAATGGAATTTGTGTTTATTTCGCGATCATATTAGACAAAATTTGTTTTATTTCAAGATTCTTTGACGAAATTCCCATTTTTTACTCGATCCTTTGGTGAAATTTGCGTTCTTTAACGAAATTTGTACTTTTCTCGCGATCGTTTGATGAAAATAGCGTTTTCCACGCGATTCCGGATGGGGAATATCCTTTCCGGTTCTAATTCTGTGTTTTTTCAGCTGTTCGTTGATGATATATCCGTTTTTCCGGTGATCTTTTGACGAAAATTGCGTTTTTCCTGCGACCCTTTGATGAAAATCTTGTTTTATCGCGATCCTTTGTGAAATTTGTGCTTTTTATTTCGCGATCTTTTACGAATTTTCTGTTTACTTTGCCATCATTTGTGTTTATTTCGAGATTCTTTGACGAAATTCGCATTTTTTTCGCAATCCTTTGACAAAATCGTCGATTTTTTACAGCGAACGATTAAAAAATTGATTTTTTGGCGACCATTTGTCGAAATTCACGAAATTTTTTAATGTCCAAATTCTCCACTAAACAACGATCTCATAAAGCCGGAAGCATCGATCGACAAAACCCAGAAATTTGGGATACACCCGGAACACAATCACCCCTGTGCCATTCTTTGAAGATCCAAGACTCTGTTGTACAAGAAAAGTCAAAAGAATTAGCAGTTTTAGAGACACTGGAACTGTCCCTTTGTAGTGACCTCAATCATGTTGCATTCAAAATCCCTCAAATCTTTTGTATTTCCCATGAACCAGCAAACTGCTACAATCATTGGTACTTCTGTCAAAGGGAAAGCACCAATACCCATGCTGCATGGACCAGTTACAGTTTGAGCGAGTTCCACATATATTGGACAGTCAGTGTTTATGTAAACTGTAAAATTATACTACGTAATTATACATAGTGTTTCCTCTAGGAGGACATGAACTCCTAAACATTTTCTAAATTTAACAAAAAAAAAAATATTCTGTGGGGTTATGTTAAAACATGATGTGGCATATCAACATTAGGCTGATACTGAAACTAATACCAGCCAGTTACTGAAATATTAAAGTGTAGGACATCTGCCTATTGTACTCATCTCTCCAGTGACATCCTATGTGCAACTAATGGTGCCTACATTGATATTTACAAATACAAAGTAAAAAAACTGACTTGTTTTCCCTCATTATGATATAAATTTCACCTTCTTTATCTTTAAAGTTTAAAAAATTTGAATTTTTGCAATGTAGGTAAAGACTTTGCACCTTGTATAATTTTGGAATAATAGAATCATGAAATCTTCGCTAGGTGATTAATTAAAATCTAAGTTGCCTACCTGGTGAAGTAATTGCGGGGAGAACATTACATTTCTTATAATAAAATATAGTAACTGATGAATAATTCTAACATTATTTACCTTCACCAAATATCCAAGAACACATTCTCAATTAAAATATTTTCAGACTATGAATCTCTGGTCATATAATCTGAAACAGAGCATACATACATAATTACTCAGGTAAAATTCACCATTGCATATTGACAAAATACATATCACTCTAAGATAATAAATACATAACATTCACCAAGTCAAAACCATGGCATATATCATATAATCATTATTACATCAAACATTATATCATTTTAATAGAAAATTATCATAAATTAAATATTGTAATTGCGCGATTAAAAGATCGAAGACATAACATGTATTATATAAAATCTTCTTGTAGAATATCTTTATAAGTATTATAACTCTAAATTGCTAAATGGAATTTGCGTTAGTTAGTCACTGGCTATAGCAGATAAAGAAAAAAATAAACAGTTTTATAAACTATAAAACAATGTAACAAAAAATTAACTGTTAAACTCATCGCTGATATTGTTGAAGAATGATTTTATACAAAATGTATTGACAGTAACCATCTATTATAACAATAAGAAAAAAAATCTCCACAATAAGTGTATTGTAATGAATTAATACAGTAATAAGATTTATATAATAACTCTTGATTATAGTGACTTTTCCATTATAATGGCCAATCTGAAATATCTAAATATATATCCATATGCACAATGCTGTTTTGCATCCAATACAAAAACTGAATTGATTATACAAAATTTTTAATGCAATGACCCTTTCCACATTTTCTACAAATATTTGTTTAAAACTGCTTGGTGGTTTATAAAAACAGATTGAGAATAATCATTTTAAAAGCAAAAAAATGTCCCACTTATTGTTAAAATTAGCGATTCTGTCTTCTTTTATTGGTGAAAAGAGATTTGAAAAGTGTTATTATTGTCATCTATGCCAATACCTGCCCTGGGTACAATGGAATTTCTGGATCCAGAATTATTGCCAAAATGTATTTGACATCCAAATGCATGTAGAAAGAATACTCTGAAAAAGACAATTTTCACAATGCAATTAGGGAAGATTAAGTCATTTTTAAAAATTTAGCAGGTTCTTTTCCATTATACCAACACCATGCCAAAATGTATGCTAATGTGCCATGTATTTCAACCCTGGCCGTGCAAAATATTTTTATTTCAAATCTTGGTACACACTGTGACTCGCTAATTATTGAAAAGAATCTTTTTAAAAAATTATTTAAACATAACCATGCAAAAATTTTAATTTCATTTTATTTGAATTGAAAATATTTTTTATTAACTTACATTTTTTGCTGACGCTGAGATGGATTTTACCATTTGGCAGTTAACTGATGATGAGGGAGTTGCAATAAAATCCTTTCACGGCTATGGAATTAAACATAAAGTTTTTCTGATTTTGTTCTTTTGCGGGATGCCAGCTATGAACATTTCACAGTAAATCATAAATAATTTTGTTGAGACTTACACTGGATGTCATACCCAATCTGTTGAGGGATTATCAGGCATCGCAAAATGCCAAAAGATAGCATGACACCACTGTTAGTCATTATTAACCATCCTATTTCATAGGGTTTATGTGGCGACATCTTTATTTAAAAAAGTGACATGTTTGCCACAATGCTTAGAGACATTTACAATTTCATGCATGCAGTTTAAATTGAGTTTTATTGTATATATATATTTTTTAACATGTGTTTCCATTGATTTAATAAAATAGTTTATGAAAGTTTATAATTTTTAAATGATCATTTTTTGCACTACCAATGTTAATTTTTTTTCAAATGTTTCATTTGGTGCTATTTATTATGCTTGGTGACATTGACATTGGTGTTGGCAAGACAGAAAAGTACCATTTAGAGTTTTATTAGTATTGACTAATCACTAGGCATATTTGTCTATTTTTCTGCACTTTTTTTTTTCATTTGCCAGAAAATTCATCTTCTTTGGATTTTCAATCATGTTCATAAGAAATAAAATTTCTCTAAGTAACTATTTTTTTTTTTTTTTCATTTGAATGCAATTTCATTTTATGCTTTGCTTCAATACATTTATTTATATAAATTTTAATTTCTTTCATCCTCCTGAGAATCAAGAAGTAGGGTGACCTGGGAAAATTATGGGTCACCTAGTTTTTATCCCTATGATATCTACTAGGACAAATTCTAAAATAGTACATTGTTTCTCTCATTAGTCTACATTATTATGTATAATAATTTTTAACTTTAACTTAGTTGCATAATATGAGTTGAGATGTTTTTGTAACATGCTATAAAATCATCTTTCAAAAAGATTGCCTTTGAAAATTGCACTTTTTACCAACATCCATGCCACAATTAAATAAATGCTTGGATTTTTTTTTGTTTATGCTTTTTTTTAAAATACAAATACTATAAGGTTTTTAAATACATGCACATTTTAGTCCTATTTGTTTTCAAATAGATTCTAGATGTATATCCAATTATGTCACAAATATCTGGGATAATTATGGGTCAGCATGTTTTTTCCCTTTTTCAAATTTTAGACATGCAATGCAATTGTTAATTTATAATTTTAAGAGTTTTCAAAAAAATTAAAATAATATACAGTATTGTAAACCTAAAGTAACTTTTGAAGTAGGCCAGATAAAATATTTTTATAAACATCTCTTTTTTACACTTTAATTGTTAACTATTAGCACATGGTAAAACATAAGTGTTGGATTCATATCTTTATAGTATGGAGCAGTTAATTAGATACAAATCATTAAGAAAATATAAACCCCAATAAGATTCTTGTTGCTTAAAAGAACAAAGAAGTATTGTAAAAAAAACAAAATTATTTTTTCACCTAACAAATAAAATGTTTTAAAGCATGCTTTTTCCTTTAACTTTAACCATATTAGGCTATGTAGGGTAACTGTCATTGTTTGAATATTAGTTTTTAGGCCTAATTGTTAGAACATGGTGAAACCCATGTGCTAGATTCATATTTTTATAATGTAGAGCAGTTAATTTGAAGAAAACTATAATACACCTAAATAAATTGGTCAAGTGCAAATTTTATTCATGCACAAAGTGTTCCATATGATGGCTATTTATCAGTATGATTCACCTTACCTATAACAGAGACCTTGTACAAAATTTAAACTTGCCTTTGTGCCAAGGATTCTTCAAAAGCAGATTGCAACGACACATTTTTCTAGGTTAATACCTTGGCTAATAAGCAACAAATATTTTTTAAAATCATTATCCTTGAATGATTCTGCATCAATATTTACCCCAAGTGTACCTCAGCTCTCTTGCTAAGCACCTACAAAGTAAAGTTTGTGTGTAACAGAAAAATGTGATTTTCGTAAACATCCCATAAAAATAAATGGCATTTTCATTTATTTTTTATATTAAAAAAAAAAAAAAAATAAGCTTATGATGAAAATTTTTATTTTAGAGGTAATTTCAAAACACTTACAAAAATATTTTATTAAAAAAATATGCATTAATACTTCATAAAGACAGTGACCCATAATTACCCCAATTGCCGGGGTAATTATAGGTCACTTAAAAAATTCAATTAAAAAATAAATAAAAATATTTCGCGTAAACTGAGTGTTTTATACAAAAGCTACAATACTAAGTCAACTTCATGCCAAATTTGAAAATTTCATCTTTTATATTTTCCTAAATATTGAGATCTTTTTGGTTTTTTACCAATATTTACTCCGTGTCACCCTACAGTCATTTTTCTTTTTCTCATCAGTCACAAGTAAAATTGATTTGGGTTTAATATAGTACAATAAAAATATACCAGTTTAATGTTTGGAATATATGTGAGGATGCGAGTTTTAAAACTTGCCTCATCCAAAATTAAAGAAATTGAGTTTTCTCTATCAATCTGTTCCATTGGTGAACCTGCATTGAAAAAACACTACAATCTGGGAAAAAAAAACTAGTTTTATTGTGTATTTTTGGTATTATAAAATATTGGTTTACAATGAAAACCAATGAACACAGCAGAGGTTTTTTGCGATTTCCCAAAATTTGCTATTCTGGATAAGGCTAGTTTTGAAACTCATGTTAAAGTTTGTAGTGAAACAGAAGTCATTTTAATCTAAAAATTTAGTTTTAACTGAATTATACATGTTCAAAATTATGCCAAAAGACAAACGAATACTGGGAAAGACCTCTGCACAGCAGATGTAGAGAACTTTTTTTTAAATTAGCCTACAATATACAGACAAGCAGACTTAGATAAAATGTAAAACTGTCTGTGAACTAATAATTTCTTAAAATTTTCTGCAAAAAAACGCCGCATCCCTCCCGAGTCCTATATCGGTGCTAACAGCAAAAATAAACATTTATATGCGAGTGGAGTGCCACTAAGCAACACCACTAAAAGAAAAATATTAATTTACAAGCATTATTAAAACTCAGTCAAGAAATTTAATATTGAATGGTATGCTTAATACAGACAACTAATGAATGAAAGAAACACTCATGAAAATTTAAAAAATATATATACCTATTAAAATGTGAAATATTTTAATCATTAACTTATATAAAAATATCAATTTATGATTGCTCAACAAAACTGTTTTTTTATTAATCTATAAAATAACTGAAATACGAATAAACGAATGTTAAAATAAAAAAGTTATTAGTCCATGGATGGACGAGATGAACTCTTACTCATCAGTTTATTACTGTTTTTAGACAAATCATTCCTTAATATTGTGATTCTTTCTTAAAAATTTTAAAAACTTTTTTTTTTCTCCAGTTGAAAAATAGTCTGCAGACCTTTTCAAGAGTCTGCGACATGCATCGCACCAATTCTCCGCTCGGATCTCAATATATATATATATATTTTTTTTATAAAGGAATTTATAAAAAAAACCATCAAAACTGTCTGCAAACTTTGAAAATTTTCTGCGAACGGCATTCGCGTGTTCGTCTATATTATCTGACTCTGCAGACAAGCACGGCAAAATTTATGTGACTGCAAAAATAATTTGTTATTACAATGCATTTTCAAAATAACATTTTAAAAAAATGTAAAGTAAGAAAGCTATACAACAAAGGATTGTTTTGTGTAGGATAAAAGTTGGCGCCCTGGTTATACATCTGAGAATTAAAAGAACCACAAAAAATTGCAAACAAATAAAAATATGTATAAAAATCATTCGTCAGTAAAGATTTGTAAAATTCCTCATACGTGCTGTGGTGTTAATTATTGTCTTAGAAAATGGGATATGCCAATTGCATTAATTACACTTTCAAAGAGAAAGGGGGATTTGGAGGTTATAAAGTACTTCCTGCGATTAGGCTTCAATACAAAATTATATAATGAAATGTAACACATAACAGCTAGGACCTGATTACTTACTACGCCCAGGCATAGATCTAGTAAAATAAACTAGATTACGCACACAGGGAGAAAAGTTGATTCTGCACACGCGAACGAAACTACCCAACCATGGTGGCAAATGGACGGTAATCTATCGATGTCAGGAGAAAATGAAGTAGCTGGTACGTTCTTAAATTGCATTTACATAAGTTTAAACCTTGATGAATGTTTCAAAAATATATAATATCAATGATTTTTAAACACCAATTAGCAATTCGTATCATTAAGGAATTTTTATGATAAAAATGAATAAGATACATTATTTACTTTAAAAAACTATCACCTTTTTCCAATTATACTTAAATATTTTTCAACGTGGAAAGGAATCAAAACAGCATTTAACAGAGATTTCAATTTCCATCCATAGTATTTGTTTTCCATACAAAATAAAAGTTATGTACATTTTTAAATGAATTTTTTTTCAGGGCAGAGGGATAGAGTTTATATTAATGTAAAAAGTAAGATTCTTCCACAGATTTCCACCTTTCATCTATCCCCCTTCCCACACCTCGAAAATTTCTGTTTTCTTCTTTTCAACTCCCGCCACACACATACACATTTTAAAATTTTCCCCATCAATTTTTTTGCAATGAAAATATATAATTATATAAAATGCTTCTTACCCACAAAACATAAACACATAAAATGTTTTTTTTTTTTTTTTCTAACTCAATTCTTAAGTTGTAGCAAAAGTAAATATATAACTTAACTCACCAGCCCCCCTCCCCCCCCCACACACACAATCGAAAAAAAAAACATAGTTTAAAATTTTTGATACATTTTTTCTCTTCTGCTCATTCATTTCTTTGCAATGACAATAAATAATCAAAATTTTCCTGACCCACAAAACTTAAAATATTAAAAAAAATTTCAGCCCTAATTGTTAAGTTGTAACAAAAGTAAATATATAACTTATCCCCCCCCCCCCCCATCTAAAAAAAAACGCAGTTTAAAATTTTAAATTTTCCCCCTCTGCCCATTCGTTTCTTTGCAATCACAACAAATAATCATATATAAAAATTTCCTTACCCACAGAATTTAAAACATTTATTATGTTCTTTTATCTTTACAAGAAGAAAGTATTGGATTCATAAAAATTTTAGAAATCCGGTTTCCGACGGATTTACATGTTTTAGGGGTCAGAGATCAAGAAAAACATGTTTTTACAAAATGTCTGTCTATGTGTGACACAAATTTTGTAGGCACTATCTCAAGAACTAATAAATGGAATTTTATAAAACTTTAGATTCAGTTAGTACCTGATATAAATTGGTGCTTATTACTTTTTGGTGTAAATCGTCCAGCAAGTGGTGCTGCTATGCTGCATTATTCATGATTTCCATAATAGCTATATCTCAAGAACTAAAGCAGTGATTTTCAGATTCAGTTAGTCCTTGATATAATTTGGTTGTGATAACTTTTTGGAGTAAATTGCCCAATAGGTGGCACTGCTATGCTGGATTATTCATGATTATCTCAATAGCTCTATCTCAAGAACTAATGCACGAATTTACACCAAACTTCAGATTCAGTTAGTCCCTGATACAAATTAGTGTTGTTTAGTTTTTCGTGTAAATTACCCAAGAGGTGGTGCTGCTATGCTGCATTTTTCACGATTTCCGCAATAGCCGTATCTCAAGAACTAATGCATGAATTTTCATCAAACTTTAGATTCAGTTAGTCCCTAATATAAATTGATCCTGTTAAGTTTTTGGTGTAAATTGTCCAGCAGGTGCCACTGCTATGAAGAACTTTTCACGATTTCCCCAACAGCTCTATCTCAAAAACTAATGCACAGATAAGTTGTTGCTGATTAGATTTTGGTGAAAATCACCTAACCGGTGGTTGCCCAGTGGCATGGTCGGTAGCGACAGCTGCTGCCATGGCAGGGGCCCGGGTTTGAATCCTTGGGTAAGACATGGATGTATTTGTGGATGTCGCTTTGTAGTTATATAAATATGTAATGGCAACAAGAAATAAAAATTGTTGTGACTTGTGGTTGTTTCTGTATATAATAAGGATCATTCAAGGCGAAAAGCCATATTGCTATAGGCCCCAAAGCAATCTCCACTACGGTGGTGCACTATACCTAACCGGTGAAGCTCTTGTAATGCATTTTTCAGGAAGTATTAACATGTATGGGATCATGTATGCAATCAATTTTTGTATACTTGAAATTTAAATAGCAAGAATTTCTGGCATAGATGCCGTATGTTCCCTCAGCTGTTGTTGTTTAGAATTGTTTGGCGATTTTTTGTTGGCGTGTTAGCGGTGTTTACGGATATGACAAACTCGATATGGAAACCCCGTGTGACGTATGTGTTGTGACGTGTCGTGTTCTGGCAACCCCTGAGAAGCTTAGATTTTGTGGATGTATCGATGTATTTTGATTTTGATATCGTGTTCTATGGTTGTCTTTTTATTTTTATGTTAAATTTATTGGATGTATTTCATTGACTATAGTTTCTGTAGTCCGTTTAAACGCTCTTGCTGAAGTAATTAAGAAATATGAGGAAATTTTGACAAGAAAGGGGGGTTTGTTTATAGCGTGTCAATGCGTATTAAGCCTATTTTGGAAAATGACGGCGGTGTTATATTTTGTGCTGTAGGTTTCAAGAAAGCAGATGTCTGTTAAGGTATGTTGATAATTTTATGTATATTTTGTTGCTTTAAGAGTTTTTTACATTTTGAGATTGCTACAAAACGAGAACTACTGAATTTTGAGAATGCTATACCGCGAAAAATGCTGAATTCGGTGATGTTTTTTTTTTCGGTAAATGAGCGCGAAGCGCTCATACAACTATTGCTGATTGCCACTTTAGCGAGTTTTGTTTTTTAGGTATATCTTGCTGCTTTAAGAGTTTTTTACATTTTGAGATTGCTACAAGATGAGAACTGCTGAATTTTGAGAATGCTATATCGCGAGAAATGCTGAATTCGGCGATGTTTTTTTTCCGGTAAATGTGCGCGAAGCACTCATACAAGGATTATTGATTGCCAGTTTAGCAAATTTTGTTTGTTATTTACATTTTATTTTCGTTAAGCCAAACATGCGTATAAACCGGTGCTTGGCAACATTTACTACTTGGCTGAAAAGGGGTTTTCACGCCAAGAAGAATTCCAAGATGGCGGCTGGGGGGAACTTATTGTGCTGTCCTCTAAAAAAAACCCACCCTAGAACTTCATCAAAAAAATCACTGGAGTAAAATTTTCTTTTTGTCCTGTTTCTATATGCCATTTACAATAATAAAATTATTTAAAATTACTTTAGAAGTGTTTATTTAGTTTTTTTTTAAAAATAAGCTAATAATACAGAATTCTAGCAAAAAAAGAGCTTCATTTTCACAGTTTTTCTTGTTATAATACGACATGTTACAATGATGTACATCAATTTTCAGATGTTTTTATGTTAATCCATTAATATGTGAATAAAATGCACCATTTTCAGCTGATTATATTATGTTTGGCTCAGTTTGTGACGATTTGAAAACAGAGGTAAAAAAAACCATGCGGGAACTAAAAAAACCCACTTTTTTACCTATAAATAAATGGTGAGCATACATTTTTTCTTTAAAAAATTAATTAAGGGGAAAAAAAACCAATAAATTATGCAAATTTAATGCATATTTTGCATTTTTAAGAATTTATACAAGTTATGTCATACCTCCCCCACCCCCTTTGTTTTTGCAAAAATCCCATCCGCTTTTTTTTTATGTGCACAAAGATATCCTTTTACTTTTATATCATACATTGTTTTAATGTTTACAAGCTTATTTTATTCTAATCATTATTTTGCTTTTTTATGCAAATTTTATTAGGCGATTCTCAAGTTCACTGTTCAACAAGAACGAAACTTTCTGACACATTTACTCATTTTTAAACATAAAGGTACAAAATTGACAGGGCTGACTAAGCAATTTGGAATCAAAATGAGTTTTACGTTTTTGATAAATTACTTATCAAGTTACAAGCGATTGTGGGTCCCATGACGACTGGTTTTTCGCCTTTCTTTGGGTGGTTTTTCTCCTTTTGTCTGGAAATTTGGTTCAAAATGGCAACTTTGACATTATTTTCTGAAAGATCTTTTATGTTTACCAAAAAATGGAACATTTCTGTAGTTTCTGAATAACACAGTGCCAATTTCAGGCGTTTCTACTTTCTGAACAAGGATTAATTAAAACTTGTGTGATTAAGTTGCCCCTTTGGATTTGATTGCAAAAAAACTGAAAAAAAAATTTTTTTTTTTTGCAGAATTGTGTTTTAAAAATAATTAATAATGAAAAAAAAAACTTTACTGTCTAATATTTTGGTTTCTAGAAGTGTTTTTACATGTAGGTTTTTTTTAGGTAACATGGGTTATTTTTAGGAAAAAGTGGGGTTTTTTTTAAATTCTTCTTTAATTGACTGCCATTTTGTAATATATTGACAGAATCAAAAATACTATACATTAAAATCTTAGTCAGAACAAGCTGTGACAATGTAGCTACTTCAAATTGTTTTGTATTTTTTATTAAATTTTATATAGAGAAAAATTCAAAAAGTGGGGGTTTTTTAGAGGACAGCACAATATGACATCTGTTCCGAATTTTTTTCCTTAAAAATATAAAGATAGGAATAAATTACAATTACTTTACCAAGGTCAATATTCTTAATAAATATTTATTTATTAAACTGGGCTAAAGATTAATTATTGGCAAATGACAATTCCAAAGTATTTACAAAAGTAAAATGCTTTAAATGATTAAAAATATATACATACTAAATTCTTTTCTTTTTTAAATCTTTTAAAATTTATCTTAACAGTTTTCTTTCATATAATTTTTGTAATAATATCTTTTCACAATAATATATTTTTTCATAATAAAATGTGGGCTTGGTATGCACTCGACATATTTTAATAAAAAAACAAATACTAGAAAAGGAAAATCTCTACTAAAGGAACTGAACGTTACATCGAAGTTACACTAAACAAACAGTTTTAAAAGTATCTAACAAATTTACAAATATTTACTTAAACTTCCATATAGAGTACTCCAATGTCTTTCCAGACAATTCTAAGCAATCATATGCATATATTTAATTACTGTGATTTCGGGTGTATAGCCTGCAGATCAAACAATTCAGTTTGGACCCAGAAATTTTATTCAGTATTTGAAGACCAATATTTACCGTGATCTAAAAAGTTACATTTTATTTTAAAAAATTTCTGGGTCGAAACACGATTGTTTGATCTGCAGGCTATACACTGGAAATTACGGTAAACCAAACAGAATGAAAACGTCACAATACTCGGATATCCTTCTATGTATTGATACTGTAGGATCACAAGTTCCACTCTTTTTCTGCCACTCTAATGGGTGTTGCCACCCCGCTGCTGCAGAATCAAGAGATAATGGGAGAATAACACTGAGTGCTTAATCTAGTTATTTGGGCCCAGTGTGGCACCTACTGCTATTAGGAGATAAACATCATTTTGAATCTGCTTCGTAAATCTTTTTTAAATGTATTCGATTTTTATATTTTAGCACCTAGTTTTATTTCAATTAAGAATACAAACTTTTGTGAATTTGTCAGCTTCTGATCATTATAAATAATACTGTCTCCTACAACGAGGAATTTCCATTGACCAGTGGATAGCTTTTCTTATACTTTTATGACATGTAATCTTTGTAAAACCCGTATCAAAAGCATTTATTTTAAAATGATGTTAACTGATACTTAAAAGAGCAAACAGTGTCATTTTTAAGTACCTTTATTTTAATAGGTATAAAAATAACTGTTGGGAGAATCCATACTTTTATTTTTGCTTGGAAAAGTTCAAGCAGAGAAAGAAAGAAGACGGGTAGGGGGCAGAAAGAATGCTGTGCTTAGGGTCGAAGATAGTGTGTATCAAGGAGATAAGAGAATTGTGATACCAAGATAAATGACCTTAGAAAACCCTAGAATCATTCATAGTGAACTCAGAAAAATGACTTTAAAAAGACAGATTATTTCTATTGAATACATTTTAAAATTTAGCTGGGATAAATGTGGATTACTATACAATAATTACAAATGTCGATGCTAAAATAACCTATTCATTTTATGAAGAAGCATAGTTATGAACATGATTTTATGTTTATGAAATTCAAAAACTCTTTGAAATAGTTCAGATTTATAACCGAAAGATTAAGAGATCGTGGCTGTATATCATGCCGTAACACAGGGTACATGCCTATCACGGGTGATTTCAAAAACCAAATTGTAATGTTTTTGAGTAAATGAAATTAATTCCATTCTATAAACGTTTAGGAATAAAAAATAAAGACACAAAAATCAGACTGGAGAGAAAAAATACCAATCATACTGAAAACTAATAAATTAATAACTAAAAAATTGAGATGAAAACGCAAAAATGGAAAGCTAATGCTGTCTAAACAGGGTTTTTTTTTAAAATAACAAACTTACAATAAAATACAAAAATCGATATCCTTGGAAAACATTTCACTGGCATTACACGCAATATATTTTCTCTTAAATAAACATAAGATAATATAAATGAATCACACGATCAAACACTTTCTCTTTTTGTTTTCTCCTTTTCCAATATTTTGTTTACTCTCATGACATATGATAAAATTCGTTTCCTCTCCGGAAAGAGTCACAGCTTTGAGAAAGCGATCAAACCAAGGAGTAAGTATGAGATATTTTACCAAACGTACCCAATTTCACGGTAAATTCTCCGTTCCTTGGTCTTTTTGTTTCTAAAAGAAATGTACAAAATAGCTAGGGATCAATCACGTGTGTTAAATTCCTTAATGCCTCCATTTTATAATTTCTTGTAAACAAGGGAATCTCAAGACTCTTGCCCGCCACCGCCCACCACTCTCCTGAACCGGGTATCGAAATATAACTTAAACAAAATCTAATTATTTAAACACATAGTAATTTCATAGCTTTTTTTTTTTTCAAAACCAAAGGAAGACGTTACATTCCGCAGTTTATCTTTCCACTTTGACATTATCCGGAATCGATTACTTTCGAATTACGAATAACCAGCCAAAGAAACCAGCTGACATTAGAAAGAAAAAAAACAGTCGATTTTGGATCTGTCGTAGGAATTTTTACCAATCTGTTCCTTTCGTATGGCCGATAAAAATAAACCAATGATTTGTGATTGAACTTTGAAACAGTAAATAGTGATTCATATTCGAAGATTTCTGTTTTTAGTTGATATTGATCATGGCTAACGAAAACACGTATATTTTATACGATGCAAATTCTAAGTCTCAACAGGTTTGTAAATGAAAATAGCATATATTTTATGCGCTCGATATTTTTCGTTTTATGTTAGACATATTTTTAAGTAGATCTCCTTTCACCTTAAATCATTAAGCCTCATAGAATTTACTTTTAGTGAAATTATTGGATTATAATAAATACTTGGATTTCCTTTTTCTTTTCTATTTTATTTCAGTTGATAATTCGACCAGTTTAAATATTTTGTTAAAGATGTAATTCAGTTTATTTGTATTTTTTAAAGCAATCCTAATAGTGAGTTTGAATCTTCTAGCCTTTTTTTTTTCTAAAATTTTGTATGCTATTTTAAATGTTAACTGTTTCAGTGGATTTGGTTATTGTATAAATTGATTGATTAGAAATTTGTATTTAAATTATATTTGTTGTTGTATTTGACCAGCATATAAAGCACATCAGATAATAATTCTTTCTTTTTTTTTTTTTTTTTTTTTTTTTCAAAAGCATATAATATGTGACTTAAAATTTCTGAGTTAAATTGTATACTTTTTCTTTTCTTTTCTTTTTTTTTTTTTTCAAATTTTTATTTAGATTCATTTCAAAGTGAAAAACAATAATTGGAAATATAATATCACAGATTCTGATTTATACTATACATATTATTTTGATATCCATGTCTTTAAAATATAAGTAAGTAATATGTAAGTAAAATGTAGAAAACCCTGTAGAACATGGAGTTTTCTCCAATACCTCAATGAAGGCTCTACACCTCAGTAAAGTACGTACATCTAAATCCTCAAAGGGTATAATCCATGTCAATTCAGGCAGCCAAAGAAAAAAATCTTGGCTGAATCCATATCAACTCAGGCAGGGGGGTTACCTTCATAGTCTCAGATGTTTTTGAATTGAACATATGTTAAAATTTAAGAAAAAGTAAGATACTTGTATATTTTCATTTTGCCCAAAAAAATTCCGGAACAGATGTGTTATTATCCCACCCTCCGCCATCTTGGATTTTTTTTGGCGAGAAAACCCCTTTCTCGCCAAGTGCAAAATGTCGCCAAGTAGCGATGTACTAAAAGCAATATTTCTGGAAAAAATAAACATATAAAAATATTAGATTTTCAAGATTACTTACCTTTTTCGTTTCTTTTTCTACACTTGAAATACACACTTTAAAGAAAGAAATTCCGAAAAAATTCCAAAATAAAATTCTGGATTATAATAAGTTCTATTTCCAACTTGAAATACACACTTTAAAGAAACAAATTACGAAAAAATTATAATTCTGGATTATAATAAACTAAATATCCGATACCAGGTTGTATCTCGCGATTATGTAAAATAGGAAAAAAATACAAAAATAAAATTTCCTCTGGATTAAAAATACAAAAACAAGATTCTCTCTATTAAAAATACACAAAAAATATTCATTTACTAACTTCCGTCGAATAATCCTCCCACTTAATCACTCTAACAATTTCCAAAAATTTGTTGAAAACTGGTATTTTTTCATCATAACATGCTCTGTCAAAAAGAAACATTGCCAAATAGAACGAAAAATCTGTTTGCCGGTTATACCATCCACAACTCTCCTATTACGACAAACCCACGTGCAACCGTCAGATAGTTGCGTTCTTTTTCTAATTAACATATCGCCGCTACATTTACTACAACACATACTAGATTTCAATAACCCAATCTCTTTTAAAAAACTAAAAAACAATGCTCTGTCGCGTATTAGCTCCAATACAAAAAACCTACTACCATCCCCCTCATTTCCTAAAATTGCCCGATTCCCTGACGTGCGGAAAAAGCCGCCTTTTTCTTTTATAATGCTCTGATATTTTGAAATCTCCTACGGCAGACGGTACTACTCGTTCTCCTACAGCGCAACTCATAACACCAAACAGAAAAGAAATCCTCAAAATAAAATGAAAATAAAAAGATACAACCTGGTACAGAGTCACGCAACCGACAGCAACAACACCCGAAAGTGAAATGAATCTTCCCGCAAAAGAGTACGCTCACGCGGCGTAAAAAATGGGTTTACCATAATAAGTTACTCGACGCCAATCATCGGAGTTGCCAGAGCGATGAAAACCGCCAAATACTCAACACCGGCGGAGGGTGGGATAATAACACATCTTAGCCAAAATTCCTGGCCCGAGATACAGGCCGCCAAAGATGACATCCCCGGCATCCTTTCTCATTCGCGATTTTTGATAAAAATTGTAAAGTGCTCTATCTCTAGAACGGTGCAAGATATTTTGTTGCATTTTTTTTTTTTTTCTTTAAAATAATATTTTTCTGTTTAAAATGATATATTCAATTTTGAAATATGTAGTATTTAACTTTTCTTGTGGCAGCCTTTTGATTTTTTTTTTTTTTTTTTTTTTTTTTTTGCTTTTTATCAAAAATATTTTTTTTTTTTCAAAAATGCCAATCCCAAAAATTTTGATTTTTTTTTTGCTGTTGATCAATCCCATTCAGTACTACTTTCCCTGTAAAGGAGAACTTCCACTTTTGATTTTGACAAGTTATACAAGGTGTGTCTAAAAAGTTTGGTGAATGGAAGCATAGAACAAATAAAACAAAATATCTTAACTATGTACTAAAATGAAGTGTATTAAAATATACATTCTGTAAAATATGTGGCGTAAAAAATATTAATTATCAATTTACAGATCCACACAAAAGAATTCCGTTGTATAATGGTATAAGGTGAATATTGTTTGTGGCATATTTTAATTAAGCTAAACTCTTTCACATATAATGAAATTGATATATGTTGCTGAGGTTTACAACAAGTAAATTCCTGTGTAATAGAAAGTGCATAGTATTATTTACAGAGACACACAAAAGATTTCAGATACTTTGCTGTATACGAAATACTGTACATATTAGCGATGATTGCTGGAAGTGCATTTTTAGTTGTGATACGAGTTTTTAAGTTTAACTAAATTTTTCCATATTACGTTGTGTGTTTGAATGCTGTAGATCATATACAGGGCTACACAAAAGAAATCGTAAGGGTTACTGAGTATGAACGAAAGTAGTTTAAAGGTGATTTTTAAATGAGTTATGCATTTTTACACTGAACTCCATTTAGTATACTAAGATATGTTTGTAGAATATAGATAAAATGATATACAAGTCCACACAAAGAATTAGATATATGGCCGACTGTGACTATGGATAATAAAATTAGATATAAATTTCCAACTGGGCAAAAAATGTCCGGATAGGATAGCTCAGATGGCAGAGCACTGGCGGCTTCAGCCAGGAGGTCCCGGGTTTGAATCCTGGTCCGGACATTTTTTGTCCAGTTGGAAATTTACATCTAATATAATTTGTTTACCAATTAGAATAATTGTGTTAATATTAATCTATGGATAATAAACTCTGGAAGTGTGATTTCACTAGTTTTAAAAATGTTTTAGTCTTAATTAAATATTAGCTAAATAGTAGCATGTATATAAAGATAGTAGGTAAAATACAGGGTTGTATGAAAGTATTCAAGTATGCTTCCGTCTATTGATATAAATTTCTAAAAGTCAAATTCCAACCTATTTATGTATTTTTAACGCTTTCCAACATAGTTGAAAGTCTTTATGGATTCGGTTTTTCTGCCCATCTGTCTAAACTCTAACTTGCATTAATATAGTTGTATTGCTGTGTAATTGCTATATGTTATTGAGATTGTTTTACTATGCAATGTTCAGTGTTGAAAATAAAGTATGTATAACTTCAAATGTTATGAAAATCGAATTAAAAATTTAAAAAGATATTAATAAAAGTTTTTTTCATTTTGTTTAAAAATCCTATAATACATTAATTGATTCAAAGATGTACCACGATAGGTAATGATTCTAGGTTGCCCTGGTGATTAAGTCCTTTTTAAGATGGATTCATATTACTTCTGCATATACACTAAGATCTGAATATTTATAAAACTAGTTATAGTATGAATGCACCTCATTTGCCACATTTGACATTGCAATTTCTAACTTGTTTAGGATATGTAGTAGGCTTACCCTTAAATCTTACAAATATGATACAAATAAACAAAAATTCAGTGACTTTTACTGGAACTGTATATATACAGTTCCTGTAAAATTCTCTGATTTTTTTAAATGTCTCTAAAACTTGTTAAACTCAAAAGTGGAAGTTCTCCTTCACAGTGAAGGTAGTACCTAATGGTATTAATAAATAGCAAAAAAATAAAAATTTTTGAGATGGGCAATTTAAAAAAAAAAAAAAAAAATTATAAATAAAAAAAAATCAAAAGGCTGGCACAAGAAAAGTTGAATACATATTTCAAAATTGGGTATATCATTTTAAACAAAAAAATATTATCTTAAAAAAAAAAAAAAAAAAAAAAAAAAAACTGCAACAAAATATATTGCACCGTTCTAGAGATAGAGCACTTAATTTTTATCGAAAATCGCAAATGGATAATGGTGCCCAGGATGCCATTTTGGCAACCTGTATCTCAGGCCAAGAATTTTTTTGGACAAAACAAAAATATGCAGGTATCTTACTTTTTCTTAAATTTTAACATATATTCAATTCAAAAACTTCTCAGACTATGAAGGTAACGCCCCAGCGTGAGTTGATATGAATTCAACCAAAGGCTTTTTTTTTTTCTTATAAATGTGATAGATCCCTGTGATCATAATCAGGGATGTAGTGGGAGGTATACGGTGATATAACACCATATACTTTCTGGATAGCTCCATATATGTTCCATAACTATAGCATGTGCTATTTACCGTTTACCATATATACTTGCATATAAGTCAACCTCCTGATTTTGAATGACAAAATATTGGTAAAATTCTTGACCCGCGAATAAGCCGACCCCAAAAAAATCCAATATGTTTTCAGACAAAAATCACATTTTTAAGGAACTACTAAACAAGCAAAAAGAATTATATAAAAAATTAAGAAACATCAAACTTCAATTTCAAATCACTATCTGAATCTTCAAAAAGTTCTATGAAGTACCATCCCATTGCTTCCTCGTCACAAAAATCAGACTCGGGATCTGATGAATTTTCGTCATAACTTTCATAAATAAAATCGTCCACAGAGTCAGTCTTAGCATTGCTTATACTGCACTTTTTAAATGATTTCACAATCATCTCCCTTAGTATTGACATTCATGCCTCTTTGCCCAATGAGGCAATACATGGGTCATTCCATGTCAAATCAACACAGCCCACAACCCGACCATCTCCAAATTGGATGAAATTTAGTTTATTTGTTGCACTAATAGAGAAATGAATAAATGCAGTGTTTTTAGTTCATATTGCTATTAGTTTTTTAAATATTTAAATTTAAATTTGGTCAAATTTTAGCAATTCTTGCAATACAAAACAGGCTCAAACTTCTTTCCTAATTAAAGTAGAGTTTTGATTTTGGGGTTGTTGGAAAGTATATGAATTGTACTTTCATATGATATACTGTATGACTATATTTTTAAAAAATTTAATTTCAAGGTCATCAAATTTAAATTTTAAAATTAAAAATTTTAAAGTTGTAATTTTGAAAATGTTCTAAAAAAATTATATGTTATTTTTCAACTTATTATAAACAGAATCTGAAAGTTTTAGCCTGGGACTGCAATGGGTTCATGAAAAATAAATTTTATGAAACTACTTGTATCTGAATTTGCTCATAAAAAGTGACAAATTTTGAATTTTAAACTAAAATTTCATACTGAACATACAGAAAATAAGATTTTAACCATTAAAAGACAATATTAAAATAATACCATAATATTTTATCCCAATTTGTATATTCAGGGAAATATCTAATTTTATTTTTTAAATGTTTTAGGGAAGTTGATACACATATAAAAGACAGGAGATTTTATACAAAATAGAAAAAATAGATTTGATCAACCATTTAATAAATATCTAACTATGCTATTCAAAATATATTTTTAAAGTTTAAACACCAATGATGTATAAGTATACATACTTGAAATCCAAAAATGAAAACTTATGGCTTATAAATTATGTTAATCATATTTAGAATTGAAAATACTAATCAGTTGTAGTACAATTTTTTTTTCTTAATTTTATGGATGCAGAATGCATTTCATCTTCAGATAGCTTGTATGTTCTACCAGTGACAGTTCTAGGATCAACTTTAGTTAGTATTGTATTCGCTGCCACTTGTAAAACATCAGGGTGTTCTGGAAAATAAAATGATGATGATGGGCCATGTGGATGCAAAAAGTTGATCTTAATTTCTTCTGTGTCATAATTTATGCTAAGTACACAGGCTAACCACCATTCTTTATCATAAATGCATGTTACATAACCGTTTATTTCTTCCAGTTCAATTTCTCCTTCTTCCTTTGTTACTTTTACAATTTTGCCTGTATCAGAATTAGAATAAATTTTGCATAAAAGAGTGTTATTGTTCTGGGGTATAAATGCATGTAACTTTTGTGTGCCTGATATTGCACAAGAAGAAGAAAAACGTTCCTGTAAAAAATTATTTTCATTTTCATAATGCTGGGAAGTTACATAACAAAATTCTATGCCAGAAATATGACTTCTAGCCCATTTGTATAATGCACGTGGCGTCATAATTTGGTCTGTATATGCCTGTTGCAAACTTGCTCGAGCAGCTAATCTTTTCACAGTACCACCTACGCCATCTGATACTCCTTTCCCATGGGCAGTGGCAAAGAAGTGCCATTCAGCAGGTATACCAAAGTCCTTTTTGTGACAGCATAAATTTAAAAAGTTCTTGCGGTTTTTATAGTGAGCAGCTGCACCATCAGAAAAATATGTAAACTTTAGGGGAGTCTCATCAAATTTTCCTTTTAAAAACTTGACTAGGTTCTTCTGAAATACATATACAGCTGTGGTATCATGGGAAAGACAGTCATAAATAACAACAAAACTAATATTTTCTATGTGGTTGTCTCTGTTATAATATATAACAAATGGGTGAATTGTTGCCTGCGCATTATTCCAATGAAACCCTTGAGCTTCGTCTTGAAGAATGAATGAATAATTTTCTGAAAAATCAGACACTATAGCATACTCCCCAAATTTAAGATTATTTTTTGTATCCTTAAAGAATGAGGACTGTTGTTGGGCTATAAATGAGTGTCGGATAAGCACAGAAAGTTTATCAATAAATTCCTCATATGAATTTGTTAAAGTTTGTAGAATGGAACGATCCACATTTAACCATTGTTTGTATTCAATTGTTTCAATACTGTTTTCACAAAATAGTTTATCAAGATATATTTTAAATTCTTCAAATTTGGGACAGTTTTTGCATTCATTAAGATAACAAGTAGGATGTGCTGGATTGCATAGAAGCAAAGTTATACAAGTTTTATAAGACGAAATTGGGATGTTTTCTTCTGAAGTTAGTTCTTTCAAATTACTTCCAATCATCATTAATTTTACATTCTGATGAATATGGCAAACACAAACTGTATGTGTCCCACTTGCACCAGCTAAAATACAGTTTTTCGGCCTTAGTTCAGCGAATTTTGAAAATCTAATTTTTAAATGCGGATATTCATCTTTAAATTCTTTAAAAGCCTCATTTAAATTGCATAACACCAGTCTTTTCTGGACATGAATCTTTTCACCTTGACTTGCCATGGATACAAAGTCTTTTTTGCCAGGCATAATCCTGCTTATTTGGTCACTATTATAAAAATCTTTTACACTGTTTACTATATTCTGACTAAGATTTTTCCCAGGTTTGGGGTTTGGAGTTGAAAGAATTCCTTTTTCTTTCACCAATTTTTTGGCTTTTCTAACCATATAATTAGTGGCTTCAAACTCTTTTTGAACTTTTCTTACTGACCAGCTTTTAGGCAAAAGAGTTAAAATTTGCACCTTTAGACTTCTGTCCTTAGTACTTTGAAATTTTTCTTTCAATTGAGTAAGCATCTCCATTTCAGGGGATTCTGTAGTACTATCACTATCAGAAAATTGTAGTATTCTATCCTTTAAAACTTTACTTACTTTTTTTAATTTTGTTTTTTGGATATTTTCTCTCAGATAGTCTTTTCTTTTTAATGGGAGTTTCTCCTATACTTTGTAAGCTTTCATTTAAAGAACAAATGCCTGCTTCATTTTCATAATCTAGAATTTCTGCTTGCTGATGATCACTATCACTCTGTACTTTTATTTCTTCCACTGGGGAAATTCTACTGGTGCTTGCTTCAGAAAGTTTAGAGTCTTTAACCATTTTTTTCCGGCATTTATCACAAATTTTATGCCCCTCAGATAAAAGAGGATTTATCTTTATCGTCCATGGCAAAATATTTCTTAAGTTTTTCCTTACAGCTGTATGATTGGGCTCCTTAAATGGATTGCAACAAGCTGCTCGAGCAAAAGTACTCATTTCTAAGAAATTATTTTAAAATAAAACTTAAGATATCATATAAAAATTAAAAGTGCACTGAACTAAATCTTCTCTTTAGAAAAGATGTAACTAACTCTAGAAAGTTCAACTCATTTATGGGCTCTGTTAAATACTGCATC
This sequence comes from Maratus speciosus, assembly GCA_963932465.1. NCBI lineage: Eukaryota > Metazoa > Arthropoda > Arachnida > Araneae > Salticidae > Maratus > Maratus speciosus. Next base: position 267,933,467 of record OZ010796.1, on the reverse strand, counting down.
ATGTGTGTTGGGGCCATGTGGTAGAGAAAACCATATGTGTTTACATTCACTAGTCAAAATCCTATGGTCAGCATGTTTAATTATAACCACACACAAAGAGCAAGAAAGAAACTAACCCCCATTTTTATATTTCAGGCATTGGTGTCTTCTTAACAAAATAAAATAATTATATTTTTCATTAGGAGCAGCTTCAATAATAATACAAATTGAGGAAAAAAAAAGTAAAAGAATATTTGACTAAACTTTCTTTAATCTAATTTTATTTTATCATTTGCTGTGAAACAAAGTTAATATATGCATTCTCATTAAAAAAAAAAACTTACTCTTAAAGGAAAGACCAACTCTGCTACATTCTCCCCCCCCCCCCCCCTGCTCTCCACTTAAAAAATAATCATTCAGAAATTTATCAAACTTACTCGATCATAAGCAAGCTTCAAATAATATATAAACAAGTATAATACAGTGTGAAACTATAAGCTATTTCATGGTGGTGGTGAGGGAGATAAAGCAGACAAAAATGTTGAAAGAAAAGAAATTGCTTGTTAATTAAAAAAATAAAATACATAACACAAAATGTTTTTGCAGAAAACAAATAAAATTTTTAAGCAACTTGCTTCTTCATTCAATTTTGCATATACCTTTTTCAAATTATAAAAATCTTAGTTCTTAAAAAGGAGATTGGGGAGGGGGGGGGGGGCTAAATGCCAACTTTTATTACCCCATTTATGACACCACATAATAAAAAGCATGATAGAAAACAGTCAAAATTTCTTGATCAACAATAAAACCTTTTTCCTGGTGTTCAATATGCAGCTTTATATATAAAGTGGTGACATTTTTTTGTTATGGCTGAAACATGATACTACCAATTTTCTAGAATTTATTACTCAGGAACCCATGGCAGCCCCAGAGTAAAACTTTCAAATTATATTTATAATAAGCTGAAGAACAACATAATTTTTTTTAGATCATTTTCAAAATTACAAATTTAAAATTTAAAACTTTAAATTTTAAACTTGATGACCTTGAAATTAAATTTTTCTTAAATATAGACATCTAGTATATCACATGAAAGCACAACTCATGTGCTTTCCAAAGACACCAAAATCAAAACTTTACTTTAATTAGGTAAGAAAATAGAGATTATTTTGTAATACAAAAATTGCTAAAATTTGACAAATTTGACAAACTTTAAATTAAAACATTTAAAAAACTAACTGCAATATGGACTAAAAACTCTGGATTTATTCAATTCTCTATTAGTGCAACAAATAAAAAAAATTTCATCCAACTCAGAGAGGGTCGGGTTGAAAATGCTCCTTTTTTGTGTTGATTTGACATGGAATGACCCACATCTGGGATAACACATCCACTCAATCCACATTTTTCTCAATCTATCTTTAAATGATTTGTTGACCAAACATCAATTTGCCTATGCCAGTCAGAAAGCTCTGTGGCTTAGGGCTTTTTTTTTATAAAATCTGACCTGTGTATAAGCTGACTCCCTTTTTTAAAAGACAATTTTAGGTCAAAACTTTTCAGCTTATACACGAGTATATACTCTTTGGTGTATACCATCTGCCTATAGCATACCCCCTGGTTTTTTTTTACAACTACATCACTGATCATAACATATTTGAATTAATATTTTAAAATAAATTCCTCTCATAGGCTTTTAAGATTATGAGAGTAGTAATGTATTTTAAATGATCATTATATATTCTTCCACCTCCCACCCCCTTACTGTTATTTAGTGCCAGTTGTGTCTATTATTTCTTCCTAAATCATTTCTCTTGCTCATAATTTATTTTTTTTTCTTTTTCTGCCTTTAAATTTAATATATCAAGAATTAACTTCATTTTACCAAGTTTTTACATGTTTTGTTATTCATTAACCTAGCATGAAGGTTATTAGGCTGAATCCCAGAACAAGCGAGACACTTGGCAACTATGAATTTGGCGAGGTGATAAATCGATTCTTTTGGTAGTACCACTTTTTTTGCATTTTTGGTTACACCTACCTGAAAACATCATTTTATTGACGTCATTGATGATGTATTCTGAAATTCGAGATTGAAAAATTAGCTCAGCAGTGTTATGACAACTCAATTCCACAGGTTTTGTAATTTGTACTAAGGAAAGTTCTAGAAGAGGGAGACATTTTGTATTGTTTTTTAATTGTAAAATTAAAATGACGGCAAGGTAAAGTTTGATATTGTCAGTATTTGTTCAATTTTTGTTTTTGTTTTTTTTTTTTTTTTGCTGTTTTTAGTTGTAAAATTTGCAAGTTAAAGTATCTGTGTGATTTAGTTTGAAATTGTGAGTTTTTGTTCATTTTTTTCTGGAAAGTTAAATGACAGTTTACCGATGACTGGAAATTTGCAAAATTATGGCAATTCAACATTTTTTAGAGTTGGTTTTCAAGAAAGGAGATGTCTGTTAAGATATGTTAATAATTTTATGCATATTTTGTTGTAATGTTTTATATTAGCTGTTTATTGTATATTTCTCATACATGCAGGTCTTACGAGTTTTGTACATTTTGAGATTGCTGTATCCAGTTATGTTTCTTTTGGTTTGCTGTATCCGGTTATGTTTCTTTTGGTTTTCATGAACGCACAACGTTCATACATGCATTTATTAACTGTAGCTTTAACGAGTTTTGTGCATTTTTTGAGATTGCTGCACAACTAGTTTCCTGTATTCAGTGGTTTTTTTTTTCTTTTTGCTTTCATGAATGTGCAGTGTTCTTATGTGCATTTACTAACTGCCACTTTAAGGAGTTTCCTGGATTGTTCAGATTGCTGCAGAACTAGGTTGCTGTATTCAGTGATATATATTTTTTTCTTTTTCATGAATGTGAAGCCTTCATACTTCCATAAATTAGAAATGAATTGTTCAATGTTTACTGTGATATAGGTAGGTACTTTAAAAGATTGAAATGACGTGATGATTTTTTTCTGCAAGTTGTTGAGAAATGAAAATTTTAATCATTAAATAATTACTCTGATTTAGAAAGATAATTTAAAAATTTCACATTTTTCAATAAATTTATGTTGAAATCTTTTGTTTTATTTTGAATCTCATAAAAATGAGCTTTCCTGTGTTTCCTAATATGTCGTTATTTATAAATGTTGTATTTCCCATGATTCGAAAATGATGACGTAGTAGAAAACAGTCTGGCGGCAGTCAAGAAAGTGGACCAATCACATCAGTTTTCAGGTTGCCATATGTGGGGTTGTTGGCGCATGTCAGAAAAGTCGCCAAATGGGGTGTCTCGCCTGTTCTGGGATTGTGCCAATTATTAAATGTGAGAATAAAATTAAAAGTTTTTCTATGATTGTTAATTATACAAGCTGTCATTTGTTTATTTTTTTTTTCAAAAGGGTAATAGCATAAGTTCAGCTATTTGTTTATTAAGTTCAATCCAAAATTATTTATGCTTAATTTAATAATTCTTATTTTTCACTTAGGGTCCAAGTGAAAGAGAAGATGTTGGATCAACTGAGAGTATAAAACAGCTAATAATTGTAAGTCTTATTATTTAAAAAAACTTTTATCTAGTTTGTGTAGTACTATAGAAATTCTACCATATTTTATTTAAATAAGTAGATACATGTTAATTTTTTTTACACATGTGCTATTTTCTTTATTGTCTCCCCCCATACCCCACATTTCTCTACTAAATGATTAATTTTTAGTCATTTTACTTATTAAATTACTTCTAATCTTAAACCAAGATTATTTTGGAATAGATCTGGTAATAGTATGCATTAATTTTTGCTTAATATGATTCTGGAAATAGTGCCAAGTAATTTGCAATCTGTCCCATCTTAAAGCTAAGGAAATCTCATGTTAAAAGATTCCACATATTAGAAAACCTTTATTTCTGATGGTGTAAAACCTATAAAAGTTAAGTTAGGCATAATAAATATAATAATAATAATATAAAATGAATTTTAGTAATTCTAGAAAAGGGTGTGAATAAAAAATATATATAAATTTGTGCAACACAAATACATTGTTAACCATTATATTGTACTATCAGTCAGACTCAGATGCACATGAATCTAAAAAATATATTAAATAACACATAGGTATGAGTACTTCAGTCTCATGAGAACCCAAAGAAACATCAGTGGGTCTGAGTAATTCAGTCTTCTGAATCTTCCAAAAACATAACATTTGTGAATTCAGTAGTCACTATAATGTAACTGTGTGTGATTTACGTATATAAATATGTATACAGTGAAATACCTTTAAAACGAAAACTCTTAGCTTGAAATGATATAGCGGTCCGGACAGTATACTATACAATTTAATACATTTTTTTTTCTTTTAACATGAAACAAAAATCGTTTAATGTGAAAAAAAAAGCTTTTGAACTTCAGTGGCATGTTTGCTAAAAGTCATTGTAGAATTTATTTATGGAATTGTTTAACAGTGTTGAAAGCATTAAGTCGCACTTATTATTGATTACTGTCTAGCACAACTCTATATTGAATTAAAAGCTATAAAGCTTGTATTTTTACCTCAAAATACCACAAGTGTTTTACAACCATGTGATCAAGGCATTGTACAAATTTTGAAATTAGATTATTACTGTCCAGCACACCTCTATATTGAATTAAAAGCTATAAAACTTCTATTTTTACCTCAAAATACCAAAAGTGTTTTACAACCATGTGATCAAGGTATTGTACAAATTTCGAAATTATATTATCAAAAGCAATTGCTTTGAAAATATTTAGTCACAATCGAAGCAAAAGAAGATTTTTCCATTAATTTATTAGATGTATCCCATATGTTGTTCTCAGCATGGAATTTAGTGAAGTCTACAACAATTGAAAATTGTTTTCACAATGCAGGATTCTCCAAAGTAGCAAATTCTTTGCCACATTAAGAATCAGCCACTATTGAGACTGAGCCGACATTTAATGCAATGTTTGAGAAAATCTCAACTTTACTAGACTGTCCTACTACATCATTAAATGAATATGTTGCAGTCGATGATGATGTGTCTATAGCACGGATTGTGACAAAGAGATTTTGGAAACGTTCATAATCAAAATGATTCCACCTATGTAGATTCTGACGATGAATCTGATAACAGAATCAATGATCCTGAATCCTGTCCCCTCTACTTCAGAAATGCAGAAAATGATTAAAAGTATGCACAGTTATTTAGATGCACTTTTGAATGAATACATGAGGTGCTGAAAAAGACACTTCAAAAAAAGATATCTGATTTTTTCCTGAAAAAACAATATTTTTTTACTTGCTTTTTATCATAGTGGATGCAACCTATTAGTAGTTTAACATGAAATCAAAATAAAATTTGACGACATCGAAAATATTGGTGAGTTTTGTGCTTTTTTTACGAATCCTTTAACACAAAAACATTTTTCGGTCCCCTCAGTTTCGTGTTCAACATATTTCACTGTATATATATATATATATATATATATATATATATAGAAAGTCAGTGTATCCTCCTAACTGATTATATAGAAATAAAAAAAATAATGCAAAATAAAAGGCAGGCATATGTTTTTATTGATTATGCATGCAATAAAAACATTCTACCTGTAATTCTGTCAGGTGCCAAGCAAAATTGGCTTTTTTATTGGAGCCATTAGTTTTCACTACCAATGCACTGGTGACCTGTAGGAAAGCAAACAACTTCTTTGCACAAGCACCAAATGAAACTGTTGCAACTCTTAGTGTGAATAAAATTATTATTTTTCATACTAATTTTAACATGATTTTGTTATATATGGTAGATTATGTGATACAGATAACAAAACTGCCAGTCAGCTGGTGTACAGTAGCAGATGTTGCCATATCAACAATGCACATCCTGCGAAACAGCACCAAAAACTGGTGATGTGAAACTATTAAAATAATAAAGCTTTGTAAAAAATCACCATAAAATAAAACAAAACATAGGATGTGTTTCGAGCTAAAAATATTAACAGCTCGTCATCAGCTACAGTAAACACGTGTCCAAAAGGGGACAAGGTCAAAAATGAGCTGAAAGGTAGAGAAAAGAGCTTGCAAAGAATGTGACAGATGGCGCTAGCTGAAAGGGTCACATGCAGAAGATGAAATTGTTGCCAAAATAATAGAAGAGAAATTGATGGGGAAAAAATGGAAATAAACAAAATTAAAATAAAAGAAGTAAATTAAAAAATATAAATAATAATAACGAAAGAAATATAAAAGAATAAAACGAAAAGATCCTTTTTTTCTCCTGCCTCTCCCTCTCACTTGGATTTTCATGAAGCATATTTTATTTCTAAAAATTCTGATAATCTTGCCAATGATCTCTCATCATCTCCTTTCCTCTCTCCAGAGTGGAAATTACTGTTGTAATTCTTTTCCCTCTTCTCTTGTTTCTTTTCTTTTTATTTTGTTTGAGGGGGAAAAAAGTTCTTTTGGTTTTTTTTCTTGTTTTATTCTTTTATATTTCTTTATTTATTATTATTATTTATATTTATATTTTTTAATTTACTTCTTGTATTTTATTTTAATTTTGTTTATTTCCATTTTTCCCTATCGATTTCTCTTCTATCATTTTGGCAACAATTTCGTCTTCTGCATGTGACCCTTTCAGCTAGTGCCATCTGTCACATTCTTTGCAAGCTCTATTCTCTACCTTTCAGTTCATTTTTGACCTTGTCCCCTTTCAGTTTACTGTAGCTGATGACGAGCTGTTAATATTTTTAGCTCGAAATGTGTCCTATGTTTTGTTTTATTTTATGGTGATTTTTTACAAAGCTTTATTATTTTAATAATGCACATCCTGTTGCAAAGTGAAACAAATGGTATCCCTATTGCAGATGTTACCATGTCTATTCTGAAATCATGTGTGATCTGGATGCCATTCATTTCACTTTGTAGAAAGCTGTGCAAAGCTTCTATGCAACATTCTTCTGCTGGTGTGTCAGCTGACAGGCAGTTTCATTATCTATACCACCTAATGTACAATATATACGTAAATACCATATATATGTTATTGATGCTAAAATTGGTTACAAAAATGTGACATTGTCACCTGGAGTATTAGACTAGCTTATCCAAGAAATCCTTGATTGTCTTATTTCAACATTAGTGATTTTTTTAGCATGCTGTTGGATTAAAGTTAAGTTTTTAAAAATTTAAATAATATAATGACAGACTCAAAGATCAAATAACTGTAAAAAAATTCATAGAACTTAGGAATAACAAAGAAAAGTTACATTATTTAAAGCTGTAATACTAGCTTCTTTCTCTGATAGAGTTTTGTGTAACCTAAAGAGCAAAAATATTATAGCATTTGCTGTTGTAATGATTTATTCTTTCGAAGTTCATACCCTAGTAGCAAAATGTATATGGCCCTTGAATGGCCGCTTATCGAATTCCGATGACACGATAAGTGGCCGATTATCGCATTCTCATCGGAGAGGGATGAATTTCATCGGCAATTACTCAGAAATGTCTCATCGGCCTGAGATCTATGGATGATCGTAATCTGATGAATTTTAGAAAAATATACGATGAAACACCGAGGAGTACGATTTGATAACGATGAACTTGCGATGACTTTTAGATGAGTTATCAAGCAAATTCTGATTAGAAAGTGATGAATTATAGATTGGTTGGTTGGGTGTATAAATGAAAGCGATTTCAGAATATTTATTTTCGAAATATACATACATTAAAATTTTAAGCGTCAAAAATGTAAATACATTCTTTTAATTTCTATTAGCTTTACTACAATCGTTTGAAACAAAATATTTAAACAAAATTATCCAAATTGTATTTTTATTTTTTGAAGGAGGGGGAGGGGTGAGCTGAGTTAGAAAGAGTTCCATATTTTTTTATTTCTTAACAAATACGACTCTTTCATTTAAATAATCCTATTAAATTCTATTATTTAACCTCTTCCTAAAGCCTTTTATTTTAAATCAATTAAGTTTGCTTGTTTTCAACAAACTGATTTTAAAAAAAAATCAAATGCATTTTTTAAATATTAATATTCGACTAACAATTACCACTCTTATTGTTTATCATTATGTTTGATAGAAATATTTTAAAAGAATTTTATTAATTCTAAATTATTGTTCTGCTTTGATAAGTTTTTGCCCCTTAAATTTTTCATTATAAAATATGAAAGGTTATTCCTTTCATTTTATTAGACTTTAAAAGACGAAAAATGCAATTGGGCCTTTTTCTACCAAGGTACATGAATAATTCAGTAAGTTATACTATTGTATAAACACTCATAACTCAAAAGAGTATATATTTTTAATTAAGCATATTTATTGGAAAAGGGGGGGGGGATTCAGGTGTCTAATTAGGTAGAATTTCGGTCTGTTCAGAGATCCTTGACAAGAGGCGTACAAAAGCAAAGGGCATCATACCCTCCTCGTTTAAATAAAGACCATTTTTTATCACACGAACTGTCCAAACACATACCCATATTTGGCAATAAACCGTTTTTCCCAAAAATAAATACTTTGAACCAGAAAAATTATTTAATTAAATGTGCCTTGCCTCTATTTAGTAGTGATTTGAAATATACTTTATTTCCTTAAATAAATTTCTGGTTTAAAGTTTTTTTCTTCTTTCACTACGTGGGAAGGTGGTAATAAGTATACTTATTACAATTTCTTTGTTAAATATTTGATAATTCATATCTGTAAAGTGCAAAAAAATAAAACTCTTGAAGAAGCACACTGTAATAACAGATTATATTTCTAAAACAAATGTATGAATTAGGTTCAGCTTTGCAAGTCCCATTTTTAAGTCAAATCAATTTCATTTAACCCCTTGAGAGGCAAGTGATTGCGTTCCTGTAATGTTGAATTCACACCGGGATCTTTGAAAAATTCCGTTTCAAAATAAAGAAAAGCAATTTTACAAGTTTTTTCCATCAAAGTTACAAAAATAAAATTTATTTAAAAGTTTCCGGTGCAAATCTCGATTAAACTTAGGTGGGATAAAATATATCCCATCGTCCCTCAAGGGGTTAATATTCACAACTTTCACACCTACGGTTAATTTCTTTTCTATTAGTCTTATGTCATGCTGATACTTCACGATTGTATTGTCTGTGAAAACCCTAACTGTAGGGAAGGTAGGGGATTTCCCCCTCTGAAATATTTGTATCTTAATATGAATTAAGAAAAATTGACAGAAAAACTATTTAAATTAATATTTTACTAATTATTGATCAATCTAATTGTCAAAGTATTTGAAAATAACTTTTTGAGACTTTCTGATAATTTTTTTCTTACAACACTGCTGTTATGATTTTTTTCATTCAAAACATTTACATAAATTTATATTTATTATGGAATTGGGCTTCATTAACCCCTTGAGCTCTGATGGGTGAATTTTCTACCACTTAATTTTAATTAAAAAATGTCACAATGACACCGGAATATTCGACCAAATTTATTTGAAAAAGGTTTAATGCCTTTTTTCATGTATTTCGTAAACCGAATTTTTTCTTAGAAAGATACTGGTGCCAATGTGACAGTTGGAATTTTGAAGAAATTTACCCGCCAGAGCTCAAAGGGTTAAGCAGCACAGGATCAACATTCTCTGGAAGTGTAGGAAAAAATATTTTCAACACCTAGACTTATGCATCCCCATAGGTCACAATAGTTGAATGCGGACAAATCCACACAAAGTGGAATAAGCAAAGGCTTTAATGCTCGTGATATTTAAAATGTTTAACATTTAACTGATTTTGTTTATTAATCCATAAATTTCTGATTGAAACAAAATTTAAAATACTATTGTAGTAGTTATACAGTCAAACCTCGTTAACATAAATCTCAAGGCAAATTAAAAGTTTTTTCCCCATGTTATCATCAATAGTTTATATTATTATTAATAAAACCATTGTATTAATTTTGACAGGCATTGTAGGAAAAATTCATATTAAAAGTACACCAGGTTAATTCTGTACATGTTAATGAGGTTTGAATGTACTTTTTGTTGTTTAATAGCAACAGCCATCTCCTGTTACTTTCTGTTTAGATATTAGGGTAGATAACTGAAAAAAATACATTATCTTAATTAGTTTTTTTTTCAGTTTTATATCTCTATGCCTATATAAAATATCACATTAATGTTAGCTATTTTATCTTATTGTTTCTAAACTTGAAGTGTTGTTTTAAGAATCTACATATACTATCTGCATTTTTTAATTACTAAAGGAATAAAATACCCTAATTTCTAGTGCATAATCTGCTGAGAAATTTTAATAAATAAGATTTATGTTATTTCTATTTTTTACATATTATGCAACATATTTAAATAAACTTTATTGGTCTAAAACTTATTTGATTGGCTGCAAACTATGTACATCTGAAATTAGCGTACACAAAAAGTACTTAAATTCTGTTCAATTAACTTACTCATTTAATATAAATGTATTATTTGAAAGTTTTATTAAGGTTAAACAATGACAGAAAAAAAAAAAAAAAAAAAAAATGTTGTTGCTTCTTCCTGTAACCCTTCGTATAAATCGAAACAAAAATCTTCCAAGTTAAAAAAGTTTCTGAAGCAATTAATTGTCACAGATGACTCAAATGTTGCTTTGTACATTCACATCCCATAAAAAGTAGAAATAATAAAATATTTATTGAATATTCATGCATAAGAATTTAATGAGGACACCAGTTTCAAAACTCCTTATCTAAAAGTTAAAAAATAGAGTTTTCTCTGTCATTCCATTCTACTGGTACTGGTGGACATGAATCTGGAAAACAATACCATCTGCAAAACACTAGCTTTATTGTGTATTTCTGGCATTGTAAAATCTTGGTTTACAATGAAAACCAATGGACGCGATCAGAGGTTTTTCACGATTTCCCAAAATTTGATTTACTGGATAAGGCAAATTTTGAAACTCACATACTCAAATATAGCTAATAATTTCCAAATCAAACATGAATTAACTCATTTGATATAAATTTAAGATTTATTTATTTTTAAATAACACATAACATACACATCAAAAGAAATTCAAAGTAAGATTAAATATATAAGTGCATCAATTACACTGTTTTTATTTATAAATAATGTTCCAACAGGAACAAACAAAAACTAATGTGTTTAAAATAACTTTGGAAAAAAATTCTCAAGAGAAATTGATCTTTATTTTGTATCTGGAGAATTACATGAAGTATCTTGTTTTAGAAGTGTTCTGGTCAAAGTATCAAACTGTACGGAATGGCACCTTTTCTTAAGCGTAGGTAACATATTCCATTTTTTGCAGTATAGAGGGGGATCTCATGAATGTCAGCAGATGTAAAATGCAGTTCACAAAGCTAGACAAAAAGAGAACAAAATAGTAAATTTTTATGCATAATCATGTGTATGTATATACATATAAAAGTGTGGTTTATTTCAGTTAGCTTTATTAAGTACACTTGTAGTATTTTATTTCCATGGGAGAGATATGGGGTCATTCTAAAAAAAAAAAAAAAAAGTCCATTTTGAAATTTTTAAGAAAGAAAAAATATCTTTTGAGATGGTTGAATACTAATTCAAAAATAGAAACTGAATGTGGATTTATGATTTTGGCCTCAGCTTAGCATTTTTTTTTTTTTATTTATCTTGGATTTTTTGGGTCTGCACAATTTGAAATAATTGTAAAAATTTTGGTCTGTGCAGACCTTTAATGCCTACTGTTATTTAACATCTGTTAATTTTTCTATATACAAGCTAAAATTAACAAAGATAAAACTTTCCAATAGCAACCTGCAAATTTACAAAGAAAAAAAAATTAAGACTTCATATACAAAATTACACTTTGTTTCTACAAACAGTTTCAGCGTTATTAACCATTTTACAAAGAAGCAAGATGGAGATTTTCTCCATATTGAAACCTGGCACTTATATCAATATACCCTACAGATTTCACCCAAAATATTATTTCAAACAACAACAAAAAAAAAAACAGCTTTTTGCTATGAAGAAAAGGTGGTTTTATGATTTCATTGGATTTTCTATAATTTTCTTTAAACGCAGTATACCATTCATTGTGTCGAAAAGTAGGTCAATTTCTTTTCTTTTTTTACATAGAAAGAATAAAGGTAACATAAAAACTGAATTTACCCAGTTATTATTCATAGTTTGTAGTATAACAGATATTTTTATTATACAACAACAACTATTACAACTGATAGAGATATTGTCAG